>CAWUFW010000391.1:807500-3207500 GCA_963921515.1 Calotriton arnoldi
ATACTGTCATATTTCATTAATCTCACCTTACTGAGGAACATTTTAGAGATGTTTCCAATCATGAATCTGACGACACAAACATTGTTTTAATCAAGCAAATCTAGTTGTAAGCCTTCAAATATGACTCAATCAGAAAGAAACTTTTTTCCTGCTTAGATAATGACCCGGATGAGTTTCTTGTTACAGTTATTTTCCATAATAAAATAGTCAAATAAAATAATAACAGGGAGCTCCTGGAGTGAGGTCACTACCCCTTATCACACTGTAATATAGTCATAGTATCCTGACAGTTGTTAGTCTTTCAATAGTAATGTCAGTTGTTAGTCTATCAATAGTAGTTTATTCAAAGACAATAAATGATACATGAACAATTGAAGATAGGCTGGCAGAGCGGAAACACAACCGCAAAACAAGGCTCAAGTTATGAGGGATATTAGCTAAGTAGTTTTTTCTTAGTCACCTGAGCGTTGCTGGTGTTTTACACTATTTGAAAGTGTTTTATGCTAGTATGATGCAAGAATGGTGGCTAAAGACATGCTTCACAATTTTAGTTTGAAAAAAAGAAAGGTTTGAAGGACTACCTTGCCCTTTTTGGAATTGGACCTTGTGTCAAACACAGTAGCATATGATGATGACGTTTGATGAAACTCAAGAAACAGGATTACAAATTCCAAGTAACACCCGCCTGATTTCCAAAAGCAGTAGTAAATGCTGTAGATGTCCTTCTGGTCTAAGAAGGTCCATTTGGGTGTCACAGAGGAATACTTCCTACTATAAGTCTAAAAGCTAATTAAGGAGATAGCGGCTATTCACCTTCTATAACATGTTTTATGGCTAAGCACATTGCAGCTGTTCAGTATAATCATAACATGCATCGCTTAATGATTTATAGTCTTAATCTATTTTCCTATGCTGATGATACCCAAATCATCTTTTCATTATCATCCGCTCAGGAACACAGTTCCATTGTCTTTGAACTCCTGCTTGGCTCAAGCAGCCTCATGGATGAACAACAACTCGCTGAAAATGAATGGTGAAAAAACAGTGGTGTTGATCCTTGGTAAAGAACATGTGCCTCTGGGGACCACAGCATTGGCCAGCGACTTTGGGTGATATCCCCATCCCTGCTCTCAAAGTCAATAACCTAGGCTTCTTGGTGGACAATAAGCACTCCATGAAGCCACAGGCGGCTAAGGTATCTGGGACCTGCTTCGCAACTTTGAAATGGCTACGGAAATTCATCTGGATTCTCCCCCATATCTGCCCAAAGAACTGTCATCCAGGCTCTCATTCTATCTCGACTGGATTACGATAACGTTTTCTACCTGGGGGCTGACAAAGCCTCCATGAGACGCATGCAAGTGGTGCAAGTGATGCAAGGCTGATTCATGGACTGCCAAAATTTGCCTCAGTTACTTCCCTTGGCCGTGAGCTTTATTGGCTAGGGGTTGAGAAACGTGTCCAATTCAAGGCTTTGTGTTATGTCTTCAAACCTAGGGCAGGAATCGCCTCCCGCCTTATCAATGGTCTGATAAAACCGTATCAGCCCATTCGCTATCTGCATTCCAGCAACCTCTCCTTGTACACTATCCCTAAGATTAAACTTACTCGCATGGGAGGTCGTTCCTTTACACTCCTCGGAACTAAGCTCTGGAACGCTCTGCCAGAACACCTGAGATCTTGCACCTCTTTGCCCACTTTTCGTAGACAACTAAAGATGTGGCTGTTTTGAACCACCTGAGCTTGGAAAAACTCTATCTATTTCCAAAAGCGCTGGGAAACCTCGATTGGTTAGCTATTTGCGCTATATAAGCATTTTTAACTTAACAATATAAGCATTTTTAACTTATGTCCAGCTAAAAGTAATTATTGTGCACTGGCCTCCAAAAGTATGTATTGTTCAAGGTCAAATACATTTTTGCATGATGAGTATTTTTTTTTTTTTAGTCTGGCAAATACTCTGATATCCATATTAAAAGTACAGTTTGAAAAGCAAACATGTACTATTACAAAATGACATATTAAGTCCAAAATGTGTGCATCCCTAATGAAGGTATCCAATATTGCATTCTACTGAAGGTTCAACTTTTATGTTCTTTTCAGCTATGTTTTAAAAAATGTGTCACAGCAAAATGGTCACTGTTCTTTAACTTGCAGCTGCACATCATGTCTACAATGGTTAGAGCCACAAGACGAAAACGAATTTAATGGACAAATAGGTATAAGAACGGATTTAAAGGATTTATAAACAGTATCTGTTGTTCAATCCATGACTGATCTTTGCTAGAATTCTGGTCATTTGATAGTTTTCCAGTTAACTTGAGGTTCCTAGGTTCTTTTTAGTTAAACAATGTGGAATAAATCAGCATTCACATTGTTATCGACAATTTTAAAACATATTTGGAGGCATCTTTTCTTCCTTTTTCCTTTCACACTTTCATATGTAACTGAATTCATTGACACATGTCAATTAAAAAAAAACTGTACCTGGCAGCATAGAGGAAATATTAAGGAAATCTGTCTTTTGATTACTTAGCAACTTCTCTGCATATGCATACTGTTAGTCTTATACGGATTATAAAGCAAAACTGACAATATCGACCAAGACTACATTCAAGACTACCCTCCAAACCAGGTATGTCATAAAAAAGCTCTAAAAAATAAAAATGAATATGAGGAGTGTGATTTGGGCAGCAAATATATTTAAATTAGGCAATGCATATTTCAGTAGCACTCATCAGACCTATGAAACAGTTTTATAGAAGAACCACTTAATACACTGACAAACCTCTATAGGATAAGACCACTACAGCATACATTTGGTAACATTGCATATAGTTTTTGAGATCCCAGAGTAAAAATCATGTGATTTAGAAATGATGTGAAGGCATTAATTAGCAAACAATTATCACAGATAATTCCTATTTTTGAACAATGGAACCCACTACTTTAAAAGATACAATTATGCTGTTGTTGGAAGACAAAAATATATTAACTTTCATAACATTTGTTCTATTTGTTTAAAAGCCTGTTCCCAACCCGGTGTTAAAAATATGACAAAACATTGTTAGGAAAATAAAGGTAGTATAAGATTAATCAAGAAAAGTTACAATAATTCTAAAGGGAAAATGTCTCAAACTGAACACAATTTTCAGTTTTAGCATTTGAATTTCTAAGCATGCTTTCCGAATAACACCTATCTTTTTGGTAGTTTTAATTTAACATACTTTTAAAATTACATATAAAAAAACCCAGCCATTAGTTTTCAAATACATAATTAGAAACACAATTCCTTGCAGTACCATTTCCTACTTACTAAACATCCAGTGATATCCCTGTAATTTAATAGTTACCAAATAAATATTAGGATACTTAAGCTTGCCAATACAGCTGTTAGAAAGAGACCAGCAAGATATTAAAGTGTAAAAAGAATTCATGCAGACACAGACAAGTATATTCATTAAAAGAAAGCAAATCAGTACAGAACTTTCATAAACATGAAAAGATCAAACTCTGTAATTATAGCTAATGCATCATTCTGTTAAAAAAAAACAAATGTCACAAGATCTACAGTTATCCCATCTTGTCAAGAAACTATGCGTCCTGAAGTGTTATAAATTTAAGGGAATCACATCGATGGCCAGCATGGCTGCCTCCTGATGATGGTTATGTAATATTTGGAGAGAAATCCTCCCCAAACTTTATTTCAGCTAATTAAGTTCGGCCTTAAACTCAAAAGGCCCCTCCCCCTTATGGTTATCCAAAGTATTTCATAATCCTTTGCCTCACATACTTGACACCCCTCAATATTATATGTCCTGATTGCACACCAATTATTGCCAGGCCGATCATTCCTTCTATGACTTTGTGTATGTCTTTGGCCAGAGATGCTAATCATCTTCAGAATTGTTACTGGTCTTGGGTTCTACATATGTTTTACTTTCACTAATTGAATAGTGGCATCAAACTCTATATTTATATTGCATGGCTTCTTAGAAAGATTTTCGGGCTCAAAGATGACTTCGTAGTTGAGTATATTTCCATTGACTAGCTGTCCAGCCATCAAAATGACTTAAGAGAAGCAAATAGTATTATAGGGGCAGATACTTTTCTCACTGTACTGTAAGACAGCAGACTGTAAATGGTTTAAAGTTCACACTAGTCCAGTACAATAAATCTAAGACAGTTCAGGTTTGACAGGTGTTTAATAACTGGTTTCTGTTTGGGGGTTCGTTATTTTCTATGTCTACCTATATTGAGGTGGAATGTTTTAAGTAAAGATAAGGTAAATATCTCAAATTGTACATAAATGTTCAAGTTATTAGTTATGAAGTCACCCATGTCTCCCCCAAGCCCTTCTTGCCTCATATAATGAAAAAGGACATTAAATGAATGTGCTAGTTAAATTCCCACATATCTTTCACTGTTGATGCAAGTTCTGTTGCAAAGTTTAAAAATGATTTCTTACAGAAGGAAAGAAGCCAGAGAAATTACTGAAAGGGTCCTGCTTGCTGACGGGTCGAACCAACAATGTGCGTCTGTTCAGCTTATCAGTACAAGAAAGGAAGACACCTCCATACTGCCCCAAAGACCAACTGTCTTCTCCGAGGCTTGAGGTGGTAGATAGAGATGGTGTGAGCGGGAGACAAAAATAAATAGCAATAAAAAAGCAGAAGCAAACAATTTTCACAGAATGTCTAATTAATGATTAGAGCACACCCTGCAAAGCTCATGTATGACCGTATGCTTAATGCACAGACAATTTAAATGCTTCAGATGTACATTACACACAATGGGATGTCTTGGTGAGATCAGAATGTGTGGAATGTGTATCTGCTATGCAATCCAGCATACGTTCAAAACATGGATAAAACAAAATCAATAGTAATCTGCACAAAAGAAACTTACAATGATTATTTTCTCAAATATTTTGCAGAGAGCTTTGTTAGACTGGAAGGAGATGATTACAAGAACAAAGTGAGACACCAATTCAAAAAAACATATTCCCTCATTTCCAAATTTTGAAGATTGTTAGTCTTTATAAAATCATAGCTGGACAAAAGAGCACGGGTTAAGTCTGCACTTTTCTTTTATTCTTGAAATCATAATTCCTACCTTGCTCAAGGACAGTGAGAAATCTGCAGTTCAGAATTTAGGACAGAGATTTGGGAAAGCAAATTATCTTATTTACTAAAGGAAGTCTCACCACAAGTTTTTCCTTGCATTGTAGAAATATTCCTTCAAAATGGCCTGACTGCCAGCCTTCACCTGGCCTGGAAAAACAGAATGTTGACCTTATCTGCGATCTTTCAAGAGCAAAGAACGAAACCATACAGTTTCAACTGTACCAGAGACAATTACTGAAATGAAGCTCACAATTTACATGAAAGTAAACACATATTTAAAATCACGTTAGAACATTCGGAGCTAAGAAATAGTAGAAAAATCTGAAAGAGAGAACTTTGAAGTGCACTCATAAAACAGAAAATGATTTTAGACACCGGGAGAACAATCTGCTGAAAACTGTTGTATTAGATCAAAACTAGAAGTAAACAATTTGTCAGCACAAATTCAATTTTAACAGCACCCAAGTAAAGTCGAGTGGCCTCACGGGTACAGTTTCCCATTGAGCTAGTATGCAATGATTGGGTTTAATTCCATCAGGGACCAATTCACCAAAGACCCATGCATTTGGAAATTTACTCCAGTTGGCTAATGTCTGCGTTTTGAATACACAATGAGCGTTTTACTTTAGAATTCAGAAAGAATTCCAGCAGTTCTCCTGAATATTTATGTAAGTCATAAAAAGCCATGAGTAATCAAATGCATAACCATTTACGCACAGACGCAACAGGTATAGATTTCCATATGCTAAAAAGTAACAAAAAAAATTTACTTGCAATGTTTTTAAAAGAGGAAAATATTTTCCCCATAGAGAAATCCCTCACCCTAAACCGCCACTGAATATTGGGGGATGTTCCCTCTCTCGGCCCATCAAGAAAACATATTTACTCCTGCCTCTGACAGCTTGTGGTTGTTCACTAGCTTACACATGCCATGTGAATCTACCAAGGAGGCATTCCACAAAACTGCCACAAACCAAAGACTTGCTCACACACATATGTCACCATACCGACAAAATTGCCATGTGAGTTAATTCATTTTTTGAATTAGGGCAAATTCCCACCAATTCCTAATTCTACAAATCAGGAATGAGATTTTGCTGCCATAAATAAACTTATTTGCATACCTAAGTTATTCTTGGGTGTGCAAGTTGGTATGTGGATTGGACCCTGAAGTAGCCGAGAAATAATCACATTTTTAATTCTGGAATTCTAACCTTGTTTCCGCATTCTCATATTATAGTAGAGATGATTAGGAACTACTACTGTGACAGTGGGCGGAGTCAGCACGGTCATGGTCTGTAGAGCAGTGCTCTTTAAACCATTTGTCTCTATGTGCGCCATTAATTTCCATTATGCCAGTGTATTCATGCATAATTTTGGGATTTCGTGTTACGCTTGTTACATTAAACTGCAGAAATTACACCATGTAATTAGCGCTTTGTAGGGAGTGGGGTGCTCGGTGGGGCAAGAGGGACCACAGGACGCTCTATTTCAGTACACATGCTTTTATTGTGTTCTGGTTTTGGTCTCCTCTGTGGGGAATAGTAGACCACACAACGGTGTCAACACTCAGTTCTCTTAATCAGGCAAACAAAACGGTTGGAGATAGTCTCTCCCGTTGCTCCTCCGGAGTCTTCTTCAGCTCCTCGGGGTCTTGTGATATTCTGGGCTTTAGGGTCTCTCTCTCTTGGACGAAGGTGCAGGAAAAGAAAAGAAAACAGATCGGGGTTAAACCGGATTTTCGGTTCCCCTTTGTAAGTGCCACCGTCACCAGTTATCTCGCAGTGGGGGAGGGAAACCGTGAGGGAATTATTGCGGTGCTTGAGCAGAACCACACATGCGTGCTCTACCTCCCCGTGCCTCCCTACCAGCCCCACCAAAACGACCCCCTCAGTGGTACTCGCCTTAGGCCACGACCCGTATCCAGGGCCGTGGCGTAGGGACCAGGGGCGTCTTCTCCCTCCTGCGGCCTGCCGGGTTTGGTTGCTGTGTACAAGATGCTCTTCTGGATCCACGCCTTTCCGCCTCGCTCGTCCTCTTCCACGTCCCTCTCGCTGCTCGTCTCCGCCTTCTCCGACAACTTCCTTTCGCTCTCCCGTGCCTTGAACTCCGTGTGCACGCCTTTTGGGTCCTCTCCTTCCGCTATCGTCAGAAGCTCCTCCCCACTCTCTTCGGTCGAGACTAGACCGCTGCTTGTTTCCGGCTGGGTAGGTGTGTCTGGCTCGCCCATTGGCCACTTCCGGTCCGCATCGGTACAGTCCTTCTCACACGCAGGATCATGGTAATAACAGGAATGACCAGAAAATGTGCAGCTGTGGTTTGTGGCACTTGTATTTTTTTTTAACACAAAATGGACGCAAGAATTTCACTCTAAAGTATAATACTAAATGCCAAACTTGCATTTTGCATATTTTGCCTAATTTTTTGTGGAATTTCTTCACTTACGCAAAAGCAAATTATGCAAATTTCGCACATCCTAAGAAAAAGTGTTTTTGGTGCCAAGGATGTGGTCACTGTAGCTTTAAAGGGTGTATAATGGTCTCCCCGTGCACCCCTTCGTTCAGTGATGCCACCCATTTTGATTGAAGGCTTAAAAACCTGGAGGGCTCCCATGGCGGTGGCTGTGTCATTAGCCTTTTTAACATACTCAAGTGTTTCATTCAGTTCTAGCCCGAATAAGTGGTTTTCCCAGAGGAGCATGCCAATACTGTTTGCCTCTACCTCAGGTTTAAAGCCAGAAATTCAAAGCCTTACATGAGTTCTCAAAACAGTGCCTGTAACTAACTGTGTGCTGACTGTGCCCCCCCGAGTCCAGTGCTGATTTGAGGCATGAGTAAGCAGTATTCTTGCCTTCAGTGTGTTGGCCATTTTCTCAGACAATCCAGCATTTTGCGTTTTCCAGAAAAATCTCTAAATTGACAGTTTTGTAAAAGGTGTGTGCTTTATACAATAGAGGCCACGAAATTCAAAGAATGGGACCCCTCCTTTAACTGGGCAAGCACTGGCCGTTGAGCCAGTAAAAAGTCAGCAGCAGGCGAAGTGCATGTTTATTTCTTCTTCCCCTGCCCGCTGTTTTGCATTCTTCTGAAGGGCTGCCCACCTCAAAGCCACCCTTTGCCTGGAGGAGACAAAAGACTGCCTTGTCATCAGGACACACCTGACTGCAGCCTGGAGGACCCAGAGGAGTGAGAGAAAACTGCTTGGAGACTGGGCCGTTGAACACAAAATCAGGTATATTTATTTTCCCAGACTCCTCCAGTTTCTCTGCCTCCTCCAGGTTGACTCACACCCTGTTACCAATACTCACCCTTGAGGCACCAAAAAATGTTAATTTGGGCCTGCCACACATGGAAGATGACACGGGCCACTTGGGAATGGGGGTGAGTTAAAGATAATTGAAAATCAGCCCCATCGCCCCTGGGCCACACAACAGGCTCGAGGTGCAACAATTAAAAACCAGGCTAGTTAGCAATGGGGCACGCCATAGGCCCGGGGAGGGGTGGGTCAAAAATTAATAATCAGGCTGGCATGCAATGGGGCACACAGTGGGTCCAGGAAGGGTGGATGGCATGCTACAGGTCTGGAGGGCAAAAATATAAATCGGCCTGCTGCCAACGGGGGTTGGGTGGGCCTGGGGCACAAAGATTATTGAAAACTGGGCATGTCGTCCATAGGGCACCCAGCATGACCTGGGGTACAAAAATGAAAAATCGGGCTTGCTTCTGATGGGGCAACGAGGAGGTGGCACTGAGGCACCAACAACTAGTGAAAATTGGGTACTCAACAAGCCCTTACTTGCCCCTCCACCTGCCGTTTGTGGGCTCCAGTCACTTCATTCCCACCAAAAGTGCAAGTGCACTCTCCACCCAAGAGTAAGTGTGGGCCCACGGCAGGCCCATCCACAATTTGGGTGGGTGGGAGTGAGTGGGCCTGCCATGGGCCCAAATAACTTTAAGCACCAGTACCACTTCACCACCCCACTACCCAACAGTATCTTGAGTCAACAGCAGGCCCCAGTCACCTCATTCCCATCCAAAATATCAGTGCCTCCTCCACCTATCACCACCTAAAAGTAAACTGGCCCACGGTAGACAAAGTCACTTTCACCCACCCAAAGCACCTACCACTCTACCACCCCACCACCCAAACGTATCTTGGGACCGCCACCCAAGAGGCTTGTGGTGGACTCCCAGGTATTTCTTCTCCACACAGACTAGAACCAGTGCCCCCTCTACACCAACCACCCAAAAAAATGTTGAGACCGCCACCCAAGGCCCATAGTGGGCCCCCAGTCATCTCTCCTCCATACAAAGCACCAGTGCCCCATCACACAAGTATGTTGGCAAGCAGCAGGCCCCAGTCTACCATACACCCAAAACACCAGTGCGGCTCATCCCCCACCATCCAAAATTAAGTTCGTCCCACAGCATTTCGCGACCTGTGGTGGCCATCCAGTCGCTCTTCTACCACCCAGTGCCCCCTCCTCAGTGTTTTGGTGGTGGGGTACTAGGGAAAGGTTGTGGGGGGAGCAGTGTTTTGGAGATTGGATGGTGGGGGTATGGGCCATTTGTGGGTGTAGGTACGGTGGCAGGGTAGGGGCCAGTGTTTTGGGGTAGGGTGGAAGGGAGTGTTATAGTGGAAGCGGGCATAGTAGGTGGTTGTGTTTTGGGGATAAGTGGCAGTGTTTTAGGTGCACGGTGGCTGGGTACAGACTAGAATTTCAGAAGTAGGGTGGCAGGGCAAGAAATTTGGGGCCAGTGTTTTCGTGGGAAGGGATGGTGGCAGTGTTTTAGGGGAATAGGATGTGGTTTAGGGACAGGGTGGTAGGGTAGATGGCAATGTTTTGGTGTAGGGTGCAGGGAAAAGGGACAGACTGTTCTAAATTTCTCAGTCTCAGAGGGAAGAGTCTGCAGTTTCTGGAGGCGCTGTTTGCTCTGGTAACCACAATGTATGCTTTTTGCTTGCTTGACAAGAGCTCAGGCCAGTCTGTGGTAATGTACACTTTTAGGGAAGTAGTGCATATGCCAATAACCAGAATCTTCACAGGTCTGTATTGATATTTCAGAGGTAGCAGCTTCAATTGTTCAATGGGTGACCGTAACCTGGGTTTCCTACACAACGTTTGCACCATTGTAATTCTAGACAATATTAGCAAGGGTGAAAAACGGACCCCTTTCACAGGACCAATCCAACTTCAACTTGTGGTTTTGCGTAGGAGCTCTATGAAGAAGATGACCAATCCATACCCACCTAGCAGGCACAGTGTTTCTCTCGTAAGAAAAACAAGTTTTCTTTATTTAAAAGTAATCACAAGCATGGTGGTCTGCTGTCAATTGCACCCCACCATCGTTGGGATTGTGGCCAATTATACACAGCCGCAATTTGGGACCTGTCCAATTAATATTCGTTAGGCAGGTCAGTCTGCGACCCACTACGATTTGATATTTTGCAAACCAACCTATTAACACATAGGTCGGTTTGCAAAAAAAGATATTGGTTGAAACAAGAAGTGTCTCAATTCGCAGCCTTTTTTTTTTTTAGACCAGTATCTTAGTACATCTGACCATATGCTACTTGTTATTCAGTTTATTAAGATGTGCAGCATATATAAACAGAGGTGCAGAAAAGTTTTCATTTAAAAAAAAAAAAAAAAAAAAAAACATGGGACCAGGGAACCCACAACAACTACATGGAGCCTGTGCACTTCTGTTATCAAAGTGTTACTGCATCAGAATAATATTAAATTGTGCCTTTTAAAGGGTGTATACCTACTAAGCCATTTTAGTCACTTACGTGGATAAATGCTCTCATCTCTGCCTGCACCCTTGGAAAGCCCACTTAATAGTGACAAAGGTTTTTGTAGTACCGTTCATGTAAACGAGGTAATCTTGTGATGCAGACACCGTAAGACTAGAAAGGAAACACCATTGCCATAAAAGACAGTCTTAACAGGCTTGATGAACTATGGTGGTGATTGATAATACGCAGGAATGGATGGGAGTGTGACAAACTGGAGGTCAAAATGGAGAAAGATTGTCCATCATGGTCAAGGAAAGAGAGCAACTGCAGCTGTGCGGAACTAAAGCACCCCTTTGTTGATTACAGCTAGCACTAGGTGCTAAGGCTGACCGATACGGAATGCACCAAAATGGTACAAGCCAGTGCACATCCCAAAGGTCACGGATAGCATGACTTACTCTCTTCAGAAAAAGGGATATGGCTGACTTCAGTGCCCTTAGGATGCACATTAGCTGGTAGTTCAGGTTTCTCAGCTAAATAGTACATCCGTTTTGATGTCTTGGCAAGGTTACAACATTTAGAACCATAACTGTATTTGGCAACATCAGCTAAGGAAATTAAAACGTTTCCAGTAGGCTGGTATGGAGGAAATAGAAGCCCAAAACAACTCGCTTGTAAGGTTCCTGAGAGAACTTCTCATTAACCGGATTCCGAGCACAATCTTTAAAGTTTGCCTACAAGGTCAGAGGAAGTTCTCCCTTAATGAACAACATCCGGTATGCATGTTCTGCCTTCTGCGAGACCGTAAGTCCAAGGATTGCTACACCTGTTGGCTGTTCAAGCTCATGACTTTATTACACAGAGACCAGGTTTGCTCATGTACTGGACTTCTGTGGACATGGCTAGCTGGGGTCTCAGAACTTGAGACAAGACAAAAGTGCTCTTTGATGGAAGAAAGTTTTTTTCCAACAACGATGATGTTGAGGCTGAGGAGGCTTAGAGTTAACACCTGGACCCAGACTTCATGGAAATTGTTCCAAAGGGCGAAGTTTCAGTAAACAAAAAAGTAAACCCTAATTCCACGGGGGCACCAGAATAAAAAACAGTCGAAATTCCAGACATCCAGGATGCCAACAAAAATGCTGGTCTTCATGCAAAAAGAATAAGTCGCAGAAAAGATAAGTCCTTGATGCCAGAAAGACCTGTAGTCAAAGGAGCTTGAGATTCTTCCCATCCTACTAGACTGAAAGATAAAGCCACAGGTAAGGATTTGCTAAAAGGTGTTAGCTCGACTTCTGGGGACTATCAAGCTGGAAAGGGGAGGGTGGGCAGGCATTCTTAAAAGAAAAGTCCAATGGGGCAAAATGACCCATGGTATCGCTGACATCAAGAGGAAGAAGAAGAGGGCACTGGAGGTTGAAATCGTACACCCCATAAAAAAACATAAAAGGGCATTCATAGAAGTCCATGTCTAAACATTAGAAGCCCGAGGCTTTGAGGAGGGGGGGTTGGTGAAAAATCCAAGGCAGGAGATAAAAACAACCAAAACACTAAAGACATCACAAGAAGTTGAGCAAGACATTAAGATAGGTTGTACCCTAAGAAATTTCTGTAAGGCTTATTATGGTATGGCATACTTTAACCCAGTGCTTAATTTGTAAACAAATAAGTGCCGGGGCCTTCGTGATGAGGCCACCGCAGTTTGCACCACACATTGCCAGTGCCATCGCTGCCAATAACAGAACTTACACAACTACTAACCATCACACTGCTACAAGTGTGAGAAATCAGACTGTTCAAGGCCCCCAAGCTTTATAAATGGTTTGGGTGGCTGGTATTAGTTGTTTTAAACATGTATTGAATTAATAAATAACTGTTTTCCTGCTCATCTTTAAATGAGCAGCTGTTCCAAATTCCGGTGCTGGCAATTAAGTGCAAGTGCCGAGCACCGGCTCAAATTAAGCACTGCTTTAACCCCCTATTAATTAGGGGTTTGTCGAGTGCTTCTGTTCAGAATTTATTATAATCCACTCAATTTTAATATGCATATTATTATTAGTGCTCAATGAATGGAAGAGGACATGTTCATTTATCAGCTTAAATAAACATTTCCCACAGAAAAATCTTGAATTTTCACTCAACCTTTCACAAAATTTGACTGAAAAAAAGCAAGTTAGTATAAAATAGGGCCAGGACTGAGCGTCTGGGAGGGGCAGCCAGCGTCAGAACGTAAAAACCACTGATATACAATTCCCCTCACATGACAGATGACTTGATGAACAAATGGGAAGAAAACCTGGGTCAACTTGATAAGGCAGGCTGGACTGCTGGCAATATCAAACCGGTTGCACCTAATTCAGTTTAACTATCTGCAAATTACATTTTACACCCAGACCAACATGAGAAGTCTTAGTTGGATGTCAACTAGAGATGACACCAAAATAGAGAAGACTATTTCAATATGATCTGGATCTGCATTAGGTATAGTGGAACTAGATCACCAAAAATCTTCCACAAAAGCTGGATAGACCAACAACCTAAACAAATGTTTCTGGGAGCCCTAGACAAAATCGTAGGTGCAAAAGCAAAAAGGGGATTGATTGGATTGGGAGGCTGCTGACAAAAAGAGACATAGTGAAACACTGGAAATCAGAATGAGGCCCCCCAAAGAAGAATGGTTGAAGGACATGGACGAATGTTCATACACAGAAAAAACAAGAAAATAAGTTACTTACCTGTAACTGTAGTTCTCCAGTATTGGATCTTTCATAGATTCACATGCTTGAATCATTCCCCGTCGTCGAAGTGGGAGTCCCACGGTATAACTGTAAAGCAGTACAGTATACTACACATAGCCTATAATGGCTAGAAAACTTTCACTTCATTAACTTATCCACATCATTTATAAGAAATCAAACTTCAGCCAATCAGGCGACAGCACCCTCTAGAAAACCTCCCACAGAGGCTTCATTCCCTCAGATTTTCAAGCACTAGTGGAGAAGGTAATCCCAGAACAATAAGGGGAGCTTCTACAGGAAGGAGGGTGGGTTGCATGCGAATCTATGACAGATGTCAATACTAGAGAACAACAGTTACAGGTAAGTAACTTATTCTCTTCTCTAGTATAGGATCTTTCAAAGATTCACATCCTTCAATCAGAATAGCTAGCAGTTAGTGTATTTGTACAATAATTATTATAATGGCACAATAGCAGAAGGTGGGATAACAGAATTGAAAACAGGCTCACCTAATTGTAAAAAGTGGTGTAACACTGCCTGTCCGCATCACTGTGCTTGGATGATTACAGGCAATATTGTTGCATGAACATGTGCCTGTTCTTCCATGTTGCCACTCTAAATATTTCTTTGAATGGAGCCTTCATCAGTTGTACAAGCACTGCGTTGAACTACCAGGATGGATGAGGTGCCTTAATTGGAGGAAAGACTCTGAACAGGCCCTGTTAAGAAACTGTTTTATCACCCAATTAGGCCACAAGGACAGTGACCCAGTCATTCTCCTATATCTAGTGATTGCTGCTAAATGAACCTTAATGGAAGCATGGACCAAACCTGACTTTGGGAAAAATATGAGATATGGTAAAACCTACTCTGGCTGTGCTGAGATAGGGTGAATATTTGATTTCTGGCACTATAAACTCAAACGTTTCCATTTAAGTTTATATGTCATATTAGTGGTATCAGCTCTGGCTTTCACAAGAATTTCTCTACAGTCTGGAGGAATGCTCATGCTCGCAAACACATTGTGTTCAGGAGCTAGGCCGATAAGTGTAAGGAGGTCGAGTCCGGATGAAGTACCTGGTTGTGGTTCATCGTTAGTAAAATAGGTAGGCGTTCAGCTTGATGGGAGTCCTTTCAGATAGGAGTAACAGTAAGTGAACCAGTGCTGTCGGGCCATTTTGGAGCAATTAGTATTATTCAGCATAGTTCCCTCTTTATATTGCTGAGAAGTCTTGGAATCAAGGGGATCGAGGAGAAAGCATAGGCAAAGATCCCTGACCATCTCATCGAAAATGCTTTCCCCCACAACTCCTGTTCTGGGTGCCAACTTGCGTAAAATTGCTATTTTCGATTTTTTTGTGTGGCAAAAAGATCCACTGCCCGTTTGCCCCATCGATGGAAGATCGTGTCCAAAGTTGTCTGATTGAGCACCCATTCGTGGCCGCTGTTTTTGGTTCTGCTCAATGTGTCCACCAGGATACTGTTTGTGCCTGGAACATGTTCTGCTCTTATTATTTAGTTATTCAGAGCCCACTTCCAAATTTCTAGCACTTCCTGAGATAGGGCCAGAGATTTTGTTCCCTCTTGTTTGTTTACATAGTGCATGCTGGTGGTGTTGTCTGCATGGATCAACATTGATGAGCCTTTTATCCTTGGCAGGAATGCTTAGAGATTCAATGAAATTGCTTTGAGTTCTAACAAATTTATATGCATTTTCATTTGTTGTGAAGACCATTTCCAACTTACTTTTAAATCCTGCAAGTGGGTGCCCATCCCTCTAAGGGAGCATCCGTGGTAATGAAGAATTCGAGTATCTGAGGTAGGAATTTTAGCCCCGTTGACAGATTGCCATCTTTTGTCCAATGTAAGGCCGCTGTCATGTTTGGAGTGATACGAATTCTGTCGTCGAATGATCCCTGCGTTTGAATCCATTGCTTGTCCAATTCTTCCTGTAAGGGCCGCATTCTTAAGATTGAAACCCGTACTAGGGAAATGGCAGAGGACATCATCCTTAGAAGAGATTTGAACAGGTGCACCGAAATGGAATTTCTTTTCAGTAGCCTTTGAGCTAACAGCTTTAGTCTTATTTGCCTTTCCTGTGGTAAGATTGTTTTGTTTCTGATTGCATCCAGAACTGCTCCGAGAAACGCTATCCTTGTTTAAGGATTTATCGATGGCTTTTGATGATTGATGGTAAGACCATAAAGTGCTAGACAAGCTCTTTCTGCTTTTGAGGTTTGATGAGCAGTTGGTGCTTCTATCTTCCAGTCCTCGAGGTATGGCAATACGTGGAAGCCCTTCTGTTTAAAGTGAGCTGCCACTGGAGCTAAACATACCGTAAAAATACAAAGGGCCGACTTGAGTCCAAAAGGAAGAACTTTGAATTGATAATGAGTGCCGGCCACCCTGAATCTCAAGATATTGCGATGTTTGGGATGAATGGGGATATGAAAGTAAGCATCCTGTAGCTCCAAGGTTGACATGTAATCTCCGTGATAGAGGAGATGCAGGATGTCTTGAAGAGTTACCATGTGAAAAAATGGTTTTCTCAGGTACTTGTTCAACTTCCGCAGGTCCCAAACGGGTTGCCATTCTCCTGTTTTCTTTCTTACTAAGAAGAATCGGAAATAGAAACCCATTCCTTTCTAGGAGTGAGGTACTTTATTGCTCCTTTTCATAGCATGATCAGAACTTCTCGCTGGAGCAAATGTAGATGCAGAAGAGGTGGGGGTGCTCCCTTTGGTGGAGTGCTTGGTGGGCTCTGAGCGAATTCTAAAGTATGACCATAGGTGATCAGATCAACACCCACCTGTCTGATGTTATCTACTGCCATTGGTGAATACATGTTGAAATTTTAGCTCTAGTATGTTGGCGGCACTTTTAAGTTGTCACTGCTTTCTGCCAGTGTCTCTTCCTTGTGAGGCTTGTTTCTTTCTTGGTGTTTGGTTCGTATAAGCTGCTGCTGCTGGTTATATTAATCGCTGTTCCTGATAGGAAGGGCAATATTGCTAATGAAAGGTTGATATTGTTGGTATTTGTACGGGTGGTAACTCCCCTCTATATGTGAGCAAACCTCTTCCTCTTGGCCCTCGAAAAGGCATTTTTCTTATCTGTAGTGTGAGAAGTTGGCCTGGTATATGCTGTCCACTAATTATAGTGGGCACCTTGCACCAGTCCAAACAACCCCTTATTGGAGATAGGTTAAAGACAACCTTATTGAAAGCTATCCTAGTGGTAGCTATGGAGAGCAGCCTTCAGGCTAAGTCTTGAAGGAATGTAAAGCAGCTTGTTTTACCAGTCTATAATCTCGAGTGACCAAATGAAAGAGCACCACACCAGGTATATATTCAAAATATATGTATTTATTGCTAAACACACCCCTCTAGTCTCTTTATGAGGCTAGAGTTCGAAGTACATAAGTTATAAGTTATTAAATCACAGTAATAGCACAAATACACGTTTGGGCCCTAGGGGCGTACCAAACCATATACCAATAAAGTGGTATGCGAACCACGACTGAACTAGACACTAGGCCTAGAGCCTCTAGAAGTGCTTGGACCACAAGGAACCACCCAAGGTAGTGACACAGGGGACCTACGGGAGACGCGTGCAGTGTAAATACACAACCGCGATACGCCGTTGACTTCTATGGAGAAAGTCGGGATCGGGAAAATAGAGAAAGGGACACTTAAAAGAGGACTAGGACAAAACCCTTTGAGATCTAGGACTTTGAAGAGTCTCTACCCACGGGAGCACCGGAGTACTCGTGTTACCTCACCCAGGGAAGCCGGGTGCATAGGTGCCTTTCGGGGTCGGGTTTCGTCGTCGATTCGAATGGCGATCTGCTGCAAAGTGCTGCTGGCGGCCAAGAGAAAAGTGTCCGGGTGGATCCAAGAGTGGATCGGAGTTCTGAAGAACCTGGAAGCAGAGGGGACAGAGTCTGGGTCACTAGCCAGTGACCAGGAAGGCGATGGACAGATGCCCACCGATGTCGAGTGCTTCAGGTGCGTTGACGGTCATCTTGACTCTTCAGCCACAAGGTCCAGGAGGCGTTGTCGGCGACCAGGAGCAGGATTCGGGCTGGTACACGATGTCTGTCGAGTGCTGAGGTGTCGGCGACCGGATTGGACCCAACAAGCCTTGGCAACGGCAAGTCTCGGTGAAGATGTAGATTGTCGATGGTGCAGACCAGCAAGGTCTGTGAAACTCACCCAGCGAGGGTAAGTGAGGGCAGGCCTGGAGCAACGAGGATGCCAAGTAAGAAAAGGATTGGCCTTCGTTAAGGGCTACTAGCCAACGGGCTAGCGACCGCGAAGGAGCCTCGTGACGCCGCACGTGGATCTGGCTTACAGGACACTCGTGGAGTGGGGGCCAGTGATCTTCGGTGCAGGTGGTGCTGGAGGCTAGGGCTACTCGGAGCCCAAAGCACGACTTCTTGGGAGACCCAGAAGAGGATGCACTTGCAAATGTGCTCGGTGTCCAGGGGTCACGGTCTCAAGTCACCCACGATAGCCACGGGCCTCAGCTTTGCTGGGGACTCAGGGTAGCCTCGGGAAGTCTGAGAATCCACCTCTGGTGATGCGATGACTTGGGCGTCCGACGGGAGCTTCAGAAATGCGAACCGGACAGATGCTTCTTTGGTGCCTGCCAAGCAGGGGAGTCACTCCTTGACCCCAAGGGAGATTCTTCAGTCCTCTAATCGTGAGTAGAGCGTCGAAGGTCCAGGATTCAGTTTCAGAGTTTCGTCCAGGGATAATCTAAAGTCCTAAGGACTGGGTGCCTACCTTTATTCTAAAGATAGGGGTTGGACTACTCTGTGGCCCCACCTATGGGTGGGTCAGGGCAGAGGGGTGGCTACACCCCTTTCCCTTTGTCCAGTTCGCGCCAAAGCAGGGGCTGCAAGCCCCTGATCCGGTTTGAACTGGGGTATGCACAGGGACACCAAATGTGCCCCCAGTGCAGGACTTCAAAGCACCCGAAAGTGCTCCCGCCCAGCCCCAATACACATTATCCTGTCTGGGGAGGTAGTCACACCTCCCTGGGACAGGAAACCTATTGTCCAGGCCTCCCCTGCCGGAGTTTCGTCCAGCAGCAGGAGGCCAGACTCGTGTCTGTGGCAGCAGCATCCATTTTGTGATGCCAGGGCTCTGGAAAGAAGTTACCGGACTAGTCAGAGTTAACATGTCTTTCCCTCTAGAAGGGTGGGAATGCTACCCCCGCCGCCAGGATTGGCGGGGGGAGTAGTATTCCAAGATGTTTGACACCAAACACGACATGTTTAGGTGCAGCCATTCCAAAGTTAGCATTTTACCGCGAGGATATAATGCGCTTAAGAGTATATGGTCAGGCTGCACTACAAACAGCATCAGAGATGGTCTCCGAACGCTGCAGAGGGGCCCTGCTCATGCAGGGGCACCCTCTCACATAGGAACCACGCACTCTGCCTTTAGGATTGATAAGGCCTGCCTTACGGAGTGACTTATAGGTTTATATGTGTGTATGTATTTTGTGATATAGGTAACCTATATCACAGTAAGGGGTGCATGCACCACCTTACCCAGGCTGCAGTAGCAGACCTGTGGTGTCAGTTTGGATGGCCTTCCAGGGGTGGCATAATACATGCTGCAGCCCCTGGCAGGCCTCTGAGGTACCTATGCCCTTGGTACATAGTATACCATATACTAGGGACTTATAAGGGCACTCCAGATCCCAATCAGTGATGTGCCTAAGGCACATGGAAACCTTTTTACAGAGAAAGCAGATAGACTGGGGCCCTGAATAGCAGGATCCCAGTCCAACTAAGTCATAAACCAGCAAAACACCATAAAAAAAGTGGGGGCAACCATATAGTCAGATTCCACCTTCCTACATGTAGGGTACCCAAGAATCGTGCGGTATCCGTGTCTGCCTTGATCGCCTGTAAAATAGCACACAACAATGTCTCAACATGTATTACTATAGAAATTATTTGTACAAGGTAAAGTAATTACGTAGGAAAAGAAGAGACACATCAAAAGTTGATTACAGCATTCTGTATTTATAAATAAGCATCAAAATAAATTCGGACAGAAATAACATGATTACTCTATGCATGTGCAATCAATATAAAGTGGACACATAGTGCTTGTGAAAAAAATGTAAAAGGCGCATGTGAGGCATGTGGCAGAGTGAAGGTAACAACGAGGGGGCGTTACTTTAAAATGGTACAAAACATTAATATTGGAGGAAATACTTTTACAAAAGCATGTTAAGTGCCAGAGTCCGTAAATCTGCTGGATTGTATAGACGGCGTTTCGACCTGTATTACTTCACGTCATCATAAGGACAGAGATTACACAAATCACTTTTATGTGTGGTCGGAGAAAATAAAGGAAAAAGATGAAAATAATATTTGGGCACAAAATTAATTAATACTCAGTATATGAGGTCCATTAAGAGCTGAGCTACTCTGAAGCACTCAAGAACCTCGAGGTGTCCTAGACGACAGCAAAAATCTTACAGCCCCGCCTGACCCAGTCACTTGCATCGCCGGTTCAGACCTTTTCACAGCAAGCTTTAATCAGCGGTGTCTTGCTCACACAACCTCCCGCGCCTTCCCTGAGTGCTCAATCGAGCACACGCATTTACTGCCTTACTAATTTAAGTGGTTTTGTTCCATAGTGTAACCAATTGGTACACTTCCGGGTCTCTCCACCCCTGGATTCAAATTCAAATATGGACCACTTGCTTCAGGATGAGGTCACTTTTCTCACACCGGACCTTGTTTTCCAGCACCTAACCTACCATCATCACCAACTTTATTTCGACCATAAAAGATCATAAAAGTAGACAGCACAGTTTAGATAAAATACAAAAGTACAAACATAGTTTATAAAGAGCGCAGGAGCACAGTTTTAGATAAAATTCAAAAAATACAAACATAGTTTAGAAGAGCGCAAGGAGAACAATTTAAAATATCATAGAATACATTTTGATGGTCTTAGGGGACACTAATACCATACAGATATAATATGGGGTGCTGTGGGGGGGATTTAATGAGTCATAAAGTGCATTTAGTGCACCTTATCCAAAGTGCATGCCAGTATCTTGACAGGCCAAAAACCACAGCTCTACGAGTATCAGTCATCAAAATTCTTAGTACCTCGAGGTAGTGGCCCGGGCCAACAAGTTTGCACAGTGGAATGATCCATTTTTTCCTTGAAAGATGGTAGTGTGGGCAAAAAAATAGCAAATGAACAATCGTTTCTGAGCTGGCATTACACGCAGGGCAAAGATCATCATAAGCAGCAGCATTAGTCCACTTTGAGCAAAACTGTTTTGTGGGAAGGGTCTTGTATCGAAACTGGAAGAATAGTTTTCGGGCCATTGGAGGAACAATTTCGTCCAATGTATCCTCAAAGCGGTAGACAGATTTAAAATCTAGAAATTCCGAAGTTAAGCGTCCCTCGCTTTTTGCCAGTGCTTTTTTTGGCATGACTTCCCAGAACCTTTCTTTCAGTTTTGTTCTTGAAATGGTGGATAGACTGTCCGGTTTGGTCCAGAACCTTTCCATCCCGATCCCCTCGAGTAGGTCTCTCACTGATCTAAACCAGGGGATCGAAGATATCGATAGTATCCTCAGGAGCGCTATCAGAGGCTCCCGGTAGGTGGCAAGCTCATCAACTGTCCATATCCTATGCCAGAACCTAACCTACATGCATGCTGATAGACTGCGAGAAGGTAGCTATTCGCAACTCTTAATGGACCTCATTTACTGAGTATTCATTCATTTAGAGCCCCACACTTATTTTCCACTTTTTCCTCTCTCTGAAGGACTATGGGCCGCTCCAAATGGGCCATCATCTGAATCATCTTCATCAAGCAAGTTACTTGGTGGGAGAGGAGAGACCTTGCTTGGAGATGTGTGTTCCAGCCGTAAAAATTCAGTTTTTCCCCCATCAACTGCACCATCGACTGTGTTATCTTTGTCGACAGCCAAGATCTCTTTGCCACCACTGACAGCGTCATTGATTATTTTTTTGTTGGTAGTTTCATTGCCGACATCAGTGTCATCATCGACTGTCCTTTTGTCGATAGTGTTTGTGTCGACTGTGTCCTAGTCGACGTTGCCATCGTCAACTGTGCCGTCGTCATCAAAGTTGTTGTCGAACGTTGCCAACGTCGTCATCGGTAAGGTTGATGGTGATGATGTCATCGTCGTCATTTTAAAAGGCGGATATAGAAGTTATTGTCGACTGTTCTGAGAAGGATTTTTTCCAATGTAAAGCCAAACTGAGAGAATAAGTGGTTGGCTTAGACCTCAATTTTTCTGAGGAGGCTTTATCTTTTTTCTCTCTGCAAGAACACTCTTCCGGTACCCTCTCTCTTGAAGACTCAAGATGGGTCTTTTTCAAGTCCTTTCTTGGTCTCTCCGATGACCTATGGTCACGCGATCTTTTCCTTTTCCGTGACCTCACATCAGAATGAGAGGTCTCCTCAATGTCCTCCTCACTAGAAACCACAGTCTCCTTATTTTTTAATTTCTGTAGCCATATAAAAAGCCTTCCCTCTTGATCTTTAGGTGTCTTAGAGGGAAAAGTGTGGAAGATTTTACAATCTTTTACGTTGTGGGAAGGGTGCAAGCAGTAACTACACTCCTTTTGTGGATCTTCTGAATGAAGTCTTTTTTCCAAAAGGTCTGAAAAGTTCTTTCTGATTCTGACATCTAGGGTAGTCAGATCTTGGCAGACATAGGTTAAAGTTGCCCTTCTTGATGATAAAAAAGACTTTAAATGAGTAGCATTGTTGATAAGCTAAGCAGAGCTGAGGGAGACTCCCTTTGCACGATATGCAGCAGAAAAACTGAGGGAATGAAGCCTCTGTGCGGAGTGTTCTAGAGGATGCTGTCGCCTGATTGGCTGAAGTTTGGTTCCTTGTAAATGATGTGCATAGGTTTATGATGTGAATGTTTAACCATTATAGGCTATGTGCAGTATACTGTGCTGCTTTACAATTATACTGTAGGACTCCCACTTTGACGATGGGGATTAATTCAAGCATGTGAATCTATGAAAGATCCAATACTGGAGAATCTATAAGGATGCCCTCACAAGCATTACATGATTTGGGGCCAGTGGTGGCAATATTTCTGAATCTCCACTAATAATAAGGCTAATTAGATCATGCGACTGTAATTTGGGAAAGCGTTCCACTAGGAAGGACATTAACTGTTGGAAGTGTCATAAATATATTCTGTTGTTTAACATATACCTTTGTTTTGCTTGAATAATGCAAAAAATTAATTTTATAAAAATTTGATTAAAACAAAATAGGGTGATGAAGTAAATCTGTCTAGTCTAAAAACAATTCACAAATAACCCACGAGCACAAAAGGAAGAGTGCGAAGGACCTAATGGAACAAGAACCAATTTTTAGAGTGAAGAGGACACAGTCTATCTGATTTCACATCATTTACAACTATGCAAAAGACAAAATGTCTAGTAGTACATCACAGAACTGTATTTCTGAGGCCAAGATAGTTATAGTCTGCGATCGTAAGAGTGATACTGTAAGATCAAGCATAACCCCATCATGAACAAATTGCAATAGCTGGAAAGAATCACAACAGAGAATATGCAGACTTTAAAATGATGCTATCCAGAAATATCAATCAGTATTGAATGAAGGCTGAAAAAGTAGGAGGATTATTGAATACAGATCGCAAATTTCCTCTTGAGCCTTTTTGTGTTTTTACTAAAGCCTAGCCACTTAGCCATGATGGGAAATGTAGTACCTGGTTAGGTCAACTGCCAAGGAAAGTGTGCCATCCCAGTTGAGCAGCAGCAGAATGATTAATGACCTTTTACTTTGCACTTTTTACCTCTGTCGATGTTTTAGAATGACAGAGATCATAGGAAGACAAGTAAAAGAGCGTTGTGCCAGCAAAAAGATAGAGCATTTAGTCACTAACCAGGTTCAATGATGGGCAGTCCGATAGAAACATCTTTGAGAAGGGCCTTGTCCACAGATGCAAAAGAACCATCAATGTCTGAACAAACCAGCCTAAAATCTGATTGAATAGTGGTAACTGTTCTCGACAAGGAACCTCATTGTGTAAGGACTGTCAATGTGAAAAAAGGTGCAGTCGTAATGTAATGTAATGTATTTTTGCAATGCAAAGAGTCACTAATTACCTTGTCTCAGTGCTTTGGTGCAGAGCTTGCTGCAGTTGTGGGTTTAGGGTTCCATGTGGGTTGGGTTGTGGGACTGTCCCAGCCCAAAGCCTAAGTGTGATGAGGAATGCAGGTATAGGTTCTCCCCAAATACAAAGCCCCGCAGATGAGGTCCATTGGGGGAGGGTGGGTAAGGGGGAGTAGGTAGATTATATACCCTGCAGCCTACCATTTAAACTGATGTGGAGTTAAGGCATATGACAGAGAGGGTGCAGGTCTTTTGACCCTCCACCTAACCTTAGTCCGCTTTGGAAGTGTAGCCAGCCAGCTGGGGTCTCATCATAAAGCAGAGGCTGGTTATTGCCTTTAATACGCATTGGTGAGTGATTGTTCTGGCGCTCAAGGGGCAGTGTAAGCTAATAAGCCATTGTGTAGTTCTTCTTTGGCTGAGCCTAGAGTTGACGTGTTAATGGAGTGGCCTGATCTTTTCTTTAGCTCTGGGATTTTGTATTTTATCTAGCTTGGTTAGGTTACTCCAATCCTTTCTGGATTCCAAACAGTATGCGCAGTGTCCCCAGTTCCCAGGTTTCCCTGTTTCCAAGTTCCATTTGCATTTGTCAAAGGATGGTACTCATTCTGTTGGACGATGGGCCATTGGAATCTTTGATAGGATTAGTTAGACTGGTGTGGTAAAGGTGAATGGTCTGTCAAGTTGTTAAGAAGAGAGGTGAACATGGCACACAGAGTATAACATTGCAACATGATGATGGGGTAAATGATCAACTAAAAACAGAGAAGAGATAACCTCATTACCCAAGTCCATCTTTCTCGCTATAAACACAACGTAGTCTACTGATGGCTGGCAAGCCTTATTACAGATTTCACAGTAGGCCACAGGTTAGCAAGAATGTTAGAACCAAGTCAGAGAAGAGTGCCCATAAACAAGGGACGCTCATAAAATGTTTCAAAGTATCTACTTCCGAAAGGCTCTTAGAAAGTAAAGTTGAATGGGTCACCACCTGTGTACTACATTCTTGGTATAGCAAGTTCATTATGTTACTGAAAAAAATGTAATGTTTTCTTGTTTACCTGCTTCTGTAGTGATCAATATTGAAACTCTCAATTTTGCATTTCACCTTAGTGTATACATCCTGGACATCGACAGAGGCGCTCAGATCCTCCAGTTCACTGACAATGCAAACCTCTGCAAAGGAAATACAATGCACTGGTATATAATTCACTGTTACCTCAGCTACTGTTTTCTGTTAATAAATGGTCTACAGCAAGAGCCCTATTGAAGTTCAGAGGCAGCTATTTTGTCGCATAAAGTCTACATCTTGCTCAGAGTAGTCCCATTGTACGAAGTCGAACTATTTTCCTCCCTCACTATTCAGGAATACCCGTCCAATAAATTACCTGGAAACTTGTATAAAAGGATGACATTTAGGCAGCAAAGTTTCTATTAGCGATAAAGTCCAATAGCTCCTAATAGACACTACTTCAAGGAGTTAGAACAGCACCACTCGAATCCTCTAGACTTTCGCTTCAATGTCTCTCTCCTGCCCTCCCCACCTTGATGATGCATGAAGCATGAAGAATGATACAACCTCACAGTGACCAACACAACTCTTCCTCGCAGCACACCTTGAGCTTAGCATCCTAGACACTTTGTCAACCAGCAAGAATTGACAGGCAAGGTAAAGATTACACAGCACATCTTTGAATTACAACAGTTTGTTTGGCAATAAGCAGGAGCCTTTCTTTTAGTTTTCAAACAAATTTCCCAATGCTGTCTAGTTAACCTGTGCGCTTTCTCAATGATCCTGCACACGCAATAATAAGGTTGAAAGTGAACATGCAGGTCTCCTGGGGATCCCTTACCGGTGCCTTTGGATCCTGTGTCTGGTGCAAAGAATTTGACAGTTATTTTTGGCAGCATCCACTGCATCCAGAGGCTAACACGTCCGCTTGACACACCAATATTACTTGTTGTTTGTTCCAGTGTGACAGAGTCTGAGAAAGGGGAGTCATCGCCAGCTTGTAAGGAATCACCCTGGAGAGGAGAAATGGTGAATTTAAAGATGGTGAATTCAAAGACGGTCCTTCAGTTAACACACAACAAAGGCAACTGGAATCAATTTGGTAATTGTAAAACTAACTTACAGTAGATGGAAACATGAGATAAGTAAACGTTACTCCCTGTTAAGACGTCTGCACCCATGCACTGTTCCAGGCTGTGTGCATTACAGGTAACAAAGCTATCCAGATCCACACTTGAATCACAATTCAACCACTCCTTGATGCCTGGGCGCTTGAACTCCAGAGAGAGTTGCAAGAAAAGAAGTGGACAAAAGCACAAGCTGTCAAGTAATGCTCGCTTTTAACATATCCAATGTTACATACGCCACAGAGCTTACCTTTCCCCACTGAAAAATAACTGTCTTTCCCCTACAGCTAACGTACGAGTTACTTACCTTCGGTAACGATGTATCTGGTAGAGACGATTCTAGCCGCAGATTCCTTAATGTAGAATTGTCCCCAGGCGTGAGACTGGACCCGGAAAACTTTCTTTGCCCCAGCATCTCTGCGCGCCGGGGGGCGGTGCCACGCGACTCTGCCCTGACGTCCGCAGGCGTGACGCCAGCGAGGTCACATAAGCCCCACCCCGGCGCGCTGACATCAGTTTTCTTCGGAGAACTTTTCCGCGCCACAACGCGGAGCCATCACAAACAAAACTGTGGAGAGTATGGGAACAGTGTGCGAAAAATCAGTGAAAAAGAGAAGAGTGAAACGAAAGGTGAAGAATAGCACCAATTGGAAAAGTGCCAAGCACTAAGGTACCAAAAAGTCATAGCAGCGAAAGCCATAGCAGGGAAAGAGCAGAGCACTGCCCCGAGGAGCGACCTTGCAAGCTAAGGCAACAGCCCCCCTGGAGGCAGAACACATGTGAAAAAACGTTATAGCAGAAGAGAGAGAGAGAATCTGCAATCACAATCCACAACAGTGAAGGGGCAACAAGCCCGAAACAGAGGAGTAACAGCAATCCACCCCCAGACGACACCATCAAGGAGGGCCGTAGCCCCTGACGGGAGCGAAAGGGCCGAGGTACAAGCAAAAAAAAAATCCAACGCAGAAAACTGCAAGGGGATCAGAAACCCCCGGCCAGTAAAAGGGAGAAGAGTCAAAGTAGGCCCCTACACATGGAGAAGAAACCAGAGTGGAGGGAGGCAGAAGCACATATGAACCAACCAACCTCGGATCAGAAAGGAAGGGGTGGAACAATCAAGCAGAACGAAGCATCCTGTCCGGGAGGAGGTGAAGCATACCCCCACAGAAGACAAGCCACCCGGAGGGAGGCGAGTGCAGAAAACCAAACAGAAGGCCCTCGCAGAACGGGGAGGAAGGGCGGGTCCTGAAGGAATCTGTGGCTAGAATCGTCTCTACCAGATACATCGTTACCGAAGGTAAGTAACTCGTACATCTGATAGAGACTACTAGCCGCAGATTCCTTAACGTAGAATAGATACCCTAGCCATACCCAGAGGGGAGGAGGGCCTGCGAGAGAACGTCCCCAGTAGAAAGAAACACAGGGCCCCAGCAGGGGATGTGTCACGGGGACAAGAAGGGCGGTCCAGCCCCCACCAAGCAGAAGGAAGCAAGGACAAAGCGAAGGGAAGACTAGGAGACCCCAAGCCCATCCAAGAAACAACTGCCAGAAAACCTCCGAGGGACGGACAGCCGCAGAGGAGCACCCAGGATGAAAAGAACCATCCCAGTGCCAGGGAGAAGACACAGCAACGGGGGACAGCTGGACAGCCATCAGCCTCAAGGCAGCGGAGAAGGCAGAAACGGCTCCACAGCCAAGAACCGCAGGCGGAAGGAGAAAGGCACAGGTGCGCAAAGCCCCAGCAGAACAAGAGACAGGGGCACAATGGAAACACACCAAGGGCCACATCGGCAGACCAGAGCAAGCAGGCATGCGCAGCCAGCAGGAGACCGCACCAAGGAGCCGTGCACCCAGAACAATCCAGGCGCCAGCCGAAGGCAGAGGCCAGAGAAGGCCAGGAGCCGGGCCAGAGACACACACCGGCCCACGAAGAAGTGGGACGAGGCAGAAGAGAAAGAGAGAGAGAGAGAGAGAGACCCAGAGGACGGTCCAAGCCTGCAACCAGAACGCAGAAAGCCAAGAAAAGCTACTCCCCCCCTGGAACACCAGACAGAGGACCAGGCCAAAACGCCGGACAGAAAGGCGGAAGCGCCACAACACAACGCCGAAGACAGCATACCAGGCTGGTCTAGCGACAAAGCGAACCTAGAGAAGGGCAGGCGGGGCGCCGCGCAAACTGCGCCAAGAGAATAGGTAAAGAGACCGCACCTGCGGCATACCGTGACGCCGTGGAGGGCACGGAACCCGAAACCGCACCGCCCCAGCCCATGACAGAGCTATACAATAGCTACAAGTACCCCACATAGGGTATGTTATGTCCCAAAAGACATGGGAACACCTCTTAGGAAAAAATTTCCGCAGCAGAGGGCAAACAGAAAGACCTGCGGACAAAACCGCAGACGGCTTAGCAAGCAGCCAACAAAGAAGACACAGAAGGCCCAATCTCAGGACCAACACGGCTTATCAACAGCCAAAATCACAAGTCAAAACAGAGGGCCTGACCAGCAGCCAACAGCACCGAAGGGCCAAGCGAAGGACCCTGAAGGGGCACCAACCATACAGAGTACACAACCGTGGTAGCGAGCACTAAGCTCCAGAAAAAACAATGGGAGAACATCTCCCTGAACACACCAGAGGACCGACATCCAGGTTCACTGAGGGGGAGGAGGAGGAGGACGAAGCCCCGCAAGGAACCGCTGAATGGCAGAATCCGCAGGTGCGTGAAACAAAAGAGTGCCATCAAAAGGGAGGTCAACCAGACGCTCCCGAACATTCTCAGGGAAAACACTATCCCTCAACCATGCATGGCGACGGAGGGCCACCGAACTAGCCATAGTGCGACCAAGAGCCTCAGAGACATCAAGAGCCGAGCGAAGAATAAACGCGGCCAGCTTTCGACCATCCAACACATGGTGCCGCAGATCAACCGAGGCACCCTCCTGAGAGGCACAAGACAGAAGGGACTCCGCGGAATCCCACAAACTGGAAGTGGCTCTGGCTAACACACAAAGCGTGTTGAGTGCCCGCAAGGCAGCACTGGAGGAAGTAAAGATGTTACGCCCCCAGGAATCCAACCACCGGGCCTCCCTTGATGGAGGGGCCAAAAGGGAAGGCAAGGAAGGAAAGGCCGTCTGCAGAAGAGGGCCCCGAGTAGAAGGATGGAAGGAAAGACAGACAGGATCATGCGGAGCAGGACGGTGGCGGTGCAGGAGCGACTGGGGCACCGGGTCCCCCGTGGCAGGACGCCCCCAGGCCCCCAAGAGAGAATTGTGGAGCGAAGCTTCGAAGGGAAGAAGCAGCTCCCGTCCACCAGAACCCTGGTGGAGAACCTCAAGCAAGTGGTCCGCGGGGAAATGTGCAGCTGGGTCGCCCATGCGCAAAATCCCAGCGGCCGTGGAAACGGCCCGTGCGAAAGCAGCACTCGCCTCCGTAGGGCAACGCGGTGGGGAGAGCAACTCCTCCGCGGGTGATGGCTGCACACTAAGCCGGCCGTCCCCCAGTCCAAGCGGAGGAAGAAACGGCCAAGCCCGGAAAGGTGGAGGGCTGACAGAGGAGTGGGGAACCTGAGGCGCCTCAGGGGAAGACTGTGGGCGCGGGGATGGCGAAGAGCCCTCCTTGGAAGACGCCGGGGAGAAAGACACTACGCGGTGTCCCGTCTCCGGGGAAGAAGACTGACCTCTGGAGAAGAGGGGGCTTCCGAAGAGGAGTCGACGACCCGACGTCGGCACGGCGCCGTGGAGTCCGCCGCCGGCGCGACGTCGACCGGCACCGAAGGGGACGCGGCGACGACCTCCACCACCACCCGCGCCGCAGGAGAACGGGGCGGGTACGGAGACAGGGCGCCCAAAGAACGGCGCCGACTCGACCTCCGACGAGGCAGCCACCTGGGTGGAGAGACGAGGAGGGCCCGGGGACACGCCCCGGCCCTTAGCCAGCCCCTGCGGCGCCGCTAGGGCTGACAGCCGCCGGCGCCTGAGCGGCGTCAGCTCGGACAAGGCCGCAGCCTGCCCAGAGGACCGAGTAGGACTCGGGGACAAGCCACGAGTCCCGGCAACCTCCCGCGACACCACAGGGACCCCCACGGGGGTTTGCAGCGAGGCAGAGGCGGCGTGGGCCGAAGGAGGGAACCCCGTAGGGCCGCACCCCGACGACGCCACACCTCCAAGACCTGAAGCCGAACCTGTCGGCGCCGGAGCCACCGGCGACTCCGCAGAAGGCCCCGCACGTGGCAGGGAATCAGCGGACGTCCCAGGAAGAGGAGGAGGAGCCAAGGAGGCCTGCAGGACCGCAGCATAGGCCTCCATTTGGACTCTGGACGCCCCCGCGCCGGGAAACGGCGGGTAAGGCGGCGACGTGCGAGGCCGCACGAGCTTTGAAGAACCCGCGCTCCCCACAGGGCGGGGACCGGGCCTAGGGGACAAGCTGAGACACTTACCAACAGGCGAGCGACGCCTCTGCGGCCTCGGGGAAGGACGATGTTGGAGGCGGAAGCGGCGGTTCTGGGCCCCTTCCGAGGGGGACGGACGCAATGAGGACGCTGACCGGGACATGCGGGCCGAAAGGAGTTTCATCCGGCGCTCCCGCCGGGACTTCGGTTTCATCTGTTGACAAGCTTCGCAGTCCGTGGAGTCATGGTGCTCCCCCAAACACCACATACAAATGGGGTGAGGGTCCGTCGCCGACATCTGGCGCGCGCATACACGTCTTGAAGCCCGAAGGCATTCGCACACTGTTCTCAAGGGAAACGCAAATGCGTTGAAGAAGAAGGAGGCCTGAAAACAGGCCAGGGACACGATCCGGATCCGCGTGGCACGCGGAAAAAAAGGAAACTGATGTCAGCGCGCCGGGGTGGGGCTTATATGACCTCGCTGACGTCACGCCCGCGGACGTCAGGGCGGAGTCGCGTGGCACCGCCCCCCGGCACGCAGAGATGCTGGGGCAAAGAAAGATTTCCGGGTCCAGTCTCACGCCTGGGGATAATTCTACGTTAAGGAATCTACGGCTAGTAGTCTCTATCAGATGCAGCATTTGCCCACTGTGGGATTGGGTCAGTGGACTTCTACCACATGTTGTGGAACTGCACCAAATTGGAACCCGTCTGGACTGGCGTTCTACGAAGCTACCGGACCTAACAGGACTCCCTAGATTATAGTTGTGAGAGGCTTGTGCTCTGGAACTCTTTAAAATACCAAAAAAGCTGAAAACAGCATTGTGCTTTCTTGCCTTAGCACTGCTAATTGCTAAGCGAGCCATTACCTTCAAATGGAAATACTTAAAGTCCCCATTTTTGGACACCTGGCACCAAGATCTTCTACAGTAGGTGAAGGAGGAAAGCACAATTCTTAAAAGAGAAGAAACTTTTGGCTTACATTGCCGCCTAATAACCACAGTGGAATGCCTTTGAAGCACCTCCTAAGGATGACTTTCTGCTCCCTCAAAATGAATCAACATTCCACAGTTTGTTTCGGAAGTTAAGGCAACTTATCACCACCTCCCTGGGCTGACTCTCTGACCGTTGCTTGGTTTCCACTGTCCTCCTTACTCCTCCATCCCCTTCCTAAGTAAAAATGCCTCTACTAACAGAAAAGTCCATGACTTCCCCTAGCTAAACTGCTACCCACCTAACTATTGACTCCTTCACAGACTCCTGAAATCCCTCCTAGCTTGTCAGATCAGAAATGTTGAAGATCTTTCTTGTATACGATTTGATGCTTGATTCACTATATATATTCAACACCGCATAATATCTCTATGACATGCCTCTATGATGTAATGCCCCTCTCATAGTTTGAACATGTCATGTAGGAATGGGCAGGTGTTCTGCCGAATCGGTACAAAACAAAGGGGGCTGAAGCACTTATGTGGCTGCCAGCCATTCTCTTCTTCAGTTCCATGCTCTCTGTGTCCCTTACAACGTGCTTGGGTACATGGAAAAAGGGGAAAGAGAGGTTTTACTTGTGAAGTAAAAGTATTCACTACAGTGGGTCACGAGTACTACTTCCCTTAATGCTTGGGAAGACACTGAGAATACATATCTTAAAGTGGGTGAAAACTACAGAAACCTTGCATGTTCAACCAATATGTTCCTTTGGCTGTTGCTGCATGGGCATTTGCTGGCATCAAATGCATTCTTATGTTTAGGAAATGCATGGGACATACCAGAGGCTACCCTGCAGTGTACATGAACGTGGCCATCCATTCAAAATGGATGAGGGCAACCCTGTACAGTATAACTTTGTGGTATGCAAGGTACTATTGAAAAGGGTAATAGAGCCTTCGAATAGGAGACATGCAGTTTGAAGAGTGAGTTGGTATGCTCTAGCTAAATGCTGAGAGCTCTCTTGACATCTAAGCTGTAGAAACCCTCTAACTTTAAAAAATATTGGTAAGAACACATTGTTCATTTGAAAATGCAACATTTGTTTAGCCATGAAAGATTAATGCATCTGAAGAGTCATAGTATCTTTATGGAGTACCCCATACAGTTTTTCTCAAAATACCAGAGATGTAGCATGTAACCAGTGTATCGTCACTGGAGGCCACCAATTCAAATGCCTTATGAGCCAATGCTCATTAACATCCCTGGGAAGAGCGCAGAGACCTGCATAAAAAGCCAATCTCAGACAGTTGGGAAGCGTTAACTTGCAAATTCCAAACAACACAGAACGCGGACTTCAGGCTTCCCTGACGACTCCTTCATTAAGGGCATTGACGCAGTGTTTCCTGAACGACTCCTCCTGCTTAAATCCAGAACACTGATTACCCAATGCACAAGCTTATACTACAAGGGTCACTCATATGTCCAGCGGGGATGCACTACACCCCTCTTTTGTGCTACGTCACCATGGCCAGGAAATCCTCTCATAAGATAACATTAGAGAATCCTTCTGACCAACGGAACAAATAGAAACATTAGCCACCATCTGTCTCGTATTGCCTTCCAGGGTGGATCTAGATGGGGGGGTGGGGGCGGGGGTCATCAGAGCGGTGTTAAGGTTGGGAGTTTTGTACCGTTGATTGATAACATATAGAATGTCTCCTATATTGATGTAAATCATTGCTGTGTATTGAATATCCTACCCCTACGTGGGACAACTGTGGTACTTTGTTATGCATGGAAAAAACAATAAAATTGCATTAAAAAAATTAACATCCCTGGAAACAAGTAGATAAATCCATACAAACGTATGCTTGACTCTTTTGTTTTGGAATTCCTATGCACATCAGTCCACGTACATTTTACAAGATTTAGCTAGGGTACCAGAACTGGCCAAGTTCAACATAAATTGACATGGACTCGGAGCCAAGTCACTTTATCGATCTTGTGGGGGAGCTGTTAACAAAACCACTCTTAAATTCATGTCCTAGAGAGAAATTACTGAACAAAAAATACATCTTCTCCAGAAAGCCTCAGGTAGCTGTGGGTCAAGACGTAGAAAACCGTTAAACTAAGCTACTCAATGAGGCACAAGGGTTGAGAAGCTGCTCCCAGCTACTGAAGAAAGAGTGGCTGGTGGGGACGAGGCTCTTTCTTTGCAAGGTATATCAGGTCCAATAATCAAATCTGAATCTGCCAGAGATGAGCAATCAAAACTGCTGAATATTAGGTGCACCACCGAAATGTAAGGATTAATGAAGGCACAGGTGGGTGTGGTGGAATTGTATTTAAAAACATACTTATCGCCCACAGAACCAAGACATGTGCTCTCCAGGCTGTATACATGTCTTGTTGTCTTAGGATGTATATAGCTCCACCTAGGTTCATCCTCCTCATTGGAAGAGCCAATCCACCACAGCAATGCCAAGCAAGATGCTTGACATCAATACCCCATATTCTCATTGTAGTGCTTCAGTGTAAACATTGTCCTGTTGGCTTCCATGCTAGTGATTACAACAAGAGGGTAGAGCTCTGCACAGATTCGGCCCATATGTAACATATAACACCAGCACGAATTAATACTTGCCAAATTACCTTTCACTGCACAACTTTGAAACAACATGCACCCTGTCTGCAATTAATTCAGAATTGCACCCGCATCAGACACAGCACACTCCCTTATAGCACGTTTGCACTTTTTAAGTACTTAACTATACCTACCCCTCTTATATACACTAAGTAATGTGTATCTATATGCATATGTTTTGTGGTCGAAAGAGGATTAGATGGGTACATGTGCATATAATATAAAATATTCTGTTCATCCGGACATGCCCATCTATTTCACACATGCACTGTATACACACCACACACAGATACACAGGCAGAGAACTACACTTGCACACATGTCCAAACATACCAGATAATGACACGTGCACACAGGCACACACAGAACACATGAACTGATTGGATCATTCAATCTCACATATCACAACACGCGTATCATCCTAAAACTAGAGAAACCCACTGACATAAATATTGCTAGCCTCGACAAGTGCCTCATCATCTTAATGAATGGATAATGGTGAATCAGATTAAGGTCAACTCTTTAAAGAACGAGATTACGCCCTGTGTTCAAGACAGCAACCAACAGCTTACCTCAATGCGAACCAAAGAGCAGGAGGGCCCACCAGCACTATGATGAGAAGTGAAAACTCTTGTTGTGGCAATGGATTAAAAGATGTCACTGGTTCCGTATATTATTGCAATTACAAAAACACCTTTACACAATGCAAACACTAAAGTGCATCTTTCCTTTCTTAGGGTATCAAGAGAAAACCACTGACCATTCTGACCCGTGTACTATTAAAGGTAGACTACACCAACACAATAGCCTGTAAATGGGCACCTGTGCTTAATATTACGAACATTAAAAAGGACTCAATACACTACAGGAAGATTGATATCTCACCTTCACACAAGGGGGCAGATGGCTTCAGTGCACCAAGCACTACAATGAATACAATGGATACCAATAACAAGTTGCTCAGCTTTTTAAGCACTCTGTGTGGTACACAAAGCTATCCCAGGAAAAAGTCGATGGTACATATGTGAAAGTGTTTATAATAATCCCAGAATAGGCCAATATGCTCAAGATCAGTACCTTGATTAGACATCAAGATCATCGGAGGGTCTTCGTGTCAGTACAAGCAGCGAAACCCCTTAACTCTTTGCCAGCCGAATGATGGAACATACAAAACCACGCATAATTCAGAAAGGAAGAAAAAGTTGGCTTCTCCCGAGATCAACGTTTCTGACAAGTGAATCTCTCAATATCTACTTCAAATTACAGCGATGATCTCCGTAGAACACTCTGCCCGAGTGAGAGAAACGCTAAAATCAGATCAGACATGTCTGATTCAACATGCTAGGCCCAAGAATGACAATGTCCTGCTAAGTCACATCAGGATCACCTCCTGGCTGAATATAATTGATGCAGAAATGACAACAAGGAAGCACAAATTGCCACAGTAAGACAGACTGTACGCATTGCTGGCCACTGCAAAAACGGCAAAGGAATCGTGGCTCGCGGAGTTTACACAGCCAAAGGTATTCAGTAAAGGCTACATAACACCTACACATAATGGCTGCCCTTATAAAGCACTCATAATATAGCAGAACAGCTTTTGGGACTGTTGGGCAAGAAAAGGGTCACCTGCATGGCTCTGGGGAGCGTGCACCCCTGACTCGAATTCACCATAGTAAGTGCAATAGGTTTTTGACTTTTCAGACTCAGCACACGACAATCATTCTTATGCACTAAGGGCTTCCTATGACAAAGATCGTGACTTAGTGCATGGCTATGTGCTCTGGAGGAGCACACCTTGTGCAGCCACCTTCTGCCAAGCATTGTAGCATCAGCTCACCGGGCTGCTCAGGAACAACAGTGGTGGAAGTGACAGCTTAGATTTGCATGAAAGGCATTTTTGCCCATCCTCTGCTGGGGAGAGTCGCCTACTAGCTTCTCTGGTGTTTTCAAATTGATCTGCCAGTCACCTGCTTCTGAGTCCTTCAGCCTGTCCATGTAGTACATGGATGATGCATGTGTATCTGTAACTTGGGTACAGAGGCTGTGTGTGGAATGTGTTTGTTACATGTGGCTGCGGCTACAAAGAAAACCATTTCTAATTCCTGAATCCAAGTGGTGCCTAAGAAGGATGTTGCAGAAAGCCCGAGACAGCAATGTCGATTGCAGGGTACCTCTAGGACATTGCTGATGTCCTTGGTAGTGGGCCACACTCTAGGGTGTGGAGGAGAAAGAGGATCCTTTAGAAGTTTAGTGGAATTCCCCTGCGCGTCTACTGCCCCCATTGTTCCCTAGAAGAGCAACCTCCCGTTCCCAATTATGTTAACAGGTAGTTAGGTGGCGCAGCTCTCCTGCTTTTGTGCCCTCGTTTTGGGTTTCATTTTACAGGAGGCTCCCAACCGCACCCCATGTTAATGCTGACACCTTAAGACAAAGACTATGGCTTAACCAGTCAGAAGTAATAAGCAAAAGGAGTGAATGGTCCAAAATCGGTCCCAGAGCTGAACTCCTGGAATACACAAACTCTGTCTGCAACCTTAGTATAAAGATGGGACAGGGCGATAGACACTTCCAGCAAGTGTTCAAGGATGTCTCTACCAAAATTCAGGTCTGACACCAGTAGCGATTGAGAAAATGTTCAGCGCTCCAGGGCTGGAGTACTGTCGCCAACTTCCATCTGCCAGGCTTGGAACCAGTGACGTGAGGAGTTCTACATCTCTTCTATCTGTCAGTCTACACATTCAACTCTCTTGAACAGAGCTGCAAAGCATTTAGATGAACTGCCCCTGTCCGCTTCTGCTGCTACAATGGCTACATCTCAAACTTATGAAGACCGTCTTGGATCTTTTTATTGGGCCCATGTATGGAGATATGTATCCCTTATGAAACACCAGTGGGGTCTGGCATCCTATGCAAGGTAAAAGGGCCACTGGAGCTGGAATGGTCCTGGCATGTAGGGGGCACAGTCACATGGGCCTGCACCACCTGATGGAAGATGATGTTAAATGTAGGCTGTGAGATCCCAGTACGTCTTGTTGTTGTGGACAGGAAATAATTCCTTTGCAACTTGTACTGAGCTGTGGCTAGCTACAGTAGAGCGAGTACTACCTGTCCGTTCTGGATGGTAGATGACTTGTACTCCACTATTTCATCAAATATGTTCATAATTGTCCTTAGTGGACGGACTTGCTCCATCGAAAACCCAAAAATGTTTGACCTCAGTCTGTAATCCCAGCCACTGTCCTGCCTTGCTGCACTGCGCACCCTGGGACAGCATATTACATACCCATGATCTGCCATTGTTTCGTCCTCCTGAATGGAGCATATGTTGTGCCCCATCTTGCGCTTTTCACAAGAGGTGCTGATTGTGACCTCCTATTGTACTTAGTGCGTTTTTGGTGCACCCAGTTGTGTTTTTTGTAATTCCACTGATTTTGACCACCTCAACAGATATTTGCTGAATCAGAAAAACTCAAGGAGCAAATGTCCCGACACTGGCATAACAGTCAGCTAAAGAGCAATGAAGCTCACGGAGCAACATGAAAATACAGTCAAATTAGCACAAGCATACTGTGACAAGGCATGTAAACATGGCTGCTCAGTATAAACACACACTTCACTGGATATTACATTTGTGCTGTTTTCCTGAATATCTGCTAGCTCTTGAAACAGAGTTAGGATTCAACAAGTTGTGGAGATGTGGGATAGTGCAAAGTGGGGAACTTTAGTTTTAGTCCAGTAGTATAATACTATAGCAATATTAGGCTCTGTTTATGTATGTATCTTCAAATGGTCCCTCTATGTAAAGCACCATGAGAAGGAAATCATTTAGTGACCATGCTCTCTAGTAGACGGCATGTCACGGTTGCTCAAGTTGGGAGGGAATGATTAACCTCCTCAGCACACTCACTCTCAACTTGAAATAACCTCCACGTGAAGCCTTATAGAACACTTGTCCAGACGGACAGCCTGGCAGATGACTTGGAGTTTGGCCTACCAGTCATACCCTTCCACTGAAACAAGAGTGAGGGTCTGAGAACAATAGGTCTCCTTCAGCAGTGACCCCGTGTTTGTTGTCAGACGCTCAATGGCATGAGGTGTGCTTGTATCCATGGCGAGAATGCACCAACAACAGGAGCGAGAGTGCACTCTAAACTGCCCAGAGGATTCAGATGGCAGCAAGCTGCTGAGAAAACAACATAGATGCGGAAGGCCATCCATCATTACTACGCATGTGCTATAAATTTGTTAGAAATCTGGAGTGGAAAATCTATAACCAAATCTTTCCACATTTCTTATATACGGACTTTGCTCGAGCCTGGGAATATTATTTGCAAAAGATCCATGACACGTCACAACATCATATGGATAAACTCAACTGAGGGTAAAGCGCATGCATGAGGTTACACTTCAATCCCCAAGACCTATTCGACGGGGCTGCTGGACAGTAAAGCGGAGAGAAACTGAGCTGTATTATTGTGATAATGTTTATGCTGCAACTACAAACGTACTGCTAGCGCCCGTTTACTAGACCGTTTCTTCCGATGCTGTTGCCTAGTAGAGAAGGTGCCACAAATGACTTCCAAAAAATAAACTATAACTTATGTGAAAAGTGGAACACAAAGAGCATACATGGAGCCATGTTGTGTGCCTAGAATCTGTCTCTAATATCTAACATGCATCCCAGTGAATCTCAGTAACTAGACAGGTTGACACATCATCACACTATACAGACTAAAGCCAGCGCTTAATTTGAGCAGGGGCTTTCCTGGGCTCAGCACCGGAAGTCATTTTAGAGTAATGGACTTAACTGAGTTGCTGTCATTCAGGACTGCACTGCAGTGGCCAAACAGTCGTACATTTCACACGAAACAATGGCAGCTGCTAAGTGGTTTTACTAATTGTGAGAGGAATGCACAGTTTTTTGTTGTTGGTGCAAGAATGGCACGGTGACCATGACAAAGGGGCAGTGACACCAATACAACACATGGCTTCTCCAAGGCTTGACTAGCACTGACTGACATGAGTCAAAGTAGGCCCGTCAAGAACATTACTTTCAACATGCCTCCCACTGAACCATTCAGCAGTGTGGGACTGACTGCCTGGTCTTGTGATGGCATGGCCAGATTTAGATTTAAACCACGGCCAAAATAAATAGGAGTTTGTCACGTTGATGCATGGCAAGTAAGTAACTTATTTAGTCATTTTTCATTTTATTCTAGCAGTTGTTGTTCGCTTTCTATTTTGAATGATTGGACTAAAAAAAACAGAACACAAACGAAAAATAGCAAAGGACAAGTTACTCACAAGTGACATGGAACAACTCACAGTTGATCTATCCAGACCACGGCGGTTTTGTCCCTGGTAGGAATAACCCCTATAACATTCGTAGACTTTTCCATCTGATGGACAGCATCCTAATGAACAAGAGTAAGGTGGTGTCTTCCATTGCCATGGAAAAGGCCTTCGACACGCTCAATGGAAATTACGTATTGATGGTGTTGAGAGAATTTAAATTTGACAGGTTGATACTAAAATGAAAGATATTAAAATGCATCCAGATCCTTTACTACAACCCCACTGCCAGGGTTCGAGCAGGAGCAGTGATTTCTAAACCTAAACCACTTCAAACAGGCACCAGGTAAGGGTGTCCTCTGTCACCACTATTATTTGCTCTGCCAGGGAGCCCCTAATGAACCACAGCCACATAGAGGCAGGACTCACTGGCTAGACGGTATTCGGTCAAACATATGATTTCATTATCACATTATATGCAGATGACAACTGTTATATATCGAGGCATACGGACAGGCCTTGTGAAGGTATTAAACGCGAGCTCCGAGCTCAATCTTAAGATCAGTCAAGCCTGTATTTTCCTACTAATGGACAATACCCTTCAGAGCATCTGCTCAAAAATGACTTTCAGTTTATCACTCGAATTTTAAACCTTTAATTATTTAGGCATAAATGTGTACAGGCACTCTACAGACATAGTAGAAGGGAATCTGTCAAGCTACTCTCAACTGCCAGAACTTTAGCGAAATTTTGGAGGAAGTTAACCCTGTTGCCGCTTTGATGAGTGGACCAAAAAGCAAAGAGTTGCTCTAATCAAGTTGTATCCGCCATGGGAGGAGCATGGCCTAGGTGCCCTGGTGGCGCAGCTATGATGGGTGGTGACCTGGTTGACCTCTGTGGGTTCCCTGAAATATTTTCCATAAAAGCAGCAATAAGTAAATCAAAAGATGCAGGGTTTATTATTATCAAGAAAGCCAGTGCCGGGTCAGCGCCATTACTACTAAAAATGCTAAATATTCTTGAAACAGATACTTACTCAGAACAGCTAGTGGTATATACACCTGAGATTTCCTTATGGTGCATGCCTAAATTCAGCAATATTTAACTAATATCCAACTGCATGGCGTGAACTAGGTCATTGGTAACCCAGAATGGTCACCTTTACAATTCAGAAATTCTTATGAACTTTGACAGACTGAAAGACGTATACGAATTGCAACAGGGTTAGTTTACAATGCTGTAATGACCACATGGAGGCAGGGTGAAGCTGAACCAGAAACAGACAAGATATTGCAATTGTTTCTGACATGGAGGCGGGCTCTCTACACGATAACCCATCTATATGATGCGTTTAGGAAAAAACTGTTCCATGAGCTGGTTGACAGGAAAGCTACATGGGAGCTAGATCTAAGCGAAACCCTGTAGGACACAGAATGGCACACTGCCCACGGGGAGGCTCTTCCGCAATGGTGGAGGAGCGTCACCCCACTGGCTCAGAGCCAGCAGCTGAAAAATAAAATATTTTATCATTGTTTTATTTTTCACCTGCTGGCTGAGCCAGCGTGTGCAGGGAGAGGCCGGGCCATGGGAGGGGGAGGAGGACTGGTTTGTGCACTTCTAAGTGCGCATGTGTGATTGGCCGGCCGCCTCAGGCCGGCCAAACACACATGCACACTTAGGTTTCACCAACCCAGCTGTATTGAACAGACGGGTTGGAGAAATAGCACAGACTCCCTGTGCCTGAGCAGAGCGTCAAACCAGCCCGCTCAGGCCAATCCCCACACTCCTCTCATACCATGAGAGCAGCGCTGGGATTGCACAGGGAGACAGTGATGCTGCCCCAGGGTCTGCTGGGACTGTGCTCCCCCTGCACCTCTTCCACCCACCTCACGACTTTTTGATTTTGGCGGCCGCCACTGCCCTCAGACATGTGGCGAAAGGATCCATATAAGGACGTTTCAAGCATATTCAATTTAATTATTTACAGCTCACATATCTCTCACCATAGAAATTGCATGGCATGTTCCCTGCAGTCCCAGATAAATGCCCTCGATGTAAAAACTCGGACATCACTTTATTACCATATGGCCTAGTCCTGCTCAGTGAAACCTAATAAAGACAATAAAAAAATGTTTTTAAAAAAAACCTGACATGGAACAACTCAGACTTCATCCATGTATTCATACATGTGGAACACTACTTACTTGAAACACATGGTAAAATCTAACGGATATATTGGTCTTTACGCTGCACAAATTGAGCTGGGGTCAATGGATCGCCATATCTAGCGACAGGGCTGACACAGGACTATCACAGACAGGACAGGGCCGCACCGGTGGGTGCAGGGGCCGGCACCAGAAGTAGCCACTGTTAACGGCCTTTCAAGGAAATCTCTGGGCCTGACACTCATTGCTGTTTTACATTTTAAATATTGTCATAAGTACAGACAGGGCAATACCAGGAACGTGGTTCAAAGGCAAAGCGTGTGTAGATCTCCGCTTGCACGTCATCGGCCATCTCTACGAGTCATTTCGTTTATATAAAAACCCACCTCAGAAAGGAGAGAACCCCCGCACATAGGACAAACACAGTGAGTATTGGAGAGCGCGCTGGGCCTGATAACATGCGTTTATGAGGCCCGGGAGCCCAGTGTTGGCTCTGCTGTGTGCATGCGTGCTTGACTGGCATGTTAATGAAGTGCTGCTCGTACAACATGACATGGGCAAAGATAGCCTAAGACCACTTTCCAAAGGAAACTCTTTGGTCTGCTTGCGTGTGGTCCTTCGACAATCACATGGTTGATGTAGTGCGCCACTGAAGCAATTGAACTATTATGATGAACGGCGTCATATGTGCTTCCAGCCAGTGCACAGAGGGTGATGCTGAAGGATTCCACTCGGCAGCCTGTGCAGGAACTGAACCTGCGGGACAACGCCGAGACACGGTATCGAGGAAGGATACTCCAGCCTATTGCTCAGCGAGCAGCCCTCAGTAATATTCTGATAATAAGGCTCCAGCAGAGACCCTCTTCTCTCCTAATCAGAATGTCTTCAAACACATTCCTTGCCTTTGGCAAGTATCCACAACTCCCTTTTTCTTGTGTACTCGTTTTCAAAGAGTAAAATTACTCTTTAGCACAAATTGCACGCAAGTGAACTAGTTGGGTTCACCCAGAGACATTTATCCAGTGTCCAACAATCCATTACTTTTTACGTAAGAGCCTTATTTTGTGATTTTTAGGTTGAGCCTGGGCAGCGCATGCGCTGCTTTGCGAGGCATACTGTATTAGGGTATGGACTTGAAGCTCCAGCCACTCTCCGCCCATCTTTTCAATTGGCTGCTGTGAATGCCCTTTGTAAATGTTGGCTTTTAAATTTGATAATAGGCTTATTAGTCCCTCCTTAGTACCTCCCTGTCTCCTTTTGTAACCTCCCATCAGGGCTGGATCTTTTACTTGTCTCCTTACGGTATTGCTTGCATTAGCCCTTTCGGAGAACTCTTTGTCGAATTAATGTAAAGAGCACTGGTGGTACAGCATCTTTAACAATGTGGGCCGCATTGGTTTTTTTTGTATTTGCAGCGCGCTTTCACTTTTACAATGGGGCGACACCCACCACTAGCGGGACGGGCTGCGCAGCTCGTCCAAAACATTTTTTTTTTAACATTAAATAATGGCGGCCGCGAGACTTGTTGTGTGCAGCTCGCCCAACTCATTATCTTCAATTATAGCGGCTCGTGCGGTGCCCTCCCCTGCCACCACCTCCCACGGCAGTCCACTCTGTTTTGTCCCGCGTGTTATAAAATGTATTTTTTAAAAAGCCCCTTTGGAAGATGGCCGCCTTGTTACTGGTAGATGCGCGGCGTTAGTCCCACATAGTAAACTTCGCCAGAAATGGGTTACATGAGAAACGCTGCTACTTCTTGGTGAGTGACACACGGGCTTTCGAGCTCCTTGAATCGACATCATGCTTTTGTTTTGTCATGACACCGATCTTGCTTTCAGCAGCATGAGAGTTTATTCAACTCCCCACGCAAAAACTTTTCCCAGGTCTTCCGACCCCCATTTCCACAGCAAACAGACACAGCAACCAGGCTCGCTTCACCTGCAACTTCACGTTTTTAATGTCTTTTGCCTCACAGCTCTCGATGCACAGACATTGTTTATGGCCCAAGAATGACACAAAAATATATTTTGCCCCATGTTGCTACAGACACACCAACTGGAATCTTCATATCTCGTTTTATCAATTTAACTCACCTCACGGCTCGTTACACACCACGCTCCGTTCACGGCTCCAGCCACTTACATAATAAGCGGAGTTATCAAGTACATCGATTACCCTGTGCCATGAATGTTCACACGCACTTTCTTTCAGTTACTTGTGTGAGGAAAAGCCAGCTACTTGTCGAGCGGTGCTCTCATTGCACTTTCTTGAAAATGCGTGTGAGCTGGCTGCCAATGGCGTCCTCTTGGTGGACACTTATCTGCAGATTTGGCGGTCAGATTGAAACTGGGCTTTCAAGTACTTGCGCTTGGAACTGAAATCAGTACAGAAAGTTCCTTGTGTACAAGTCACGATTATAAAATCTTAAGGGAGCTTGATGAATATTATGAATACTTGTGGGCTGCCACCCATGCTTTGTTCGCCCAGCCATTTGTTCCTGGGCTAGTCACGTGCCACGCTTCTGCCTTCCTATTTGCATACTCACCAGCTGCCTCTCATAGAGGTTCCTTGTAAGAATACTGCACATGGGCGATGTCACACAGAGCCTGTTGGATGTAAGGGCGTAACACTGAGCAAGGTGCAGCTCCCAAGGTGCTGAAGCACTAGGATGTTAGATACTCTTAATTTTTGACGTGCAGTCAGGGAGTGTATATGCCTGCAGTGCCTCTCCCTCACCCCGCTTTCTGTCCTTGTGTTTTATTTTTTATTTTGATATTTTTAAGAGTTTTATATAGCACAAACTTGACCCGAAGATATCAGGTATCAGAGCGTTTTAGCGTTTTACATGAGCCCCAGTTTCATTACAGATGGACACATTAATTTTTTTGTTAGACACGAGGAGATTACGTGATTTGCCCACAATCACAGGATGTTGAGCGTTGTTGCAGAGACTCGAACCTGGTTCCCCAGCTTCGAGGTCGACCGCTCTAGCCGTAAGGCTACATCCTCTCCCCCTTAACCCACCCCCACCTTCCGTTGTTTCTAAAACCCTCGTTCTCCTCCCACTTTCCCTTGTTTGTAACCCACCCTCCGTTTCACCCACCACCCCCTTTTCCATTGTACTTTATGTTTCCCTCCGGCCTCCATTCCTAGGTGCGCATTTGTGCGTTTTTGAGAACACCATAGAAGGAATTTTGCTACAAACTGGTTCACAATGAGAACATACAGTGTAATGATTCAAGTGGAGCACGACTCACACTTGATTGCTTGGCGTCAAAGCACACGTTTTATCTGGCTTTGACTGGCGTTTTAACCAAGTCGCAAAAGATTTTTGAAGGTGCATGCTGTTTACAAGTTTATTTTATCAAAAAAATAAGAACCGATTTCAAGAAATTCATAAATATCTGCATTGTGTTCCACTTCCGGATACATAATTATGGCATGCCGCTCATGCTTTGTTTGCCCCAGCCTTGCGTTCCTGTGCCACGCTTCTGCCTTCTTGTCTGGCTCTCATAGAGATTCCTTGTGAGAACACTGCGCCTCCGCGGGTGCCACACACAGCCTGTTAGATGTACGGGTGTAGCACTGAGCAAGGTACAGCAGCACTGAAGGTTATGCAGGCCGACTCCAGCTCTTATGTGAGCGGCTTTTCAAAATTTGGTTCTCCCGGTAATCGTACTCCTCTGAGCACAGAACATTATGCACACTACAATGAGGGACACAGGCCATTTCACTTGAACTGAATATAAGCATCTCTCCAGTATTTATTAACGAGTCCTTCCTGGATTGCCAAACAGATCTTTTATGTACTCACCACTCTTGACTCTCTAAATACTATAGGTGGGCGAGCCAACAAATGAACAGGACGCAAACCAGCGCCAAGCCAAGGGTCTGGCTCGAATCTTAGAGCCTGAGCTTGAGGCGAGCATTGAAAATGCTTGCTGTGTATATCACTGAACAGAGATAAAGTCTCTACAAAATTCATAAATAATTTTTAAAAAGCCACTGACAAAGCCAATAGATCCTGCTTAGGCAAAACCTTTTGGCTTTGCCAATGATTCTTTAATGAGTTCCTAAGCTGCATAAAAATGATATAAAGAAATATGTATCTCAGTTTCAAATGAGTGTAAGCTACATTGTCCTGCTTATGCCGGTGTTCTTAGTGACAACTTTTTCCTTCTGAAACACTAGTGAAGCTTTATCTTAAAACATCTTACTTCCGATGTGCTCACGTGGGTAGAGACACATCACTAATGCACACAGGTGGGATGCAATGTTGCACTGGTTCTGGGCAGTTTTGCACAGGTATTAGCCTTTTTGCTGTCACATTTGCACTGACCTGAGGAGGAGTGCAAACATCTTTCATTTGGCTTGTTGCGCTCTAGGCCCACTTTAAGGCATCCGAAAGGTAACATTAACCAAACATTCTTCCTTGCAGCTTGAAAGGTTTTGTTTGTTTGTTCAGCTGCAATGCTTCAGCTAGAATTCAGCCGCCAAAGTAAACAGTGTGCCAAAAAGAAAAGTGTCCATTCCATCGCATTTAAAATGGTGTGTTTAAGAGCACTTTTACAATTTCAATACTTACTTTAAACGGCAGACTATATTTTAGGTAAAACAACCCACAGTTCCCCCAAATCATGTAAACCAACACCTCTAAGTAAAGGCAAGGACATCTCTTTAGTAATCTCTTAAAAGATCACAAAGGCGAGGCCTATTGGCTATGCCAATGCTTGTTATACTTTGCAGCTCTTGAACCACATTCTCTGCTCCGTAATTTTTGACTGGCACCATATTTGATTAGCAGTCTTAAAAATCAAGGAGGGAGATACAACTAAGAAAAAGTACTTAGTAGCTGATGCAATATTATAATGTAATAAAATATTCCAATGATTTTGGATACTGGTTATAAAATATAATATACAATCCATACATATTTAATGCAAATCGAGGAATGTCTTTATACTTTGCAAGTTCATTCAAGTAAAACAAATATCTAATTTACGAAATTATTGTGCACTGGTCATCAGAGAAGAAACATACATAAAATGCATATATTTAAAAAAAAAAAAAAAGTGTATCAGATTTTTTTGAATACCCTGAATAAGATCCACCCGCACACAGAAGTACATGGCTAACAATGTAGAGAATTATCGCTCTTGATATCAGCATGTGTCTGCATCCTACCTAAAAATACAAATTCAAAAGATGAGAATGGCATGCTGAACAGCTTTTAAACTGTACCATGCAACTAAATGCATGTATTTGGGGAGGAGGAAAAATGTCAAAACCATACTGTATTAAAATCGTGTGCACCTTAGTTCACTGTTTAATTCACAGATATATAAAACATAAATTTCACCATTCATCACCGAATTGTCATAAGAATAAAAGGTCCATGTATCAAGAAACAAAAGTCCAAAATGTCCTCATTACAAAAGACCCAAAGCTGGTGAGTCTCCTTAAAGTGATAATGGAGTTCCCTTAAAACGATAATTCTCCTTGAGGGAATCACCGAGTTCTCTTCCCACATACAGTTGGATTCCTTCCATAATTGTAAAACAGAATACCTTCAAAACAGAATACCTTCAATACAGCAAAGGAGTGCTGAGACGTCAGTCCTAAAGGCTTCTCTTATGAATGCCTTCATATAAATGCTATGCACACACTTCTGGACCTGGGACCTTCTATGTGCCAGTTTTATTATCTGTTTTCCAGTGATTCTAGTTACAGCCAATCAATACGTGTTTCTGGGACAACCTTCTCGCTTCCTCAGGACTGAAGCACCATTGATTACTGTTACTGTTAGATCACAGTGCAGAACTGTAATGTTTCTGACAAATCAGTGGTACTGTCAGAGTGGTTGTGAGCAATTGCAGGGCCAGACACTAGCTCTCATGTATACCATACCTACCCATTCCTTTCCGTACACAGGTTTTCAAGCTTCCCACAGAAATGCAATGGGAAGTGTAAGGTTTTAGGAGGCAGAAAATAAAGCAATATCAATGTAGCAAGTGTGTCCCCCAACTCTACAATACCTATGCCTTTCAAGCAGCATATCTAGGCTTGGGCACTGTGACTGCTGCCGACTCATATCCTTGGTGTGCACATGTAGCTTCAGGGACTAAAGATCGGGGTCCTGTATAAACATTAACAAGGCCTTCTTCTTGGTCATTCCTCCTAGGCAGTGGCTACAAGCACCTCACTCATGCTTAACATACACTCACTGTCCTGCCAGTCTCACCAGTCACAGCACAGCAGTTCCAGTCAATCATTCTGGAATCGGCCTCATTCTTCCTTCCTGAGGGCACACTGTTTTGCTTCCTCTTGAGCCTGTCAATCTTTGGTCACTTTGAACCTTACTGCATAGCTCATCCTGCATTCACATTTACATACCTAATGTAAGGAAGGTGGCTGTAGATGTAGAAAAGTTCGGATTGATTTGGAAAAAGTAGATACAGTTCGATATTTAGGAATATTTCTTAAATTGGGTATTGCAAATTTGAATTACTTGTACTATCTGTTACAAAGTTGCTTCCCAATAAATGTTAGTACTAAAATTAATCCGACTTCTAAATACAATTTTTATAGTTGATAAATATTACTCACTTAATAAAAAATACGTTGTATGAGTTTCAGAAGCAACTACTAATTTAGAGCACTCAATCTGTCTACTTTAGGACGATAGAATTTTGTCCTTCACATCACATCATGGTAAAAATTCCTGCTAGATAAACAGGAAATCTCAAGCAGTGGCGGCCGCCACAAACAAAGGGTGGTGAGGCAGGTGTAGGGAGCGAGGGAGGTGGAGCACGGGTGGGGGGAGGGCACACGGGGGTGTTAGAATACATAAAAAAATAACTTACCTTAAGGTGGCAGTCCGCTCCCGCGTCGCACTTCCTCTTCTCTTCCTTCTCCCAGCAGACAATGGGACCACGTCATAGACTCCCATCCAAACCCAGCGCTGCTCTCCTACTAGGAGAGCAGCGCGGGGATTGGCCTGAGCGGGCTGAAAAGAAGCTCCTCTCAGGCCAGGGAGTATGTGGAGGTTTCGCCAGCCCGGCTGTTCAATGCAGGCGGGCTGGAGAAACCTAAGTGCGCATGTGTGTTTTGGTCGGTCTGAGACCGCTGGCCAAACACATATGCGCACTTAGGGAGTGCACATAGCACTCCTCCTCCCGTGCCCCTCCCCTTCCTGCACAAGCTGGCTTAGAGCCAGCAAATGAAAAATAAAACGATGCTAGAACATAGTTTTATTTTTCATTTCTTGGCTCTGAGCCAGGTAGTGGGGCAATGCTCTTCCACCATTGCGGAGGAGCCGCCCCTGATCTCAAGACATCATTGTGACCTTGTAATAGCTGGTTTAAGCCATTAAGCGAAGGAACTAGCAATATTCAGGTCGATCAAAAAACTTCGAGCTACTACTCACTGAATAGTCCTAATTGTATTGTACTGTAATTTTATTTATATAGCACTTGCTACCCAAGACGAGGTGTGTTTCACACCGGGCTGCACGCTGCACCGGGAACCAAGGTTAGTGGTTAGTCCATTGTTATTGTTGGCTATTGGCATTAGTATTATGGGCTCAACAAATTTTCCATGCATTCACACCAGTTTGTTTGCGGTAGACTAAATTGAAATGAGTTAAGTGTGAACATTAGTGGGGGAGGGGGCTATATGAGTTCATGCAGATATTTAATGGTGACAACAGATGAGCCAGACGAGATTAGGTATTGCTAGGGTGCAGGAGTATGATTTTCAAAAAAGGAGAAGTTGAGCTCTTTAAAAGGATTTATAGCAATTTGCAGATATACAGAAAGAGAGGATTAAGGCAAACAAATATGTGACATAGAGAAGGTTGTGCTCACAGAAAGGAGGTATGCAGAGTATTGGATAGAAAGGAGAGATCCATTTGAAAGAAAAAGGAGAGGCGACAATCAGAAGTTTAAAGCAGAGGTCCGTTTTTCATGTCAAAGTTTAGGAATAAAAAGGATGCTTTTTGAGAAAGCATGCAATTTGAGAATGAAAGACTGTAGAAATAAACATTATTTGCATGTGAAGATAGTGTTATATTAGGCACATCTGATCAGCACCAGAGACAGTGAAATGTTTGGAAAACCACTAGACCACCACTTCAGCAAGGAGAGCTAATCAGCTCGGGTTGGAAGTGTAAAAGTAATGGCCGGACGAAAAAAGTGAAAACAGAATATGCAATTACTGGAGCAGATGTCTTCTGACGTTCATCATCAAGTTTGGTTTACAGTATAAATTGTAAAGCATAGTGAGATATATTTTGATGCCTCTGGTTTAACATGGCACAAAGTGGAGGTGAGGGTAGTTTCCTCAGACAGTGTGAGTGTTGCCTGCTTCCTGTGACTGGAGAGTGGAGATCCAGACACCGAGGTGAGGTGAGGAAGATGGTGACAGGCTCCCTCTAGAAATTCAGCAAAGACCTTGTCAGCACAAGGCTGCTGAATAGGCTTCCTTAAGCCCTGGCCTTTGGTAGATGGTAGGTGTGAGGGGTGGAATTGCAGATTCTGTTGTGCACGGTGAAGGGAACAGTTTAGGTCAGGCCCAGCATTTTGTCTTCCTTGATCACATTTTCAGTTGGCTGATGACAGCCAAGTGAACAACATTCCACCTCTTTTTGCATCTGTTGGGTGCTTCAGGCCCGGCACTACCCTGCTGTGAGGGGCATCGCTACACATAGGCTGTGCCTGGAAAGCAGCCAGGAAAAGATGTTTGAAAGGAGAACCAAGGCAAACTGGTTCTGAAGCACTAGACGGTGGATGCACTTGTGACATAGTACTTCTAGGAACGTCCACCTACATGACCCCAGAAATGCACAAAACAAACACAAACCTGTCCCTCACCCAAACACTTTGTTCCTCCTGCCCCCTCTAGTGATCTCGGAGGGACAGATTATTAAATATTGGTAGATGGTGGAAAATACAGACAAGTGCATTTTGAGACTAATACACCTATATCTACAGGAGTCCTGCAGTGCCAGGCAGACCAATTTTATATCAAGGTTTCTGGTTTTAGTAAATGGACTGAAAAGTGCTCAGATGCTTTTTAACATGCAGTACGGTGCAAGGAAAAGAGCACAAATGAAATACAGTCAACAAAAGTGTGCCTAAGAGAATGGTGCAGTTAATTCACGGAAAGTACTGGTACCAAAGAAAATATCAATGTGAGGCGGAGCAGTAAACGAACTTCAAAATTCAGACAAAAAGCAAACAAACAGCAGTTGGTAGCACTGAAGAGAGAATTGCCCATGGCCACATAACAATGAAGAATGGAATGACTTAAAAATAATAAATGACAGAAGTATAGAAACTTAAAGACAATAAATTACAACACAAAAAGGGCAAACGAGGCTGTTGGGAAACTGCAGTAATAGGCATTCCTTGAATTAGTAAGTCAGCTGTGCATAGTTCTAATAAAAGGCTAGACTAGCTTTTAAATAAATCCTGTACAATAAAGTACCCACACCTTTCTTTTTTTTGGATATAATCTGATACCTCGAGTATTTCCAAGAGATTGAGACCGTAAACAACCACGTTTTGAAAATGTTGCTTTGTTTACATATGACAAGAAAGCATTACTATATGAGCTTGCTGGTACTGTCTGGGGGTGTGTTTATGGTGATTCTTTTTTTTGCAGTTTTATATAGCGCAAACTCGACTCTAAGGTATTGGAGCGATTTACATGAACACCAGTTACATTACACACAGTCACAGGATGTTGAGCCAACGCCTAGACTCAAACCTGGTTCCCCAGCTCCAAAGCCAGCAGCCACTAGTGTAAGGCCCACAGTGGTCCCTCACTTGGCTCATAGGCCCTTGGTGTGCAGGGTCCCAGGAAATACAGGCGGTGTAGTACATTTTATCATTTGTGGGCTGCTGTCCCCGCTGCTCATGCGCCTGTTCCACGTGTTCTATCCGAAGCTTGGGCCCATGGACAGGGGATGACCAGGGGATGCCCAGGGGATGTCCAGCTTCTGAAAGTGGTCACAAGGAGCTACAGTGGTAGTGCAGTGGAGATCACTACCGGTAGCCCATGGGGCATGCTAGTCTCTACCCTTGAGGCTTCAAGTCCTCTTTCCTATGGATATGCTGAAGGCACATCTGGATTTTCGGAGAGCAGAGTTCTGCACAGAATTAACTAGATGCTCTACTGTGAACAGATTAGTTACCAAATCCTTTTGAGTTCTAAACTGAACACTTCAATCCTAGGTGCCTAATTCTTCACTAGTTGTTTGACATGAATTTTTCAAAGTTCGCCATTTGACAGGTACTCTATGCCATGATTACCTTCTTTGCTGCATTGAATCCATATGGTGTGTCATTAAGAGGAGCACAAATGCTTTGTGTTCTCAGGAACATGTGTTAAGACTGCAGTAATATAGAAGTGCGAACACAACGGTCTTGATGGAGCCACACTTCAGATTTTTTAAGGAATGATACGTAATAGAATCCCATTGTTGGCTGCAGTGCCCCTTTCTCCATGGATCATATGGAGATTTAATTTTTACTAATCCTGGACTGTTATATAGAACTTTATGTCACATCAGAGTGCTGAAGAGGCATTTGGATCAATAGGCTGTAGGGAGAAACAAGGATAGGTCAATGTGTGGCCACTACTGCTATTAGGCTATTGGCAGGGCCAATGAAATTATGCTATTTTTCGTTCTCTTCAACGAAATGGAGCAATTAAAACATTCGCCACGTCATTTGTTGCACAATTTGCAGACTGCAATAATATAAATTTTGTTTCTAGGGCAAGCAGATCAAAAGTTATTCAAAGAAACAGCACTTGTGTTGAGAAGCACTGACAGCAAATTTGCAGAGGTTAACTAGTCATCTGCCAATTATTGATTCTTGCATTCATTATTGTACTGCTACTAATATAGTAACACTTTAAATGACCAATATTAAGACACAAATTGATGAACTGGGAAAGGACTTCTGTCTGCAGCATGACAACAATCCGTGTATATTTAAATACAATTCAAATGAGATGGTTAAAATGTTATTTTATTATTCATGCAAGTTCATGTAATACTACAGAGGCTGTTGCAAAGCAGCAGTTATTTCAAAAGGGGGAATACAATCCCAAAAGTTTTACTTTTCTTTTAAAGGTCTGAGGTCTTGAATTGCCTTTTAGCCAGATTTATTTAACATACATTGCTGTTCTATGGCTGTATCTTAATGGAACGGGGTGCTTGTAGAGGATGTGTGTGGACACAGTAAAAAGACCAATTCTAAAACTCACAACTGAGTTCAGAAAATAAAAGCAGCACATCTTTTATTACAAGTAGTATGCAAAAGTAGGCTTGTGTTATGCGAAGTGCGGTATGTATGTTTTACACAAACTATTTTCCTCTTGGAGGTAGAAGGAACAATGTTTAATAAAATGTTGGTCCTTGCTTGCCTATAAGACTAACAATCAATATTAATTAGTGAATAACATTCTTAGTAGGATCTGGTGTATGTGCTCGCTTCTTGCTCTGAAGATACCATTTCGCTCTTGAGACACAGTTGCATTTTTGAATAACGTTTCTTTCCCTTTTATACCAATGTGTTTTAAAAAACATAACCGCGAGATAAAACTGCCACAGATTATGCCTCATCATGTTGGCCTCCTCACTGCCTCATAATTTTAGTAGCCCTTACCTGTAGCTATACGTCCTTAGCAGAAACAGACCTAAAACCTTCGGTTTTCAATATTTTTCTTAACTGCAAGATACTTGTTTCCGTTCTCACATTAAAGCACCCAGGGATCAGAAAGTTTTCTTTCATCAAATGGAAGATATAGTTGGGTCTAGTTTTCTGGTTCGCTGTTGGTGTGCCTTGGACATACAATTGGATTGTAACTTGGTGGCTCCAGTTTGCATGCTCAACGGAGCACCCCTGAAGGACAACACTCTTCGAGTGGATGATTCATCTAGACCAGCGTTGTCTAGCATAGATCCAGGATGGCCAGGTCTAGGTCTATATAAATAAGGTCGAATAGAAGTGATTATATACAGTTCTTTTGTGTCGATAGTAAATTCACTGAGTATTCTATGCCACTGAGAGGTCAGGGGGATCACAACGACTTACTTGCCCTTGACCAGAGCAGTGCTTTAAATGGAAAATAGGAGTTCTGGTACTCACCATCTGAAGTACCTGTTTGCGCTTGAGAAGTGCTGGTACTCTCCCATTAAATGTATTGCAGCTGTCCTGAAAAGTGCTGTACTCCGCCTTTCAACTGAATGAAGTACTGGACAGTTCAAGAACTGCTCTAGGGTGATTAAAGGGCTACACTGATGTTTACAAATCCAGTCTATTTTTTCCCTGAGTCTGAAGCTTGACTGGAAAGGTTTTTAATGAATTCTTGCTATTGGCAATCCACCTCTTGAACTAGGACCTTGCTTCTATAATCGGCTGACAGTTGCTGAGCTCTTGAGGGATTGCTATAGGTTAAAGATAGGGTGATAATGACACGTTACAAGTGTCCGTGGACGATTCATTGGGAGAGGGACAAGTTTAAAATGCTTGTGATGTTCGGCGTGAGCAGTAACGGGAATGGCATCATGAAGGAGAAGGACACAGCTCCACTTCTATGTTAGAAATAAAATGAAATTAAATGAAAGACACATTTGTAGAGCGCATGGCTACCCGGGAGCATCCCAGCGCTAGGACTGAATACTGCAGGAGACAGGGGGACTGTGCGGGCTAAGGGAACAGAAGGGTCTTAAGTTGTTTGCGGAAGGACCCGTGGTTTTGGACTAGGCGGAGCTGGAGTGGAAGCGAGTTCCAAAGCTTAGAGGCGTTATAGGAGAAGAGCCGTTCACCACTCCTGGCCTTCCTAATCTTTGACACTTCGGCTAGGTGGAGTTCGTCGGATCGAATATTACGCTTGGCTTTGTAGGGGCGGATCATGGCTGAGTTGATGGAAGGGCCGATCCCCTGCATAGATTTATGTGCTAGGCAAAGTGTCTTAAATCTAATGCGTTCCTGGATGGGGAGCCAATGAAGGGAAGCAAGTGCCGGTTTGGCGATTGTCGGTTCCGGTTAAGAGTCTGGCAGCGCTGTTCTGCACAGACTGTAGTTTAGAAACTACAGTGGTGGGGGAGTCCAGGTACAGCGCATTGCCGTAGTCTAGCCTGGAGAGTATAAGTGATTGCACCAATACTTTTTTTGCTTGGAAGGGGAGCAGAGGTAGCACTTTACGGGCCATTCTGAGTAGGCCATAACAGATGGCTACCGTCTTCCTCGCTTGTGCTCTGAAGCTCAGGTCTAGGTCCAACCAGATACCCAGGCTCTTGATTTCTGGCTTGGGGGTCGGGGGTGGGCCCATGCACGCTGGCCACATGGAGCTGGATCTGAAGCAGAGGGGGTTGCCTAAGATCATGAGCTCGGCCTTCCCACCGGTGAGCTTAAGCTGGGATGTGCCCATCCAGTTTGAAATGTCTTCTAGACAGGAACGGAGGGTGTTGGTTTCTTGGTCCATTTGGTTAAGTGCTACCACCAGTTGGGTATCGTCGGCGTAAGTTACCATACAAATTCCGGATGAGGCAATAATGGATGCCAGTGGAGCCATATATACATAGAAAAGGGTCGGACTGAGCGTAGAGCCCTCCCCGTTCTGTAGGGGGGTGGGTTTTGAGGTCGTATTCTCCTCGAATACCTGAAAGGATCGTTCCTCCAGGAAAGAACCCAACCACTTCAGTGCCGGGCCAGTTACTCCTAGATTCCTGAGACTGTGAACCAAGATCCTGTGGTTCACCGTATCAAATGCTGCGCTCAGGTCGAGGAGTATGATGGCAGAAGATCCTCCTGAATCTAGGATTTTTCTGCTTTCCTCCACCACCGCTAACAGGGCCGTCTCAGTGCTCTGGCGCGGGCGGAAGCCTGTTTGCGAAGAGTGCAGTAAGTTATGCGTTTCGAGAAAGCCTGACAAGTGTTGGTTTACATATTTCTCTGTCATCTTTCCTATGCCTGGCAAGAGGGATATAGGGCGGTAGTTGGCTAAGTCTGCCGTATCCAGATTGTTTTTTTTTTAACAAGGCTTTCACCATAGCTGCTTTCCAGGCGAGGGGCACTATTCCTGAGGACAGAGATGCGTTAATTAGGTCGGTCAGGTTGGGGGCAATTATAGATCCCACCTGTTTCAGTATGTTGATTGGTGCGGGGTCCTTAGGTGATCCACTTCTCACCATGGATAGCAGGGTACAGCAAGCTTCGGGCGAGAGGGGGGGGGGAAAGCCTCTAGTGTAGGTTCCGAGGGGTGTGGGTCAGGGATCAGGTGCTTATCAATGGTGTCACCTGTGTCTGCCGTGTGCGGCAATAGTTTGAGGATATTCTGGACCTTAGTGGAGAAATATTCTGCCAATTTATTGCAGCGTAGCCCGGAGATGTCTGGTGCTATACGCGGGTCCGGGACTTTGAGTAGTTTTTTAATGACGTTGAAGGTTTCTCCGGGTGAATTAGAGGCTGACAAGATCTTCGATTCGTAAAAGGTTGCCTGGGGTTTTCTTATCTCTGCTTTGTAGGCGCTGATGGCCGCCTTATACTCCAGCTTCTTACTGGGCTTCTATACTTGCGCTAGCGCCAACACCAGATTTGCTTCATCAGCTTGAAGGTGGTTAGAGAGGCTGAAACGCCCCTGTGGCTGCTTGCCTTGTGCTAAGGCGAGAAGCCTAGTAGCGCACAACACTGCTCCTTTAGGAGCGGGCTGAGTTGAGCCACATGGGATTGGCAGTTTTTTTGGGAAAGGCAGGAATAAAAATGATGGAAGAGCTGCCAGAAGTGACTTGTTGGTGTAACACTTCTATCACACTGTAGGTTTCTGTAAATATTGTAAGCACCGAATTGTGCCCTATACAAGTGATAAAAGAAAACAACAACCACATATCCATAAACTCACTAGTGAGGTAAGAGTATTACGCTTCACCGGGGAGTAGCGTAATAAGCTATAAACCGTTTATTGAGGTACCACCGCTGCTAATGGACAAAATAAGATGTGCTCGGAGGTGTCCGCTATTGATACTTCCTGCTCGTCACATGACTTAAGTTTACCCAAACTGCTTACGGTAAAATAATCCAGTCTAGAAGCTAACTGCTTCCAGACTTCTCAACCACCTACAAGATGGGCTCCTTTGTTTGAAGAGGTGTGAAAAGTCAGAGGAACTTTTAGCTGCTGGTCTGGAGAATATCGTGTTTGACATTTGAGAGCAGAAGAGTACTAGTGCACCAGCAATCTTCAAAAAATGTTAATTACGTTCTTCCGCACACCACCCTTTACTTCTGTAGGCCCTTGATAGGGCAGCCTTTCCACTTTTCTGCAGATCTATGCTAAATTTCACGAAGTGTACATTTCACTCTTGCCGGCTCCAGCCAAGAAGTTTGAACATCTCCTTGGGACAGCCAAATGCTCCGACAATTCATGTGTTAAAGATTAAGCATGTCCATGGCTAGGACATGTAGTTTTCTTATTCTGATTCACCTACCGAATCGTATAAACCGACCAGATAAAGGTTTAATGTGACTGCTGCAGGTGACATGTTACCTTTCAGCCTTATGAGGTCGACAAAGAGTTCCATCAATGGGCTTATTCCAAGTGCCGGAGAAATCCAGATCCCTGCGCAAACTGGAGTTTGCAAACGAATCAGGGTTCCAAGTTGCGCGAAAAACACCACATCATCAAATATTTTCCAATGCAACATTTCATCAAAAAAAAATAAGTTAACTTGATCTGGGAAAACTACTTGAGCAGAAGAAAAATTGTAGAAAGCGGTACACAAAAACATTGATTCTGCAGGATACCACATTGGGGAAAAAATCAGATTAAGATTGGAATACCACACCATTCCTCCAATACCCACATTGAGCATCTATGTCAGGTAATAGGAACGCGTAGCAATTCTAAAGGTGAAAAGGCACATGACACTGTACAATAAACAAGTTATGCTGATTTGAGCCATGTGAAGGACTAGAGCAGGCAAACTAGTACAACAAATACAAGTCATTATTACTCATTATAAACGTCATACAGTTCAGTTCAATTCAAATTACTTGTGTGAATGAGCCACGTTCAGAATAAAGCATTAAATAAACCACGTATTGGTAAAAAGGTAGGAGTCATTTACAATGAAAAATTGAATTTTTCCACATTTAAACTCGACGAGGTAGGAGGTCCGAAATCCTGGGCGTTGCTCTGAAAACGGAGAAAGGCAATGTTTTATCAGGCTTCCTATATTACAGACCCCCAGGGCTCCCAAATAGACATCTTGACCCCCTGATAGAAGTCGTCTCCAATATGGCGCTTGTACGCTCAAATTGTTTCATTTTGGGGACTTTAATCTATGGACGGAAAGGGACCTTCCATCCACTGCTAAAGATCTACAGGGATCGTGTGAAGCCTTGGGTCTACATCAACTTGTACATGGTCCAACCCATAGGGCTGGGCATACTCTGGATCTTATATTTGCCTCTGATGGGCTCATATCTGTGAAGTACATTCTACCCTTGCACTGGACTGACCATGCTCTTATATCCTTCCATATACTGGTGAAGCAGCCTTGCTCCTCCAGATCAGTTTTGGGATCAACAAGGAAAAAGAGGGTGCGGTATAAATCAAGTGGACCAACTACAAGATCACTCCTTGACTTCTCAAACACCTTTGACCCTATGAAGTCAGTGGAGGACAACTACCTAGCTTTCAAACAGGGTATTGTTGAAACACTGGACAAAGTAATTCCCCTTACTAATTTGAAATTGCGCCACAGACCATCTGCACCTTAGTACAGTGAACCACTAAAAACACTTGAATTGGTGTGTAAGAAGCTTGAAAGGAAATGGCGCACTGGCTAATTCGAAGCCGATAAAAAAAGTCTTAGGATCGCGCTAGGTGAATACAAAAGAGAGGTGGGTAAAGCCAAGGGCGTTTTTTATGCCAATGGCATTCTTGCAGCTAATAATGGGGCAAAAAAGGTCTTTGAGATTCTTCAGGGATAAACAAACTCAGACTATCTGAAGCAAGAAGTTACAGCTTTGCAGGAACTCTGAAATGATCTTGCTAATTTCTTTGATAAAAAGATCAGCAAGATTTTGGAGGACATTGGTACCCCTGTTTAGATAGCATGCTCTGAACTGAATACTTCTGCTAATATGGAGACATTGCCCAGAGCGACTGATGGCTAGTTTTATTGAACTATCAGTGTTAGGCTCCAGTACGATTCAAAAGGACATGGACCCTGTTGACAGTCATAATTGCTGGTTCCACACCTTTGAACCCATCTCGGAGGAAACCTTTTTAGCTATTGACAGGTCCACTGCATCAGGATCTCCCCTGGATCCCCTACCTCCGAGGATATGAAAAGAGTTGGGAAATTGACTTACTCTTCCTACATTGCAGGTATGCAACCAATCCTTGGAGATGGGTGTTGTACCTCAGACCTGGAAGAAGGCAACAGTCACCCCCCTCCTGAAGAAATCATCAGCGCACCCTTAGGTTTTAAGCAACTATAGGCCCATAGTCCTTCTCCCCGTCCCAGTGAAGATTTTAGAACGATATGTTAGCAGAAGATTATCCCAACATCAGGAAGAAAATAAGTTACTTTCCTGTAACTGCAGTTAACCAGTATTGGTATCTTTCATGCTTGAATCATTCCCCGTCGTCAAAGTGTGAGTCCCACGGTACCATAATAAAGCAGTATATATTACTATCAAGGCTATAAAGGTAAAGAAAAAACTAGTTTAGTAGCCTATGTCCTTACTTAAGAAAGGACCACACTTAAACTTCAACCAATCAGGCGACAGCACACCCCAGAGCACTCCCAACAGAGGCTGAGTCCCTCAGATTTTCAAGCACAAGTGGGAATAATAACTCCCAAGCTATAAGTAGAAGCCTTTTAGGGGAGGAGGGTGGGTCGCATGTGAATCTATGAAAGATACCAATATTGGATCTTTCATAGATTCACATGCTTGAATCAGAATAGCAAGCAGTGTTGTAGATAGCATGAGTACCCTTAGAGGATGGCGAGTAAATGAAACAGTATATTGTAGTAGTAGTCGGAATTGACTTAAAGCAAACACACAAGTTACTAACTTGTGTAACGATATATCTGTAAGAGACAGTAGTTAGTGACAGATTCCTTACCTTAGAATATCCCCAGGCGTCAGGCTGGATCCGGAAAGTTTTTGCGTAGCAGTACCCTTGCGTGTCGGTAGGCGGCGTCGTGCGGCTCCGCGTCCGTCGTCGGCGTCGTGATCTCCGGGATGACGTCGCGGGCAGTACTTAGACGCTGCCCCTGCGCGCTGACGTCAGTTCTGTACACGACTTTCCGCGCCAGGAACGCAGAGCCATGCAAGAAGCTGACATAGGTGTCTGAAAAATACTAGGGCCCTGAAAGGGATGTCCTTAACCCTAGAAATCAGTTCGCAGAACGGGGAGGATGGGTGGGGCGGTAGGAATCTGTCACTAACTACTGTCTCTTACAGATATATCGTTAAACAAGTTAGTAACTTGTGCATCTGAAAGAGACACGTTAGTGACAGATTCCTTACCTTAGAATAGATACCCCAGCAATACCAACCCCGGTGGTGGGTCTGCGAACAAAGATCAGACAAGGAAGTCCCGGAGGACAGAACGGCCAAAGAAGCCGTCCCTCCGGACCTGGCTGTCAAGGCAGTAATGCTTGGTAAACGTGTGCAGCGAGGCCCACGTAGCTGCCTGACATATATCTTGCAGCGGAACACCGCGGCCTAAAGCCGTGGTAGCAGCCGTTGCCCTGGTGGAATGGGCCCGCAGCCCAACAGGAGGCTCCTTCTTAGCCAAAGAATAGCAGGCTTTGATACACAAGGTGACCCAGCGGGAGATGGTTCTCTTGGCGAACACCCATCACAACGCATGCGTTGCATCGCATGCGTTTACGTCGCAAGCGTTACAACGCAAGCGACGTTACGACGTGGACCATTACCACGCGTCCCATTACATCGCATGAGCTTTTAAAACGCATGCGCTTTTAAATCGCTTGTGGTGTAATGGACGGGAGTCGGACGCGGACAGAGGCAAGCACCGGGACGGACGACGCGAGGAGAGAGAGGTAAGGGGGATTGTGCGTAGAGTGTAGTGTTTAGGGTTTAGGGCAGTGTCTGGTGGTCGTAGTGTAAGGCAGTGTTTTAGGCTTTAGGCGTAAGGGGGATTGTGCTTAGAGTGTAGTGTTTAGGGTTTAGGGCAGAGTCTGGGGGTCGTAGTGTAGGGCAGTGTTTTAGGCTTTAGGCGTAAGGGGGATTGTGCTTAGACTATAGTGTTTAGGGTTTAGGGCAGTGTCTGGTCGTAGTGTAGGACAGTGTTTTAGGCTTTAGGCGTAAGGGGAGTTTAGTTTAGGGTCGGGAGAAAAAGTCGCGATGTTAAAGCGTGCAGTGTGTTTGTGTGCATTGTGATTGTGTTTTGTATGCATTTTAATGGGGAAGCGAACTAATGGTTTGCGTTGTGAAAGTGTGCGTTGTGAATGTGTATGCGATGTCAAAACGGCGATGTCAATGTTTGCGATGTAAACGTTTGCGATGTAGCATCATACATCCGGTTCTCTTGTGCACCGCCCGACCTTTTTTGGCGCCCACGTAGCCAACAAAGAGCTGGTCATCCACCCGGAAGTGTTGTGTGCGGTTGATATAAAAGGAAAGCGCACGTTTTGGGTCCAGACGGTGGAGCCTCTCTTCCTCTCTGGAAGGATGCGGAGGCGGAAAGAAGGTGGGCAAAGTGATGGTCTGCCCGATGTGGAAGGCAGTAACCACCTTTGGCAAGAAGGACGGACGCGTCCTAAGAACAACCTTGTCTGGATGGACAGACAGAAAGGGAGGTTTGCATTATAGAGCTTGGAGCTCACTCACCCACCGAGCGGAGGTGATGGCCACCAGAAAGGCTGTCTTCAGAGTCAGAAGACGAAGAGGACAGTTATGTAGAGGCTCAAAGGGAGCGCACATGAGAAAGGTAAGAACCAAGTTCAAGTCCCACTGAGGCATCACAAACGGAACAGGAGGGAAGAGGTGTGTAATGCCTTTTAAGAACCTGTTAACAACAGGGGACTTGAAAAGAGAGGGCTGATCAGGGAGCCTGAGGAAGGCCGAGATCGCACAAAGATAGCCCTTGATGGTACCCAGGGCAGAACCCTGTTGTGCCAAGGAAAGAAGGAACAGAAGAACCTCAGAAAGAGGGGCAGAGAGGGGATTCACAGCCTTTGCTGTGCACCATGCCACAAACTTGTTCCACCTGCAGGCGTATACCACCTTAGTGGAGGGACACCTGGCTGCCAGAATCACATCACAAACTTCGGGAGGCAAGTCGAAAGGAATCAACTGCCGCCGCTCAATCTCCACGCAAGCAGGTGGAGGCTGGACAGGTTCGGGTGGAGGACCGTCCCCTGCTGCTGCGATAGAAGATCCTCCCGAAGAGGCAGACGGATCGGGGGATCGACGCTCATACTGAGTAGCTCGGGATACCAAACTCTTCGAGCCCATTTCGGAGCCACAAGAATGACTTGGGCCCGGTCGCGCCGAATCTTCAACACTCTGGGTAGAAATGGTATAGGCGGAAAGGCGTACAACAGACCGCAACTCCACTCGCGACGAAAAGCGTCGCCGAGCGAGTGCCGCCTTGGAAATTCCAACGCGCAGAACTGCTGACATTGCGCGTTCTCTTCGGTGGCGAACAGATCTAACCAAGGCTCTCCCCACTGCTGAAAGAGACCTTGCGCCACCTCCGAGTGAAGACGCCATTCGTGATCCATCATGCACCTGCGGCTGAGTTCGTCCGCCCTGGCGTTCAGGGAACCTGCCAGGTGTTGAACCATCAGGAATATGCCCTGATGTTCCAGCCATGTCCAGAGGTGCAGAGCCTCCTGACACAGGGTCCACGACCCCACCCCGCCCTGTTTGTTGCAGTACCACATGGCGGTGGTGTTGTCTGTGAACACCTGCACTACCTTCCCTTTGACAGAGGGAAGGAATGCCTTGAGTGCAAGTCGGATCGCCCGGAGCTCCAGAAGGTTGATATGGAGCCGGGACTCCCCGGAGACCAGAGGCCTCTGATCTCCGCCTCTCCCATGTGACCGCCCCATCCCAGAAGGGACGCGTCCGTCACAACTGTGTGCTCTGGCTGGGGAAGGGAGAGGGATCTGTCCATGACCCATTGCCGGTTCGAGAGCCACCACTGCAACTGTTTTGCAGCCCCTCCGAGATCTGGACGTGATCGGACAGGTTGCCCTGGTGCTGCGCCCACTGGAACTTCAGGTCCCACTGCAGAGCCCGCATATGCCATCTGGCATGATCGACCAGCAGGATGCAGGAGGCCAAGAGGCCCAGCAGCCTCAGGGTCATCCGTACCAAAACCCAGGATAAAGGCTGAAAGATCGGAATCATAGCCTGAATATCCCGGACTCGCCGTTCGGGAGGGTAGGCCCGAAACTGCGTCGTGTCCAGAACTGCTCCGATGAAAAGGAGCTGTGGAGAAGGAATCAGATGCGACTTCGGCACATTGATGGAGAACCCCAGCGAGTGCAGGAGTTCGGCCGTAGTCTGGAGGAGGGAGACGACTGCCTGGGACGAGCCCGCCTTCAGCAGCCAGTCGTCGCGGTAGGGGAAGACTGGAACCCCTGCCCGGCGCAGATGAGCTGCGACCACCGCCATCACTTTCGTGAACACCCGAGGGGCACTTGTAAGGCCAAAGGGGAGCACGGTGAACTGAAAATGCTCCAGGCCTACCGTGAACCGCAGGTAACGCCGGTGGGCCGGCAGGACGGGGATGTGAAAATAAGCGTCCTGCAAGTCCAACGCTACCAACCAGTCTCCAGGGTCGATGGAAGTCAAGACCTGAGCTAGGGTGAGCATCTTGAACTTCTCCTTCCGGAGGAAGCGATTGACGTTCCGGAGGTCCAAGAAAGGACGCATGTCCTCCTTGTCCTTTTTGGGCACCAGAAAGTAGTGGGAGTAGCAACCACGTCCTACTTCTGGGGTCGGAACATGCTCGATGGCCCTCTTGGCCAAGAGGGCCGTGACTTCCTTCTGCAGAAGCACCAAGTGATCCCCTGACATGCGGTGGAATTGAGGTGGCATGGCTGGGGGTGGTCTCGAAGGGGAGGGAGTAGCCCCTTCGGACAATGTCCAAGACCCACCTGTCCGAGGTGATGGCACGCCAGTGGTGAAGGTGATGGCGGACCCTGCCCCTACTGGCGTGCTGTGCACCTGAAAGGAAGGACTAGGAGGGCTTGGAGGCCGCGGACGGGGCGGAGTTGGTGGCCTGACCCGCACGCTGGTTGCCCGAACCGCCACGGCGTTAGCCACGTCCTCGGCCACGCGAAGACGCTTGCTGTGCGGGCCGGTGGCTGGGCAGCGGACGTGACTGGGCGCCCCTTCCGTGGCCACGAAAGGGGAGAAAAGCAGAGGTTAGCGGAGGGCGCACAACAGAAAGGCCCAGGGACTTGGCAGTAGCCCGTGAGTCCTTAAAACGCTCCAGCGCATGGTCTGCTTTGGAACCAAAAAGACCGACTCCATCAAAGGGCATGTCCATGAGTGTATTCTGGACATCACCCGAGAAACCAGTTGTTCTCAGCCAGGCGTGGCGACGCAGCGCCACCGTCGTTGCAAGCGATCTGCCCAGTGAGTCGGCGGTATCAAGGCCACAACGGATGGTGTATTTAGCCGCATCTCGCCCTTCCGCAATGGTGCGGTTAAGCAGTGTCTGGACCTCCTCAGAACACTGGGGCAAAACAGCCGCCACCGAATCCCACAGGGAGTGGGTATATCGGCCCAAAAGGCAAGCGGTGTTGACGGACCGCAAGCCAGCACTGGAGGAAGAAAAAGCCTTCTTCCCAAACTGGTCCAGGCGTTTGGATTCCCTATCCGGAGAGGCGGTAGGGAAGGCGGTTTGGGAGGCAGAGGCTTGGACAACCAAGCTCTCGGGGTGGGATGTTGAGAGAGAAACAAGGGGTCGCCCGGAGCAGGGCGATGGCGTCGGGCCACGTTCCTATCCACAGGAGCCCCTGTGGTGGGCTTGGACCAGGCGCCCAAAAGAACGTCAGTCAGTGCATCATTAAACGGCAGCACAGTCTCCGAGGAGGAAGCTGCCGGCTGAAGCACTTCCGTCAGGAGATTAGTCCTGACAGCCACAGTAGGCAATTGGAGGTGCAAGGATCCAGCTGCTCTACGCAACACCGTTGCGAAATTTGCTCCCTCCTCCGTAGCCACGGGAGGAGACAGCATGCCAGTGTCAGGGGAAGTGTCTAGACCACTGGCATCCCCAAGTTCCTCTGCCCAGTCCTGATCATACTCACACTGCCGTGTGAGAGGGTCTTCCGACCCCTCCCAGCTCTCCTGGTCCTCCTCTGGTTCAAAATATGGAGGAGGAGGGACATCTGGGACCCAAGGTCTCATCGGCGCCGGAGTCGGCGTCGAGCGACGTCGGTCCGGCTCCATGTCCGGAGCCGGAGAGAACCGGGGAACGACGCCACCCGGAGCCCCGGACGGCGTCAGGAACGGCACCGGGGACATCAACGCCGGCGGAGGCGTGGTTAGGTCAACCGGCGTCGATGGGGGTTGCGGTACCACCGGAGCCGGGATCGAGGCCGGGGCCGGAGCCGAGATCAAGGCTGGCGGGACAGGCGACGCCGGGACCGGAGTCGTCGGCGACGCCGGAGCAACCCCATCAGGGCCCGCGGGGCCAGAAGGCGCACCGGAGGGACCTTGAGGCCCGAAGAGGCGGGCCATGGCCGACAGGAATTCCTGTATTTGGGCCGGAGTCGCCCCCGAACCCGGAAAGGACGGGTAATGCGGGGGCGGCTCCACAGGCACGTCCGGGGCGGCGGGGACGGTGCCGACAGGGGCCTCAGCCGAGTCGCGAGACCGGCGAGGCGAAGTCTTAGAGCGATGATGCTTCTTAGACTTTTTGTGCTTCGACTTACCCGAGGAGCGCGAAGACTTGGACTCCGACGACCGGCGGGGGCTCCGCGACCGGCCCCTCGACCTCTCACGGGACCGGGGCTTGGTGCGGCGCGGAGCCGACTGCCGGACCTCGAGGAGCTTTCGAGACCGCTCTCGCAAAGCCTTCGGGTGGAGTTTCCGGCAGTCAGGGCACGACTTCGTGTCGTGGTCTCGGCCGAGACAGTAGAGACACTCTAAGTGCGGGTCTGTGATCGACATCATTCGACCACAGGCGTCGCATGGCTTGAAGCCGGGCATCCCTACCGACACCTAGGAGTCGAGAAGACTCGAAAAGAAACAGTGAAAAAATCACCCAAAAATTTAGTCAAAAATTGACTAGGGCACTGCTCTTCCCGGATCTGCGCTTACTGGCGCGGAAAAAGAAGAACTGACGTCAGCTCGCAGGGGCGGCGTCTAAGTACTGCCCGCGACGTCATCCCGGCGATCACGACGCCGACGACGGACGCGGAGCCGCACGACGCCGCCTACCGACGCGCAAGTGTACTGCTACGCAAAACTTTCCGGATCCAGCCTGACGCCTGGGGATATTCTAAGGTAAGGATTCTGTCACTAACGTGTCTCTTTCAGATATATATATATTTATATATATACATATATATCTTAAAAGAAACGTTACTAAAACAAGGATTATCAATATATAATATTAATAAATATATATATATATCTATGATTGTATAAACACAGTAAGCATGATTGAATCAGTATGATTGAATCAGTATGCTTTATACGATAATATAATGTAATTGTGAATATCACTAGCAATAACTGTATCGATAAATACTTTAGAATAGAGGCTCACCTTATAGGAACAGATGTCTTAACCTAACTGTCCTACATCTGCATCACTGCAGTGTGATGATTTAAATCCGCAGCCCTGCGGGAACGAGTGGGTGTTATTCACAATTGTAGCAGGGAAGATCCCTTGCAAAAGAACACTTTGTTGTTGATCCATTGAATTTGGGGATAAGAACGTACCCCTTGTTTTTCCTCGCTCTCTCTTTATTGTTCTTGACAATGATAAACAAAAATTTGTTGTGAGGAACAATTTTTCTTAGAGAAACGTAGAAAAGAGTTTGGTGTTATGAAAGGCTGAATTTGCTGACTGCTCGAGCTGCAGCGAAAGCTCAGAGTGATTGGACCTCACCTCCAGGGAGAAAATATACATACATATATATATATATCCACTCCAAATGTCTGCCTACGAATTAAGACATACTCCAGCACGCTCGGATTCGCTTTGAACACGGGATTTATTTGGCAATAGAACAATATACATATACATATATATATATATATACATATATATATATATATATATATATATACACACATATACATACATATATATTAATGGGTTGAAATGGTTTCCCAAGACGGGAAAGAACTGCATTAGGATGCTATTGTTGAGGAGGAGTTTGTACAGGAGGAAACAGTAAAAGCACTCCATATGGGGAACTTTACTATTATTGTGAAACAGAGAGAAGAGAGCGAGAAGAACGTGTACATGGAGGTCTTGCTGCGAGAGAACGCTAGCAGATGCATGCTCTACTTCTGACATAGCGAGCGATGGAAGATAATCCATAAGATGCTTCTGAGATGCACCCAACCGGTGCAGGCACATTGTTGAAAACTATAAGTGAAATTGTTTGTAACCAATTTTTTTCCCCCCGCTTTTCCCTCATGATAGCCTAACTGCAGTGTTAATGAACTTCTGTGACCGTGCAGTTGTAGCATAAATAACTAGGTGCTTAAGTGGAGAGTGGGTGGTCTGGGTGTATGACCTGACCTTTGTTATGGTCAATAGTGCCGGCATGGTGAGGAATTGATGGAGTTATCGTTTGTGAGCAGAAGTAGTTCCGCAAACTAGTGTCACTGGCCACCTGGGAGGAATGAGGATGAGGTGACCATGTTCTGGTTTCCCTTTTAGTAGGAACGTATACATGAACTTGAAAGGGCAAAAGAAAAAGAAGTATAAGTGCCGGATCATACAATGAAACGTGTTCCCTACGACCTAGGAGCGCGATGAGGCGATATAAAATTGGCATTTATAGTAGCAACATATCGTAATAGATCCTGCGGTGGCTTTATCAAAGGTGAAAATAGTCTGAATAACCCTGATGGGTCCAAGTTCTACTCTTGGCCGCTGCTGTGAACAAGGTAAACAGCGGCTGGTGAAGAATTGGTTATGTTGGCCATATGTTTTGGCCTGGGAGATGTCTGGCAGGTAGTAGGTTAGATCCGTCACTTTGAGGTTTTGGGAAAGTATACCTGATGGAGTAACTTCTGTTTGTTGATATAATGACTGTAGGTTGTATTATACTACTTTTGAAAGAAGAAGAATTTGCCAGGTAAGCAAATTTGTGTTAAATTTAAAGCTGTAGATGTATATATTCTTCCGCATTGCAGACCATTGTTATTAAATGTGCAAACTTTGAAGATGGCAGCCGAGTTCTGTAGACAGATATCTGCATTTATAAAGAAGATGGGTGACCGGTGGAAAAAGTATCAGACCTTCTAAAAAGCGGGAGCTGAAAGATGTCTCTAGCACTTTTTGCATAGAATGTCCTTGGAGGATATGTCTGTCTGTGAGATTAGCTGAGCATTTTGTTAGTGTGAGTTATGATTCTGTCCTGTTGGTATAATGTCTTCCTCTAGGATGGAAGAGGTACTGCATTTATTTTAAGGAGATGAAGCCTATTAAATGACTTGTACAGACGTACAGCATGGCCCTTGTTTTGGTGCCTTGGACAGTAATATAATTCCAAACCTTTAGCGGAAGATTCTGTTTGTAAATAGTATAAGAGAAGCTGTGCTACTCTGATTACCTTGAACTATGTTAAAGCTAAGTAGCTAATATTGGCAGGTTGGAAAGGCTGATAATTTTTAAATTATGAGAGTAGTTGGTAGTGGTAACAAGTACTTGGAAATGTGTATCTGGAAAAATTAGAAATATTAGCATTGTGACTAGGTTGCAGTGGGCATATGCGTAAGTTTAGATATGTTCGTAGTCTGCTGGTCAGAGGATAAAGGATGTGTAGGCTAGGAACCATCCGTGAGGTGGACTTTTTTTTTTTTAAAAGAAATTAGAAATCCAACGTTCTATGGGAACATGTAGCTTTGCCGAAAGTCACTAGTGAAGCATGAAGCCGACTTCTTTATCGTAATCGCATTCAAGAGGAGGAAGCCTCCCTATTAGTGTATTAGTCATTAGTGAATCGCGGGGTATGGTGTAGATAAGTAATCCTACAACCCACCGACTGAAGGTCACTGTCCCCAAAGGGGAAGGTTGTTGTAAATGCTCACACCCCTGGGATGAGATGGGATTTGAGGTAGGCGGTATCTTATTGAGGTTACTAAGAGGGAACTGTCTCCTGACCCGTTCAAGGAGGACGCTGTTCAAAAGTATGCCTCACTGCATGTTGAAGATCCTATTTTTTTAATTTTTTGCAGATTTATATAGCACGAACTTGACCCAAAGGTATTGGAGCGCTTTACAAGAGCACCAGTTACGTTACACAAGGACACATTCATTATTTGGTAGGCAGGGGGAGATTAGGTGATTTTGCCCAGAATCACAGGATGCTGAGCCGACGCTGAGGCTCAAACCCGGTTCCCAGTTCCAAAGTCGGCAGCTCTAGCCGCAAGGCTACATCCTCTCCCCATCTTTGATGTGTTAGTATCACCAGCTAGCCCAGTGAGCCAGTGCGCGCACCTTTTGGTGGAAAGATAGGAACTAATGAGATTGTAGAATTCTCTCGAAACTGAGGAACATGTTTAAGCTGGTGCAGACGGGAATGGCAACTTTAAACCTGGGAGCTGTGAACATAACATATACCCTGCGGTGGTAAAGTCACATTCACTGTTGTGTATGTTTGTGCTGAATATCAGATTCTAACCGTTATCAGGCAGGATCAATTAACTCACCCCTTAAGCCTTATATGGAAGCGCTTACATAACTAGGGCTTTGATATACAGCTGCAACTACGTTGAATCCTAGCAGAAAGATTATAGTCACTCCTGAGGAACAAAAAGGGTGAAAATTTCTTAGTTGCGTTCTTTACAGACCAATGTTTGTACTAGAGCTATCAAATGTAGAAGCTTATTAAACCCTATTTGATACACTCACCCCCATCATATCCCTTATGTCCCATCCGGGTTGGACGGAATACCAGTAATCTGACCCCATAAAGCGCTGCTGAATACTGCGCCATCTCAGGTGGAGACGTAAGCCTCTGGGGTGAAGGATCACCATGCTGAGCTGATTGCAGTGGCATAAAAGGTGAAACATACCTTGTAGACTTTGAACAAGGGTTACAAAGAACTTCTTGTGAAGAGTAGGGCAAAAGGATGTCAGTGCGTAAGAGTAGTGAAGGGCACGACCTGGGTAACTACAAACTCCGACTAAGGCGACACCCTAAAGAGGCCGGTGAATTTAATGGCGTCTCATAAAGTGTTATTGAGTGTATGCACCTAATCCTTATGGTTTGTGCGTTAGATGGAAACTGATAGCGGTTGTCTTAAGTTTGACTCTGTATTATACCTTGAAATGTCTATAACGATGCAGGCTCTGTTTATAACATTATCTGGAAGACCACGAGGGACCAAGAACTGCACTGCTTGACCCGTTATGTACCAAACTGTATAGCATAAAGGAATTCTCCTCATCCTTTTAATAATATGTCATAGATTGAAATAAAGTACCTCAGGAAATAAGTCGGAGGCTGCGGGATTTACGCTACAGCCTGTCATTTGGGGGTCATGGAATTTTTTTTTTTTTTTTTACATGAAGCAGTCATTTACTGATGTTTAAAATTGGTTAGTGCCATTATTTACTGCACTGTTGCAATCGCAGTCTCGTGATGTCAGTGAGCGTTACACCCCTGTCTAGTTAGCTAGATTCTGGTCCCTGCCCATCAACTCGTCAAGCAGCTAAACAGCTGACAACATTATTCAGCCCATGTATTCCAGCTCATGTCGTTAGACCTGATCACTTATGCCAGAAACAGAAGAAAAATGGTGCATAAGTGGTGTCGAGACGGATAGTGATTAATCGTGGCCCCCGTCGACGACAAGCACCAACGAACGCCGACGGCAAGAACAACTTCTATGACAAGACCCCATCAATGAGGAGGCCATGGACGACCGCCGTAGACAACCGCTGTCAACAGCAGCAAGGACCAAGTCGACGTTCGGTCACTGACCAACAAAATAGCCATACACAACCACCGCTGATGCCGTCGCCGCGGGTGACCGTCGCCAAGGAGGCAGATCTTTGACGTCACAAAGCAGTACATGACTGCCGTCGACAACCTCTGTTGATGACAGCAAGGACAACGTCGACGGCAGGTCACTGAGAAACAAAGCAGCCATATGTGACAGGCGTCCACGACGACAGCGTTGACGCAGGTTAACGTCATCGAGGAGGCAGACTCTGACGGCAAGGTGCCGACGGGCCGTCATCGACGGAAAAGAAGAAGCAGATCGTCAGTGGGCTGAGGTCGAGTATTGGCCGTCACGGAGAGGCATCCTCGTCGACATTGGAATTGCCGACTATGAGGAGATATTCGAGGCAGTATTGTCAGCCTTGGGCTTTGCCATCGACATACCTTAAGAGGACATTAGAGGGGAAAAAACTCCATGAGAATAGCAGGAGTTATAGTTTTAAACATAAAAGTTCCTGAGGAGATTAGCTTTCTCCTTGTGAACTGTCCCCAGTGGACTCGGGGTGACCCTTTAGAAAGAACATCTTGAGTGCATATTTTTCGCTTGGTTCTGTAAATGTGACCCTCGTACAGGTCTACGAAATGTTATTGTCCTCCTTTTGAAATCCAAGAAAGCATTCTTTTTAAAAATTTATTTCAATATGGCTCATCAAAAAAAGACGTGTCCTCACACTATAGCTATATGGTCAAAAGAGCCTTTTAGTTAGCTTTAAGGCATAGTAAAAAACAAAAATAAAAAGTTTTACTATACCCAATGACAGATGGTTGATCAGAGCTCAGAGGACTCCCTGCACACGACGTGCGGTAGAAAATCTGAGGGACTCAGCCTCTGTTGGGAGTGTTCTAGGGTGTGCTGTCGCCTGATTGGTTGAAGTTTAAGTTTGGTCCTTTCTTAAGTAAGGACATAGATAGGCTACTAAACTAGTTTTTCTTTACCTTTATAGCCTATGATAGTAATATATACTGCTTTATTATGGTACTGTGGGACTCCCACTTCGACGACGGGGAATGATTCAAGCATGTGAATCTATGAAAGGTCCAATACTGGATAATCTTACTCTCTCCTAGAGGATGAACAATTTGGCTTCCAACCGTGACATCGCACCGAGTCAGCTTTACTTGTCGTCTTGGACGAGTTACGGATGAGGGTAGATTGCGGGCAGTCGACAGTCTTGATTATGCTTGACTTGTTGGCTACCTTTGACACCGTTAACCACAAAGTCCTCCTGGAGGTGGGGGTACAGTGCTAAAATGGATGGAGTCTTACTTGTTGGACAGGTGTCAGGCTGTTTCCTTGTCCCCCTATTGCTCTGAATTCAAAAAAATGTGGCAGGGAGTACCACAAGGCTCGCCACTTTGCCCTGTCCTGTTCAATATTTATATAAGGCCACTTATTACTTTAATAAAGAAGCATGACATTAGAATGGTCAACTATGCCGATGACACCCAGCTGATTTTGTCTCTTAATAACAATCAGGAGGAAGCAGTAACAGCATTTCAGAAAGGTTTGTCGGATATTGTCAATTAGATAAATGCATGTTAATTAAAACTAAATGGGGGCAAAACCGAATTTCTGTGCTGTTCGGCAAGCAAAATCCCCATGACTCTCCCAACTAATTTTGGCCTCTTTCATCTGGACACAAGTTGCTGCCATCAAACACAGTCAGTAATTTGGGGGTCACATTTGACGATTAGTTATCTCTGGAGTATCACGTCACAAAAGTAGCAGGCAAATGCTTTGCACTTCTTCGTAGTCTCAGGAATGTGCTACCACTACTGCCTAGTCATGCTAAATCACTTATAGTGCGTAGCGTAATATTCAGTAGACTGGACTACTGTAATGCCCTGCTGCTTGGGGTACCTGACTATCTGATTAATAGATTATAGAGAGTCCAAGTGGTAGGAGCCAACTTTGCCTTAAATAGACCCCACAGATCTTCTGCATCCAATGCCTTAAAGGAATTGCACTGGCTGCCTCTGAAGCAAAGGATTCTCTTCAAAGCCATGTGCATTGTGTTTAAGGCTTAGCAGGGCAAATGTCTGGTGCCATTACAACACAGAATGAAGGGTTATTCTCCTGGGCAACACCTTCACTTCAGCACTGCAAATTTAGTCTGTATAAATACGTTTTGAAAGGCAAGACAAGGTGGTCAGGCCTTCACAGTCAAAGCGGTCCAACTATGAAACAAGCTGCTGCCCTCCCTAAGATCCTCAACAAAATTGCTGCAATTTATGAAAGCTTTGAAGACCTGTTTTTTCTCTAAGTAATCTTGCTCACGTTTTCTTCCCTGCCTGTGCATGGTCATTTTGTCTAGCAGTGTTGTACATACCTATACGTTGAAGTGCCAGGATACCAGTTTGGCAACAGTTTGCGTTTTATAAATAGTATAACTTAAAAAAAAAAAAAGAATGACCACGTAGGGGCACACAGCTGCAGGAAGATTAATTTTAGACTGAGTTAAGTGCGACTCACAGCGGGGTTGCCTCTTCAAGTGCTGGTTTAATAGAGATCCACCTCTACTCTGAAGTGAACTGGTCACTTCAGGATAAGAGTGCGCAGCCCAGATGCAATATTGTCCCCAGATGCTGGAACTAAGGGGGTGGTGTTTGGCTGGCTAGTATAGGTCCTTTCAGCCACTTCTGTGGTGTCTGAAGTTGTAGCGCGGCATGGCAAAGAGAAAGTGGAGGATTTATTGGAGTATGTCATAGATCTTACCGGTTCTGACTGGCAGTGTTGCCGGGATATTAACGGAATTTGTGGTTCCATGGCATGGAGCGGAAATAAGAGGGGAAAGTTAGGCATAAAAAAGTTCCAACAGATTTCCATAAAGCGATCAGCGCTAAGTTAGCCCGGGAATATAGTCCCTTTGGACCCTGCTGAGGGTGCAAGAAGAGGGGGGCGGGGAGGCAGATTAACAGAGGGAACTGGCCCTGTATTCAATGTTTTACTTGTCGGAGTCGCCTGGGTTGACTTATTAGATAAAACTTTGTGTTTGGCCCGGGTGCCTCGCTTTGGTTCCATGATAACTAAATAATAAATAACCCGGTACTTGTAAAGCGTGAACTAATCACCCCTAAGGGTCTCAAGGCACTGGGAGCCGTCGGGAAGATTAAGCGAGCTATTGCCCAGAGTCACATGGTGCTGGGCTAACCTGCCGCCGGCGATCGAACCATGAGCCCCGTGTTCCGGAGTCAGCCGCCCTGGCTGCTGCACCACACCTCTTCCTTTGATGACTGGGGTGGTAGATCTATACATCTGACAGGGTTCAGAAGTAGATATATCAAAAGTACCCGCAGGGTTGGAAATCCCCCCTGGTGCCATTTTGAGATGGACTAAGTACCAAACCCCTGCCAAGGGAAGGGACCATGATCTCATCATAACCGTAAGCCGGTGCAGTTGTGCCCATGCTCAGCAAAAACTTCCTCTCTGTGAGAGCATTTTAGGTATTAATGATCCCAATGGCCCTTACCAATTTCAATGAAGGTCCCTTTCGTTGGTGGTGTAGGGACTAAATTGCCCCCATTGGGTTTCTTCTTCGCCATTATGACTGATGAATAAGCAGCGTTAACTGTACAGAACAAAGTAACCAGCTACAGATTTAATAGGATAAAAACCAAAATGGAGAGACAGAGCTAACAAAACAGTCACAAAGAACCATAATGGCAGGGCCAAAAAGGTGGCCCAGCCCAGCCTCCGGCGGGCGTGCACAGGTCCGCCCTAGGCCTGGGCGGGTCCCGTGCAGTAAGAATGCTGTTGGCACTTTGTAGCGCTGTGGGGCTCCTCCCATTTTGCCAGGGCAGCTGGTACCTTCCCTGGGGCTAAGGATGCTAGGGGTGGTAGTTCCCGGTACAAAACGGTGTTCCGTGCAGCGGGAATGCTGTCAGCACTTTGAAGCGCTGCGGAGCTCCTCCCCTGTCATCGGGCCTCTGGTGTCTTCCCTGGTGCTAAGGATGCTGTGGGTGGTAGTCCCTGGTACAAAACGGTGTCCCGCACAGCGGGAATGCTGTAAGCACTTTGAAGCGATGTGGGGCTTTACCCTGTCGCTGCGGGTGCCTTCCCTGGCTCTAAGGATGCTGGGGGTGGCAGTCCCCAGTACAAATCAATGCAGTAGTACATTCTACTCTTGAAGGTCAAGATTCATTAGGTTAGGTACTAAACAAAATGATACAACGTACAAAGACCAACGTCACTCCAATAAATGAGAATGCCAGAACGGTAAAGGATCGCCAGACTCCAAAAGTGCCACAGGACCATGCATAGTGTAAATGCAAGTAATCCAATGTCAATGGACATTAACCAATTCTATTAAAATCAAATGATCATAGAAAAATACTGAAGAGCACATCACTCAATATACAGGGAGGACAAAAGGAAACCCAGGACTCTGTCTAATTTAAACAAAAGCTGCAACCACTCTTCACTTCTCCCAACTTGCTCTCTGTTTGGAAAGGTTAAAGACATTTTAGCACCTTAGTAAAGTGGCTTTTTGCCCCGTTCTCCCCATGTCTCCATCTTCTTTTTTATGTCCATAGCACAGAGGAACAAACACCAGAAATAGCAACAATAAAAGCACATTTATGTTGACCAAACCAACACAAGAAGATGTAACCAGGGTTAAAATTGGCAGCATGCGCACCATCCAATATTTCAAATATGAAAAATGGGACTGGTATCTCAGAAGTACAAGGTTGTGAGTATTTTTATAAGGATAAAACCACAAACCATATTATTTTCAGTAAGCAAATTTTGTATTTTTATCTGAATGTGAGTATAGAAATTAATATAAAATGTTGCTTGAGTGAAAGTTTGGCACAATACTTTTAAATAATCTATACAAAGAACTGAACCGAACTGACTTGAGGTGATGTTCAGTACAGTTCTCAAGCAACCCAAATCCATGCTCACCAACTCCAGGTTTTTTTCAACGCATGCTGAAATTTGTAGCTCTGTTTAACCCATTATAAAATCTGGACTACAAGTCCTAGGGTTCAAAGAAAATCCCTGGACTGGATGAGCAACTCATGCATGAACCTGGAAAACGTGAGAGCTCTGCTACAGTAGCCAAAACAAACAACTTAGCTTTAGCAACGCTTTCTGATGGATACTCCACCTAACCACAGATTCCTCACCTTTAGAATATTCCCCAGGCATCAGACTAGATCCAGAAACTTTTCAGCAATGCTCCTATATGCTACTACGGGCTGCTGTGCAGCTCCATGCTGGCTCCATATCACCCCAGAAATGATGGAGTGGAGAAGCATATAAGCGTCACCCTTATTCACGGACATCAGTTTCTTGCTAGCAGCGGTGGCTAAGCGCTAAGGCGGAGGAGCATCTCCCCACTGCTTCACAGTAGGTAAGTAAAGGAAACATAAAATGATAACTCACGTTATTATAATTTTATGTTTCCTTCTGCTGCAGCAGCTTTCGGGTCGGGTTGCTCTGGCTACAGAGGAGCAGGGGAGGAGTGGTTTGCCCACTCCTAAGTGCACATGACTGTTTGGCCGGCCCTCTGGGACTGGCCAAACAGTCATGCGCACTTTCCCTTTTCTCCACGCAGGCTGCATTACAGCCTGAGTGGAGAACATACCCAGGCCTCCATTCCCTGGCTGAGCGCTGATCCACAGTGCTCAGACTAATCACAATGCTGCAGACCGGAGAAAGGAAGAGGACGGAGGAGATGCGGCGGCCGGCCGTCACAGGTAAGTGTTTTCTTTTTTTGTTTTTACTTTTTTCGTGCCCCCCTCGCCCCCGCCCCACTACCCAGGTCCGGTAGCAGCAGCTACTGCTTGCTTGACTCCACACCCTCAGACTCTAGCATGACACAATCATCAGTACCACTGTGCAGATTTCTAACTTGGGAACTTTTTAGATGTTAAAAAGAGGCGACTTTACAAAACTGGGAGGTGGGAGGATGGAAAGGAGTCTGTGGTTAGACAGAGCATCCACCAGAAAACACATTACTAAAGGTATGTAACTTGCTTATTCTTATGATGCATGTTTCTAAGTGCGGACTCCTCACCTTTAGAATAGATGCCAAAGCAGTATCTCGCAAAAGTTGAGTCCGCGGAGTGGACTAGGACCAAACCATCCTACAGGACTGAACATGCAAATGGCCTTCCCAGTGAACCTGGCTGTAGAGGCAGTAGTGCTTTATTAATGTGTGTCCCGTTGCCCACATCGCAACCTTGCAGATGTGAAAGACAGACACTCCACGTGCCCATGCAGTGGTAGCAGCCTTAGTCCTGGTGGAATGGGCTCTCAGTCACTCAGAAGGCTGTTTTTTGGCCAGTGTGTTACAGATCTATATGCAGAGGACTGCCCACCTCATCAGAGTCCTCTCCTGCACAGCCTTCCCTTTCTTCAAACCGGAGAACCCCACAAAAAGCTGAACATCCACCGAATGGTCCTTGATACAATCAATGGAAAAGTTTAAAGCTCTTTTGGGGTCCAAACGATATAGCCAGCTGGGAGAGTGATAGATTGGGCAACGCGGAAAGGAGTCCCAACTTTTGGCAAGAAGGCTGCTGGAGTCCTGAGCCTCAATTTGTCCAGAAAAGCAGGTGATGTAGGGAGGTTGCACCGATAGTGCCTGAAGTTCACTCACACAATAAGCTGAAGTGACCGCAATGAGGTAGACAGTCTTTAAGGTCATAAAACGCAATGCCAAGTAGCGCATCAGCTCGAAGGCCGTACACATGAAATTTGTCGAGACCACTGTGACATCACAAAAGATACGTGTCGAACTGCATCACAACAGTGATTTAAACAAGGACAGTTGGTCTATTAAACGTAAGATGCCAAAAAGGTTGTCAATTAACCCTTAATGGTGGGGGGGCGGAGCTTGCCAGGCAGCAAGATGGCCGCGCTGTGATCGAGCTCCGCCAGCCACCGACACAATCCGGCAAGAATTTGCGGCTTCCTACAGTACGAAGGGGAGCGGATAGCCTGCTGTGGCGATGCCTGTCGTCCGCTGACCATTTTGATGGACTTTGACACTGTCTAGCGTCTCAGAGACGGGAGATCCGGCTCGCCTCGCTCGTATCGGCGCGCGGCCTAGAGGCGGGGCCCTGAGAAAGCCGGCTGCTTGCAGGATCGCTTGGGACGTGAAGTGAATACCGGCTCGGGCTTCGGCCCTTTTACCGAGTGAGGCGGCACGGCAGTGGGCTTCGGAAGCGGCCCGAGGTGCAGCTGATCGTGAGGTGAGCCGTGCTCTGCCGGGATCTGCGGGCTGCGGGCCTGTTGGGCGTGCGAAGCGCAGCGTGCTTGCTCACAGTGCCCCGCTGCGGCCGCGTGGACCCTGGGCTTACTTGAACTGCGCCACGGCCTGAGGGGTTCTGTGGCTATATTAAACGGCTCCGCTTCAGAGGCCAGAGACGTCTGCACTGCGATTGGAGCTGGGGCCCTACGCTTCATACCTAGGAGCGAACACAGTTGTTGCGGCCTGGGGCATTGCCTGCAACGTGCAGCGATTTCGGCGCCAAAACACCCATGGGATAGGGACACTGATATTCCAGGGGTCTCTCAAACGGTGGAATACTGTCTGCGATTCTCCCTATCCCCCCTGTGCCCCTAGATCTCCTAGCACACTACTATTGGAGCTGGCCGTGTTCGACACACCTGGTTGGGTCACTGCGCTGTGGAGCCTAGAGTTTAATATAATCGCGCCAGCGCAGCTGGTACAGCGGGCACACGAACATGGGCAAACCAGACAAGTCGCAGCCGAAGATCAACTTCAAGCAGCGTAAGTCGAAGCGCTGCGAGGACATGGCTGAATCTGCGACAGCTGAGCCAGACAACACCACGGAAGATCCGGTGGGGGATATTAAGCAGATTATCGCATCCATGCAGAGGGGTCTGACGGCAATTGATGCCAAAATAGATACTTTGGCCTACAGGATGGATAGAATGGCCGAAAGGGTCGATAAACACGCGGAGCGCCTGGACATGGCGGAGCGTCGCATCACGGAAACGGAAGAGGCCCAGTCTGACACCAATAGCGCTCAGCGACAGGTCGAGAAGGCATTAGTGGCACTACAGGACAGGGCAGAAGATTTGGAAGCAAGGTCGAGGCGCTGCAATCTCCGCATCACGGGACTACCTGAATCTACCGCGACGGGCCCTATGGAACTGTTTGTTGAAAATCTTCTTAAGTCGTTGCTGGGCGCTGATGTTTTCTCCCCTATGTTCGTGGTAGAGAGAGTGCATCGCTCGCTGGGCCCTAGACCTCAGCCTGGTGCTCCCCCACGACCCATCATCGCTAAATTGCTCAATTATCGAGACAGAGACGCTGCATTGCGCAAGGCAAGAGAACTGGGCACCTTGAAATATGAGGGTTCCTCCCTGTCCCTCTTCCCTGACTTTACCATCAAAGTAGAGGAAGCCAGGAGGCAATTTGTCCCTTTGAAGCGCAAGCTACGTGATCAGAAAATTGAGTACGCTATGTTGTATCCTGCGCGGTTGAAAGTTCTATTTGATGGAAAACCTCGAAATTTCTTGGACCCACAATCGCTGCAAAAAGCTCACAAATCCTGGGAGACGGCTGGTAAGCGCAGGTGGGAGCGCAACGATGGGGCTGGAGGCGAATCCCCGCCGAACACTCTTGATGAGAATGACTGAGTGGAGGCTATTGGTTGGCGGACATCTTGACTCTGCTTTTATAACTTGCACACTATTGATAGAAATGAGCTGCCCTGTTGCCCTGGATCTATAGAGGGGACCTTATGACCAGTGGTGGGTGTCCTCAAATAGCAATGCCCTTGTTTAAGCAGGGAATCCTTGGAGTTGGGATTATACCAAAAGTGCGATTTGATTATGGTTTCCTCAGAGTTATTTACTTTAGAAATGAAGCTTTAATATATGCTTTATGGTGGTTTGGTGGAGGCGGTAGTAGTTTGAATCGCTGGGTAACATCCGCCCCAAAGCGTTGCCCGCTGTTGTTGATGCGATATTGGGGTTTGTTGTATGTGGATTTTTGTTGTATGATGATTGTGTAAATTTTTTGCAATGGGATGGGTTCTTATTAGTTCATGCAAAGTTGGGAGATGCATGGCATGGGTGTGGGGTGGCACTGTGGGGTTTTTTCTTTTTTTCTTTATGTCAATCTCCTTTTGCAGGTCACAGGTCGTTGTTTTTACTATTTGAAGGTGTTTGTTGGGCCAGCGGGGGCGGGTACTGTGTGGACACTGGCTCACTCTATACGCGGCTCATAAAATAGTATGGATCAGAGGAAGCGATTGAATCTCCTGACATGGAATGTCAGAGGTCTTAATGATCACAGAAAGGTACGCAAGATACTGGCCTATTTGAAGAGGAAAAAGGTTGACATAGCTTTACTGCAGGAGACGCACCTGCACCCGAACTGTAATCTGTTGACGGATGGCCGTCTGCTGGGTGTTTTCCATGCTGCTGGATTTACCTCACATGCTAGGGGTGTACTGACGTGGGTTAATCCTAAGACGAAGCTTCACATAGAATGCTGCGAGACGGACCCTTCTTGTCGATATGTCATAACCCGCTGCTATAATAACACTGCGGACCTACTTGTAGTAAACTCCTATGGCCCGAATTATGATGATCCGCAGTTCTTCAAATGCCTTTTCCAGACTATCAAATCCCACTCTTCTCTTCCGGTGCTGTGGGGTGGGGTGGGTACTTCAATTGTGTTTTAGACCCGATGCTTGACCGCTCTGGGGGTCCGATGAGGGCCCCTTCGGCGGCTGCCAGAGCCGTCATTGATATCTCTTTACAACTGCAGGTGGTTGACGTGTGGAGAGCGCGCTCTAGTGCTAGGGGAGGTTTTACCCATTATTCGGCATATTATGATATACACACACGTATAGACTACTGGTTCATTTCACAAGCGTTAATGCCTAGGGTGCAGGACTGCGCAGTGCTAGCTCGGATGTTGTCCGATCATTCACCTATACTTTTGTCTCTCTCGATCCCCCCGCGAGGTCCCCCTCCCTTCTTATGGCGGTTCCCGCCTTATTCGCTACTAGACACTGTTTTTAAATCGGAATTGAAAGATGCAATAGAGGAGTACTTTGCGATCAATATTGGCACTGCAGAATCTTTCGCCACGATTTGGTAATCATTTAAGGCCTACATCAGGGGCATAGCTATCAGTAAACACGCAGGGGTCCTTCGCTCTATAAGAGATAGGCTAGCATTTTTAGAAGTCCGGATAGCTGCCTTAGAGGAGGAACTGGCACGGGTGTCCACTCCCCAACTGCTGGATCTCCTACAATCCACGATAGCCGAATTTAACTCCGAGGCAGACAGCGAGGTCAAGCATATGGGCAAATACGCCACTGCTAGATTTTATGGCGCGGCGGACCGGCCGGGCTCTGTTCTTGCGGCAATGGCTAGGCGTAGATTGGAGTCCAGTGGCGTGACCACTTTGTCAGACGCCGAGGGCTCGGTTTGGACAGATCCGACAGATATTGCTAATCAGTTTCGGAATTATTATCAAGAGTTATATAGCTCTAAAGTCTCCCCTAGCGATGAGGATATATTGCAATATCTGGAGTACATTGAGTTACCCTGGTTACAAAACTGGCACCGGGAGTTTTTGATGCGTCCCATAGAACTTGCAGAAATCCGGTTAGCACTGAACTCGATGAGGGAGGGTAGTGCCCCTGGACAAGATGGGCTCACGGTGGCATTTTACAAAGCCTTTAGCGACCTACTGCTTCCTCATCTAGCCACCTTGTTTCAGGAGATGGGTGCGGACGGTATCATGCCGCCAACTATGCGGGAGGCCCTTATTGTCACTTTATTAAAACCGGACAAAGATCCCCAAAAATGCTCCTCTTACCGCCCGCTATCCCTGCTGAACGTAGATACAAAACTCTTTGCCAACATTCTTGCTAATCGGCTGTCTCCTCTTCTCCCTCAGTTGATAGGCCCTGAGCAGGCTAGGTTTATCCCGGGCCGAACACTCTCGCATAATCTCCGAACGGTGTTTGGGGCACTCCAGCATATACGACCGGAAACCCAGGCCGCAGCGGTCTTTTTAGATGCTGAGATGGCCTTTGATTCCATTGAATGGTCTTTTCTCTATGCTGTTCTGCGCCGTGTGGGTGTTGGCGAGGTATTTTTGCAGTTGGTGGCGGTACTCTAGAACTCTCCGGTTGCTCGGGTCCGTGCTGGTGATATGGTTTCTGATCCTATTCTGATTTCGCGGGGCACTCGACAGGGGTGCCCTCTGTCCCCATTGTTATATGCTTTAGCTGCTGAGCCCTTGCTGAGAGCGCTGCGGGAATATCACGGACATAGGGGCCTACGCTTCCCTAACTATAATTTAATAGTGTCGGCCTACGCGGACGATATGCTATTGTATATTAGAAACCCAGAACTTCATCTGCCCCCTGTTATCCGCGAGGTACTGCGATATGGTGGTCTGTCGGGATTGAAAATAAATTGGGAAAAATCCTTGATCTTCCCGCTGACGCCCAGCACGACTCCCGCACAGCTGGATTTCCCGCTTCAATGGACTTCGGACCCGGTCCGTTACCTGGGCATCCAGGTCCATTCGGACGCAGAGTTAGTGATCCGTGCTAATTACGGAAGAGCAATAGCCAAGCTACGTGACGATATTGATAGTTGGATTCGCCTGCCGCTCTCACTGGTAGGGAGGGTCTCATTGATGAAGATGGTGGTGCTACCCCGCTTTCTCTTTCTTTTCGTAAATATCCCTATAGTGGTGCCTCGCCACATGTTTAAGGAGTTACGTATGCTGATGACCAAACTAGCATGGGCCGGTAAGACGCCTCGGATCGCGCTAGACACTCTTATGTTACCATGTACTGCAGGCAAGTTGGGCGCCCCAGATCTCGAACTTTATTACTGAGTTGCGCAGGCTTCGCATGCTCATTGTTGGATTCACGGTCCGCAGGATCTTCCTCACCTCCACATTGAAAAAGTAGCGGCCGCACCAGAACCATTACCCTGGTTCATAACTAAGGCACCGATTAGAAGTTGCGGGGTTATTGACTCGGAGAACTCCGTGGTGCATGCTTGGCATATTCTTCTAGGGATGTTTGCTGGTGCACAGTTGTATTCACCTCACATGCGTATTGAGTGGTGTCAATGGTATGCCCTTAGTTCAGAGCGGGGTACGCTTAGATCACTGCAGAGTTTGGGTTTGTCTGAGATGGGTGATCTTTTTAAAAACGGCAGAATGGTCTCCTGGAACGAAGTAGTTGCTGATAGGGCAATACCCTCTGCGTTAACGCAATTTCACTTCTTTAGTACTAGGCATGCACTCCGGGCGGTACTGGGGGACGAGCTAGCTGAGCCCATGGATACGCCTCCACTGTCCATCCTACTCCGTTCACAATCTCCTATTAAATTAGTTTCTAAACTATACGACTCGGCCTTACAGACAAAGGTTTCCCCATACTCGAAGGCTCGATTAGCCTGGCAGGCTGACATTGGGAGGCAACTATCGGACGATATTTGGTTTTATTGTTGTGAGGTCACTCGTAAAATTTCTCTGAATGGCAGACACAGGCTGGCGCACTTTAACTACTTGAACAGAGTTTTTTATACACCAGAACGCCTACATAGATATGGTTTGGTGAGTCTGATAGCTGCGAGCGCTGTGACACGCCGCACGCAGGCTTCTACCTTCTGCCATGGCAATGCCCCCAGGTAGCTGATTTTTGGAACCACATCTTTGCAGTGTTGAATGAGATTGTAGGCCTAACTATTGCTCCTGACCCGTTGCTCGGATATACGAAACCTTTGCCCAAAAAAATACGTAAATTGGTTGCCATGGGTCTGCTTCTGGCTAAGCGCAGACTGGCAATGAGATGGATGAGAGGGCCTGTACCTACAGTGATTGAGTGGGAAAGAGATATGGTGTATTGTAATACACAATCTGACATTTACAATGAACTGCTTCCACCGTCTACCCGACCATTGAGCTTTTGGGGTCTCTTTGCACAGTACCTAGAATCACGTCAGGAAGATACTGTGGATCAGGATGAATAATGTTTAAATGTATGCGATTGCCCAGCATGTATTTATATTTCTACTATTACAGAATGGTCGTCAAAATTTTGTTATGCATAGGTGATTGCTTGATTGTTCTACTGTTATAATCCAGCCTGAGGTGGGCTATATTATTGTGTGTTGCGAATTATATCCCACTGTGCTCAACGCCCTCTTCTAATATTGTTATTTGATGCTTGGTGGTTCATTACGTATGTGACCTGCGCTTTTATTATTTGTTAGTGATTTTGGATTTCATTTGATTTATTTTGTGTTGTCTGTAAATTTCATAAATAAAATAATTTAAAAAAATTAACCCTTAATGGTGCCCACAGCAAGGTCTTTCTGAGTGACTTAAACAAGGACAGTTGGTCTGGCAAATGTAAAAAGGCCAAAAGGTTTGACAAATAACCATTAATGGTACCCACAGCAAGGTCTTTCTAAGCCAAGGACAAAACAAACATCAGGACATCTGAGGGTTTAGCTTCTAAAGGGTCTGTCTTGTGGACTCCACACCAGGTCAAAAATCTGTCCCATCGCCCACCATAAATGGACTTTGTGGAAGGAGGCCTGGTGGAAGTTTGAGATCCATCACTTCAGGCACCAGATCAAATGTAGGTAAATGAGCGGCTCAATCGCCATTCATGGAGTTGTTGATTGCGCCAAATCGAGGGAAGGATCCTACCCTGTTGCTACAACAAATGATCCTCTGGAAGTGGTACTGTTGTGTAGTTCACACTAATACGTAGGACCTGCTCGTTTGTTAGACAACATAAACTTTGGGTGAGGTGCCTTGACTGATTCCGAGCACTCCCGCAGGATATGTTGCCCTAGAGACCAGCTAGCTCACAGTTCCACCACTAACCCCCCTAGCCTTACCAGGGAGCGAATGGTTTCTGGCAATCACTGAACATGACAACCCTGACCTCTCAGGGATCGTGGAAACTGAACTCCGAGAAATATACAGAATACACAGTGGGACGTTTTCAATATATTTATTGAACCATGTTATTCTTGCATATAATACATGTGCTGCGATAACCAGTAGACAGAAGCAGATGAAAGTGATTACCAGCACCAAAAGAGTAAACAGTAGGTACAGCTCTACCATGGTGTTAAAGCACTGTATGTATGCAGGCATATAAACAGGGCAGTAATCAGGCGTACTCCTACTATGCAAACCCTACTCTAAGTGTACCTAGAGTGTGTGTAGGTGTAGAGCCAAGAATCTTCCCAAGGGACGATCCAACCCCATTACCTGGCGGGAGAGAATGAAGGACCCCATCTTGGTCATGAACTGGACACCCCTCACAAAATATCAGACCGCTGCGTGGTGAACTCTCAGCATGCAGGGACCTTCAGTGTCAGCTAAAGTGCCTCCTCTGCTAATCTATTGGGAAGCTCTTTATTTAAAATAGAAAGCAGCCTTGCGATGTGCTTATAGATTAGTGATGTTATGGCTATGTAGATAGCCATGTCGCCCCGTGGATGAAGACAGAACAACATTTGTACATACAGCATAGAATGGCCTTGTACATGATGTTCCAGGCATCGTGATAATGTTGTGCGAAGTTAGCTGTGAAACAAAGAAGTTTCAGAAAAACTAATCCAACAGTGTCATGCACGCAAATATGTGAAAAGGGTCACGGCAGAAATCTTATTGTGAAAATAGGCCAATGTAAGAAATGAGCCGCTTCGCAACATTGGCCTAATCCGTGCACATAACAGTAGCCTGATCTGAGGGCAGCCGCTCATGCCCGTAAGTTCCAAGTAACACACTCTCCAGGCCCAATGTGAAGCAACTAGGATGACTTGGGCCCAGTCGTTCCGGATTTTTTTCAGAACTAAGGACAGCAAAGGCAGAGACAGGAAGGCAGACACAAGTCCTATGTTCCTTTCCAGCAGGAATGTGTCTCTTCGCAAGTATCTCAGCGAAAAGTCCAATATGCAAAACCTTTAACACAGCGTGTTCTTAACATTGGTTAAAAGCTCTAGCCAGGGTTCTCCCCAAAGCCGGAAGATGCCCTGTGTCACTTCTGATGAAACTGCCATTCAAGGGTCTCACCATCTGCTTAATTATCAGGAAAGTGCTCTGGCGCTCCAGCCATCTCCAGAGGTGTAGAGTCTCTTGACTCAGGACCCATGACCCCACTTCATCCTGCTTGTTGCTGTACCATATGCCTCTGGTGTGGTCTTTGAGAACCAGCACCAGTGTTCCCATGAGGGATGACAGGAAGGGATTCAACACCAGGTGAATGTCCCACAGCTCCAGCAGATTGATATGGAGCCTGGTATCAGCCAGAGGCCTCTGATTTCCATCTACCCCAGATGACAAACTAAACCCAGCAGTAACACATCCATCACCACTGTCAACCCTGGGTGGGGAAAGGAGAAGGTTCTGCAACTGGTCCAATTGCAATCGAGCAGCCACCACTGTAGATTGTGTGGAGTTTCCTACAAAATCTGTATAACATCTGTTACATTTCCTTGGTGCTGAGCCTATTGGAACTTCAGATTCCATTGTACAGCCCACATATGCCACCTGGCATAGTTGACAAGGAAGATGCAGGAGGCTAAAAGGCCAAGAAGCCTCAGAGTTGCTCCCACAGAAATAGAGGACTGAGGCTGAAACATCAGCATCATAGTCTGAATGTGCTGGACCTGTTGCAAAGGATGGAAGGCCCTGAACTGCAACATGTCCAGGAGAGCTCCAATGAAATCAATCCTCAGCAAAGGAGTCAGGAGCAACTTTGGCTCATTGATCATGAAGCCCAATGATATAAGGGTGTTAACCTCCATCTAGTCTGACTGATTGTGGTGGGTCTGCCTTCGCCGTGCTGAAGAAGGATAGGGGCCTTCATCGAGGTAGAGGAAAACTGGTATCCCTGACCTCGGAAGATGGGGGACAACAACTGCCTTAACTTTACTAAATGTCAGAGGGGCACTGGTGAGGCCAAAAGGGAGCATGACAAACTGAAAATGCTCCTGGCATACCTTGAACCGCATATGACCAGCGGCGGTTTCTCCGTTAGGGCGGTGGGGCGTTGCCCCACTAATAATTATTATACCATTTCAACTTTCAAACTTTTAAATAAAGTACATATTTAAAAGTTTGAAAGTTAAAATGGTATAAATAATTTAAACCGGCGTGCTTGCGTCGCGCAGCGCCGGTGGCGTCACGACTCACGTCAGAGTTACATGATGAGCCGAGCGGCGCGCACTCGACTGTCAGCAAATAATGAGTGGCAGTGCGGCACAACGGCAGTGCGCATGTTGGGTTTGGCCGCCTGCCTTCCCCAGCCAGGAACCCAACATGCGCAGAGTGGCTTTTTTGCAGCATGCACATCGGTGACTGGGGGTTGCCCAAAATAGCAGAGCCCAATAGTCACTAAATGAGCAGCGAGTTTTCCTGTTCACCCCAATCCTGGCGCTGCTCTCTGTAAGAGAGCAGCGTCTGGATTGGCTGCTGCATGTAGAGCGCGGTTCGGGGATTGTCAGTCTAGTCTCGCACAGCAGGAGGCAGCGGCAGCCAGGCCTGACTTGGCACCGCGGGGGTGGAAGGGCCCGGCAAAACGTAGCAATGGCCAGTCAGTGTAATGGCTTATTGTTAAGCCATGCAGTGATTGGTCATTCTGTTGTTGCTGGGCAAATCGGACGGCCACCCTTCCTAGTCTGCACGAGTAGAGAGAGAGTGAGTGACTTCGCACAGAGTAGACACGTGTTCAGTGGCTGCAGCAGCATCATCGACGTCCTGGGTAGGTCTCCATCCTCTCTCCTTCATAAACTTCAAGTCATCCAAAACAATGCTGCGAGGATGATTCAAAAACTACCCAGGCACATTCATGGCACCCCTGCACTTTAAAACCTTCACTGACTCCCTGTCACAAAAAGAATCCAGTTTGAGATTGCTTGTGTGGCAAATAGAGCGATTTACAAGTAGGGCCCTGCTTTTGTGTTCTCCTGAATTAAAAGGTATGACCCGGCCGTCACGCGCCTTGAGATCTCAGAGTGTGGCTCTTCCTACGGGGATGTTTTTCCGCAGACAAAGAGTGAAAGGCAGAAGCTTTTTTGACCTTGCCTCCTCTCTGTGGAATTCCCTTCCGATGGAAGTTTGCCTTGAACTGAACTACCTAAGATTCAGAAATGATGCGGCCGAGGGGACCAGAGTCCAGAGAAGGGCGCGCATTCTGAAGAGCAGAGCTCTTTTCTTAATCCTGCTCATCCCCTCTCGCCTCATTTCCTGAACAGTATCTGCACCTCTCTACCCTACTTACTGCTTGTCTTACTGACCTTTATTTTCTTACACCGAGAACAGAATCTTCATTTCTTGATCTCTGAGTCTACTCTTTCGTTATACGGTGGAATAGAAGCATTAAGAACAGCTCTTCAAGTTTCACGTGGTGTTTGTCTACCAAAGCGGAAGCGGGACTATTTTAAACGTCCATTTCTGTGGTTTCTAAGAAAGGTTAAACGATCTTACTGTGCATTAACAGTTTATTAGCCACACAACCTACTAGCATGGCTTAATTTGGAACATGAAATATAGTAACAGGGATGACAGACGCATGCAACTGTAAAGGCAATGAAACCTCCGCTTTCACATCATGTATTAATTTTAGCAGCCATTGCTTTCATTATTTAATACACCTCTGAAACAGTCGTTTTAACAAAGTACCATAACTGAATTCTCCATGTAGGGGCACACTAGTTCCGTCACACAAAGAGCCTAAAAACTTGAATCAGTTCATCAGAACGACGGAGCCAAATTCAAAGAGTTCAAGTGGCCATAAAGAGAGGCCAGAAATCGAGGAGACAGGAAAGTGAGAAAATGGAAGGATACATAAGAAACAGACTAGTGAACTATGAAGGGTAAGAAAGGGAGCACAAGTGATGTGAGGAGGAGGAGAAGACGGAAGAAAGGAAAAGGGAAAAGGGAAGGACACATTCACAGAAAAAAGAAGCAGAGAAAGGAGAGAGAGAATATAGTAAGCTAGAGAGAGAAGGGATATAGGTCGCGATGAGTAATAGACCGGGAAAATACTGATAAGAGGGGGCAGAGAGAAAACAGATAAGTAACAGAAGGGGGTAGAGGAAAGGAGGCCGAGGAGACAGAAAAACAAGATAAGAGATGCATACGTGACTGCTCCCATACATGCCATTAGACCCAACAGCAGGGAGACTTTCGCTTTTTGAAGCAAAAAACAACTTTATTTTGGCTGTTTCATGCCTGAAATTACTTCTGATTCAATAGAAATCAAAGGGGGAAATACATTCCCCCTCGGATATATTTAGGTGTGATAGATGAGTGCATGGAGCACACTAGGAGTCCGAGTCATGATCCCTTGAGCAGTGGTTGTGATTTGGTTAGTCGGTACATTTTGCCATGAGTGTTTGCTGCTTTTAGTACATTGCCTGTCACAGGTGAAAGAATAAGAAATGGTTTTGCCCCTGTGCCCTTTTCACACCAGCGCAGATTTTCTGTAACTTTGGCCTCTGGACATTTAACCCGACTGAAATGTCTGCGTGCACACTGCTCTCTGTGGCACGAGAGCTAATGAAAGGGATGCCTGATGGTACCAAACCTGCAGGACCTCTTTGCTGCTGAGCTTGTCTGACTGCCCTTTTTAGGTCTCGTCTAGCCCAGCGCGCATGCGCTGCCCTAGGAGAGGGCTCTTGGAATCACTTCAGACTTCCAAGAGCCTTCTCCGTGTGGGTGTGCCTCCTCCCACACATCCCATTGGCCTTTGCGTGTGGCTTTCAATAATTGAAAGCACGCAAATGGCCAATGACGGATGCATGTCCCGCCTTCCCTCAAAACTTTCACTCCCATGGCCTAGGGGTCTCGGGAGCGAGCAGCGGCGCGCATTGTGCCAGCTGCATTCCTCACTGAATCAGGTTACTAATTAACCCAGCGCGGTCTCTTTCACTTTCGCGACCACGCTTGTCTGCGCTTGTTCTAATTAGCTTTAACTTTTGTGCTTGTGCTTTTTCGAGCAGCGGCGCGCGCAGGGGCCATCTGGCTTCATGTTTTGACACTCTGTTGATGCTTCCTTTTTATTACCTCAAGCCTCTGACTTGTGCGCTCATGTTTAGACCGTGCTTTTGGGATGTTCCCCTTTTGCGCGCACACCACTCGCGGGCTTGTTGATTTTTCTTTAAGTCAACCGCCGGTTTATGTAAGTTGCCTCTCGGGCTGTTTCGGAAGCATTTCTGTTTTAATTAATAAATATTTTTAAAGCGATCCGGGTCTGTTCCACTGAGAAACCAGTAAATATGATATTTATAAACATAAATATTTCTTTATTCTTCTATTTTTTTAATTTCTATGCGGACAGATACAAGTTAATTAACGTGAAGCTTTTACAAGGGCATATGAAGGACATCTGGACTTTGCGGTCACTCGGCAGAAATGTGCATTTTAGTTAAAAATTACCGCTGTAAGAAAAGCCCATCTGTAAATACGCTGCCCAGCGTTGGAGACACAAGGTCAACTTTAGTCTACACAACACCGTGAATTTAAAATAAAATAGAAACGAAGGGTCAGTGGAACTTGTCAGCGACGTGCCATTTAAAGCAGCGTTGGCATTTAGCACCCAATAAGATGTTCGCCCTCATTCTAAGCACCGACAGTTGTGGCACCAGCAGATACGCGAACAGAAACCGGGGCATTCGCTGCCACGCCAAAGATCACACGGTTTGGTAAAGCGGAGAAGACAACACGAGGTCCGATGAATTGCTCAAGAGGCGACAATGTAAGCCTTGCGTGTCAACCTCACCAGTCGACGAGGAAAGCTCCTTCATTGAGCACATTGTGTGGACAGCAATTTGCCGAACCCCAGATACTGAAAGACGTGAAGGCGTAAAACAAAACACCCAAGCTTTCTGCTGAAAGACATGAAGGCGTAAAACAAAACACCCAAGCTTTCTGCTGTTTAAAAAGTACACCCGAAAATAGAAATTGTCAGAGCTCGAAAATAATTATTTTTGCTAATTGTTCTTGTGTTGCCCCTCCCCCTCCTCAATCGGAATGAGGGACACAATTAGGTCAGAGACATTATTTGTCCATGCTGGATAAAGTTCAATGAGCTTCTTTTTTGGGGGGTGGGGGCGGCTCCAATCAATGGAGATGCATCTCACGTAGTCCTGCGTCACCATCAGTCACTAACGATAAACATTCCAGAGTATCTTTTTGATGACCTCTTTTTGGTTTTCGAACCCATTGTGACGTTACCTTGATAAAAACAGATTACGAGGTTCCTGGATTAGACCTACTGTGATTTCATTCGCAGAACGTGACAAGCTATGACGTATTTCGATTGATGAGACAGATGATTCGCAATGTGCTGTGACAGCTCCTGGACGACACCTATGCGTAGATCATGCGCTAGATAAAACGGGCTGCGAAAAGATCTGGTTGGAGGTCTAATGAGACCCCCGCTGTCTAATGCAGATTTTGGATGAGATGTACGGACATATTCCACTGGTTGAGACACATATCCGCTGTGACATCCGCTTTGCAGTGCAGATTGTGACATCAAGTTAGTAGCACTTGGGACTCCTTCCGCGTGCACATAGTTAAGCCTATTGCTCCAATTATTCCCATCTGTTCCACTGTCCTCAGCCCTCTACACTGACGTCTCTGGCAACGCTCCTGCTGGTGCGTTTGACTCGTCCACTACTGCCTCTCTTCTCTTCCACATTCACTCTCTTATTCTTCTCCCCAGGGTCTTTCACCGCTGCTTTCTTACACCTCCCCCTTGTGTTAACTCCTCCAATGGGTGATGTCTCAATGTGTTTCTTGAACAGGAACATCCCCTTTCCGTAGTCTTACCACTGTCTCTTCCGCTTACCCTCTTTCTTCCAACAGATGATGATCGCTATGTGCGTTCATTGAATAAAAATCTATATATAGTCCTAGCAATACCATCTGGGAGACAAACCGATAGTATGGGGAAAGAGCAGCTGTACCCACTAACCCCACCATTCTAAGCCAGAGCAGATCCTAATCGAACCTATGGATCATGACTCGTACTTCATTGGCATAGCCAATAGGTCTCGCCTTTGGGACTTTAAAAGTATTTAGTTATGCAGCACAATATCCTTGGTGCAACAACATCAACTGTTGCAAGGCTAAACACTTATAAGGTCCCCAAATGCGAGACCTATTTGCTATGCCAATGCTTGTTATTATTATTATGTGTAATTGAAATAAACTCGGTTTTCTTTTGTAGTGAAGTGTGTTTTCTTCTTTTCTATTGACTCAATAGAAAACACACTTCACTACAAAAGAAAACCGAGTTTTCTTCAATTACACATAATAGTGACGGTTATTTGTGTGCCGTTTGACTGTGCCCCTCGGCCTGCACACATGTATTTACAACACCCCCAGCTCTTGTCAATAGGGCCGAGCGCGCAAGAGGGGAATGTGCCTCTGTATTTAAACGCAGGGCACCTTTCTTCGGTGTCTTAAAAGAGCGGTCTCTGCCCCAAGCCGAAGCCCTTCACATGTCCGTACTAATCCATGAGAGCACTGTCACTCGTGAGCTCAGATGATGGCAGGAGGCTGGTCGAGAATCGGTGCCCTCATAGATGAGAGGAGCATCAGAATGAAGTACAATGATGCACGAGCACTCACGAGTACAATTTCTGAAGCGAGCGGTCGCCTCAACGATACGGCTAGGTTTGAAATAGCACTGATAGCATGGGGTACTTGCAGCAGAGTATGCATCCACCATATGCAGCGCATGCAGCCATGAGTAGTCCTCACATGAATTGCTCGTCAGAGAAGTGATGCCCGAGGGCCTTGAGACGGGCGAAATACTTTAAATTTAAATAACACAGCCATAGAGAGCTCACGCTCGTATCAAAGTGCAAGTTGCCTTCACCCCAAATAAATAAAGAAAACACCTGGTGCTTGACACAGTCTAGCAAAGGCAAAAGCTTGTAGAGTAAACACCACTGCTTGTTATAAATTAGTCTTGCAGGGAAACGCTATGACGCCTATCTGTTTGGTTGACATGACTACATTTTGTTATATTTTGCTTTTTAGCATCTGGTAAAGCCTCAGGCTGACGAACTTTACCTAATTTTTGGGCTCTTGCGCCTCTACAACACAATCAACAACCCCAGCATTTAAGGTAAGGAAACTGATGCTATATTTTTTTACATTGTAGTGAAGGGCTATGTAAGTTGTCTACATGGTGGGTGGCATCTGCATGCACATCAGTATCAATTTGAGGCATATAAATGTGTAATCAATATTAAACATCGATTTGAATGTTGAGCGCTCAATTGAAGACAATAAATTGGCTCAGGGATAATAAAGGCTGGTGTAAGCCTTCTGCTCCCAATGTTTGACTTTCTGTTTCCCTCTTTTTAATTTGAAACATTCAACCGTCATTGGACGGAATGTAATAATAGCCTTTTACCGCCCACCTGCCTCTGGTGATACCGGTTGTTAAAGGCACTCTCACTTGCCTTGTAATAGGCCCTCACCTGTGGCTTAGGATATATGTCTGCTTGAGTGCCTTCGCAACCAGTGTGGCACACCGAGGGAGCAGGCTATAAGGCTATATTTTTATCAGTCATATTGTGCGAAGGGGAACTGTTGGAGATATATTGCGATAATGCACAAGATATGCATTTATACAGAAATATGATGTATTTGCACCAAACCTCATACGTTGTACTTTGATTATTGACAGGTAACTTTAATATTGGTAAGACACCATGAATACAGTAGAGCAACTACTTGCAAAGCCGTTCATTGGACTGAAGTGTGAAGAGAAACTAATTGTAAAGCAATTAGGACCTCACCGGCCAGACCTAAACCTACAACAAAGTTCCCTGGACAGAGGGAAGATTTACACACGTTCGTTCTCAAACACCTGGTACACAAAAGTTGATTGGCTTACAGGGTGTACTTCAACAAATTCTCTGTTCTGCTTCCCCTGCTTGCTGTTTGGTGGTGAAATTATTTGGACAAAAAAAGGAGTAACGGACTTGAAGCAATTGTCAGATAAAGTAAAGAAGCATGCACACACAAAAATCCATATGGAAAACCTGACCAGAATGGGAATGTTGCGAGACACACCGATTGCAGCCCACATATGCGACGCATACCGCAAAACAATAAAGAAACACAATGAAGCAGTTGATAGGAATAGACACATACTATCAAAAATAATTGATTGCATTCGTTTCTGTGGTGCTTTTGAACTGGCATTACGAGGGCATGATGAATCTCAAAGTTCCTCAAATCCTGGTATATTCAGAGGCCTTGTGGATTTAATAGCAAGGATAGACTGTGAAATGGAAGCACATCTAGCAAGTGCTACAGTCTTCAAGGGCACTTCTAAAATAATACAAAATGAACTGCTTGAGTGCATGCTAGAGATTGTAAAAAGCAATATCGTACAAGAGTTGAAAAACACCGACTTTGTGGCTATTCAGGCTGATGACACCACTGATGTGGAGAGGTTCTATGGTTTCACACATTTAAGAGACTCTAGTGCAGAAAGCATTTCTTCAGCTATTCTACATGAACTAAACTTAATTTTTCCAGAGCAGCCTCAAAAACAAAAACTGATTGTACAAAGCTATGATGGTGCTGCAGTAATGAGTGGAATCAACGGTGGAGTACAAAAAAAAATTTGAGATGTGTACCCTAATGCCCAATATGTGCACTGTTATGCCCACCAACTTCATCTTATTATGCAACAAGCAGTAGGAAAGATCTCTGAGGCACAGATATTCTTTATGGATGTAGGAGGAATGGCAGCATTCTTCTCACGTTCCCCCAAAAGAACGGAGGTACTTCAGGCGATTGTCAACAGAAGGATTTCAAAGTGAGGCCCAACTCGTTGGAATTTTCACATACGTACAATCAGCCTAATATACCAATATAGGGTTGACATTGAGAAATGTTTCGACACCATAGAAGCCAATGATGACTTTGAATTCAAAAGTCGGAATGAGGCCCGTGGCTTTGCTAGAACAAGACAGGGAGTTCCAGTTTTTGCTGTTTTTGTTTCATGAAATAATGCCTCATGTTGACGTATTATATAACAAGTTACAAAAACGTGAAATAGATACTGTCTTTGTGAAAAGAGCTACCACCGACTTTGTCACCAGCATGAACAAAGTCAGAGAAGGGGTTGACAATTTAGATAGCAGACTGCCAAATGATTCTAGTTTCTCTAACCGCAGAAAAAACATCAGCAGTCTGGTCCGAATTGCAAAAGAGATATGCGACACTATAATTGTGCAGGCAAAGGAACGTTTTTCTTTTACAAAGCATTTAGTGAGTGCCACAATACTGCAAAGTGATCAGTTTGCAAAATATGATAATTCCTTCCCTGAGCAAGCACTGAATAAGGCTGTGGAAGCTTACCCTATGCTCAACAAAGAGGATCTGAGAACTGAATTAACTGTACTGTATGGAATGAATGTATATCGGCAGGCCACTGGTCCAATTTCTTTGCTTGCTTTAATTCAGAACCTTAACATGGAAAAGTCACTTACAGAGACAGTGGCTTTACTAAAAAATAGTCATTACCACTCCGATGACAACAGCAGAGGCGGAACGATGTTTTTCCACTTTAAACAGAATTAAGACATTCCTGAGGAACACCATGCTTGAGGAAAGACTGAATGCTTTAGCAATGCTCTCTATAGAGAGAGACCTAGTTAAAAGAATCCCAAACTTTAACGTTCAAGTTATTGAGAAGTTTGCTGCTATTAAAGACAGACGTGCTGACTTTGTCTACAAAAAGTGAACAATATGTTAAATGCTGCTAGTTTGCGACCTGTTTAGTTGTTTGTTAAATAAAAACATCTGTGAGGTACTCAGCAATGCATTGTATCTCGAAGTCTGTTATGAAGCTCTGTGGTTATACTGAATAAGCAGCTACCTATGTTATATGACATCTCTTTATTAATGTAATAACTGCACTTTCACAATTGCTTTATTAACCTTCCTGCTTTCTCAAATTTGCTTGAAAATGCACCATTTGTCCACTCTTTTTTCAAAATTTTCTCGGGGGGAGAACGCCCCCCCTAACACCCCATAGGTTGTTCAGGCTCGCTCGCTACGCTCGCTCGCTGCGGTGCAGTACGACAATAATTTTACAGCTCACCACTTTCAAATGTCACCAGCCGCCACTGCAGATGATGCCTGTGGGAATGCAGAGTGGGTATATGCAAAAACATGTCCTGCAGGTCCAAGGACACCACTGAGTCACTCTGGCCCAGAGGAGATAGAATTTGGGAGGGCAAGAGCATTCTGAAACAGTCCTTTTGCAGAAAGGCATTCAGAGGACGAAGATGGAAGATGGGCCGAAGGCCTCTATCCTTTTTCAGAACGAGGAAATAGCAAGCATAGCAGCCCTATTTCAGAGCCCTGAACTGTCTTGAAGCTTGGTTGGAGAGTAAGACTTGCACCATTTGCAACAGAATGAACTGGTATTTCCCTTAAGACTCACTCTCATGCGGGTGGACAATGTGGCAGAGCAGGAAGAAAGGGCAGGGCACAGTCCTGCTGAATGATTTGAAGGACCCATTGGTTGATGTGATGGATTGCAATCCCGATAGAACGTGCTGGATCTTGTCTCCAACTGGAGTGGTTGTGCTAAAGCAGGTTAGTGGTGGTTGCTACAGGGGAATGGGAAAGGGAGATTAGTGCCCTTGGTGGCCTGCACAATGCCTGCCTGATCCACGTCCCTTGCCTCAAAAGGACTGAGGCGATTGCAACAGAGGCTGAAAGAATGACGGTGTCTATATGTCATGCAACAAAACAAAAAAAAGATACCCCTATAAATATAGTTCTAGGTCTGGGACAAAGAGGATAAAACCAATGACGCAAGAAACAAAATCTCACTTGACCTGTATGTCTTCTTTTGTGCCTATATAGTGCGTTATGTTCTGACCCAAAAAATACTACACAATGTACATACTTTACAAAACATTTATTTTATTTTATATTTTTTAACTTGTTTAGTACCATCAATAAATACTCTAATCTCAATAAATAGTGATTTCAAAATATTTGCCATGTCATTTCATGAACAATTTATGTATGACACATATTTAACAAACAACTACACATAAAGAGTACTTTGTCCCCCCCATCCTGCACTCACTCATACTTTCACCAAAAACATCTATCATACCATCCATGCATACCACATCCCAGCACCTCCACACATCCACAGAAAAAAGTGCAATGGGAAAAGATGTTCTGTTTTGGCTGTTGTGGTGTTTTGGGCTGGGAACAATCCTAAAAATGGTCAACGCAAGAGTTGAAGAGTACAACCAGAAACCAGGACTCTGTGTGTTCCGCATTTTAGATGTCTGATGGTGGTGGTGTATACAGCGGCGGCTCCTCTGCTAAGGCGGAGGAGCGTCGCCTCACTGCCTTCAAGCAGGAAAAGAAAGTAAAAAATAAAATGATGTTGCAGCAGCTTGCGTGAGGGGCGGGGCTGCAAAGCAGGGGAGGGAGGAGTGGTAGAACACTCTTGTGCACAATGACTGTTTGGTTGACCCTCTCTGGCCGCCAAAACAGTCATGCACACTTCCCTGTTCTCCATGCAGGCTGCATTATAGCCTGCGTGGAGAACGTGCCCACCCCTCCAGGCCCTGGCTGAGCGCCGTGTCACGGCGCTCAGACCAATCACAACACTGCATTGCAGCGTTGTAATTGGCTTAGGGGAGGGAGCCTGGCTGCCTGCTTCCTGTTCCTGGAGTCAGAAGCAGGAGAGCAGGAGCAGAGACGCGGGATCCGGCGACGGCAAGGTAAGTGTTATTTTAAAAAAAATGTTTCCACATTGCAGCCCGCGCCCCACTGTGCGTCCGCCCCCCCCTCCCCCGCCCGCCCACTGGGTGGGTTTGTATATATATATCTCACATGGCCTAGGCAATTGCTTGCAAGCACGTGGCTGGGATGGAGTCCTGGTTTCTGGTTGTACTTATCTACCTCTTCAACTCCTTTCATTTTGACTGTTGAACTACCCTTATGTAAGACTTTGCAAATGGTGTTCTTGTTAGCAGGTGGCCTTAGACTTTTCACCTGTGAGGCAATAATGGGCCTAAGCAATTCCATCTTTTCTTCGTTTTTCCCTTTAGCACAATTACAATTGTGGCTAACAGGTGCTGTAAATGACTGTGCTGCATATCTCACGCAATGAGCCTCAATAATGGAACGCCACAGATTAACTCTGAAATCTATGAAGCACCCTCCTTGTTTGCTCTGACTGGTCACTTTTATGTTCCTTCATAGACCCCCCCCCTTTTTTGAAGCATTCTCAACCTGAAGAAGGTGTCTGGATGAAAGTAATTTCCACACCGAAACGTGCACTGACCATTTTTAGGAGTGTTCCCAGCCCACACCACCACAACGACTAAAACCGAATATCTTTTTCCGTTGTACTTTTTTCTGTGTATGTGTGGAGGTGCTGCGATGTGGTATGCATGGATGGTATGATAGATGTGTTTGATGTAAGTATGAGTGAGTGCAGGATGGGGGACAAAGTACTCTTCATGTGTAGTTATGTCATACATAAATGGTTCATGAAATGACGTGGCAAATATTGTGAAATCACTATTTATATGAGATTAGAGGGTGGCATGCTATGAGAAGCATAGAATTTTAGTGTACCATGTTTTAAACCATGCCCTTAATTACATAGGCCGTGACACCTGGAAAGGATTACAAATTGCACATTCAGACCACATCCCTTTTAAAGACCCTTCACTGTTTTCATCCCATTTAAAGACCTGCCTAGCACACTTGATTTTCTTGTTTTAGGAGTCGTCACAAGACTGACAAAATTGGGAGCAGGGACGCAGATCCCATTCAAAGGCACGGAAGGTGGCTCTTATATTGGTGCGCAGGAGCACTGCTGAAAAGCTTCCACATCCAGTCTGATGCCTTGGGAATACTCAAAAGATGAGGAATGTGCAGTTAGGTCTATCCATCATGGAACCTGCTGACCTTATCTGTCTCCTTCGGGCTACTAGGGTAACAAAAAAAATCAGGTGTCTCAGTTCTCAAACAGGCAAATCCTCACTTACCTAATACAGCACCATTAAAGGGGCAGCAAAGGCATGAATTTACCGCTCCAGTGAGTGTTGTATCAAAGTACACAATTGCAGTGCTTCTGCCCTTACACTTAAATTCATAATCACAATTGCACAACTAATGTATCAAAAGTTCAAATATGTATTTCTTCTCCAGTTAGTCCATTGATTAACAGAAGCCGATATGTGCTGTATTCAACTTTAGTCTTCGAAAATTAATTCTCAGGCCAGCCAACGCGTTTCGTCTTTACAACAGGACTTCATCAGGGATCCTGATCTAGGAATTCTGTTAAAAACCTCTACTTCATTAATATTGATTAATTCGTATCTCCTACATGATCCAGTACTTTTCATGTTGAGCAACATCATCCCTGCAACAAAATCGCCCGAAAGCAAAAAAAAAATCCTCACTTACCTACCTGTTGATTTTGTGTGATCCCAAAATCGATGGATGAAGCAGTGTATTAGGAAAAATCGTGAAAAGGACTGTAACTCAATTACTTTATCGCAGTGAGAACATATCCCCCCTCCCCAGGCGGTGTTGCGTTTTCAAGTTTGCATATCTAAACACCCGTGTGCTGCTGCTAACTATGTTTACACATCGATGTTCTGCTGGTTCCAGATCTGCCGCGCGATCAAGCCAAACTCCGCAACTGCGCTATTTTCCCACACCTCCCCAGGCCAAGACCTAAAATATACAATTTAATTCCATCCCCAATGGCTGCAAATTGACCAAAAATGCCCCGTTTATTTTCCTAACAGAATTTATCTTCGCTGCTCGGGAAGAAGCAAACACGCGAGGCCTTCATCCTTGGCCCGCCCAAGGCCTCGGGATGATCGCAGCTTTGGCCACGCTGCTGCTATGACTTATCAAAATAACTGCGCCGTTCGTGTTCAATCATCGCGCTCCGCCGGGACTAAACACTTCCACCGCTGTTTGTGCTGGGGTAAACAGTGACAAGTGGCCTCCTCCTCACGTTAACCGTTTGTAAGCCCTGGTACTTACACCTCGAAGTCTTGTTCGCCCCTCGCCCACCACCCATGGCGAAGTTCAGGAAGCCCGCGACCGAGCCCTCGCGCGCGCACACGTCCACAGCAGCGCTGCGCCCCATAAACTTGTCAGCATGAAAAGAATTACTCACAGCTCCCTGTATAAACCATCCGAGGCTCTCGTAAACAAAGGCCTCGATCCCTCTCGTTTTAATGCAAACAACTGCAAGAGGGTATTTGCTCCAAAATTCATTTATGACAAATCCAGCCCACTTGAAAGGGAACTTTGAAAATAATCATTCCGCGCTCCTCTGGCCCACGGGGAGTTGAGTAATTAATGCTTTCACTATAAAAGTGAGAGAGTTCAAGAATTTAGAATGAAGGGCATGGAACATATTTTTTTGTTTGACAGCACTCAAGGCTCCAAATGTAAATGGCAGGGTTACATAAACAAAATAAAAATTGCAGCGTAAATTGGTCCCATGGTGAGCTGATGGTATAAACTAAGGTCGGCAGTGCTCCAGGCTCAGGAGCTTCTGGTAGGCCACCGAAGGGGCCACCTCTCACCCCCAGAACGCTACAGGTCCTGTGCAGCACTGCTGAAATACCTGGCTCTGTCTGCGACGGTGCTACACGTGTACCTGCGTGAACACTGTTCCCCAGTGCTGGAATTGATAAAAAAAAGACTCCGGGAACCGAAAACTTGATTCTGACAGACAACTTATATATACACTTACTTTAAAAAACATACCCTGCAAAGAAATTAGCACCAAGGGCATATGTGACAGTAAATCTGTTCTATACAAAGAGGGTGCATTTTTAAATATCTTACAGGGTTAAGACACCTGCTGCAGAGAACTTTGTGTGCCCATCAATTTCGAGTAGATTATAATAGCGGTAAAATAAGTTTAGTAAGTAAAACAGTCCTGGGAGAGTTCTGTGTTTTGTCCAGTCACAATTTTGACTCGTACAGTAGCATAGAGGGTTAATGTACATGCTGCAAAGCACAGTGTGTTAACATGCAGATCACAAATTGTATTTTATGCAGATAGGTAAGTGAGCTATTGCTTTTGACATCAAGATCATTTTGTAACTTCCAGTTCATAAATTACAGTCCTAATATAGCACAGTGATCTATTTATCGGTATCAAGGAGCTGGATTTGCAAACTGTAAGTCATGGGTTTAGATCCTTATTGTTTTTTTCTCAATCTGTTGTTAATCTAAGATTGCAAAGAAGGGTTCCTTTGGGAAGTAATAAAGTTTTGTTAGACAGACAAATGCAATCGCTATGCTATGTTTTACATCCTGACTTTGTGTTTCTCCTGACCATTCACTCGTAACATATAATGTCTACAAGTGCTGACGATATGTGATTCCTACCCATTATAACCCTCATTGCCTTATGTAATATTTCCTGTACATTGATTTACACATTTGTATGATTTATTGTCCTCTTTGTGTGATGTAAAGTGCTCTGACACCCTACACTGGGATGAGTAGCGCTATAAAAGTATTAAATAAAAAAATGTAGTAGCTGCCATTTAAATAATTATTTGTGCAATTACTCATACACACATACATCTTGCATTATTACAGTGCATGCACACCTCTTACATAGGGGGCTGAACTAAGTCAAAAGCCTTCCTCCAAGTCATAGTTTTCCTAAAGTACTTGTGAAGCGAAAAGTACTGTGCCTTTGTATCATTGCATGCATTGGCATCTAGGTAATAGGCTGCAGACAGATCGCAGCCAGGGTGATACTTAAACAAAGGAAGGGCTGATGGTCCTTTAAAATGGTCCTTTGTTTTGGACAGGGCTGCAACTGAAAATAATAAAGTCCCCTTCTCGCTGCCTGCAGGTCCCTGCTCCGAAGGGAATGCAGACAAAGTGGAACGCAGACGTGTGGGCTCTGCTGAATTGTGAAAACGACACCCAGAAAAATTCAGCATATTTCCCTGGATCGGCTGGATCCCAGCTCCAGCGCAGAAATAGCTGCGGGATTCCGGTGGGATCTCCTTACTTTCTAGCTCTGCTATGGAACCATAAAAACCAATAAAGGCTAGAATAACAACGGTGTTCTACAACTAGTTGTTTCTTAGTACTGTTTTCACTGCGAAATTCACCTGCATTTCCAGGTCTGATACTCAAATCATTTTCTGTGAATATTCGTGTGTTACTCCAGGCTCAGATGTTTCTTACTTATGTATTTCTTTACATGTTTCCTCAAGAAAGAAAGCTTTGTAAAACATTTTTGGGATGGAAATGTCTCATGCATGCATCTGGAGAGCATACGCCCATGCTCTTTGTTATGCTTCTAGGAAAGTATGTCTTTGCAGGTTTATTTTTCATCTAATAGAACACAATAATCGTACATGTTCTCTCAGGGCTTCCTTGGAAAGTTGTTATGTTATTGGTGTTTTTATAGTACGCTAATCACCTCTGAGGGTCTGCAGGTGCTCTGTAGCAGGTGTGTGAGGCCCGTCCTGGGGGCTTACTCCAAAAGCCAGGCTTCTGTGAAAGTCAAAAAGAGAGGAGTAGGCTCTCATGTGTTGTGGGAGGTCATTCCAAAATTTAGGGACCAGGTACGAGAATGCGCAGCCCCCTGCTCTGCTCTTGTGTATGTATGGGGTGTGTGCTAGTGAGTGACCAGCAGAGCAGAGGTGTCTGGAAGGTTGGTGGAAGTAAATGTGGCTGTTCAGATAGGCAGTGCCCGTGTTGTGGAGAGCTTTGTAGGTACAGGAGAGGAGTTTTATGTGTGCGCTCTTGTGTATCAAGAGCCAATGGAATTTCCTAAGCTGTGTTGTGATGTGGGCTTGGCATGGGAGGTTGAGAGCTAGTCCAGCTGCTGCGTTTTGGACAGTCTGCAGTCTTTTTGTGAGCTGGTTGGTAATCCTGTGTGCAGGATGTTTCCATAGTCTAGTCTTCTGGGCTTGGGTGATCGTTTTCCTGGTGTTGTCTGGTAGCCACTTGAAGATTTTCTTCAGCATCCTTTAAAAAAAAAAAATGTTTATTCAGTTTTTCTACACAAAGAAATAATATTGCAGCAGAATTACAGGTGTCATATACAGTTTCATTCAGGTATGTGTGGTGAGTGTAGAGTCCACGAGTGAGGACCCAGTGTGTACTCACAACTGTGAGAACAAAGAAGGGCCAAAAAAACCCTCTTACCTTTGCACACGTCACTAAGATTCTTCAGCATCCTTAGTGTGCTGAAGCAGGTTGATACCACTGGCTTCACTTGGGCGGTCATGTCCAGTTTGTAGTCTATGGTGATTCTGAAGTTTCTTGCTTGCGAGCAGGTCGTGGAAATGGGTCCAAGGGCGGTTTCCATGCTGTGATTGGGTCTGAATCCTGATTGTATGGTGTCGAGAAGCTGATGTTTGGCGAGGTGGTTGGAGAGGCACTTGTTAAAGGTGTTTTCCAGGACTTTGCTAAGTAGGGAAGAAGGGATATTAGTCTGTAATTGCGGAGTCTGTTGGCCCAGCTGAGAGTTTCTTTAGGAGGGCGTTGACGGCTGTGTGTTTCCATGGGTCCAGGAAGGTGGTTGTACTGATGGAGGTATTGAGGATTGGGTGAAGGCCTTGCTCATAGGGATTGCTTCTTGAAGGCATGGTCTTTGTGACTGTTGTGGTTTCCTCAGTGCTAATAGTGTCCCATGTGGTGATTGTGTTGCCTTCATCACTACTAGGAGTGGAGAGTGCCATGGGGTCCAGTTGGGGGGGTGGAGGGAGGGTTTTGCAGTATATGGTTGCAATTTTGCTGCAGAAGAAGTTTGAGAGGTCGTTGCACAGATCTTGTGATACGTTGATGCTTATGGTGACAGCGGTGGGTGTGAAGTCTTTGATGATTGCCAACATTTATTTGCTGTGGTTGGAGCTGGTGTTTATTCATTCGACAAGTCCCTTCCGCTTCGTTTCTTGGATTAGCTGGTGGTACCTCTTCTGGGTGACTTTGAAGGCATCGGTTTCCACTTCCCCTTTGCTGGTTCTCTATTTCTGTTCCAGTTGTTTGCATTGTCGCTTGGTCATCGTGAGGTCTTCTGTATACCAGCTGGCCTGAGTTCTGGTTTTTGCTGTGTTGCTTCGTTTCATGAGGGCCAGAGTTTTGGCACAGTGGATGATCCATTTCTTGAAGTTCTCAATGCTGCGTGCCAGTATGCCTATGGGTTCTGGTTTGTTCTCATGTAGGGTGATCATCCAGTCTGCCTCTGTTAGGTTGTTCCAGTATCGGCGTGCTGGGCCCGCTATGGGGGCTCTTCTGGGTTGATGGATGCCGATTGTAAAACTGACTTTGGCATGGTCTGTCCAGGTGATCGGTATTGGGGTATTGATTGTAATTTTGTCAAAAGATGTGAAGGCAAGGTCTAGGACATGTCCGGCAACGTGGTTGGGCTCCGTGACGGATTGGTTTAGTCCCAGGTTCCTGAGGTTGTCAAGAAGGGTAGCTAAGTTGGGGTCAGTGTAGTCTTCAAGATGTAAATCAAGGTCTCTAGACGGATGAAAGGGCTGGTGTCGAGGATTAGTGAGGCAATGAAGTCCATGATGTTGCTTGGAAAGTTGGCTCGGGGGTGGTACAGTAAGGTCTCACCCAGGGTGAAAATTGTTTTGATTTGTAATTTGAAGGTGAAGTGCTCCATGTAGTTTGTTCCGGCTTCGTCAAAGGTGGTACAGATGAAGTTGTCTTTGTAGACAATGGCGATTCTTCCTCTGGGCCTGTTTTGGCGGTCTTGCCTGGAGATCTTGTATCCGGCAGGGTTGGCAGGGGCAATGTCTGGCATTGAAGCTGTGGTCGGCCATCCTTCCGTGAGGAAGACGAGGTTCGGACGGTGTGCTCTAGAAGGTCCCAGATCTTTGCTTAGTGAGAGGGTGTTTAGGAGCATGCATGCTATTGGTGTGTGCGGCGTGTTTGTTGGTAGGTGTTTCACTGTTTGAGGGGATGGGTGCAGTGGGTATGTTCTTGTTTGGTGTTGCAGGAGCGTTAGTGCAGGTGAAGCGGCAGAGGGAGCAGGTGAAGGCTCCTTCTGTGTTGTGTGGCACACCATCAGAGGGTGGTGAAGCATCCAGGGTTCAAGGGGTGAAGGGTAGTGGTGGTTTGGGATGGGGGGACCAGGGTTTCTGGCAGCTATTAAGTAGGTCCTGGGAGGGGGGTGAGAGAAACGGTATAGAAAAGTCACACACAGAGTGAGAGAAATGGCACAAAGAGGCAAAAAGATCAAGAAAAACTGCACAGAAAAGTCAGAGAGTGAAAAAAATGAGAGAAATGGCACCAAGAGGCAATAGAGTGAGGGAAACAATGCAGAAAAGGCACAGAGAGTGAGAAGAGTGAGAGAAATAGCACAAAAAGGCAAAAAGAGAGAGAGAAACAGCACCTAAAATTCACTGAAATACCACAGAGAAAAAATAGCAAGAGAAACTGCACAGAAAAGTCACAGAGAGTGAAAAAAGAGTGAGCGGGATGGCACAAAGACAAAAGAGCGCGATAAACGGTTCAGAAAAAAGAGAAAAATGGCACAAAGGCAAAAAGAACAAGAATAACAGCACAGAAAAGTCGCAGTAAGAGTAAAACAAAAAGGCACAAAGAGGAAAGGCAAAAAGAGTGAGACAGAAGGAACAAAGAACAAGTAAATGAGTTGCTGTAAGAGTGAAAGAAAAGGCAGAAAGAGTGTGAGAAGTCTCAGAAACGTCACACAAAGAGAGAGAGAGACGGAGGTGACAGAGAAAGAAGACGGAGAAAGGTGAGGCAGGTGCCTCAGGGCACTGGAGCCGGGTCCCCAAGGGCCCAGACCGGTCAGAAGACTGTTTGCAGATAAGTCCAGTGGGGGCTGGGCCTATGCATCTGCTTAATGGCTGGAGACCCCAGAGTGTGGCTCTGGGATCAGGTGGGGCACACAGAGTGAGAGAGATTACTGTCTTTTGACTGGTATGAAAGGGACTGGCAGAGCTGGTAAAACTGACACTTTCTGCCTGTCACCTTCAGGGAAGCAAAGGTCTACTGGCCTCTAATGTTGGAAGGTCTGCTAGTATCCCCAAATTGGGTCCGTGTGAGACATGGGTGAAGAGTGCCTATTTACTATGCGTCTAGGAAATCGAGTGAGACTTGAATGTGTGTTGTGGTTTACTGTAGGGGCACAGGAATCTGTTTGAGGATTTCTTCGTGTCTTTGGCTAGCTGTACAAATTGGATGGCTTTGGTAATGCTTGGCCAAGTCTCTTTGTTTGAACCTGCAGGCAAAATATGTAGCTGTATCAGTGTGCAACCAATACGCAAAAGTACAAGAAATGACTGGCATCAATTTTGGGGGACCTTCAGCACTCCTAATCATGCAGTAAGCAATTAGTTAGTCATGTAGGATCTGATTGGAGAAGTCTCCCACTATCTGAGCCTAGCAGAGAACTGACTCACTGGTCCGAAGCAGAAGAAATACTAGCCAGTTGCTCTGGAGCCAACAGGTAGAGGTTTGTCTATTGTTTGTAATTGTCGTGCTCATTTATATTTTTAGGTCTCGCCTTGCGTTGCAGCGCAAAGCGCTGCTCGCTCGGCGAGAGATTTTGTGGATGAGGGGTTTTCAGAAAGGGGCTCGAAGCCCCGCCCCTCATTTCCATTGGCTTGCGTCACCGTTTATGCTAAACGGTGGCCTGCCATTGGAAATGAGGGTTTTTTGTTGATGCCCTTTCGCCTCCGATCCGGACTGGGTCGCCTCCTTTGCTGCTGTCGCAAAGCACTTTCTTATCTTTATGGGGCCATGTGTTTCTAATTAGAAACACATGGCCCCATAAAGACAAGAGATCGATGCTTGTTTTTTTAATTTCTATTTCTCAAGTGGCTTTTTGGTAGGCACGGCTGCGTGGAATGCTTGCATGCAAAAGTACATTTTTTAAAATAAAAAAAATATAGACCGATCGCTTGCGTTCTTCATTTAAATGCTCCCACAACAGCCCCCTCGGTCACCTGGCGTGTCCCGGAGCCCCGGAGTGTCCTGCTCTGCGTCCTCATCCAGGGAGCTGGGCCCGGTGCGTGCGTGGGATGAGTATATGGTATTTCATCAAGCCGCCAAAGTAACGGTTTCGTGACGCATGAAAAAAAATGCAGGAAGAAGGACTCGAGCCCACCGCATGTCAGCGCCAGGGTGGCAAAGTCCTTTAAAAGTTTTAATTTGTAAATATGAATTAAGGCATAGTTATTTAAACATTTGCATTCGTACACGTGAATTAACAATGTGCCCCTTTAACAGACTTATTAAATGTGTTGGTGGGCACGTGTTTCTTGGGGGAGGAAAGTATTTTAAACCTTTGAACTCAATAGTCAGGACTTCGCACTCAATTCTCCTGTCACGCAAATAACCATTTTTGTCACAAATAAACTTTGTCATTTTTTTTTTTTTCTTTTCAACTTTATTGTCAATTTTGCATAACAATACAATGGCATCAGTAAAACATATGCATGCATGACATTGGGCACAGTAAGGAGTTATCTAATCTAAGGCCGCACCCGTGATGAAAGGGACAACGGGAACGGGAAAGAACATGCAAACTTCGTCATTTCTGAATCCAAAACATGATTCGCTGACGAAGGCTGTCTCGGGTGTTTTTGTGTCAACGGGCGCCTAGATTTCTCATGACATCGGCGCCCCTTGTTAGCCCTGCCTGCACTGTCAGGTTCCCTTCCCTATGGTTCCTACTGAATCCATGGCTACGCGTGACTTTTTCAACCATTAGTTAATAGGCTTTGGGGAACCCCGAATTTAACCTAGCCTGTCGTCGCTATTTGTTTAGGACGGTGTTGGTTTTTTACCAGACGATGCTCCCTGCTTGACCCGGCTGTTTTACACATACAAATGTCCCAAATTCCACACGTCGCCTGTAGACAGAAACTGCAGCCGGGCAGCTGGAATCGCCACCAGGGAGAACACCGGTTCAGAGCACGCAGATGAGTGAGAGGGAATGGGGCGGCTTAAAGGGCCTGGGTACTAATACCCTTCTATTCATTTACTGCCCCTTGCGTTTAATGTGTGGCGTTTGCGGGAGGTGTAGGGTGTGTGATGGTGCGCAGTGCATGAGCTTGTACCGGGAGGTAGTGTGTGTGTATGTTTGTGTGTGCAGTGTTTGTAGTGGTCATCTGTGTGTGTGGGGTACCGGGAGCGGACTGCACAGTCCTGCCGGCCTCCACAACGCCTTCTGTTCCAGCTCCTTGTGTGTTGTTTGTGTTTGTCTGTAGTACAGCACCTCAAACACGCAAAGTGTCTCGAGGCATAAACAACAATCTCTGGCTGGAGATGATTTTTTTTTATTACTGTAAATGCAAAGTGGGCTGACACCGTCACTAGATGGACTGTTCCAGGAATACTCCAAATGTCCCTGTCCTGTGTAATAAATAACAGTATGTCTAATACATTATTTTATCCACGGCTCTTCGCACTCAGCGGGATCTCAGCGCCTTTGCCGGTGCTTTCACAAGTGTCAGATCTTGGGCCGGACACATTCAGGTGTGAGGGTTGTACATAAGGCCGCAGCACAACCGGGTGAAGAGTGTCAGACCTTGGGCCGTCTAGCACCTGAGTGCCGTGTGTGGTGTGAGGGTTGAACATAAGGCAACACCACACTACTGTGTGAAGAGTGTCAGATCTTGGGCTGGATGGCACCTGAGTACAGTGTGTGGTGTGAGGGTTGTATATAAGTCCGCACCCCCTACCTGGTGAAGTGTCAAATCTTGGGCCGTCTAGAGTGTGGTTTGAGGGTTGTTGGTATGGCACTGCCACATCACACTACCCGGTGAAGAGTGTCAGATCGTGGGCCGACTGGCATCCGAGTGCTTGTGTTGTGTGAGGGTTTTACATAAGGCCACACTACACTACCCGGTGAAGAGTGTCGTTAAATCTTGGGCCGGATGGTATCTGAGTACCCTGTGTGGTGTGAGGGTGGTACATAAGGCCACACATCACTAACTGTGAAGATACTTGCCACCTGTTCTCCCTGCTTGAACCTGCAGTTACACATTCATTCAGTGCCTGTGTGGGGCCTTGCTGGGCCTGTGGGGTTTGTGAGTTTCTGCCCAGGATCAACTGGCCTCTATCCATCTAGCGCCAATCAAGCAACAACAGAAACCGTGTCACGAACCCTACAACAATAGTATAGAACAAGGGGCGCAGAGGGATGCCGGGACAGAACTTAACTTGTTCCCTGTAATGAAGCATCATTCGGTGCATTGGCAGTGGTTAGTCCTATGGGGTCCGTGAGCACAGAACCATGGCCTCTTCCTACCCCCAGAATGTCACAGACTCTCTCCAGCTCATCTGTGGCTTGAACTGAAGGGAGTGAAGAGCATAGAAGAGGCGAGAATGGGACAGTCTCTGGGTGTACAAAGGTGGATACACGTTCTGAGATTTCGGATAATAAGGGCGCAAGGCCTGACCTGGCCCTGGCCCCACAGCGCTCTTCTACCATCCGTCCCCGGCCTGGAGTGCCCATCGTGGGGTGCAATGGACTCTGGGTGGTGTTCCTTCTCCATGGTCTGTGTCCAGTCATTGCACAGGTGAAGTGCTGGGGGAACCCAACCCCGCCTGCAGCCATGGGGGGGGGGGGTGTGTGTGTGTGTGTGGGGGGGTATTACACATCTAAAGAGGATGTTGACATGTGGTAGTTCACTGAGTGGAGCTCTTTGCTGACACTAGCATTTGACAATGGGGGCGCCTAGAAGAGAGATGGGGTCGAGAGTGGAAGTAACGGTTTCTGGCGCAGATGTGTAAACATTTGCAGCACTGTATGTAGGTGCGTGCGCGCATCCTGCTGCTGTTCTGTACTCTGGGGTTATGCGACCTGAATATCATTCCATTGCTTAATAGTAGCAAATTTCATTTACAGCGTTCATATTAAACAAAAGTGCGGTGCGAAGAGCTACATGAAGCATTTTTTGAGTTAAGCCATTGAGCAGTGGTAAGCATGGTGCTGAGGGAGGCAGATACACAGGACAACAAGCATTTGCAATGCAATAGGTCTCGCAGTTACGCGAGTTTAAGCTATTGGCATTGTAAATAACAATGCCTTTTATTTATGTTTTTAAAAAGAAAACAAAAATAAAAGGCATTGTTATTTGCAATGTCAATAGCTCAAACTCGCGTCAATGCGAGACCTATTGCATTGCAAATGCTTGTTATGTTTGGCATTCAGCTGTGTGTACATAAAAGTACTTTTTCTTTTTAAAGTACAAATCCTGGTGGGAGTGGTAAGATTGGGATTATTGAAGAGTGTTATTATTGTCTTTGACGAGTTTTTAGTTTCTAGCCCACACCACCTCCCTGAGTAGACTTTTGTACGCTCTGTTACATGTCTAGCCTAAAAGGGTACTTGGTGCTCAGCGTTAGGTCCTAACTCTGGTGGCCCCAGAGGTCTAAAGGTAAAAGGACCCAATTGACACAAACAGAGCCTGGTAACCACTGAGTGCGCTGGGAACTTCCGAACCAGTTCAGACAATCACATAACATTTTACTATGAGTAAGAGTGCCTTACTTGTGGAAATTCATGAGTAAGACATACCTACGCTTGGAGTAAGACAGAACTACTCATGGGAAATGTTTTAGGATCCACATCTTGATATGAGGAGTAAGGCATACCTACTTCTAAAAAGCTTTCTGAATCAGGCCCTGTGGTCAGATTCACATTTTATTTGTCAGTAGGTTGGTGTGACTTACTCACAATGTAGATGTACTGCACACCTAAATGAACGTTTAGTCACCCATTGAAAACAAGTTTTGTGAAACAAGTCTGACGTAACTACTTGCACATGGTTCTATGCATTACTGTTTCTTTTCAAGCTGTTCATTTAAGTTAAGCTCGTCAGTCCTGCCGCTACCAAACTGACAACATACCAGGAAGAGAAAAATCCATTAAAACACCAATAGTGACCAACTTCAACTTGCTGCTTATTCAAGTGAAAATCGAAAGCAAGACACACTGTGTTGTACATAAGCCCTACATCTATCTACGCACAAATGATAATTAGAGGAGACATACAATATAAGATATTAACCATATAATACATTGCATTAGCGAAAATATCCGGATCCGAAAAGTAAGCCTTTTGCAGCATTCCTCAGTTAAGGGACTCTACTTCAGAATTTAAGACCAATCCTTCTACATTGCACTCCTTCAGAAATACTTCTTTTTTTAGCATTCATCTCTATCAACACTTACCCCCCATTTTAAGGGCGAGCTTAAATAGGACAGATGAACAAGTTACTTACCTTCGGTAACGATATATCTGTAAGAAACATTAGTAGTGATAGATTCCTTACCTTAGAATATCCCCAGGCGTCAGACTGGATCCGGAAAGTTTTCGTCAGCAGTCCCCCTGCGCGTCGGTAGATGGCGTCGTGCGGCTCCGCGTCCGTCGTGGTCGCCGAGATGACGTCGCGGGCGCTACTTAGACGCCGCACACGCGCGCGCTGACGTCAGTTCTGTACACGACTTTCCGCGTGAGGAACGCAGAGCCATGCAAGATACAGACCACTGGTGCATTGAAACTAGGGCCCTGAAAGGGATGACCTTAACCCTAGAAATCAGTTCGCAGAACGGGGAAGATGGGTGGGGCGGTAAGGAATCTATCACTACTAATGTTTCTTACAGATATATCGTTACCGAAGGTAAGTAACTTGTTCATCTGAATGAAACCCATAGTGATAGATTCATTACCTTAGAATAGATACCCCAGCAATACCAACCCCGGTGGTGGGTCTGCGAACCAAGATCACACCAGAAAGTCACGGAGAACAGAACGGCCAAAGAAACCGTCTCTCCGGACTTGGCTGTCCAGGCAATAATGCTTAGTAAACGTGTGCAGCGAGGCCCACGTGGCTGCCTGACAGATGTCTTGCAAGGGGACACCACGTCCCAATGCAGTAGTGGCCGCAGTAGCTCTGGTGGAATGAGCACGCAGCCCCACCGGAGGTTCTTTTTTAGCCAAAGAGTAACAGGCCTTGATACACAAGACAACCCAGCGGGAGATAGTTCTCTTGTGTACCGCCCGACCTTTCTTGGTGCCAATGTAGCCAACAAAGAGCTGGTCATCCACCCGGAACTGCTGTGTGCGGTTGAGATAAAATGAGAGCGCACCTTTTGGGTCCAGACGATGGAGCCTCTCTTCCTCTCTGGAAGGATGCGGAGGCGGAAAGGTGGGCAAGCTAATAGTCTGCCCAATGTGAAAGGCCGTAACCACTTTTGGCAAAAAGGAAGGACGGGGCCTGAGCACAACCTTGTCCGGATGGACTGATAGGAAAGGAGGCTTACAAGAAAGAGCCTGGAGCTCACTCACTCGCCTAGCGGAGGTGATGGCCACCAGGAAGGCAGTCTTCAAGGTCAAAAGACGAAGAGGACAGTTGTGAAGGGGCTCAAAGGAAGCACACATCAAGTATGTAAGAACCAAATTCAAGTCCCACTGAGGCATCACGAAAGGAATAGGAGGAAAAAGGTGTGTAATGCCTTTGAGAAATCTATTTACAACAGGGGACTTGAAAAGAGAGGGCTGATCAGGGAGCCTGAGAAAGGCAGAGATAGCAGAAAGGTAGCCCTTGTTAGTGCCTAGAGCAGAGCCCTGCTGGGCCAAAGAAAGAAGGAACAGTGGTACTTCAGAAAGAGGGGCAGAAAGGGGATCCACAGCCTTTGCTGTGCACCATGCAACAAACTTGTTCCACCTGCAGGCGTATACCACTTTAGTAGAGGGACGCATGGCTGCCAGAATGACATCACAAACTTCAGGAGGCAAGTCGAAAGGAATCAACTGCCGCCGCTCAATCTCCACGCAAAGAGGTGGAGGCTGGACAGGTTCGGGTGGAGGACCATCCCCTGCTGCTGCGACAGAAGATCCTCCCGAAGAGGCAGTCTGATCGGAGGATCGATGCTCATACTGAGTAGCTCGGGATACCATACTCTTCGAGCCCAGGCCACAAGAATGACTTGTGCCCAGTCGCGCCTGATCTTCTTCAGCACTCTGGGTAGAAGTGGAATAGCAGGAAAGGCGTACAACAGACCGCAACTCCACTCGCAACGAAAAGCGTCGCCGAGTGAGTGCCGCCTTGGAAATTCCAACGCGCAGAACTGATGACATTGCGCGTTCTCTTCGGTGGCGAATAGATCTAACCAAGGCTCTCCCCACTGCTGAAAGAGACATTGCACCACCTCCGAGTGAAGACGCCATTCGTGATCGAGCATGCACCTGCGGCTGAGTTCGTCCGCCCTGGCGTTCAGAGAACCTGCCAGGTGTTGAACCACCAGGGACATGCCCTGATGTTCCAGCCATGTCCAGAGACGCAGAGCCTCCTGACAGAGGGTCCACGACCCCACCCCGCCTTGCTTGTTGCAGTACCACATGGCGGTGGTGTGGTCTGTGAACACCTGCACTACTCTCCCCTTGACAGAGGGAAGGAATGCCTTCAGTGCAAGCCGTATCGCCCGAAGCTCCAGAAGGTTGATATGGAGCTTGGACTCCGCCGGAGACCAGAGTCCTCTGATCTCCGCCTCTCCCATGTGGCCGCCCCATCCCAGGAGGGACGCATCCGTCACCTCTGTAAACTCTGGTTGGGGAAGGGAGAGGGATCTGCCGTCGAGCCAATGCCGGTTCGTGAGCCACCACTGCAATTGTCGTGCAGTGCCCTCCGAGATCTGGACGTGATCGGACAGGTTCCCCTGATGCTGCGCCCACTGGAACTTCAGGTCCCACTGCAGAGCCCGCATATGCCATCTGGCATGATCGATCAGCAGGATGCAGGAGGCCATGAGGCCCAGCAGCCTCAGAGTCACTCTGACCGAAACCCGGGACAAGGGCTGAAAGATGGGAATTAGAGCCCGAATATCCCGGACTTGCTGTTCGGGAGGATAGACCCGAAACTGCCCCGCGTTCAGAACCGCTACGATAAAGAGGAGCTTCTGAGAGGGAATCAGGTGCGACTTCGGCACGTTGATGGAGAACCCCATCAAGTGCAGGAGGTCGGCCGTAGTCTGGAGGTGGGAGACGACTGTCTGGGGCGAGCCTGCCTTCAACAACCAGTCGTCGAGATAGGGGAAGACTGAAACCCCTGATCTGCGCAGATGAGCAGGGGTGCTGGTAAGGCCAAAAGGGAGCACGGTGAACTGAAAGTGCTCTTGGCCTACCGTGAACCGCAGGTAATGCCGGTGGGCTTGCAGGACTGGGATGTGGAAATAGGCATCCTGCAAGTCTAGCGCTACCATCCAGTCTTGTGGATCGAGAGCAGACAAGACCTGAGCCAGAGTGAGCATCTTGAACTTCTCTTTGCGGAGGAAGCGATTGACGTTCCGAAGGTCTAAGATAGGACGCAGGCCTTTGTCCTTCTTGGGGACCAAAAAGTAGTGGGAATAGCAACCACGCCCTACTTCTGGCGTCGGAACGCGCTCGATGGCCCCCTTGGCCAAGAGGGCCGCAACTTCCTGCTGAAGAAGCACCAAGTGATTCCTCGACATGCGGTGGTACTGAGGTGGCATGGCTGGAGGGGTAGTCTCGAAGGGGAGGGAGTAGTCCCTCTGGACTATCTTTAAAACCCACCTGTCCGAAGTGATGGTGCGCCAGTGGGGGAGGTGATGGCGAAGCCTGCCGCCCACTGGCGTTTGATGGGCCTGAAAGTTCGGACTTGGAAGGTTTGGAGGCAGTGGTGGCCGGGGTGGTGGTGGACTGACCCGCCCGCTGGCCCCTTGGTCCGCCACGGCGTAACCCGCGTTCGCGCTGGGATGCTTGCTGCGCAGGCCTGTGGCTCTGTTGCGAACGCTGCGGGGCGCCCCTTCCGGTGCTACGAAAGGAGCGAAAAGCAGAAGGCGGAGGAGGGCGGACTGCAGAGAGTCCCAAGAACTTGGTCGTAGCCCGTGAGTCCTTAACCGCTCCAACGCCCTGTCTGCTTTGTCGCCGAAGAGGCGACGGCTATCAAAGGGCATGTCCATAAGTGTGTTTTGGACATCCCCCGAAAATCCAGTGGTCCTCAACCAGGCGTGGCGGCGAACCGCCACCGTTGTTGCAATCGATCTGCCCAGTGAGTCGGCGGTGTCTAGGCCACAACGAATCATGAACTTAGCTGCGTCTCTCCCCTCTGCAACATCCTGGGAGAGAGCTGGCCGGGCCTCCACCGGACACTGGGGCAGCACTTGCGCCACCGTATCCCACAAAGAGTGGGAATAACGGCCCAAGAGGCATGCGGTGTTCACGGATCGCAGCGCAGAACTGGTGGAAGAATTTTTTTTCTTTACAAACTGATCCAGTTTCTTGGATTCCCTATCCGGTGGTGCGGAAGGGAAGGCGGTCGGGGAAGCAGAGGCTTGGACAACCAAGCTCGCGGGGGTGGGATGTTGGGAGAGGAAAATGGGGTCACCCGGAGCCGGGCGATGGCGTCGGGCCACGTTCCTATCCACAGGAGCCCCTGTGGCGGGCCTGGACCAAGTGCCCAAAAGAACGTCAGAAAGGGCTTCATTGAAGGGAAATAGCGGCTTCGCAGAAGTAGCTGCTGGCTGAAGCACCTCTGTCAGGAGGTTAGTCCTGACGGTCACAGTAGGGAGCTCGAGGTGTAGGGCCTCGGCCGCACAACGCAACACCACAGCATAACTAGCACCCTCCTCTGTAGCCACGGTAGGAGGAGACAGCATGCCAAGGTCTGGTGAGGTATCCAGACCACTGGCGTCCCCCAACTCCTCAGCCCAGTCGTGTTCAGACTCGCAAGCAGCTGCGAGAGGGTCCTTAGAACCCTCCCAGTCCTCCCCTAGCTCCTCAGGCTGTTCAACAGGCCTAAAATAAGGAGCAGGGACATGGGGATAGAAATCCCCGAGCAGCGTCGAGAACGGCATCGATCGACACCGCGTCCACTTCGGGGCTGAAACCGGGGTCGTCGTCGTCCCGAAGAGCGGGCGGCGTCAGAAGTGGTGCCTGTGGGGTCGACGTCGGTGGAGGTGTTATGAGGTCAACCGGGGTCGACCGGGATCCAGGCCTGGATCCAAGGGGGTCCTGCGGCGCTGAGGCCGGAGCCGACAGCGACGCCGGGGCCGAAGCCGCCGGCGAGGAAAGGCGAGGACCCCCAGTCGGGACCGCGGGGCCCGAAGGCGCACCGGCGGGACCCGACGGCCCAAAGAGGCGAGCCATGGCCGACAGGAATTCCTGTATTTGGGCCGGAGTCGCCGACGAACCCGGGAAGGGCGGGTAGTCCGGCGGCGACTGCATAGGCTCCGCCGGAGCCGCGGGGGAGGCACCACCCGCACCCTCAGCCGCGCGATCGGCGAGGGGAAGTCGGAGAACGATGGCGTTTCTTCGACTTCTTGTGCTTCGCCTTACCTGACCCCGAGTGCGAAGACTTGGATCCCGAAGACCGATGGTGATGACTCCGCGCACGGTCCCTCGACCTCCCACGGGACCGGGACCTCGAACGGCGCGGAGCAGACTGTCGGGCTTCCAGCAACTTTCGGGACCGCTCCCGCAAAGTCTTCGGCGCCATGGCCCAGCAGTCGGGGCATGACTTGGGGTTGTGGTCGCGCCCCAGGCAGAAAAGACACACATGGTGCGGGTCCATCACCGACATCATACGGTGACAGTCCCCGCAGGACTTAAAACCGGGCATCCTATCTGCACCAGGAGTCGAAGACTCGATGAAAAAACAGAGACAAAAAGCCTCAAAAAGTCAGTCAAAAATTGACTGGGGGTTCCTGCTCTTCCCAGATCTGCGCTTGCTGGCGCGGAAAAAGAAAGAACTGATGTCAGCGCGCGTGGGCGGCGTCTAAGTAGCGCCCGCGACGTCATCTCGGCGACCACGACGCCAACGACGGACGCGGAGCCGCATGACGCCACCTACCGACGCGCAGGGGTACTGCTGACGAAAACGTTCCGGATCCAGTCTGACGCCTGGGGATATTCTAAGGTAAGGAATCTATCACTATGTGTTTCTTTCAGATATGTTGTACTACCACAGTTCAGTGTTCTATTACATTCAACGTTTGGTTTCAATCTAGATAGTATGGAAAACACAACTTTACTGAGTCACCTGCTTGTTTAAAGTGGATATACTGGACAGGGCTGAAAAGGCAGGTATCCCGAACCAACACTCAAGGAGAAATATTTTGTAACATCATTAGCTGATGATTATTGGACTACTCCGTCTGCCCTAATTTAGAGATTAGACCTACAATGGCAACGCAATAAAAACAAGGAAAGAGGTGAAAGTGTTGGAAGTTGCCTTTCTGTCCTCAGAGAATATGGCTCTGGGTTCTCAAGGAACCAAAAATACGATATGAACTGTAGGTGAGAACTCATACAATACATTGTGCAGTTATGTTTGCACTTAAGTAAACATAACTGCACAGATTTGAAAATAGGTCTAGTACTTTCTCCATTTTGGTTGGCATCTGCCCAACAAAATTGTATTCAGGTCTCTATGGTTTCAGGCAAACCACATTATTTTAGCTACTGGTAGCTGACTCACACTATATTGTTTAAAGGCTCCTGCTATAGGTGAGCTTAATTGCAAACAGTTGCACTGTTTACAGACCAGACACACACAATGCCCGATTCAGAGAAATGCAGTAAATCTGCACTCATAGAGCACTCCTTCAAACAAGAGTATATTTAGTATTTTTGGGAATTCACAAGCAGTCCCACTGGTATACATAGAAAAGGCCCACATACAGGTTTCCCAGCTACTACCTGGAGTGTCTATCATGTGACATGTTCACTGGGCTTTCATTTTTCCAGTGCATAATTGTATAGTGTAGATTTAAGCACACTGATTAACAATTGTATATTTTCAGTTTTTTTTATTTTTATTCCGTGGGAAAATATTTTTTCTCCGGGAAGTAACCCCCCCTTCTTTAAATTACATTTTTATTAATTTGATTACGAAAACCACAAAACAGCGTTGTAATAGTTTGAAGCATTTGCTCGGCCCCAGTTGCATCTCCCAAGTTTATTTATTACCATTTCATTTTTCAGCAACCAACCCGTCCCGAACTGAATGTCAGGACGGGGCTGGGTCAGTGCTGCTGAGTGGCAGCATGGAGCTGTGCGCTAAAGTTTAAAATGTGCATGTCCCTTTGGCCGGCCATCTTGCAACAGCCAGACATGCGCATTTTAAACCTCTCTAACCCAGTCAAAAGGCTAAGATCAACCCTGCTCACCCCCTTGGTAGCTTGGCACGAGCAGTCAGGCTTATCTCAGAGGCAATGTGTAAAGCATTTGTATACACACACACACACACACACACACACACAGTAACACAATGAAAACACTACAAAAGGAATCCACACCAGTTTAGAAAAATAGCCAATATTTATCTGACTAAAACAAGATCAAAACAACAAAAATCCAACATACACAAGTCAAGATAAGAAAATTACTGTATTTTTCAGAATTAAATATGGCACTGTCTCTACCAGCCACTGGGAGCAAGATGCCTGCTGTTTGTAGATGTGACACTTTGAAAAGAGAGAAAATTTAAATGAAGAATTAACTTAATCATTAAATTATCTCTTAATTTCAACTTTCTCTCATTGAAAAGCATTCTGAAATATGACTCCAATATGGAGTTAAAAATGAGTTTTATTTAAAAGAGTTAAATACTTCAGTTCTGTACCGGTCTGGCCAACATGGGTCATAAATAAGCAAAGCTCATTATCAGGCCCTGCTATCTGCTGCCTGATAATAAAGTAAAATAAACTGAGCCTTTCCTTAACTTTAAAAGGGAAACAAAACACTTATTTAGTGCAGTTCATAGTTAAAAAATGAACTCAAGGCTGGGGGCTACTCTAAGCGTTTCTGCGAGTCACTGGTAGCTCGTCATCGACTGGTTGGAGACACCCAGTCTAGAGTGAATGCACAAGAGCCCCACTGTCAGCCAATCCAGACGTGTATTCTACAGACAGGCAGAGGCACAGAACGGTTAAGCAAGAAAATGCCCACTTTCTAAAAGTGACATTTTCAAACATGCAATTTAAAAACCAATTTCATCAAAAAGATGTATTTTTAAATTGTGAGTTCATAGACTCCAAACTCCAAATCTCTATCTGCTCTTAAAAGATATTTCAAGGCAATCACCATGTTACCTATGGGAGAGATAGTCCCTTGCCAATCAACAGCGAAAAACAAAATTAGCAGTAGGACATGTAAAACACACCAGTACATGTCCTACCTTTTGAATACACTGCATGCACCCTGCCCATGGGGCTGTCTTGTGCCTACCTTAGGGGTGACCTATATGTAGTTAAAGGGAAGGGTTGGGCCTGTCAAGTGGGTGCACTTGCCAGGTCGAAATGGCAAGCACATACACTGCAGTGGCAGGTCTGAGACATGTTTGCAGGGCTACTCATGTGGGTGGCACAACCAGTGCTGCAGGCCCACTAGTAGCTTTTGATGTACAGGCCCGGGCATACCTGGTGCACTTTACTAGGGACTTACTAGTAAATCAAATATGCCGATCATGGATAAACCAATCATCAATACAATTTAGACAGAGAGAATATGCACTTTGGCACTGGTTAGCAGTGGTAAAGTGCCCAGAGTCCTAAAACCAGCAAAAACAGGTCAGAAAAAATAGGATGGAAGAAGGCAAAAAGTTTGGGGATAACCCTGCAAAAAGGGCCAGGTCCAACACCACTCTATCATAGTTTTCCTGCCATATCTCGGCCAAGCCACCGCTGACCGAGATACCCAAGTACTTCACAGCGGAACCAGCCCAGTTCAGAGGAAACTCATCTCAACATGGCGTGTGGTCTGCGTCAATGGGAGTATAACAGATTTAGACCAGTTTATGTGAATGTCAGCAAGACCCCCGAATCCATGGAACTTCTGTAGTACAGGTGCACGATTTAAAGGAGGATTACTGATATATACGGTAAGATCATCTGCATACAAGAATACAATAATCCGCTGTGCCATCTAGTTGAGCCCACAAACTGCATGATGTTGCCTCAGGCGAGCCGCAAGCGGCTCCATGGCTATAGTGCATAAGATCAGGGGCTGTGGGGAGTCCCTGTCGGGTGCCTCTGCTAATAGGAAAGACTGGAGAAACAATACCATTCACTCGCAACTGCTCTGTGGGGTGTATGTGCAATATCCAAACCCACTTTAATAAAAGAAGGGACTGACCCCAATTTTGCTCAGCAGGGAGAGAAAATATGATAATTCAAGCAAATTGAATGCCTTTCTGGCATCAAAGAAGATAGATTGCCCTAGCAGGAAGCCGCAAATAAAATGAATGAAGCATCGCAAAAATAGTGCACAGATTGTAGGCTGTGGGGGGCCCGTGTACAAAGCCCGATTGGTCAGGGTGCACAATGTGTGGAAGTAATGTGAGTATCGTTTGACCGATAAGCTTTGTCAAAATTTTACTGTCCATACTGATCATGGAGCATGTGCGGTACGAGTCACACTGATTGGGTAGCTTATCTGGTTTCAGTATTGTGACTATAAGGGTTTCACTCACAGATTAAGGGAGACGGCCAGGGTCCCTAGGCTCTTCATACATCTGTCTCAAATGTAGGGTCAGTCGTTCAGCTTACTCTTTATAGAATTACGCCGTGAGTCCATCTAAGCCCAGAGCCTTGTCTCCTGGCATGCTCCTAATGACTCAGATTATATCCTCAGTATCACATGGGAAATCTCAATACTCCCTATGCGCCTCGTCAATACACAGCAGCTGAATGGGATCTAGGTAGGCACCAATGTCAGCGGAAGTCACATCCACAGTTGAGCTGTACAAGGTGAAGTAGTACTCCACCATTGTCTGCATGATTTCATTAGCGGAGTGGTGCACCTCTTCGCCCTCTGTTGAAAGCTCATCAATGTATATGTTACACTAGCGTTGCTTAAGTAGAGAAGCCAGAGTTTTCCTGGCACTGTTCACCTCTCTGTAGCATTAGCAGATGCCTCCCTATGCAGAAAATGGGTTTCCTTTCAGCAGTCTTATTGTATTCAGAGAGAATATCTCGGATCTGGGCCCAGACTCAGCCCTTACCAGAGGCAAAAATTGGAGTTCAAGCCCACTAAGTTCTCCCTCCAAGTCAGCCAGCCATGCCCGAATGACCAGCAGAACTCCAAATTGGTTCACAATATATGCGCCTCTGATGTAGGCCTTGACACATCCTAGAGAACCCCAGGGGTAGAGAACGAGCGCTCATTGTGAGCAAAATATTCAACAATTTCAGTTTTCATGTCAGATTTAAATACTGGGTGAGTGCATTAGGTGTCAACCTCCACAAATACGCGCAACCATCAGCGCCCATACCTCGAGCAGCACCAGGGCATGGTCAGAGAGAGTCCAAGGCATGTACTCTACATGCCTCATCCATGTAGTCACATCTCTAGTGATTAATCAGTAATATATTCAGGAGGTGGAGAGAAGTACCATCTATAGCTTGTGGGTGCTTGTCCCGCCATATATCAATCGACACATAGTCGGCCATAACAGTTTGTAATTAGCAGAGGTGCGGTCGCCTTGCAGAGTGGGATTTATTCACATCTGGTCATAGCACGACGTTAAAATCTCCATCCCAGATTATAGTCGCCTGTCCAATGGCCAGTATTTCATTCCACACATTAAGGTAACAAATCTGGGCAATCAGTGTTGGGTCCATATACGCAAGCTATCATGAATTTCCTGCCCTCGAGGATACTATGGTGTATGAGGTTACAACAAACTTTACCCCATACAGAGTCCAGCGTATGCCAGCGCACTCCCTTGCCAATCAACACAGCCACATCCCTCGCATAAGCTGAGTACATGACTGTACACATCTCTCCAATCCATCCTGCCCTCAGCTTAGTTATGGGAAGGTCCATAAGATGTAGTTCTTGTAGCAGCCCTATGTCTATACTGTGTCGCTTGAGATACGCACCTTACTTGGATCATTCATACCCCGGATATTCCAGGACATCAGTTTGACTTCAGTCAAGTTTGCAAGCACAATAGTTCTACGCAAGGTGCCATTATCTGGTCAATGCAGCAGCTCTTAGCACCACACCACAGCAGGTCAAGCACCATCTCACACACAGCTGGGAAAGACTTCACAGCAGGGTAGTGCACCGGTGAAACGTAAAAACAATTACATACACCCATTTCAACACCCACAACCTGTTCAAGAGTTATTCCAACCCAAACAATACGTCATACGACCCCTAACACCTGGGTCAACAAGGTGAATACAAACCAAGTGGGATTCATCCCTGGGGGCCCAGTGAGCCAGGTGGTCAGCCCGTCTAGCAGTAGAACGGGTGGCTGAGGTTATAATATTACAATCAGATTCATCGATGTCAGCAATTACTAGCCGCCTACACAGGAAAAGGAGGGTGGAGGAGGGAAAGTGAGTCTCGCAGGAGCCAGCCAACCCGTACCCCAGGCAGACGAGCAGGGCTGCAAACATGAATTCTTAATACTTGGATACCACCAGGGCCATTAGGTACAAAACATAAGTGCAAACCACCTGGAGCTAAGCAACATTCAGCAGGAGTAATACCCAAGGTTCTAAATGCATAAGTGCATAAGAACCTAGAATACTCAAAATCACTTGGAAAACTCAAACAACTGGAAAAAACATCTAGCACTGGTAGTTAAAGTCAGTGTTCAGTCATCAATGAGATGGTTTTCAGGGGCCTCTGCCGCAGTATCTGCTTCTGGAGCAGCACACGTGGCCTGTTTTTGGCAAAATTTGGTGGCCAATTTTGGCTCCATAAAGAGGTGCACCTTTCCGTTTACAGTGACCTTGAGTTGGGCAGGATAGATGGGAGCGTAAGACAGACCAGCTTTGGCCAATGGCCGTTTTGCAGGGAGGAACTCTTTCCGAGAAGCCTGTACTGCCAAGATAAAATTCAGGTGCATCGATCCCTTCTTTCCTTGATATTGCAGGTCTAGTCTCTCCCTCGCAAGCTTCAGAATTGAATTGCGGTCTCGGTAGTGGAGCAATCGAGCGATGATCAGACGAGTCAAGACCCCCAGAAGGGGGTCTTGACCCGAAGGGTGCACCCCACTGGGTACATATTGGTCAAATGCTCGCTGAAGAGTGACTGCATCATGGTTTTCACACAGGATTCCATTGTGTCCATGGTTAAAGCGCAACTCTAAATCTTAATTTTTAGCCTTGGTGACCTTCAGAACTTTCTTCATGCACAGCAATTGTTCATTACTTGTTGTCGCTCCATCCTCCGTGTGGGAAACCCTGCGTTCCAGTTGATCCAAGCGATCTTCGTGCTTGTCAATTTTGTCACTCGTGCGGTCCAGTCTGCTGGTAAGGGTCTCTGTTTTGGCATCTATAGTGCGCAGGCTGTGTCGCAAGTCAGTGAGAAGGTGCTTAGATTCAGCATCCTCCATTCCACCAGGGGTCCGGTAAGGCAAGCGATCAGCACCAGTTTCCCCGTCAGGAAGTAAGTTTAGCCTGGCAGTGATCCCCTTTACCCATCTCAGAGGAGGCTTCAGGGCTCAAGAAGAGGAAGAATTATCAAAAGTGGCTTGCAGGGACACCCACAGTCTATGCCACCAGCAACACCTGCACAAAGCACTAGCAGGTCCCGCCACAAGCCTCAGCGGGGGGCACATGCGGATCCAGGAGCATTCAGCATGTAGAGGTAGTTATAAAGGCAGACTCTCCCTCTCCAGCCACAACAGCAGATCTAAGGGTCTCCACCAGCAAGGGCAGTCTCCAGGGCCACTGCCCAGCTTCCACCAAGTTTGTGCCTCGAGAAGCAAATCGTTGGGCCCAAAGGGGAGACAGCGCGTCCTCCCCCGGGACACAGCAGGGAGAAATCCTTGCGCCGGGGCCTAGGTACATTCACCAGCCCATTCCCTTCACAGGAGCATGGGGCTCGGAGTCAAAGACCAAAGGAGGGGTGGGGGTGGATGCGCTCACACAACCACCACCACAATTCCTACAATCACCTTCAGCCTCATTCGGGGCCTAGCCCTGCAGCAGGGCAGCTGTGCGGGCCTCATGCTCCCCAGCGCATGTATCTTCACTCATCCCTGCAAGTGGCCTGGCTACCCAGCAGCAGTAGTAAGCACAGGCAACCCCGTGTCAGCTTACCTCCAGAGCGCTGCATCAATTCGCTCCAGTGCCTGCACATGCTGCCAGTGAGGGCGTGGCCGGTCAAGGTGATACACAGACATCAGCACATCACTCGATCCCCAGAACACGCTTGTTGGCAGCAAATGTTTTTTCCAGCAGCTTTGCGCCACGGAGGCCTTCACCTGATAAGTTGTGGTCAGACCAGTCCAGTGAATGGGCAGATAAATTATGGATTTACTCCTTAACCAGCAGAGCTTCACGCAGTGGCGGCCATGATACCTGGTGCCCCAAGAAACTCCTTGTTGAGAGTTATGACAGTGTTCAATAATTGAACCAAGAATTCTTGACCTCAAGATAAGCAACAATTGCAACATTTCCAGGTAAAGAATCGAATAAACGCCAAAAATAAAAAAGTCAAACTGGAGCAAAAAGCACAGGGCATAAAAAAATCTCCACATTGCAGGTAGCAGATACAGTGGCACGACGAAGAGCATCAATCACACAATGGGGCTGCCAGGAAGGAAAAGCACAGCAAAGGTAAGAGGTGATAATTCTCAGGTGGATAGACAAGGCACAGAGGAAAAAAAGGAAAAAATGCACAGGGACAAATGTAGGACTCAAGAACCTGCCAACAAAAAGAACACAGATATGTTTGCGACACTAAGTTTTTGAAGAGGAGTGTCTATTTATAGTCCGACTGGCCAGGTGGTAATCAGTGGAACCATTAGTAGTTTCCCCCATGATGGATTGGGCCACATTCATTTGAGATGAGTATGAAAATACTATCTTGAATTGGGCTGAATGAGTAAGCCTCACCTCCAATATGGTGTTGTTAGTGCCAGAAAGAGGTCCCCACATGTCTCCCAGCAACCTCACCAGCAGCTAATGATAAAAACAGAGTGGCCTGACCCTGCACATTTTCAAACTGTGGTCAGCCAAGTGGTGCGTGGTGCCTGTTGCACAAGTTACTAACTTGTGTAACGATATATCTGTAAGAGACAGTAGTTAGTGATAGATTCCTTACCTTAGAATATCCCCAGGCGTCAGGCTGGATCCGGAAAGTTTTGCGTAGCAGTACCCTTGCGCGTCGGTAGGCGGCGTCGTGCGGCTCCGCGTCCGTCGTCGGCGTCGTGATCGCCGGGATGACGTCGCGGGCAGCACTTAGGCGCCGCCCCTGCGCGCTGACGTCAGTTCTGTACACGACTTTCCGCGCCAGGAACGCAGAGCCATGCAAGAAGCTGACACAGGTGTCTGAAAAATACTAGGGCCCTGAAAGGGATGTCCTTAACCCTAGAAATCAGTTCGCAGAACGGGGAGGATGGGTGGCGGTAAGGAATCTATCACTAACTACTGTCTCTTACAGATATATCGTTACACAAGTTAGTAACTTGTGCATCTGAAAGAGACACGTTAGTGATAGATTCCTTACCTTAGAATAGATACCCCAGCAATACCAACCCCGGTGGTGGGTCTGCGAACAAAGATCAGACAAGGAAGTCCTGGAGGACAGAACGGCCAAAGAAGCCGTCCCTCCGGACCTGACTGTCAAGGCAGTAATGCTTTGTAAACGTGTGCAGCGAGGCCCACGTAGCTGCCTGACAGATAACCGGCAGCGGAACACCGCGGCCCAAGGCCGTGGTAGCAGCCGTTGCCCTGGTGGAATGGGCACGCAGCCCAACAGGAGGCTCCTTTTAGCCAAAGAATAGCAGGTCTTGATGCACAAGGTAACCCAGCGGGAGATGGTCCTCTTGTGCACCGCCCGACCTTTTTTGGCGCCCACGTAGCCAACAAAGAGCTGGTCATCCACCCGGAAGTGTTTTGTGCGGTCGATATAGAAGGAGAGCGCACGTTTTGGGTCCAGACGGTGGAGCCTCTCTTCCTCTCTGGAAGGATGCGGAGGCGGAAAGAAGGTGGGCAAAGTGATGGTCTGCCCAATGTGGAAAGCAGTAACCACCTTTGGCAAGAAGGACGGGCGCGTCCGAAGAACAACCTTGTCCGGATGAACAGACAGAAAGGGAGGTTTGCAAGAAAGAGCCTGGAGCTCACTCACCCGCCGAGCGGAGGTGATGGCCACCAGAAAGGCTGCCTTTAGAGTCAGAAGACGAAGAGGACAGTTATGCAGAGGCTCAAAGGGAGCGCACATTAAAAAGGTAAGAACCAAGTTCAAGTCCCACTGAGGCATTACAAACGGAACAGGAGGGAAGAGGTGAGTAATGCCTTTTAAGAACCTGTTAACAACAGGGGACTTGGAAAAGGGAGGGCTGATCAGGGAGCCTGAGGAAGGCCGAGATAGCACAAAGATAACCCTTGATGGTACCCAGGGCAGAACCCTGTTGGACCAGAGAGAGAAGGAACAGAAGGACCTCAGAAAGAGGGGCAGAAAGGGGATCCACAGCCTTTGCTGTGCACCATGCCACAAATTTGTTCCACCTGCAGGCGTATACCACCTTAGTGGAGGGACGCCTGGCTGCCAGAATCACATCACAAACTTCGGGAGGCAAGTGGAAAGGAATCAACTGCCGCCGCTCAATCTCCACGCAAGCAGGTGTAGACTGGACAGGTTCGGGTGGAGGACCGTCCCCTGCTGCTGCGACAGAAGATCCTCCCGAAGAGGCAGACGGATCGGGGGATCTATGCTCATATTGAGTAGCTCGGGATACCAAACTCTTCGAGCCCAGTCCGGAGCCACAAGAATGACTTGGGCCCGGTCGTGCCGAATCTTCTTCAACACTCTGGGTAGAAGTGGTATAGGCGGAAAGGCGTACAACAGACCGCAACTCCACTCGCGACGAAAGCGTCGCCGAGCGAGTGCCGCCTTGGAAATTCCAACGCGCAGAACTGATGACATTGCGCGTTCTCTTCGGTGGCGAATAGATCTAACCAAGGCTCTCCCCACTGTAGAAAGAGTCCTTGCGCCACTTCCGAGTGAAGACGCCATTCGTGATCCATCATGCACCTGCGGCTGGAGTTCGTCCGCCCTGGCGTTCAGAGAACCTGCCAGGTGTTGAACCATCAGGAACATGCCCTGATGTTCCAGCCATGTCCAGAGGCGCAGAGCCTCCTGACAAAGGGTCCAAGACCCCACCCCGCCCTGTTTGTTGCAGTACCACATGGCGGTGGTGTTGTCTGTGAACACCTGCACTACCTTCCCTTTGACAGAGGGAAGGAATGCCTTGAGTGCAAGCCGGATCGCCCGGAGCTCCAGAAGGTTGATATGGAGCCGGGACTCCGCCGGAGACCAGAGGCCTCTGATCTCCGCCTCTCCCATGTGACCGCCCCATCCCAGAAGGGACGCGTCCGTCACAACTGTATGCTCTGGCTGGGGAAGGGAGAGGGATCTGCCCATGACCCATTGCCGGTTCGAGAGCCACCACTGCAACTGTTTTGCAGTCCCCTCCGAGATCTGGACGTGATCGGACAGGTCGCCCTGGTGCTGCGCCCACTGGAACTTCAGGTCCCACTGCAGAGCCCGCATATGCCATCTGGCATGATTGACCAGCAGGATGCAGGAGGCCATGAGGCCCAGCAGCCTCAGGGTCATCCTTACCGAAACCCAGGATAAAGGCCGAAAGATCGGAATCATAGCCTGAATATCCCGGACTCGCCGTTCGGGAGGATAGGCCCGAAACTGCGTCGTGTCCAGAACTGCTCCGATGAAAAGGAGCTGTGGAGAAGGAATCAGATGCGACTTCGGCACATTGATGGAGAACCCCAGCGAGTGCAGGAGTTCGGCCGTAGTCTGGAGGTGGGAGACGACTGCCTGGGACGAGCCCGCCTTCAGCAGCCAGTCGTCGAGGTAGGGGAAGACTGAAACCCCTGCCCGGCGCAGATGAGCTGCGACCACCGCCATCACTTTCGTGAACACCCGAGGGGCACTGGTAAGGCCAAAGGGGAGCACGGTGAACTGAAAATGCTCGGGGCCGACCGTGAACCGAAGGTAACGCCGGTGGGCCGGCAGGACGGGGATGTGGAAATACGCGTCCTGCAAGTCCAACGCTACCAACCAGTCTCCTGGGTCGAGGGCAGTCAAGACCTGAGCTAGGGTGAGCATCTTGAACTTCTCCTTCCGGAGGAAGCGATTGACGTTCCGGAGGTCCAAGATAGGACGCATGTCCTCCTTGTCCTTTTGGGCACCAGAAAGTAGTGGGAGTAGCAACCACGCCCTACTTCTGGGGTCGGAACATGCTCGATGGCCCTCTTGGTCAAGAGGGCCGTGACTTCCTTCTGTAGAAGCACCAAGTGATCCCCTGACATGCGGTGGAATTGAGGTGGCATGGCTGGGGGGTGGTCTCGAAGGGGAGGGAGTAGCCCCTTCGGACAATGTCCAAGACCCACCTGTCCGAGGTGATGGTGCGCCAGTGGGGAAGGTGATGGCGGACCCTGCCCTCTACTGGCGTGCCGTGCACCTGAAAGGAGGGACTAGGAGGGCTTGGAGGCCGCGGACGGGTTGGAGGTGGTGGCCTGACCCGCACGCTGGTTGCCCGATCCGCCACGGCGGAATCCACGTCCTCGGCCACGCGAAGACGCTGCTGCGCGGGCCGGTGGCTGGGCTGCTGACGTGAAGGGCGCCCCTACCGTGGCCACGATAGGGGCGAAAAGCAGAAGGCAGCGGAGGGCGTGTAGCAGAAAGGCCCAGGGACTTGGCAGTAGCCCGTGAGTCCTTAAAGCGCTCCAACGCATGGTCTGCTTTGGACCCAAAAAGACCGACTCCATCAAAGGGCATGTCCATGAGAGTATTCTGGACATCCCCTGAAAAACCAGTGGTTCTCAGCCAGGCGTGGCGGCGGAGCGCCACCGTCGTTGCAATGGACCTGCCCAGCGAGTCGGCGGTGTCAAGGCCACAACGGATAGTGTATTTGGCCGCATCCCTTCCTTCCGCAATGGCGCGGGAAAGCAGTGCCTGGACCTCCTCAGGGCACTGGGGCAAAACATCCGCCACCGAATCCCACAGAGAGTGGGTATATCGGCCCAAAAGACAAGCGGTGTTAACGGACCGCAAGCCAGCACTGGAGGAAGAAAACCTTTCTTCCCAAACTGATCCAGGCGTTTGGATTCCCTATCCGGAGGAGCGGTAGGGAAGGCGGTTTGGGAAGCGGAGGCTTGGACAACCAAGCTCTCAGGAGTGGGGTGGACAGAAAGAAACAGGGGGTCGCCCGGAGCGGGGCGATGGCGTCGTGACACGTTCCGATCCACAGGAGCCCCTGTGTTGGGCTTGGACCAGGCGCCCAAAAGAACGTCTGTGAGGGCGTCGTTAAACGGCAGCACAGTCTCCGCAGAGGAGGCTGCCGGCTGAAGCACCTCTGTCAAGATGTTAGGCTTGACCGTCAAAGTAGGGAGCTGGAGACGTAAGGCCCCAGCAGCCCTACGCAACACCGTACCAAAATTGGCCCCCTCCTCCGTAGCCACGGGAGGAGACAGCATGCCAGTGTCAGGAGAAGTATCCAGACCACTGGCCTCCCCTAGACTCTCTGTCCAGTCCTCATCATACTGACAGTTGCGAGTCAGAGGGTCATCAGACCCCTCCCAGTCCTCCTGGTCCTCCTCTGGTTCAAAATAAGGAGGAGGAGGAACATTTGGGACCCAAGGTCCCATCGGCGCCGGAGCCGGCGTCGAGCGACGTCGCTCCGGGTCCATGTCCGGAGCCGGAAGGAACTGGGGACGACGCCGCCCGGAGCCCAGGGCGGGCGTCGAGGACGGCACCGGAGACATCGGCGCCGGCGGAGGTGTCGTGAGGTCGACCGGCGTCGATGGGGGTTGTGGAGCCGGGATCGAGGCCGGGGCCGAAGCCGGAGCCGGGATCGAGGCTGGAGGCCCGGGCGACCGCCGGAGCCGGAGCCGCCGGCGACGCCGGAGCAACCCCATCAGAGGCCCGCGGGGCCCGAAGGCGCACCGGAGGGGCCTGAAGGCCCGAAGAGGCGGGCCATGGCCGACAGGAACTCCTGTACCTTGGCCGGATCCGCCCCCGAACCCGGGAAGGGCGGGTATGACGGGGGCGACTCCACAGGCAAGTCCGGGGCCGCGGGGCGGGGACGGTGCCGGGAGGGGCCTCAGCCGAGTCGCGAGACCGGCGAGGCGAAGTCCGAGAGCGACGATGCTTCTTGGACTTCTTGTGCTTAGACTTACCGGACGAAGAAGACTTCGACGCCGACGACCGGTGTGCACTCCGCGAGCGACCCCTGGACCTCTCACGCGACCGGGGCCTCCGTGGAGCCGAATGCCGGGCCTCGAGGAGCTTTCGAGACCGCTCTCGCAAAGCTTTCGGGTTGAGGGCCTGGCATTCGGGACAAGACTCGGTGTCGTGGCCTCGGCCGAGGCAGAAGAGACACTCCCAATGCGGGTCGGTGACGGACATCATCCGCGCACAGGCGCCGCATCGCTTGAAGCCGGGCATCCCTACGACACCTTAAAGATGGAAAAAACAGTGAAAAAATCACCAAAAATAATGGTCAAAAATTGACCAGGGCACTGCTCTTCCCGGATCTGCGCTTGCTGGCGCGGAAAAAGAAGAACTGACGTCAGCGCGCAGGGGCGGCGCCTAAGTGCTGCCCGCGACGTCATCCCGGCGATCACGACGCCGACGACGGACGCGGAGCCGCACGACGCCGCCTACCGACGCGCAAGGGTACTGCTACGCAAAACTTTCCGGATCCAGCCTGACGCCTGGGGATATTCTAAGGTAAGGAATCTATCACTAACGTGTCTCTTTCAGATTGTGACAGCACAAGATTGCTGAAATCCAAAACAGAGAATAGAGCACCACCAGAGACTCCAGAATCTCAGTGTAAGCTTCACCACAACACTGGGTAAGCCTGTAGCACAAGGAGACTCAGCTGTCCGCGTTCCCGCCTGCCATTACAATTGCGAGCAGGGACCCAGTGATACCCCCTAAAGCCCCAGGTCTGCTAGGATGGCTACAATAAAATTTGCATATTAACAGAGAGGTATGGACTAAGGAAGCTGGTTCACTAATCAGACAAGCTTTCCCTCTTACAAGAAACTGCAACTAGCTATGAAAAAGATGTGCACCAACTATGGCTGATACTCAGATCCCCCAATCACCTCAATAAGAGGTAGAAGAGGAGGTTAATGATAATTTGTCAAAAACAATTAGCTTTAACTGTGAACTATGAAAAACAGGGAGCACCCTCTGAGCAGGCAGCGGTTTCAATCAGACCACGACAGGATTGAGCTTGTGGATAGTGGAAAAATGCCACAGGAAATGAGTACCAAGTCTACACTGACCAAGATTAGCTGGCAAGAAGCAAGTGGACCGCCAAGCTTTAGCCCCCACAGTGTAACAAAGTTCCAGATGTTTATGTTTAGCTGCATTTTCCTTCATTCTCTTAGAGCAGCCTGAAGTCATATCTTAACCTTACTCCTAACTTCTAACAGACTGTCCAGAAAAGCATTAGTAGCAGGAATTTGAACTGAGGCGGGAATTATTTCAGGACCTATTCTAGGATGAAACCACAACACCTTGGTAGCACTATGCAAGCTGCTAATGCAGGCAGACTTGGCATAAGATTGTAAGCATGTCCAGTTAACAGGCAGCATTACAAAACACCTTAAATGTTGCTTCAATGTCTGATTCGTCCTCTCCTTGATGCCAAGACAAAACTCTAGATATTCCCATCCCAAACCAGAACAGAGTGCTTTGCAGAACTTGGGTATAAATTGAGGACAACAGTCATATATAATGGTAACTGAAAAGCCATAAAGGCGATAGATGTCATTAACGGAAGTCAATACCAATTCACATATATAAGGTAATTTAGGCAAGGCTGATAAATGGGCCATGTTAGAGAAGGTATTAATTATAACCATGATTGCAGTTTGTCCATCCGAAGGTGAGGGGTCCACTATAAAATCAGTAGCAATAGTGTGCCAGGGCACAGGGTTAAAGGTAAGGGATGGAAGAATTGAAAACTGTTTTGATGAGGTGTCTTGAATTAAGAACACACAGAACAAGCTTTCACATAATTTTCAACATCCTCTGAAACTCTGGGCCTCCGAAATCACTGTGACATCAAGTGCAAGGAATTTCTTACTACCCTGCTATCTGCTCTAGGCGAGTCATGATATAGTTGGATCCTTTTGCAAAGCAGTTGTTGCAACAAAAAGAGAGGACTAAAAATATAATCAGCCTTTCTTATCCAATTTATACTTTCTAGTCAACACTTCTGTCTGATAATCTGTTTTTGTCCTAGATGAACCTCTTTAAAAAGTGCACCTGCCGCTTTATTCTGCTTTGTAGGTATATAAGTAATCATATTGAGAGAAGATATACGCCCACTGAGCCTGATAACTGTTTCCACACTGGAGAGATTTCAAAACCTAAACATTATATTTGTTCGAATTTCCACAATATGCTGCGCTTCCAACAGGTGTCTCCATTCTGAACAAGCCTCTTCATGGCCGGAAGTTCTCTTTTCAAAAACGAGTAATTCCTTTCTGAAACTGAATAGCTGAACTAATTTTATTGTTTTTTTCTGAAAAGAAGGCACACATTCAGTAGAGCATCTTACTATATCTTAAACACAGATACAAGATAGCCAGATACACTCTTGTAAGGTATATAATGTAAATTCGACTTCTGTATAACTAAACTATCATGCAATATTGTGATTGGAAATCTGACTAGCTGCTGCCCATTGGTAAAGCAAAAGTAGAGGAACAATACGTGCTTAAATATTGCAAGAACTTCCCCTCCCACCCTCCCCATCAAAAGGGTGCGACTGAGAGCAGTAAAAATGAGATGTTACTGTTGGTCTTCATCTTGTATTTGCAAAAAAACAGCTACCAAGGCATACTCTTAAGCATTAGTCTCAACTATAAATTTCCTCATAGTGTGTTGGTGATATGACCCTGGAACTCTGTTGAAGGCTTCAAGAAAACCTGTTTCAGCTTTAGAATCCATTCTGTAAATGCTCCTTCTTTCAAACCCTAGTTATGTTACAGGGTTACAGGTGAGGGACGAATAATTCTTAACACACTACTGACAGAAATTTGCAAAGCAAAGAAATACTGAGTCTTCTTGTCAGAAGAGGGAGAAGGTCAATCAAATAATGCTGACGTCTTCTTAGGATCCATAGGCAATTCTTTAGGTGTCAGGACATACCTTAAATACTCCACTTCATTTGCTTACATGATAGCTCAATTAATGATGAGTCGTCATAGAACATCCGATACATGAGAGAGATGTTCTTAGAGTGTCTTGAAAAAAATAAAAATGCCATACAAATAAACCACAACAAATATTAGGTACCTCAGAAAAATATTGTCCATAAATCTTTGAGAGACTGAGGGGGCATTACTTAACCCAGAAAGGCATCATTTTATAGTCAAAATGCCCCAAAGGGATCCTAAACCCTGTTTTGTATTCATCTCCACGTTTTTATTCTCAATAGATAGTAAGACCCTATTAAGTCATTCTGTGAACATCTAAGATTCACATACTGTTTTCAGTATATTCTTGATCAAGAGCCAAAGGTAACAATCCTTGATGGTAACGCCGTTGAGACCGCTATAATCCATACAAGGACTCATCTCCTTGGGTTTCTTTGAAACCTCTTTAGAGAGAGGCCATCACAGGAGAGGTTGATGACACAATTAATGCATTCTTTAGGGTTTCATCCTTTCTTTCTTTCTTGGACTCTCAAGAGAATATAGCCAACCAAATGCCACCCCTGTTCCTGATTTTAATATGATAGCACAGTTGAAAAGGCAATGCAGAGGGAACTAGCTAGACTTACATTTAATAAAAACCAGAGACGACTTCTCCGCTAAGGGGGAGGAGCGCCGCCCTACTGCTCACTGAGCAGCTCAAAAAGGAAAAATAAAATGATAATAACGCAATGTTATTATCATTTTATTTTACCGTGCTGGCTCAGTTGGTTGGGGGGCTGGGCTGGGCTGTTCAGAGCAGGGGGAGGAGTGGTGGGCACCCTCTAAGGGCACATGACAGTTTGGCCGGCCGTCTTGGACCGGCCAAACACTCATGCGCACATAGCATGTTCTCCACCAGGCTGTATTGCAGAGCCTGGGTGGAGAACATGCACAGCCTCCCAGCCCCTGTCTGAGCGCCAAACCACGGCCCTCAGACCAATCACAACGCTGCTGTCACTCAGCGTCGTGATTGGCTAGGGGATTCTGGGAGCCTGTGTGCTTTCTGTTGCTGAGAGGGTGCCCCTGACTCACCACTCCCGTTCGGTAGCAGCTGCTACTGATAAAGACATCAGCAAGGTTCTGGTAATAATAACAAATGAAAAGGATCACACAATTATAAAATCAGTTTAACTCAATTAACAGCATTATGACTGGGCTGATGTGCAATTGTTACAATAAATAAACTTCAATAAAAAGGACTAAAACTCATGCATAAGACTCCTGAGGAATTTGATTGAACATCTAACTGCAAATATCTGTGGATTGAGCATCGCATGCCATAATGCTGTTAATTGAGTTAAACTGATTTTATAATTGTATGTTCCTTTTCTTTTGTTATTGTTGGTATTTGGATTATCGGTGATTGCAAGGGAGTGCAGTCACGAGATGTTGAGCATAGACAAAACTTTGAGTAACACTATTACACACTAGTGCGACAACTGATGGCCCACACTGCTGGTGCATCATATTTGAAGGTTCTTGTAATGTTCAGGAACCATCAACAGAGATACCACTATGGATGTAGACTCCTTTCTTTCTGCCAAACCTCCTCTGCTTCCTGGGCCTCAGACCGTAAACAATGGAGATTACAATATTCTGAATGGAAGGAAATAGTTCTAGTGGTCCAATTTATATAAGGGTTATGAAAACAGAGACACAGAAGCCACAGAATTATAAGATGATTCGGAGTGGTGATGATATCAAATTCAAAATCTCTTGATGATTATACACAGCGACTTCCAGGTTTACCATATGTTCTATCACTGGACCTCATGTCACTGGGTTTCCATTAACAGTACGTAGCACTTCTGCCTTCTCCTTAGATAGCCTAGCAATACCTGTCTAGCAACTATTCTATGTCTATAAACACTACTGTTTCAGAGTCAGGAACACCTGTAACAGAAAGGGTAGATGTGTTAGAGAAACACAGAAACTGCAAGAAAAAATTAATTATATCCATCTTCGGGTTCGACATTTTGAAGACAGAACTTGAGGAAGAGTTTTATTAACGAGTCCCTCTTCCCTCGAAAGAGATATGCTTAAGTGTTTCCTGAAAGTTTATTTGGTCCCAAAAGGAAACAGTACACCGAGGCATTCCCAAGTTCATATAAGGAAAACAACATAAGAATCTGTTCATGGAACACCCATGGTTTCAGAGAAATGGCACAAGACCAGGAGACCTTAACCTTCTTCCAAAGATTCGATATAATTTTACTACAAGAAACATGGAATCTGACACCCAAATACATCATTGGCTATGAGGAACATCACGTCTTAGCAGAAAAAACGTCCAAATACGGGCATCCAAGGGGGGGGTTGTCAATATATGTTACGGTAAAATTGGACTGGAAATCGGAAGAGCTAGACACAGGAGAAAATTGGCTGCAAGTCTTGAAATTGGAAGGCAAAAGCTCCATATACAAAAAGCCTTGGAAGCTTTTGATTTTAAATATATACATTCACCCCAACAAAAATCAGAAGAAGGACAGACTGTCTTGCTTGATAAACCTGCTAAAGGCATTGCAAATTACCCATCAAAACTGCGAGTTGATAATCTCAGGTGACTTTAACACCAACCTAATAAAGAGCAACTCAAACAATAAAAAGCGTCAAAATGAGCCAGCGGCCAACGATCTAAAACAAAAACTGGAAAATCTGGGTTTGACCATCTTGAACGGAAACACTAAGGGGGACAAGCCGGCTAGTATCACATTTTTGTGTGGGAAAAAACAATCGATCATTGACTATACCATAGTCAGTAAGGAACTTTTCCATTTAGTCGATTTATTTTCCATCCATCCCCGCCCGGAAAGCAATTACCTCCCACAACAATTGGCTATAAAGGCCGAATTGTCTCAGAAAAGGAACACAGCAGCTTTAACCGAAATGCCAGTAACACATAACCTAAGGAAATTAAAGTGGTGCGGAACAAACATCAACTTAATCATGGACACCGTGCAAAAATATGTAAGCAACATCGGGCCGCAAAGCACCCAATCGTTGGTACAAAATTGGGAGAATCTAGGAAAGTTTTTATTAACCAAATTTCCAGTAATCCCACAAAGAACAAATAAGGAACCATGGTATAACATACAGCTGCGCAATCTGAAAAGGAAAATAGCCAGGGAGGTAAGAATCAAGGCCCTAGCTGCAAGAACAGGAATAACCACAGACAATAGTAAAGTCATAGAAATGAGAAAGAAATACAAAGATAATTGTAGGGAGGCAAAAAAGGTGTATACCGAAACCCTCTGGCTGAAACTACTATGTGCTAGCAAATTGCCAAATAGCAGTGAATTTTGGGGGATAATAAACAATTTAACAAAGGGAACAGGAGTGCAACAAAATGCAGGAATAAGTGAGATAGCATGGTCACGGCATATTCACAATTTGTATAACTACGCACAAAACGACAAGAACAAGAAGGTGGAAATTGACTCGGAAATACAGCAGGAGGAAAAGCACAGTGTACATATGCCCCCCTACCCAGGGACACGTACAATCGGTAGCTGGCCAACAAGAACTGAACTTTCACGGTTCAAATACTTTAACCAACACAAAACAATTAACAGTAATCATAAAAAAACTGAAAACTGAAGGAGCAGCAGGGCCAAATGGCCTCCCAAATGCCCTCTTTAAACAAGATCCCGATTTCTGGGCCAACTATCTCACGCCGCTCTTTAATCACCTATATAGCTATAACAAAATCCCAAACTCTTGGAGAGGGAACATATTCCACCCAATTTACAAAAATGGAGGAAGAACTGAGCGTGGTAACTACAGGCTCATTGCCCTGATTGATGTCGAGGCAAAACTTTATGCATCCTGTATTCTATCACAATTACAAGCATGGATGGAGGAAAGGAGTGTAATTCCGAAATTTCAGACAGGTTTTAGGCTCTGAATTGGTACAAGTACGAACCTGGGAGCACTGACAATCCTAACAGAAAAAGCCATAAGAAAAAATGCCGGCCTTTTTGCATGTTACATCGACTTAAAATCTGCTTTCGACAGAGTCCCACGAGATCGACTCTGGGGAAAACTGAAAGCATGGGGCCTGCCGCAAAAACTAATCGACACCATAGTAGCCTTACATAGTGATACCTGGGCTAGGGTGAAGCTTGGAGACGGTAGCAGAGTGTCATCCAAGATGAGCACATATAGTGGCCTGAAACAGGGATGTGTTTTGGCTCCGAGTTTATTCAACCTGTATCTCGCTGATTTACACATCCATCTGCCAAAAGAAAACGGGCATCCACCGAAATTGGCAAACAAGCCAATACAGTACCTGCAATACGCAGACGACATAGTAATCGTGAGCCAAACCCCGATCGGGTTGCAAAGAGTCATTAACAACCTGATACACTACTTTGATTTGCAAGGGCTGGAGATAAACAAGAAGAAAACAAAGGTAGTGCGTCTAGCGGGCCAGAGGTTTGGTAAACATAAATGGTACGCAAAGGGCGAACAAATAGAGGAAACTAACACATATAAATATCTGGGAATCATGCTGGGCCGAAACATGTCCTTTACAGACCAGAAAAGGGCAATAAGAGCAAAAACCCAATCACTAATCTTTGCATACAAACAGTTGCAAAAGAATTTGAGCTGTCCCTCTTACATTCACCTTCTGAAAGTCATGGCAGCACAACTATTACCCACACTGGCTTACGGCCTAGAAATATGGCATGGTCGGGAAATTGATATTTTAAATGAGCTCAAGACCAAGCTATACAAAGCAGTCTTTAACCTCCCAAAAGCTGCATCACCAGCTCAGATCCATATGGAATTCGGCCTCCAGAACCAAAAATACCAGAGAAAAATCACTTTTGTCAAATTATGTTGGAAATTCCGCTCCTCAGAACCCGGATCCCTGAACAATTTATGCTGGACAGAAATAAAGGCCCAGTTTGATCAGAAAATATCCAACACACGGGGCGAATACTTGAGATCAGCTCTGGTGGAATTAGAAATCCAAGAGGCATGGGACTGCAAGATGGAAAGGGCAGCATTTAACAGAGTGTGCAATGTTACCGCGAAGAAACTGTCCATCTTGGAAGACAAAAAACTTTTAGTAAAACGCCGTCACGCCTGGGCGGTAATAAATTCTTATTCGCAACTTAAACCTCAAGCTTACTTAGCAGCACACTTCCGACTTGCGATAAAAAAGAGGTTCGTACAGACTAGGAGAACATGACTCTAAAGACTTGTTACCGGCCTGGAAAGGCAAACATGAAGACGAAAATTGTCACCTATGCGGTTACCAAAAAGAATCCCTATGCTACCTGATGTGTGTCTGCCCCATTGTCAACGACGCAAGAAGGACGTTATTAAAACCGATTTTTAACGAACTTAATATTCGTACTTGTAGGCAGGCCATAACCCGCTGGATGGGGGGTTCATCAAACATTTTGATCTGCAGAGGGGTAAAGTTACTCACATTGATTGGTACCCTCCTTCGAAAAATGGATACTAACTAAGTGAAGAAGGGTACAAATGGGACTGTAAATTTGCACTAATATTGTGTCTTTTAACTTTTGTACTTGGTAGATTTTAGATTTTTATTTTTTATCTATTGTGTGCTTTATGGTTGTGAAAGACCAAATAAAGGATTCTTTGACTTATTTGGTCTTACTGGGCACTGGTGAATAAGGTGACCATCATCAGCATAATAAAGGCAGAATTCATTACGGCATTTTCGCAGTTGTATAAATTCACATCATGGACCTCAAGTGAAGCGTATCTGCATTGGCTCTTGAGCCGATTCCAAAGGCATCAAGCTCTGTTTTATGGGGCAAGGAAAATTTTGGAAGGGCAGAGCTCTGAGCAAGACATGCAGCCCTCTACTCTTTCATCCTCTCATTCAACCTACACTCAATATGCAGGACTATCTTGATACCTTCATTTAGAGTAGGTCGTGGTACATGCACAAGATCATCATTTATATCACCTTTAAGTCCTCTCTGAAATAGTGTCAACAGGATTCATTCTACCCATTTAGTTTCCAGAGTCACTTGTCTGAACATTGTCACATCCTGAGACCCTGGTGAATGTTACAGAGGGCCTTCTCAGGGAAGTATTCCAAATTAGGGCCTAATTACGATGTCGGGCGGAAAGACTCCGACCAGCTGTCAGAGGTTTTCCACCCGACATCGTAGGTTTCAGTCCGACTGCCGTATTAGGATGACGCGGTCAGAGTAAAACCTGCGGGGGGATTCCGACAAGCTTACGACGGGCTCAAGGAGCCCGTCGGTAGGCACCATAATCCCCTAATGACAGCGGAGCCTCGCTCGGCTCCACCGTCAGGATTATGATGGCACTTTCCGCCTGCCCATTCTTGGCGGTCCGCCCGCCATGAAAAAGCAGGCGGAAAGTGACTTTGGGGGCCCCTAGCAGGGCCTCTTCCCCCTGGCCCTCCGCTATAGGGCCTGGGGGGCACCTATAGTGCCCCCCTAAACATCCCTGCACCGTGTGCCAAGCACCATGATGGGCCTGCCACACGGTGCAGGGATGTTTCCAAACATCCATTTTGCTATGGCAGCTAGTGCTGCGGGCCTTTTCCGCCCGTCGTACAAGCAGCCATAGCAAAATGGATGCTTCTGACCGCCCTATGGGCGGTCACATCCAAATTGTGAGGTCGGACCCGCCAACCCATGGTCGGGTGAGTCAAGACCGATACAGTGTCGGGCAGACGAAAGTCAGCCCGAAATCGTAATTAGGCCCTTAGTAACCAGAAAGGTGGCATAATCATTTACACTTGGGTAGGAGGAAGTAACTAGGGGCGTATTCCAACATATAAAGTAGCCTTGAAAGACAACTGACCAAGTAACCGACCTTAGCTCTGTCAAACATAAACTGCATGGGCAGATAGAAAAAATGGACAGCTAAGGCATCTAGGAATTCTTTCAAATCAGTAGGACAGTCATCAAACCAGAGAGTTTCAGCATCTATAGGAGGTAAATCAGGAGAGCAAGGAGCACCTAAGACTTGTTTAAGAGCAGCTTTCTCATTCCTAAGGGAGACAGACTCTGCATTTTCTTGTCTACTATTTTGACACCCTTGAGTAAGGCCATTACTTCTGCGGGCACCGAAAGGTGCTGGTATGCAATCTGTCAAGTGCTTGACACAACATTTGCTCTCTGCACTGGGAATTCTTGACTCCGAGATAAGGGCGATCCCTTTCAGTAGCCACATTTCTGGGTAAGGAACAGAATACACACCACTTGAAAATTGTTCCAAAAAGGAAATCACAGCCAAACTGGAGGAAAAAGCACAGGGCATAAAAAAAACCTTCAAACTGCAGGTAGCAGATTAAGTTGCGAGACGAAGTGTACTAACCATACAATTGACTTGCCAGGAAAGAACAATCCAAGTCAAAGTAAGAGGTAATAATAGTTCCCAGGTGAATAACTAGGAAACTCAGAAAAAATTGAAAAATTCACAATAGGAATCAAGGGGTGTATAACCTGTGGTAAAAAGAACCCGGATGCATTAGCAATGCAAGGTTCCCGAATAGGAGAGGCTATTTAAAGTTTGACTACACTGGAAACAATCACTGTAACCAGGAAGTAATTTCTGCACTGATATTTTGGGTTGAATTCACTGGGGATAAGGATGTAAACACCATGTTGGAGTGGGCTTAATGACTAAGCCTCACCTTCAATAAAGGGCTGTTAGTGTGAGGAGGACCCTACACATGGCTCCCAACAACACCACCAGCAACTTAGGAATAAAAAGTACAGCCCTCAACTCCGTGCCTTTCCCCCTAAAGAGATTAAAGAAGATACTCTGCACTCAGAGCAACGCTGCCTGCCCATGACGGTGTAGGATTGCTGAAATCTAAAAGGGAGAATGGAGCAGTGCCTAAGGCTCCCCAAACTTTGTGTCAGCTTACCCGCAACATCAGGCAACTCAGCAGATACAAGAAGACTTGGTGGTATGTGTGCCAACTCAAATGAGTGTTACTAAAGCAAGCGAAACCACACTTTCAAGCTTCGGATAGTGACATAGGCTTGCTGCGAATCCAAGATTTCCCAGAGTCTTGCTAGAGTAATGGAACACTCACCCACCTCAGTGGAGAAAGAGAGGGAACACCGGGACTGGGAAGAAAAATACCGGAGTGGGTGCTGTTGCACGAAGGCTTTGGTAAAACCCATACCGGACTGGAGTTGGCTTCTAGACTGGTACGCTGTCTGCCTTTGCTCAATTGCTGAGTGCATTCTGAATAGGAAGGTAAGTAACAGAAAGTTAGGAACTAGAAAAAAAAATATCTTACCCTGCTCAAAGATGGAGGGCATGTTGTTAAGACTAGATGCCGATCAGATTGTCAGTGCTGATTACCAGGATGCCAGACAGCAGGGAGACTTGAACAGCAACAAGCAGACAACCAACAACTGAAAATCCCTAGACACAAAGCCACAAGCAAAAGGGGCAAGAACTGGAAAAGGGAAGGAAGAGCACAACAAAAGTATTGGGACACAAGGCCCAGGGCATGAATTATATGGGAGTGGAGAGCCAATAAGTCTATGAGATGCTGCCAGGCATAGAGCCATATATGCAGTGATGTTAAATTGCCTCTGCTCGTGATACTCGGAAAAGGCATCCACGCTAGGAAGTTACCATCTTGGGGTCGTTAATGGTCTAGCTGCTTTTAGGTACCATTGTCCCCCTCTTTCATAGCCTCCAACCCCAGCACTTACTCTATCAGGTAATTCTGTAATTCCTTCTGGGAATAATGATGTGATGACTAGCTCTCTTTCCATGTGAGGCCCCACATAATCCCTTTTCTGCTCACTTCTGTACCAAAGTACGGACACACAGAGTTCCTGACACTCTTTCCCTCCAGGTTTGGAGGTTATACTAATTCCTCTTCCCATCCTAGAAAGGGAGTTACTTCTACCCTTAGCTAAAGTAAAACTACAACCATTTCCATGGCAAGAAAGAGACAGATCGGAGTTTGCGAAGGCCAACAAACTCACAAATTTGTTGATGTTCTCAACTTTCTAGGCTCACCATGCCATGAGCCCACTCCTCATCTATTACATCATGGGGTTTAGTACTGCAGATCACATGGACTTAAATAATTACCGCCCGATCTCTAACATCCTAACTCTAGCCAAACTCCTGGAAAAATGTGTACACATCCAACTTGGCAACCACATCGACCAATTCAACCTGCTAAATCAATACCAATCCAGTTTTCGCGCAGGGCACAGTACTGAGTCGGCTCTGACCCACATAGTGGATGATGCACTAAAAATCCTACACCAAAACGAAGCCTGTCTTTTAATCCTGCTCGACCTATCTTCGGCATTCGACACCGTCAAACATGACAATCTTCTGGACCTCCCAATATATCGAATGGGCCGATCAGGATCTGTACTAAATTGGTTCACCTCTTTCCTCCAAAATAGATCCCAAAGATTCAAGGTCAATCAATCCTTATCTAAGTCCATCCCAGTCACATTAGAAGTCCTGCAGGGCTCCTCCCTCTCACCAACTCTTTTTAACCTATTCATGGAACCTCTTACCGAAATTCTCAGCTCCTCCAACATCCACTATCACATGTAAGCAGACGACACACAACTGTACCTAAAAGTCTCTTCTCTGGAGGACATCAGATCTCTTAATTTAATTCTACAAAAAACACAGATTTGGCTTGCTGGAAACCACTTGAAACTAAACACCCTCAAGACTGAATTCCTCCTAATCGCTCCCCCCAACCAAACAACCACCATAGAGGAATGGCTTAAACAACTTACAGCGCTCAACTGCCAGCCTCAAGTTATCGACTCAGCGAGATCGCTGGGAATAACAATTGACAGGAATCTAAACATGCAGAAACATATCAGTGCCGCAACAAAAGGAGCAAACATACAGATGGACATTATGAGAAAATTAAAATCCTTCTTTCCCGCCAATGACTTTAAATTGGCAGTACAAGCTCTAGTAATCCCCAGACTAGATTATGGGAGTGCAACTCTCTGCGGACTTCCCAGGTCTACAACGGCCCCCCTAAGAGCCTCCCTCCATTACGCGGCCAGGCTCATCATGGGTACTAAAAGAAACTGCCACATTTCCCCCCGACCTTAGAGCTCTCAATTGGCTACCATTCGAAGCAAGAATTCAACTAAAAATTGCTTGCATGAATCTCAAAGCCCTTCTCCACAAGACCCTGAGATATCTGTCCCAGAAACTGGAGCTCTCTTGTGGTGACAGATCCTCCAGAAGTTCCAGCACTCTTCTTCTGAAACCACAAAGATTTGCCAAAAAGAAAACATACAAAACAGACCTTCTCTGGAATCGCCCCAAGGATCTGGAATGCACTGCCCCCAGAAACCAGACTGAATCCCTCTACTGCCTATTTCAAGAAAGAAGTAAAGTTTCTACTCTTGAGTAAACTTACATGAACAACGAATCTAACCCACATAACTGATGTTGTCCTACTTTGTTTTAGATGCCTTATTATTTTTTGTCTTTGCGCATACACCTCTGTAACTATCTATAGCAGGACATAATAATGGCATACATTGTACTTTTGTTTCCCCCTGTAAAGCGATCTGATACCCGCAAGGGTCATGTTCGCGCTATATAAAACCTTCAAAATAAAATAAAAATAAATAGATAGATTGTATCGCAATTTACATCCATCAGGGACATTCTGATAATTATTGACTGGCATAAATGAAGCTGATTTCAGCTGTAAATGCATGGTTATGGCCGATAATGGCTTTGTGAATCGCAACACCGAAAGTGTGATTATTTGATTAGTATATTAACGTTTTCATGATGAAAGTAGCTATGGCTATTTCAAAGGTCTTCATCAATGCTACCTGCACTGGTTTCCTTTACCGAGCTCATGTTTAACAAATCAAAATTTGCTCCCTATCATTTCTGCTATTCCTAAAGCTTTTTATTCGACTTGTTTCTAATCTGTTTGGTACTGCTGCACTATCCTCGATTCTTGTTTTCCTTTGTCCCTTAACATCAGACCAAGGTTCTTACTTTGCTCTTTGATATACAAACTTTGACCTGCCTTGTTTCCTGTCTATACTTTATTCCAGTATATCTCTCTTACAACCTTTTGCTTCCAGTACCACGTTTGCATCCCTTGATTTCTTAGTTATGTTATCCATATCAATTACAAATATTGCATAATACAGGAGAAATTATCTCAATATGAACTGTACAGGTATTTCTGTGCCAGCATATCACCACTGTCAATGTGTCTACGGGGTACTGACCGCTCTTACTAATTATTTGTTCTATGTTTTTCCATGTTGGCAGTATCATTTATTCTAGTTGTTATGCCAGCAAGTCACTAGTTGTCCGTGTGCATATTTGCATTTCCCCCTCTTGATAGTTTTTTGCTCCATGCTTTGTAGTGTTTGCAGCATCCTCCTCTTCTAACTCCTATGGCAGCAGCAGTTTGGCTGTCCAAGTTTCTCTTACGCAGTGCCCACTACTGCAACTGCACTGTTCCAATTCCCTGCTATGCTGACAGCATCATCTGCTTCATGAACACGAACACTTACTGTCTTTTCCCTGTGACTTTCTAGCCCTTCACCAGTTATGCCATAATCTTAATATTCCAAGAGAACTACCCCTTTCTTCTCCCTTTAGTTACATACGTCTGCTTTAGATTTTTCGCGGGGTGTGTGTGTTGGAAGACCATAAAAGACTATGTACATGAAGTGAGGATTTTACATCTTTGACTTACGCACGCATGCTACGCATTTTTACAACTGCATTTCACATATATATATTTTAGGCACAGGGAAAATAAGTGATTTGCTGGAATTAGAACCTAGGTCTTCAACTTTCAAAGAAGCAGGTCAGTCACTAACTTCATTCTAGCCACAATATTGAGGGAAGACATTTTTTCCAGTTCAGTAAAGTGGAGTGGCATAGAGTTTAGTGGAGAGGCGTAGAGTGAAGTAGTGGAGTGGAGTAGTGTGTCGTAGAATAGAGTGGAGTAAAGTGGCATGGAGTGGCATAGAGGGAGTTGTGTAGGGCGTCACAGATGGAGTAGTCTTGTAGAGTGGCAGAGTGGGGGAGTGTGTTCTGGAGTGGCACAGAGGGTCACAGAGTGGAGTAGAGTTTAATGGAGTAGGGCATCAGAGAGTGGAGTATTGTAGAATGTAGTGTCAGAGTGGAGTGGCCTAGAGTGAAGTGGCGTAAAGTACAGTGGTGCAGAGTAGATTGGTGTAGAATGAATTGGCACAGAGTGCAGTGGCATAGAGTAGTGGTGCAGAGTAGAGTGCAGTGGTGTAGAGCAGATTGTTTCAGAGTAGAGTGAAGTGGCATTGTGCAGGGTAGAGTGCACAGGTGTATAGTGCAGTGGCGAGGAGTAGAGTGGTGTGGACTGCAGTGGTGCAGAACAGATTAGAGTGCCGTGGAGTGATGCAGATGGTAGTGGTGCAGAGTATAGTGGCGTAGGGTGCAGTAGAGTGGCATAGAGTCGAGTGGTACAGAGTAGAGTGGTGCAGAGTAGAGTGGTGCAGAGTACAGTGGCGTAGAGTACAGTGGGGTAGAGTACAGTGGTGCAGAGTGGAATAGAGTGGTGCCGAGTGTAGTAGCATAGAGTAGAATGTTCCAGAGTAGATTGCAGTGTTGTAGAGTGCAGTGTCATGCAGTGTATTTGTATTTTTTGTATTTTTTTTGTATTTATTGAGTTTTATATAGCGCTGGCTAGACCCGGAGGTATCAGAGAACTTTACATAAGGAACAACAGCAAGTTACAACATTAATTAATTTAAACATTTTTCACGGAAATTTCAAAGTGAATGACAAATCATAGGAGGCAGAGAGGGAGTAGGGGATAAGAATAGGAGTAAAGGGATAGGTGGTGGGGGGAGGAGGGAACCTGTGGGGGTAAAGGCAGAACGGGCGAAAAGAGAAAAACGTTCGACTCAAGAGTTAAGGAATCATAGCGATTAACATAAGGTCGGGGTAAATAATTTAAAGACAGAGTCGCATGAAATTAGCAAGGATAGTGGAAGAAACCAAAGGTAGAGGGGCACAAAAGTGGTGTTATGAGAGAGGGTGCGGGGATAGGAGGGAGCCGGGGGGGGGGGGGGTGGAGTAAGGCAGACCAGAAAGAGGGAGAAATACGTTTGAGGATCGTCAGGGTGAGAACGGAGGAAAGGGGGAAAGGAAATAAGTTCAAACAAGATGGTGGGTCCAGGTCCGGGGAATCGGCGGTGATCAGCAACAAAATGGGGGGCAGGGCAAAAGTCAAAAAGACAAAAAGTCCAAAGATGCAAACCAGGGGGCATGAATTAATTGGAAAAAAGAAAAGAAGTCAAAGGAGGGTACGCAGTTCCAAAGTCGAAGGCGGGAGAAGAGGCGTGCAGAGGCTCAAGACCACCGGGACATTGGATTTGGCAATCCGCCGGGCGTAGCTCCCGCATCCCCATACCTGGAAAGGGACTCTCAGGTCACAGAAGACAGAATCGAGGCGGAGTACATCTTAGCAGGCGGCCAGCATGGAGGAGGCAGCGAGGCAGCAGCGAGGGCTGGGAGAGCGAGTTGCCCCCAGATCGGCAGACTGCAGGCGGGAACATGGGACCATCGGACCAAACAGCGCCGTGGCACTCACCTTCGACCCAGTAAACGCTGCAGGTGATTAAGCGGCGGGGCAGGCAGTTACTTGCGACCTAGTGGGTAAAGAAACAGTCCGGAAGCGTGGAATCTCGTCCCCGATCAGTTCACCGCCATCTGGAGCCTTCCGACGAAGATAGAGCTGCGTCAAGGCTGGTCCAAACATCAGCCATCCGCGGGGACTTGTTCCGAGGGAGGCAACAGAGGGAGAAAACAGCAGCAGCAGGACGGGAAATGCCATGTCCCGATGTCAAGCTGGGTAGGTGACGGCCGCGGGAGGACCCGGGCCGGACTCCTCAAAAGCCGAACCAAGCGGCTCCACTGGGCATCGGCCATGACGTCTCTATGTCCCGTAAGTATGGAATCTCGCCCCCGGTTCAATCCGTCGCCATCCGGAGCCCTCCGATGTTGTCAGAGCTGCGCCAAGGCTGGTCAGACATCAGCATTCCGTGGCGATTCGCTCCGAGGGAGGCAGCAGGGGCGGGAAATAGCAGCAGAGGGACGAAGGATGCTATGCCCCGATGTCCGGCTGGGTAGGTGTTGGCTGCGGGAGAAACCCGGGCCAGACTCCTCTTTAGCCGAACCAAGCGGCTCCACCGGGCATCGGTCATGTCTTCGAGGTTCGCTGTCGGTTACGGGGGAAATTACGGTGAGTAAGGGGGAATTTAACCCAAAACGGCAATCCCTGTCCGGGAGCTCCCGGCCGGAGCTCCTTACCGGACGGCCATCTTGAAAGTAGTTGATCAGTAGTTGATGGAGTGCAGTGTCGTAGACTGCAGTGGTGCAGAGTAGATTAAGGTGGATTGGCGTAGAGTGCAGTGCCGTAGAGTGGAGCGATGTAGAGGGGAATTGAGTGTAGTGGCATACAGTGCATTGACAGAGTGCAGTAGAGTGGTGCACAGTAGAGTGTAGTGGCACAGAGTGCAGTGGTGCAGAGAAGAGTGGCGTAGAGTTCAATGGAGAGAGAGCAGTGTTGCAGAGTTGAGCACCATAGCGTAGAGTGTAGCAGAGTAGAGTGGAGCGATGCAGGGTAGAGTGTAGTGGTGTAGAGTGTAGTGGAGTGATGCAGAGTATAGTGGCGTAGAGTGCACTGGCAGAGGGGCGCAGAGTAGGGTGCAGTGGCATAGAGTAGAGAGGCGCAGAGTTCAGTGGCAGAGAGTGCAGTGTTGCAGAGTAGACTGTCAGAGTGCAGTGGTATATAGCATAGTGGCGTACAGTGCAATGGTGAATGCAGTGGTCTAGAGTGGTGCAGAGTAGAGTGGCGCAGAGAGCAGGGACGCAGAGTACAGTGGTGCAGAATAGAATGGAGTGGCGCAGAGAACAGTGACGTAGAGTACAATGGCCTAGAGTGCAGTGGCGTATAATGCAGTTGCATAAATGTTGCAGAGTAGAGTATAGTGGTGTATAGTGCAGTGGTGCAGAGTAGAGTGCAGTGGGATAGAGTAGAGTGGCACAGAGTTCAGTGGCAGAGAGTGCAGTGTTGCAGAATAGACTGTCGTAGAATGCAGTGGTGTATAGTAGAGTTGCGTAGAGTGCATTGAAGAATGTAGTGGCATAAAGTGTTGTAGAGTGGTGTAGAGTGCAGTGACGTAGAGTACAATGGAGTAGAGTGCAGTTGTGTATAATGCAGTGGAGTAAAGTGTTGCAGAGTTGAGTATAGTTGTGTAAAGTGGAGTGGTGCAGAGTAGATTGGCATAGAGTGCAGTGGCATAAAGTGCATTTATTTTGAGTAAAGCAGTGTACAGTACATTGGTGTAGAGTGCAGTGGCGCAAAGTAGAGTGGACTGGGGCAAAGTAGAGTGGAGTGGTGCAGAGTAAAGTGGAGTGGCGCAGAGTAAAGTGGAGTGGCACAGAGTAGATTGTTTCGGAGTGGAGTGGTGGACGGTAGAGTACAGTGGCGGAGAGTGCACATTAGAATAGCGTAGAGTGAATTGGCATAGAGTGCTGTGTTGCAGAGTGTAGTGGCGCAAAGTAGAGGGGCATAGAGTGGAGTGAGGTGAAGTGTGCATGGTATGGTAGCAGACTGCCATTACAGACAACACATCTTCAATTGAAATGACCATTACATTTGCACAGACATACAGTTTTACTGATAACAGTATACAGTGCACAAATGATAATGTGTGGAAATGCAATTACCTAGTGTATTTATTTTTTTTGATCACTTTAAAATACTTGTTTCCACCACACTATAGAATTACCCAAAAAATGCTTCATTTGTGCTTTTCTAATTCTGATATATTCTGAAATATCTGCACAGTTCATGTTGTGTGCTAGAAAAAAAAATAACACCGTACAGCCCTCAAGCACAGCCCCAGTAGCCAGCATGATTGTCACATAAATCCTCTCACTTTGAAGTCAGAGAAAAAAAAAAAAACACCAAGCTCCCTGGAAGACAGAGCCTAACATCTGACCTCTGTCAGTGACTGCACAGCAAATGTGACAAGATAAGAACAAGATTTAAAGGCCTGATTACAGAAATCAAGCACTTGTGGAAGAATACAATAAATACGGTTTGGGCAAAGGAAGGGACGAACTTAAGTTGGACAGCCAAAAACAAATAGAGCCAGCAAATAGAAAGTAAGCAAATGTGAGTTACAAAGCCAATGGTAAGCAATGAGCGGAATGCAATCCCAGGGAAGCTTTCCAAATGTCCCCAAGATGTCATTAGCAAACCAGACAGCTGTGCTGTCTGGTAGGCTTCGACCTAAAAAGTGATCTGCCATATCATATACAAAGTTTAGAACAATGCGATTAGAACACTGCCCAGAACAGTCACAAAGAGTTTAGGCTAAAATTGGAGTCATTAATCTGAAAATGGCTTCTGTGTGGGAATAATTCTGTGTGGGCTGTAGCGGGATTATGAAAATTCAAAACTAGTTTTGGGGCCTAAAGGAGCCACTCTAGAAATGTTAGTTTTAAATCTAAAGGAATTTATTTATTCAAGTGTGTTAAGCTAAGATAAAAGAGTGAGCTGAATTTAGGGACTGTACATCCTTTTCTGAGTATAAAGTTCGAGATGATTCTGTTCCCCATCAGGCTGGTGTGATGGAAGAATGGTTAGAAGGAGTAAAGGGAACTCGTTCTAAATCCTTCAGCCTCAGAAAGGCACTGCGCCTGGAAATGGGGATTTGCTCAGCTAAAGTGAGAGCTATTCAGCTAATGATGTTACTTTTGTTTGACCTAAGAACTGTTCCTTGAGATTCTCTGCTTGCACTTTATGGATATGAATTAAACAAAATCCCATGGCTGCAAAACACTCTCTCCGGGGTCAAAAGCCTCTCCCCAAGAAGGCCATTGAATCACTCATAAATTACTAAACTACAGATCAGGAGTATACTAAAAACACACATTTATCAATAGTCGGTAAACAAGGAGAAGTAGCATCTTATAAGTAATACATCTTCCTCCTGTTTTTAAAGTTTATAACTCGTTTGTACTATGGGTGCGTTGAAAAATGTTTTGAATCCAGAATAGCGAAGACGCTTTATACTTTTTCAAATGGGTCATCTTCTGCTTGTAGAAGTTATGCAGAGTTGGTATACAATTTCTAAATGTTATAGTCGATACTGGCTGCGTGATAAAGACCTTGAGACTTTTTCAAATTATTTATTTTCATTTTTGTTATAATGACAATCAAGAAAAAAAGTATAAAAGTTACTTTGTTGTCACAGAACCCCACACACCACATGCAGATCACATTACTCAAAGTTCCAATTTTTCAGTGCCCGATTTTAACATCTCCCCACCCATGCATTTCGGTAATTACAACACAATTTATTTTATTTTTTTGTAAAATTGCCCGGTTCCATCCTTGCTTTTTGACGTGCATCCTACTTATGCATCCGATCCTCAGTACATTATTCTCGTTCCCTGCCCTCTGATCCCTGCGTCCGTAAATCTGACTGCTCCACCCGAGTCCCTTCCTTCTGAAACACTTGTAGTTTGTCTGCCCAGGTATTCAGGTCCTTTGCTGCCTTCTCATCTTTCCGGGTCATTCTGATATGTGTCTCCTCAGTCAGAGCCCACTCAATCGTGTCTTTAATCCCGGGATCTGTTGCAAGGCTCCTGGTCTCCAATCAACCTAAATCTATACATCCCTTTGCTAAACCTAGTGCTAAGTGCATACATCTAAATTGCATTTTTTTCCTGTTCGGTTTAGCTATAATGCCCAGAAGACAGTGCCTTTGGGAGAGCTCCAGCTGAATCCTCGTCACTGCTATTATTCAGGTCACCACCTCTGTCCAATAAGTCAAGAACCCATCGCAAGACCAGGCAAGGTGCAAGAAGGAAGCGCTCCCCATCCCACATCTCGGACATGTTGTTGTTTTTCCTGGGTAAATTCTGCTTAGTTTTACCAGGATCAAATATGTTAAGTGCACATATTTAAATCTAGTGTTACTTGATACCCCTTTTTTTAAGGTCGTCCCCAATTCCTTATCCATAAAGTGCTTACCAAAATCCTACCACCAATCTATACTAGCCTTTGACTCTATCTTCAATTTATCTGCTTGTAACGCACAAGTTACTAACTTGTGTAACAATATATCTGTAAGAGACAGTAGTTAGTGACAGATTCCTTACCTTAGAATATCCCCAGGCGTCAGGCTGGATCCGGAAAGTTTTTTGCGTAGCAGTACCCTTGCGCGTCGGTAGGCGGCGTCGTGCGGCTCCGCGTCCGTCGTCGGCGTCGTGATCGCCGGGATGACGTCGCAGGCAGTACTTAGACGCCGCCCCTGCGTGCTGACGTCAGTTCTGTACACGACTTTCCGCGCCAGGAACGCAGAGCCATGCAAGAAGCTGACATAGGTGTCTGAAAAATACTAGGGCCCTGAAAGGGATGTCCTTAACCCTAGAAATCAGTTCGCAGAACTGGGAGGATGGGTGGGCGGTAAGGAATCTGTCACTAACTACTGTCTCTTACAGATATATCGTTACACAAGTTAGTAACTGTGCATCTGAAAGAGACACGTTAGTGACAGATTCCTTACCTTAGAATAGATACCCCAGCAATACCAACCCCGGTGGTGGGTCTGCGAACAAAGATCAGACAAGGAAGTCCTGGAGGACAGAACGGCCAAAGAAGCCGTCCCTCCGGACCTGACTGTCAAGGCAGTAATGCTTTGTAAACGTGTGCAGCGAGGCCCACGTAGCTGCCTGACAGATATCCTGCAGCGGAACACCGCGGCCTAAGGCCGTGGTAGCAGCCGTTGCCCTGGTGGAATGGGCACGCAGCCCAACAGGAGGCTCCTTCTTAGCCAAAGAATAGCAGGCTTTGATACACAAGGTTACCCAGCGGGAGATGGATCTCTTGTGCACCGCCCGACCTTTTTGGCGCCCACGTAGCCAACAAAGAGCTGGTCATCCACCCGGAAGTGTTGTGTGCGGTTGATATAAAAAGAAAGCGCACGTTTTGGGTCCAGACGGTGGAGCCTCTCTTCCTCTCTGGAAGGATGCGGAGGCGGAAAGAAGGTGGGCAAAGTGATGGTCTGCCCAATGTGGAAGGCAGTAACCACCTTTGGCAAGAAGGACGGACGCGTCCTAAGAACAACCTTGTCTGGATGGACAGACAGAAAGGGAGGTTTGCATGAAAGAGCCTGGAGCTCACTCACCCGCCGAGCGGAGGTGATGGCCACCAGAAAGGCTGTCTTCAGAGTCAGAAGACGAAGAGGACAGTTATGTAGAGGCTCAAAGGGAGCGCACATAAGAAAGGTAAGAACCAAGTTCAAGTCCCACTGAGGCATCACAAACGGAACAGGAGGGAAGAGGTGTGTAATGCCTTTTAGAAACCTGTTAACAACAGGGGACTTGAAAAGGGAGGGCTGATCAGGAAGCCTGAGGAAGGCCGAGATAGCACAAAGATAGCCCTTGATGGTACCCAGGTCAGAACCCTGTTGGGCCAGGGAAAGAAGGAACAGAAGAACCTCAGAAAGAGGGGCAGAAAGGGGATTCACAGCCTTTGCTGTGCACCATGCCACAAACTTGTTCCACCTGCAGGCGTATACCACCTTAGTGGAGGGACGCCTGGCTGCCAGAATCACATCACAAACTTCGGGAGGCAAGTCGAAAGGAATCAACTGCCGCCGCTCAATCTCCACGCAAGCAGGTGGAGGCTGGACAGGTTCGGGTGGAGGACCGTCCCTGCTGCTGCGACAGAAGATCCTCCCGAAGAGGCAGACGGATCGGGGGATCTACGCTCATACTGAGTAGCTCGGGATACCAAACTCTTCGAGCCCAGTCCGGAGCCACAAGAATGACTTGGGCCCGGTCGTGCCGAATCTTCTTCAACACTCTGGGTAGAAGTGGTATAGGCGGAAAGGCGTACAACAGACCGCAACTCCACTCGCGACGAAAAGCGTCGCCGAGCGAGTGCCGCCTTGGAAATTTCAACGCGCAGAACTGATGACATTGCGCGTTCTCTTCGGTGGCGAATAGATCTAACCAAGGCTCTCCCCACTGTAGAAAGAGTCCTTGCGCCACTTCCGAGTGAAGACGCCATTCGTGATCCATCATGCACCTGCGGCTGAGTTCGTCCGCCCTGGCGTTCAGGGAACCTGCCAGGTGTTGAACCATCAGGAACATGCCCTGATGTTCCAGCCATGTCCAGAGGCGCAGAGCCTCCTGACAAAGGGTCCACGACCCCACCCCGCCTTGTTTGTTGCAATACCACATGGCGGTGGTGTTATCTGTGAACACTTGCACTACCTTCCCTTTGACAGAGGGAAGGAATGCCTTGAGTGCAAGTCGGATCGCCCGGAGCTCCAGATAGTTGATATGGAGCCGGGACTCCGCCGGAGACCAGAGGCCTCTGATCTCCGCCTCTCCCATGTGACCGCCCCATCCCAGAAGGGACGCGTCCGTCACAACTGTGTGCTCTGGCTGGGGAAGGGAGAGGGATCTGCCCATGACCCATTTCCGGTTCGAGAGCCACCACTGCAACTATTTTGCAGTCCCCTCCGAGATCTGGACGTGATCGGACAGGTTGCCCTGGTGCTGCGCCCACTGGAACTTCAGGTCCCACTGCAGAGCCCGCATATGCCATCTGGCATGATTGACCAGCAGGATGCAGGAGGCCATGAGGCCCAGCAGCCTCAGGGTCATCCGTACCGAAACCCAGGATAAAGGCTGAAAGATCGGAATCATAGCCTGAATATCCCGGACTCGCCGTTCGGGAGGATAGGCCCGAAACTGCGTCGTGTCCAGAACTGCTCCGATGAAAAGGAGCTGTGGAGAAGGAATCAGATGCGACTTCGGCACATTGATGGAGAACCCCAGTGAGTGCAGGAGTTCGGCCGTAGTCTGGAGGTGGGAGACGACTGCCTGGGACGAGCCCGCCTTCAGCAGCCAGTCGTCGAGGTAGGGGAAGACTGGAACCCCTGCCCGGCGCAGATGAGCTGCGACCACCGCCATCACTTTCGTGAACACCCGAGGGGCACTGGTAAGGCCAAAGGGGAGCACGGTGAACTGAAAATGCTCGAGGCCTACCGTGAACCGCAGGTAACGCCGGTGGGCCGGCAGGACGGGGATGTGAAAATAAGCGTCCTGCAAGTCCAACGCTAGCAACCAGTCTCCAGGGTCGAGGGCAGTCAAGACCTGAGCTAGGGTGAGCATCTTGAACTTCTCCTTCCGGAGGAAGCGATTGACGTTCCGGAGGTCCAAGATAGGACGCATGTCCTCCTTGTCCTTTTTGGGCACCAGTGTTGTGTACTTTATAGGGTGTCCATAAACGGGCTTTCTAGACTCATGTCCTTGTATAGGCACAATTCGCCTTGCCCTTATATAGGCATAAAATCCCAGACCTTATTTAGGCATAAGCCATGCATACCAAATACAGGCATGGATTCCGACATCCGTCCACCCTAGCGTCTCAACGAGTCCATGAAAAAACAGACCCTCAGGCTGCGGGAGTTTCCCTTGCCCAGGACTATTGATTTCTTCAAGGACTCATACATTATGCATGAACCTCTATTCCTTAAGGGATTCATTCATGACGTCTTTCGCTATCCAACTTACGTCAATGCTAACATTTTCAGGTATAAATATACCTTTCCAAACCCCTGTAAATCAGAGGAGACCTCGACTTCAGAGGAGCCCGATTCCCGGCCAGACGCACTGAGAAGACAGTGTCATTCCTGCACGCAGAGAGTCCAGCTTCCAGTGATCTAACTTCCCTTGCGGGGTGTTGGAGTTCGAGTCCGGATAGAGATTCCTACCTCTCTCATTCTTCAGGTATGGAGCAGACTAGAACCTAGAGGGACTCTTGGCATACTAGACTCTTGGCATGCTAGGCGTAACTTACTCTTAGTATACTCTAGCCAGGAATACAGCACCTACTTCTACTTCTCCCTACACCTAGGAAAGGTTAGGCACACTGGGTAGAACTAGGCTAGAAACGCATCGTATGAGTACTCGCATTTTTAGGCTGTGTCATTTTATGTAAATGCATATATGCTGAAAAGATAATGCTAACGCAGTATTATTTATTTTTACTGCTCACCTTGTACATTATTTATCTCGCATACTGTCTTGTGATCGTAACAGCACATCTAACTTACAACAGAAACAAGACTGTTCAATAAACCTTTTATTGAAACGCCCGTCTGTTATTTCTGTGTGACTTTGAGAATAACTGAACCATGCACAACTGAGCTGAGTGAAATAGTTATCTATTGTTTCTACGACTCTGGGACACGTCCTGATTCTGTAAGGGAAACACAGTGGTCATGTTTTGCGGCTGCCAGAAACTAATCCCTTCTTGTTGTCAAGAAGTTTCTAGTGGCCTCTGAGCTAGCTGGCACAAGTAATTAAGTTTAATATACTCGATAGGGACATACCGACCTTAGTCCTATGTCAAACCTATAGGATATATTATTCCAATGCGCAGAGCCTATAAGGGAAATAGGAGCTACACTACATGGCGCCCAACGTTTGGTAAGGCAGTAATTCAACGTTAGAGACGGAGTAACTCAGCTGTGCATAATATTCTTTTCTCTTCAGAGACCCCTACCCATATACTCCAAAAGACGTCTGGAGTGGGCAGGGTTAGTATCCGCCACGGCTACATAGGGCAGTACCCTTTATATTAGCTGTTTGGTTTGCTCAACGTTGAAGGATACAGTGTTCCACAATATTGTGCACCTTATCTTTGTTTCCTTGAAATTTGTTCTACATTTTTCATAAAACAAAATGTCCTTAAACGGGGACAATCCCCGGAAACGGTGTAGCTGCGGCTGATCCAGCCCAACCAGCACTTTTTAACTTCACCGGTTTAAATGAAACCGAGGAGGGTGTCATTGACATCGCTCCAAACTTAAGAAGAGCCATTACTCTAAAACTTATAAAACATGGCCTACCACCGAGAGGGGGTAGAGCAGTTTTCATGATTGAGGCACATGAATCCTTTCAGACAGAGGTATTCTATTCATGGGTAATACTTCCTGAATCCAATCCAGTAACACACTTGTTTCACTTCTACAAAGAAGATGAACCACCAGAGGAATACATTCCTTTCGAGGATATAGAGATTCCATTAACATACCAGGAGCATCAGCTCTGGTTTAAAGGCGCCCTAAAACATAACAAAAATATAACCAGGCTCGGTCCACTAGGTAGACCAGGAGCAACATGGCCGATTCTAGCCGGCTACACACCTCATCCAGACATCGAAATAATGTCAGACGAGGAAATACTTAATCAACTCACAGAGTTAATAAAAATCTACAGACAATTGGTTCAATATGTCATGCGGACTTTCACAGTCCAACAACCATTAACAATTCCAAATCAAACCCCTCACCAGGGGACCAATCTAAAAATTACACCACAGACTCTATACGCAGTCATGGGTAAAATGCCCACTAAGCGGGAGCAAATTCCGTTTTGGATAGCTCAAAAAATTACTCAAATCGAAGCAGTATTTCCAAATACTAGCCCGCATGAGAAACACAGAATCCTAACCATTAGTTTACCAATGGGGATCACACCACAACTGGAAGACTGCACCACTTGGGGCTCAGTCTTTTCTGCCATCTACACTAAAACACACGGCAATCCGTCAATTGCGGTAATACCTGATGTCCTAAAACAAATTCAAAACGAATACGGGGCAGAGCCTGCTTTAAATTTAGGTATGAAATTACTGAGAAATTTCGACCAGGTCTCAACAATAATATTATCAAATATTAAAGGGGAGGCAGCAGCAGTGGCGATCCGACAAAAATTAAGGGAATTTGATGTTACAGAACATCAAACAGAGCTACCCAGAATTATAGAACAGTCATATGCAGAATTAGGCAGAGATAGTTTGGGTGGGAGACCAGCTAAACCAAAACTATCTGAAAGTCCTGAGAAGGACTCAATTAAACAAACTCCTACATCTTCTAAAAAGAAGTGGGAGTCTACTAAACAAAATTCAAATGAGAAAAGATCTCAATCCCGAGGTAGGTCTCCTCAAAAGGAGCCCTCTGAAAGGAGGTACAACCTCAGGAATAGGGATAATTTGAGAAAACCTGATAGGTATCAAGATAATGATACACGTTCCTCTCGTCCCTTTCAGGTCTCATCACAGACTTCGGAAAGAAGAGGACGAACAGAACATAGAGAAGAACGCGTGAAATCGAAAGACGACAAGCACGCAACAAAAATTAAAACTAAACCTCAATTCTCCAAAAAGAAAGTAGCAGGAATAATAGTAAGACATGCCGAGAATTCTGAGAAGTCAACTCAAGAACGGAGAATGGGCTCAGACAATGCTGGACAGTGCAGCAGAAGTCACAATAGCTCGCCAGAACCTGATGGAACTTCTGGAGATAGTGGACTTGAATGAGTACATTACAGTAGAGACTGTAGACACCAGGGTTAGTACTCCACAAAGGTTATATGAAATAACACTACGGATGGAGGGAGACAAACCTAGACAGGTTAAAACACTTTTTTGGGAAAAACTATCAAAGGGTTATGACATACTTCTAGCAGAAAAAGACTGGCCACCACAATTCGCCAGGGAGTGCCCACAGGGCGAGACATGATTATGCCTGCCTTCTCCAATCACATTCCAATTCACTTAAAATATACATATGCCAGAAAATGGGCAGTAGCCCAGGCTCCAGCATTATATAAAAATCATGTAGGATGGGATGAGGACTCACCTCACCATAAAATTAATCTGAAACATGAACCAACTGCACAGAGGCAGTATCCTATTAAGCAAGAAGCTAAAAAACAGGTCAGGGAGATCTTAGATCAACTTGAATATCAAGGGGTGATTGAAACATGCACCTCCTCAATGAACAAACCTTTGTTTCCTGTCTCCAAACCAGACAATACATATCGTCTAGTTTTGGACTACAGACATTTAAACACTTGTTCTAAAACTTTTGCAGTGCAAAATGCACATAGCACAGCATTAATGAATAACATTGTGCGTAAACAATACAAAACAACATTAGACATCTCAAATGGTTTCTTTTGTCAAAATATAGCACCTGAAAGCAGGTACTTAACGGCATTCTCCATAATGGGGACCCAGCGTCACTTTTGTCGACTCCCACAAGGGTTCAAGAACAGCCCAGGTTTATTCTCAGCGAGAGTAACGGAGTTACTACAAATTTATGACAACGAGGCATTGTCCTATGTCGATGACATCTATCTGACAGACGATGACTTGGAAAAACACTTGAACAGGGTGAGCACCATTATATTGGGATTCGCCTCTGAGGGCTATAAGTTCAACTTTAAAAAGTCCCGAATTGCCCATCTCAATGTCCTATTTTTGGGATATGAGCTTTCAAGTTAAGGCAAGAGCTTGGCAGCTAACTTTCTAGAGAAATGTGCGCTGCTCCAACCTCCAAAAACGCTAAAAAACTTACAATCCATACTGGGATTCCTAAATTTTGGAAGAACATACATTCTAAACTACGCAGAAAGGGTTAAACCTCTCTACGCATTAATCAAACCTGATTTTTCAAACAAAGACTGGACACAGGAACACACAGAAATTTTGCGTTCACTCCAAGCTAACATGTTAGCAACAAAATACTTACAAACACGCGTAAGTCAAAGAAATTTGGTGATTCGAATAATTTCGGGTCAATGTGGATTCACTTACTTAACCTTTAATGAAGGAGAGAAAGTACCAATTGCATACAAATCACATTTGTATACACAAGCGGAAATGCGCTTCAGTTCAACTGAAAAAATTCTGACAGCAGTTCAAACAGCTGTAGCAAAAGAAAGAGCCTTAGCCCAAGGGAAACGCATAATTGTCGTTACCCCAGTACCGGCTTTAGAAGCGGTCACAAAAGCGAGCATTCCGAATGCTAAAGCTTTACATCCGAGATGGATACAGTGGGTTAATTCTCTTGCTGCAACAGATGTTGAATATGTTTTTGATCCAGATTTAAAAACACAGGCATTTCTCCAATATGAACAAGAATGTTCTCTGCCCACTGAGATTCTGCCTCTCGATCAGTATGAATTCATAATTTACACTGACGGATCCGCACAGCCCGCAACAGGGAGTAAGCAAGCTTACAGTGCAGCGTGTGCTATCGTTAAAGGTCGCATGCGAAATGGCATCTTCAGACCTATGGTCATAAAAACTCAGTCACTAGGTGATTGTACAGCTCAGCGAGCTGAACTACAAGCATTCAAACTGGCACTTGAGAGTACGGATCGAGAATTCCTCACACTGATAGTGTGCGATTCCTATTACTGTGTTCAGTCGTATAATGATTATATACGAACCTGGCTTGAAAATGGTTTTAAAGATGCGAAAGGTGGCACAATAAAGCACAAACTGCTTTGGGAACAAGTAGTTCAGTTGAAAGACGAACTACCAAAGGCTCACGTGATTCACACACTGAGTCATCAGCGTGATGGCGTTCACGTTGCAGGGAATTCATTGGCTGACGAAGCCGCGAAGGGGGCTGTTCAGACGGCTTCCGTAGCTGCGATCACTCGTTCAAAAACAAAAATAGACGGTGAGATAATGTTAGCTGTCAATGCTTCAAGCAAAGGCAGCAGTGCAGCGTTACCAAAAAGTTTCCACTCAAGTACTCTTATGTAATTGATGCGAATAACGTTCCTTTTGCTCGAATCCCTGGAGTGGGGGATAGGGTAATTCCAAACATGGAACGAAGAGCAGCCTTGATTTATGAAACACATTTGGGGAGGGTCTGTCACATCAAGGGATCTCAAAAACAATTTTGACATTAAAAAAGATGTACTGGTGGCCTGGAATGAATACACAAATTCACATATTCATCAACAACTGCTTAGACTGTAAATTACAGCGAGAGAGCCACCAGACACCATGCAGCGAATGCGGCAGCCCAGTGCAGACACCACTGTTAGACAGCATTAGGCTATCTAATCGCCAGCGTCCTACTGGACAAAGGCATTCCCGCAAATACTGAATCTAGGTTCCTATGGTTATGGCCTCAGCGCTCGGCTGACGCTCGAACTGTTATAAAAGATTTGCGAGTCTTTATCGGCACATACGCAATAGGCACGCTACATTCTGACCAGGGTCCTGCGTTTAGCTCCAGGGCTTACAAGGAGGCCATGGCCAGTCTGGGCGTTGCATTGCGGTACTCCTCTCCATTCCATCCTGAGGGAAATTCTGTTGTGGAAAGGAAAAACCGGGACATAAAGCAGTCTATAACAGCTAGGGTATTAGGCTCGGGTGACGGGTGGGTCAAACACCTAAATAGCGTCCAGCACGCTCTCAATAATTTGCCAAGAAGTTCTCTAGGGGGGGACACTCCATATGAGGTCCTATTTGGGACAAGAATGTGGGTTCCAGACTTAGAACACGTAGGCACAGTGGTGGACATGAAAACATTTGATGTCAAAGATCGTTTGGCTGTTTTACAGGATCTTAACAAGTTAAGAACGAAACAAAGCAACGTATCCCTACAGCCAACCACCACTGGGGAAAAATCGGCTGTCCCAGCAAGGCCTGTCTGGATTCCAAAAGTTGGGGATCTAGTCAGAGAAAAAATAGCGGACAAGAAGGAATTTGGACCTTCTTACAGACAACCGGTACCTGTTCTAGCTGTTCAAGGAACAAGGACAGTACTTCTGCCGCCCCTTGCTGGAAGAAAGGAGAAAAGATTTGTGTCAATCTACCTGATCAAACCACAACATGTGGCCAATACTAAGCAGTAGGCCTCGTGGACTCCGACCTAGTAGCAGACGCACTCCTCTCGCTACTATTCAAGAGGTTCAGACTGAAAGACTGATCACGATCGAAAATTCAGCAGTAACAAATGAATCACTAAGCAACAAAGCTATGGAACTCATCCCTCTTGACAACCAAATAACAGTTCGTCCAAATACACCTGTCTACACCAACGTGACACGTGAAGAACTGGTTTCTGTGATTTCAACAAATCCTGATGCAATTCCAACAATTGACAGAACTGCTTCTGGCTATTTCATTGACTTTGATACGTTCTCAGAAGATCCAAGCGAACCTGAAACGACGCCAGCATCATCAAAACTCAAGCAGCAAGTACGAGACTTTATTCACTTTCTGAAAAAGACTTATCTGGTTTCTCCATGGATTGAACTCTGGATTACATCTGGACTTTTTGTTTTCCTGCTCTGTCTAGCTTTGGTAACAACTGTAAGCATGCTTATAAATGGCAGATACATCCATGTGAACAGTGAAGGAAAAGACGTGAATGTACTTTTGAAACCACATAAATCTTCCCATCGTGAAGCAAGAGACTTGTCATCAGTGAACATCACAGCTGTTCCTATACAGGATGGTATAGTGTGGGACAAAACAGATTATGAAATCTTCGGTCCAAGTGAACAATTGAACATTCCACATTTATTTAAAATTTCACTAAGTGATTTAATTACGTCCAGTACCTATTCAGATGATTGGGACTTAGAGACTGTTCAAGATATAATGTTTGATCTAGAAAAATCTGCTGCATTTTCTAAAAATGAATTTTTAGAGGGTTCATCTGATTATGAAGAACTGTATTGTTATAACCACTATGGTCATCATTATTTGCACAAAACTGCATATCCAAGAAATGTGTTTATGTTTAACCAATGGGAACATTGTCCTACACCACCACAAGGTAGTTCGAAAACTTTTGCTAGTAAATTTCCATATTTTTCAGGTTACAATACATCTGACCCAGAAACGTTTTACTACAGAAATGTAAACAAAACAGGACTGAAAATTATGTTAACAAATACGAAACAGATTTATTCTGAAGCATTTATTGCCCAACTGTCTACACAGGGTTTCGACTTATGGAGAGACACAATAGAGACAAAAACTGTCTGGGGTAGTAAAGATTGGCAAGTACAGGGTATAGAAGCTTTATTTAGAGCCTGAATTATCCCTGAACAAATACTGTTTTTGAATGACACCGTCCAACAGACATCTTGTCTTGGATTAGCCAAGATCAAAGAGATGAAAACACCTTCTGTGCCAACACCTGCCAGTGATAATAATGCAAAGGCAGTGGTGACAGTTGACAATATACTACAACTCAACAGAACTCATCTAAATTGGAAAAAATGGTTGATCTGGCCCACAGACACAAACAACTGTCAGGAAAGGTTCTTGAACAAAACTCAGGGCTTAGCTATTCATAGGCCAGACCCAAGATATGTCCAAAGACAACATCCGGGGGTAGTAACAACATAGTGTGTAGGTAAATTATGCCTCGATTGGCTGCATAAATCTACACTACAGGATGTGAAGCAACACTTAACCTTACTTAAAGAGGACGCAGATCTTAGGGAATTCTTGCTTGGACCAAGAAAACCGCGTCAAAAACGTTTCATATATGCCGGCATCTATGCTGCTTATAACGAAGCATGGAAAGTGTCACAGATAGAGGCTGCAGAACGAATACGTGAACTTGATCGTATTAATTTAGAGAAAACACTCTCTGTAGTCGACAATGGGTTAACAACTTTGTCCTCCAGGATTTATTCATTGGATGGCATTGTATCCTCTGCTATCGACATTCTAGAACAAGATTTGGCTATGTTACAACAAGGTCAGTCTCAATTACGTTCTATGTGTTATTGACATGGACGCTGCAATCTTTGCGAGCGGGCTATGTGCCTTGGCGTTTCATCAACACGTCGTCTCTGTTTGCAGAATACAATCTCACTGATAAACAGATCGAATTGGCACAAAGAGGAGCGAGGTATACAGTGCTAAGCATTGAAAAAATGGAAAAGCTACCATTTACAGTGGCAGAAAAACCAGCTACAGAATGGGTTATTCATGGCAAAATAACGTTACCTGTGACAACTTTTCAGTTTCAGTATTGCCTCAGACAGATGCAAGCAGGCAAATATGAAAGGTTGGGTAAGGAATACATTAAGATATCATGGAATTTACCGTATACACATAGATGTTGGAGTGGGGATCGTGAAGTGTTTCTTAGCGGTACTAACTGTAAACATGCACTGACCGGATCACTCATTTGTCAGGACATTATTTTACACGGTGCTTGTAATGGTTCTGTGGCAAACTTGTCTTGCCATCAGCACGGTTCACCAGCTGCTGTGATTAATCCAGCGTTTGGACAACTTTCGAATGGGAGTTACCTCATGTTGAATGATCAGAGCTGCTGTGGAATGTTGCCAGGCATCCCATATCTAGTAACGGTCAACTCCAGGGTCACTTGATGTATGCAAGTATTGTTTCCCCCAATATACACAGTCAGGGAGTCGCCTTTATGGCCTTCGCTGAGCGTCTCTTTTTATAAGATTTGATACTTTAAGCAGAATGAAAGCCATGCTTTTACAACAAACAGTGCCTTTGACCTCGGCCAAAGAAACCTATGATCTACAAGTAGCAAGGACTTCGGCTGAGATACAGACTTTAATACGTACAAACTGCCCTATACATTTCGTAGAAATGATATCACGTATCTTTAACATGTCAGATACAACAGGAATTGTACATGTATTTAAGAGCATTTGCACCGGTCTCTTAGCACCGTTCCAGGCAATACTTGGAATCATTACGAACTTTGCACATTCGGTGTTTGGTGGCATACCATTAATTCTCGCACTTGTTGCCGGAATTTTATTCATCTGTCTGCTATTGCGCTATGGCCAGCCGATTCGCCGAAATCACTCCGAGCGAAATGGAGAAAGCTCTCCTTGAAAGAAAGTGCCGTGAGCGAATAGTACAGCTACTAGGCATGACTCGTCTACGGGACCTTAATACCACGTGGTTCCTGTCATTCCGACCAATCTGGCATGATTGCATCTTACCTGTTCTACGATGCCTGCTATGCGGTGAAGAATGTGTGTTGGACGCTTGTCTAACATATCCATCAGCTGCGCCAAAGGACGTCGATGCTTTGCTGGACCCGATAACGGCCCATGCTCTGTGTTGTCCCCAGAGGCTTCCAATCCTGATGTCAGCATTCATTGAGATCTCAGTCGCCTCCTGCTACTGCTGAGGTACGAGAAACAACTCCAGGCACACAGGTAACAACGAACGCGAACATTGCTGCGGCGACCTATGCTGAGAGCGATGTTTCCCATCTTTGTGCGGTCAATCTTTTACACGAGGTGTTCCAACTTACACCAACGACAGTGGAAGATGTTTTGTCTATTGAAATAGATGATCTCATGTTTACACCAGACCCGTAAACTGACTCTGATTCGGCATACTCTGTTCCAGTACAACAGCAACAATTTGGCCTTCATTTTTTTAGAAAAACCTTGGAACTTTACCAAATTTGAACTTTTGTCCCATTTTTTCGAACGAAAATGGCACTCCAATCTGCTTAAAGTAGAACTAGCCTTATAATACAGACTTGGCAGTACTTCCAGGGACACTTAGTCATCTTGTGTGTCTAAATTGTTAATTTAAGTTTCATGACAGGAAATGACTTTTGATTTTGAACAACCTTATCGATCATTTTCGTCATATGTGAATATTGCTTTTATATTTCGTTCCAAATGCATTTATTTCATACTTTATGCTGGAAATGAAAAGCACTGCTTAAATGATGTACAGCAACCTTTGCATTTTTAATATGTCTTTTAAAGCTTTTAGGATATGTTTTAATATGCGGTACTCCGTTTTTAATGTTTAGCATTTTAAATGTTTAGCATTTTAGTTTTGTTGTATACACAAAAGAGGAGTGGGTGTTGTGTACTTTATAGGGTGTCCATAAACGGGCTTTCTAGACTCATGTCCTTATATAGGCACAATTCAGCCTTGCCCTTATATAGGCATAAAATCCCAGACCTTATTTAGGCATAAGCCATGCATACCAAATACAGGCATGGATTCCGAAATCCGTCCACCCTAGCGTCTCAACGAGTCCATGAAAAAACAGACCCTCAGGCTGCGGGAGTTTCCCTTGCCCAGGACTATTGATTTCTTCAAGGACTCATACATTATGCATGAACCTCTATTCCTTAAGGGAATCATTCATGACGTCTTTCGCTACCCAACTTACGTCAATGCTAACATTTTCAGGTATAAATATACCTTCCCAAACCCCTGTAAATCAGAGGAGACCTCGACTTCAGAGGAGCCCGATTCCCGGCCAGACGCACTGAGAAGACACTGTCATTCCTGCACGCAGAGAGTCCAGCTTCCAGTGATCTAACTTCCCTTGCAGGGTGTTGGAGTTCGAGTCCGGATAGAGATTCCTACCTCTCTCATTCTTCAGGTATGGAGCAGACTAGAACCTAGAGGGACTCTTGGCATACTAGACTCTTGGCATGCTAGGCGTAACTTATTCTTAGTATACTCTAGCCAGGAATACAGCACCTACTTCTACTTCTCCCTACACCTAGGAAAGGTTAGGCACACTGGGTAGAACTAGGCTAGAAACGCATCGTATGAGTACTCGCATTTTTAGGCTGTGTCATTTTATGTAAATGCATATATGCTGAAAAGATAATGCTAACGCAGTATTATTTATTTTTACTGCTCACCTTGTACATTATTTATCTCGCATACTGTCTTGTGATCGTAACAGCACATCTAACTTACAACAGAAACAAGACTGTTCAATAAACCTTTTTATTGAAACGCCCGTCTGTTATTTCTGTGTGACTTTGAGAAAAACTGAACCATGCACAACTGAGCTGAGTGAAATAGTTATCTATTGTTTCTACGACTCTGGGACACGTCCTGATTCTGTAAGGGAAACACAGTGGTCATGTTTTGCGGCTGCCAGAAACTAATACCTTCTTGTTGTCAAGAAGTTTCTAGTGGCCTCTGAGCTAGCTGGCACAAGTAATTAAGTTTAATATACTCGATAGGGACATACCGACCTTAGTCCTATGTCAAACCTATAGGATATATTATTCCAATGCGCAGAGCCTATAAGGGAAATAGGAGCTACACTACACCAGGAAGTAGTGGGAGTAGCAACCACGTCCTACTTCTGGGGTCGGAACATGCTCGATGGCCCTCTTGGCCAAGAGGGCCGTGACTTCCTTCTGCAGAAGTACCAAGTGAGCCCCTGACATGCGGTGGAATTGAGGTGGCATGGCTGGGGGGGTGGTCTCGAAGGGGAGGGAGTAGCCCCTTCGGACAATGTCCAAGACCCACCTGTCCGAGGTGATGGGACGCCAGTGGTGAAGGTGATGGCGGACCCTGCCCCCTACTGGCGTGCTGTGCACCTGAAAGGAGGGACTAGGAGGGCTTGGAGGCCGCGGACGGGTTGGAGGTGGTGGCCTGACCCGCACGCTGGTTGCCCGAACCGCCACGGCGGTATCCACGTCCTCGGCCACGCGAAGACGCTTGCTGCGCGGGCCGGTGGCTGGGCAGCTGACGTGACTGGGCGCCACTTCCGTGGCCACGAAAGGGGCGAAAAGCAGAGGTGAGCGGAAGGCGTACAACAGAAAGGCCCAGGGACTTGGCAGTAGCCCGTGAGTCCTTAAACCGCTCCAGCGCATGGTCTGCCTTTGAACCAAAAAGACCGACTCCATCAAAGGGCATGTCCATGAGTGTATTCTGGACATCACCCGAGAAACCAGTTGTTCTCAGCCAGGCGTGGCGACGTAGCGCCACCGTCGTTGCAAGCGATCTGCCCAGCGAGTCGGCGGTATCAAGGCCACAAAGGATGGTGTATTTAGCCGCATCTCGCCCTTCCGCAATGGCGCGGGTAAGCAGTGTCTGGACCTCCTCAGAACACTGCGGCAAAACAGCTGCCACCGAATCCCACAGGGAGTGGGTATATCGGCCCAAAAGGCAAGCGGTGTTGACGGACCGCAAGCCAGCACTGGAGGAAGAAAAGCCTTCTTCCCAAATTGGTCCAGGCGTTTGGATTCCCTATCCGGAGGGGCGGTAGGGAAGGCGGTTTGGGAGGCAGAGGCTTGGACAACCAAGCTCTCAGGGGTGGGATGTTGGGAGAGAAACAAGGGGTCGCCCGGAGCAGGGTGATGGCGTCGGGCCACGTTCCTATCCACAGGAGCCCCTGTGGTGGGTTTGGACCAGGCACCCAAAGAACGTCAGTGAGTGCATCATTAAACGGCAGCACAGTCTCCGAGGAGGAAGCCGACGGCTGAAGCACTTCTGTCAGGAGGTTAGTCCTGACGGCCACAGTAGGCAACTGGAGATGTAAGGCTCCAGCTGCTCTACGCAACACCGTTGCAAAATTAGCTCCCTCCTCCGTAGCCACGGGAGGAGACAGCATGCCAGTGTCAGGGGAGGTGTCTAGACCACTGGCATCCCCAAGTTCCTCAGCCCAGTCCGGATCATACTCACACTGTTGTGTGAGAGGGTCCTCAGACCCCTCCCAGCTCTCCTGGTCCTCCTCTTGTTCAAAATATGGAGGAGGAGGGACATTTGGGACCCAAGGTCTCATCGGCGCCGGAGCCGGCGTCGAGCGACGTCGGTCCGGCTCCATGTCCGGAGCCGGAGAGAAATCGGGGAACGACGCCGTCCGGAGCCCCGGACGGCGTCAGGAACGGCAACGGGGACATCGGCGGAGGCGTGGTTAGGTCAACCGGCGTCGATGGGGGTTGCGGTACCACCGGAGCCGGGATCGAGGCCGGGACCGGAGCCGAGGCCGGGATGAAGGCTGGTGGGACAGGCGGCGCCGGGACCGGAGTCGACGGCGGCGCCGGGGCAACCCCATCAGGGCCCGCGGGGCCCGAAGGCGCACCTGAGGGACCTGAAGGCCCGAAGAGGCGGGCCATGGCCGACAGGAATTCCTGTAGCTCGGCCGGAGTCGCCCCGAACCCGGAAAGAACGGGTAATGCGGGGCGGCTCTACAGGCATGTCCGGGGCCGCGGGGACGGTGCCGACTGGGGCCTCAGCCGAGTCGCGAGACCGGCGAGGCGAAGTCTTAGAGCGATGACGCCGCTTAGACTTCTTGTGCTTCGACTTACCGGAGGAGCGCGAAGACTTGGACTCCGACGAACGGCGGGGACTCCGCGACCGGCCCCTCGACCTCTCCCGGGACCGGGGCTTGGTGCGGCGCGGAGCCGACTGCCGGACCTCGAGTAGCTTTCGAGACCGCTCTCGCAAAGCCTTCGGATGAAGTTTCCGGCAGACAGGGCACGACTTCGTGTCGTGGTCTCGGCCGAGACAGAAGAGACACTCAAGATGCGGGTCCGTGATCGACATCATGCGACCACAGGCCTCGCATGGCTTAAAGCCGGGCATCCCTACGACACCTAGGAGTCGTGAAGACTCGATGAAGAAACAGTGAAAAAATTCACAAAAAAGGTTAGTCAAAAAGTGACTAGGGCACTGCTCTTCCCGGATCTGCGCTTACTGGCGCGGAAAAAGAAGAACTGACGTCAGCGCGCAGGGGCGGCGTCTAAGTACTGCCTGCGACGTCATCCCGGCGATCACGACGCCGACGACGGACGCGGAGCCGCATGACGCCGCCTACCGACGCGCAAGGGTACTGCTACGCAAAAAACTTTCCGGATCCAGCCTGACGCCTGGGGATATTCTAAGGTAAGGAATCTGTCACTAACGTGTCTCTTTCAGATGTCTTATACAACAGTGTCATCAAGTGTGTACCTGCACCCAAAGTTCGAATCATCTGAAGGGTCTCAGTTTGTGGAGGAGCCTTCATTTCCCTTACTCTCCCGGCAATGTTAGCATATTGTAGAAATTGACCTGTTCGTACTGAGAATGTCACCCGGGCCTATTGAAATAATATAAAGTCTCCTCTAGATATCCCGAGGGTCCCACATCAACCCTCACTCCACCTTACAAAGATCTCGAGACGTTTAACCATATAGTCTTAGATTGTGGCAATTGTGTGATTCTGAACAAGCTGACACTTATTTTTTAAGGCCGGCAAATGTGAGAAATGTGGTTTGCAATGAAGCTAAATTCTGGAACATAAATATTAATAGACTTTCTAAGAGTATGGCATGATTTTAGATGTTAATGTTATTTATTGACATTTATTTTCCTCTTTTTTCTACAGTATGGTTTACGGTTGCTATAAACCAGGAAAAAGTATATAATCTCCACACAATAACAGACCTCAAAAGATTATGTAAAAATTAATTTAAGGCCCTGTAATTAAAGTGCACAACAATCCCCTAATCAGCCATTCAGATAAATCATTAAATGTCCGGGTTATGTTAAGTGTGCCCAAATGCTCACTTTTAGTAATAGCTTATTTGTAATTGTGTGAAATATAGTGAACGTTAACCAACAAGAAGTAGGAAAATGGATCTTGTCAACTGTAGAAAAAGCAAATACGATGTGAGGCTATACCTGAACTGAATTGCCTTACATGACCTAGAACAAACAAACTAAATGGCTAGCACGAACATTAGAATCAAGAACTGAATGCATCACACCGGACTAAATAAAACTGGCATCCCTTTAAGCCCTCTGCAAACAAAACATCATTGGGATCCATGGAGTGCCCAATACCTATTCCTACATGCGGTGTCTCGGAAATTAAGTGATTCTTCCCCCCTTCATATGACCTATTGCATCACATTCTAGTGCTTTCTTCAATCAAACAGCATTTGTAAAGCGCAACACTGTCACCCCTAGGGGTATTTGGGCGCTGTGTCTCCATCGAAGAGCCAGGTCTTGAGTCTCTCTCTGAAGTCTGCCAGTGAGGGGGCTGTGTGGAGCTGGAGGGGAAGGTAGTTTCAGGTCTAGGCAGCGATGTAGGAGAAGGAGGAGCGCCCACCGCTGCGGCGAATGCGGGGGGTGTGTGCCAAGGCGAGGGAAGAGGAGCACAGGTGTCTAGCGGGTTGGTGGAAGTTCAGTCGATGGTTGAGGTAGGAAGGTCCTAGGTCATGGAGGGCTTTGTAGGCATGGGTGAGGAACTTGAACTGGCATCTTTTCTGGATGGGGAGCCAGTGGAGGTCTCTCAGGTGGGGGGGGGGGGGAGTAGGTTTGTTTGGGGAGGTCCAGGGTGAGTCTGGATGCAGCATTAGTATGGTCTAGAGTCTTCTGAGGAGCTTGGTGGAGATGCCGGCGTAGAGGGGGTTGCCGTAGTCGAGGCGGTGGTGACAAGGGCCTGAGTGACGGTTTTTCTGGTGTTGGTTGGGATCCATCTGAAGATTCTGCAGAGCATGCGAAGTGTGTGGAAGCAGGAGGAGGAGACTGTGTTAACTTGCCATTTCATGGTCGGTTGGTTGTCGAAGATGATGCTGAGGTTGGGTGCGTGGTCGCTCGGTGGGTATGGGTCTGAGTTCTTGAGGTCATCCATCAGTCTGTTTCAGTTAATGCATCAAGGATCAGTGAGGAAGCCGTATAAGGCTCTGTGTATCTGGAGAGAGTGTGAAGGCCCCTTCATCACTGCCATCAACAAACTCACACATCTCTGCCATCCATGTGAGGAAGACCAACATACTGAATCTGAATCCGCAGATACAAATACAGAGGATTGAAGCATTAGAAAATAAAATAGGACAGTGTTTGTTACTGGATACCTGGTGGGAGACAATCAAGTCTTTAACCAACTTTAGATGTACTATCCTCTCTAACCACATTTTGTGCATTTCTTATTGCATTTCTCCTCTGCCTAGCATATAATTTGTGTTCAGATTATTTCACAACATTCATAATGCTATACTAATGTAAATTGTATACACTACCAGTCTGTCAATTTTATATTCACTTTAAGTTAGTTCTGTTTCAAAACCATGGTTTCCCGAGTTTTTTCCCCTTTTTTTTTTAATATAACTTTTGCTGTGCATTGTTCCGTTGATGCCGCTGCTTCAGAGGGCTCGAGGAATAAGTGTAATGATACAGGAAAATGGAAGGGAAAGTATGAAATAGTGTACAAGCAGATCCAAGCACAAATGATAACACATATTGCTCTCTCTCCTAGCCCTTTGCGGTCTTTCACGGCCGCCCAGGGAACATATCCACTTAACTTCCCAACAGGAAAAATTATATCGCATTTCCTATTAGCTGCAGAGCTTATCATAGCTCAGCTATGGAAACTCCCCACAACATCCTAAGGCAACATGTAGTAGGGGAGAGTATGGTCAATCTATGCTATAGAACGACTATCAGCATCGGTTATGGGCACCCCTTAATTCCACATGTGAAAAGAGAACAGGGAGCAGGCAGGATTCCACCAGTGTTGACACCAATCCTACGCAACTCTTGAAATTTGCAAGCTCTCTTGATCAGAAGACAAGAGTCCCTGAATGGTCTAGACAACCCGTCTAATGCTGGTAGCCGAAATGATTGATCTGAACTTGTAAACTCATTGCCAACTGTGGAGGACATACGTGTTGCACTCCTAATGACATCTCCATTGCAATTTATGTAACTTTATCTTTTGAGTTTCATTTTGATAATGTCATATAGACTACTGGTTTATGTTTCTCACTCTTGCTTGTTATCCTTCATAATTTTGATTTCCTTCTCAATGTTTAGCATTGTTCTGTGATTTTCTTTTTAAGTGGAAAAAAAATAGCGGACAAGTAGCAAGGGATTGGAAATTGATACAATAAGGGATGGAAACAAGATTCGTAGCTGTTGGTACTATGGGAAGACATAGTTCATCACTGATTCTAATTCATTCTTCCGTCTGCATTTAATAAATATCGCTGCCATGCCATTTTAGTCTATTTGTGCGATAATCTCTTTCACGCTATATATGTCCTTGAAATCAGTTTGATATGCAATATGCTGGCTATATATTCGTTTTACTATTTCAAAGTATTTTAGGCTCCTTAGCAACCCCTAAAATGCTGCATTCTGTCAAGAATCTAGAGGCCCTGGCATTGGCGCCATAAAAAAAAAGAAATTACGTTCAAAAGAAGACTATCAGACGCTTGTGAGGAACAACCCTTTTATGGATAAAATACTACTGTACACATTGGCTTGTTTGCTGTAAAGAAACACTTTGCACATTCTCCTCTACCCTAAGAGGGAGGTATTGGATTCCGCCAGCTCATTTGTCTCTGCTGGAAGCAATCCCCCCAGCTCTCTAGCCCACCCTAACTGCCAGCTCTGCCAGCTTGCATCCTGGCTGCACCCAATTAAAGCACAATGCTCGAAAACAGACCCAAGAAGGAAATATCCATTCACAACAGCAGGGTGGCTGTAAATGAAACGTGCACATCCACCTCGAAATGGAACGAGAAACCAACCGTTTTTGGACGGAGCAGGAGGTCTTGTGCACGCTGGCTGCTGCCAAGAGTGGTGTTTCACTCTTTGTAGTCAATTCGTGTACATGGAGGACACCAAGTCAAGGTGGCATGGGGAAAGCATTGCCACCTGGCATGTTTCAGTGCATTCACCCGCATTTTACACTACATTCAGGTGACTGAGCCTTTCATTCAGGAAATATTCCGGCTAAACAAAATTACAGGAAGTCAAATATCCGTAGCAATTGCTTATACGGAAAAATAAAATTGCGGGCTGTTCCGCTAGTATTGTTTATTAAGCGTGCAAATTATAAGTAGCCTGATTGTCCTTTTTTTTTAATCGGCCACTTCTCCTAACAGAATTGAATCTAATTAACCCACAACAACTAAAATAGCCAGCGCGAATCCACGTCTGCGCTCCCGAGCGCGCATACGAACATTACATGCACTACGAGCTGTAACACACCGGGGACCAGGGTCTTGGGTAATCCAGAAGGACCTCCACCCTAGTAAGATTATGGCTGTTAGCCCTGATTGAGCCAAGCAACGTCGGATCATCAAAAGGACCACAGCTTTTGAATCCAACTCGAAATTTTTGCATAAATAGTTTTTAATAAGGCGCAACCAGAAATCCAACAAAAAACTGGGTAGGAGCGTGATGGCAACCAGGTCTCAACAGGAAAACCTTCATCGTCCCCAAAAGGACGACTGAAAACATCTATCAGACTTTAGAGGGAAAGTCTGCAATACAAGATCCCAAAGCCAGTAGAAAAGAACTAGTGACAGAATTCTTGAGCATTCAACCCAACCGGGTCGCAGCATATGAAACACTTGATACTATGAACAATACAGAAAGGGAGGTGGAACAGTGCATGTGGTCCACCACGGGCAATAACCTGGATGCACATCTCCAATCAAAGACAGAAATCACCGCACAAGTCCACTGTAGCAATGATGAATAAAGTCGATTCCCGGACGGAAATATCCACGGTTGAAATATTCGCCATCTCCATGCAGGAAGGTGGCCAGGACGGCACTCAAGACAACCAAGAGAATGAGTAAACTGAGAGCCTATCACGTTTTTTATTAAGTGAAGCAGATGACAGGCTACATGACGAAACCGAAGCAATCGATGACAGCAAAAGGATTTCATCGTCAGATATAGGGCAGAAAAGAACCTACTTCGCAGATCACTCAGTATTAACATCAATCAACACGAATCTACTTGCAGCAACCAATGCGCTACCTGGCAGCCACATAAACTTGAATTATAGGTGGATTTGATGCAATCTCTGGCTAATAATACATCCACACTGAACTCAAAGATCAGTTCTTTGGAAAACAAGTTTAACAACTTGGCCAATAAAAGGTCTTCAGGCCATTGTGCCTGTGCTCCTATTGTGGATAAACTCTACACTCTCCCTGATTTGCTAGCACTCTTAGTAAAGAACTTAAAGCAACCAATCCACAATAACCGTGATCAGTCTGAAACTAGTCAAGGAAATCATGAATCGCTGACACTGGTATCCGCCTGAAAATCCACTGCACAACAATATACAATTGGTAACTGAGGGTTTATGTCAGGCGACAGTTTATGCCAAGAGACAGAGCAATGTAGCACAGGTTTCCCCATCGCTAGTAGTCCTCAAATTGTATTAGCAGATGATTCTCTATCAGTTGACGAAGTAACGTTGGACTTCACAAAGACTATGAATATATCTATTGTCACCAAATATTGCCATAAACTAGCAGACACAGCCAGAATCTTAACAAGTAGAGAAAAAAAGCTCAAGAACAAGGGAGTAGCCAGAAAATTAAAATATCCCGACTTTGAACCAACGCTTTCATGGCATCAAGCAAACAAATCAAGTCATCACGATCCTCCCCAGAAGAGCTCTCTTCCGTCCAAGCATCTATCCATTCAACATTCCATCCACCTGCTGATATCCACAATTCCACCTTTATATTCTGTCATCCAATCAATCTTTCAACTATCATTCCGTCCTTTCATCCATCCATATCCAAACCTATGCATTCATCTCCAAGCTTATCCATCTATTAATCTATCCATCCATCTTCCCTCTCACTCATCCATCTCTCCATCCACCCATCAATCCATCCTTTGTCATCCATCCATCTATCCTTGCACTGCATCCATCTGCCCTTCCTCTCACTGATCCATCTATTCCTTTCATTCATCGATCCAATCATCCATCCTTTCACTCGTCCTTCCGCCCAACTACTCATCCATCCCTTTACCCTTTCACTCATCTATTCATCCACACACCCATCCATGCTTTCACTCATCCGTTCATCCATCCACCCTCCCTTGCTCTCATCCATCCATTTATTCACTCATCCATCTCCCCTTTTATACATCCATCTCCCCTTTCATACATCCATCCTCCCTTTCACTCATCCATCCCTCCTTTCATCCTTCCATCCACCATCCCTTTCATTCATCCATCCACACTTTTGCTCCATCTATCCATCCTTTCACTCCATGCATCTGTCTATCCACCCTTTCATTCATCCCACCCCTCAATCCATCCACCCTTTCTTTCACTCAGCCATCCACCCTTTCACTTATCCATCCATTCTTTCACTCATCCATCCAGCCTTTCATCCATCCATTCACCCTTTCATTAATGCATCCATTCTTTAACTCATCCAATCTTTCAGCCATCCTTTAAGTCATTCATCCATCCATCTACCATCGACTATCCTTTAACTCACCCATCCATCCCCCCTTTCACTCACACATCCATCCTTTCACTCACTCACTCCCCTTTGTCTGCCAAGTTGCAGACAGAAGAGACCCATCAAGAACTGCACCCAGCTGTACCTTATAAAGTTAGGGGTTCACGGCATCCCAGCATCCATCTATTCACCCATCCATCCTTTTGCTCATACATCTATCCACCCTTTCACTCCATCCATCCACTAATCCATCCATCCTTTCTCACCATCCATCCACCCTTACATCCATCCATTATTTCACAAATCCATCCATCCTTATTTTTATCCATCCACCCCATTTCACTCATCCATTCACTCTTTCACCCATCCATCTTTTCACTCTTTCATTCATCCATCCATCCATCGTTCCACTTGCCCATCCACCCTTCCACTCACACACCTATCCATCAGTCCTTTCACTTACTCAACCAACCACCCACTGACCCTTTCACGTTAATTAGAGCCATTTTTCAGTCGAACTGCAGGCAGAAGAGGTCCATCACGAACTCCACCCTTGCTTTAGCTGCTAAAACGGGGGGGGGTGGGGGGGGTTCACGACGCCCCTGCTCAACAAAAATAGAAACAGTGAGGTGTACATCACATTCTACAACAACAAAGAACTTTAAAGTTTCTTGAGACTGGGGATGTCATCTGTGTGCAAGAAACTTTGAGTCTGAGCTTACTACCACTAGACGGATACCAGGAATTTTTTCAAACAACTTAGATGGATGACCATCTGGCAGATTAAAAATCTATGTCACCACTGCCTCAAGTTCTAAGGTAAAGATAGTTGAACAGGATCCTACATATCAGGCGCTATCTTTGGGAAAAGATAATATAGACTCGACTACAAAGATAATACTTATAATTAATGTCTACCTCAACCTGTTCAAAGGCTCTAAAGAGGAAACTATTAACGTCTTCTAGGACTCTTTAGAGGACATGCTCTGCAGATTTCCAGACAATGAGATATTACTTGTTGGCGAATTCAACTTGAAAAATCTGTTGCAAAAGGTCTCAAACGTCAATAATCTATTAGAAAGAAAGCAGAAACTGCACCCTTATCTACAGGTCTATAGGCTCCTCTCCCTTCAGGAACAGTGTAATGAAAGCAACTCGGAATTAAGCACGCACAAACGGGGGGTGTACACTAGGCTATATTTTTGCAACTAAATTTCTCTCTACATGCTTCAAATAGCTATACCACAGCGGGAAAAAAACAACTACTTCCCACTAGTAGCCAAGACATTAAAAGAATACAATGGTGTAAAATTACAAGAGAGCGATTTAAACACTGGCAAATTGCTTCATCACAAGTACTAACCCCACCAAACTCCAATAAATACATGATCCTGTCAACAACATGGACAAGTATAATCACCTCCATTCACAATTCTTTAGTGGGCAATTGATTTAACAGATGCAATTAAGCATACCTACATCAACGACCTACGGGATAAAAAAACCATAGTTTAATTTCAAGCTTAAAAGAGCAAAAGCAGATTTTAGGAAACTGAACAGGATATACAAGAAAGATATAACAACTGAAAATGTGAAGACCATCTTGACTGAAACAACGAAGTCATACTGGAAACTTCTTTGGGAATCGAAGGAAGATCAATAGCTAAAACTGCACGCCTTAATGAGGAATAGGAACCAATCAAAGTTCTGGCAACAATTTACACTCTAACATGTACACAAAAAAATTATTGTATCCCGTTAGACATATGGGTGAAGTACATTAGCATTGACCAACATATACAATACAGAAGTAGCGATTGCTGCAAACATAAAGCTCTCTTTCGAGGCAACGGTGATACCGATCACGATAGAGGAGCAAATCACCACAAAATCCATGAATAAAGTGTTTCAGTCAATTAGAGTAAGTGATCCCCCGACCCAAACAGCCTAGCAGGCTCCTTATTCAAATCCGACACCGACTTTTGGACCGAGCAACTAACGCATCTGTTTCTACCTGCCTATACATCTGCTGACGTTCCTGACTCGTGGTGTGGGCCAATATTACACCCCACACACAACAAGCATTTGCAATGCAATAGGTCTCGCATTTGCCTGAGTTTGTGCTATTGGCATTGTAAATAACAATGCATTTTATTTATGTGTTTTGAAAACCTGCAAGCGGTGCGTAAACACGCACTTTGTACTTGTAGCCATTGCTTACGAGAAGCCAGGCTGGCAGTAAAAGAGGCGCAGTTACTGCCAGGCTTGCTTCTAGTAAGCAATAACTATGCACCGCTTGCAGGTTTTTCAAAACACATATATAAAAGGTATTGTCATTTACAATGCCAAAAAAACTCTGGCAAATGCGAGACCTATTGCATTGCAAATGCTTGTTACTCGTGTTAACAGTATTTGGGCAAAGGACTCACCTGACCAGTATCAGTGTATGATTTAAATATAGCCATCGGCACCTGGAAAATGACTAGTTAACCTTTACAAAGGCCTTCCTCTGAGCGGCAGCACACCTGCAGCAGTTTTTGTGACTTTTGATCCGTTTGAACTAAAAACGCACGTGTTTGTTAAAATGTTCAGATTAAGCAGCAGATGATGGAATTGATGCAAGTGCAGCTTCTACCGTGAAAACTGCAGCAGTGAGTACTAGAGTGGGTAGCCAGTAGTCTAATGGCTTGCCACTTTTCCCGTTTCCCTCAGTGACCCTCTTGCAATTTGGTCTTATTTTGTTATTAAAGATACAGAGTTTAAAGTACCAGACCTTTATAAGTGCAGAGCTGGAGGTCTGCTACTCTGTCCAGGACTCTAGTGTTGTGTGTGAGTGCTTCCAAGGTGGATACCCAAGTGGTGTTCCAATTCTGGATTGGTACATGACGCAAGCACCATATTAAAGAAAAAGCTCCACTGCACGTGTTAGGCACTTGGGCGTGTTGTAACCAAATAGCCAACACGTGTCCCTGTGTTATTCTTTATGTGTTGCAACACATGCTCAAGATCTGCCTCCACCTCAAAATTTAAAACTAGTCCCAAAGATTGGAAGAAAGAATCCTGCTTTATCAATATCGATGAGTCAAGATTTCTGCAAATCATTGCAGCCGGCCTCTTTGTGCTTTGACGGGTAGATACATCTGGCATGCTCATTGCAAAAAAATGGCCCAGTGACATGAGAGACATACCAAACTAGTTGTGGGGGTCTGGCTCAACTGGAGGTCCTCTTGGGCCCTTAAGCCCAAAGCGAGCCGAGCCTTCATGTGGCTTCTGCCTGCCACCCACACTCTTACATCATGCACCAGGAGATAAAGAAAAAGCATTAACTTTTTATGTAAATGAGAGAGAGAAAAAGATATTCACCTAGTGCCTGAATTGTATATTGTAAAACTAGAAAACCTGGTATAAATTTTGACTTTTCCGGTTGCCCAAATGATGTGAGCCTAAGCAATTCTTTTTTTTCAGTGTGATGATGATTTCAGGATGTATGCAGTACAAAAATCTTTCTTGTTTGTGTTTGATTTAATAGACTATAATGTTGCTTGGTGGAGGATGGAGGAATAATAACCTAAGCCACATGGCAAATGACGCCTCTTGGTTCAATAATGGCATTATCGTCAGGGTGTTGGGGGAAGGACGGGGGTGGTGGGTTTGCAAATGTTTTATCACTTCATGTTTAAAGACTATCACTTCTAATAAATGGCACTCAGAGGATTGGTATATTCTAAAGTACTATGGTTAAGGATTTATATTAAAGAAATATGCATTCTGTATTTTTAAAGAGACTTTATCATATTTTACATTATGTTTGTTACATGCCAAATATTTTCAAGACTCAGCACCTGCTCTTACAGTCAAGCCAGACAATTTTTTTTCCGGTTAAATTGTTGGTTTGCTCACCTTTATTGCTAACACAGCACTGCGGCCTGGACTGTACTAGATCAGGAGCTGTATTATGAATTTATGCGCTGCTGCACAGTGGAGCTGTTCGCTTACATTCAGGGCCACTGGAATTATACGATTCTGTGGCCGCTACATTTTCCGCATACTTATGGATTCGCTGCATTTGCCAAATAATCCATCATCTGCTGCATAATCTGCAGATTTGAACAAAACTAGTTTGATCGGATCAAAAGTTACTAAAAACGGAGCAGCATGTGTTGCTGCGCACTGGGAGGCCCTTTGCATTGGTTATTTTTCTGTTGCTTATTGATATGTTTGGGTGTGTTAAATGTACACTACTGAGGTAAAACCTTTACCCATGCTGCCAGATGTGAGGCGCTTTCAAAGGGCGGGCTCCGAGCTCAGCGACCGCTGCTGAATGGACTTCACGGGCCTGCTCGAATTGCCCTACAATAAAGGGAAGGGGGTGGGGGACCCCAGGGTCACACATCCACACGATTAAAGCGTCAACACTCATTCTGTATCAATTTCATGCGGTGGCGTGAAAGCAATAACTTGTCTCCAAACAGCTTTACTTTCCGTGCAAATTGCGAAATAAAATCCTAAGTGTATTTGGGATGCAGTGATAGGTGTTGAATAACAAAAGCATTCAACACTAGGGGAAATTGCTGGACGTCTTCCTTCTTCTAGGACATTGCTGAGAGCGCCCAAACTAAATAAAAAGAACACGCAAGCCTCTTACGTCACATTCTTTATAATGGGACACCGTGTTTAGTCAAATATCTCCTGGTCACTGTGGTTAAACGCGAAACTTTCAGCTGATGTAATGTGTTTAGAAATGAGCTGCAGCAAACCAGTTGTTGTCATAATGTACAATACTATGACTATAAGACATATCCCATCCTGCTGTCTTAAAACGCGGCTAAAGCCCGATTATTCCGAAAAGCTCTCTTAAACGGGCGTTTAGGAGGGCTGCACGTCGCACACTCAGTGAACACATTCACAAACGTATGTTCACAAGATATATATTTGGTACAAAAATGAAACGCGCCCGTTTAAAATGTTAAACCACTGGTACAGATGATGGACGCCCGACAGACACGACAGTACATAATAAAACGAATCAGCTACACTGCGAGCAAACGCTTTAACCCCGCACGTGAAAAGCTCGACAAACACACAGGGCCTGGCTGGCGCTCGAGTCCAGCTCCTCGTGGCGAGCTGGCGCTATCTGCTACTGGCATCGGTTTTCGAACCAGATGGATCGCCTGCGTGGCCCGCTACGCCCTACCTTTTGAAGACGCCGAGAGTGGCTGAAAATGATTATTCGCGTGAGCAAAAAAATAAATAAATAAACCGAGCGCGGTGTCCCTGAAGCAGGCACCGCGCTCGGTCTTAAAGTTTAAAAAAAAAAAAAAAAAGAGCGCAGTGTCCCATAGCGCTGCAGCCGCCATTGTCCCCATCAGTGTCCAGTTTCAAAAGAGTGCTCACCCACCAGATAAAGCCCACCATGTCACGCCGCAAGCAAACGATCCAGTCCGGGTGGGCCGGCCGAGAAGGAGACAGGGCGGTAACAAAAAAGCCTCGTTTTCAATCGGAGGCCAGCGTTCAGCATAAATGATGACGCCAGCCAATGGGAATGATGGGCGGGGCTTCAAGTCCCCTTCTGAAATCTTATCGATCACAATAAGCCTCGCAGAGCGAGGAGCGCTAGGTCTGCGAGACCTAAAAAGCAACAAGAGGGAGAATGGTGGGAAACAATGGCGGCGAGGTGAGTGCATTAAAAAGAATGATGCAGCACTCCAATACCTTTGGATTGACTTTGCTTTATATATATTTTTTAAACTGAAAGAAAAAAAAAACAGATGAGGGGGTAGCGAGGGCCTGCAAACACATGCACTCTTAAAGAGTGCTAGACTAAAAATAGAAAAAAAGGTACCGCTAACAGCGGCGGCCAGTAGAAGGAGACTGGCTGCAGAGACAGGAAACTGTACTTTGCCCAAGCTCCATGGATGATCGAAGAGGAAGAAGAGAAAGTGGAAGAAGCAGGAGGCCCTAACTAATGAGAAGCAAGGAAATGAGTGACGTGGGAGCCAACCAATGGTAAGTGACGGTAGGTACGGGTGGGCTCCAAGCCCTTTTTCAAGCTTTTTATTTATTCACAATAGCTTTCGCTGATTGTGCATGTGCTGTAGGTGAAGCTTAAAAATAAAAGTCTTGAGGTCGGGTGCGTCAGTACTGTTCTGAAAAGGAATAATGTTTGTTGTGGAAGAGAATGGGTAACTGAAGCAAGGAAGGGGTGGCCAAGGCAAAGCGTACTGGACAGGATTTGAGTCTCTGACTCGAACATTTAGTGGTGTTATTTGTTTTTCTAATTTGTTTCTTTTCTGTTTTATTTAATATTCATCATTGCCAGTGGTGGGTGCAGGGAGCTCCTGTAGGGCTTGCAGGGAGAGAGTGAAGACTGCAGGTCGCCCCTGTGGTGAGGGCTTGAGGGGTGCGGAGAGCTCTTGCAGGGTGGTGAGTGAGGATTATGGGCAGCTCAGCAGTGACATGAGTGAGGGTTGCAGGATGCTTGTGCCGGAAGGAGAGAGGGGTGTGGAGAGCACTGTATGGAAGGTGAGAGGGGGTTCTGAAGGGTGCCGGGAGCTCCTACAGGGAAGAGAGTGAGGGTGCACACCAAGGTACAGCAAAAAAAAAAAGAAAACAAGAACTACAAAACACTGTAACCATAATCAAGCAATATCAATAAGTGTGTTTACTTTATTATTTCTCTATTCTTAAATAAATCTCCACATATTTTCCAGCTTTACGCTTGCTTCCTCTGCGCTGGTGCACCTCAAAGTGAGGCGGCACTTGGAGCTAATGGGCATGTATAGAGAGAAAGGAAGAAGTCCAGAAAGCAGTTTCAGTGTGTTTTATGTTGTGCTTGCATCTTTGCTATAATGTTTCTCCTTATGGTGATTCACCTCTGACTACCGCCACCAAATACACGTAACCTGGAGAAGCAAGATGGCAGAGAATTTAGGAATCTTTGGAGGTTTGCAGGAAGGCTCATAGTGCCAGCCTAATGCTCCCAGCTACGGATTACATGGAGGCTAGAAATACTAACAGGTGTTTTAGTACCAAGTGACTCGAGGAGTAAAGCCCTTGCTGCTTACCTTTTACTATAACTAGCAGGTTACGAGTCAGAATCCTGGCAGAATCAGTTCAGGCTTTCAACCTTCTGATCTCGATAAACTGAATGGCAATAGCAAACAAACACCCTCAGTTACCTAAAATATACCCATATCAAAGTGGAACAGTTTGAGTGAATAGTTTCCATTGATTTAAGGTTGAAAAGGAATGACTGTGTAAAATAAAGTGGTGCTGCAGTAATGCTGCAAAATCCTTGAGGTGAAGCGTACCTCGCTTCCTTTGGCATCCAAGTTTCTGTCTTCATTTTATTTATGTATTTATTTAAATAGAGTTTTATAAAGCGTCACACAGAGCCTTGGCCACTTTAGTGTGCACGGAAAGAAAGAAATAGCTATGATCTTAAATTGGGGCCGTCAATCCCTATTTGCTGGTATTGCCACCTGTGATTGATGTCTGCAGCAGGTGACATCCCTGCAATTGCTATATTACCATGTTACAATATCTCCCAACCTTATGTGAAAAACATCCCCCAAGAACGAACTGGAAACCCACCAATGGCGAGAAGACGCCGTGGCGTGTCTGTGTGTTCCTAACAGAGAGCCGATGCTGAACAGCACTCCAGCGGCCTAGCAGTTAAGTGAATTCCTGCTGGACCCAGCAATCACGCAGCAGAAGCTTATGAGCAGTGAATTAAGTTACCGGGGCAATGCAGACTGCATTTGTCCACTCTGCTTACGGCAATCTATCAAAGTCGGTGACAGCACTTAAAGCAGCAGAAACAGAAGCCCAACACCACTTAGTATTGCGTTACCCGCAGCATTACAGGCCGGAGAAGGCTGTGTGGGGAGGCAGCCACGGAGCATCCGCGTCAAGGCAGACAAGCAACAGCGTCGGCAGGGCCTACCGTTCCTTCCGTCATTGGACGAAGCGTGATACAAGCACGCGTGTGCCCTAGAACTGATATCTGCCAGTCCTATTCGAAGCCAAGACCTAATGAACAAGCTGAAAGAGACGCCGTGATCGTGCGAGCGTGCACATTGGCTGTCCAGACGCAAGCTGAAAGACACGCCGTGCGCGTGCCCATGTGCTGTCCGGGCCCAAGCTGATGCAGACACCATGCGCGTGCACATTGTCTGTCCGGGCGCGCACATGTTTTGTCTCCCTTCGTGCACCAAACCCACAACAATAGTCTTGCGAAGGCGAAGCAGCGCATGCGCTGCGTTCGCTAGGCGAGACCTAAAAAGGGGACATCAGAGGCCCTGCCAACTATCACTTGATAGCACTTCTGGATGTAGAGGTCAAAGCCTATGCAAGAGTCTTGTTAAATGAACTGGAAGACTGGGCGGAAGAAGAAAATCTAATTCCCTACTTCCAGACAGGCTTTAGGCAAAATGCATAGAAACTTAATAAAGTTGTTGCACTCGCATATTTCGCATGTAGAGCAACCCGTGCCAACCAATCTCCAATACTCGCATGCTTTGTGGACTATTCAACAGCCTTTGACGGAGTGGATAGACATATATTATGGAGGAAATCGTCAGACTGGGGTATCCCCCAAAATCTTCTAAAAGCAATTCTCTCCCTCTACTCGGACACATGGGTGTAAGTTAAACTCGGCCAAGGGAACAGGGTATCACAGAACTTCTACACAAATAGGGGCATTAAACAAGGCTGCGTATAGTCCCCACTACTATTTAATCTCCACACGACAGAGCCAGTGGTGGCCAGCGGCAAATCAAACAGGTGGGGTAACGGGCGAATATGTAACCCACTGACAGGCACTAATTAAAACCCACAGTGCCCTTAGGCTCAAAGCCAAAGCTCTCAGTCGTGGTCCGTTTTAAACAGTGTTTATAACAGGCCATGAATGAGAGCTCTGGGGTGGAGACTGTAGACACTGCAAGTTTCTCATAGTGCCTGTCAGTGAGTTAAATTAAATAAAAAATAAAGATTTACTTACCCACTGCTCTTCTTCCTCTTGGCAGTTGGCGGCTCCTCCAGCACAGGCAGCAAACTCTCAAAACCTCGTCCAACTCCCCTCTACCAATCCTGGCGGTCCTCTCATGCTGCTCAGGCATAGCTTGGGTTGGAGTGTTTAAAGTGCGCATGTCAGGCTGGCCGTAGCAAGACAGCCGGCCAAAGTGACATGCAGACTTTAAACTGAAATGCACACTATTCCTCCCTGCTGCTGTCCCGCCCTCAGACTTTGCTGCTGCCAGCACGAAAAAATAAAATGGTAATAAATCTGTTTTATTACCATTTTATTTATCGTGTTCCCTGCTCTCCAGCGGAGGGGCGATGCTCTTCCGCTTTCATGCAGGTGCTGCTGCTGGGCAGATCTGGGGTTCCAATTGCTAAGGCCAAGTCATTCTCTCCTAAGATTGGCTCACATAAAATCCATATACTACAATATGCAGACAATCTAGTTTTTCTGGACCAAATTACAATTGGCCTTCCGCGATCCCTAGATGAACTGCATAAATACAATCAAAGTAATAGGCTGGTGGCAAAATACAGATAAAACTAAAGTTACGGTGCTTGGGAAACTTAGGGAGAAAGCAAGGAAAGTTTGGAAGCTGTGCCCTATAAAACTAGAATATAAAAAAAAATCCAACTATTTGGGGGTTTGGATATCTGGCAACAGTTTTGCAAACACTCATTTTAGGGATCTGGAGAAGAAAGCGATAAGTCTAATATTTGCTCTATGTAAATTAAACACAGAATTGCACAGCCCATCGGCAGCGGCCATAAAAAGAGTCGTTAAGGCCACATTAATACCAACAATCTCCAATGGCCAACAAGGCTTCCCGTCAAAATTGGAACCCATGCTGGACAAACTTTAATCAGTAACCTACAAAAGAATATTTCAGTTACCGTGATATATACAGCAAGCACAAATTTAGCTGAAGTTTGGATTATTAAAGCAAGATTTAGTATGTAAATCCCAATTTCTCAAGCATTATCATCAGATTATTAAGCCCAGGCACACTAAAGGCAGTGTTGCAAAGCATTTTTAATGGACCAGATAATGGTTGGTCTAGTTATTTAGATCAGGCATGTTCCAATCTAGACACTGTCCTGGATACACTAAAGGAAGGCAGCTTATCATACTCTGCAGTAAACCAACTAATAAAGAAAGTGGTCAAGATAAAATCTTGGGAAATGGATAAACAAATCTGCACCGACAGGATCAATTCAAACTCATCCCCCTTCATATGCAACCTTGTGGTCACAAAATTATCTGAAAGGATCACTATCCAAGGCATGCGGGAGAAAGATATTGGCAGCATGACTCCTGGCTCTTCCAATTAAAGTTCTTCAACCTCAGTGGAGGCAGGAATCAACCACGCCTCCAAATTGCAGATTCTGTAGCCACAAGAAAGAATCCTTTACTAATTTGTTACTCTGTTGCCAAAGATTTGGGACTGCTCGCCCCTCCCTTCTGAAACCTTTGTTCTTGTTATAGGATATCGAACCTGCAATGAAGCCATACCATGTTTTAATTCTCACGACATCACAGTCTTGGCCCGCTATGGGAAATTATTTAACATCATTTTAAATTCGTTAAACCCGGGAGCGACTTAACCACAGGTTAACACCAAGATCCCAGGAAATTGCCAGCTCGCCGCGGACACACACAGCACTATGAGGGTAAGAGGGCAAAGATAAAACAGTTCCGTGACACAAGGGGCCACAACGGCCTAGTTCTGTTTATTTGCACAGATTATTTGCACAGCTATTTCTATTTTAAGCCCGTGTCCCAATAACATAACAAGAAAACATTGTGTGTGGGGTTATTGCTGGAGGCGGGTGGAAAGTACACTTATTCAATTGAAGTTAAGATGTTTTGAATCGACTCAACACAGACGTTTTTTAATCTGGAATACTTGTTTTTCTGGTTTCACACACTTTTGTATTGGTGGCAGTGGTGGCTAGTGTCAGGGCAAGGTGGCGAGCGGGGAGGGGCAAGGACGGACTAGGATGGAAAAAAAAGAAGAAAAAATAAGAACTTACCTTCAACTACATTGGGCTTCTGCTCCTCTGCAGACAGGCTCCCAGAATCCCTTGCGGCCAATCTGGACGCTGCTCTCACAGCATAAAAGCAGCGTCAGGATTGGCCCTCGATTTGCGCTCCCAGGGAGACTGGTAGCCTGTGCCTGCTATCTCCAACCCGGCAACGTGGCTCGGGTTGGAGACAGCTTCAGTGCGCATGTGGGTTTGGCCGTCCTGAGACGGCCGGCCAAATCCACATACGCACTAAAGGCAGTGCACCTACCACTCCCCCTCATTGCCTGTCCTCCCCTGGCCCCACCCCCAAGACTTGGCACACTTAGAGAAAAATAAAACGATAATAAAACAGGTTTAAAACTGTTTTATTTTGCAAGTTTATAAAGGTGCTAGCAAGGGGCGATGCCCCTCCGCCATAGCAGAGGAGCCGCTGCTGATTGGTGGTTCTATCAGTCTGTGCATTTGTAAAGATTTTAATTAATCACATACAATAAAATGTATACTTACATACCTCTATAAGTAGCTGTGCTCCCTATTGCTCAATGACCCAAGAGCAATGCCATTTTTTGGAAGTTGTACACCTGTATGGATCTACAAGTAGACGATCTCGAACGGAAGTACGGAATTGTAGATTTGTAAGGACCTGGTCTGACTGTATTGTATGGGGGCTGCCAGTGGCATCAGGTAACAGCTGTAGAGGGAAGCTGTAGTTTGGAGCAACACTGGAGACTGCATGCCATACTGTCCCTGAGCCCTCTGGTAGAGTGGAAGAGGCGCTTGCCAAACTGGGAATGGGTATATTGGGAATGGGAACCGGTATATTGGGGATATTGATTACTGACATTAACCAACAAACAGTAACCAACACAGTGGGGGGGTGGGGAGAAGGCTGGTCGTGCCCTGGCATAGTTGACAAAAAGAGAAAAGTATTCTTATACTGTAAAAACTATCAGAGACCGAACATGTTTGTTGGTGACTGAGAAGGATGGCATTGGGGTTGTGCTACCTGATCACCTTAAGGATTCTTATACTCCAGAGGTTTGAGGAGATAGGGACCGGCTGTTATATTTTCTACAGAAGGTTTCTTGCCTGGCTCTTTCACCAGAGTTCATAAACCCGCTAAACGTACCCATTATTGCTAAGAAGATTATTTGTGCAATACGATCAATGGACAGAGCAAGTCACCAGACCTATGATGGGCTGTCTGTTAAATTTTATATGGAATTCATCTCGCTGTCGGCCCCAAGGGTAAATGAACAATTTGGCAAAGCACTAACGCACAAGTTACTAACTTGTGTAACGATATATCTGTAAGAGACAGTAGTTAGTGACAGATTCCTTACCTTAGAATATCCCCAGGCGTCAGGCTGGATCCGGAAAGTTTTTGCGTAGCAGTACCCTTGCGCGTCGGTAGGCGGCGTCCAGCGGCTCCGCGTCCGTCGTCGGCGTCGTGATCGCCGGGATGACGTCGCGGGCAGTACTTAGGCGCCGCCCCTGCGCGCTGACGTCAGTTCTGTACACGACTTTCCGCGCCAGGAACGCAGAGCCATGCAAGAAGCTGACATAGGTGTCTGAAAAATACTAGGGCCCTGAAAGGGATGTCCTTAACCCTAGAAATCAGTTCGCAGAACGGGGAGGATGGGTGGGCGGTAGGAATCTGTCACTAACTACTGTCTCTTACAGATATATCGTTACACAAGTTAGTAACTTGTGCATCTGAAAGAGACACGTTAGTGACAGATTCCTTACCTTAGAATAGATACCCCAGCAATACCAACCCCGGTGGTGGGTCTGCGAACAAAGATCAGACAAGGAAGTCCTGGAGGACAGAACGGCCAAAGAAGCGGTCCCTCCGGACCCGACTGTCAAGGCAGTAATGGTTTGTAAACGTGTGCAGCGAGGCCCACGTAGCTGCCTGACAGATAACCGGCAGCGGAACACCGCGGCCCAAGGCTGTGGTAGCAGCCGTTGCCCTGGTGGAATGGGCACGCAGCCCAACAGGAGGCTCCTTCTTAGCCAAAGAATAGCAGGTCTTGATGCACAAGGTAACCCAGCGGGAGATGGTCCTCTTGTGCACCGCCCGACCTTTTTGGCGCCCACGTAGCCAACAAAGAGCTGGTCATCCACCCGGAAGTGTTTTGTGCGGTCAATATAGAAGGAGAGCGCACGTTTTGGGTCCAGACGGTGGAGCCTCTCTTCCTCTCTGGAAGGATGCGGAGGCGGAAAAAAGGTGGGCAAAGTGATGGTCTGCCCAATGTGGAAAGCAGTAACCACCTTTGGCAAGAAGGACGGACGCGTCCGAAGAACAACCTTGTCTGGATGAACAGACAGAAAGGGAGGTTTGCAAGATAGAGCCTGGAGCTCACTCACCCGCCGAGCGGAGGTGATGGCCACCAGAAAGGCTGTCTTCAGAGTCAGAAGACGAAGAGGACAGTTATGTAGAGGCTCAAAGGGAGCGCACATTAAAAAGGTAAGAACCAAATTCAAATCCCACTGAGGCATCACAAACGGAACAGGAGGGAAGAGGTGAGTAATGCCTTTTAAGAACCTGTTAACAACAGGGGACTTGAAAAGGGAGGGCTGATCAGGGAGCCTGAGGAAGGCCGAGATAGCACAAAGATAACCCTTGATGGTACCCAGGGCAGAACCCTGTTGGGCCAGAGAGAGAAGGAACAGAAGGACCTCAGAAAGAGGGGCAGAAAGGGGATTCACAGCGTTTGCTGTGCACCATGCCACAAATTTGTTCCACCTGCAGGCGTATACCACCTTAGTGGAGGGACGCCTGGCTGCCAGAATCACATCACAAACTTCGGGAGGCAAGTCGAAAGGAATCAACTGCCGCCGCTCAATCTCCACGCAAGCAGGTGTAGACTGGACAGGTTCGGGTGGAGGACCGTCCCCTGCTGCTGCGACAGAAGATCCTCCCGAAGAGGCAGACGGATCGGGGGATCTACGCTCATATTGAGTAGCTCGGGATACCAAACTCTTCGAGCCCAGTCCGGAGCCACAAGAATGACTTGGGCCCGTTCGTGCCGAATCTTCTTCAACACTCTGGGTAGAAGTGGTATAGGCGGAAAGGCGTACAACAGACCGCAACTCCACTCGCGACGAAAAGCGTCGCCGAGCGAGTGCCGCCTTGGAAATTCCAACGCGCAGAACTGATGACATTGCGCGTTCTCTTCGGTGGCGAATAGATCTAACCAAGGCTCTCCCCACTGTAGAAAGAGTCCTTGCGCCACTTCCGAGTGAAGACGCCATTCGTGATCCATCATGCATCTGCGGCTGAGTTCGTCCGCCCTGGCGTTCAGGGAACCTGCCAGGTGTTGAACCATCAGGAACATGCCCTGATGTTCCAGCCATGTCCAGAGGCGCAGAGCCTCCTGACAAAGGGTCCAAGACCCCACCCCGCCCTGTTTGTTGCAGTACCACATGGCGGTGGTGTTGTCTGTGAACACCTGCACTACCTTCCCCTTGACAGAGGGAAGGAATGCCTTGAGTGCAAGTCGGATCGCCCGGAGCTCCAGAATGTTGATATGGAGCCGGGTACTCCGCCGGAGACCAGAGGCCTCTGATCTCCGCCTCTCCCATGTGACCGCCCCATCCCAGAAGGGACGCGTCCGTCACAACTGTATGCTCTGGCTGGGGAAGGGAGAGGGATCTGCCCATGACCCATTGCCGGTTCGAGAGCCACCACTGCAACTGTTTTGCAGTCCCCTCCGAGATCTGGACGTGATCGGACAGGTTGCCCTGGTGCTGCGCCCACTGGAACTTCAGGTCCCACTGCAGAGCCCGCATATGCCATCTGGCATGATTGACCAGCAGGATGCAGGAGGCCATGAGGCCCAGCAGCCTCAGGGTCATCCGTACCGAAACCCAGGATAAAGGCTGAAAGATCGGAATCATAGCCTGAATATCCCGGACTCGCCGTTCGGGAGGATAGGCCCGAAACTGCGTCGTGTCCAGAACTGCTCCGATGAAAAGGAGCTGTGGAGAAGGAATCAGATGCGACTTCGGCACATTGATGGAGAACCCCAGCGAGTGCAGGAGTTCGGCCGTAGTCTGGAGGTGGGAGACGACTGCCTGGGACGAGCCCGCCTTCAGCAGCCAGTCGTCGAGGTAGGGGAAGACTGAAACCCCTGCCCGGCGCAGATGAGCTGCGACCACCGCCAACACTTTCGTGAACACCCGAGGGGCACTGGTAAGGCCAAAGGGGAGCACGGTGAACTGAAAATGCTCGGGGCCTACCGTGAACCGAAGGTAACGCCGGTGGGCCGGCAGGACGGGGATGTGGAAATATGCGTCCTGCAAGTCCAACGCTACCAACCAGTCTCCAGGGTCGAGGGCAGTCAAGACCTGAGCTAGGGTGAGCATCTTGAACTTCTCCTTCCGGAGGAAGCGATTGACGTTCCGGAGGTCCAAGATAGGACGCATGTCCTCCTTGTCCTTTTTGGGCACCAGGAAGTAGTGGTAGTAGCAACCACGCCCTACTTCTGGGGTCGGAACATGCTCGATGGCCCTCTTGACCAAGAGGGCCTTGACTTCCTTCTGCAGAAGTACCAAGTGATCCCCTGACATGCGGTGGAATTGAGGTGGCATGGCTGGGGGGGTGGTCTCGAAGGGGAGGGAGTAGCCCCTTCGGACAATGTCCAAGACCCACCTGTCCGAGGTGATGGCACGCCAGTGGGGAAGGTGATGGCGGACCCTGCCCCCTACTGGCGTGCTGTGCACCTGAAAGGAGGGACTAGGAGGGCTTGGAGGCCGCGGACGGGTTGGAGGTGGTGGCCTGACCCGCACGCTGGTTGCCCGATCCGCCACGGCGGAATCCACGTCCTCGGCCACGCGAAGACGCCTGCTGCGCGGGCCGGTGGCTGGGCTGCTGACGTGACGGGGCGACTCCTACCGTGGCCACGATAGGGGCGAAAAGCAGAAGTCAGCGGAGGGCGTGTAGCAGAAAGGCCCAGGGACTTGGCAGTAGCCCGTGAGTCCTCAAAGCGCTCCAACGCATGGTCTGCTTTGGACCCAAAAAGACCGACTCCATCAAAGGGCATGTCCATGAGAGTATTCTGGACATCCCCTGAAAACCAGTGGTTCTCAGCCAGGCGTGGCGTCGCAGCGCCACCGTCGTTGCAATAGACCTGCCCAGCGAGTCGGCGGTATCAAGGCCACATCGTATCGTGTATTTGGCCGTATCCCTTCCTTCCGCAATGGCGCGGAAAGCAGTGTCTGGACCTCCTCAGAACACTGGGGCAAAACAGTCGCCACCGAATCCCACAAGGAGTGGGTATATCGGCCCAAAAGACAAGCGGTGTTGATGGACCGCAAGCCAGCACTGGAGGAAGAAAAACCCTTCTTCCCAAATTGATCCAGGTGTTTGGATTCCCTATCCGGAGGGGCGGTAGGGAAGGCGGTTTGGGAAGCGGAGGCTTGGACAACCAAGCTCTCAGGAGTGGGGTGGACAGAGAGAAACAGGGGTCGCCCGGAGCTGGGCGATGGCGTCGGGACACGTTCCTATCCACAGGAGCCCCTGTGTTGGGCTTGGACCAGGCGCCCAAAAGAACGTCAGTGAGGGCGTCGTTAAACGGCAGCACAGTCTCCGTAGAGGAGGCTGCCGGCTGAAGCACCTCTGTCAAGATATTAGTTTTGACCGCCACAGTAGGGAGTTGGAGACGTAAGGCCCCAGCCGCCCTACGCAACACCGTTTCAAAATTGGCTCCCTCCTCCGTAGCCACGGGAGGAGACAGCATGCCAGTGTCAGGGGAAGTATCTAGACCACTGGCATCCCCTAGACCCTCTGTCCAGTCCTCATCGTACTGACACTGTTGTGTCAGAGGGTCATCAGACCCCTCCCAGTCCTCCTGGTCCTCCTCTGGTTCAAAATAAGGAGGAGGAGGGACATTTGGGACCCAAGGTCCCATCGGCGCCGGAACCGGCGTCGAGCGACGTCGGTCCGGGTCCATGTCCAGAGCCGGAAGGAACTGGGGGACGACGCCGCCCGGAGCCCCAGGCGGCGTCGAGAACGGCACCGGAGACATCGGCGCCGGCGGAGGTGTCGTTAGGTCGACCGGCGTCGATGGGGGTTGTGGAGCCGGGATCGAGGCCAAGCCGGAGCCGGGATCGAGGCTGGAGGCACGGGCGACGCCGGGGCCGGAGCCGTCGGCGATGCCGGAGCAACCCCATCAGGGCCCGCGGGGCCCGAAGGCGCACCGGAGGGACCTTGAGGCCCGAAGAGGCGGGCCATGGCCGACAGGAATTCCTGTGCTTGGGCCGGATCCGCCCCGAACCCGGGAAGGACGGGTATTGCGGGGGCGACTCCACAGGCATGTCCGGGGCCGCGGGGACGGTGCCGGGAGGGGCCTCAGCCGAGTCGCGAGACCGGCGAGGCGAAGTCCTAGAGCGACGATGCTTTTGGACTTTTTGTGTTTGGACTTACCGGACGAAGAAGACTTCGATGCCGACGACCGGTGTGGACTCCGCGATCGACCCCTGGACCTCTCACGCGACCGGGGCTTGCGCGGAGCCGAATGCCGGGCCTCGAGGAGCTTTCGAGACCGCTCTCGCAAAGCTTTCGGGTTGAGGGCCCGGCAGTCGGAACAAGACTCCGTGTCGTGGCCTCGGCCGAGGCAGAAGAGACACTCCCGATGCGGGTCTGTGATGGACATCATCCGAGCACAGGCGCCGCAACGTTTAAACCCGGGGATCCCTACGACACCTTAAAGTCGATTCGAAGAAAAACAGTGAAAAAAATTCACCAAAAAAGTTAGTAAAAAAATGACTAGGGCACTGCTCTTCCCGGATCTGCGCTTGCTGGCGCGGAAAAAGAAGAACTGACGTCAGCGCGCAGGGGCGGCGCCTAAGTACTGCCCGCGACGTCATCCCGGCGATCACGACGCCGACGACGGACGCGGAGCCGCACGACGCCGCCTACCGACGCGCAAGGGTACTGCTACGCAAAAACTTTCCGGATCCAGCCTGACGCCTGGGGATATTCTAAGGTAAGGAATCTGTCACTAACGTGTCTCTTTCAGATAGCAAGAAGCGCTGGTGACGATACTTCAAAAGTCAAAAAAAGTTCTAATGTTGAGCAGGTCCTACAGGCAGCTGCCCTTGGTCAATGTGAATGCCAAAATACTGACAAAGGTTCTAGCTCTTCATTTGGCCCCTTTAAAGACCAACTTGGTACATTCAGACCAGATGGAATTCATCCCCGGCAGAAATACAGTGCTGGATCTTAGGCACTTATTCCAATTGTTGACAGTTATAAGCAAAGCCTGGGCCCTAGGAAAATAGCTTGCTTTGCTACGTAAAAGGTCTATGACCTGCTGGACTTGGAATATATAGATATGACCCACAACATGTATGCTTTGGGGCCTATCTACTTACATCACTAAGGTGATTACTGAACTATCCTAATAGTTGGAGGCACCTGTTAGTGTCACCCTCTCTAAACATTAATTTTCACATTGGCAGCCGAACTGTTGGCTTGTGTATTGAGGCGAAAATTCAGGGCCTGTGGGTTTGGTGGTTTCTGAGGTATTCCACAGTTCATATCTCAACACTCGGATGGCATGCTCTTGTATATTTCAGATACTGCTCTTGCCTTTCACATAGTCTTGGAAGTCACGGTAATTAGGAATGTTGTTCCAATTTAGGGTTATAGGGTGAACTGGAACAAATCAGGTTTTTTTTTTATCCCTAGCTGGATGTCCGTTAGATGGCCTGCCTGCACTAACAATAAAGATGGCTGAAGCACATAAGTATCTATGATATGGGTCAATACAAATGAAGAAGAGCCGCATTAGCATAACGTTGCAGAAGCAATAAGAAAAGGGATAGATAAAGCAGTGAAGTTTTTTTAAAGTACTGGGTAAATATCCCTAGGAAAAAAATACTGCTCCCTAGATTGTTGTATATGTTCCAAACAATGCAAATGTACCTTCCTAGGCAAGACTGAAAAGTAATATATGGGGCACAAACAATTTTTCTACTGGAATAAGGACCCAGTCAGAATCTCAGTGCAAAATGGTGCTAAAAGATGATTACCGTGCTTCGGTGGCAGTTTGCAGGCATGCCTTTTACTGGAGTTACATAGTAATGCATTCATAGCTGGCCCAGTTTTCGGAGGGTTACAGGAAAGAGGGTGAGGGGCAGATTTACACCCACAGAGTGATAGTCTATTTGTTGTTGGCTCGTCACTGCAGTCATATTTCAGAACTGCAGATATTTCTCACAAGGTGTCTAATGAAAGACTAACCTGTGGCTGTCAAATGGTTTAGGATATCAAATAACATTTATATGGGCAGTTACTGCAGAGCAATGCATTCCAACGGATGATTTGCATACAGCTCCAGTGTGCTCCAGCAGGTCGCAGGGTTAAGTGTCTCTCTGCTGATTGCTAACATGCCACTGCAACTGCTTCCAGTCTAGCTGCCTCATAGCTTCCGGACCCATGTTATGTTCAAGCGGTACTAGACATCTGCATGTACACAAATGTTTTGGTGCAAAACAAGTATGCCACAAAGGCTGGGACAGTCCCAGTGCTTGCCACCACCTAAATACAATTGGAAAAAAGTTCCTGTCAAACTAGAAGAGAGCCCATACTAGAGTGTTAATAGTCCACCTACAACTATCATTGTGACTCCTACAGAAATGACAGACAGTGAAATTATGACTCATCTATAAAAGAACGGAAGTACAACACTACTATTGTTTGAAACAGAACATTATCCTACATAAAAGATGTAGGTCTATGCTGTAGCCCAGCTTAAATTTGGTCTTCAGGCCAAGTATCTTTAGATGACCAGGAGTTTTATATTGACCAATTCTCTTTGATAAACAAGACTGGGTTGGTGGAAATCTTCATACGTTGCATGCTATCTAGGATAAATACATACTAGAGAAACCCTGATGACACTGATATAAACAGGAATTATTTTTCCATTTAGCATTCATTATGTACGCTTGAATTGATAGTTCATTTTTAGGTGCATACGGAGTAGTCACTGTGGCTGGTCAAAAGAGAGCTCGCAATGGATAAAGAGTGTCTTTCTAGTGCTTCAAATTGTAAGTGTCAACAGGAATGACCCTTGCCTGGGGTACCAACGCATCTGCATTCCAAGGGTTGCACACTGACATAATGCAAAGGTAACATGCTTTTGTCAAGCTGACCAGAGCAGCTGTTTAATGTTGGATTCCTAGATTTCAAAGGTTACTTCTTTCCAAAGAGTACCAGTAGAGGGTCATAGCAGTGGTCTGTTAAAAACTGGCCTCAGACCTGATCCAGAGGTCTTGAATACGAGTTATACCTCTTCTGTTGTGGGAGTTGTGGATCGTCTCAATTTCCTTATCTTCTATCTCCCGAAGTTCCATGCACTTCTTAAACACCGACGGTTTTGATTTTACCATTATTGCTGCATCCTTTCAGAAGCAGGTTAGATTTTTGACGTTTTTATCTGTAGATCGCTCTTTGGCCTGTGCCCACTTCATCTTGATGGATGGGAAGTACAGCGGATGACTAAAACAACTCAAAGTACACAAATCATCAGCTTAAAGTACACAAGTAATCAACTATGTAAGAGAGCTGGTGGATTATTATTAAAGTTGTTCCTATTAGAGGCGCCTACTGCCAGCAGTGAATGCTGGCTGGTTCGATTTTTTACTTATTATGACACCACCATAAAACTTCAAGAAAAGGTCTATGAAACTACTCCTCACTTACGATGGCTTGGAATAAACGGCAAACGTAATAAAGCAATGCCACTGACAAGAGCCACAAACATAATCCTCACTTTGTGCAGAAAAAAGTTCGAAGACTTGTAATAAGCGTATAGTAGGGGTTGCTTGCACTTCAAAAAGGTGATAGTTGGCAAACCATTGTGAAGTTTACAAGCCTTACAAAACTGGCTGCTGATGAACACACTTTTCCTCGTCCACATTTCAATACCTTTTGGATATGTACACAGGATATATTTATAGCTGGTGAAGAAACCATCAATTTACCTCAATGAGCCAAGGACTCCAATGTAGAGAGGGCACAACTGCTACAGGTGGTCACTATGTGAGAAGCCCAAACAAGACTGCAAAGTTCTGTTGGACCAGGCAACGCTGGCGCCTTGTACAAAACCCTGGCTGCTAAAACTATATCACTTTGAAATGAGCCTTTGAACTGTATACTATTTTTTACGGATATGTTATGTATATACCAATATACTAAATAAGTCATCGGTGCCAGACCTCTTCTCTACAGATACTGAATTTTACACGTAGGGGCGGCTGTGCTGCCTGCAGCTACAGTGAATGAAAAGGTAAATGTGAGCTGGTCCTTCAAAAACTGCCTTTCATTTCAGTGTGCTTTAAAGTAAAAATGCGAGTTCATAAATATTCATTAGTACTTGTTCTTAGCGGTCTTATAAAATCAGCCCTTCCAATTCTGAAAGACGAATTCCAAAATAAACAACTTCAAAATGGATTAGACCGCGTAAAATACAAGATTCTAATTCACGAATAAAAAAAGTGTGAGTGGCAATCTGACGAGGCTTTGACGATTCAAGAATGCACCGCTGGCAAAACATTGTGAACTGCCAGGTCAAACATCCAGCATACTTTAGAGATTTATGGTGCTCCCGTACTGCAGCAAGGCACTGCTTCCACCACTCTGCCATTCTAGCTCTTGATTCCCCCTAACCCATCTGCACAGTTTCTTTTCTTACAAGCTAAGGGCCAGATGTATCAACATTGTATTTTGCGAGTCTTTAATAGCGAATTTTACCGATTCGCTATTATGGACTTGCAAAATGCAATGTATGTAGGTTTCGCAAATAAAATTGCGATTCCTACATATTCCTTAATAGCGAATGGCAAATTGCGATTCGCTATTAAGGAATGCCTTCCCATTCATTTCTATGGGCCTGGGGACCCATAGGAATGAATGGGAAGACATTCGCAATTTGCGATTACCAAATTGGTAATCGCAAATTGCGAATGCAATTTCAAGGGTGATAGGGGGCCAAAAGGCCACCTTGATTCACCCCCAAAAAAGGTAAGTGTTCACATGTGGCGCACATACAAGCCCTAAGTGTGTGCGCCACATGGCACATAGAAAAATGCAAAAAGTGCATTTTTCTAGGAATTTGCAAATTACCACCAACTTGAAGTTGGTGGTAATTTGCGATCCCTTAAAGCAAGATCGCAATTTTTTCTTGCTTCCTGCATTGAATTTAAGGAATCGCAAATTGCGATTCCTTAAATGCATTTGCAAAATAGGCATTCGCAAAAATTGCAATTCCCTATTTTGCGAATGCCTTTTGGGATAATACATCCCAAAAGGCTTTTTACCGTTCGCAAACAGGCTGATTCTGCGAATCAGCACGTTTGCGAACCGTAAAACGCTTGATATATCTGGCCCTAAGACTGCTAACCCATTATGTAATATAAAAAGTCTTACTCACTCAATTATTTAACCTTTCAGATTCCTATTTCTTATCCTACTCCAATCATAACGCAGTACATCTCAGTCACGGGGAACTGTGGTCTAAAGTATAAAAGGTCACGTCTAGAAAACAAGACTAAAAATCTTGGAACCTCTGACCACAAAATAATGCATGACCTGGAGATTACAATAAGAGCAGAAGTGGGTTTTGTTTGCAGTTTTATATAGCGTGCACTCGACCCGAAGGTATTGGACCACTTTACATGAGCACCAGTTGCATTACCCAAGGTCATATTCATTTTTAGGCACAGGGAGATTAAGTGATTTGCCCAGAATCACAGGATGTTGAGCCGAGACTCGAACCTGGTTCTTCACTTCTACAGTCTGCAGCTCTGGCCGTAATGCCATATTTGAATATTTAAACTACAGATAAACACTGGATTTACCACTAACACAGGGATTTCCTGAGTAGCACGGTACTCATAGCAAAAGCACTTCAACGGCTCAGCAAGGTAGCAAGTGTTATATAAATGCACTTACAATACAATAAATACTCCTGTACCAACATAAAAGCAGATATCCTAGGTGCCTGCCTTTAATCTGAACTCATCCGGTCATGCAGGCCAGTTTACTTCTCATGTGCAGACCTCCTGCAACTACACGTTTGGAACCTTTTCTGTACTGTTGCGTGTAGATACAAATTAGGCCTACACGATATTAATAGTCCTGTCACTTAATTTTGTTGCCTGTACAATATCTCAAGCAATGCACGATGCCGGGGAAGGATTTGTTAGCCATGCACAGCTATTCTAGGATTTATTAATACAAAATCATAATTTCATGGACAGAGGTTGTTAGAGGTGATGCCTAAAAACCCCACATAATATTCGTTTTACAGTTCATTACCTTTACAAGGGTTAATCTACATTCATTTGTAACAGTTTCTTTAAGAGAGTAGGCTAGCATTGGAGTTCTTATCTCCTCAAGGTAACTGTAAGAAGAATACAGTGGCAGATTTGTAGACCTTACCAACAACAACCATGAGGCATAGCATATAGGGTGTTTTACCTGGAATAATCTCACCAATCTATTTAATTTGCCATTTATAAAGTTTGCAGATCTTGCTTGAAAAAATGATGTGGTAATGATAGCTCATCATTGTAAATACCATATATACTCATTCAATTAATTATTGATTTGTGTATTTTTTTGGTGTTTCCTACAGGCGGGAATGTTTGACAAGTTGCTTTGTTTATTTATTTGAACAAATGTGACAGCACACAAAGCTGGCGTTCACTTGTGGAAACATGAATAAAGCCATTACGTGGGTCAAGAAGAGGATAAGTGTTTTCAAAATCACTTAAACTTTTAAGGAATAGTTCCTAGGAAGGCTGATTTGAAGCCCATCCGATCTTTTTTGGAAAAAGGTAACATATTCCTTTAATCAAAATTTTCTTCTGCCCCAAATCTACACTCATCGTAGCAGCGAGGTCAGCTCCACAAGGGGTGTTCAGATAACTTCATTCTAAAGTACCAGCAAAACGAAGTAGAAGGATTTTAGAATGCTGTCCTGTCTTGCCCCCTTCACTCTTTCTTAGACAGTTCTGAACACATTGCCATGACAGTAGAGATCCCAAGGCAAGACTATGACTAACTCAGATTTAAGAAAAGACTGAAAGTGCAAAGCCTTTCCTACTTTATTATTGTCCCTCTCCAGTCAATCAGTCTAGATCTCAAATGTATGCTAGTTTATACTTTCTCATGAATGCAGATTGGCCTATTTATGTTCCTGCCATATGGACTATTTGGATTCAGTTGAATGGACAATATCTTCTTTCTACAGTTGGTTGAACATGTTTCTGTTAAGGACAACAACTTTTAGTTGATGTTTGCAATATACATATCAAACCAGGCACTTAATTCCAGAAACTGTGCTAAGCAATACGAGGCAATAATATCTCTTGACATCAGGACAAAAAAGAGAAGGTTTAACACGTGCGCACATATCTGGGGAGGAAGTGTGAAAAGAAGACAATCCTGAATTATATGAATATCAGATCATGTATTCATCGGATACTTTGGACGCGTTCACAAAAAGACAATTTCTTTAAAAGCCAAAAGAGTCTTCAATTTTATAAACCTTGTTTGATATGACAGCTTAAAAAATAGAGGTTTCCAGTTCAGCTGTTTCTTATCAATGAGGTGCGGATTCATAGGTGGGTTCAATAAGAAATGTTGGAAGACCTGTTGAGAAGGCAACATGCATAAAAAGTCCCCGTCACGGGGCAGGGTTGCCAGGGGTGTGTAGAAGGCACTCGAAGCAGTGGTACGATGCCCCAACAACAGAAAAGCCTCTTGTTTTCCCGCAGCAGGAGGACTGGATGTATCACTCTTCTCCATCATCCGGAAGTCCGACAGAAAAAGGGTTTTGCTCCTTTAACTCCAACGCTGAACCTAATGACTCCGCCCCCAATGCTGACGCAGCGTGGAGCGGACCAACAAGAGCGGACGAGACCCGGAAGGAGGTGTGTTGTAACACCGGAGGACGTGAGGCGAAGGAGAAGCGAGGAGAGCGTGGAGAATTGGAGAACGTGGAGCGAGGAGACGGCTGGAGAGTAGCGGGAGTAACATCGGGCGACGGAGGGATCGTGACAAGTGTGAAGACGCCAGGAGAGCCAGGAGGCCACCAGGACCACGTTTCGCCCAGCCACGCTCCAGGAGGAGCGTGGCTTTCACAGGTACGAGGGCGGTTTGCGGGCTGGGTAGGGAGGCGGGAGAAACCCAACGGGTAAGGGTACCAGCCCCTACGAGTCCTCTCTGAAGGTATGTTCCCCTCCCTGCACTGTCACTCCTCTTCTTAGAAGTGTGGCACTCGTTTGGCGTGTATTCCTTCACTCCCCCCTCCCTCAAACGCACATAAACGCACTAAACACTCACACACTGTCCCAGTTTTCTTTATTCCCTCGAGCACATCCCCCAAGACGTGGAGAAGTCGGAATCCCTAAAGACCTGGTTGAGGATTCCCCGAAGATGTCTGCGACAAAAGGGACAGACGAGGAGGAGAGAGACCCCGTATAACATCCTGACTGTAACGCATAACTCTGGCTACAAAGAAGAGACGCTTTCTTCACACAATAAAACCTTGTCTACATCGTCCTGTTGTCTTGCCCCTTCATTCGAACCTGCTACAGTCCCACAAATATTGTGAGACACTAGTCTCGGAGCCACAGTGCCTCTTCTGCAAATAAACTCCTTTCCAGCCAACCAGATGCCTAATGTTCGCTCCTCTGCATACACTACCACGTCACCAGCCAGGCTGGTGCAAGTGTTTTTGGGCAGCAATTTTCATTCGCAAGGCTCGTTCCTCATTCCTTCTTGTGTGATCACTCCTGTCCTCTCCTTGAGGTGTCTTCAGCACTTTGCAAGCAACCAACACAACACAGTGCACTTCTAATTGAGGGTTCTATGTTGGCAGGACAAGAACAACATATAAGATCACAACAAATAAACCATAATATCCAAAACCATGATCTATTATTCGTTTCCAAAAAATGAAATACATGTTAGTACAGCTGTTTTAAAAAGAAGCCTGGCGTAAGGTGAAGGAAATATAATAAGGGGAGTGCAACAACGAAGGGAGAAAGTGAAAAGGTGCATGATTAATAGATGAGGAGAACCTCTAAGCAAAGTAGAAAACAAAAGAATGAAACTGTCTCAAATAGATTAAAAAAATAACATTATAAGATCCTAAGGTTAAGATGTTTTCGATGTGAGACGTATTTGACATTAAATGATGAAAACAATTTTGAAAGTTGGGGTACACATTAGAATTTTACCTGAATGCTAGTTTTGGCTGCATCTAACATGAAAGATATTGGGAGTGGAACTGAATGGCAATGAAAGAAAAGTAAAGACTAATAAAACAATTACATAACAGACACTGCCAATGAAAACACTATAGATCAGCGGTTCTTAACATTTTGACTACCGTGGACCCCCACTGAATCATTTTTTAAAACATTTCTTTATTTACACTTTGAATGTGCAAACAGTACAATACAAATAGCAATAAAATAAATAAATAGATAACACCCATAGTCATAACATATAAACAATTAAACAGTTCTGCAGCATACTAGCCTCTCTTCTCTCAGGGGTTCATCTAATACGAGCACTACACTTTCAGCCGGGGGAACAATCACACTTCTTAAACACATCCCACATACAGCTCACCACAGAGTCCATCTGGCCTCCACTGCAGAATGTGGTGGGGCGGAGGGGGCTATCTGGGCATGCTATGGCTCGTCTTGGTCCTCAACCACCATCTGAGGGGCCTCTGCCGAAACCTTGGGTGAGCTCAGGGCTTAGTCTTCAATCACCGCTTCACCGTCCTCTCCCAGGAGGTCTATCATTGCGTCCTACATCTCCAAATCCCTCCCCGCTTTATCATATGTGCAGACTTTTCAGAGCCTACATTCTTCAGCTACTCCCCACTCCAGTAGATCAGTCCTCCATATACCCCGCATCAGTAATATCGGGCTGATCCAGTGAATGGCGATGCGCAGTCTGGTTAGCGCCAGTCCCAGTTGGGCAAACCTGTACCTCATCTTCTGCACCTCCCGCTATACCTCCTCCCGAAAAGGTCTCACTGCCTGGCTTGTCCACTAGACGTGGCTGAAGTCGGACGGGGTCGCCCCGCAACTCGTCCACCCAGAACGTGTTGGGTAAACCCTGTGCAATTGTTGCGGTGTCAGGTAAGCTCTATGCGAGTAATAAAATTGTGTCAACTTAAATCTGGCAATGCTGGCCACTCCTTGCACCTGTGCCCTAGCGTGTCTCCCCTCTCCGTCTGAAAGGTTGGGGGGGGGGCATCCAAGTCTCCGTTCCAATTATCGCAGACGGACGCTACCTCCATCTGCCTATCATTCTTTAGGGCAGCATACAACTGGGAGATTATACCCCTAGTTGATCCTGGGCCCAACATCACTGTCAGGACGTGTGAGTCACTGGGTTCGTCCAGGAAAGTCATCCACAGCTCCCGGACTGTGTGGGACACACTCGCGTATTGCAGAAACTGCCCCGGACCTATTCCAAAGTGTGCCCCTGCCTCCTCTGTCATGAAGGTGCCACTTAAACACAGGTCACCTGTCCTCCGATAGTCACCCTCTACCCAGTGTGAAACATCAATGGAGTTGTGTATGCGCGTGAAGAAGCGCAATCATAAAATGGGGAGAAGTTTAGCATATGGTGCTCGCCTCAAACCTTGAGTGACCATCTTTTCCCATGCTTGTGCAACCTGTGATACTATAAAGGGGGTACCTGCAGGCATTCTGCAGCCTCTCATGAGTAGCTTAGGGAGGTCGTCTGCCGTAACCAATCCCTCCATCAATGTCTTCTCCCAATTAGGGCAGTCTTCACACCACAATGCAGCATACTGGAGCTGGCCAGTCAGATAGTATAACTTAAGGTCCAGAAGGCCCAGCCCGCCCTCAGTAAGGTCCAATTTTAAGACCTCTAGTCGGTCTTTGCTCCGTTTTCCTGCCCATACCAAGGACACCAACAGCCCATCAAGCTATCAAAATATGGAGTTCGGTAGGAAACAGATCGAGTTCTGCATAGGGCAGAGACACTAGGACCATTTTGCTTAGTGCCACTCTGCCCATAACAGACAGTGGTAGCGTATAAAAAAGTTTTATGGAGGCTGTGAGGACGTCTATCACCCTTCCCATATTTATCTCATATTGTTGGTGTTGGTCATGCGTTATCTGAATTCCCTGATAACGAAATTGCTGCATCTACAGGGCAGTCTCACCTCAGGGAGGTTGGTCGCTCCACTATCAGCCAAGGACGCTAGGGGGAAAAGCACTGTTTGTGGCGGTTTACATGTAGGCCAGATATTCTCCCAAAGTCAGCTATAAGGCGCAGGAGGCATGGCACCGGTTGCTCCAAGTTGGTCATGTATATCAGGGTATCGTCGGTGTACATTGACACAATATGCGTCACGTCACCCACTTGCACTCCCCAATCCTTAGGTACGGCCCTCAAATGTATCGCCAATGGCTCAATGGTGAGTGTGAAAAGGAGTAGGGATAGCGGGCAACCCTCGCTGGTTCCCCTTTCTATGCTGACTTCATTGGACGCCACCTCCTCCACTAAATCATTACTAGAATCTGGGGACCCCCACTGAGTCATTACTGGAAGCTGATGGTCTGAATCTCAAAACAATACAGAAAAATACAGAATCAAGAATACATCAAACAAATTCACAAATGCTAAAACATTCACCAACAAATGTAGAAAAATCTAACTTTTAATTTTAATGGGAAGATTGAAGCTTTTTCTAAATTCAGTTTTTAATTCTACAAGATGAAGCAACATGCATAGACTCTGGCATATCACTGTGTCATTTTTGCTACTAACACATGCTCTCTTTTTGTCAACACTTTAATCGGGTCCACTCATCGTCCACACTATATTCTGTTTGCTGTACTTGGGCTGCTCCCACGCATCCAGCTAAGGACCAACTTAATGTTTAACCTCCAACTTCAAATTCCTTTAAATTTACAGAATGTATTTACATTTTCTATTTTACATTTGCTTCTTTATTTACATATACTTTATTAATCTGCTAACATTATTTAATTTTCTAAACAGTTGCAGACCCCCTGAGTAGGAGTCGCGGACTCCTAGGGGGCGACAGACCACGGTTATAGACACTTGCTTTATTACTGCCTCCCTTCTCCTAAATATATTGAACCCTTCTGATACTAACAAATGGTTCTTTGCTTCTCACTCCCACACGCATGTTTGAGTTTCACCATTGTACTTCTATAATACGCTCTGGAATACACCCTCACACCACCTGTTACTCCAACTAAGTGTTGAACTCTGCGTGTCACTCCACAACATACATAGCCCCTCATGTGACACTGCGGAATCACGGACAATAACAGAGCCCCTAGAGTTTTTGGGGGTCTCCCAGTAATCTAGCGAGACCCTTCTGCCCCATATATCTTGCAAAGCACTCTCAGAAAGCAGAAAATTGATGTGCAGCGCTTTTCAAGTTCCAAAAAAGAAAAACAAATACTGCTTAATGCACCAGATTGTAGACATGCCTCTATTTGCATGTGGTTCAATGCACTGGCATCACTCTAAATGCTGTAAGCCGCATGATAAGCTCTTCTTTCCTTCATTCAGGACACGCAAAGCATCATATCGTTAACCTATTCCATTGACCATGAGGCAGCGGATATTGGTTGTACAAGTGGAAGTCAGTTAAAAAGCTGTGCTACATTAGAAGAGAAACTACGTAATAAAAGTTACTAGGAAAATACAACATTGGAAAAACATGTTGAAAGCCATGCCAGAATTAAAACCACAACTAAGTAAGTCAAAATGATGACAGCATGTCGTATATACCACCCCCTGTTGGCAGATTTGTGACTCTTTGGGATCAACTTAAGACGCAGATGCCCATTCTTGGCTAGTAGACAGAAGCCACTGCATGGGACTGGGGGAATATTCCTGGGAATGTAAACGAGGAACAAAGCAAGCTGAAGAGAAAGAACAAGTATTACACATGCCAAACACGTGATCACAAAATGCTACCACCCCAGCGATGCGACCGCACACTAATACTTCGTGCTATTCTGAGTGGGTCTACAGACGCCAAAGAAAAACAAAAGCCAATAGCAACAAGTGACTTGGAAAAGCAATATCTAATATAATAAAACAGAACAACAGGTTATTGTTATTACCAACACAAATGAAACACGTCTGATATTGCACATGGCGCTCAGAGGACAGGGCCAGGCTGCTGCTTCCAAAGGAGCCGCAGGTCAGGTAAAAGCCAAATGCAGTAGATGTTTGAAAAGACTCTGTCCTCACTCGTTTCGGTCTCACTGCAACTCAGAACAGGCAGTTCTTGAACCAATGAGGATGTAAATGCGTCAGGTCAGCAGGTAATCATGGAATTAATGAAGATGTGCTCTGCTGTAGGGCAGCAGGCAGACAGATTCAAGGAGGATGTGGGACTGCATTACACAGCAGACATATAGAATCAAGGAGGATGTGAAAAATAACGAGGATGCGCAATGCATTAGGACAGCAGGCAGAGATGTAATCAATCAGTATGCAGACCCCTTTGGGACAACAGGCAATAAAGAAATTATTGTGGATGTTGACTGCTTTAGGACAGCAGGCAACAATGGAATCAATGAAGCTACAGCAGTGGCGGCCAGCATGGACCTGGGGTGATGGGCCACGGGTTGGGGGGTTTGCTGGGGGGGTGGGGTGAGGGGGTAAGTAGGTATAAGTCTAAAAAAAAGAAAAATTCACTCACCTCCTCGCCGCTGTGTTCCACGTTATCTCTCCTCTGCTGAACAGGAAGCAGCCAGGCTCCCCTGAGTCAATCACAATGCTGCAATGCAGCGCTGTGATTGGCTCCCCTAAACCAATCACAACGCTGCAGTGCAGCGCTGTGATTGGTCTGACTGCTGTGGTTCGGCGCTCAGATGGGGACTTAGGGCCTGGGCATGTTCTGCATGCAGGCTGTAATGCAGCCTGCTTGGAGAACATGCTAAAGTGCGCATGACTGTTTGGTTGGCCCAAGAGGGCCGGTCAAGGCGTCATGCGCACTTTAGTGTGCCCACCACTCCTCCCTTGCCCTGTCAACAGAGCAGCCCCGCCCTCATGCTGCCGCAGCAGGGAGGAATAAAATGATAATAACATATCGTTATCATATTATTTTGCCTTTCTTTTACTGCTGCACTGCAGCAGTATGGCAACGCTTCTCTGCCTTAGCGGAGGAGCCGCCACTGAGCTACAGCTGCTTTGAAACCGCAGGCAGTAATGTAGTCAACAAGGATGCAGAATGCTTCAGGACAGCAGGAAGCAACGAAATCATTAAAGAAGTCAACTACTTTAGGACAGCAGGTGGTAATGCTCGAATTACTACAGGTAATATTCATTACTCCCAAGTATTAGTCATCCTGTTCTACAGCAGTCCACAGGCTCAATGAATCCATTACCTTTACATCCGTCTTTCTCGCTCAAGTCCTTACACTAGGAGCCCAACCTCAACTACAGTACAGTCTTCACCCATACATAAAATCCAGGGTTTTAAAGACTGAATACCACCAACATGGCTGCACTTCCTCTTCCTAGGCCATAAAGGTGGGATCAATCGAATCTTACTTCCTGTTTATGCAAAGCTTATTTATAAATATTACATTTAAGAGAAAAACTTTTTTTTTTTTTTTAACTTTTCCCTACCCCTCCAGCTGTTGGCCGGGAGAATTGGAAATAAGACTGTTGTGAGGAAGAATAGGACTCGGAATAATGAAAATTACAGGTAAGCAATACAAGCACTATCTCATCATCAGTTTCCACGCCCAAGTCCTTATGCTATGAGCAGATACCAAAGCGAACAGTAAAAAAAATGTAAGTCAAACAACTCAAAACTTTTGAACGCAAACTAAAAGGAATTTATTGGCATCCAGAAAAACAAATCAAATATTTCCCTTTTGTTATTGCTGACGGAAGACAAAACTGATGAACAAACTAAGTAAAATACTTCTCCAATCATGGTTTATAGTGGCAACTAGAAGTATTGAGGGGAGAGGACCATGTAGCAGCTACACAAATACATCTGATTCAGTCTCCACTGACCACTGCCTATGAAGAAAACATGCTTCTAATGGAACTACCTCTTATGCATGGAAGGGGAACTCCTGCTTCCTGTCAGGCCAAAGAAATGGTCATTCTTACCCACCTACTTGTGGCTAAAATGGTTTATGTCACTTGTCGGCTAAACCAAAAGTGACAAATGGAAAGTCAACTTGATGAATTCAATGAAAGGAGTCTATTGATAGCAAAGCACCTCTATCGTCCAATCTTCATTCTGTATGGAAGGCCACAAAAAAGAAAACTTTCAGGATTAGGAATTTAGTAACAACACTTTCAAGTGGCTCAAAAGGATCTTCTTGAAGGCTATTTAACACTAGCGGATGATCCCACGATGGTACCAGAGCACAAACAATTGCACGTAAAAAAAATAAATAAATAACTCTTGAGAAGACGAGAGTCCAGGGAATCAAAGACCATTAAAGGGGGACCTCTAATTGCTCTGATAGCTGCCCACTGAGTGCACAATGTGGAAGCAGTCAACCCCAAAAGAAATTCTTCTCTCAAAAAATTACATTTTTTTTTCTTCCTCCACAAGAAGCTGCTTTTAACCCTCTGGAGCAGCATCATTTACTAATGTGTTTCTAATGGCTGTCGTATATCTTAATTGCGCTTTGTCTTCTACAATTTTGAAGGAAGAAGCAACTTAAAGCAACCCAATCATTCTAATCCCATCTTCTCAAGCTCCAGACCCTCAGGGATAAGTGTTGAAGAGATGCTTGTGGAAGATCCGGAGGTGATGGAGACACTGGAAATATCTCCAAGTGAGTTGACTTGCTATGCTAGCTATTGCAAGATTTAGCTAAGTCTGTCCAAATGCATATTCTTCTTTCCCGGAAGATAGATCACTGAGGGTAAAAGGAGATTCTGCTCTGCCCAAGTCCTCATCTTCTTGGCTAGATGACAGGGCCGGACTGGCCGTAGCGGGCACTGGGTATTTTCCCGGTGGGATCAGTGGGGGCTGTTTTTGTTACTGGGGGAAGATTTTGCAGCAGTGCTGCAATATCGGCCCCCTGTAACAAAAGCAGCAACAGTGTTTCCCACCAGTACCGTCCCTGCACCCCTAACCCCCCTCCGGCAGGTCCGACTTAATTGCCAGGGCTGGTTTGCACTCTCAGTCTGGCCCTGCTAGGTGAGCTAGGCTGGAACCCTTAAATTGGTCACATGTTTCAAATAACAAGAGGCCTGATTAGTTGTACAGATCTGAACACTCTAGTTCTGAATCAGTAGAGCAAAAAAACAATAGAGCTGTGTGTAATGCTGCCAGTTCTAATTGAAGATGTGCATTACTCCTGTTCTATCCAGTGTGCCTGGATTAATTTTGCTTGCAGAGTGGTCCCCAATCCAGGCTGCTATCATCTGTTATTAATACATTAGGATGAGAGATGGTCAGAGGCATTCTCTTGGATAAATTGCCAGGAAATAGCCCTTAGTGGAGTTGGGGACATATACTCATCGTCTAAGGATACCGGATCCCAATGTAACGGAAGATGATTCACCAGACGGTAAAAAGCAGACAAGCCCAAGGGACAAGAAGGAGAGAGGATGCCATGTCTCCTTGGACTCTCAACTATTGACTCACAGGAGCTTTCTGGCCCTGGAGAAGCATAGTTAGATAGCCAATGGCTTTCTATTGCCTTTTGTACAGGTACAAAAACAGTCCCCAGGTTAGTCTTGAATCGGGCCTCTATGGACTGCAAGTTCTGTCCAGGGACCAACTGTGGCTTCTTCTCGTTCAATGGAAAACCATGTTGCTCCATAACTCAACACATATGCTGCACTGCTTTCATGCCCTGAGAAAAAGAAGAAGCACAATTTAGTCAATCATCTAGGTTTGGGAAGTTCATCAACTCCCTGGAATGAAAACATCTACCAGACGAACTTAGCTCTTAGTGAACACCCTCGGGCAGATGCTAGACTGCAAGGAACAGTCTAGAACAAATAGTGATTTTCCATCATGCAGACTACAAGATTCTTTTGAGTTCTAGTGAATTGGCACATGGAAATAGGCACATAACAGATCTAAAGCTACTAGGGAAAGAATATTTTGTAAAGCCACCATGTTGGATCTTTCGTACGGGATGATTGTATTTACTTTCTTCAGATCGAAAACAGGTCAAAAGTCTCCTGAAAGATTATATACAAGGAATATTACTGAATAACATCCCTGACTAATCTCCTCCAGTGGAAGTGGCAAGGTTGCTCCTTTGATAATGGGTTCCTCAGCTCAAGAAGTCCTCTGAGCAGACCCTCTTCTCCATAGAGGACAATGAGGACCTGGAACGGATATAAAAAATTCTTCTGGAATATCCTGGAACTTTATGAGATGACCAACCCCGATTATCTGAAGAACTCGGGCATCTGTTTTCACTTCTTTCCATCCATGCAAGGTTATATTTCATAAGTCTCCCTCCCACTTTTCTGGAGTAGTCAGGATTTCTGACCTGTGGGTGTTATTGAAGTGATGACAGACTGTTGCTGGGATTCTTCAGAGGTAGGGATTCCCCAGCCACGACCCCTGCCTCAATGGCTGGTTGGTTCCTTTTTGCGCAGCTGGTGGAGGGATGAAGGACCTGCAATAACTGAATATTTTTCCTCTGAATGGTGGTCGAATGGGGTCTAGTAATTTGCGATCCTCCACTGACTTTTTTTACTGACTCCTCCAATTATGGACTAAACAATCTGGAGCCACTGAAGAACAGATGGCTTAAAACAACTTTTTGAGAAGTGTCCACTTTCCAATCTCTCCTCTCCAGGCTTCATCGTCTTGCTGCGATAGATGATCCTCAAGCCCAAGCTGCCAAACACAGTCCATCAAAAAAATATAAGTTAAGGACCTAACTTATTGTTCCATCATAAAAAGACAAGGTATAAAATATTTTCCTTGTTATAGGTCCTCTGCTAGGAACTGAAAGTCTCTAGTAATAATTGGCCTGTATATGTTGCATAGGTACCAGCCTTTAAAGTAAAATTTGATGCTGTAGAGGCTCTCTTCACAGCACTCTCAATCTTTCAACCCACAGGGTCCGAAAGCATGGTATTTTCTAAAATAATAGCCCCTTGAGATGAAAAGCCAGCCATCAGCGAGTCAATTTTGACCACCATATCAAACACCTCTTGAAATCCCGCCAAACAAATATCAGAAAATTAGATTTCTCTGTATCTGTCCATTCTCTTTCCAGCAATTTTCTTATTGCTTTGTGCACAGAAAGCAACTCTGGCTCCTTCCTTCTGTACTGGAGAATACAATTCCCCTTCTTCTCTTCTTGAGTTGCAGTCTCAGGATATCCTATCCAGCTGAATGAGTTCTGATAATTCAGCACCCTGCATGTATTACTTCTGAGACATCCACATCCTGAACATAACAAGGTTAATACAATTATTTTTTTTGGTAGCAGCAGGACCATATATGGCTTTAAGGAAAATGCTACTTACCACAGTATGCATCTGTTCTTGGCATGTAGAGCTGTAGAATCTCATGCTACGCATAGATCGCCATCTAGTGTTGGGTCCGGATGTTTGCACTTTGTTTTTGTTCGAAGAAGTCTTTCCAGTCACGAGGTAGGTGACTCCTCCTTTTGGTGATAGTGCGCATGGGCATCGACTCCATCCTTAGATCGTTTTGCCGTAAAGGGTGATGATGGAGTTAGTAAGAGAAGTAAAGAGAGATGTCCATGTATATTGTATCTAAGTAAGATAGTGCTGCAACAGGTATAGGTACCCGGGGAGGCGGGCGGGCGCATGAGATTCTACAGCTCTACATGCCAAGAACAGATGCATACTGTGGTAAGTAGCTGTAGTAACCACGCTCACAGTGGTTTGTAGATAATAGCAGTTTTATTTATAAGTACATCTTCATAGATGTACAGCAACCTCCAGCTTCTCCAACTGACTCTCTTTCTTAGAACTTCCCCGTGATGTCATTCTATTACATCACCATGTTCTACAATGGAGTAAAGAGATTTCCACACATCTCCCCCCCCCTTACAAAGAAATCCATTACAATTGATAAAGAAAGCATTATAAACAATAATGAACAATGTCATACTTGACATAACTCTTGTACAGAATCATAATTAAACAATGGAGAGATAAAGAAATCCCCACAATCTTAATTGACAACAAAACAAACAACAATTTATACAGAAGAATTTGAACTATTAACCTTACACAGGCTACCCATGCTCCACTCTCTTCCATCATCCAATGTGACCACAGAATTCATCACCTTAACTACTCTTTGTGGCTTAGAAAATTTGCTCTCTCCTTTCTTCACAAATCCCATTCTTTTAACAGCAACCCAATCACCACATTTCATTTCAACAATCTTCACTCCCTTCCTCCTATCATAATCCTCCTTGTTACGTTCATGAGCTTCTATAACTCTTGCTGCAATCCGTTCACGATCCACCCAGACCTGATCTTTCTTTTGCAACCACACAGGGGACTCTTTGGTTGCAGGCTCTCTACCTTTCAAAGCCACAAATGGTGGAACTCCAGTAACAGAATGAGGAGTTACTCTATGGGCCCACATCATTTTGACTAATTCTTCCTTCCACAATAATCCATTAGCCAAGAATAATTGGATGTTGTCCATAATGATACGATTGACCCTTTCAACCAATCCGTTTGCCTGTGGCCTAAATAATGCCACCCTATCATGCTTGATTCCTAATCCTGTAAGAAACCTAGTCATAATGGTAGAAACCAGCTGTACACCGTTGTCCGTGACCAAAGTCTTAGGTATCCCTTCCTCCAAAAACACATCTTTTAGAAACTCAATAACTTTCACAGACGTAATGTGTTCTACAGGTCTAATTGTAAACCATTTACTATGGTAATCTACCAAAACAATTAAAAACCTGTTCCTAACACCTAATCTTTCAATAGGACCCAAGAAATCCATCGCCAATTTCTCCCAATTCGATCAGGAACCTTCACACATCCCAGGGGAGGTTGACGGATCACTCTACACTTATCACTATTGCTACATGCCTGACAATCTCTAACAATCTCCTCCACCTCTCTATCCATTTCAGGCCACCAAAAACACTGCCTCAATCTCCTCTTACACATGCTTCTGCCCAAGTGTCCTTCGTGTACAAGCTTAATCAGTCTCCCCCTCAACGTTCTTGGTGGAACAACACAATTGCACCTCAAGACCTTATCCACTTGAATACTCAGCTGATCTTTCACCTTAACATACTGTTTCAACTCCTCACTTAAAACTGAAACATTTTCCCAACTACTACGTATTGCGTCTTTAAGCTCCATGTACTCTCTATCCGCACTCAAAGCTTCACTCCACTCTTCTTGCCTTAAAGCCAATTCTCCATTAACAAGAGTAGACAAAGAATTAACCTCAACCATAAAGGAAACATCTTCTTCTTCTTCATCAACTGGCATACGCGACAAGCAGTCAGCTATGACATTCCTTTTACCTCTGACAAAATCACCTGAAAAATTCAAATCCATCACAGACAACAACCACCGAGATATGCGCGGAGTCACACTCCCTTCAAGACCCTTACCACCTTTAAAAATATGTAACAATGGCTTGTGATCTGTCCTGAGAATGAAGGGCAAACCCCATAGATAAAATCTAAAATGATTCATCGCCCAACAACAAGCCAAAGCTTCCTTTTCAATGGCAGAATACGATCTCTCTGCACCTTGTAAACGACGCAATGCGTAACCAATCACTCTCTCCTCATCATCCACCCTCTGGGTCAACACAGCACCCAATCCCACAATACTTGCATCAGTCGTCAACGTAGTTTTCCTTTTTACATGGAAGTGAGCTAAGGTAGGCGCACAAACCAGTGATGTCTTAACATCTTTGAATGCCGATTCACATGCCGAATTCCACTCAAATAGTACTCCCTTCTTTAATAGTGTCCTCATAGGTTTAACAGTGTCAGAAAAGTTCGATACAAACTTGGAACAATACTCGGCAAGACCAAGAAATGATTTTAATAACTCCTTATCGGTAGGTTGAGGAGCATCAACAATTGCCTTTATAATACTTTTTTTAGGTCTAATTCCATTGGCAGATATCTCATGACCAAGATAATTCACCTGTTCCTTTCTCAGTTGACATTTCTCCTTTTTTATAGTTAATCCATGTTCAGCAATTCTTTTCAGCACCTCAAATAACTCATCATGATCATTAAAGGACCTACCCACCACCATTATGTCGTCCTGGAAACACAAGACCCCTTCCATCCCTTGAAATATATTTTGCATAATCCTCTGGAACACCGCGGAGGCTGAAGCTAATCCAAAAGGCATTCGACAATAGCGAAAAGCCCCCAGCGGTGTGACAAAGGAAGTTAAGGGCTGTGATTCCGGATGCAGATTCACCTGGTGGTAGGCCGCAGACATGTCAAGAACACTGAATATTTTTCCACCTCCCATCACACTCAACATTTCCACTATATTGGGAAGTGGTTGGCGATCAACCCATATATTTTTGTTTAAATCTCTCAAATCTATGCAGAGATGAATCTTGTTACCCTCGCTTACTTAAAGTCTCGCCAGAGCAGCGCTTGCGCGCTACTCGAGGCTCGACCTAATAAAGGGCAGCGTGGATCACCGAGGCACAAAGTGTTTCGTACATAGTGGGACTTCAACACTTCACAAGCATAGCCTACCTAACCTAAGTCAAACTAACTTAGCCTGATATAGCAACCGTTTCCTAACCAAACATATCAATCCAACCCAATCATCCAACCTAGCCTAACCTAACAATACAACCTAATATGATCTAACCTAACATTCTGGACTCTTTAAAGATATTTATGGTTGAAATGCACTGGCAGACATGTGAGTACTGGAATAGGGAAGTTGTGTTAGAGTTTTAAGTTTAAGGTTTATTAAAGCGACAGCCTTTATAGCATGAATTCTGAAAGCCAGCAAAAAAGGATATTGACATAGCTGAGTAATGTCAAATAATTTAATAACTAAGTAGGGAAGGTTCTGAAGTGCAGTATTCGGTTTGGATGTTTGGCTTGCACTACAAAAAACAATGTGAGTGTGTGCATGTGTTCGTGTGCATTAGAGATAGTGTAAGAGAGAGTGAGAGAGATGGGGGGGGTCCCAGTACTTGAATATCCGCGGTGCTAAAGAACTGAAGTCATAAATGAGGGGCATTGGCAGAGCTGTGTGTGGAGGTTAGCGGTGGAATAGCAGAGGGAGGGCCATGCCAAGATTGAGGTTCATCAAGACAGGTACCTGTGGGTCTCCGATTCAGTACTATAAGGAACAACAGAGCGCGCTGCAGGTTATATTTTGTTACGCCTGCAACGCTTTTAGCTTCAGATGCACTAATCTGACTCATTACTCAGTCCTCCCTGCCCGTGCCCAACTGGCCTTACAGAGGGAGCCCCGGTCTCGCTAGTACCTTCTAGTCAGAGGCTTCGGCAGCAGTTGAGGCTCCCTTGAAAGAGTGCCACTGGGGGAAATATTAACGCTGTGTGGGCTGGCCCCGCCCGCAGTTCTTATCGGCCCTGAACACGAGGTCTCGAAAGTGCTGAGTCAAGACTCCCTCTGTACGGGTCCCCGTGAGCTCTCCTCTCTGCTGACGGAGCAGGCCCAGTGCTTCATTCTTGACTCGCTAACAACAGCATTATCATCAATTCAAAACGCACAAATACCCGGGCAAGGGCGGGGCACCAGGGCTCTGGAGAGTGCACAGGGGCAGGGATAACCAGTTGAAATGGAAACATGGGCACGGGCAGGGGGTGTGAGCCTGAACGGCGCGGGTACTACGAAGAACGCAGCAAAAAGGTCACCAGGTAGAAGGTATTGACCCACAAACACGTGTGTGTGCTCGTGCGTGTGTGTTGGACTGTAGAGGAACCGAGCTTATGCAGGGGGAGGCGGAGGGGCTGTCACTCAAGGTGTGTCTGTGTGTCAGAGAAAGACTCAATCACACCTGTGGGATAGACAGGTGGAGGGCGCGGACAGTCCACACGTTTTAGTGTACACGTAGGTGACGTCGGAGTCCTGAAAGAAGGTGTGGACATACGTGGCAGGTTGATGATGTGAGCACCCCATGGTGGGTAGAGGCGGTGGGTGTGGGCAGATGTGAAGAAGTGTGAGCACATACGTTGGGTGTAAACACAGTTAAGTGGTGGGTGTACATGTGTACAGGTGGAAGGTGTGGTCAGAGTATTGGTAACAAGCATTTGAAGGCACGCGCGGGGAGGAGGGGGGGCGACGCGAGTGGTGCGCGCGCCTCGCGCTTAAAGTTAATAGAAAAGAAAATGAAGCTGATAGCCGCGCGGCCATGAAAGTGACACGGCCGCGCGGCGCGAAAGTGAAAGGAAAATGAAGCTGACGAGGAGGGAGTGGGAGGGTATTCACGCGCTGTAGTGCACGTCGCGCGCGCTTGTGCGCTTGCGAGCAGCAGGCGTGACCACACGCTCGTGCACCATGGCCTTTTGCTTGCGCGTAACCGCAGGGAAAAGGCCACGACGCACGAGCGTGTGGTCAGCTTCTGAAACCCCCTTACATAAAGTCTTCGCCTAGCAGCGCTTGCGCGCTACTCGAGGCTCGACCTAAAAATAACAAACTACCACAATAAATCAAAATAACAATTTAAAATAATTATCTAAAATAACTATTTAAAATAATTATCTAAAACAACAACACTGTAGATGTATCCTCGTTTAGCAGTGGTAATTTCACTTCAGCAATTAAAATTAGTCTTCACACAGGTTGGCAAGTCCTCTTTTTATCCGAACAGTTGAGAAATCACGTGTTCAGGAAGATACGTGTACACGTCACACGTTAGGATGATGCTTTGTAGAAAAAACAGAAGCTCCCGTAGAGAAGAGTACAAGCACATATAATACTCTCTGGTAAGATCGTTGTAATTTAATCACTTATTGTGCTAGTATATATTCGCAGCGAGCCGCTTGAGGATCATGAATGGGGCTCGTGAAGACTAAGCGCTTGTGACAGCTCAATTATTCTCCGTGCGCACACTTGCTGCCACGCTCCCTCGCGCGTCCACTCTCGCCGTCAGCACGTTTGTTCTCTGTGTACCACTTGCTGCCTTGCGCGCCCACACGCGCCGTCAGCACATTCAAATATACTCGCTCAAGACCAACAATATCTTGATAACAACACACGCAAAATGCCCCAAGACAATGCAGATTTGCTCAATTTGTTCCAAATAAACTATGTAGTTTAAACATGAAATGAATGCGCTGCATGCTGTGTTCTTCCTTCTTTTTTATTTTATTTTTTACAATAACGCCATTCGAATAAGACAGTCCAGAGACCAGTCCAGAGCTCGTGGTAAAAGTAACACGTTTCTCTTGGGCATTTGATTCATCGCCTCAATAAAATATAATTAACTGCAACTCACGGTTTCAAAAGTCAAAATTTGTTAGCAGGTCTCCACACTGAGCTGCTTTTCCAGGGGTGGAGTTCACTCAGTATTCTGCCCCCTGCGCAGATCACTCGTCGCCAAAAAACTGTAGTAACCACGCTCACAGTGGTTTGTAGATAATAGCAGTTTTATTTATAAGTACATCTTCATAGCTGTACAGCAACCTCCAGCTTCTCCAACTCACTCTCTTTCTTAGAACTTCCCTGTGATGTCATTCTATTACATCACCATGTTCTACAATAGAGTAAAGAGATTTCCACAGTAGCATTTTCCGTTCGAGGCATGTGAGCTGTAGATCACATGCTATGCATAGACTATTTAGCAGTTATGTCCCAAAGCGGTGGCTAACCTGTAGCTGTTGCAGCTGTCTCAAATAGTGTACGTAAAACTGCCTGGCCCACACTAGCTTGTTGTCTAGCTAACACATCTATGCAATAGTGTTTTGTAAAGGTGTGTGGTGTAGACCATGTTGCAGCTTTGCAGATGTCATCTATGGGTATATTTCCTAAAAATGCCATAGAGGCCCCTAGTTTGCGAGTAGAATGCGCTCTAGGGGGAATTGTTAATGTGCGTTTAGCTTTAATGTAGCATATCTGAATGCACTTAAATATCCACCTTGCAATACCTGATTTTGATATTGGATTGCCTTTATGTGGTGGAGCAAAAGCAACAAAAAGTTGCTTTGTTTTCCTGAAAGGTTTTGTTCTTTCAATGTAGTATAGTAATGCTCTTTTGACATCTAATGTGTGAAGAGCACGTTCTGCCACTGAATCTGGTTGAGGGAAGAACACAGGCAACTCAACAGATTGGTTGATATGAAAGGCAGAAATGACTTGAGGTAAAACTTTGGGGTTAGCCTTAAGAACCACTTTGTTTTGGTGTATTTGTAAAAATGGCTCTTCTATGGTTAGTACCTGAAGCTCACCCACTCTTCTCAGAGATGTGATGGCTATGAGGAAGGCTACCTTCCCAGTGAGAAACTGTAGTTTACATTTGTGCAATGGCTCAAAAGGTGGACCCATAAATCTTGTAAGAACTATGTTGAGATTCCACACTGAAGAAGGTGGAAGTGTGGGGGGGGAATGACTCTTAAGTCCTTCCATAAATGCCTTAATAGCAGGCACTCTAAAAAGAGACACATGCTGTCTGCTTTGTAGATATGCAGCTATTGCAGCAAGATGTAAGCGTATGGATGTGTAGACTAAATTGGAACGCTGTAGATGTAATAGATAGCAAATGATGTTTTGGATTGAAGCATCTAGCGGATTGATTTGATTGTTGTTACAGTAAATGACAAACCGCTTCCACTTTGCTGCATAGCATGCTCTAGTGGTAGGGCACCTAGCCTCTTTGATAATATTCATGCAGTCTGGCAGAAGATTAAGATAGCCAAACTCTAGGATTTCAGGTGCCAGATCGCAAGGTTGAGATGACTGGGATCTGGATGTCTTATCTCTCCATGGTTCTAAGTGAGAAGATTGGGAGTAAGGTATAGTTTTTGGTGAGGAACTACTGATAGCTCCAACAAGGTTGTGAACCAGGGTTGACGGGCCCATGTGGGAGCAACTAGGATTAGTGTCAGGGACTGCTATCTGAGCTTCCGAACCACTAATGGAATGAGTGGGAGAGGCGGAAAAGCGTAAGCAAATATCCCTGACCAATTCATCCATAGTTCATTGCCTTTGGACAATGGGTGTGGATACCTGGATGCGAAGTTTGGGCATTTTGCGTTTAGGTGGGTGGTGAACAGATCTATCTCTGGGAAGCCCCACATATGGAAGAATGGGAGGAGAACTTGAGGGTGGAGTTCCCATTCGTGGATCTGCTGTCACTGACGACTGAGCAGATCTGCAATCTGGTTGTTTACTCCTGGAAGGTGTTCTGCAAGGAGATATATTTTTTGAGGTATGGCCCCTCTCCAGATGCTCTGGGCTAGCTGTGAGAGCTGGAGAGAGTGTGTCCCCCCCTGTTTTTGTATGTAATACATTGCTGTCATGTTGTCTGTGCGAATCAGGACAGCTTTGCCTACTAGATGAAGTTGAAAGGCTTTCAATGCTAGAAAAATTGCTAGCAGTTCTAGATGGTTTAGGTGGAGTTGTTTTTGTTGCAGAGTTCACATGCCCTAAATGGTATGTTTTTGAAGATGAGCTCCCCAACCAGTGAGCGATGCGTCTGCTGTTAGCACTATCTGTGGAACCGGGTCGACGAATGGCCGCCCCTTGGAAAGGTTTTGTATGTTCCACCACTGCAGAGAGCGATGGGTACGGCCATCCATCAACACTAGATCTGATAACTGACCTTGAGCCTGGTTCCACTGACGTGCTAAGCATTCCTGTAAGGGACGCATTTGCAGTCTTGCGTAATGAATGATTAAAATGCAAGATGCCATCATTCCTAGCAATTGCATGAACACTCGAGCTGGTAATGAGTGTTGAGGCTGAAACTGCGATATTAGAGTCTGCATGTTGCGGATCCTGACTGGGTTGGGACACGCTAGAGCTTTCTGAGTGTCTATTGTGGCTCCTAGATACACTTGTGTATTGGATGGTTGGAGATGAGACTTGGTGATGTTTACAGTGAACCCAAGGCCGCGAAGCAGTTGGACTGTTTTTCGAGTGTGTCGTAGGCAGCTCTGTTGCGAGCTGGCTTTTATCAGCCAGTCGTCTAGATAGGGGAAGACGTGAATGTGCTGTCTTCTTAGATGAGCCGCGACTACTGCCAGACACTTGGTGAAAACCCTGGGTGCTGTAGTTACTCCGAATGGGAGAACTTTGAATCGATAATGTTGTCCGTCCACCACAAACCTGAGGTATTTCCGGTGAGCAGGGTGAATGGGAATATGGAAATAGGCGTCCTTTAAGTCCAGAGTGGACAGAAAGTCGACTTGCTGAAGGATTGGGAGCACCTGTTGGAGTGTGACCATGGGAAAGTGGTCAGACTGAATGTACAGATTTAGTTCTCTGAGGTCTAGTATAGGCCTGAGAGAGCCGTCCTTTTTGGGAATTAAAAAATACAGGGAGTATACCCCGGTCCCCTGGTATTGTAATGGGACTGGCTCTGTAGCATGTTTTTCCAAGAGAGAGAGATCCTCTTGCTTTAGGAGGGTGAGATGCTCTGGTGACATTGCATGTGATCTTGGAAGAATATTTGGGGGAGTGTCTGTAAGCTCCAGGCAGTACCCACACTGGATAATTTGTAGTACCCACTTGTCTGAGGTGATTGAATTCCAGACAGGCAGGAATTGGGAGAGACGTCCCCGACAGGAGTGGAATGATCGGGGGGTAACGGAAGGAAGTCACTATTTGTTTGCGGGGGAAGTGCGGGTGGAGTTACCGCTGCTTCTTCCCTTACCACTGGTTCCTCTAAAATCTCCTCTGAAATAACCTCTTGAAGAGGGGGATTGGTTGTTGCCCTTGTAAGAGGAGGAGGGATTTTCGGTGGACAGTTTTTGAACCACCCCTGTAAAAGGAGCGGCGAAAGGAACCCCTAGTGGCAGGTAATTGCAAAGCCCCCATGGACTTTGCGACCTCAGTGTCCTTTTTCATCTTTTCAAGCGAGGTATCAACAGCTGGGCCAAAGAGATGCTCCTTGTCGAATGGTTGGTTAAGGATGGAGGTTTGCACTTCCGGCTTGAAGCCTCATATTCTCAGCCAAGCATGCCTGTGTAAGAGTACACTGGTGTTGACTGCACGAGCTGCTGTCTGCTGCGTCTAGGGCACACCTAATGGATGTATTGGTGATAAGTTTACCTTCCTGAATAAGGTCATTAGCCTTAGATTTGTATTCATCAGGTAAATGTTGTATGAGTTTCTCTAACTCATCGTAATGAGCCCTATCATAACGAGCCAACAGAGCTTGAGCGTTGGCAATGCGCCAGTGATTTGCTGCCTGTGAAGCCACTCTTTTGCCAGAGGCATCAATAAGCTTAGACTCCTTATCAGGAGGAGGAGCCTCACCTGTGGTTTGTGAGTTAGCTCTCTTGCGAGCGTTGGAGACTACAAGAGAGTCTAAGGGCAGCTGGCCTCTAATGTAAACAGGGTCGGTAGGAGCGGGTTTATATTTTTTTTCCACCCTAGGTGTAATTATCCTTGCCCTTACAGGGTTTTTAAATACCTCATCCGTGTGTTTTAACATGCCTTTGAGCATTGGTAAGGTGTGAGTAGCTCTTTGGGAAGAAGTAAGTGTTTCAGAGAGGAAATCCTCTTCTAAAGGCTCCCTTTGGAGCTCCACCCCATGATATTGAGCAGCCCTGTTGAGGAGCTCAATGTACCCAATGTTGTCGTCAGGTAGGGAGGGTCTGGAGGGATGCAAATCAGGGTCATTGTATGTGTTTGGGTCTGTATGATAATCCTCCCAAGGGGCAGTGTCCTGTAGCCTATCCTGATCCTCATCCCCATCCTCTTCATCCTGTGGGTCAGGTGAAAGTGGTGGTGGTGGTGAACTTGATGGTGCGATGAGCAAGTTGGGATCAGTGGGAGAAGGAGGTGGAATATAAGGGGGAGAAGGGTTAGTACCCACACTCTTCCTTTTGAGAGGAATGTGGTAGTCCTCTGATAGGTCAATCTTCAGTTTTTTGGGAAGAGTGGCATGAATATGTCCTGTTTCAGGGTTGTTCACCAGTTTTTTCTGCTTCGGATCCGAAGGCAGGGCATTGGGCCGAGGCTCTTTAGAGGGAGTGTCTTTCTCTTTATGTGCCAGTTTCGGTGTCGAAGGTTTCGGCTCCGAGCCTTTGGGCGTCGAAGGTTTCGGCTTCGAGCCTTTCAGTGCCGAAGGTGGAATCTTCGGCAACTGTGGTATTGTGACCAACACATGCTTGGACTTGTGTTTCGGCGCCGAAGGTGTTGGTTCGGCGCCAGAGTGGGGCCGGCTCGAGCCCGAGCCGGAAGGCTTCTCTTTCTGTTTCAGAGCCGGGCCCGAGGGCGGGGCGTCGGAAACTTTTTGTCGGTGCCGACCTTGGCCCGAGGGCAGAGGAGGGACCGGCGCCTTTGTTTTATGTTGAGGGGGCAAAGGGGTATCTTTACTCACGGTACGCTGACCTGGAGTAACCTGCTCCTCTTCTTCCATGTCGGAGTCGGCCTCGGACACGGAGATCTGTTATTCTTCTTCGGCTCCTTGAGCTTGTTGTTCAGTGTCGGAATCTTCGCCGAAGATGTCCAGTGTGGAGCCGCTCTGGTGTTGCATCTCGTGGCATCGAGCCGGACGGTCACGAAGTGTCTTTTTCGATCGAAACGATCGACACGCGTCGCAGTCGTTCTCGTCGTGTTCCGGGGACAAGCAGAGGTTGCACACTTCATGCAAGTCGGTGCGTGGAAACTTAGCACGACACCCAGGACAGAATTTGAAGGGAGTCCGTTCCATCGACTGCTAGCGCGGTCGGCGCAGGTAGGCCCTATCGGCCTGCCACGAGTTTCCCGATTGAAGGTTTTCCGAGGTGAGACGATGCGCGTCGAATGGGGAACCGCAATCAATAACAATACCGTCGAGGGTAGTGGATTGCGCGTCGAAGGGGTCCGAAAACAGTACCGAACCGAAGCGCAGCAATACACATCCGAACCCGATGGCGGAAAAAAACAATCTAAGGATGGAGTCGATGCCCATGCGCACTATCACCGAAAGGAGGACTCACCTACCTCGTGACTGGAAAGACTTCTTCGAACAAAAACAAAGTGCCAACATCCGGACCCAACAGTAGATGGCGATCTATGCATAGCATGTGATCTACAGCTCACATGCCTCGAACACATGTTTTTCATTAATCATCTGTTGCAGTAATTCAACAGAGGGTAACTCTGGCTGCGTCTGGTTAGAGTTGTGTTGAGTGTCCTCTGCTGAAGAAGCAGACTGCACATGCTTTCTTTATGGTGATTGCTTTTTCGGCTCCATTACAACTGCGCATAGTTTGTAGAAAGGGAAATGCTTCCTTCATCTCCTTGTTCCCAGGTTAAGAAATCTAGCAGAGACTTGCAAGACCACCATCATTTTCGGAACAAGCACGTAGTCTTGCACTTAAGGGAAAGAGGAAGAAGACGGCTGTAATCTTAGGATCAGGCACATAGTCCCAATATCACTGGCAAAGTCCTGGTTAAACAAATGCAGTAGGGATTTAAAATTACAGAAAATGTATAACTTTTTTTACTCAGTATAAGGTTGGGCTTAGGCCCCACAGAAACCTAACACACACAGCAAGCACTCAATCCAGATCCTTTGCACAAAGCTGACTCACAGGGGGGAGGGAGAGAATAGGTTAAATGTTATGTTTTGAACAAATGTGATGATTACAATATTGTATAATCAGAGATGAATACAAGAAGATTGTAAATCTGTAATCCCGACTTGACTGGATCACTGACTATGTTGTAATGGAGGTGGAAAAGAAATAAAATCTGTTTACAAAAAAAAAAAAGTTGGGCTTAGGCCCAAACAGAGGAGAGATTTAACTAAAGCCTGGCAATTTACCCATTTATAACATGTGACCACCATACGCTAAATGGGGCAACATAGCAGTTTGTTCTATTGGTGTTAGAGGAAGGCTGCTACAGCAAGCCTACCTAACACAATACCAGGCAACTATTAGTGAAACCAGATGCAAACTGTTATTGCAATCCTCCCTGGTTCAGATACCAACAAAAAAGATTAATAAAAATGTACTCACCTTATAGGTAAAGAATGATCATAAATCATACAGTGAAAAAACAGGAGTTAGACAGGGTTGATCGCAACTTTACAGCCTAGGCAAATGAAGTGCGGTCGTGTTGGTGGTGTTAATTCTTTAAACTTGGATTTTATGTATGAGTGAAGACTGTACCATGGATGAGGCAGGACTTATAACATAAGGATTGGAACAAGAAACATAGATGAGGAGATAATTAAATGCTTTAGGGCAGCAGCAGTAATGGATCAATGAGGATGTTGATTGCTTTAGAACCACAATCAGTAATGGAATCAATGAGGATACAATCTGCTTTAGGGCAGCATCGAATCAATGAAGACGTGGACTGCTTTGAACAGCAGGCAGTAATGGAATCATGAATGAGACAGAACAGCAGGCAGTCATGCATTTAATGATGAGGTTGCTGACTGCTTTAGGACAGCAGGCAGTCATGGAATCAATGTAGTCAGCTTTAGCAGGCAGTCATACAATCAATGAGGAGAATGAGTGTATTATCTCATTACTAAAAACACCCAAATATTTTCTTGTCAAAGCCAGACCCAAGTAAAACAAAATATGTGCCTTACAGACAATTGTGACTGATTAGCTCTACGTACACCTCTACAAGATCACTCTGTACATCCCTTACATGTTTATGTCCACTTTCACCCAAATGCAGCATTAACCACATCCATGAAACAGGCTGGTGAGCCTTACAGACTTATATCAGTACAAGCTTTAAGCTGTGGAATGGACTCGCCTCCACATAAAGACCCTCCCAGAGCTCATCTCTTTGAGAACCACCTTAACAAATGTTCCAACTGTCACCTGCACAAAGACAGTAAACTCTCGCCTCCCCCAAGGGCTGATGGCCCTAAAGTAACCAAGCAGGCTTGTCCCCTTCATAAAAACCGGAGACAGGTACACCTTAAGATGAATGGATTTCAAGTGCATGTGCTGAAAACCACATACATGAAAAAACAAACACGACAATGTGCACAACAAGCATTTGCAATGCAAAAAGTCTCGCATTTACGAGAGTTTAAGCTATTGTCATTTACAATGGCAATAGCTCAAACTCTTGTAAATGCAAGACCTATTACACTTCAAAGAAGCGGCCGCTGTTGTCCGGGGCTGCTTTAAAGTGAAAGCACGCATAGCGAGGAAAGCACATTCAGCCTGCAGTAGGAGAAACTCATTAAAGAAAATAGTGCTTAAGACATACCGTGTTGCAACAGGAGAAAAAGGGCCAGTCGCCATGGAAGGTTACAAATGCAGACAAGGCGGTACCAAGGAGGGACTAACAAGCCTAATAACGACTCTGAAGCCAGCGTTTACAAAGGACAAAGACACAAGTCAATTACAAATATGGGCGGAGAGTGGGCGGGGCTTCTATTCCGTACGCCACTACTGCATGCCTCGCAGCAGCGCATGCGCTGCACAGGCTCGCCCCAAAAAGCAAGAACAAGCCCGTTTATATTACAAAAACTCTGGATAGAACAGGTTCTTCAGGTCAGCCTCACATGTTTATACACTAACCATGTCAAGACAAATTTTCAAAAAGCAGCAACGGCGAACCTCCTATGCCGCACCTCGTGCCAGTTCCTATATGTACGTTCGCTATGCAAACTACCCCTGCGCCAGCCGTTGAGTGGCGTCACTGTGCTCCAGATCAAAAGATATTGTAATGAATAGGTGCGCAGCTCAAAAGTCAATAGACCAAAAAGTTTAGAAAAAATTACTTCTTATTCCAATCAATTTCTTTTAAAACACACATCAGGTATAAGCAATCCAGCCAACGCGTTTCATTCCCATATAGGAACTTCTCAGGGCTGTGTTGACTGCACAAGACACTCCACAGAATTTGATAAATCAGTGTACACGTAAATTCACCAGAAAAAATTATGTGGAGAGCCTCAATGTTGTCTTGCTGTCCCAAAAAACTTTTCCAAAGTAGTCTAAGAATATCAAAAAATTAAAAAATTATTTCAAGAGGAACAGTGTATTGCACCGTAGCCCATGTCATTCTTGGTAGAATATGTGGAATCCTTATCGTCGCGCATGTACCCGTCCTGTTCCGTAGTGTGTACACACTACGGAATAATTTTTTGATATTCTTAGACTACTTTGGAAAAGTTTTTGGGACAGCAAGACCACATTGAGGCGCTCCACATCATTTTTTCTGGTGAATTTACGTGTACACTGATTTATCAAATTCTGTGGAGTGTCTTGTGCAGTCAACACAGCCATGAGGAAGTTCCCTATATGGGAATGAAACGCGTTGGCTGGATTGCTTATACCTGATGTGTGTTTTTTAAAAAGAAATTGATTGGAATAAAGAAGTTATTTTTTCTAAACTTTTTTGGTCTATTGGACTTTTTGAGCTGCGCACCCCCATTCATTACAAACACTAACCATGTCAATCTAGGACATCTTTCTATTTCAAAATGTTTTCTTGAGGAAGCTTCAAGTTGGAGATATGATTCTGCTTACAAAGATGTTACGTGTAAAGTTATACAACCAATCTGCATGTTCTCACATTATACATAAAGTGCTAAAAACCTACCTCAGTAGTAGTTCCAATGTCAGCAGATGGGCTGCAGGTGCTGGTTTCTGGTGGAACAGTCCCAACACTACTCCTCACTGGAGAGGCATGGGCTGGCCCTGGCACAGATTCTGAGCAGGTGGAGCTCGGATGGAGAACTCCTTTTCTTTGAATTGTATTCCAGGCTCTGTTCATGGTGTCTATAAGTTCATATAGCAGTTGGACCTACAAAGGAGAAAAGACAGCAATTGTTAGGACTAGTACATTCTAAAGAAGTGGTAAACTTAACAAGAGGGACAACTATGTACTGCTACACATTATAAACTTTTTTCCGTAATTTAGATTGGGCTAGAGGGCGGCTGTGGCAGAATCCTATTTTCCCACATGGGTTTGGGGAAATATAAAGTGAGCTTCATATAATTGAGGTTATTTTATATCCTCTCAAAGGAGGCATCTTTATTCGAACATATAGAAGGGATCATATTGTTTATTGTACTTGGAAGTGAATTTAGGTTACCACACTGTAAGAAAATATATTCCTTTAGCATGGTTAGTACAATTCAATTCAAATAACTTTATTAGGATTCTTTTTTTAGATCCATAAAAATATATTATTAAAACGTTATAACATAAGATGTTAAAAATAATTCCATACATTACAAATTAAAAATTTCTTACAATAAAACGGTAGCTAAGATCCATCCCTAAAAGAACCTATAATCTCAGAAAGATAAAGACTCATTATCCAAATCCTAGCTTTTATTCACCTTCGTAAACCAATTTATCCAGATATGCAAGTGATTTCCTTCTTTTTACAGCCCGAAGAATATAACCTGCGACTGCTCGACAGGTTGTTTCGTTTTCAAGGTTACATATAAGGTTCATTGCGTCCTTATAAAAAAAAAGTTTTGCAGTTACAAAACGTGATCGTAGGAATGTCTAATATCTTGATAAAACCTGCAGAAGAACATAAAATGTACCGTAGACTGGGATGTTTTCCTATCACATTGGCACCTAGGGATAGTTTTCTTCCATGTTTCATATTTTGGAAATGCCATAAATTGGTGTAATGTGCCCAACCGCAATCTAGTCAAATAAAATCTTTCTTGCACATTTGTTACTTTAACTAAGTATTCTGGGAGACTGACTGAAATATTTGCAGAGCGCACTAATGCCGAGACGTCTTGGCGCTGAGGTAATAGCCGTCCACCTGGTTGGCAGGCCTAGAGCTGGGAGAAGAGCCAAGTTTTAATCATCTTTCTAAAAAGAGTCCTGCTGGGCTGCAGTCTCATGTGGATTGGGAGGGAGTTCCACAATTTAGCCGCTTGGTAGGAGAACCCCCTTCCGCCCCATCTAGCTCTTCTTATCCTAGGGAGAAGGACCAGTCCAGTGTTTGCCGACCTGAGGCAGCGTACAGGCAGATATCGCGGGAATAGGAGTTGAATGTCTGCCGACCCTCCTCCATAAAGGGCTTTATGGACTAGGCAAAGAGCCTTAAAATCTATTCTTCGGCGGAATGGGAGCCAATGGAGGGATCTTAGGCTTGCGGATGTTGGATGGTGTTTAGGTAGCTCTAACAGTACTCGTGCGGCCGCGTTTTGTAGAGACTGTAATTTAGAGAGCTGTCTAACACCCGCGCCCAGGTATAACGCATTGCAGTAGTCTATTCGAGACAAGACCAGCGCACCGACTACCGTTTTCCTCAACGAGGATGGAATGAATGGGAGAATCTTCCGCAATACTTTCAATGTGAAAAAACAGGCCGATGACACTTGATTTATCTGGAATGCAAGCGTTAGATCCTTATCGACCAGGAACCCTAGATTTCTGGCCTTCGGAACAGGGACAGGAAATGTTCCGGCTTCTGGCGGCCACCAGAGTTCGCTCCAAACCGTGGGTTTCTGCCCGAACTCTATGACCTCAGTTTTCTCCGTATTTAATTTCAAGAAGTTTGAGTTCATCCAAGCCACCAATGCCTTTAGGCAAATCCGGAACCTTTCCGCCATCAGGTCCACATTTTGCATAACTGACACCACTAATTGGGTGTCATCCGCATATGACACAAGAGAGAGACCATGGCTTTTTATTAATCTAGCCAGTGGGGCAACATACACATTGAACAGGGAGACCTGAAAGAGTTGGGCCAAGCACATATCTTAACACACTTGTTTTTTACCCTTCTCTACTATCTCCAAGATGGCCCGGTTTAAAAAACAAAAAATCATTTTAAAATCTTTTTGCCATATTGCAATATACTCGCAGGGATTGCGACTGATAGATCTTCGTCGACGTCTTTAAGTAACTTGTCCATGTAAGCTAGCCATAGGATTTTACTGTAATGTTTTAGAGCTAAGCAGTCCTCAATTATTTCCCTGGTGAACTTTGTTCCCTTCTTGCACCAGATATTATACCAGGATCTTTTTGCTCTCACATGTATTGTGTCAACAACATAGGGTGCATTTGTTTCTTTATGTAAGATATACACAGATGTGGACCTTGGTACAGCTAACAGATGACAAAGAAATGCATTTTCACAAGTTTGTAATATGGAGACCTTGGCATTACCCCACACAGTTGCCCCCATATGTTGCAACAGGGATACACTTGCTACTATATAATTAGAGCATGTCACGTATAGCTCTATTACCTATCTTACAGGAAAATTTAAAAATGGCCTCCACAAATCTAGTTAGTATTAATTTTGTCAGTTCTTTTTTAATTTTTTTTTTTTCTTTTTTAGAGTTTTATACAGCGCAAACTAGACCCGAGACATCGGGTATCAGAGCGCTTTACATGAGCATCAGTTTCGTTACAGATGGACACATTAATTTTTGTTAGACACGGGGAGATTAAGTGATTTGCCCATAATCACAGGATGTTGAGCGTCATTGCCGAGACTCGAGCCCGGTTCCGCAGCTTGGAGGTCGACCACTCTAGCTGTAAGGCTACATCATCTCCCCTAGTTCTATATGCGGGCCCGACTTGCAGTTATAAGAACAAGTATTTGCAATGCAATATGTCTCGCATTGGCAAGAGTTTAAGCTATTGGCATTGTAAATTACAATGCCTTTTATTTATATGTTTTGATAATTAACACAAAAATAAAAGGCATTGTCATGTACAATGCCAATAGCTCAAACTCTTGTAAATGCGAGACCTATGCAAAGAAGCGGCCGTCATTGTCCCTGGCTGCTTAAAAAGTGAAAGAGCGCATGGCGCGCTGAATGTTGCAGGAAAGCATGTCGTGCCTGCAGTAGGAAAAACTACTTAAAGAAAATAGTGCTAACAGACAAAAAAGACTCACCGTGTAACAACCGAAGTGAAAGGGCCAGTCCTCATGAGAGGTTATGAATGAAGACAAGGCGGTACTAAGAAGGGACTAACAAGCCTATTAACGAATTAGAAGCCAGAATTTATGAAGGACAATGACACAAGTCAATGACAAATATGGGCGGAGAGTGGGCGAGTTTCTATTCCATACTCCAATACAGGGTGGCTTGCATAGAAGCGCATGCGCTGCCCAGGCTCGATCCAAAAAAGTACACCTAAATAAGAGAATCTTTGAACTTCAGCCAGTTTAAAGTCCCTCAAAAAGTGGTTCTTTTTCTTGGCCCTCCCCTGTCCACAGACTATTATAAATGTTTTAGTCAGATTTAATTTTAGATCCCTCTGCTCCATGTATGCGACAAAGGCATCGATCGATCAGCTGTTGTAGACCATTTGCAGTCCTGGATATCAGAACTGCATCATCTGCATGCAGAGGGGTTGAGCGGGGGGCAATTTTCGGGGAATCGGTGTTCAACTCTGGTAGGTTTTTGTCTATTCCATTAATATACAATGCGAAGAGGAAAGGTGCAAGGACACAGCCTTGTCTAATACCCATTGAGACCTCAAAACGTGGGGTACACTGACCGTCCCTCGCAAAACTTACTCGTGCAGTCAGGGTTGAATATAGTTGCTACAAGTGCGATATTATGTCAGCGGGAGCGCCCATTTCGGTCATAGTTTCCCATAGTTTACCAAAGTTTACACAATCGAAGGCCCACCTTTAATCAGCAAAACAAAGGTGGATGTGTTCCTCCTTGGCTAGCATGTATTTGCCAAGCATGGTTGGTACATGTATTGGAAGCAGGAAAGCAGGATTAGGCTCTCTTCCTACCTATCTAACTGATCTTTTACAGGAGCTTGGAAAGCCACTAAACTGCCCACACACACATCCTTGCCTGCAGCATCCTACAAGGGTGAGTCTTGGGACCTCTACGTTTCTCCTCTATACCATTACCCTTGGTGATACTATCTCCTCATTCAGATTCTCGTATAATTTTTACGGAGACAACAAACGTTTTTCTGATTTCCTACTCTCCCACATACTCAACTACCTTACAACTATTCGTCATTAAAATGCACTCTAGTCCATCATACTGAACTCCTCAAACACTGAGGTCCTGTAATTACTTGCTTCTCACACACACACATAATGGCTCTACCTGCTCCAATTCATTTCTCACTTTACTTAATAACCTTTACCGTCTCTGCCAGAAATCTTGTCATGCTGTTTGACCCGGCCATGCGCATGGAATCTTTATCAGTACTATAAGCACTGCAGCTCGCTGCCAAATCTTAAATGTAAGATCCGACCATTCACTCCATTTCACACAGCCAAAGCACTGACCAACTCCTTAGCATTTAACAACCTGGACTATTCCAGTAGTCTACCAGTGGGTCTTCATCAGTCTTCTTTGCTTCCACTGGACAAGGTTCTGAACTTTGCCACTAAAACTTTCTACAACTTTCCTAGAGACACACCCACCTCGGCCTATCATCATCAAGTGGGACGGCTGTCTCCCAAAAACAGGGCACTCTACAAACAGCACTGGCATTCAAGGCAACACACGATTTCTCCCCAGATCACCTCACCAACTGCCTGACATGCTACAAGCTCCTCCTACTCAGCCTTGGATTGACTAACATAAAACACCTAACTACACCTAAACCTCCTTGTGCCTAATCTAGATTCTGCTGATTCTTCCTCCTTCGACCCCATATGAAAACTCACTACTCCTAAATCAGCGCTGACACCTGACTGGTACTATTAAGCAACCCTGAAAAGCCACCTTCTCCCACTGGAAAGCAAAGTTTGATCATCATGGAAAACTGCATCTGCTCACTGCTAAATGTTCAATGTAAAGTTAGACATGTTTGTTCTCATGTACGTCTATGTGGCTCACTGATTTGTAATAGTACCTTTCAACCTATATAATACCGCTCTCATCTTTTTTTGTTTGATTTATTTCAACTGTTGACTCCTATGTACTGCAAAGGTTCTTATGTACAGCATTCCTGATCTTAGTGCTATGGCGGGCACAAACAAACAAAAAATACATTTGACTCAAAGGATAGATAATATCGAGAAACAGTAAGTAATAACAGCGCATATCTTCCATGAACTTGGAAACTAATGGAAGGGTTACATAGGATGCTAGCTTCTGAATATCACGCACGAAAGGCGTTTTAAAATAATCAAATGATATAAGGTTTTGTGGCCGTAGGGCAATGGAGCAGCATATCCACAAGAGTTATCAGAGTACAAAGCAGTAATATGCTTGGCTGGTCACATGAGCAGATTGTTGCGAGTCCATAGTTAGTCACCCATGTAGCTCATTTCTGGTGATGCATACCTTCTACGTATATACATGTTATGAGTGCTGCTGCTGCTACCAAACGAAATGATTCTGGCGAAAATAACCAAAGGGGAAAAAAAGCTTCAAACTTAAACATATGGCACACTTAAAATAAGGCGTTCTCTAGATGCGCGCGGCTGAGGGGTGAAATGTTCACTGGATGGAAAAGAGCATGAACTGTCCAGCTAAAAGGTCTCCTGGGGGGCATGCCATTCCAATATTCAGAGAACATACTGTTTAACTTGCACAGTGTTTGACTCCACGCGAAGATATTTATACAATGCTCAGTAAATAAGCATTAATCACAGAAGTTGTGTGACAACGTATTGCCATCCACTGTATAAAACAAGAGCAGGGAGTAATGCAAACACAGCCTATACGCAGGTCCACAGCTGGATGCCATACTTACTGAGCAAAGAGGAAAATGTTATAATTATAAGAGGCCTTGGCCTCAGGCGCATCCAGTCTCTGAAGCTGGCTTCTTATGTGGGCAGAACAGATGCATAAAACACTGTTGTCAATCCAAGTTTGATGAAAAACAGTGGGTGGTTTTGGGACTTTTCTGTAAGATGAAAAGTCTCAAAGTGTACTATGCTTTTAATTGTCCAAGTGCAGAATTTTATAATATAAAATCCTTATTACAATGCATTTTCTATTTCATCCAAGATTGGCAATGGCCACCAAATGTGTGAAGCACCCACATTTTTGCTTGCATAAAAAATAAAATTACATAATCGCCACTGCATTCTAAGATCGACTGGGTTCTTGCTTTCGTTGATGAACTTTAGGGAGAAAAACAAGAGCTGACAATAGCTGGTGTAGTTCTACAGCAGACCAAGCTTGCATTGGCACATGGAGACGACACCGTATGGTTTCATGTTAAGCATGCGTTGATATTCCAGTTGAGGTCCCAATCCCAGTGTTAACCACAATGGAGAGCAAACCTGTGGCCTGCTTGGCAGGGTCTCTAACGTAGCAAAGAAGGAAAGGGTGGGCATACTGAACTACACATCCCTGCAGCTAACCTTGAAGATGGAAAATCGAGGATATTATCAAACTGATCTGGCCATGGAGGCCACAAGCCTTATAGTGAACAAGGCACTTACCCAAATTTTGCCAGCAGTACCTCTGCACGTCAGTAGAGGGCATCGAGCGATTCTGTATTGACATCGTCTCCCAAATGTGATGTCAACGAAGTCCATATAAGCCCTCCCCCGACGCGCTGACGTCAGTTTCTTTAGTTTTCTTTTTTGCGCCATCAACGCAGAGCCACTTATAGAAACAGTCTCTAGAAACCGTGTGCCAAAAAAGGGAAAGATCTTGCATCAACAAGTACAGATTGAAAGAACTGTAGTAGTATGCAAATAGGGGATCTTGGAGACAACAAGGCCTTCAGTTTGCAGAGCGGGGAGGATGGGTGGGTCGATAAGGAATCTGCGGCTAAATCCTGTCTACCAGATAAGGCGTTACCGAAGGTAAGTAACTTGTCCATCTGATAGTGACATCTAGCCGCACATTCCTTATCTTGGAATCAGACACCCAAGAAATAACATCCTTGAAGGAGGTCTGCGAACTGACCTCACCAAAGATCCACAAATAGGAGAAGCCAGTCCAAAAGATAAAAAGGGACCAGACTATCTGAAATGATAGGTGAAGCAAGATGCTCACTGAGAGGACCAATCCCCAAGAAGTACTATGGGATGCCCGTAGGGAGTAGAAAGCTATAAGACCGTAAGAACACAGTATAGAACCAGTAAAGAGGCAGCCCCAAAGGGAATGCAACCTAAGATCGGGGAATGTAAAGGGACCTTGGACAGTAGTCCATAGAGTCCATGGCTAAAAACCAAATGGAAGGAGCATAACCATTATGCTCAGCTGCAGCAACACATACAATGAAAAACAACCATTTGCAATGCAATAGGTCTCACATTTGCGAGATTTTGAGCTATTGGCACTGTAAGTGACAATGCCTTTTATTTATGTGTTTTGAAAACCTGCAAGCAACGACTAGAAGTACAAAGTACACATAACTAAAAGGCATGTCATTTACAATGCCAATAAGTAAAAGTTTAGAAAATGCGAGACCTATTGCATTGTAAATGCTTGTTTTACATTGGTTCTTATAAGGCTTTATTTGCCATTTCAAAAAACACTGCACCGGCATGGCGTTTTCAGGTATGAGATGATGGGGAGGAGACAGACACCTACACTGCATAGAGATGTAAACAGACTCCAGGCACACCTCACTCCTACTATACACAGTGAGCAGAACCCAATAAATGGTACAGATAATCCAAGACACCAACAATGAAGCTGGGCAACAGCGCACCAAATAGATCTGGTTTTAGTTAGGCGTTATAAACACGTTTCATCATTGTTACAGATACAACGGTTAGACCCGACAGAAAAACAGAATACAAGGTACATTTCAAGGTGTAATCAAGCATGAAAGTTCATTACTGGAAATTAAACAATAAAAAGGACCATTTCCAAAACCTGCTCATACATCATGCACTCCTTGCATTTTTAAACTCTGCTTCTAAAAGTGGAGAGCTTGTCATCTGTATCACATTTAAAGTCAATGCTAGAAAGCTGTGAATAAAATGTACTTAAAGCTCCTTTTCTGAGGCTAGTCTACTAAAATGGCATGTACGGTTTTACACAACTGTAGTGCTAGCAAGCGCATCACATAATTACACAAAAACCAGCACAATACATACTAAGATTGGGCTGGATAAGACCTGCAAGAACTTCAGCCCTTCATAAACATGAACTAGCAGCACTTTAAAAAGCTAAGCTTGTGGCACGTTTGCAATCCAACTTAAAATGACAACACGGGTCAGGGTGCAAAGAGACATTTTTGCATTGTAACTATAAAGCTTTATTTACCGTTTTAAATGGAAAAAACCCACCAGATTTGCGTTTTCAAATGTGAGAAAAAGGGAAGATGGTATATACGCCCACACTGTACAGACATGTAACCAGTTCTGTAGGTGGGTGAACACTCTCAACCCGTACACACGCTTCACAAACACCATATCTGACACTCGTATTCCATTTCTGGACTTGGAGATAACACTGACAGACGGTAGATTACACACCACGGTCCACAAAAAACCAACTAACTGTATGGGAGCCATCATCCAAAGGCTCTTAGGGACAACCTTCCGTTTGGGCAGTTCCTGCGCCTTAGGTGTAATTGCAGCACCACCCGGGATTATGACTATGTGGCATCACAACTCACACAAAACCTAATACAAAGGGATTACCCGGTACATAGCATTAACACTGCGAGGAAGAGGGCCAGGAACAATAACAGGGGTGCCTTACTCGAGAAAATACCCAAAACTGAGGAGGACATACTGACCTGAGTGACCACATTCACCCCACATTCAAACAGGTTTAAACAAATCATTAGAAAGAACTGGGGTATCCTACAGACAGGGAACCTGGCACTGGCCCCTCCCAGGTTTGCGTTCAAACGTGCCAGCAACTTGAAGGACCTTTTGGTCCACACACGTCCCCGCCCACGCCACAATAACCAACCAACTTTATGGGGTCTACCACCGGTCACAGGTCACTCAGCGTGTGGCTCGTGTTCTGTGTGCCCTCTTACTGAGGGAACCAAAGAACTACAGCTATCGCCCAATTTTAGATGGGTCCAAAGGTCTCACACCAATTGCAACACCAACAATTGTACTTACACCATTACCTGCCCTTGAAACAGAGGTACAATGGTATGACAACCAGGGCAGTGAAGGTCAGGATTATGGAGCATCGAAGCAACATACGCTGCAACAGACTAACTACCAAACTATGTCAACATTTCACAGAGAAGGGACACGCACCTGATAGCGCTTAAGGTGGACAGTGATTGAGGCCCACCCCAATCTTAGCAAACAGGGTCTCTTCAGGAGAGAGCAACGCTGGATTTTCAGACTATCCTGCGACAGAGATGGGCTCAATGAGGATATTCCATGGGGGGAGGTAAATAATTAGAGCCTCCTCCCCCCACTATCTGTCCTCTTGATTCCCACTGCATGCAGTTGATGTCACTGACTGCAGATACTAGCCATCACCAGCGGGGACTTAGTATCCCTTGAACACGATCTACTTTGCCACAATAACCAAGCCTGGCTTCATACACTCCCTGTCGCCATGGCCATGTGGACTCACCTCTTACGTGTGATAACTATCATGACACCCCATCGGGATTTATCACATGTAGAGGTGTCAGTGTTTACATCCCAATGGTGGTACTTCACCCACTTGAAATCACTCCACTGCGTGACCTGTGTGTCCCACTATGATTGTCGGACTTCGGCCTGCAGACCGATAATGTCGGTCAACTGGGTACTTCCTTCACATTGCCAATGGCGTTGGCCTCAAGATGTCCCACGAGGGTGGGCACACCTTAGCGCATACACGCGCACGCGTGACCCATCCAATACAGTGCCCACCTTCTGGATGCTTTGCGCATTCCACGTTATAAGATGGCCGCCATAGCTTTAATCAATAGCTTTAAGCTTCAACCCCCTTCAAAGATGGCTGCCGTATATTTATCGACTTGTGGATGCCACATGCATTCCACGTTCTAAGATGGCCGACACCGTTTTAACCGGGAGCTTGTAGCTTCAACCCCCTTCAAAGATGGCCGCCGCATGTTCCTCGACCTTCCACTTCGGGGTCATTTCCCTGCTACCTAAACCCACTGGCTTCACACACCTCGCTTCCTCCCAACGAGGCACAGCGAGGGGTAGGTTCCCGGCACCTGTTTTCCAGGAAAACTGTAAGTAAGTGGTCCCCGCTGTTCTTTCTCCCCCCCCCCTTTGGCACCAGAGACCTATGCCACTTTGCCAGGATGCTCATCCTTAGGCAGCCTTCCATCTTTGCTTATACCCATCGTGTTTATATCTTCCCCCTTTCTCTCCTCAAAACCAGCATGACGTTAACTTTTGTAACGATCGTTGCTCTGCCTAACTATTGATGAGGCGTGACTTGAACCCGAATTGGGTGAGTTCCATCGCGCTATTTCCTACGGTGGTTGGTTACCACCAATGACACCAGTATGTTTTGTATATGTCACGTGTGCCACAAGTCTGCTTATTATGTTTGTCTGGCCATGCACCTCTTGAGTTGCACTAACCACTTGTGCATGTGTTTGTGGCATGTTTTTAATTTCATTCTGGAGGCATTATTACTGTATGTGCATACCTTATTCATGTACCGTTGTTTTTCTCTCTCTGTTTTAAATCTCATTAGGTTGGTCCCATGATTTGTATTATTAAGGTACCTCATTGAAAGGCCATCAGAGTGATTGGTTCATTTTCCATAACCAACCACCCGTGTAGATAGTGCATCAAGATAGGTCCAGAAGAATTGCAGAGTGATTTACACACATAGGGCAAGAAACATGTTGACCATGACTACACACATATAGACACCTCCGACCTTTATAATCGGCGGTACCCCTATTCTGGTTTTAATTGAGACAAGTGGGCTCGCATATTAAAATTCATTTTGGAGCACCACCTCGCCTCATTTTATTTCTCCTCACATCACCCCATATCTACACCACTAGGCCCCTCGCACGCACCTCACCTATACGGCTTGGGAAAAAGATCTCCGACAAAGAGCCCCTCATAGGGTGCCCGTCAGGCATTGCAGTGTCAGCCTTACGAGGAGCAAGCCCTATGATGAGGCACGACCCCCAAATGGGTGTGTGAGGGCCCCACTTCCCAAATTGGGAGACACCCACACTCCACTACTGAGTAAGGGTGTTGACCAACCTAGCCTCCTTCTCTTCAGGAACTGCATACTCCTTCGGTGCTACATAGACACCCACATCCCAAGGAGAGCTGTAAAGACTCCACGCACACTTCATTTGTAGCACATAAAGTGACCAGAACACAATCCCTCCGACAAAAAAACCCCACCAAAAATGAAGTTACGCAATAGTGCATGCACCAAGTGGATCTGGTTTCACTTAATGAACGCCCAGTTGAAGAAAATGCTGCCATAGTAGCGTCAAAGGCGCTTTGTGTTACCGCATTAAAGACATTAAAAAAAGAAAGAGCACGGTGTCCCTGAAGCGGGCGCCGCGACCGAATTAAAGTAAAAAAGATAAATAAATAAACTGAGCGCAGTGTCCCTAAAGCGGGCGCCGAGCTCAGCATGTACATACAACAAAAAAAGCAGCCGCCATTGTCAATAAAGTAAATAGTGCTCACCCACTAGATAAAGCATGCCGTGTTAGGAGCAAAGTATAAGGTCCAGTCCTTATGGGCAGTAACAAATGGAGACAGGGCGGTACCAACAAGCCTCATAATTAATAGGAAGCCAGCTTTTACCAAGGACAATGACAGAAGCCAACTACAAATATGGGAGGAGAGTGGACGAGGCTTCCACAGCATACCCTACTACAGCATGCCTCACAGAGCGAGCAGTGCATGCGCACTGCCGCCAGGCTCGACCTAAAAAGCACCCGCCGATCGTCGATGAAACTATCCTGAGAAACGGATTTAGAAAAAATAAGCCTCCAATGATAGAAAGATGGAGAAAAGAGAAAGAGAACAATGAATGCTGAAGAGCATTGCTGGGAAACAACAAGAACAGTAAAGAAAACAGGTCTCACATTGAGAACTTTGAAGGTATATAAAGCATCCCCCTAAAAAATGTAACGGAGACACTCACTGAAGAGAAGGAAGGAACCCAACAAGTACAACCAAGAATGTTAAACCACGCCACCAAGAAAGGTGTAGGTAAAATGCAGTGATGTACACTGTAAAGAAAGCCAGACGACCATATGTGCACAGCACACACACACACACACATATATATTATCTACTGGCGGTCGCCAGTAGATAGTTATAGTTAGGACCTAGTTTCCATAGGAAACTCATTTTTTGTTTTCTCAATATCTTTGGCGCCGGTTCACGAATCTTCGCGAAATTTTCAAAAATCGTAGCCCGCTCCGGTCAGCTCCTGTCTTGAAAGTTTCGGGGTGATTTGGCAAGCGGGGGCCGAGAAAAAAGGGGGGTCCCAAAACGTGTTTTCTCAATGTTAATTCCCATAGGAAACTTTAGACAAAGCTACAGCCTGAACTGCTGAACGGAATTACACCAAACTTGGCAAAAAGGTAGCCCTTGGTTCAGAAAGAGACCTTATTGTTAAATGGTGTAAATCCGTTCAGTAATTCCAGAGAAATTCAAAAAATAAGAGTCAAAAAATCAATTTCCCATAGGAAACTTTATGCAAGGCTACAGCCGAAACTACTGAACGGATTTACCCCAAATTTGGCAAAAAGGTACTGCTTGGCTCAGAAAGCGACCTTTTTAAAAATGGTGTAAATCCGTTCAGTAGTTGCTGAGAAAATCAAAAATAAAAGTTTCGATATTTAGAGGCACGGTGGATCCGCGGACCCTCCCGACCACGAGCTTTATTCTAATTGGCTGTCAACACTCCAAACCAGGAAGTGTTGGCAGCCATCTTGTGACTCGGTAGAACCGAGTCACAAGAAAACAGAAAAACAGTTGCGTAAAACAAGAAAAGGGGCAGGGTAGAAACACCCTGACCCCCTAGGCCTGCTTAGGGGGTCCCACAAGTGTTAAAAGCAAAACGACAGTCGTGAACATTACCTGCGCCATCTTGTCTGGTGGAATTCTATGTGCACATAAGTTGCAGTCATTTTGATCTATCACAGCCATTTTGTACTCTGTTGGTCACCTTTGTTTCACCCTGCCCTTACTAGCATCCCTCTGACCCTCTGACCGACCTGGTATGTGTGCTGGGGGCTATAAACTCTATTGCAACAACAAACCTCAGCGCCACTTGCTGCCACAAACTCGTTTTTCCTCTCATCTCTGTTTTCAGGCAAATCTTTGGACACTCTACCCCTCACTGCACCTAGTTACACAAACAGGTTCTAAACACCAAAAAGACTCTTGCAACATGATTTATTGCACTGCAAACAGCAAGACTTGTTGTTACCAACAATGGGACCTGTTTTTATCAACAGAACGGACTCTTAGATCTGGCCGGTCTCACATGTTTTAGACCCTGAAGCAAGGTCCAGCTGCAAGATAAGATTGTCTGTTTGACCTGGGTGGGAAGAGAATTACTGTTGGGCTTGTGTGACAACCTGCCCGGGGCGGGGACCCCAAGCTTGTGTAACCATGTTAATGAAACAAATGCATTGTGTCAAACCTGTATAAAAGGAAGAGCCAAAGGAGTTATCAGCAGAACACCTCCCTCAGACATCCCGGTGTCTGCAGTTGACGTGATCTCCTCATGAGAAATAAACCTTTTTCTTGTCTTCAAGTTTCCAGCGCTTGTCTCATTATTTTGATAGCGAACCCAAAGTGAATTAGAGGTGGAACCCTGCACCGGGCAGCATTGAGGGTCTTAGAAGACTCGCTGCCTTTCACAAATTGGCGCCCAAACGTAGGGGCCCATCAGCGACGCGTGGGTCCGGTAGAGAGGTCCTAACGACGGAGTGAACGACTAAACGATTGGGGTATACCTGCCTGAGAAGACCCTTGTCTGGCTGCCGATCGACTGAACTTCACCGGTTCCGAACGGACCTCTCTCGAGTGACCTGCGGTCCTGACTGGGACCTTAGAGGAACGCCGCATTGATTGTTGGAGTGAGAGGACAACCAGGCGCTGGAAGGGGAAGACGAAGAACCGTCCATACGGTCCGGGTAAGGTCGTGAAAAAACGACTTAAATTGATTGATTGATTGAATAGTTTGATTGAAATACTAGTATTCCTTTTTTGATATTGAGTTATTTGCGACATTTCCCTGCTTGCAAACAACGAAGAATAGGAATATTCTCTCTCTTTGCAGGCAGCGAAGGACAGGTAGGGCAGACTTTTTGTCTAAATTGATTAATTGAGATATTCATTTTTGACCGATAAATACGTCATGCCTGTTTTCTCTAGATTGTTTGATTGTAATTGTTTTGGACCAGACCGTTCGTTAGAGGTCAGTCAGCCGGCACCGCTGGAAGGCACCCCTAACAAGGACATGTACGTAAAGTATTGATTAGCCACCGTAGCTTATAGCAAACTATGGCATAAATACACTAGGAAGGACCTGGTAAATCAGTGGCCACTGACGGGATCTTTCGATCCCGCTAAAATTGAAACGTTAGAATTAGCTCTCCACAAAAAGAAAACTAGACCAGCCATGTTTGACAGTTTTGGTTTATGGCGAAAAGAGGCAGCTCAAAAAAAGAAAAGGGACGAAGCTAGACAAGATAAAGAAACGCGAAAATCAGCTTACCAAGCCTGTAAAAGATTAGAAGAAAAACTAAAAGAAAAGGAAATCGATAAAAAGGAACAGGAATCAAAAATATCAGGTCAATGCCCTGTTAGAACGCCCTCGACTCTTTACACCAAGTTACCAGCAAAACAAAGGGTAGATGATGATTTATTGTTAGGTCCCCCAATCATATACATGCCACCCCCTTACGCCCCTACTCATCCCGTAGTACAACGCCAGGACCACCAAAGTATAGCCGGAGATGGCACGATCGCCTCAGTCTCCACCGCCTCTGCTCCCACCGAGTCACCCACACCAAATGCCTCATCAAAGGATACAGTAGTAGAGGCAGATTCAAAAGAAAAAGGAGCGCCCAGGGTCCCGCGATTAAGTAAAAATGAGCGAGCAGGCATTGATAAAATAGTTTAATCCCTCATAGATAGGAAGGAGACAGAAGAGTATGTAACTGACATATGCAACTCCTATGTTGAAAACCGCAAACAATACTTTATTGTACGTCTCTGTTACCACACTCTTACTGCATATGAAGAGAAGTACCAAGATGTAGGGCCCGAGCGGCTAGTGGCTCTCTATAGGAAGGTAGACACCGGAGATGAAGGCGACAACGATGTTACAGAACTCTTTTCATCCACACTGGAGGTATTCCGTCACCTCGTGGAACAAGGACGGATAATAAGGACAGGACATCTAAGATAGCAGGACCCCCGGTGGAAAAACCAGATAGCATGATGCTGATAAAAGAAGCTGCCCCTTATTGGGTACCTCCTAGAGGACAAGGGACTCATGACGATATGAACCATCAAGACGCTAGAGGAAGGGTGGTCTACAATTGGGTGTATCAACCATGGGACAGACAGGACATTTTGACGTTCTGTAAATCTTTACCGGATTCACGAAAGAACCCCACCGCCTTTTACACCGAGCTAGGTACCGCTCTGGGATCAACAATAATGACACTTGCCGACATAGACTTGTTCTTCGGGTTATGTTTGCCAGCAGATGTGTGGAAACAGATTAGGGAAATAGACCATACCGAACTGCTTGGTCATACCTGGGAACAACTCAACACACTAGATAAACAGCGGAACCCTGGTCAAAAACCGGTTAAAGCAATATTGGACCTCCCTGACAAAATAGTGCAGAAAGTGAAAACGCTGATCCCAGAGAAAAAGATAGACTGGTCCATAGTAACCGCGTGCCGCCAGAAACCACAAGAGGATGTCTCAGAGTATTTCTCCAGATTTGAAACGGTGTTCTCCGATTACAGTGGACAAGACATGTCCACCGCAACCGGACACCACTTATTTGTGCAGAACTATGTCAAAGGACTACTGCCAGATGTATCCCAGAAATTACAAGCCAGCGAAAGTAGTTGGGCAGCATCTAAACCGGCGGCCATTCTCCAAATGGCCCAGTACTATGAGCATCAGAGAAACGAAAATGACAGGGCTACAGAAAGAAAAAGAAGGACTTGAAGGAAAGGGTAATGGTAGCACAACTCCAGGGGGCGAATACAGGAAGGGAGCAATATAGGGGAGGATACCAGCAGAATACCCCTAGAGTACAGCCACCTAGAAACAATTCATCGACATCATATGTAGGACGCCAAGACCTAGGACAGGATCAATGTGCATTTTGCAAAGAATATGGACACTGGAAAACCCAATGCCCGGCTTTGTTAGGAGCTGGTAGGGGCAGAGGGGCGAGGAAATAGCAAGTGGACAGAGAGGAAGAGGACGTGGGAGAGGGTACGCGAGTGAAGCAAACGAGGAAAGGCCAGGAACAGTGAACACATTTGACCATCCCAAACAGAATCAGTACCAACAGACAGATTATGACAATACGTACGACTTTGCATAGGACAGCCAGGGGCAAGGGAGGGATCCAGTCGAGCTCTATGTTGATCAGCAAGGCCCTTATGTTACCGCTGAGGTCCTGGGCACAAAGTCGCCATTTCTGGTAGACACGGGAGCAACACGTAGTGCACTATCCAAACGACTGATTCCAAGGGCACCCTTGTCAGGCTCACATGTGACCTCAATAGGATTTGACGGTACGCCCTCCACCAACCCTTTGTCCCGACCGATCCCTTTTAACCTTGACAACAATAGCGTCGAAACGACATTCCTCCTCTCTTCCAACACCCCAGACGCCATTATGGGTCTCGACCTTTGAAACACTTCCATGCGACTATCAGATGCTCACCAGACGGAGTGCGTGTCGTCCTGTATGACAACCCCCAGCGCCATAGAGAGAACCCTTCTCAGCACATGTTTCCCATCTCCGAGACTGACGCATCCCTACTGGACACTTTGCCATCACACTTATGGGCTAGGGCTGATTCAGACGTAGGACGAATGATGATTGACCCAGTACATGTAACAATACGACAGGACGCAACCCTACCGAAAGTACCGCAGTACAAAATATCGCCAGAGGGTGAGAAGGCACTGACGGAGATCATACACTCTTTGGTAGAGGCAGGGGTGGTAGAGGAAGTAGTGAGCAACGTTTGTAACAGTCCCATACTACCGATTGTAAAGAGACAGGGAGAGGGAGACTGAAAAGCCTACCGCTTCATCATTGACCTGCGGGAGATAAACAAAATCGTAGTGCCACAATACCCAGTAGTTTCCGACATCACGACAATTTTGACCTTAATCCCCTCCACTGCCAACACCTTCACTGTAATTGACCTCAAAAACGCATTCTTTTCCATACCTATACACAAGGACAACCGCTATCTATTTGGATTCACCCTAAACTCCCGTTCATACAGATTTTGCAGAGCACCTCAGGGGTACACTGAGAGCCCAAGCATCTATAGCCAGGCGCTTAAAAGACAGTTGGACGCCATACAATTGCCAGATGGAGTGGCACTAATACAATATGTAGACGACATCCTTCTAGCAGCGGACACCATACCAATAGCCGTCACAGCCACCATCAAACTACTCCATTTTCTTGTTGAGAATGGTCACAAGGTCTCCCGAAAGAAATTGCAGTTCTGTAAATCACAAGTGACCTATTTGGGTCACCTTTTATCCAAAGAAGGGAGGAAACTCACGCCTGACAGGATCCAGACAATTCTAGACACCCCTGTCCCCAAAGATCAGAAACAAGTCCGGTATTTGATAGGTCTCACTTCATTTTGCCGACAGTGGTTACCGAACTTTAGCCTCATTGTCAAACCCCTTCTCTCCCTCCTAGCTAAAGACATCCCCTCACCTCTCCCCTGGACCCCCGAATGCCAGTCAGCCTTTAAAGAACTACGCAATGCCCTTTTTCAGCGCCTGTCCTAGGAACCCCGGATTACTCCAAACCATTCTTCCTCTACACGCACGAGAGGGAAGGATGTGCATTGTCTGTCCTAACACAATCAATTGGTCACAAACAACGCCCTTGTGCATATTTCTCTGCCACCCTCGATCCAGTAGCCAGAGCGCTGCCAGCGTGCCTGCGCGCTGTGGCAGCTGCAGCAGTATCGATACGCCAGAGCGAAGGAATAGTACTCTCCAATCCAGTCACTGTTTTAGTACCCCATGCAGTCGACACACTACTAAACCAGACCAAAACCCAACACTTGACTAGCGCCCGACTGACAGGATATGAGTTGACCCTGCTAACACCGCACATTACCCTAAAGCGATGCACCACCCTCAATCCAGCCACACTGTTACCCCTACCCGAAAATGATCCTAGCGTGACTCCACTACACGACTGTGTGACACTAACCGATGAACAAACAAAGAGTAGAATAGATCTCAGAGACACCGCCTTTCTAGAACCAGATGGAGAACTATGGGTGGATGGTTCGTGCATCAAACTCCCCGACGGCACCACCTCAGCTGCATACGCTGTCACTACAGCCCGAACCGTTCTGGAAACAGCTTGTATTCCCCAACGTTCAGCCCAGGCTGCAGAACTCATTGCCCTCACACGAGCATGTATCTTAGCGACTGACACGACAGTTAACATATACACCGACAGCCAATATGCCTTCGGGGTGGTTCACCATTTTGGGATCTTATGGAAAGAAAGAGGGTTCCTGACTTCATACGGTGCACCCATCCTGCATGGAGATTTAGTCTCCGCCTTGACGCAAGCAGTCCTCCTCCCCAAGAAGTTAGCAGTGATAAAATGCCAAGCACATAGGAAAGTGACTGATCTCATTGGACAGGGAAATGCACTAGCAGACGTTACTGCCCGAGCCACGGCAGGAGACAGAACTACGACACAAATGTATGTGACCAGGTCACAAGCTGAACGATGGACTGACGCTAGGACCACTGTAAGGGACATACAGACTACAGGCACACAAGACGAATTGACCGAGTGGGAAAAGGTGGGACTAAAAGACGAGGAAGATTGCTGGAGAACTAAAGACGGAAATAAATGGCTGTTACCCAATGCCTACCTCATCCCCATATTGACCATGGCACATTTACCAGCACACATAGGCTCCACCCCCATGATTGAACTAATCACCAGAGTATGGCATAACGTCAAGATAGCAGAATCTGCAAAACGCCTAGTACAACAATGTATAGTCTGCCTACAACACAACCCAGGGAAGGGGACAGTAGTACCAAGGGGAGGGTTTGGAGTCCCTCACCACCCCTTTGAGCATTTGGGCGGCACCAAGACCCACCTCCATTAACGATGTCCCGAACATATTAATGTCGGATTACTTGCATAAATTGACAAACGAGCTAACAATTATCCACCAACAGGTGCAGCAAGCCTTGCCTGACGTATCCAGGGGCCCGGGACATGAATTAAAGCCAGGCGACCATGTATTGATTCGCAACTTCCAAAGAACGAAGAATCTGGAGCCTAGGTGGACGGGCCCCTGGCAAGTCCTGATAAACTGAACACCTGCAAAACCACCGCAAAGACACCAAGACTGCTAACCTGCACAGCACAAAGACAATTGCACTTGTAGCCGCATTTCTCACCTGTCTCCTGCTAATGGTCACACTCTGGATCATTGAAGAGAATGCACCTGCATACAGAACATTGTCACCCACCATGCAACCAACCACCAAGAAAGAACACTACCTGGTATCACTACCGCCACATCTCCGAGAACGACGCAAAGAATTCTGGAATAATTCTTTCGTGCAGATGTTGCACCAGCACAATCTTGCCACCAATGCTACCAACTGTTGGGTCTGTGGGCTGTTACCACATGCCACTGAACATTCCATCCCTTTCATCCCTTCGCCCTTTTCTATTCACGGATCTTGCCTTGCCTTGCCTGGATGATGCTCCTACAAGAAAGTTACAAAGACAATGCCACTTCCGACGGAACAATCGCCCAGTTCTACAACGAGTTCTGGCGAAACAAAACAGGAAGGACAGCCGCCCCCTTCTGCCCTCACACCTTCAATGCGACATTCCAGATTAATGTCCCCTCCAAAGAACGAGTGGAAATGCAAGTGTTCAATAATCGTAACAGAGCCACATTTTCCTACCTGAAGAAAAGAACTGCTGCAACACTGACTGTGGCCCTATCTGTGGTGAACGTCTCTGGCCTTGTATGCATTGAAGGCCGTGGGACTAAGAATGTGGGTCACAGAACCTGTAGCATTGTAAGGACTTTGAACACTGCCAACCCCCAGCGCTTGTTGCATCACCCAATATGTACTTTGTTTGTGGAACCAAAGCCTACACCTGGCTCCCAAGAAACTGGGGGGCACGTGCTACATCGCCTTTGTTTTGCCACCAACCTACACAGCCCCTGCAGAGCATCATCGAGAAAAGCGTTCTAAAGACATTGATCAAGCAGACTCTGCCTCATCACAGTTCCTCGACGCAGCAAAAGGGCTCGTCCCGCTATGGGGTCCGATGGCAAACAGCCGAGCCATCAGACATCTGTCCCAAGCGGTAGAGACCGCCCTGAACGTCACTGCTGGCATCCTCACCAACAACACTGCTGAGCTCCAAGCGATCCGTCTGGTTACCCTGCAAAATCGCATGGTCCTGGACGTGGTACTAGCGGACCGTGGAGGAGCATGCCGCATCATCGGTGCCAGCTGCTGTGTATACATTCCTGATAATTCACCTTCTGTCTATGAAGCAATCGAACATCTCCATAAACTATCTTCAGAAATTCATCAAGGATCAGAGACTTGGACAATTGGAAGATGGCTTTGGGGCATCTTGAAGGAGTGGGGTTGGAAAATATCAATGATTCTCTTGGTCCCAGTATTGACAATATGTGGTTGTTGTTTGGGTATACACTGTATACCACCTTTGTGTTCTCTTTGCATAACTACCTTGCACCCTAAGACTATGGACACTCAGCTAACAAAAATGAGAGTAATGTATGATCAAGAGATACAGGACATTATGGAGATCGAAATAGACTGACAAGCTGGCTAGTTATGTTCAAAGGGGCCACTGTTAAAAGCAAAACGACAGTCGTGAACATTACCTGTGCCATCTTGTCTGGTGGAATTCTATGTGCACATAAGTTGCAGTCATTTTGATCTATCACAGCCATTTTGTACTCTGTTGGTCACCTTTGTTTCACCCTGCCCTTACTAGCATCCCTCTGACCCTCTGACCAACCTGGTATGTGTGCTGGGGGCTATAAACTCTATTGCCACAACAAACCTCAGCGCCACTTGCTGCCACAAACTCGTTTTTCCTCTCATCTCTGTTTTCAGGCAAACCTTTGGACACTCTACCCCTCACTGCACCTAGTTACACAAACAGGTTCCAAACACCAAAAGACTCTTGCAACATGATTTATTGCACTGCAAACAGCAAGACTTGTTGTTACCAACAATGGGACCTGTTTTTATCAACAGAACGGACTCTTAGATCTGGCCGGTCTCGCATGTTTTAGACCCTGAAGCAAGGTCCAGCTGCAAGATAAGATTGTCTGTTTGACCTGGGTGGGAAGAGAATTACTGTTGGGCTTGTGTGACAACCTGCCCGGGCGGGGACCCCAAGCTTGTGTAACCATGTTAATGAAACAAATGCATTGTGTCAAACCTGTATAAAAGGAAGAGCCAAAGGAGTTATCAGCAGAACACCTCCCTCAGACATCCCGGTGTCTGCAGTTGACGTGATCTCCTCATGAGAAATAAACCTTTTTCTTGTCTTCCAGTTTCCAGCGCTTGCCTCATTATTTTGATAGCGAACCCAAAGTGAATTAGAGGTGGAACCCTGCACCGGGCAGCATTGAGGGTCTTAGAAGACTTGCTGCCTTTCACAAATGGACCCCCAGGGCCCAAAAAAGCATTTTTAAAAAAAATAAAATCGGCAAAATGCACGCGGGATCCGGCCGCAAAACTATAAAAAACGAAGCGCGGCCTCCCGCGCTTCGTTATTATTTAGCCCCCGGATGGGCCAAGTCCCGGGGACAGTGACAAAAAAAATGTGTGGGGGGCCCCCAATCCCCCCCACACTGCCCCGGGGACCGCCACCTCCCCGGGGCTTCTATTATGAGTTGCGGGGAGGCACGCAGCCCCGGGGACCGCCATCCCCCGGGGCTTCTTTTTTAATGAGAGGGGGGCCTCCAAGGCCCCCCCCAAGCCCCGGGGACCGCCACCCCCGGGGCTTTACATGAATATTTGCGGGGGCACACGGCCCCCCCGCAGCCCCGGGGACCGCCACCCCCCGGGGCTTTTTAAAAAAAAAAAAAATAACCTGTGTGGGGGGCTCGAGCCCCCCCACACGCACCGGGGACCGCCACCTACCCGGGGCACTAAGAATGTAAATTTGGGGGTCCGTAACGGACCCCCGAACCCCGGGGACCACCACGTGCAAGTGAAGGGAGGGGGGCCGCGTGGCCCCCCTCCTGGAGCCTGTGATGGCCCTGGGGACCGCCACCCCCCAGGGCTGGCTCCTGCAGTGTCCCGGGGTGCCCACCCCCGGGACACTGCTGTTTGCTATGGCAGGACGGGAGCCTCGCGGCATGTTAGCAGCTCCCCATGTGGAAAAGCAATGCCGGCTCCTGCAGGACGCGGGGAGCCGGCGGGACCGTGGGGGCATTGGGGCTCCCCCCACGGTCCCCAACGGATAGGGCCTGCCCCGGGGGATGGGGTCCCTGGGGCTAGTAGTGGCCCTGGAGGGGGGCCACGCGGCCCCCCTCCCCAAATTTTTTTTTTAAAAAGGTCGACCCCGGGGGATGGGGTCCCCGGGGCCAATAGAGGCCTCTGGAGGGGGGCCACGCAGCCCCCCTCCTTAAAATTTTTTAAAATGTGGCCATGCCCCGGGGGATGGGGTCCCCGTGCCCGGAATTGGACACGGGAGGGGGGCCACGCAGCCCCCTTCCCGTTCAGTTTTTTTTTTTTTTAAATAAAACAAAGGGGTCAAGCCCTGGGGGATGGGGTCCCCAGGGCCCAAAAAAGGAAAAAAGAAGGGGGGCCACACAGCCCCCCCTTCTAAAAAATGGAAGAAAAAAAAAGACGTGATCGTGCCTCAGGCCCCACCCCCTCCCGTCACCACTCTGCAAATATGCCCTGTGGCGCGTTTTAAATTGGGGCATTAATTCCCCTTGAATCCTGAGGGACCCTGGGGGCCAACTAGCCCACCAGGTACCTCCAGTGCGCGCCACAGGGCTGCATTGCTGAGAGGTGGTCCAGGCCACGCCCCTTTTTACACCTCTGTGCAACGCAGCTCTGTGGCGCTTACTGGAGGTACCTAGTGGGCTAGTTGGACCCCAGGGACCCTCAGGATTCAAGGGGACTTAATCTCCCAACTTAAAACGGCCACAGGGCTTGTTTGCACACGTCACCTCAGGCCCCCCCCTCCCTTCACCACTGTGCAAACGCGCCCCGGGGTGCGTTTTAGGAGGAAGTTTTAATCCCCCTGCCCTATTATGTACTAGGGCCTTACAGAGGAGGTCATGCTAATCACAGGGGTACCCCAACGCATAGTGTTCCCTAGTGTATGTAGGTGTTTTCACTGTATTCTAAGTGTCTTTTAGCATAGCACTGGCTCTAGGCCTGGTTAGTCCGAGTCAGTTACCACCAGTACCCGTCTGAAAAAGTTGTGGGCACAGGATGATTTTGCAACAAGGCCTCTTTCTGCTCCTCTGTTGGTTCTTTCTGCACGTCTTGCTTCTTCCTGCTCTTTTCTTCGTCTTTGTGGACTTCTGTTGCTTCTTTCTGCATTTCTTTTGCTTCTTTCTGTGCGTCTTTTCTTCTTTCTTCACATGTCCTACCTCTGTAGGCATAGTTAGAAACTAGCATTTAAAAAACCTTTGAAATTCACTTAAAAAACCATAGGTTTCAGGCACGTTATAGTGAGAAATTTGCATTTAAAAAACCTTTGAAATTCACTGAAAAAACCATAGGTTTCAGACACGTTATAGTTAGAAATTAGCATTTAAAAAACCTTTGAAATTCACTGAAAAAACCATAGGTTTCAGGCACGTTATAGTTAGAAATTAGCATTTAAAAAACCTTAGAAATTCACTGAAAAAACCATAGGTTTTAAGGACAGTTATAGTTAGTTGGACATTTCACTCGTACAAAACCATAGAAATTCCCCGTTATAGTTAGTTCAGCTAACTATAACTCGCGCCCCGCAATGCACTGCTGATGACGTCACATATTACATCACTCATGACATGGTCAGTGACATCACTGATGACATCACTGATGACATCTCAAATGACATCACTGATGACATCACTGATGACATCACTGATGACATCATCCATGTGATAATTTGATGCATCTTCTCACACCCTAATATAACTTTTGATACACCCACTCTAAATTACAGACTGCCATTCTCAAAACCATAGACACTCCAACACCAATAACTACATACACACTCACTGATTCTTAGGTCTACACACACATCCACTCAGTCACTCATACTTACGGTCACTCAGTACAGGACTATCATATGCACTCATACACCTATATAGACACTCACACACCGCCACTCATCCATAGAGGTACTCACACACCTAGTCAGTTATGCAAATAATTAATCACACTGCCATTTACTCACCTATACAGTTATACACACACCAGCTCACTTACTCATACAAATACTAGCACATTCTTACGCTCTTATACAATCACTGATACAAGTACACACTCATCCATACAGCCACTCTCACAATCACACACTCTCACTTATAGCCATTTATATACTCCAACACACATATATACTGCCTTTCACATATATAGTTAATCACACATGTACCACTGAGATATACATTCACTCACTAACACACCCATACACATACTCACCCGCCCATACAGTCCATCACAGATGCACTCTTGAAACCATGCACCCAGTGAATCACCCACTCACACATCTATGCACAGAGTCACACACACCCCACCCACACAAACACTCAGGCACCCTTACAGATACTCAGACAACCAATCAATAACCCATGTAGACACTCATGTAGCTATTTGCAAACCCATGCAGCCGCTTACACACCAACAGACAGACGGATACAGACATTCACACAGTTTAGTCACTAACCCATGCATTCAGTAAGATACGTTTAATCACTCACTTATAGAGTCAGTCACGCACCTACTAATCATCCATTCAGACACTTATACACCCACTCATTCTTCAATACGCCTTTCCCTATATATATTAAACATATTTAAACTTTACAGAAACACACAGTCACTGGATGATGTCATCAGTGATGTCATCAGTGATGTCATTTGAGATGTCATCAGTGATGTCACCGACCATGTCATGAGTGATGTAATATGTGACGTCATCAGCAGTGCATTGCGGGGGCGCGAGTTATAGTTAGCTGAACTAACTATAACGGGGAATTTCTATGGTTTTGTACGAGTGAAATGTCCAACTAACTATAACTGTCCCTAAAACCTATGGTTTTTTCAGTGAATTTCTAAGGTTTTTAAATGCTAATTTCTAACTATAACGTGCCTGAAACCTATGGTTTTTTCAGTGAATTTCAAAGGTTTTTTAAATGCTAATTTCTAACTATAACGTGTCTGAAACCTATGGTTTTTTCAGTTAATTTCAAAGGTTTTTTAAATGCTAATTTCTAACTATAACGTGCCTGAAACCTATGGTTTTTTAAGTGTATATATATATATATATATATATATATATATATATATATATATATATATCAGAAGTAAAAGACATCTACAAGAGATCCATTTAAGAGATAGGTATATACATGCAGAGACATATACATCCAAAGATAAATGTATATAATGATAAATATGGGTAGAAAAAACATAGAAATTCCCGTAGTCACACAAGTCATACAGGGTAGTGAAAGTATATGCACTCCACTGAAGGTAACCCACATCCTCCACCAGTGAGCGGGAGGATCAGAAGTGGAGGAACAAAGGATACTTACAAGAACAGAGGCAATAAAGGGAGGACAGAGATAATACATCCTACCGTTGTAAAGAAGAAGTTACAACAGTAACTGAAGTGGAGGCAGAAAGACAAGGCTGGAAAACAGCAACACTATGCCAACTAAGAGTAGCAAGAGGAACGTATTGCCCACTACAGGAAAACAAGGGCAACTGTCCAAGAACCAACGCCACTGACTGAGGAAGGGTGCCAGCAGGCGGTAGCAGGTGAAACGAGGTATAAACAGCAGGTTGGAGTCCACCATGAAGAAGACCGCCAAGGTGAAACAAAAGGACTGGCGTAGACTAAGGGCAACACATAGTTGATGTAGATAATGACACATTGCCCAACCCATGGAGACTTGAGAAACAGTTGAGAAACCTGACCAATGCTCCATGGAAACTTGAGAAACATGTAATACACCAAACTAAAGCTGTAGACGAAAACCGAGAGTACAGAGTATAAGGGGAACAAACCCCAGGAAGGTAAAGAAGCCCCCAACATTGGAGGACAGTGCATAAACAACAGAAATACATAGTTGGACAGAAGATAGGGTATGCCCAATGAAAAAGTAATGAAATACCCCACCAAAAAAAGGGGGGGGGGGTTTACGGAACCTCTCCCAAAGGCTGTAGGGAAAAAGGAAAAAGTAGTCCACCACATAGAAAAACGACGCCACTAAAGGCAGGAGTGGCATACAGAGCTGTGAGGAAGAGAACACTATCTCCACCTATGAGGAGGAAGGAAGATATGGGAAAGAAAGGAAAACCTATTCTCCTGTGAAGAAGGATACCAACAGCAGACGCCAGTCCAGGGGTGCGATGGCAGACATGCATAAAACCCCCACAGGAAGCAACAGCAGTGGCTGTGAGCCAATTAGATAGGTAGGAACACCTAAAAGGTAAAAACAGATACAAAGAACACAAAACTGCTGAAGGTTAACAGAAGCAGTGGCACGATTAAGTAGAAAAAGGGCTTGCACAAGAAAACGGTGCCCAGGTCAAGAGTCTGCCTGCCCGTGGTATGATTATCGCCCATAAGGGCATAAGGAGAAGAGAAAAGATGAAGTCAAAGTCCCAATAAGGGATACTAAGTGTATAGGTAGCTCACAAGATGCCCCTAAGACATACAAAATAAGGTCCCCAAAAAACAGGGAACAAGGCTATAGTGCACAACGTAACAGAATACCCAACATAGAGTAAGTCCTCGGGTAGAAAAAACTCAAGCAGCAAAAGGAAGCTGTAAGACAGGCCCCAACGAGGCTGCAAAGTAAATATGTTCCAGCGGGCTGGAAACTAAATCTGTCACTGACAGAATAATTCGAAGAAAAGCACCTGCGGCAAGCAGGAACATCACACCGGGTGTAACCTTAGAAGGGAGAGAAGCACTCCACCCTATGAAGGAAGATAAGAATCAAGGAAAAAATATTTGTACCGACAACCTAGTACAACAACAAAGTTAAAACTCCGCACCACCATGGCCATCTCTGAAACAAATTAAAGTCTAGTCCGCATGTGCACCAAAAAAGGAGGCGCCATCAAAAGGCATGTCAATCAAAGTAGTTTGCGCAACCTCCGAAAACCTAGAAGCATGCAACCATGCACACCGTCTTGGGGCTATGGAAGAGGCCATAGTCCGTCCAACAGAATCGGTGGTATCCATGCCACAGTGGATGCTAAGTGTGGCAGCTTGTTGCCCATCTCGAACCAATGGAACAAGAGCATTCTGGGCTTCCTCTGGAGGGGAGGGCATGAGGCGTCTCACTGAGTCCCACAAGGCATGGAAGAAGCAGGCGTGGACACGAAGTGTTTAGAGATCGCAGGGTAGAGCTAGAAGAGAAAATATGCCTACCACAAGGGACAAATTTCCTAGCCTCTTGTCCAGGAGGTAGAAAAATTATATTTTGGGAGGCTAAAGCAGCCTGTACCACAAAGCTCTGATTAGATGGATGTCTAAGGAGACAGGAGGGATCCTCCTGAGCCGGGCGATGCCTGTGAGAAATTGAGCGATCCACAGGGAGCCCCGTCTCTGGCTTAGCGCAAACACACAACAGGACATTGAAAAGACAGTCCCTATAAGGAAGGACAGGCTGGTCAGGATGTAGAACGCCAAGTAAAGGGTCTGTTGACAATTCCACAGGAGAAGTTTTAAGACCAGTACAACCGAAACTCGATTGAGCACGTCCGCCAGAGTGGAACTCGCCTCTGTAGCCAAACCAGGAGGAGACAGGAAGCTGGAGAAGATTCTAAGCCACTGGCATCACCCAAGTCAAGTAACCAGCTAGACTGCATGGGGGTGGAACCGTGCCCGAAATGGGAGGGAGACACATCACACCTTCTGCAGTACTTCCACAACCATGGTCCTTAGAAGGAAAAACCAGAGGAAGGGAAACTGAGACAGTCAGCGTTCATCAGCGCTGCATCTGACGCTGTAACCGAAGCTGGTCGACGCCCATAAGGTGACGTCTCGTCAGAAGTAGCGTCGATCGGCGTCAACGGCACCACCATCGGAGCCGGCAGACAAGAGCCCAATGTCGACATTGGAGTCGGCAGACCAGAACCAGAAGCCGATATATCTTGTAGATTCCCTACCGCCCCATCCATCCTCCTCGTTCTGCGAACTGATTTCTAGAGATAGGGACTGACGCCTGGGGGGGAATTCTAAGGTAAGGAATCTACAACTAACAGTCTCTATCAGATATAAGCCACGTGCTAGTCCTGCAATAAACAGGACTAATAAACTAAATAAAATAAATAAAAAAAGTTTTTCATTTTGTAGAAACAATGGTGCAGAAATGCTTTGTGAAGAAATCTGAAAATGAATACAAGCTTAATTCTGTGGAGCAGAGACTCCTAGAACCCTTTGAGCTATTACTGCTCCTGAACTTTAATATCAAGGAACCATTTAGGAGTATTAAGTTAATTAACATAGCGTTGCTAGGCCTAGTTTTGCTGTATTTATGCTACTTTAATCTAAGTAATGCTTGTGTAATTAAAATGTATGATTACACGATTTTATTTGCAGAAGTTAAGCCTTCCTAATAACAAAACGGACATATGAAGCTGATAAAACCATCTGCTGTCAAAAGTGACAACTATTAACTGGTGTTGCTACTAACTCCAGCTTAGCTCAAGCCTAAGAATTTGATTACTATTCAACAATAACTGACACAATATAATATTGACAAGCAACCAATAATAGTAAACTGCTTTGGTTTCTATTGTTAGGATTTAACAATTTCAGAAAAAGGCCGACCAACCAAAGCACGGAAAATAATTAGCCTCCATCAAACATTTTACCACACACACCACAATACATGAAAATTGATAATGCAGAATTATAGGAATAAGGAAGGATGGCTTTGCTTAATATTGTTACAAACTACCTTGGCCTTCCTTTGGTTCGTATGAGCAGGTATGGCCGTTAGGGCAAGGTCAGTGATAAATACGTTCTGTTCTGTCTTGCCTGTTGGGTAGTGAGCTATCATGTTGTATCATTTTCCTGGATGTACTTTGTATTCCAGTAATTTTAGCGAAAACCCCGTCAAGCCTATAGGTTAGCATGCTATAGAGCTTGCATCTCTCAAAATCTTATCATGAAAGGCATTGCCATTCAGGAAAGTCTGAGATGTGTTAAGGATGAAAAATCATCCCAAAAAAGCAGATTTCCTGAAATACATGAATCTTGTTTCTTTGTTGTTCTTTTCCTCTCTCAATGCTGTTGCCCATAGTTTTAGGGAATTCAGTACCTTCTGAGTTCCAAAACCGTTTTACTAACAGCACATTCGCGGTTAGGTTATATTTATCTGTTCTGGCTTTTTTTCCTGGAATCTGCATTTTATTACAAGGCAAATCAAATATTTTATTAGGGTCTATGATTGTTTACATGGCCATTCAAACAAGCAACATGATATTTGGGCCCTACTGAGGTGTCTGGACTCTGTAGCTGCCTCTGCTCTTCCGTGATTCTGTTCTTTTTAAATAGAAAACGTTTCCTTTTATGGAAACAGCACAGTGTTAGCGAAAGTGACAAACATCCTGTAAGAAATGGGGGTCTCTACTTGGCAGAGGTAGGTACCTTTGTACAAATAGGGATCCTTGCTTCTAGTCAGGGTAAGGGGGATACACACTTTAGATAACCCCTGCTCACCCCCTGGGTAGCTTGGCACGAGAAGACAGAGTTATCCCAAAAGCAATGTGTAAAGTACTTGTACTCAAAACACACAGTAATACAGTGATAACATCACAAATGGACACCACACCAGTTTAGAAAAATAAAGTATCTTTATCTAAACTCGACAAGATCAAAACGACAAAAATCCAACATACAAGTATTAAGAATATAACTTTAAAAAGGTTTCAAACAACTTGGTCCATAGAAAACTATGGATGTGTGATTCTACTCAAAGTACCTGTAGTTGCGACAAAATTCACAAGGCCAAACAGCCGCAGAGATGGGAAGCGTCAAGAACACAAAGAGATGCGTCAGTTCCTGAGACCATGGGGAGGCGACGCAACAGGTCTGCTGCACGCATGAGAAGTGATGCATCGAATCTGGTCTGTAGGGGGAAGTGATGTGTTGATTCCGAGACGGTTCTGGTCCGTGGGTGATTCGTCGGGAAAACTTGCCGCACAGGTACGATGTGTGGAAATCAGGGATGCGGCGGCGATCGGTGCGTCGAGCAGCGATGCGTTTGATCTTTCAGCCGCCATCCCTCGATGCGTCGATTCTTGCAGCAGCGACAGGCCCTGCGTCGGTTTCGGCAGCGGCTCAGCGATGCGTGGAGATTCTTCTCGCACAGCGGTGCTGCATCGGGAAAACAGCCACCAGAAGAGCGATGCGTCGACTTTCGTAGTTCTTCAGGTTTCTTCCAGCTCCCAGCAGCCAGCACAACCTCCAGAGGCCCAGACTGGAACAGGCAACTCCTGGCAGGTCAGAACTCTCAGCAGCAGAGTTCAGGGGAGCTGGAGGTGAAGTCTTTGTGGCCCTGAGACTTCAGAACAGGAGGCCAGCACACACAGACCCTTGGAGATCTTCTTCAAGGAGGTTTAAAGCAAAGTTCCAGTCTTTGTCCTCTCCTTGGCAAAAAAGGCAACTGCAGGCCAACCCCACACAGCACACAGCAAAGGGGCAGTACTCCTCACAGCTCTTCAGCTTTTCTCCTTGGCATAGGTTCCTCTTGATTCCAGAAGTAGTCTAAAATGCTGGGGTTTTAGGTCTAATACTTATACCCTAAAATGTCTTTGTTCTCTTTGTGCAAGAGTCTCTGAGCCCAGTCCAAACCAGTTCTGTCCTCACTGGTGTAGTATGACCGCAAGGGGTGGAGACAGCATTGTGCAAGGGAGACAGGCCATATTCAGGTGCAGGGAAATCTCCTCCCACTACTCTAAATTCAGCCAAGGTCTATTCAGCCCAGCTCTGAGTCATCCAGGAAGGGGCAGGCACACCTCAACACCTCCTCCCCCCCCCCCACCAGTGGCTGTCTACAGTGAATGCACATCCCCAGCCACTGTCACTCCAAAACCAGACAGTCAATACACAAACAGGCAGAGGCACACAGAACCTAGAACATAATCAACGTTATTGACAACTGTGGGAGGGCGGGGCACTGTTTTTTGAACATTTCACATGATTGTGCGAGCGAAGGATAATGAGGGATGATTACTTTTTGAATTACTATGACATGGATTAATATATGTGGGTTACTACGGGAGGTGTAGGCAGAAGTTGGGAGTGGAGGGTAAGTGAGAATGGGAGGAATATTTAGATACATTACGCTTGGCGCATACTGGTGGATTATGGGAGGTGTAGGCATTCAGTAAGATTGAAGGGGATGAGGCAGCACGTTGGAACATCGGTAGGATGAATTAATTGCAGGTGTAGTTGAGGGGTGGAGACAAGCAAGGTTAAAAACAGAGAGGAGAGAGAGTTGAACGTTCTTGCTCAGTTGGGAGTGTTGCTGTTGAAGGAGTCGGGAGGATGGTTATACGGACGGTTTGTAAGGTAAAGGATTGAAACAAACATATAGAAATGAGGAGCGCCAGTTAATCCTTAAGCGGTATGCGTTTGAATTTTACGGAGGAGGGGCATAGTATCAAAAGGTAGGAGGATTAGGGTAATACGTACGTAGGGTGAAAGGTTCTTTGTGGGTATCCTTAACATGGTAATGTTTAATTAGGATTGCTAGCGGGAAAACGTTGATTTTTGGGAAACGTCACAAAAGGCGACTTTGAGATAAACATGCAGTCTAATTGATGTATTTTTCATTCGTAGAAAACCCCTGACGAAGGGCCGGATAACAGGCCCGAAATGCATTGGGTAATACAAGATCTATGATCGTGGACTAATTTATGTACACAGTCGTGTTGCAGGATAAGGCCTGGATGGGCATTTCTGCAACATTAAGAGTTAAGTGGAGACATAAACGCCTCTCTTGTGATGTGCGAAAAGCATGAAGATTGTAAAACTTGGATTATGTTGAAAAAAAGAATAAAATATATATGAGAGAAAAATAACTTTGTGGCATTAGTTATATGCAACTTAAAGCGCGCTGTGCATCCGGATTGGGGTGGCAATCCACTCCAGGTCTTTCGGGAATATTCATAACATCGTGGCTTGGGCTGACCACGTTTCCGGGTTGCACGCCTTGGATGAAAGGAAACCAAATAAGTTGAAAGAAATAAGAATTTTGAAAAAAGGTGTGCACTTTGTCGCTTTTTTTGAATGGATCATATTACTCTTCGGCCCACCAGACGAGTAGCACCCATCGGAGAACATGATGAACTTGATGAACTCAAAAACGCCACAAGAGAGACAATTGCACGAACATTTTTCTTTAAAATGTGACCTTATGATTGGTATACTCATGAAGATTGCTATCTTTACTCAGGGTATCCAAGTGTTTATTTTTTAAAAAACGCAGAGTTTGTTGCAGCATAATACGATCTTATAAGTGATGTTTAGATTACTTCAACTAGAACATAATCAACGTTATTGACAACTGTGGGAGGGCGGGGCACTGTTTTTTGAACATTTCACATGATTGTGCGAGCGAAGGATAATGAGGGATGATTACTTTTTGAATTACTATGACATGGATTAATATATGTGGGTTACTACGGGAGGTGTAGGCAGAAGTTGGGAGTGGAGGGTAAGTGAGAACGGGAGGAATATTTAGATACATTACGCTTGGCGCATACTGGTGGATTATGGGAGGTGTAGGCATTCAGTAAGATTGAAGGGGATGAGGCAGCACGTTGGAACATCGGAGGATGAATTAATTGCAGGTGTAGTTGAGGGGTGGAGACAAGCAAGGTTAAAAACAGAGAGGAGAGAGAGTTGAACGTTCTTGCTCAGTTGGGAGTGTTGCTGTTGAAGGAGTCGGGAGGTTGGTTATACGGACGGTTTGTAAGGTAAAGGATTGAAACAAACATATAGAAATGAGGAGCGCCAGTTAATCCTTAAGCGGTATGCGTTTGAATTTTACGGAGGAGGGGCATAGTATCAAAAGGTAGGAGGATTAGGGTAATACGTACGTAGGGTGAAAGGTTCTTTGTGGGTATCCTTAACATGGTAATGTTTAATTAGGATTGCTAGCGGGAAAAACGTTGATTTTTGGGAAACGTCACAAAGGCGACTTTGAGATAAACATGCAGTCTAATTGATGTATTTTTCATTCGTAGAAAACCCCTGACGAAGGGCCGGATAACAGGCCCGAAATGCATTGGGTAATACAAGATCTATGATCGTGGACTAATTTATGTACACAGTCGTGTTGCAGGATAAGGCCTGGATGGGCATTTCTGCAACATTAAGAGTTAAGTGGAGACATAAACGCCTCTCTTGTGATGTGCGAAAAGCATGAAGATTGTAAAACTTGGATTATGTTGAAAAAAAGAATAAAATATATATGAGAGAAAAATAACTTTGTGGCATTAGTTATATGCAACTTAAAGCGCGCTGTGCATCCGGATTGGGGTGGCAATCCACTCCAGGTCTTTCGGGAATATTCATAACATCGTGGCTTGGGCTGACCACGTTTCCGGGTTGCACGCCTTGGATGAAAGGAAACCAAATAAGTTGAAAGAAATAAGAATTTTGAAAAAAGGTGTGCACTTTGTCGCTTTTTTTGAATGGATCAACTTTCTAAAAGTGGCATTTTCAAACACACAATTTAAAAACCATCTTTACTAGAAGATATATTATTAAATTCTGAGTTCGGAGAGCCTAAACTGTATTTCTCTATCTCATCCCAATGGGAAGTTATGATTGTAAGATGTTACAAAGCATTTCCCATTCTATCCTATGAGGCAAGATAGCCTTTCAATAGTGAAAAACGAAATTGGCAGTATTTCACTATCAGGACATGTCACACACACCAGTACATGTCCTACCGTTCACATACACTGCGCCCTGCCTAGGGGGGTACCTTGGGCCTACCATAGGGGTGCCTTACACGTAGGAAAAGGGAAGGTTAGGGCCTGGCAAGTGGGTGCACTTGCCAAGTCGACATGATAGTTAACAACTGCACACAGACACTGTGGTGGAAGGTCTGAGTTACCTTTTCAGAGCTACTCATGTGGGTGGCCAATCAGTGCTGCAGGCCCACTGGTAGCATTTGATTTACAGGCCCTGGCACACTTCAGGGCACTTTACTAGGGACTTACCAGTAAATCAAATATGCCATTCAGGGAGAACAAATTGTAACAACAATTTACACAGGGAGCACTTGCACTTTGACACTGACCAGCAGTGGCAAAGTGCCCAAAGCATCCAAGTCAGCAAAAACGAAATCCAGCACAGCATCAAAAATACAGGAGAAATCACGCCAAAGATGCCAAGTCTAACACATCCCAAGTCGACCCTAATGCTGTGTAAATAAGAACTTAATTTTTATACAAAGTGCACACATTATTAATAACCTGGCAGCAGCATGTATGGTTCGTAACATTAAAAAAGTACATATAATTTACATGCAAACTTACCGATGTTATATTTATTAACAGCATTACGATTAGAAATACTCGTTTCACGGCCACTGTCTTCGGCTGGCTTAGTCTACCCTCAAAAAGTTATTTAACATATGATGATGACATTCCAGGGAAAATAAAATTATCTATTCGTGGGGCGCTAGGGGGCGCCCTCGCAAGATGGCCGCACTGGTGTGAGGCTCCAGCGGCCCGGGACGAATATCCTACATAATCCTGCTTGATAATCCGCTGCGTATGACCTGAAGGAGGATCGCATCGCTCTCAATATCGTGTGAGCCCCGGTAGCTGCATTACCGGCAGTCTGTCGTCCCTGCTGGTGGCGAAAGCCATGAGCCTCCCCGTGCGGGGTCTGAGTGACGAGGCCTGTAGTAGCGCTGCGGAACTGTGCCGTACTTGAGCCCCAGGCGTTGAAGTTGGACAAGGCCGTCCTGCACTGGCAGCAAAGTGCATGAGGTGAGGAGCGGTGCGGGGGGCCTGTAATGCGGGGTTGCAGCGCCTGGTTGAAAGCTAGGGCTGAGCACAGCCGTGACAGAGGGAGCCCGCCGGGGGAGCCCCTGGCGAGAGAGGGCCTGGAACCAACGGCCTGGGACACTAACGCCCGGCGCTGCAGCTTAGGCAGGCGCGGCCTGCTGAAGGCCTGTTGCTGGCGGTGATCTACTGTCGCTGCATCAATAACCGTTAAGGCGGATCGAGATCGACAAAGAGGACACAAAAGTGGCCATACGAACTATATGTTGTAAACTGCGCACTGAGGGGCCGCATGCACAGCCGACGCAGATTGCATGTAACTACACGCAATCCAGCTTTATAAAAGTGGGGCCCTGTGCTGGCTGCAAGGGGAATTTCCAGTGGAATCATGCAGTAAGAGCCCACTGCTGTTGGCAGCATCTTCGTGTACACAAGAAGGGAAGTCTTTTACCCTGCCCCAGCTGTTAAGGACTGTAGTGACCCACTGAGGGCTAACCGGGAATAGGGTTCTCCCGGGAAGCAGTGATCTCTCTGCGCGAGGCGCGTTGCAGTTAAAGTTAAGTCATCTGCAGACCAGTCATGGGCAGAATAGAGGGGAAACAGGCCAAGTTACCATTCAAATCTCGCAAGTTGCCTCGCACACAGCAGGATTACACAGAGCAGAACATGACAGACCGCTCCCTCTGCAAGTCACAGGGGCCAGAGGAAGATATAAAGTCTCTCCTGCTAACAATGAAGCAGAGCCTCAACTCCATTGAGACGAAAATGGACTATGTCTGCCCTGATGGACTGCATTGCTCGAAAGCTGGAAAAACATGATGGTCGTATTGCGGAAGCGGAACACAGGCTATCCAAATTGGAAGATAGATCGGATAGCAGGAAGGAGTAACTAATGCATATGGACACCGGTTGAAAGCCTTCGCTGCAAAAAATGAGGATTTAGAAGCGTGCTCAAGGTGCAACAATATACATATTTTAGGTGTGCCCGAGAGCGCGAACACTGGGCGTATGGAGGACTAAGTTGAACGCATGTTACAAACTGTCTTTGGAGCCAGCGCTTTCTCTTCGAAGCTGGTGGTTGCGCATTGTTCGCTGGGGCCCCAGCCTCCCAAGTATGGGGCCCATAGTCACCATACTCCTCAATTACCGTGATCGAGATGTGGCCCTCCACCTAGCCAGGGAGAAGCGACAACTTGCGTTTGAAGGAAACACAATCACGCTTTACCCCGATTTCACCATCACAGTTCAGGAGGCCAGGAGGAAATTTTTGCCAATGAAAAGGAAATTGCAACACTCTCAAATTGACTATGTAACGATGTACCCAGCACCCCTGCGAGTTACCCACCAGGGAAAACAGCATTTTTTTTACTAACCCACAGCAGGTGGAAGACTTTTTACAACGCGCCCATCGCAGCATGTCTGAAACAGGTGCAGCCGGCTCACCCGCACGCTCACCATCGCAGATGTCGGAAATTGGATAGCTGAGACCAGTGGAAAGACCAGAAGGAGGACGCCTCGGCTTCCATGCAAACTGCAATGCCTTCGTGATACTGAAGACTTATAACAGACCTGTTGGTGGTATTCCTGCAGGGATATGAACTGATAGGCGCCAACCGACGCAGGCCATTTATGCAAATTTGTAGAGCGAATACCTGTGATGGCTCATTGGGACTGCCAATATACCATGCCAGGGCACCCCCCCCTTCTTCTCTATTTCTAGTTGGGGGGGGGGGGGAAGGGGAGTGTTGCAGTGCCCTCTATTGTTACCAGATAAGGAGAACCCTATTAATTTACTTGTTTTTTCACTCTCTTTGTCTCAATCTCTCTTTCATCTTGGTATAACTTTCGACTCTTCTTTCTCTTTTTCACTTGCTCAACTGACCTCCTATGGGTATGGAATGTGAATGGGGACTAGCCCCTGCAGGCCCTCTAGGAGGGCGGGTCCAGAGTCTATACCCTATAGCTCTATGCTGCAGAGTATTAGTGAGCGAGCCACTTTTGAAACTGTTAATTTGGCTGCTTTTAGTTCCTATTGTTGGGGGGGTGATTTGACTCCGACAAGTTTAGGTTGTCGTGTGTGTGTCGGGGTGGGGGGAGAATGTTTTTTTCTGGAGTATAGAGTGCATGCTACAGCGTGGAGTGTATTACTGTTGCCGGTCCCTACATACCTACTGATGTGCAATCGCTGCTTGGGAATCCAGATGTGCCTCTTCTTGATACCATGACAGGGCATCTGGAACGATCAAAAGTTCATTTTATGACCTGGAATGTCTGGGGGCTGGATAATCCACGTAAATGCAGACAGGTCCTTGCCTACCTAGAGAGACACAACATTCAAATTGCTCTGTTGCAGGAGACACACCTTAGCCCCCTGATGGCTCCTGTTTTTGCTGCCTGTTTGGTTGAACATAGTTGCTTTGCATCCTACTCCACTTATGCCAGGGGCACAAGTGGAGCCATACTGATTAAGAAACACAAATCATATGTGGCCATGGGATCCCTCCAAGACACGCAGGACTGCTTTAGCATTATGTGGAGCAGACTGGCTACATATTCCGTCCCCTTAGTGAGTTGTTATGGTCCTAACACTGACGACCCGGTTTTCTTCGCCACCTTATGGGGGAAGGTGATGGACATCGGAACCACATTTGTGATATGGGGTGGAGATTTCAACACAGCATTAGAGCCATTACATGACAGGTCGCATCCCCAATCCCATCATTATACTGCAGTGGTTCCCAAACTTTTTCAACCTGCGGCTCCCTTGACTTATTGGCCTTTGGCCGTGGCTCCCCATTATGTCATTTTATTTTTATTCGGGTGGGGGGGTGTTCGCCCAGCCTCGGCTCACTACCTTAGGATCTCTTGGAGCAGATATTTTAGTTACCCTAGTAAAGAGCCATATGTAGTTCCTTTTTTTTAAGGAACCAAAGAAGGAGATTTCCCAGATGTTTCTGGGTAGGAAATTGTGGGAGAGCAGACATTTTGCCTTTAGAATGGAGTTCCGTCCGGGGTGGGTTATGGAGTTTATTTTTGCTATTAGATACTGTCTGAGTTATATAGCACGAGGAAAGTGCGTGAATACATTTGAAGACATGGCAAGCTATTCTGGCCCTCCATAACATGGTCTCTTCCTCCTGAGAGCAAATGGACAACACCATTTTGCAGTCTTTGGAGAGTATGGATTCCTAATGCTGGAAGACTAGCAAAGACTGAACTACAGTAGTAGTAGGTGATTTCTCTAGAAGCAGTTAGCAACAATACTGGCTTCAAGCAGGAGTGTAAAACATGGGCACAATGAAGTGAGTTATGTGCACCCTGCTGTTATTAGCCTTTCTGTAGTAATGATGATTAGCCAGACAAAAGGACAAGCCCCTTCTAGAAACATTAACAACATAAACTTCAGTCCAGGCATGCACCGCCCATAGGGCTCAAAGGTCTTCAGCCCCCCCCCCCCCCCTGTCATGTGTGTCAGCCCCGGGCACACACACAGACAGTTGTTGAGCTTATCACAGCCGCATACGAGTACTTCTCAGGTCTTTAAAAGACCATTTACATTTGTTGTTTTTTTCACTTCTTAATCTCCACTCTGCCTATTGCTGAAAGAATTCCCCCTCCCCCGAAATTTGCCTTTAGTTGCGCCGCTGCTGCAGTCCCACCTTCGCCCCTACCATCTGCTGAACAGCAGTGTTCCAGAAGAACGTATTAAATTGGTGACATAAAGTAAGAGTTGGGTTATATACACAAAATAATATACATAAACATAGAGGGAAAGGTCTGGTATTAAAAACATTTTATGAGAAAGGAACTAAATAAATCCTTACCCTGTCCAGACGTGCGTGAAAGGGGTGAACATGGATCAGAGCAAAGCGTCTCTCCCACAAAGCAGAGGTTGAGTGTAATCACGAGTGGAGGGAGGCTCTGGGGCCCTCAGACATCGAGATGTGGTTGGCTCAGGGTTATTAACCCGTAGAAGGGCGCCTCTGGGATGTTCACACGTGAGAGGTGTCTTTCTCTCACGTCCTTGCAAGCTGACAAGTGGCTGGCTCTGGAGCGTTCACACTTATGGGGGTGCCTCTCAGGTTTTCCTCACACGTCTATGGTGGCTCTGGGGTGCTCTCATCTAGTCGGTGGGTTGCTGGCTCCAGGAGGGTTCACACTTTTGGCGTGCCTCTTCTGTGCTCGGCCACGCGTTGCAGCCTTCTTTGCTCCTGCACATGTCCCTCACACAGCCTACACAGGGGCACTTAGGGGCATGGACAGTTCTATGCAGCCAATCCTAAGTCCTGCAAAGAGCCAAGGCTGACGAACTTCCACCAGTCAGCACCAGACACAGTTTTAAATTCCAAGTCCTGCGTAGAAACAACTAATCGGAGCCTGTTCTCGCCTCTGTGCGCAAAGAAGACTGCGGTCCCGCCGGAGTGTGAGGTGTCAGACAGTGAGAAGAGGACTGTCTGGTATAATTAAATTAAAATATTTATAAAGCACATAGTTACCGAGGTACTGTTATTCTGGCGCTAGGAGATTTTGATAAATTAAGAAAGGAGTTATTTAAACAAATATAACACAAGTTTTTATTGCTCTGTTGAAACTTTCCTCCATCCGAGTGGTGCACATTAGTGGGAGGGCGTACATGGTGGGTTCAGAAGTGAAAAGGAACACGAAAACTCTGGAGGGAGAGGGGACACGGAGCGTTGTGAGTGCAGAGGGAAGAAGCGTCAATTACCCTTACATTTGTAAAAACGTATTTCATCATTAATATTTGGAAACGGCCCGGATTGTGAATCATACTACCTTTTCCCGGTTCCCAAGACGTGCGCGGTGCCCCTGCCATGTTCTAATGGCGCACCGGGGTGCCGCGGCGCACAGTTTGGGAACCACTGTTATACTGCAACTCAACGTCAGGTGCAAAGTATTATCGCTGAATATTGATTGTCTCCTGGACGCATGGAGATGCCTTCACCTGACATGGGTGGAGGGCACTCATTATTCGGCGGTACGCTCCCCTGGTTAGCTCAGGTTGAACATCTTGCACGCACATATTCGGATCACTCCCCAGTGGAGATGATATTAACTCCTCCGAACATTATCATGCCTTGCTTGGCTTGGGGACTTGCCCTAATTCTGTTGAACACCGCGTTCAGAACGAAAGTAGGCCAGGAAATCCGTGATTTTTTCCAACGAAATATAGGATTGGTCCATCAACTGACAACTGTTTGGGAGGCCATATGGGGGATCTGCCTTGCTAAGGGGGGGCGGAGTGTTGTGAGCTATACACACTACGCTCAGTCGACTGGAGACGGACCTTAAACGACTGGAATGGGAGCTTGTCACCTCCCCTACTGGGGATACATAGGCCACCTTCAGAGATACAATGGCAAAATATAAAGACACCGCGGAACAGGTATGTCTGTTTCAGGGGAAGTATTTCCTAGCCTGCAGATATGGCGAAGGGGAAAGACTGCAGATATGGCGAAGGGGAAAGATGCCCGACTTGCTCCAAATATTCACTACCTATTATTCCACCCTCTACACCACACAGAGACTGCAGCCGATTACACTGACACCATATCTGGAGGACATAGCCCTCGGCTGGTTAGGGGAGGCGAAGAGAGAGTTCCTCTCCGCTGCACTGGAGGAGGATGAGATCAGACGGTCGGCGATGCAGATGAGATCGGGTCGAGCTCCAGGGCCGGACGGGCTTCCAGCCGAATTTTATAAAACATACGCGGACCACTTAGTTTCCATATTTAAAAAGGTGTATGACGAAGCCAGGGATGCCAGCATTCTCCCCCCGTCCATGCGAGAGGTGGTGATCACTTCCCTCCTAAAGCCCAGAAAGCCAGCAAATAAATGTGAGTTGTACAGACTACTCTCCTTAATCAACAGCGATGTCAAAATCCCAGCCAACGTGCTGTCCAGTCGGTTGAGCCTTCTTATGGACTCTTTGGTATTGCCCGATCAAGCAGGATTTATTCCGAGACGTGCGACATCGCATAATCTTTGTAGCCTTTTCTCGGTGATGCAAGATATAGACCCTGAGACAGCAGCAGTGGCGTTCCTTCTAGACGCCTCCAAGGCATTCGATTTGGTTGAATCGGAATATCTCCTTGGTACACTGAGGCAAATGGGATTGCCTCCTAGCTTCCTCTCATAGAGTTGGTTTATCAACACCCGTAGGCAAAGGTCTTTATCAATGGTGTGAGCTTGTCCCCCTTTTCGATTTAGCACAGCACGAGGCAAGGGTGCCCATTGCCCCCCCCTGCTATTCGCGTTGGCCATCGAGCCACTAGCTGCTAAGCTGCGACAGCATTATCGGGAACGAGCAATCCGCTACCCCACTAGACAAATCTTAGTCTCCCTCTATGCAGATGATGTCATGCTCTATGTCAGAGACCCGCAAGTTAACCTCAACCCCATACTATGTGAGTTCATCGCTTTTGGAGAACTCTCAGGGATAAATGTTAAATAGGAGAAGTCCTAGTTGTTTCCTCTCACTGAGGATGTCCTCCCATACACTCTAGACGGCCCTATAGTGTGGTGCACCTCGGAGGTGAAGTACCTAGGGATAATGATTTTTAGAAACAGAAGAGAGCTAATGAGAGCTAACTATGGAAAGACCCTGGCGACCCTGACCGACTCCATCACATGATGGATTGCCATGACTTGTCTCTGGCGGGAAGGATCTCCCTGATCAAAATGGAAGTCCTGCCTAAACTCCTTTATCTGTTCATTAACATACCGTATAACCCTGGACGACAATTTTTTAAAGCCATGTAATCACAGCTGATACGACTCACTTGGGGTGGGAAACAACCCAGGCTGAAATGGGAGGTATTGACGCTGCTTTTCTCGCGGGGAGGTTTTGAGGCTCCTGATTTGCAATTGTATTATTTATAAACACAGACGCATTTTGAGGCATATTGGTTCTGCCCCCCCTTTATATGCCACACCTAGCCGTGGAACAGAGTTACATGGACCGGACTCCACTGATGGGGTTTATTGCGATAAAACCCAGGGAAAGAGATGCTGACCCTACTACAGTAGCATACACCATAGTGGCGTAGCGGCGGCTTGCCAAGAAACTGGACATTCCGATGTTGTACTTGCCTTTGCTACCTTTTCCTTACTATCCGGACCTGGGAGTGACTCAAGAATTAGACTGCAGTTTTCCGTGGAAAGAGCCCACAGGGCGCTTGGTCCACTGTCGAGGCCGGGGGCCCCCGCGCATTGCCCAAATATTGAATATAAGGGATCGAGACGCGATCCTGCAGACTGCCCGAGCACATGGGGACTTGCACAGAGTCAAAGATGTGATCCGCTTTTTTCCAGGCTTCACCCCACATGTTCAGCGCAGAAGCATTGATGAAGTAAAGAAAGCACTACGAGCAAAGGAACTGAAATACATGATGCTCTACCCCTCCAAGCAAAAAGTGATCACAGATGGAAAGACATTACATTTCGCCACACTCGAAGAAGCATGGGACTGGCTGGAGGGGTGGAGAGTGGTGGGTAAAGGGGCCACTGGCGACAGACGAAGGGACGGGCAAGGGCCCCTGGTGAGAAGGGGGCCGCCTCCTCTGGACTACCCCGGAGATCCACATCCCCTTGAGAAAACCACGTGAGCATCTTTCCTGAGAAATTAAAGGGGGAGTGATGGTCGCTGTGTCGGGGGGTCCATGGGAGAGGATTCTAATGTCCATGAGATAGCATAACATGGCTGGGGTGGGCGCGGGGGCTGTGCTGGGCGGGGGCAGGCACGGACTGGAGCCGGCTCTCAAGTCTGAGGGGATTATTTTTTCAATATATATAAAAGTTCTTATCGGACATTTCTATGACCTTGAAGCGAGCATCAAATATCATGGATACCTTTCATCATCTGAAGCTTTTTTGAATTTGGTTTACTTCTTCACCGATGTAAAATGTAACAAATGTAACCTTGAATGCCCTTGTTTTTTTTTTTATTTCAGACAATTTTATTAAGAGTTTCGAAATGAGGAACAAAATATAAGCATACAAAATTATAAAAATCACAACAAAAAGTAGACAGAGTTCCATTAAAAGGACATGCTTATGAGAGGCAGGTGTAAGATTAGAGAATAGGGTGGCGGACACTTATGAAATGGTATACTTAAGACTCAGGACGCTGTAGCACGCATAGCATCATATACCCTCGAGATACTGAGTTTCTATGTCTATCCTTTCATGTAGCAAAGAAATGTAAGTAAAGTGGAGCAGAAATATCTCCTGTAATATATAGCGTATATAACATATCACATGTATTGTACCTATGGTCATGTTGAAACATCTTAATACATATTGATACATCAGTTTGATTGATACATCTAGTGCAGGGTTTAAAGCATGTTAGAGATAAGTATATGACGATGGTGGTGGAACCTTAAAAAAGGAGAAGAAAACGTAAACTTAGGTTAATGTAGAAGATATAAGGAAATAACATTTTCCAGCATTGATTGGGTTATATGAGTATGACCCGACTTTAGGATATGTCCTAGCATGGCCTATTCATCTCGTGGTTATTACTAGGCCCAATCCGACACCCCAGAAGCATACTATGGGTGTACGGTCATTCAGAGCGGATCGTAGCTGAAGGAAATTTCATCAAGTGAATCCCACATCTTTCTAGTTGGTGATCGCCATGACGATAGTTGTAGAGATATATTATCAGCACCTCTAAAGGAGAGCCATTCTTGCCACATCCTAAAGGGGACCACCTTCGCATTTTTCCAATTATTAAGAATTAGTTTACATGCAAGTGTAAGCATTAAGTCCAAAAGAAAGCGGTCACCCTTGTTATGCAGTTGAGGGTCCAGAAAGCCTAAAGGGATATAGGAAATTTTTTTGGAGGGCTCAATATTGAAAGTGTTTTTATACAGCTAAATATTTTGTCTCTTTAGTTTTCTATAATGGACAATAGAAGAGCATATGGGCTAAATCCCCTTCATGTAGCTGGCAGTTCCAGCAAGTCGAGCTCTGCGAGAGATTGAGTTTAAAAATTCTAGATGGCATCCAGTATGTTCTAATAATGATCATATATTTTGTCTGAGCTAGTGAAGGTGAGATCTTGTTTGAGAAGGGTGTTTTGTGTATACCTTTCCAGTCAAAAGATACATTTTTGGTATTTGGTTCTGTTTCCCATTTCAACTCGTTACGGGAATGTGATTTACGTGGACTTGGGAGTAGTAATTTATATATCTTAGATACTTTATGTCCAGATTTTAAGAGCTGGCCCCTCAACATGAGAATCTATGGATGTAAGGGATGTATGGAGTATTTCGTTAATTGAGCCTTTAATTTCAAGAACTTATAGAAGTCCAGGGGGTCTAAACTAAAACGTGTTTGCAGACTAAAAAAGGGTGTGGATCTTTGTCCTCAAAGAGGTCTTTGACCAAATTGATACCATGCTTCGACCATTTTTGCCAATATGTCATTTGTCCATCTATTTTCAAAGTGGGGTTATACCATAGGGAGGTCAGGTTGGACTTTTTAATTGTTATCTACGATAGGTAATCTAGTCGCAGGAGAGCTTGTTTCGTATTTTGGATGATATATTTAGAGTATGGGAGGTGAGTAGTGTTCATTGTTAAGATTGCGGGGAGTGGAATGTTGTTTAAAAGTGATTTCTCTATATTCACACAGATTGGAAGATAATCTAGATCATCGGCGAACCAAAAGAATCCTTGTTTACAAAGGTATGCCGTTTGATAATTCCGAAAGTTGGGAAGCCCTAAACCTCCATTCTCTTTGGCTAATTGAAGCTTCTTAAGTGATATTCTTGGTTTCTTCCCTTGGCAGAGGAAAGAATTAAAGATATTGTCAATTTTGTTTAGAAAGTCATTAAAGAGGGTTAAGGGGAGCATGCTGGTTAGATAATTGATCAATGGTGTAATCATTTTTAAGGTTTCGACTCTTACCCTCCAGGATAGGAATTTTGGAGACCACCTATCTAGTAGCGTTGTGATTTTTTTAATTAAAATACTTTCATTAGTCTGCAGGGTAGTGATTAGATACTTCGCGAACTCTATTCCTAAGTATTTAATACAGCCTGGTTGCCATGACAGACCTGTATTTCCTATGATTTCTTTGTTACTGATGTTGTTAAGAAGCTTAACCTCAGTTTTGTCTTTGTTAAGCGTATATCCTGAAATTTCAGAGAATCTTTGTATCATGGACATTAAGGCTGGGATAGCTGTGTCAGTGTTTTAAGAGATAATCAGAACATCATCTGCGCAGGAATTAATTTTGACTGTAGTTTCACCGAATTGGAGGCCTGGTATGTCTTTATTTTCTTTAAAGTAGCATAAGAAGGGTTCTATTGCTAATAGGAACAGGGATGTGAGAGTGGGCAGGCTTGTCTAGTGCCCTGTTTTAGATCTAGAGGGGAAGAGATGATGCCTCCTGCTCTTACTTTAGCAGTTGGTTTATGGTATTGGGCCATGATCATACGAATCAGGTCCGCGCCCAAGTTAAATTTCTCTAAAGCTGATTTTAATTGAGAGTTTGTCTTGCTCTGTGAGAGCGGGCAGGGCACATTCATCTAGGTAGTTTTGGCATTTTGAGAGATCCAGTGCAGTATTTTTGATGTATAACTTTTGATAAAATTCTTAAAATATCTCTGCTATTTTATTTGGGTCGGTATGAACGAGGCATTGCGAGTCTTTTAACACGTTAATTGTATTTTTCTGCATTTTGAATTTCAGGTATGATGCTAAAGTTTTCCCAGCTTTATTAGATTCACATAGTTTGATACCTTTTTGCTTATTAATCCAGACCCCAGCTCTGGTACTTACAATTTTATTATATTCATATTTCTTGTTCACTATTTTGTTTAAAAGTAGTTCATCTCTAGACGAGATGTGTTGTTTCTCTAAGTCTGTGATCTCTTTTTCTAATTTCTGGAGATTGTTATTTGCGCCTTTATTCATGGCCGATCTTATTTTAAGAATGACCCCTCTCACTGCGGTTTTTAAGGCCTCCCAGGGTATGAGGTCAGAAGTATCACCTATTTTAATCTCTTCAAGAAAATTTCTAATGGCCTCTTCAAATAGTTGTCTATTCTTTTCTGATGAGATAGTTTCGTCATTAAATCTCCAGAGAGGTTGTTTTGTGCACGGTGCCGGGTCAGTAATAGATAAGGTGATGCAGGAATGGTCTGATATCACCCTTGGCTCAATAGTAGTTTGGTCGATCCGATTAATGGCATTCTACGATATAAGAAGGTAGTCAATGCGCAAATATGAATTATGGGGGTGAGAATAAAAAGTGTAGTCCCTTTCTGTGGGGTTTTGTGTTCTCTGTGTATCGATCAAGTTAAACTCCTTACATAGGCTGCTTTGTGTTATTTATTTGGTCTGAAAGGGCAGTGTGAGTTTCTATCTACTGCGGGATCTAGAGGTAGATTCAAATCACCTACAAGTCTGATTGTGGCTGAAACAAGAATTAACTTGAGTTGTTTAGAAAGTTCTTCCCAAAAGCCAGGGTCGGCCTTGGTGGGTGCATATATGTTTGCAATGCAGAATTCCGTACCATGTTTGGCTAATTTTGAAATAATCCATCTTCCCTGGGTATCAGAGGTGCTTGTGATTAAGTCAATGTTGGCTTTCTTTGAGATGAGTGTTAGGACTCCATTTTTTGTACCCATGGCTGCTGATCCTGTTACTTCAGAGTATTGATTAAATCAAAGTGAGCTAAGATGTGTGGAGTCAAGCTTTGTTTCTTGCATAAGAATAATGTCACCTTTCTGTTTGTAGATGTTGTCAAGAATTGTCCTTTTTTAGGTCGAGCCTCGAGTAGCGCGCAAGCGCTGCTAGAGGCGAAGACTTTTAGTAAGTGAGTTTCAAAAGCAGTCCAAACGCTCGTGCGTCGTGGCTGGCCTTTTTGGGATGGGTACGCGCGGCAAACATGTGTTTCCAATTATCGTGCCCAGACGCGTGCGCGATAATTGTAAACACATGCCGGCAAAAGGCCATGACGCACGAGCGTCTGGTCAGCTGAGCAGGCTGCCGCGCTCGCTCGCCCTCGCTCCTCTGTGCAATAGGGCTTTTGTTGTGTTAGACAGGTCTTAACACGTAAACCAAAGCTACTGACTTTGCCAATGCTCGTTTTCTATGTATCCTCGCGGTAGTCGCTTCTCTATAGTGCCTCTTACCCTATGGCGGGTTTCTGAAGCCCTTGTACTCGCAGTTCTGTATGATCCTACAACGAATGCAGGTCTGGACGTCCCAGGAAGGAAAGCGGCAGACTGTATTGGATGCGCTCGCTAGGTGTGGGGTCAGGGTTTTAGAGCCCTGTGTTAATATTATTTCGCATCCTCAAAAAAACACTTACCAACTCCGCCAAACGGTGGCATGTCAAATGAGCTGCAATCAGTCACTCCTGGGTTTTAGTTGACAGAATGTTGCATTCTGTGACTTGTAGTTTTGTTTTAAACATAATTGCGGGCCCAAATCTCAGATATAAGCGCAGTCCTCTGAAAATGAAGTTCCAGCTGACAGTGTCAAGCATGACATGCGGGTCACTCAGCAGCCGTTGCAATGGGTCTAGTTTAAAACGTCATGGTGTCTCGAGAGTAAGTCGACACCTACAGTGATCAGATTACCGCACACTTCCAGGCACTCTAAGGATATTTGTACCGGGCGCCGTCCCAAGGGCGGGAAAGCAGAAAGGTGAGCCGGGCCCCCCACATCCCTCGCGAGGCTTCAGAGCGCAGGGTGCGGCGGAAAGGATCGCGTTCCTAAACCTGGCAGCGGATCAATTACCTCGCGCACCGGACGTCGAAAGAGGCGCTTTATTTACCGTGCGCGAGGCCACGTCAGAGGTCATTAAAGAACGATGCCGGAAAGGTGCTCAGCCGGTTGGGGCACCTGCGCTAAGCCCGCACGTTCCTGACATGGCACTAGTTACAGTCCTGACGAGGTGACCCAGGTGTGACGAGTCACGTGTGATACGATCACTAAATCCTGGCACGTGTACTCTGGGACTGGCAGTTTAATTTGCATTCTTTAGGATTACAAATTATGTGGGCCCAGAAACCATGCAACGGGCCTGCTGCTGGCTCAAGAATCAGCGCGTTGCACGTGACGTGGTGTCACGTAGAGGCTTCCCTTACATTCTTCAAGGGTCGACTTAATAACCACCAGTGAGCAGAGCTGCCGCGTGGGCTTATGTGACGTCACCTGGTAACCCCCTTCGACCAGGCCTTAATTTATCTGGAACAGCACTGCATTCTGGGACTAGCAGGTTGTTTTTAAATCTTTAGGTGTTTACTCAAACATTACCTGTATACAGGGCTTTAAATGGTATGAAAAAACTGGGGGGGTCTCATAAAGGGGCGCGGCCAATCTAATTAAGGGCATGGCTTAAAAACAGGTAAGATAAAAATCTGTGCTTAGCATAGTGTGCCTCCCGACTTGTATTTTGGTGTTTCTGTCATTGCATCCAGATATGATACAAGTAACATCATACCTACAACAAGTCAGGACTATTGGCTTTGTCAATGGTTGTTAGTTGCATAAGATAAATAAGCAGCAACTATGGCTTGTATATAATATTGAAAAAGCTTCCGCTTACAGCCCTGTTGACAGCAGGACAATGTTGCTGCTCCTGAGTTTTAAAAAGAGAAGGGAAATCCAGCGAGAAAATGACTCTTTAAAGGATTTCCCTTCCCCCTACAAAGCTCACCTGGTATGACGTCACGCGTAACTTCTCCACTAGTGAGAAGCAAGCAGTGTGAGCACATGCATATCGATGTGCCTGCTGTCACTGCAGTCCGGAAAAAAACGGACCGCCTGTGCCAGGGCACAAAACAGAGCCCGATAGAGACCCGTTTCGAGGCCTCTTTTAAACAAGCATTGGCATAGCCAATAGGTCTCGCCTTTGGGACCTTATAAGTGTTTAGCCATGCAACAGTTGATGTTGTTGCACCAAGGATATTGTGCTGCATAACTAAATACTTTTAAGGTCCCAAAAGCGAGACCTATTGGCTATGCCAATGCTTGTTTGAATGGGTGGTTGATACCTTTTACATTCAGAGATATTATCTTAATATTCTGTTGTGTCGAGCTCATTGTTATTAGTACACAAACGGTCTATACAGAAGAGAACATAAGAAGGTATTGTGTAATAGGTAGTCAGGTGTCTTGTAGTTCTTATAGTGAGCAAACATTGTTTTTGGAGGCTTATCTGCGCTAGTGTGTATTTCTTGGGGTGTAACGAACGGTTCCTTAAGGGCCATTGAATATAATCATATACACATCTAGCTGTTGTGAGGTGCGCCTTCCTAATGAAGTTGTGAGTTGTTTGAAATAACCTTAGGAAGCAAGTTTGGGTAATTTTTCTCCTAGCAATGCTGACAGAGTGGATGTTGAAACTACAATATGTTAAGAAAACAATAATAATGAAGAACAACATAAATAAATAAAACAATGGGTAAAAAACCAAGCCCCATCTCCCCAAGTAGTGAACAGGTATGGCGATAAGAGGAAGAAGAAGCATTCCTCCAGGAAAACAAAGATACTAATCTAATTATCTGCAATCAGCAGGTGAAGTTAAGGCCTTTCGTTAACATTTTGAAACCTTACGGCTTATATAGGTAGAAAGAGACCATAATACTAGTTCTATTACAATTGTTAACATGCAGGAAGTGAAGTCGACACATAACACGCAGGTGTCCTATCTCCGAAACAGAGGAGCCGCTGCGGTTTGTAATACTTTAAAAACAATTATGAACAACTATGAATGTAGACCGTGGGATTCTACAAAACTGCTAATTCTTGACATAGTGACCAGTGAGAACCTGGCTGTGTAGTGTGAGACTCCTTTTACTGTGGCAGACCTTGCCCTTGTCATGTTGGTCATTTTGACCAGAACCTTAGAGCTAAGGACTTTCGAACTAAGGAGTAAAGAGGACAAATAGCAAAGAGGAGACCAGTGAGTAGGCGATAGAGCTCCAGATTGTATGAGGAGTAGGATCAGTGGGTGGTGTTGGCTTCTCTCATAAGTATCGCTCTTATCGGCCTGATGAACAAATACATAGTAGTGCATGTGAGTATATGAGAGTAAATGAGATCTGCAGGATCTTTGTGACAAATAGGTAACACACCTACATGCAGCATTGGTATATACCAATGATACCGTGAGACTGCGGTCAGCAAGGAAGACAAAGAGCAAAAGGGATACCAGTAAATAGCAGAGAGCGCCCCATTTTGTATGGGAAGTAGAGACAATGGATGGAGCTGGTATCTTTCTTAAGTATCGGATCTAACAGCCTGGGGAATAAATTCTTAATAGAGCATGTGAATATGTGAGAACTCATGCTTACTAAAACATGTGAGCATATGAGATCTATAAGATCGTTGTAACAAACAGATAACTTACATACATGTAGCCTTGGTATATACCAGTGAAACCTTGAGACAATGCACAGCTCAGAGCTGACAGATTCTTACACGATTAGAGAAATAAAGTTTGGACATCTTCCAATGTGTATTGTGGTTTTGATATGTCCATTACTGCCTCCTCTTTCTCGTTGATGAAATTCTTTAAAGCAATATGGTCCATGAAGATGTAGGGAGTCCCTTGGACTAAGACGCAATACTTAGTTGGTCCAGCAAAAGAGAATTGATAATTCATGGCCTTAAGTCTCGGGCGTAGGGCTAGGAAGCCTTTCATTATTTCAACTGTAGCCTTACGGTAGCCCTGAGATATGAAGATTTTGTTGCCCTTCCATAATATGTGGTTGTGCTTTCTCATGAAGGCTAAAATCAGTTCTACATGTTAGTATCTAAGTGGTTTGCTAACGATCGGTCTTGGAGATTTCTGATTTGGGAGGTTCCTTGTTGGCACTCTATGCGCCCTGTCGAATTCTAAAGGCTTGTTAAAAACAAGATTTGTGGGTTGTGTGAACCATTGTTCTAGAAAGGTGATGCATGATCCAGTGGAGTCCTCTTCGATTTCCGGAACTCCAAAAATACGGAGGTTTCTACGCCTGTTCCTGTCTTCCAATTCCAAAAGGAGCTTATTTAGTGAATTTGTGGTAACACTGAGTGTTTGGAAGGATTTGCTCAATTTAGTGTCTGAGTCCTCCAACTGGCTGATCCTACTCTCTGCTTCTGCAATTCTAGAATTGGTCACTCTGATATCTTGGTGGATCGCGGAAATCTCACTTTGCATATTATCAGTATTCTCCTTTGTTGAATTCGCTAGTTCATGTACATCTGCAAGCTTTTTTGAAGATGGTTTCCATGGTGGAATTGATGTCTTGTTTATTTTTAGTTGTAGAGTCTGAGTTTGGCGGGTTGGCTTTCACTCTCTTTAGGCTTGTTTTATTTTATTTCTCTGCCATTTTTGCATGAAGGTGGTATTTGTTATAAGACTTGGTAGAAGATAGCTCTGTAGGACCTTACTCCCCTATTGAGGATGAAGACTGATTTGATGATTCTGTTGCTCAATTTTTTTATTATGATTAAAAGCGGTGGTAAATGAAAGATCATCAGCTTGAGATAATAGTAGCATCGTAGCACGTTTTTAGTTGCGAATGGAGAATGTACCGATGGTCCTTCTGAACAGGCTTTTATATATGGAGAATTATTAGCTGAGATAAAAGTAGTATTGTGACCCGTTCTCTATTTGTTCTCTTTAAGGGCATGCTATACGTGCTAGTAGTTTCACAAAATCTGGAATACCAGAATAAAAACCTAACCGTGGGGAAGAACAGGGTGCGGTCTCCGGGGGTGCCATTAGGTGATTTGCCAGAGGTGCGCTTTGACCAAGGTGTGACTACAAGCCCCTCTACACCTGCAGATCATGAGGCAATATTCTGCCTAAACTAAAATACTACGTGACAGTGATTAACCGTATGTATTACGTGTTAGGTGTATACACAGTAGGTGTGCACCTCATTAATTCCTAATTATAGGTTTGCTTAGGAGTGGCACGCACGGGGCTGGTCCTCGTGTGGTCCTGAAGAAGAGCTTTGAGGGGACAGCTCAAAACATGTCGACCCAATACTAGGGTCTCTATACTCATTATAGTTAGACTTTCCCTATTATTAACCCCTGATTTTAGTCATACCAACTAGGGGCAGGAATAAAATATAAGCCCACTAATTAGGTATTTTTAACTTTTTGTTTTTCCACTCCACTTTCACTGCACTACACATTTTCCACAACTTAGTGCTCCTACGTAGTTCCGCAAGTCGCAGCACGCCTCAATCCGCAGCGGATTGAGAGGACCCCAATGATGAAGCATGCCACCTAGGGGAAACCCTGGTGGGTGAGGGGACTCTAGAAAATAATTTTTCTTTCTGGAAAGAGGATTTTCATACATGTTCAGTGAAAACCCTGTTCTTCCCCACGGTTAGGTTTTTATTCTGGTATTCCAGATTTTGTGAAACTTCATTCAGTTAGGAGGGTGAACCTAACCTCAACCTCTATCTCCCCCCATCTTTTGAATGCTATACGTGCTATACAGCTGCGAGCCTCCTTTTTTTAATCTTTGCTATTTGAGAGTAAAAATGATGTATTCTCCGTATTGGATTAAGCAGCAGAGCAGATCACGTTGGGTCAGTGGCTTTTGACCTCTATGACTTCTAAAAATGTTTTCTCCACAATAGGGCTCAATAGTTTATTTTATTCCTGTTGTTTCTGTTACCTCCGTTTACTCTGTTGCTTCTCTCACATTACTCTGCTGCTTCTCTCACATTAATTGGGACACAGCCGCCATTTTGTGTCGCCGTATACACGTACACCCATGTCCTCAGTATTTTGCTGGCATTAACTATGCCATGCAGGTAAGGTCTCTGTAGGTAGTTGATTAATTACTCTCTGCATTGCATCGCACTCGATCACCGTGCTTTGAGTAAATCGCACGCGCGTCTAATAGAGGCACGCATCTGGCAGTTATACGCGTTACAATAGTAGGAGAGAGCCTACAGCGCTTTGATATCGTAACGCATGATAAGTAGGGACTTGCTTACACTCGTCTGAACTTGCATGGGTTACTTCAGATGTCAGTTTGATAGAGCCAGGTTAATGGAGCCAGATAGGAAACGATGTGCCTGCAACAAAACTGTTTGCTGTTGAGCTTTGTACCTAGTAATCGATACTTAATACATCTCTTTAACTGTAGCAGGTGCCAAATGAAGTGCACAGGAGATGCAGTGTTTTTTCTAGATGTTTTCGCTACCGTTCTGGCATTAATGAGCGGCCGCCATTTTATGATCCGCATTCTGGCATTCGTGAGCGGCCATCATGTTTGTTATACTAGTAATTGGACTTCCTGCTGAACACTGAGTCTAACATTTCATTCTGGACACAGGCGTTGTCCAATTTGAGGTGCAAAGAGGTCACGTGATCTCCGTGATAGTATAGCGTTTGGACCTCCGTGAGCAGACTGCAAACGTCCGCCTTGTTAGGGATAGGCAGGCAGTCAGGCAGATACAAGCCGCCTGTATTTAATAAATTCACTTTTCGCTTTATTGGCAACTGACTGGCAACCTTAGTTGTAGAACGTTGTCGCTGTCAGTAGTCAGCAGACGGCAGTGTCAGACCTGGACCATCGGGACCTCCGGGGTTCAGCGCGGTTTACGCTCGGTGGGGCGGTGAGGCAGGAGAGGCCCGGCCGCTTCCACAGACTCCGTATCCGTCACAAGAGTGAGTGTTGTCGAATTTTGGTGGGATAAGTTGATGCCTTACATCATGCAGAAGCATTCAGCGTTGTTGCAGCCTTATGGGTGGACTTGAAGCATGAATTTTCTGGTGGGAACTTGTCTTCCTGAGAGGAGTTGCAGGCTCAAGCCGCCATCTTCCTCGAGCTCCAAACCCCAACCCCCTGAATGCCCTTGTTAAAGAAAGACTTTGAACCCATCACACTTGAAATAATTTTGCTCCAGAAAAGTGACTAGGTCTGAAGAATTTAAAAAAAAAAAAATTTTATTGGCATTTTAGAAATACAAAAATGTGTACATCAACAAGGGAACAAGGGTGGGAGCACGGTATAGCAGCAAGGGGAAGGAGGAATAAGGACATCATAATGACCCACCAATAGGAGGATACATTCACCACATTTGCAGTAAGACATTTCCCACACCGATATAGACCGTGGATGATGGCCCGGATTGTTTGCAGGTTACGGGCACTCCTACATCAGGGGGATAGGGGGCAGGTGAAGACAGGGTGTCAGGGGAGGTCGTCTACAACGCTAGACAGTGTAAAGAGTCGGCCTTCGGAGGGGGGGCTTCCCGCAGTCTTCTGGTGGGGCGAGTCTCTCTTTCTTAAGTAGGTTAGGACTGGTTCCCAAATGTCATGGGGCGGGAGCAGTGGGGGCATGACCTCCCAATATACAGAGAGTTGCTCCTGACAGTAAATCGCATCTTGTAGCCCATCTTCCACTTTGGTAGCCGGACGTCTTCCCCAATGGATGGCCACACAGCGCTTGGCTAGGAATAAAAGCATCGCAGTTAGGTGGCGGACCCTTGGGGGGACCTCTTTAACATAGCCCAAAAGTCTGACCAGAAAGTCCTGGGGGGCTGGGGGGGAGAAGGCCTGTAATGTGGAGCAGAGCGGAAAAGACCCCGGACTAGTAGGCAGCTATGGGTGGGCATTACCAGGCGAGATGTAGAAAAGAGGCCTGAGGGACAGTGCAACGCAAACAGCGGGCATCCTCCACTAAGCCCATGCAATGGAGGTGCAACAAGGTGCGGTATAGCCAGTGGAGGAATTTGAAGTGGATAAGGCACAATCTGTAGTTCAGGGTGAGGGCGGCCGTTTGGCCACAACAGTAGGACCATTGGGAATCGGTAATAGGGGGTTGGTGTCTTCTGCCAAAATTGTGTAGGCGGACGGGACAGCCACAGGTGCCATGTCTTGTGTAATGGAATAAAGATGAGTGACCAGTTGGCGAGGCGATGGGTTAGTTAATATGTGTTTGAGAGCATGCAGTCTGGGGGGGAGAGGAAAACGTGTCGTGTAGAGCAGTAGGGGAGGAGGGCCAAAAGGATGCAAACGGAGGGAATAGGTCTGAACATTTTTACTGAGAATAGCCCACCATGGCTATGTAACTGACTGCATTCAAAAGTTCAATTACCTCATACCAAGGCCTGCTGAAAAGGCCGATAAAAGAATTTAGTTATTGGTCTAGCCAATTCTACAGTTCTTCACAAACTTATATGAATTTCCATAGGGAACAATGTTAACGGTGGGCACTATTACTATTCCTTGGAAATAGTTAAACCCTTTGCTTCTGCTTCCACTTCCTTTTATCTTTACTGTCAAGCTCAAATATTTTGTGGCTCTTAGTTAATACCTTTCTTTTGATTAAACTGATTGGCCTTTTGCTTTCTATATAACTTATCTGTTTAATTATTGGGGTTGACGCTTCCCTGCACACTCCAAATACAAGGAGAAGTGTTCAGTCTTAACCCACTGTAATCACGAGTGAAGCCAGGTTACTTTTAATAAGGCTTTACTTTCCTGAATGTCGTTGTAGTCTGGCTTTATCTACAGTGGTCTTTGGGCACTCTCTACCCTCAGCTCGCTGGATGGATTTCTATCTCCTTTTCCTTTACAAGCTTTTTTTTACGGAAGTACAGTACACAGATACAATTGCCAGATCACTTTAAAATATGCGAAGCTATACCTGTGCAAATTCAGAACTGCTAGATGAACCCACTTGAACATTTTCTACAGTAGCTGGAATTTGCTTACATCTAATTCTTATGGTTACATAATTTTTCTGGTACATTAAGAAACGATGACACTCAGAAGAGGATGTCTGTCGCGCAGCAAGTATATGTGCAAGACATCAGTGCAGACACAACACTTTTATACTTTTGGACTAAGAAAGTGACCCCCAGCAGCATGGCACATATATTCTAAATAAGAGGCACATGGACAACACATTTCCAACAAACTCCAATTTCACCTGAAAGCTTTCCACGCTGCACACAAGACTACAAACATGATTCTCTTCATCATGCAGATTGCGAGTAACTGCACTGCGATGTTTCAGCACTTACAAGCTGCACATCTGCAAGTGATTTAATTCCATCTGCCAAAAGATGCATTTGTGCTGTACCAGTAACATTTTGGGAAGGGTTTACATTTCAGAACCTGAGAGTACATCAAAGGAACTCTTAATGCAGACAGCATCATCTTCATGACCCAGCATTTAAATAGAAACTTTACCATGTCTAACGGAATAGGATGTCCCCAACAAAACTTAGAACAATGGCAGTTAAATCGAGTTATTTGCAACGTCTGTTCATAAATCAGTTAAATGCACTAACCTGGGGGTTGGAGCATTTTATTTCCAATGGCTCGAGGTCCACGTGCAGACAGACAACAAACGAGTGTCTGGATTCAGGACCGGAGGCTGGAAGACTATGTGAGGTGACCGCCAGAGTGGAGGTGCAGCCCATGGGTTCCACCAAACTCAGCGTCATCTGCTGACCGAGCAGAGTGTACACACTGAAATGAGTCAAGCTGATCGTCCAGGGGAAAGCATCACCTGGTGGGGGAAAAAGAAACAATAAAACATTACGATTTCGGACAATATTAATTAAAAATGAAAAACACACACATTCATGACCCAAATGCTGCAGTAATAATGATATAACCTAATAGCACAGCCTATTTCAGGGACTCTCAAATAACGTATCTTGAAATCAGAGTGGCTTTCACATGAATGCATGAAAGATAATATATATCATTTTTAGGTCGAGCCTGGGCAGCGCATGCCCTGCTCTGCGAGGCATGCTGTATTCAGGTAGGGACTTGAAGTTCCGCCCATCTTTTTAATTGGCTTTCTAAATCATTGCATTTGATTCATGAATAGGCTTAGAAGTCCCTCCTTGGTACTGTCTTGTCTGCATTTGTAAACGCCCATGAGGACTGGACTTTTTACTTGTGTTGTTACACAGTCTGCTTTATCTAGTCTGTGAGCACTATTTTCTTTAATGAGTTTCCCCTATTCCACCCATGACGTATTTTCCTACAATGGTACACGCCGCCCGCTTTTATATTTTAATTAGTAATGGCGGTCCGCTTTAACTATAGCGGCCGCGCTTCTTTATTTATTTAATTTGCCAGCGCGGTCCGCTGTAACTTTAGCGGCCGCGCTTCTTTATTTATTGTAGTTGTCAGTGAGGTCCGTTTTAACTTTAACTGCTGCGCTACAAAACCTTTTTTCTTTTTTTCTTTCAGTGAAAGCGCCCCATACCATGCTTTCACTTTAAAAGTGGCCACGCCCCTTTCTTTAGACGCTGCTCGCCGTATTCAGGTTACAGCGAGACGCGTCTAAACAAAGGGGAGCTGCCGCCATTAAAGTGAAAGCACGGCATGGGTCCCTTTTACAAAAAAAACATTTGTTTGTGAACTTCACAAACAAATGTTTTTTTTGGGTAAAAGCACCCCATGCCATGCTTTCACTTTACTGGTGGCCGCACACCCTTTGTTTAGATGCGGCTCGCTGTAACCTGAATACGGCGAGCAGCATCTAAAGAAAGGGGCGCGGCCACCATTATAATGGTCTCGCATTTGCGAGAGTTTGAGCTATTGGCATTAGAAATGGCAATGCCTTTTATATAGGACCAAGGTGTCGGGTAGGGTCGGTTTTGGCATGTAATCAGGACTGCATATAGTGCTTACTGAGAAAACGATTCACTCTTATTATTGTTAATGTAAGGATTTCCAAGATCCATTGGCTAAGCAGATCCTCTTGAGAATATGCTGTGGCTCCTTACTGGAATCTTCCTGAGATTCAAGATTTAAGAGCAAATGGTGTTTACCTAAAGCGCAGTGGAGCATTTTCTGCCTCCTGCAGATGCATGCTGCGAGCAGGCTTACGCTCATTGAAAGGCTACCAGGCAAGAAGCTGAGCAGGCTTGGGGGGACACAAACAGCTGACGTCATGCCAGCCTCAGCAGAGTTGCTGGTCTTCAACATAATGTGCCCCAAAAATCAGTGTGTTAACAGCTACTGCAATTTAAAGTCTATGTCTGTCCGCAGTGTAACTACTTCCAATGTGCACGGCTCGGTTTATGACAGCACACACACTTTATTTTACTATACTTCCTAATCTTTTGATAATCACTAGGTCTTTTTAGCAAAATATACCCCATTAATTAATCATAATAACAAGGAAGTTGTGCGGATCCCTTTGCTCTAGATAATGTAAAGAAAGCTGTCCTATGTACTATGCAGTACATGTTGCTTCTCAGCTACTTTGGAGTGGTTTGCTCTCTGTCCCAGTTTGAGGTTTGTTACTGGATGTCTAGCAGTTGATGTTGGAACCTGACCCCTCTGTGCTGCCATCGGATACTCCACCGATGAGAAGAGTCAGGGAAACACTTTACTTTTAATAGGTGAAAGCAGACCTCCAAAGGGTCCTTCGCGTAGGTCGTCCAGTTATAACTGCCTGTTTGTTCAGATTATGTTATGGTTTGTCTCGTGCCTTTAGTCACATTACATAGTTGAGCTCCTTCTTGAAGAGCAGTTATTCTTGAATCAAGTGTACATACAGCGCATATTCTGAGGCGATGGTTGCCGAAGGGGAACACTGGCACACATTTTAGGGGACCAGGACTTATTGTAAATCATAAAACTTTGACCCATAACAACGGAGAGAAAGACATACAAAGGGGGGTGAGGGACAGCAAAACGGGAAAACAGTGACAAAGAGAGAAACCGGGGATGAAAAAGAACCTGCAAAAGTGACATAATGGGTGTAGCGTAGTGACTGAAAAAGGCATGAGGTGGAGTAAAGACTGCACAGGTATTCCGCAACCACGAGATTTGTCAGGAAGCTTCTGAGAAAAACTCTGGGCCCTGCCACTTTTTCCTTTTACAAATTAAGAACTGGGTAGATACTTAAGTGGACGTCTTCAAACCAGAGTCGAATTCCATCAGAATTTTAGTTGCCCTTATCAGGGTTTATATTTTGCTTACAACCATTTGGTGACAAAGACTGGATCTTAGCGCCCCGGATGAGGTTTTGTGAAGATTTTGGGACTGATTGAGAGTTTGGCAGTACCCCAACCGCCATATTATAAGTTTCCTAGGATATAATGGAATTGTAATACGGTGGACGGGATATCCGTTACGTTTCTGATGTAGTATCCCATCCGCCAAACTCCTAAACAGGCCCTCAGTCAGTGGAGGCACTTGAGGCCTTTGGTATAAGAGGCCTGGGGTATGGAGATCTGTACCTTGTTCGATTTGGAAGCAGTGGAGGGCTTTGAGAGATTTGCCACTATTTCCTGAGTTTCACACTTGACTTTGCTGTTTTATTTCGTACTTTTTCTAGTTTCAGTTCTGGTTCTTGGAGAGACCTGCACATATCAAGTTAAAGAAAGTCAGTCAGGAGGAATTGGGCCCTTGGCAAGGTCAATAGGTCAATGTGTTGGATCGATGGGCTACTTAAATTGATAGTTTGCACCCTTTACTACTAAACAAAACCTTGCCATCAAAAAATATACATAGGTTATTTACTATATGGGAAGGGCAGGTGAGGCGAGAATGCACAAGGCAGTAGAAAACTCAAATAGTCTTGGGATCAGTAGGTGTACAATTACTGTAGAGAAATAGGCAAGATCTTTGAGCCCTGCGCAAGTGATATTCCACATTTGTCTTTTCACTGGGAACGAAGTGCCCCTTTGTAACACTTGATTCTCTCAGGAAAGCGAAGCAGAGCTGTCCAGTGCCTACTCAGAAGAGGTTGTGTGGGCTAGCAATCTCAATTTGTTGTCATGCAACAACAACACTCAATAAATGATTGGCTAGTCCACATAATTCTTTTAAAAAGGAAAGGTACTTTTATTACACTAACCACTTAATACTACATGTTCAATTAGATCTATATACATCTGGTAGATGGAAATACCTTTGATGACACCCTCATATCATAAAATACCCCTAGTGGGACCTAAACCCTCCCTCACCCACTCACCTGATACCGGATGCACCATCAGATTATAAGGGGGTGTCGTTAGACATAGGACAGGTCCAGTCGCGGCCGGCATGACTCGCGGGTGGGGGGGCGGGGATTAATTTAATAACATTTTTTTTAATTTTTTTTAAACTTCCCTTCGCCTCCGGTCCCGGACTCTCGCATCGCGTCTCCTGCTCTCTCTCTGCTCACAGGAAGCAGAAGCAGGCAGCCTCCCTCTCCTCCCCTAAGCCAATCACAACGCTGCAATGGCAGCGTTGTGATTGGCTAGGACGCCGTCCGTACAGGCGTCTATGGGGAGGCCGCTTTCTCCATGCAGGCTGTTTGCAGCCTACATGGAGAAAACGGAGAGTGCTCATAACTAGTTTGGTCGGCCCTGGGGCCGACCAAACAGTCAGCGCCCGTAACATTGGGCTAGCCACTGCTTCACGACCCGCCTACCCGCCCGCCCCCAACCAGGCACACCCTTCTCCTGCTTTCTCGCAGTGTGAGAAGCAGAAACGTAAAATGGTATTTATACCATTTTACGTTTCTGCTTCTCGCACTGCGAGAAAGCAGTGGGGCGACGCTCCGACGCCCACGTGGAGGAGCCGCCCTTGGGCAGGTCTACAGGCATTGTCAAGTGGTCACCATATCACTATATAAGGCAGATCTCCTGGCTCTGTCAGGGTGTCACCACATTAATAACAATAAATACATGTTGTACTTTAGCAATATGCCACCATGATATCACCACTAAAGAACAAGTTACTTACCTTCGGTAATGATAAATCTGTAAGAGACATAGGTTAGTTATGGATTCCTCACCTTATAATTACCCCCAAGCGTCAGACTGGATCCGGAGAATTATTTCCTCAGCAGTACCTCTGCGCATCGATAGGTGGCATCTGTCGACTCCGCCTTCGTCATTGGCGTCGTGGTCGCCGGAATGACGTCACAGTATCTACTTAGATGCCGCCCTCGCGCGCTGACGTCAGTTCTTTACACAACATTCCATGCCAGAAGCGCAGAGCTATACAAGACACTGACCACTGGTGCACAAAAACTAGGGCCCTGAAAGGGGAGTCCCTTACCCGAGAAATCAGTTCGCAGAACGGGGAGGATGGGTGGGGCGGTGAGGAATCCATAACTAACCTATGTCTCTTACGGATATATCGTTACTGAAGGTAAGTAACTTGTTCATCTGAAAGAGACAGTTAGTTATGGATTCCTCACCTTAGAATAGATACCCCAGCAATACCAGCCCCGGTGGTGGGTCTGCGAACCAAGTTAACACCAGAAAGTCCTGGAAAACTGAACGGCCGAAGAAGCCGTCCCTCTGGACTTGGCTGTCCAGGCAATAGTGTTTGGTAAACGTGTGCAGTGAAGCCCACGTAGCTGCCTGGCAGATGTCAAGAAGAGGGACTCCACGTCCCAAAGCAGTAGTGGCTGCCGTCGCCCTGGTGGAATGGGCACGCAACCCAACTGGAGGTTCCTTTTTCGCTAAGGAATAGCAGATTTGATGCAAAGAACGACCCATCGGGAGATGGTTCGTTTTTGCACAGCCTGACCTTTCTTGGTGCCCACATAACCGACAAAGAGCTGGTCATCCACCCGGAATTGTTTTGTGCGATCCAGATAGAAGGAAAGCGCACGTTTTGGATCCAGATGGTAGAGCCTCTCTTCCTCTTTAGAAGGATGCGGAGGCGGAAAGAAGGTGGGCAGAGTGATGGTCTGTCCTATATGGAAAGAGGTAACCACTTTGGGAAGGAAAGAAGGCCTAGTGCGGAGGACAACCTTGTCCGGATGAACAGCCAGGAAAGGAGGCTTAGAAGAAAGGGCCTGTAGCTCACTCACCCTGCGAGCAGAGGTGATGGCAACCAGAAAGGCAGTTTTAAGGGTTAAAAGTCTGAGAGGACAGTTATTATAGCGACTTGAAAGGAGCACACATCAGATAAGTAAGAACCAGGTTCAAGTCCCACTGGGGCATCACAAAAGGAGTTGGAGGAAACAAATGAGTAATGCTCTTAAGGAAGCGAATTACAATAGTGGACTTGAAAAGAGAAGACTGGTCAGGCAGCCGAAGGAAGGCCAAAATGGCCGAAAGAGAACCTTTGAGAGTGCCCAGAGCAGAGCCCTGCTGGGCCAAAGAAAGAATGAAGAGGAGAGCCTCTGAAAGGGGGCAGAAAGGGCATCCACAGCCTTTGCTGTGCACCATGTCACAAATTTGTTCCATCTACAGGCGTATACCGTTTTAGTGGAGGGACGCCTGGCTGCCAAGATAACATTACAGACTTCAAGAGAAGGTCGAAAGCTGTCAACTGTCGCCGCACAATCTCCAGGCAAGGAGGTGGAGGCTGGACAGGTTCGGTTGGAGGAACGTCCCCTGTTCTGCGACAGAAGATTCTCCCGAAGAGGCAGTCTGATCGGAGGATCGATGACCATGTGTAACAGCTCGGGATACCAGACTCTCCTCGCCCAATCCGGAGCCACAAGAATGTATTTATTTTTTTATTTATTTAGGGAGTTTTATATAGCGCTGGCCTGACCCTAGGGTATCGGAGCGCTTTACAGCAGATACATTGAATAGAGTCATAAAACAGAAAACAGAAGAGCAACACATTAATAGAGTCGGAACAGTCTCAGTCTTCGGAGTCCTTCGAAACCTTGGAGTTAGAGCAGTGCGCGGTGTCAGCTAGCTGCTCCGATTGATCCTATCCAACCCCTAGGGAGCGGTTGAGGAACAGGATTTTGAGTTGACTTTTGAATTTTACAAAGGAGGGAATGGTTCTGATGTGAGGGGGAATAGAGTTCCAGATTTTTGGGGCGCTGCCTGCGAAGGATCGATCTGCAGTTTTTTGTTTTCGAGTCTTTGGTGGGATGAGTAGGAGGGAGTTTGAACTTCTGAGGTTCCTGGCCTGGCCGGCTTTTTTGAGTTTTTTCGCCAAATATTCGTGTTTGCGGGTGTGTAGGGCTTTATGCGTGAGGCAGGCTGTTCTGAAGCTAATCCGCATTTCTACTGGAAGCCACTTAAGTTCCCTGAGAGCAGGAGAAATGTGGTCGAATTTCTTGATACCGGTGATCATTCTGGCTGCCGCATGCAGCGTTGTTTTGATGGGCGCCAGATGTGATTTTGGGATTCCTGAGAGGACTGCGTTCCCATAGTCCAGTCTTGACAGTACCAGAGTTTGGGTGGCTTGTTTGAGATCACTGGGCGGGATGAAGGGTTTTATTTTGTTCAGTAGTCTAAGGTTAAGGAAAGCGCTCTTGGCCGAATTCTTGATGTGTCTAGTCATGTTCAGTTTCGGGTCTAGAGTGATGCCTAGTGATTTGACAGAGTCTGCTAGAGTGAGATTCCCGTTGAGCGCATCAATGGCTTTTAACCATTTGGCAATTTGGGGGTTCTCTTCCTTGTTCGAGATGAGGAGTGTCTCAGTCTTGTCAGGGTTTAGTTTAAGGTGGTTGCATGACAGCCAGTGTTGGACATCTCTCAATACGTCATTGAGTCTTTGAATGTCTTTGAGGAGGTAGTTTCCAAATAGATCTGAGTATCATCAGCGTAGAGGTGAAAGCGGATGTTGGCTTTTTTGAGTAGTTTGGAGAGAGGTTCCATGTAAATGTTAAAAAGTTGCGGGGATAGCACCGAGCCTTGAGGGACGCCCTTGTTGACTTGGTGGAGGTCGGAAGTGAAGTTTCTGATTTTTATTTTTTGCGTGCGGTTGTGCAGGAAGGAGGAGAACCATTGGAGGACCATCTCGCCAAGACCGGCTCTTTCTTGGAGAGCCCTAAGGAGAAGTTTGTGGTCTACTGTGTCAAATGCTGCCGAGAGGTCAAGGAGAATGAGGAGGCAGCATTGGTCGGAGTCTAGTGATCTGTGGATATCGTCAATGATGTTGAGGATCGCGGTTTCTGTGCTACAGCCTTTTCTGAAGCCAGATTGGTGGGGGTCCAGGAGGTTGATGTTGTCCAGGTGTTGGGTTAGTTGTTGGAGTACGCATCTTTCTAGGGTTTTGGACAGAAGGGGAGGTTCAATACAGGTCTAAAGTTATTCAGCTCCGTAATGTCGAGGCCGGGTTTTTTCAGTAACGGTGTGACTTGTCCCATTTTAAGGCAGTCTGGAACGACTCCATTTTTCAAGGAGCTATTTATGATCTCGCACCAAAGTGGAGCTAGGGCGTGCTTCAGTTTTTTGGTCAGTAGGGGAGGAATGGGGTCTAGGACATGAGCTGAGGGTTTGGAGGTGGAGATCAGCGTGACTATCTCAGATTCTTGAATGGGGCGGAAGCTTAGCCAGGAATTGGAAGAGGTACAGGGATAGAAATCAGGCGTCCCGGATGTGATGACCTTAGTGGGGTGCGTAATGTTGACGTCCAGTGAGAGTTCAATCTTAGTGATCTTATCATTGAAGAAGTTGGCGAAGTTATCGCAGAGTTCTTTGGATGCCTGTAAAGAGGAGGTCGCAGGCTTGGAGGTTTGTTGCCTGATGATGTTATAGAGCTCCTTGGGTCGATTTTTTGCGCTGTCCAGCTCCGAGCGGAAAAAGCTGGATTTCTTGTTTTTAATGTGATTGTTGTACTTCCTATGGACTGTTTTGAGTTGTTCGCGGAGGATGGAGGTAGGATTATTCCTCCAGCTTCTTTCTTTGGCTCTTAGTTTTCTCCTTTCAGAATTGAGGTCGGAGTTGAACCATGACCTGGATGGAATGGTTCGGCTTTTTTTCAGCTTTAGGGGAGCTAGCTGGTCAAGCATGGCCACTAGCTTTGCGTTGTACCGCTCGGTGAGTTCGGTTGTGGAGAGGTGGTCGTTGGTGTGGGGAAGAAGCGAGCTTATCCGTTCTTCGAGGACTGCCATGGGAATCTGAGAGAAGTTTCTGGTCCATTTGGGGGGGTCTTGCATAGGTGTTTTAGAGAGAGTTTGTTGGTTGATATGAAATAGTATCATGTGGTGGTCTGACCAGTCCACGGGGAGTATGTGGTTGATTGTAATTGCGTTTCGTTGAGCGATGATGGCATCCAAGGTGGCTCCTTTGTGGTGCGTTTCCTCCGTGCAGTGTTAGGTTAGATTATTGTCACAGAGTAGATTGGATAGCGTTTGAATTAGCGGGTTGTTAGTTTCATTCCACCGCAGGTTGAGGTCGCCAAGAATTAGATTATTGGCATCTCCAAGTGCACATTGAGCTATCAGGTCAGCTAAGTGTTCCCCAAATGCGGATGTGTTGCCTGGCGGGTGATAGAGAAGGTGGCAGAGCAAAGTTCCTTTGTCTTTGGTCTTTATGTTGGTTGAAAGGCATTGAAATGAGTTGTAATTGCATGATTCTATTTCCGTGATGACCAAGTTGTTTTTGTGAATGATAGCTACCCCTCCCCCTCGCTGGTCTTTTCTGTCTTTGGGCCAGGTCGCACTTGATCTTCTTCAGCACTCTGGGCAGAAGTGGTATAACCGGAAAGGCGTATAGAAGACCGCAACTCCACTCGTGACGAAAAGCGTCGCCTAGCGAGTGACGCCTTGGAAATTCCAACGCGCAGAACTGCTGACATTGCGCGTTCTCTTCGGTGGCGAATAGAACTAACCAAGGCTCTCCCCACTGCTGAAAGAGACCTTGCACCACCTCCGAGTGAAGATGCCATTCGTGATCCATCATGCACCTGCGGCTGAGTTCGTCCGCCCTGGCGTTCAGAGAACCTGCCAGGTGTTGAACCACCAGAGATATGCCCTGATGTTCCAGCCATGTCCAAAGGCGGAGAGCCTCTTGACATAGGGTCCACGACCCCACCCTGCCCTGTTTGTTGCAGTACCACATGGCGGTGGTGTTGTCCGTGAACACCTGCACCACTCTTTCCCGGACAGAGGGAAGGAATGCTTTTAGTGCAAGACAAATCGCCCGAAACTCCAAAAGGTTGATATGGAGCCCGGACTCCGCCGGAGACCAGAGGCCTCTGATCTCCGCCTCTCCCATGTGGCCGCCCCACCACAGTGATGCATCTGTCACCACTGTGAACTCTGGTTGGGGAAGGGAGAGGGATCTGCCATTGACCCAATCCCGGTTCGTTAGCCACCACTGCAACTCGTGTGCAGTGCCCTCCGAGATCTGGACGCAATCGGAAAGATTCCCCTGATGCTGTGCCCACTGGAACTTCAGGTCCCACTGCAGAGCCCGCATATGCCATGTGGCATAGTCCACCAGCAGGATGCAGGAGACCATGAGGCCCAGTAGCCTCAGGGTCATTCTGACCGAAACCCGGGATAGAGGCTGAAAGATCGGAATCATAGCCCGAATATCCCGGACTCGCTGCTCGGGAGGATAAGCCCGAAACTGCGCTGTGTCCAGAACCGCTCCGATGAAAAGGAGCTTCTGAGAGGGGATCAGGTGTGACTTCGGCACATTGAAGGTGAACCCCAGTGAATGCAGGAGGTCGGCCGTAGTCTAGAGGTGTGAGACGACAGCCTGGGGCGAGCCCGCCTTCAACAGCCAGTCGTTGAGATAGGGGAAGACTGGAACCCCTGATCTGCGCAGATGAGCTGCGGCCACCGCCATCACTTTCGTGAACACCCAAGGGGCGCTGGTAAGGCGAAAGGGGAGCACGGTAAACTGAAAGTGCTCTTGGCCTACCGTGAACCACAGGTAACGCCTGTGGGCCGGCAGGACGGGGATGTGAAAATAAGCGTCCTGCAAGTCCAACGCTACCATCCAGTCTCCAGGGTCAAGAGCAGACAGGACCTGAGCCAGTGTCAACATCTTGAACTTCTCCTTCCGGAGGAAGCGGCTGACGTTCCTGAGACCCAAGATAGGACGCAGGCCCTTGTCGTTCTTGGGCACCAGAAAGTAGTGGGAATAACAACCACAACCGACTTCTGGGGCAGGAACGCGCTCAATGGCTCCCTTGGCCAAGAGAGCCGTAACTTCCTGTTGGAGAAGGGCCAGGTGATCCTCCGACATGCGATGGAATTGAGGTGGCATGGATGGAGGGGTAGTCTTGAAGGGGAGGGAGTAGCCCCTTCGGACTATCTGCAAAACCCACCTGTCCGACGTGATGTTGAGCCAGTGGGGGAGGTGATGGCGAATCCTGCCACCCACTGGCAATTGATGGGCCTGAAAGGTCGGACTAGGAGGGTTTGGAGGCTGCTGCAGAGGGGGCGCTGGTGGACTGGCCCGCCCGCTGGCCACCCGACCCACGGCGGTGGGATCCACGTCCCCGGCGCGCAGAGGTTGGACAGCTTTCGCAGGCCTGTGGCTCGGGGCAGAACATGGCGGGGTACCCCTTCCGTAGCCACGAAAGGGGCGAAAATCAGACTGCGCTGGGCGGGAGGTGGAAGCGAGGCCTAAGGATCTGGCCGTAGCCCTAGAATCCTTAAAGCGCTCGAGCGAGTTGTCTGCCTTGTCGCTAAACAGGCGGCGGCCATCAAAGGGCATGTCCAAAAGTGTTACTTGGACAGCCCCTGAAAAGCCAGTGGACCTCAACCAGGCGTAGCGTCTCAATGCTACTGACGTGGAAATCGTCCTGCCCAGTGAGTCAGCGGTGTCCAGCCCACACCGGATGGTGAACTTCGCTACGTCTCTCCCTTCGGCAACAGCACGGGAGAGCACGGCCCGGGCCTCCTCCAGGCACTGTGGCAGCACCTGTGCAACCGTGTCCCACCCGAGTGGGAGTAACGGCCCAATAGACATGCGGTGTTCACCGACCGCAGTCCCAAGCTGGAGGAAGAAAATATCTTCTTCTCAAGGTGGTCCAGCATCTGGATTCCTTATCAGGTGGTGCGTTAGGGAATGCGCCCTTGGACGTTGAGGCTTGGACTATGAAGCTCTCAGGGGTAGGATGGGAAGAGAGGAAAATGGGATCACCCGGGGCCCGCCGGTGGCGTCGGGCAATCATCCTGTCCACAGGAGCCCCTGTGCTGGGCTTGGACCAAGTGCCCAAAAGGATGTCCGTAAGGGCCTCATTGAACGGCAGCAAGGGCTCCGAGGAGGCCGCTTCCGGTTGAAGCACCTCTGTGAGGAGATTAGTCCTGACCGCCATGGTAGGAAGCTCAAGGTTTAGGGCCTCGGCTGCCCTACGCAACACAACTGTGTAAGATGCACCCTCCTCCGTAGCCACGGTAGGGGGAGATAGCATACCAAGGTCTGGGGAGGTATCCAGACCACTGGCCTCACCCAACTCCTCTCTCCAGTCCGGTTCCTCCAACTGGTCTGCAAGAGGGTCCACAGACCCCTCCCAGTCCTCCTCACCCTCTCCTGTGAGCCACTCAGGGCGTTTGGAAACATCAGGGGAGAACAGGGGTACAAAAGTACCGGTCGGCGCCGGTACCGACGTCGAATGACGTCGGTCCAGCTCTGTGTCTTCATCCAGGGGGAGGCCGGGGTCGACGCCGGCTGGGGACACAAACGGCGTAGGAGGCGGCGGGGGTGTCGTCACTGGATTGTGTGCCGGAGGTGTCACGAGGTCGACCGGCGCCGATCCGGATCCAGGCCTGGATCCTTGGGGGCCCTGCGGCGCCGCAGCCGAAGCCGCTAACATCGAAGGCCTAGTGCCCCCAACCGAGTCCGCGGGGCCCGAGGGCGCGCCGGCAGAGTCGGGCTGCCCGAAGATGGAATGTAAGGCTTTGTAAAAGCTTCAAAGCTGGGCAGGGGTCGCTCCGGGTCCCGGAAAGGGAGGGAAGGCCGGAGTCAACCCAACAGGCTCCGCGGGTGGAGCTGGACGACTACCTCCCACGTCCAGTGTCGCGTCGGCCGACGGACGGGGAGAACGCAAAGAGAGACAATGCTTCTTCGCCTTCTTCTTGTGCTTCGACTTACCGGAAGACGAAGACTTCGATGACGAGTGGTGGTGGTGGCTCCGCGACCTTCCTCTCAACCGGGACCTCGAACGGCGCAGAGCGGACTGCAGGGCTTCGAGAAGCTTTCGGGACCGCTCCTGCAAAGACTTCGGGTTCATGGCCTGGCCGTCGGAGCGCGACTTCGGGTCGTGGTCACGCTCCAGGCACCAAAGGCACACGAGGTGCGGGTCCGTGACCTACATTAATTTGTGACAGGAGTCACAAGCCTTGACGTGATATCCCTCCGTGCACCAGGAGTCGATCGACTCAAAAAAGGGTGTCAACAAAAGTCGCAAAAAATGGAGTCAAAAGGTGACTCGAGGTATCGCTCTCTCCGGATCTGCGCTGGCTGGCGCGAAAAAGAAAAGAACTGACAGCGCGAGAGGGCGGCGTCTAAGTAGATACCGCGATGCCATTCCGGCGACCACGACCCCAACGACGAACGCGGAGTTGACCAACGCCACCTATCGACGCACAGAGGTACTGCTGAGGAAAAAATTCCCCGGATCAAGTCTGACGCCTGGGGGTAATTCTAAGGAGAGGAATCCATAACTAACTGTCTCTTTCAGATACCAATTTTAATACTCATATGCAATCAGTATAAGCGTTGCAATGTTCATCAACATAATTATTAATGAAGCATTTATAATCAACACAACCTCAAACATATCTGTCACAGTCTTACTTTTACACTCTTCGAGTCATATAATGCAACCAAAGTGCCAACCAAAAGGAGTCTCCGAACTCAGAAGAGAAAAAGCTCCAGGACAGAGGGTGTTTAAACTCAATGAACACCTCTCCTGAATTCATGGGCACAAGGCCCCAGGAGACTTGGGTTAGTTTCTGTGCAACCTTTCGGGGAGGGGGGGCAGACAGGGGCCTGTTGCATCTCCCACAGACCCTACAACACACACCATCTGTGAAAAATGTTGGTGGGGCCCCTGCCCAGCTTGGGGCCACCACAAGGAAGAATAATCAAATGAACGCTCTTCCAGGTCATCATGGGGCACTCCATGCCCATTTTTGGGCATAATAAATTAGCAGGCCTTTGCTGCTTTGTTTGCCTTTCATGTCCTTGTGCCAAGTTACTGTGTCTTTAGTTCTGGATTCCCCAGTCCCACCTGGGCCACCAGAGCCTTCATTCTTCATGTAGGTAAGAGTAGATGATGGCAGCGTGGGTCGAACAATCCTGGCTTCCCCAGCCGGTATCCTGCCCAGCAGACATTGTCCATTACTGACGCAGGATCTGGCAAGCTTATTTTGGCGGGCGGGTTGCAGCAGTCCTGGGCCTCCCCCCACTCCCCACAATCAAGGACATGGGGGGGCAGGAAGGCAGCACGGAGGCTGGATGTGACAGGGCTCAGAGACTCTTCTAGGTCCAGGGAATAGGGGCTTCAGAATCTTAAACCAATGCACCAGTAACCCACCATATCTTGGTCCCTGGGGATGGGGTCCCTAGCACATCCTCGTGTTGGGCCTTGGTGGCTTGGGACCTCTGGGCCAAGAGTTCGCTGGGGTCCCCGGGTCACACCCCTATTCCCAATTAAGCAAATAAAGATGTGCAGACCACCAGGCCGTGGCCCACCCGAGGGTATTTTATTAAGTATCAGTGGAGCGCCATGCACTTTGTTTTTGATTTTATAGGTCAAATCTTCAACTGGGTATATCTCTGGCCCTGCAAGGGCTATCATCTCCATTAATGGCTTGTTTTGCTCCTGCTGGCCTATATCAGCCTTCACCTCTGCTTGGATCCTGATGCTCCTCTCCTGTTGGTGGAGGCATCCTGCACAGCCCCTTTGCGACACCCTCTTGTCTGCACTCCCCATGTGCTATGGCCTCCTGGCCATCTTGGAAAGCACCCGGGGAAGTGGATGCAAAGAAGTCCAGGTTCTTTCCGCCAACTAATCCTCAGGGGCATAAGGCTGCCAGACCACTGGCCCTGGAGAGATCAATCCTAGTCTTGCGGGTCAGCTGGAGTCAAACTCCTTAGTACATCTTTGCAGGGCATCAGGTGGCTTCTCCTTCCAGATGGGCATTCTTTCTGTCATCGTCACCTCCCAGAGCCAATATCTTCTCAATTGTCTCTCACGTGAGTATGGGTTTTTAAGTGGGGGTGGAAAGTTCTGGATGCAAGGCAGCCATGGCAATCCTAGGATGCCGCATCATCTCTCCACCCGTCTTAACCTTCCTGCATAGCATATGGGACAATCCATCATGGCAATTTCAAATTTTCTCTGAAAAGAGCTCCTCTGAGGGATTTAGCTCCACCCCAGCTGACATCACTGCTGATCCCTCACACCCAAAACAAGCTCCTACTGTGTTGGCTCTAAAGGTCTAGCCCTCCTCCTTTGTTCTAGTGGCCCTGGGCTGTTCCAGCCGAGGTGCAATGTGACAAGCTAATTATCAGATGTAGTTTTTCCTCCACACCCCTTCCTTTCCCAGGAACTGAGTCAATCACTGATAATTGCTCCTTTTTTGTGGGTAGACTTTTGTTCCCTCTGCTGGGGAGCACCCAAGTAGGGTGGACAAAGGCCCGGAATATGATTATAATCTGAGCCAGAAAAACATGACAATTTCTGGGGTCCCATAAGTTGTGAATGTAGTATGTTGGCAACTGCAAAATCAAAATGGGAGTAAATACTTTACACCAGTTTGAAACCTTGCTGGACTTTGTAGGCCTAAGTGGAGCAAAACTGCACTTTAAGGCAGATTTTGCTATATATGGTACAGTGAAAGCACAACAGATTTCCCAGTAGCCCTACAGACATATCTATGAATTCCCATTAATATTATAAGGCCTACTCCAGGTCATCACTAATCCTTGCAGAGTCCCTTCTGTGCCAGGCTACCTGTGCGCAATTACGGGGCTGCACACAATGGTAATCTCACAAGTGCAGCCCACACACGTGTTCACAACTAACAAGCCCAGTACTTCTTTCCCTAGCTGTGCTGCAGCAGCCTTAGGTGGACACTAGCGGTTACCACTCTCAGTCCAATTACTGTGAAATGAGACTCAGACAGTGAGACTCATCCACAGTAAAGGTCCAAAAACTGGGTAGTCACAAGCGAAAAATCCTGGTGGACTAAATGGATGGAACCCATTTGCTTAAAGATCTATGACTATGATCCTGAAAAAAAGCACTGCCAATACAAGTCTCCAAAATCTGGTATGAAGTGGAAGGGAGACTCATTATCATTCAGAACCCCATTGCTAAGATGGCAGGCAGTGGGCTTGATATATTCCCAATACTGAGAGCAGACGTACTGGCATTTAATACTCCTACAATACTGGCATGAAGATGGAATCCAGCGATAAATCTGTTTCCCAATAGTCCCAGTAGATTGACTATAACCAAGGCAAGGGAACGCTGTAAACAGACAAAGGATTTCTGTTCGCAAACTGACCAGTGGCACCTGGTAAACCTGGAAGCGAGAATACATTTATAAGACAATGTCCAGATGAAACTGCTTTGTAATACCCTTGAGCGTTTTGTTTAAAGTCCTAAACTATGAAATCCTGATGGGTGGCATTGCAGACCAGCCAGCCTTTGCTTTACAAGATGGATAAAGGAATGGGTAACCCCCCAAGCTGATAAATGGCATCTCAGTATTAGCAATCTAACTATTACAGAACTCAACAAGAGCAGAGCTGCACAATTGGCAGAATACGTCAGTCTGAATGAACGATTAGTGAATGCAATGCACAGTCTAAGACAAGCACTTAATATCTAATTGATATTAGGCGAATACAGGAAAACAAAATGAAGACATTGGCATCCCAATAAAATAGACGTATGCCCACACATCCTTTTCCAAATTGCTTTCCCACAAGTTTTGACACTGTCCTCAGTTTTGTCAGTGCCAGATTCTCCTATGCAAATCTTTCCACTCTATGGAACTCTAGTCCTGAAGAGGTGAGATGCCAATAAGATTTGTTTCTTTAAAAAAAAAAAAAAACTGATTACCTATTTAAAACTTAGTTCGACTACGTTTTTCTCAAGGTCTAACAACCTTGATCTCCAAGCACTTTCTTCTTTCTAACTGCTGTGGCATTATCTACACTGCCTCCCCTTTCTTAGTCTCGCATTCTTGCCCCTCCCAATATTCTAGTACTGAAAACTTAACTTATCTATACAGCTGGCAGAAAGAAACTCTTAGTTCTTTTGACCTGACATTTTTCTGATTTTCCAATTTACCTGATGATCATCTACATTTTTCTTCTCTCAGCACCACTTTCTCCCTCCCTTGTATCACTAACATATGCTGTAATGAAAATGCTAATCAGTTTGAATTTTCCTAGAACCTCCTGTTTGGAAAACTAAACTGTCTTTTATGTACATTATTCTACGACTTGTTCTGTCTAGACAGGATTATCTCTAATGGTCTTTGAATTCAAAGGCACTCAACCACCATGATGGTGTGCTTTATAAAAAGCTAAATAAATATTAATATAATACTAGGTTGCTCAAGTGGTAACACCACAGAGAACAATAATGATTAATCCTACAGACTAATTAATGATATAGCAGAGAGGCAATTTTAGACAGTTTAGAATGATCCTACAACCATGGCACACAACTTCCGAGGTCACAGAGGGAGAGCAGAGAACAAGTGGGAAGCCCTTGAGCAGAACATGAAATAAAAATAAAAACAAGGACATGGGCACAGGTAAATCATTGGAAGAGCACTTACCTTCCAAACTGTATAAAGATTGTGATGCACATGCAACATCAGGGAGGCCAAACATTCATTCCCAGAAAGAGGAGGTAGCCTCAGGGAAGAGCTCAAACTACAATTGACCACAGTAATCCAGAGGCCTGCACTGGATGTACTCCTATGCAGAATTTAACAACCCATACCCTTTATCAAAGTCAATATTATGCACTATGCTTGGCACAAATCCTCCAAGTGCATGAACCACTATTAGGATTTGTTTCTCCAATGTCATCTGGGCACAACATGAGTTTGCAGTTTCATATTTTGTAGCAGGGGTATGACTCCAGAGATTAGAGGTTGCCCTACCCTTGATTCCTGAAGTTATGTGGGAATATGTAGGGTGTTCACAAGATTTATGGGTGGAAACAAATTCCTGGCAAAAGTAAAACTGACTTAACTGCCAGGTCCAATTGAGGAAGTTCTATATCAGAGAAATTTGACATGTGGTCGCTGGAGGCAGAGGTGCCAGGGCTCTCCCCGTTTCTTTAAATATTAATCTTGAAAAGGGTACAAAATTATACACTAGGCACCAAGAGAGATGTCTGCAGAGGAATAACAAAATACATTCTCGTTCTCAAACATTGGGAGTTTTCAATTAGTTACACTAGATTTCTGCTTCCTCAGTGAGCTTTAAATAATACTAGAAAGTGATCTATGAGCAAAATCAGCTTAGCAAAGATGACCAACCTACAGCAATGTGTGGTATAGTATAGGTATAGTACCACTATCCTCTGCTACTGCAGCACATATTAACAAAAGTTGGCACAACTATCATGTATCACAACGGCAATTAGGTACAAAGGCGCAGGGCTCACAAACAGTAAATCACTAAAACTGGCAATATTTGCCCCCAGTAACAAAGTAGAATATGCGTTTCATCTTGTTATGCAGTCTTCCAAAAATAGTATTCTTTTCCAGTGAAGATGTAACATTCCTTTCCTGTTTACAACTCCAAGTCAACTTCCCATGATAACTACAATTGAAGTAAATGATATATATATATATATACAAACTGGCATTATTCAGAGAACATTTTCCTGATGTGACCGATCTCACTCCAAAAGAAACCACAAAGGACCTACCATTAAAATGAAATCTTTACAAAATGTACAGTTGACACACAAGCACTGAGAACCAGCACTGCAGATGCCTAACACTGGCATTATTAAGCTGGACCGTGCACTGCCAATAACAAAGGTGTTGACCTGTCATTTTGTTAAGGTAAAATCTGAACAAAAACAACAAAAAATGCAAAGTAAATAGAAATGGCAGAAATAATCTTGGCATGTGTTATACATTGGTCTTATAACATGTCCGATATTTTACTGTTTTGAAGACAGAATGAGTAAATTTCATCAAGAGCTTTTGACACACCCTTAACACTCAAAACCTCACAACCCCACTGACCAGATTCAGACATCTGGCATCGACAGAGAACAGACTCTAACAAGCATTGGCATAGCCAATAGGTCTCGCCTTTGGGGCCTTATAAGTGTTTAGCCAGAGCTATTGACTTTGCCAATGTCTTCAAGCTGTGCTGTAGAGAAGTGTGGCTGCTGTGCAGCATGCTGAAAAGTTATAATAAAAAAGTGTCAGAAGCATTTTTGTTACTTTATATATGACCAAGAAGGCATTATGTAAAACTGAACGACCATATTAAAAAAAGTATTTACAACAAAAAATTTCCTCAGTTTTCTTTTGTTCTTGCAATGCTGGCAACTTGTTTCTGTATATTGCAATGGTTGTTTGTTAAAGCTTTTTTTTTGAGGGGGCATAAACAATCGGAGGGTGAAGGTTGGGAACTAGTACCTGTATTATAACACTAGCAGCGGCCAGACGCTAGGGGAGAATCAACAGATGCAAGATTCCGAGAGCAGGCTGAGGAGGTGCTGAGTGATGCTGAGGTGGTAGTGGTGGTGGTGGTGACTGTTGCGGAGACGATGCTGAGGTGATGCTGAATGATACTCAGGTCTTGCTGAGTGATACTGCTGTGGTGCTGAGTGATGCTGTGGTGGTGCTGAGTGATATTGTCTTGGCGCTGAGTGATGCTGTGGTGGTGCTGAGTGATATTGTCTTGGCGCTGAGTGATGCTGTGGTGGTGCTGAGTGATGCTGTGGTGGCCCTGAGTGATGCTGTGGTAGCCCTGAGTGATGCTGTGGTTACCCTGAGCGATGCTGTGGTGGTGCTGAGCGATGCTGTGGTGGCGCCGAGCGATGCTGTGGCGGCGCCGAGCGATGCTGTGGCGGCGCCGAGCGATGCTGTGGCGGCGCCGAGCGATGCTGTGGCGACGCTGAATGATGCTGTGGCGGCGCCGAGTGATGCTGTGGCGGCGCCGAGTGATGCTGTGGCGAGGCCGAGTGATGCTGTGGTGGCGCCGTGTGATGCTGTGGTGGCGCCGTGTGATGCTGTGGTGGCGCCGAGTGATATTGTGGTGGCGCCTAGTGATGCTGTGGTGGCCCGGAGTGATGCTGTGGTGGCCCTGAGTGATGCTGTGGTGGCCCTGAGTGATGCTGTGGTGGCCCTGAGTGATGCTGTGGTGGCCCTGAGTGATGCTGTGGTGGCCCTGAGTGATGCTGTGGTGGCGCTGAGCGATGCTGTGGTAGCGCTGAGCGATGCTGTGGTGGCGCTGAGCGATGCTGTGGTGGCGCTGAGAGATGCTGTGGTGGTGCTGAGCGATGCTGTGGTGGTGCTGAGCGATGCTGTGGTGGTGCTGAGCGATGCTCTGGTGGTGCTGAGTCATCCTGTGGTGGTGCGGAGTCATCCTGTGGTGGTGCTGAGCGATGCTGTGGTGATGCGGAGTGATGCTGTGGTGTTGCCGAGTGAGAGATAGAGTGAAGATATAATGCCCAATTAGAGAGGGTGGTGAGAGAGAAAGAGAGAGAGAGAGAAAGGGTGTACATAGAATAAAGAGTGGAGCGGGATAGAGAGAGAGAAAGAAGGGGAGAGAGAGTGAATGAAGGAGTTTGAAAGAGAAACAGATAAAGGGGTGAGAGAATGAAAGGCTAAAAAAGATAGAGAGGGGAGAGTTAATTAAGTAGAGAGAGAATTAGAGAGGGGAGAGAAGGGAGAGAGACAATAAGAGTGGGGGTGTGGAGTTTAAATAGAGTGAAGAAGTGACGCGGAAAAAGTAACCTTAAATATAGCTTTGTGCTTTGCGCGAATAAATATTAAAAAAAAAAAACAGAGTGAGACAAAAATACTGGTAATTAGGCTGTGACTCCCAATATAAAACAAATAGCGATATAAGGTGAAATCAACCCACTGAAGCAATATTTCTAACTAGACAAAAAAAAGCTTGCATTTCAATGCTAATCGCTGTTGTTTTTCATGTGACTGTAGTCCAGGGCCAGTTGGTAATGTGAGCTGCTGCTGCGATTGAAACATCAGAGTCCAGAGAGTTAATGAGCCATGACGAGGAAATGAGGAAGAGATGGGAAACACAGATGGCAGCTGCGCGCGTGCACGCTATCGTGAACGCAAGCTGGTCGCCAGCCGAAAGCCAGTGGGTTTGGACTTCCAAAACCCGCTTACTAAAACTCTCGGCCCGACCAGCGCAAGCGCTGGTGCAGGCCGAGACCTAAAAATGTAATAGTTCCTCCAGCTGTGGTGTCCCCAACACAAACTCTCAGCTTAACTGTGTTCATAAATGACTCTCTTTACAGGGATACAACACTATGCTTGGACAGACACAATTAACGTGTTTACACATTTAAAAACCAAATAAATTAATGGGGACGCTAGTGCAGAGTTAGAGTGGGTCCTTGTTTGCATCATTAAAAACTTGATAAATAATTAAACAACTGCAAAGAGCGAGGAGATCACAAACACTGAACAGCCCAACTCATGAACTGCTGATGCAATAGGGGCATTTGCGGGAGTTATACAGCACAAGCAAAGCGTAAAAGTATGACTGTAGTGTCTGTCATGCTGCATAAACCCTTACTACCTAGTAAGACTTCTTTCGCTAGTATCAGTGCATCTGTTTTGGGCACATAGTACCAGTGGCGTCTTTTTCATGAGGGTGGGGGAGAGTCCACTCCCGCCCGCCTTCTGCGAGCCGCGCTAAATCCATGTGAACAATAAAATAGCAATGAAATTATTTCATTGCCATTTTATTTTTTACAAGGCGCACCGCAGCAGCAGCCTCAGCCTCCCCCGCAGCCGGGAGAAATGAGGGGTGTTTCCTCTGCTGCATGGAGGAGTAGAGCAGTGGCTGGCCAGACACTGCAAAGTGCGCAAGTCAGTTTGGCCAGCTGTGTTGCGCTGGCCAAACTGACATGCACACTTTGAAGCTCTCCACCCAGCTGGTGGAGACCAAGCACAGACCTACAGGGCCTGAAGGAGCATCTAGCCAACCTGCTCCATCTAATTCTGGCACTGCTCTCATGCTGGTTAAAAGCATGAGAGCAACATCTGGATTGCTAAGTGAAGTTACCTCTTCCACTAGTGCCTGTCGGAGCCACAGACTGCAAAGGACACAGAGGACGCTACCCAGGTAAGTACATTTATTTTATTTTTAATGTTATTGTAATGCACGCAAGTGTTTTCATTTTGCAGACGTCAGTTACTTTTCACCTTTCCATGCCAGAAGCACATAGCCATGAAGTGAATTGACTTGTGTGTGTGTGTCACAACTAGTGCCCTGAAAAGGGAGCAACCCTAACCCTATCAAATGAGTCCGCAGAGCAGGGAGGCATGGGTGGGACTGTAAGGAAACTGCAGCAAGATATTGTCTCTACCAGATAATGGAGTACCAAAGATAAGTAACTTGTTCATCTGATAGAGACTTCTATCTGCAGATTCCTTACTTTTGAATAGATATCCAAGCCATATCATCCTGGCAGTGGGCTGCGGACAAATTTTCACACTAATAAGTCCTACAGGACTGAACTGGGAAATGCCCGTCCCTGCAGACCAGACTGTCCAGGCAGGAGTGCTTGGCAAACGTGTGCAGAGACGCCCACGTTGCTGCCTGACAGATGTCCAGGACTGGGACACCCCGAGCTAAAGCCGTGGTCGCAGTCTTCTCCCTGGTGAAATGAGCTCGTAAGCTCTCAGGGGGGGCTGCTTCCTAGCCAGGGCATAGCAGATCTTAATGCAGAAAACGACCCAGCGAGAAATGGTCAGTTTCTGCACTGCCTGACCTCTTTAGCTCCCATGTAACCCACAACTCTTTTGTGCGAGCAAGGTAGAACAACAACGCTCTTTTTGTGTCTAGACATTGAAGACGTTTCTCTTCCTTAAACAGGTGCGGGGGAGCAAAAAAGGTGGGCAGCATGATTGATTGACCCAGAAGGAATAGGCTCACCACTTTTGGTATGAATGAAGCACAGGTGTGAAGCGCCAACTTATCCATAAAAGTCATCATGCAGGGAGGCTTACATGATAAAGCCTGCAACTCACTCACTCACCCTCCGGGCAGATGCTATTGCCACCAGAAAGACTGCCTTGAAGGTAAGTAGCCGGAGAGGACAACTAAGTAACGGCTCGAAGGGAGCATAAATGAGAAAAGTGAGGACCAAATTATGGTCCCACTGCGGCATGACAAAGGGCGTAGGGGGAAACATATGAACAAGGCCTTTTTAAGAATAGGGGATTTGAACGAGGAAGGTTGGTCAGGCAGCCGCAAAAAAGCAAACAGAGCAGAAAGATAACTCTTTAGAGTGCCTAAAGCAGAGCTTTGCTGGGCGAGGGTAAGAATAAAGAGAAGAATATTCGATAGAGAAGCAGAAAGAGGGTCAATAGACTTTCTGTTCAATATTTTAAAAATTCTTGCCAACGGCAGATGTATACTCTTAGTGGAGGGCCGCCAAAATATATTATATACTTCGGCAGGAAGGTTGAAAACTATCAACTGTCGCCGCTCAATCTCCACACATGGAGAGTTGACAGGTTCGGATGGGGAACCCTCCCCTGCTGCTACGACAGAAGATCCTCCTGAAAGGCAGCCAGATCGGAGGATCGAAGCTCATTCGAAGCAGCTCAGGATACCTGACTCTCCATGCCCAGTCCGGAGCCACAAGAATGACTTGGGCCCGGTCATTCTTGATCTTCTTCAGAAATCTGGGTAGAAGTGGTATGGGCTGAAAGGCATATAGGAGGCCTAGGCTCCACTCGTGACAAAAAGCGTTGCCGAGCGATAGCCGCCTTGGATACTCCAAACTGCAAAACTGCTGACATTACGCGTTCTCTTTGGAGGCAAACAGATCTAACCAAGGCTCTCCCCACTGCTGAAAGAGACCCAGCGCCACCTTCATCCGGAGATGCCATTTGTAACCCGCTAGGCATCGATGGCTGAGTTCGTCCGCCCTGGCGTTCAGAGAACCTGCCAGATGTTGAAACACCAGGGTTGTGCCCTTTTGTTCCAGCCATGTCCAGAGACACAGGGGCTCTTGACAAAGGGTCCACAACCCCACCCGCCCTGCTTGTTGCAGTACCACATGGCGGTGGTGTTGTCCGTGAACACCTGCACAACCTTCCCCTTGACAGAGGGAAGAAATGCTTTCAATGCTAGCCGGATCGCCCGAAGCTTCAGCACATTGATGTGGAGCCCTGACTCCGCCGGAGACCAGTGTCCCCTGATCTCCACCTCTCCCAGAGGTGGCCGCCCCATCCCAGGAATGACTCATCTGTCATCACTGTGAGATGTAGTTGTGGAAGGGAGAGGGGTCTGCCTCTGACCCAATCAGGGTTCGTCAACCACCACTGCAGGTCTTTTGCAGTTCCCTCCGAGACCCATGATGTGCGCCCACTGGAACTTCAGGTCCCACTGCAGAACCCCCATACGCCTTCTAGCGTGATTTACCAACAGTATGCAGGAAGCCATGAGTCCCAGAAGCCTCAAGAGTCATTCTCACCGAAATCCAGGATGGAGGCTGAAACATTGGTATCATAGCCTGAATATCCCGGACTTGATGCTCGGGAGGATAAGCCCGATACTGCACTGAGCTCAGAATAGCTCAGATGAAAGGGAGTGTCTGAGAAGGAGTCAGGTGTAACCCCAGCACATTTATGGAGAACCCCAATGAATGCAGGAGGTCCACCGTAGTCTGGAGGTGGGAGACGACAGCCTTGGGCGAAGGCACTTTCAAGGGCCAGTCGTCGAGATAGTGGAAGACTGACACCCCTAACCTAAGCAGATGACCTGCGACCACTGCCACCACCTTAGTGAAGACCCGAGGGGCGTTGGTAAGGCCGAAGGGGAGAACATTGAATTGAAAGTGCTCGTGGCACTACCTTGAACCGCAGGTAACGCCTGTGGCCAGGCAGGATGGGGATGTGAAAATAGGCATCCAGCAAGTCCAACGCAACCAGCCAGTCTCCTTGGTCTAGGGCACACAAGACCTGAGCCAACATGAGCATCTTGAATTTCTCCTTTTTGAGGAAGAGATTGACGGTTCTGAGGTCTAGAATAGGTCGAAGACCTTGTTCTTTTTGGGTATCAGAAAGTAGCAGGAATAACAACTACTGCCTACTTCTGAAATCTGAACCTTCTCTATAGCTCCCTTGGCCAGGAGAGCTGTAACTTCCTCTTGGAGTAATGTTAGATGATCCTCCACCAGCAGTTGTTGAGTTGGTGGTAAGGGGGAAGGAAACTAAAGAAAAGGAAGAGAAAAGCCTTCCTGAATGATCTGCAAGACCCATTTGTTCGATGTTACGGACCTCTAGTGAAGGAAATGTATTGAATTCTGCCTCCAACTTGAGTAGACTGGTCTTGCAGCCTCAAATTATGAATGCTTGGAGGCTGAAGCCGCTGAGGGCTGGGTGGCAGACGAACTCTGGCTACCTTTCCGAGATCGGAATGAACCGGGTCCAAGTCCTCACACAACTTGGGGATTTGCACAGGACGGTGGCTGGGAATCAGCTGACGCAGTTAAAAACCCCTTCCAGTGCCACGAAAGGGGTGAAAGCTAGACTGGCCATGAGGTGTGACTGAAAGGCCAAAGGATCTGGCCATAACACGAGAATCCTTGAAGCGCTCAAGGCCGACTACGCCTTCTCTCCAAAAAGACGAATCCCGTCAAAGGGCATCTTCATGAGATTAGCCTGGACATCACCCAAGGAGCCAGATGTTCTGAGGCAGGCGTGGCGCCGTAAGGCCACCGTTGACCAAACCGCTCTGCCCAGCGAGTCAGTTGTGTTTAAACAAAACCTAATGGTGAATTCTGCTGCATCTCTCCCATTCTTCACTGCCTGGAAGAGTACGGCCCGTACCTCCTCCAGGATATGTGGCAGCACTTGTGCAAGTGTCTCCCAAAGGGTGTGGGAGAAACGGCCCAATAACCATGCAGTATTCACCAACCGCAATGCCGGGCTGGTAGAAGAAATTTTTTTTTTTCCTAAGTGTGTCCAGCCTCTTGGATTCCCTATCCGGAGGTGCGGAAGGGAATACGCCATGGGACGTAGAAGCCTGAACCACCAAGCTCTCTGGGGTGGGTTGTTGGCTAAGGAACCTAGGATCGCGCGACCCAGGGCAATGGCGGCATGCAGTTGTGCTTTTCACAGGAGCCCCTGTGCTAGGCTTGCACCAAGTGCCTAGAAGGACATCTGTTAGTGCTTCATTAAAGGGCAATAGGGGTTCAGACGTGGAAGCCTCAGGCAGAAGCACCTTGGTCAAGGGATTAGGCCTGACCTGCACAGAGGGCAGCTCCAGCCCAGAACCTCTGCTGCCCTCCTTACAACAGTGACATAAGAAGCCCCTCCTCTATAGCCACAGTCGGTGGACAGAGCATACCAGTATCTGGAGAGGTGTACAGTCCACTGGCTTCTCCAAGATCCTCATACCAGTCCAACTGTTCCACAGGAACATCTAGTTGTTGCTCTAAAGGGTCCATAGACCCTTCCCAATCCTCACCCATGCCTGAAACTTCCTCAAAAGGCACAGGCAACGGCATAGAACCTCCGGGCTCCGATGTTGATCCAACTCAGAGTTGTCAGGTATAAGGATGGGGCTGGTGCTGCCGGTGGAGCCGGAGACACTGACTTCGGGTTCAACGCCTAAGGAGGTCGCGTTGGCACGACTGGCATCGACCCGGATCCGGAATCGGATCCATGAGACCCCACCGGCGCAGTGGCCAGAGCCGATTGGCATAGAACCAGATGGAGCCTCTTCCGACCCTGCAGGGCCCGAAGGCTCCCCAGAGGGTCAGCCTGCTCAAATAAGCGGCGCATGGCCTTGTAAAACTCCTTTATTTGAGCTGGGGTCGCTTCAGCTCCCAGAAATGGAGGGAGTCATGGAGTCGAACCTGGCTCCGGCTTCACAGAACCGTGCCTAGAGCGTCGGTGCTCCTTACCTGTGTCGTTGAGGGACGACAGACGAGGTGAAGACGAAGTTCGCTTGGACTTCTTTTTGTGCCTCTACCCCGAGTGTTCCAAGGACCTCAAGTGTGAGGAAGAGGACTTGGGGCTCCTGGAGCAGTCCTGCGATCTCCTCTTCTTCGAACGGGACCGGGATCTGATGGTGTCAACTGCCGGGCCACAAGAAACTTCAAAGCCCACTCCTGTACGACTTTCGGAGCCATGGACCGGCAATCCGAACATGACTTCGAGTCATGATCGCGCTCGAGACACCACATACAAACGAGGTGGGGGTCGGTTACCAACATGGCATGGTGACAGGCGCCACATGGTTTAAACTCTGTATGTCTAAATGACATCCTCAACAAAAAGTCCAAAAAACCTGTCAAAAAAGAGACAGGGGCAGCTCTTCTCCAGATCAGCGCTTAACTGGCGCGGAAAGAAACTAACTGACGTCCGTGCGCCTGGGTAGACCGGGACGCCATAACGGACGTTAACGACACCACCAACGTCACGCGGAGCCGAACTGAGCCACCTGACCGCCCGCAGGGGTACTGCTCACACAAGAATTTCTGGATCCAGCCTGATATCTGGGAAATTCAAAGGTAAGGGATCTGCAGCTAGAAGTTTCTATCAGATCAGCCATACTCAAAGTAGTCCTCCTCTAATAGGAATGGTCCAGCCAGGACAGATCCCCTCCAGATAGACAGCAAGACCAGCACAAAAACCACTGTGCCTCTGGGTGCAAGCCATACCTTACTGACAAAATATAAATAGGCCAGAATTGGTCTGGGGTTGCTTGCGCTCCCATGTGGAAGGTCTGGCTTTTCTGGCTGGATTTCGCCTTTGGTTGCAGTAATCAACTAGTGCACTATGCCACTACACAAGCATAAGTTGGTTGCATGGGGCCAAACTGTTCAATTCTGCACGTAACTTCAACAAAGCTACATAAATGCACTGCCCAAACGAAAAACCATGATAACAGCAACATCCGACCTGATACCCAATATTGCAACTGGACAAATATTCCCTCTAGCAACACTGTTATAAAAGTGCATAAGATTGCATTTTTCTTTTTAACCACAAACTTTATTGCATAGGATTGCATTTTTCTGACGCTTTCATATGTTTGTCAGAATGATGCTCCAGGTAGGGGGCATTCACTTATGGTCATAAAGATGTATGCATTATTGTAAATGGTTATATTTGTTGTCAGGATTATGTCTCTTGGTCTGTGATGTCCTTCTGTAGGTGAGAGAGTTGTGCATTTATTCATTGTCTTCTTTGGTCTTTCATTGGACCAAGTAGTTCTGACCAACTGGCATGCTCTAGTATCACTGTAGTAGAAGTTACTTTCGTTCGATAATGCTCTTCCTGGTGGACTCTATCTAACTGTAGATTCCTCACCATGTGAACAGCCCCAGGTGCCAGACTTGATCCAGAAACTCAAAAGCAGTGCTCATTCATGATGGTAGGTGAGGCCATGCAACTGCACGCTGACGCCATTCTACTCCAGATGTGATGAACGGAGCTGCCCATAAGAGACACCCACTCAAGTGGATGTCAGTTTCTTTCATGAACTCGTCCACTCCCTCAGACACAGAGTCCATCGGCAAATCAACAGATCCAGACTACAAATTTCTAATTTGGTATCTTTTTAGATAGATATCAAAGAATAGGTAAAGGGGGGCAATGAGTAATCTGCGGTTAGATAGTGGATCCACCAGAAAGAGTGTTATAAAAGGTAAGTATCACCTTGTGAATAGATAGATACTAAAGCAGTACCTCCCAAGGTGGTGGATCTATGGAATGGCTCGGACTGAAAATGCCGCAAGACCAATGAGGCAAAATGCCCATATCGACTGAACTGGTTATCAAGGCATTAGTATTTCCAGAACATGTGCACTAATGTCCACATAGCTGCCTGACAGATAGGCAGGACAGGCACTCTGCGTGTCAATGCAGTGGTAGCAGCAGTAGCCGATGTAGAGTGAGTCCATAGCCCTACCAAGAGCTGCTTCTCAGCCAAAGCATAGCAGATTTTATTGCAGAGAGCTATCCGTTAAGAGATGATCTATTTTTGCACCACCTTGCCCTTCTTCTCCCCAGAGAATCCCACTAAGAGCTGATCGTCCACCTGATATTCCTTGGTGCAATCAATGTAAAAATGGGGGGCTCACTGGGGGTCTAAACGATGGAGTCTCCCTTCCTCTATTGAGGGATGAGGTGGAGCAAAGAAGGTCGAGGGTGATGGCTTCTCCAACATGAAACGGTGTCTTCACTGTCTGTAGGGACGCAGCTCAAGTCCCTACTGACTTGGTTGGGAAGGGTTAGAGTTTACTCTAATGGTGAATGCCTGTGCCATCAAGCTTTGAAGGCTTGGGTGATAGGTTAAAAAATGGGGGTCGCCCACGCAGGCCTATGGCGACAGGAGACTTATCAGTTGACTGGGGCACTAGAGCACAGTTTAGCCCAAGTGCCCAAAAGTGTGACAGTGAAGGCATCATTGAAGGGCAAGAGAAGTTCAGCAGGTGTTTTGGGCAGGCTGCAGGATCTCTGTCAGCACATTCGTTTTTAACCTTCATAGTGGGGAGATGGAAGACAAGGACTTCAGCAGCCAATCCAATCACAGAGGCGAAAGAAGTACGTTCTTCTGTTGCTGGGCCGGGGAGAAACCAGTCCAGTACTGGGTGAGGTGTCAAACCCACTGGCAGCCTGTAAGTGTATGTACCAGTTGTCATCATCATAGGTTGAGGCAAAATCTTCCCATGCCCACCATTGTTATCTCCATATGGCTGGCTTTAGTCTAAGTCTGAGCAAAAAAGCTAGTGTAGTGTCTTGAGAGACTGTGTGAGAATGGAGTCGTGTCTGAGTCTGATGGATTTGGTATTGACTGTAGCACATCAAGATCTGGATGTGGTCTTGGTCGAGATAAAGCCGGCTTGGAGTCAGATACCATGATGGGTTGTAGCTCCTTCTACGGCACTAGTGGCGTCAACGTTTGGGGGCCAACACGGGTACTGACACCGGTACAGAACCCAAAGAGAGTTCAAGGGGCATAGATGGCACAGCGGGCAAACCGATGGACCTAACTGGAGGTCCCTGTAGATCATGGGGGCCCGAAGCACACCAGAGGGAGCTGGAAGCATGTGAAAGATGTGCAGCATGGCCTCTCCAAAAGCTTCCACCTGCTGCAACGGCACTGATGGAACCAGGAACTTGGTGTGCATCGGAATCAAGGATGGAATCAGCTCCTCAGTGGAACAGTAGCAAGAACTGGAGCAACGGTGACGCCATTGCGCCTTGTCTGGAGAGTGAGAGTGGTGGGAAAGGGCTGAGTCCCGCTTTTACTTTTTTTGTTTTTTATTTGATGTACCCAAAAACTGTAGCAGCGAATAAGATCTGCCGCAGGAACAGGTCCATGCTCTCAACTTGGACTTGGAGTCGGACCGGTGTGGAGTTTTCTGGTGCTCTGCCATGTACAGCTTTGCTTCACATTCTTGGGTGGCTTTTGAATTCATCTGGGTGCAGTTGTTATAGGTCTTGTATTCGTACGCCAAACAAAGGCACCAGAGGCACACCTTGTGAGGCTATATCATAGATCTCTGTTTGCGACAGTCCTTACAAAGTTTAATGTTGTTTTAGGGGGTGACATGTCCCTTTCACACTGGACAATTTGTAAGAAAATCTCTTCACAGAGTGAATAAAGAAGGAGCGGAGCTCTGGATCTGTGTCTGAAGTTGCATAGAGAAAGGAACTGACGTTGGTGTAAATAAGTGGCCTCTATATGCGACTCAGTTTGTCACTTCTGGAGCGGAACAGCGTTGACGGGGAGTCGCATAACACCACTACAGGCGTGCAGGAGCATTGCTTTCAAGTTTTTAGATGCAGTCTGGCGCCTGGGGATATTCACAAGGTGAGGAATCTGTGGTTAAACGTATCCATCAGAATGTTTGTTACGGTCACTGGGTCATGGAAGTCTGGCCAAGTGGTATGCTCTGATGTTGGTGGTTATGGCATGTCTGTATGCAACTGGCAGTGTACACATGTTTCGATGTTCTCTTTGTGTTGTAAGACAACAGGTGTTGGGTGTCCTGCCAGTCCAGCATTCTGTGATGCCATGGAGTGGGTGCTCTAGGAGATATGGTACATGTTACTGGGGTCTACATTAATTCCTGCCACTACATCTAACACAATAGAGAATTAATGAACCAAAAATACAGTATAGGAGCCCCGACAGCAATAGGCACAGCCACAGGAGGTGCCACTATTAATTTCTTGCATTTTTTTTTTTTTTTAAGGAGACGAGCCTCCATTAGCAATGCACTGAACAAACTGCACTGGATGCCAGTGAATCAGAGAATCACCTTTAAGGCTCTCTGTTATTGTTACAAGGGGCTTTCCTGTTTCCTGCCAAGGCCCTGCCTATTTACTGGCTATGGTTACTTCTTATGCTCCAGCCAGAAATCTTTGGTCAGCCACAGACAAATTGGCCTCCATTCCTAGATTTAAAGCACAAGTTACTAACTTGTGTAACGATATATCTGTAAGAGACAGTAGTTAGTGACAGATTCCTTACCTTAGAATATCCCCAGGCGTCAGGCTGGATCCGGAAAGTTTTTGCGTAGCAGTACCCTTGCGCGTCGGTAGGCGGCGTCGTGCGGCTCCGCGTCAGTCGTCGGCGTCGTGATCGCCAGGATGACGTCGCGGGCAGTACTTAGACGCCGCCCCTGCGCGCTGACGTCAGTTCTGTACACGACATTCCGCGCCAGGAACGCAGAGCCATGCAAGAAGCTGACATAGGTGTCTGAAAAATACTAGGGCCCTGAAAGGGATGTCCTTAACCCTAGAAATCAGTTCGCAGAACGGGGAGGGTGGGTGGGGCGGTAAGAATCTGTCACTAACTACTGTCTCTTACAGATATATCGTTACACAAGTTAGTAACTTGTGCATCTGAAAGAGACACGTTAGTGACAGATTCCTTACCTTAGAATAGATACCCCAGCAATACCAACCCCGGTGGTGGGTCTGCGAACAAAGATCAGACAAGGAAGTCTCGGAGAACAGAACGGCCAAAGAAGCCATCCCTCCGGACTTGGCTGTCAAGGCAGTAATGCTTGGTAAACGTGTGCAGCGAGGCCCACGTAGCTGCCTGACAGATATCCTGCAGCGGAACACCGCGGCCTAAAGCCGTGGTAGCAGCCGTTGCCCTGGTGGAATGGGCACGCAGCCCAACAGGAGGCTCCTTCTTAGCCAAAGAATAGCAGGCTTTGATACACAAGGTTACCCAGCGGGAGATGGTTCTCTTGTGCACCGCCCGACCTTTTTGGCGCCCACGTAGCCAACAAAGAGCTGGTCATCCACCCGGAAGTGTTGTGTGCGGTTGATATAAAAGGAAAGCGCACGCTTTGGGTCCAGACGGTGGAGCCTCTCTTCCTCTCTGGAAGGATGCGGAGGCGGAAAGAAGGTGGGCAAAGTGATGGTCTGCCCAATTTGGAAGGCAGTAACCACCTTTGGCAAGAAGGACGGACGCGTCCTAAGAACAACCTTGTCTGGATGGACAGACAGAAAGGGAGGTTTGCATGATAGAGCCTGGAGCTCACTCACCGGCCGAGCGGAGGTGATGGCCACCAGAAAGGCTGTATTCAGAGTCAGAAGACGAAGAGGACAGTTATGTAGAGGCTCAAAGGGAGCGCACATGAGAAAGGTAAGAACCAAGTTCAAGTCCCACTGAGGCATCACAAACGGAACAGGAGGGAAGAGGTGTGTAATGCCTTTTAGGAACCTGTTAACAACAGGGGACTTGAAAAGGGAGGGCTGATCAGGAAGCCTGAGGAAGGCCGAGATGGCACAAAGATAGCCCTTGATGGTACCCAGGGCAGAACCCTGTTGGGCCAGGGAAAGAAGGAACAGAAGAACCTCAGAAAGAGGGGCAGAGAGGGGATTCACAGCCTTTGCTGTGCACCATGCCACAAACTTGTTCCACCTGCAGGCGTATACCACCTTAGTGGAGGGACGCCTGGCTGCCAGAATCACATCACAAACTTCGGGAGGCAAGTCGAAAGGAATCAACTGCCGCCGCTCAATCTCCACGCAAGCAGGTGGAGGCTGGACAGGTTCGGGTGGAGGACCGTCCCCTGCTGCTGCGACAGAAGATCCTCCCGAAGAGGCAGACGGATCGGGGATCGACGCTCATACTGAGTAGCTCGGGATACCAAACTCTTCGAGCCCAGTCCGGAGCCACAAGGATGACTTGGTTCCGGTCGCGCCGAATCTTCTTCAACACTCTGGGTAGAAGTGGTATAGGCGGAAAGGCGTACAACAGACCGCAACTCCACTCGCGACAAAAAGCGTCGCCGAGCGAGTGCCGCCTTGGAAATTCCAACGCGCAGAACTGATGACATTGCGCGTTCTCTTCGGTGGCGAATAGATCTAACCAAGGCTCTCCCCACTGTAGAAAGAGTCCTTGCGCCACTTCCGAGTGAAGACGCCATTCGTGATCCATCATGCATCTGCGGCTGAGTTCGTCCGCCCTGGCGTTCAGGGAACCTGCCAGGTGTTGAACCATCAGGAACATGCCCTGATGTTCCAGCCATGTCCAGAGGCGCAGAGCCTCCTGACAAAGGGTCCAAGACCCCACCCCGCCCTGTTTGTTGCAGTACCACATGGCGGTGGTGTTGTCTGTGAACACCTGTACTACCTTCCCTTTAACAGAGGGAAGGAATGCCTTGAGTGCAAGTCGGATCGCCCGGAGCTCCAGAATGTTGATATGGAGCCGGGACTCCGCCGGAGACCAGAGGCCTCTGATCTCCGCCTCTCCCATGTGACCGCCCCATCCCAGAAGGGACGCGTCCGTCACAACTGTGTGCTCTGGCTGGGGAAGGGAGAGGGATCTGCCCATGACCCATTGCTGGTTCGAGAGCCACCACTGCAACTGTTTTGCAGTCCCCTCCGAGATCTGGACGTGATCGGACAGGTTGCCCTGGTGCTGCGCCCACTGGAACTTCAGGTCCCACTGCAGAGCCCGCATATGCCATCTGGCATGATCGACCAGCAGGATGCAGGAGGCCATGAGGCCCAGCAGCCTCAGGGTCATCCGTACCGAAACCCAGGATAAAGGCTGAAAGATGGGAATCATAGCCTGAATATCCCGGACTCGCCGTTCGGGAGGATAGGCCCGAAACTGCGTCGTGTCCAGAACTGCTCCGATGAAAAGGAGCTGTGGAGAAGGAATCAGATGCGACTTCGGCACATTGATGGAGAACCCCAACGAGTGCAGGAGTTCGGCCGTAGTCTGGAGGTGGGAGACGACTGCCTGGGACGAGCCCGCCTTCAGCAGCCAGTCGTCGAGGTAGGGGAAGACTGGAAACCCTGCCCGGCGCAGATGAGCTGCGACCACCGCCATCACTTTCGTGAACACCCGAGGGGCCCTTGTAAGGCCAAAGGGGAGCACGGTGAACTGAAAATGCTCGAGGCCTACCGTGAACCGCAGGTAACGCCGGTGGGCCGGCAGGACGGGGATGTGAAAATAAGCGTCCTGCAAGTCCAACGCTACCAACCAGTCTCCAGGGTCGAGGGCAGTCAAGACCTGAGCTAGGATGAGCATCTTGAACTTCTCCTTCCGGAGGAAGCGATTGACGTTCCGGAGGTCTAACATAGGACGCATGTCCTCCTTGTCCTTTTTGGGCACCAGAAAGTAGTGGGAGTAGCAACCACGTCCTACTTCTGGGGTCGGAACATGCTCGATGGCCCTCTTGGCCAAGAGGGCCGTGACTTCCTTCTGCAGAAGCACCAAGTGATCCCCTGACATGCGGTGGAATGGAGGTGGCATGGCTGGGGGGGTGGTCTCGAAGGGGAGGGAGTAGCCCCTTCGGACAATGTCCAAGATTCACCTGTCCGAGGTGATGGCACGCCAGTGGTGAAGGTGATGGCGGACCCTGCCCCCTACTGGCGTGCTGTGAACCTGAAAGGAAGGACTAGGAGGGCTTGGAGGCCGCGGACGGGGCGGAGTTGGTGGCCTGACCCGCACGCTGGTTGCCCGACCCGCCACGGCGGAAGCCACGTCCTCGGCCACGCGAAGACGCTTGCTGCGCGGGCCGGTGGCTGGGCAGCGGACGTGACTGGGCGCCCCTTCTGTGGCCACGAAAGGGGCGAAAAGCAGAGGTTAGCGGAGGGCGCACAACAGAAAGGCCCAGGGACTTGGCAGTAGCCCATGAGTCCTTAAAACGCTCCAGCGCATGGTCTGCTTTGGAACCAAAAAGACCGACTCCATCAAAGGGCATGTCCATGAGTGTATTCTGGACATCACCCGAGAAACCAGTTGTTCTCAGCCAGGCATGGCGACGCAGCGCCACCGTCGTTGCAAGCGATCTGCCCAGCGAGTCGGCGGTATCAAGGCCACAACGTATGGTGTACTTTGCCGCATCCCTACCTTCCGCAATGGTGCGGGTAAGCAGTGTCTGGACCTCCTCAGAACACTGGGGCAAAACGGCCGCCACCGAATCCCACAGAGAGTGGGAATATCGGCCCAAAAGGCAAGCGGTGTTGACAGACCGCAAGCCAGCACTGGAGGAAGAAAAGGCCTTCTTCCCAAATTGGTCCAGGCGTTTGGATTCCCTATCCGGAGGGGCGGTAGGGAAGGCGGTTTGGGAGGCAGAGGCTTGGACAACCAAGCTCTCGGGGGTAGGATGTTGAGAGAGAAACAAGGGGTCGCCCGGAGCAGGGCGATGGCATCGGGCCACGTTCCTATCCACAGGAGCCCCTGTGGTGGGCTTGGACCAGGTGCCCAAAAGAACGTCAGACAGTGCATCATTAAACGGCAGCAATGGCTCCGAGGAGGTAACTGCCGGCTGAAGCACTTCCGTCAGGAGGTTAGTCCTGACAGCCACAGTAGGCAATTGGAGGTGCAAGGCTCCAGCTGCTCTACGCAACACCGTTGCGAAATTTGCTCCCTCCTCCGTAGCCACGGAAGGAGGAGACAGCATGCCAGAGTCAGGAGAAGTGTCCAGACCACTGGCATCCCCAAGTTCCTCTGCCCAGTCCTGATCATACTCACACTGCTGTGTGAGAGGGTCTTCCGACCCCTCCCAGCTCTCCTGGTCCTCCTCTGGCTCAAAATATGGAGGAGGAGGGACATCTGGGACCCAAGGTCTCATCAACGCCAGGTCCGGCGTCGAGCGACGTCGGTCCGGCTCCATGTCCGGAACCGGAGAGAACCGGGGAACGACGCCGCCCGGAGCCCCGGGCGGCGTCAGGAACGGCACCGGGGACATCGGCGCCGGCGGAGGCGTGGTTAGGTCAACCGGCGTCGATGCACAAGTTACTAACTTGTGTAACGATATATCTGTAAGAGACAGTAGTTAGTGATAGATTCCTTACCTTAGAATATCCCCAGGCGTCAGGCTGGATCCGGAAAGTTTTGCGTAGCAGTACCCTTGCGCGTCGGTAGGCGGCGTCGTGCGGCTCCGCGTCCGTCGCCGGCGTCGTGATCGCCGGGATGACGTCGCGGGCAGTACTTAGACGCCGCCCCTGCGCGCTGACGTCAGTTCTGTACACGACTTTCCGCGCCAGGAACGCAGAGCCATGCAAGAAGCTGACACAGGTGTCTGAAAAATACTAGGGCCCTGAAAGGGATGTCCTTAACCCTAGAAATCAGTTCGCAGAACGGGGAGGATGGGTGGGCGGTAAGGAATCTATCACTAACTACTGTCTCTTACAGATATATCGTTACACAAGTAGTAACTTGTGCATCTGAAAGAGACACGTTAGTGATAGATTCCTTACCTTAGAATAGATACCCCAGCAATACCAACCCCGGTGGTGGGTCTGCGAACAAAGATCAGACAAGGAAGTCCTGGAGGACAGAACGGCCAAAGAAGCCGTCCCTCCGGACCTGACTGTCAAGGCAGTAATGCTTAGTAAACGTGTGCAGCGAGGCCCACGTAGCTGCCTGACAGATAACCGGCAGCGGAACACCGCGGCCCAAGGCCGTGATAGCAGCCGTTGCCCTGGTGGAATGGGCACGCAGCCCAACAGGAGGCTCCTTCTTAGCCAAAGAATAGCAGGTCTTGATGCACAAGGTAACCCAGCGGGAGATGGTCCTCTTGTGCACCGCCCGACCTTTTTGGCGCCCACGTAGCCAACAAAGAGCTGGTCATCCACCCGGAAGTGTTTTGTGCGGTCGATATAGAAGGAGAGCGCACGTTTTGGGTCCAGACGGTGGAGCCTCTCTTCCTCTCTGGAAGGATGCGGAGGCGGAAAGAAGGTGGGCAAAGTGATGGTCTGCCCAATGTGGAAAGCAGTAACCACCTTTGGCAAGAAGGACGGACGCGTCCGAAGAACAACCTTGTCTGGATGAACAGACAGAAAGGGAGGTTTGCAAGAAAGAGCCTGGAGCTCACTCACCCGCCGAGCGGAGGTGATGGCCACCAGAAAGGCTGCCTTTAGAGTCAGAAGACGAAGAGGACAGTTATGCAGAGGCTCAAAGGGAGCGCACATTAAAAGGTAAGAACCAAGTTCAAGTCCCACTGAGGCATTACAAACGGAACAGGAGGGAAGAGGTGAGTAATGCCTTTTAAGAACCTGTTAACAACAGGGGACTTGAAAAGGAGGGCTGATCAGGGAGCCTGAGGAAGGCCGAGATAGCACAAAGATAACCCTTGATGGTACCCAGGGCAGAACCCTGTTGGGCCAGAGAGAGAAGGAACAGAAGGACCTCAGAAAGAGGGGCAGAAAGGGGATCCACAGCCTTTGCTGTGCACCATGCCACAAATTTGTTCCACCTGCAGGCGTATACCACCTTAGTGGAGGGACGCCTGGCTGCCAGAATCACATCACAAACTTCGGGAGGCAAGTCGAAAGGAACCAACTGCCGCCGCTCAATCTCCACGCAAGCAGGTGTAGACTGGACAGGTTCGGGTGGAGGACCGTCCCCTGCTGCTGCGACAGAAGATCCTCCCGAAGAGGCAGACGGATCGGGGGATGTATGCTCATATTGAGTAGCTCGGGATACCAAACTCTTCGAGCCCAGTCCGGAGCCACAAGAATGACGTGGGCCCGGTTGTGCCGAATCTTCTTCAACACTCTGGGTAGAAGTGGTATAGGCGGAAAGGCGTACAACAGACCGCAACTCCACTCGCGACGAAAAGCGTCGCCGAGCGAGTGCCGCCTGGAAATTCCAACGCGCAGAACTGATGACATTGCGCGTTCTCTTCGGTGGCGAATAGATCTAACCAAGGCTCTCCCCACTGTAGAAAGAGTCCTTGCGCCACTTCCGAGTGAAGACGCCATTCGTGATCCATCATGCACCTGCGGCTGAGTTCGTCCGCCCTGGCGTTCAGAGAACCTGCCAGGTGTTGAACCATCAGGAACATGCCCTGATGTTCCAGCCATGTCCAGAGGCGCAGAGCCTCCTGACAAAGGGTCCAAGACCCCACCCCGCCCTGTTTGTTGCAGTACCACATGGCGGTGGTGTTGTCTGTGAACACCTGCACTACCTTCCCTTTGACAGAGGGAAGGAATGCCTTGAGTGCAAGCCGGATCGCCCGGAGCTCCAGAAGGTTGATATGGAGCCGGGACTCCGCCGGAGACCAGAGGCCTCTGATCTCCGCCTCTCCCAAGTGACCGCCCCATCCCAGAAGGGACGCGTCCGTCACAACTGTATGCTCTGGCTGGGGAAGGGAGAGGGATCTGCCCATGACCCATTGCCGGTTCGAGAGCCACCACTGCAACTGTTTTGCAGTCCCCTCCGAGATCTGGACGTGATCGGACAGGTTGCCCTGGTGCTGCGCCCACTGGAACTTCAGGTCCCACTGCAGAGCCCGCATATGCCATCTGGCATGATTGACCAGCAGGATGCAGGAGGCCATGAGGCCCAGCAGCCTCAGGGTCATCCTTACCGAAACCCAGGATAAAGGCCGAAAGATCGGAATCATAGCCTGAATATCCCGGACTCGCCGTTCGGGAGGATAGGCCCGAAACTGCGTCGTGTCCAGAACTGCTCCGATGAAAAGGAGCTGTGGAGAAGGAATCAGATGCGACTTCGGCACATTGATGGAGAACCCCAGCGAGTGCAGGAGTTCGGCCGTAGTCTGGAGGTGGGAGACGACTGCCTGGGACGAGCCCGCCTTCAGCAGCCAGTCGTCGAGGTAGGGGAAGACTGAAACCCCTGCCCGGCGCAGATGAGCCGCGACCACCGCCATCACTTTCGTGAACACCCGAGGGGCACTTGTAAGGCCAAAGGGGAGCACGGTGAACTGAAAATGCTCGTGGCCTACCGTGAACCGAAGGTAACGCCGGTGGGCCGGCAGGACGGGGATGTGGAAATATGCGTCCTGCAAGTCCAACGCTACCAACCAGTCTCCAGGGTCGAGGGCAGTCAAGACCTGAGCTAGGGTGAGCATCTTGAACTTCTCCTTCCGGAGGAAGCGATTGACGTTCCGGAGGTCCAAGATAGGACGCATGTCCTCCTTGTCCTTTTTGGGCACCAGAAAGTAGTGGGAGTAGCAACCACGCCCTACTTCTGGGGTCGGAACATGCTCGATGGCCCTCTTGGTCAAGAGGGCCGTGACTTCCTTCTGTAGAAGCACCAAGTGATCCCCTGACATGCGGTGGAGTTGAGGTGGCATGGCTGGGGGGTGGTCTCGAAGGGGAGGGAGTAGCCCCTTCGGACAATGTCCAAGACCCACCTGTCCGAGGTGATGGTGCGCCAGTGGGGAAGGTGATGGCGGACCCTGCCCCCTACTGGCGTGCCGTGCACCTGAAAGGAGGGACTAGGAGGGCTTGGAGGCCGCGGACGGGTTGGAGGTGGTGGCCTGACCCGCACGCTGGTTGCCCGATCCGCCACGGCGGAATCCACGTCCTCGGCCACGCGAAGACGCCTGCTGCGCGGGCCGGTGGCTGGGCTGCTGACGTGAAGGGGCGCCCCTACCGTGGCCACGATAGGGGCGAAAAGCAGAAGGCAGCGGAGGGCGTGTAGCAGAAAGGCCCAGGGACTTGGCAGTAGCCCGTGAGTCCCTAAAGCGCTCCAACGCATGGTCTGCTTTGGACCCAAAAGACCGACTCCATCAAAGGGCATGTCCATGAGAGTATTCTGGACATCCCCTGAAAACCAGTGGTTCTCAGCCAGGCGTGGCGGCGGAGCGCCACCGTCGTTGCAATCGACCTGCCCAGCGAGTCGGCGGTGTCAAGGCCACAACGGATAGTGTATTTGGCCGCATCCCTTCCTTCCGCAATGGCGCGGGAAAGCAGTGCCTGGACCTCCTCAGGGCACTGGGGCAAAACATCCGCCACCGAATCCCACAGAGAGTGGGTATAGCGGCCCAAAAGACAAGCGGTGTTAACGGACCGCAAGCCAGCACTGGAGGAAGAAAAACCTTTCTTCCCAAACTGATCCAGGCGTTTGGATTCCCTATCCGGAGGAGCGGTAGGGAAGGCGGTTTGGGAAGCGGAGGCTTGGACAACCAAGCTCTCAGGAGTGGGGTGGACAGAAAGAAACAGGGGTCGCCCGGAGCGGGGCGATGGCGTCGTGACACGTTCCGATCCACAGGAGCCCCTGTGTTGGGCTTGGACCAGGCGCCCAAAAGAACGTCTGTGAGGGCGTCGTTAAACGGCAGCACAGTCTCCGCAGAGGAGGCTGCCGGCTGAAGCACCTCTGTCAAGATGTTAGGCTTGACCGTCAAAGTAGGGAGCTGGAGACGTAAGGCCCCAGCAGCCCTACGCAACACCGTACCAAAATTGGCCCCTCCTCCGTAGCCACGGGAGGAGACAGCATGCCAGTGTCAGGAGAAGTATCCAGACCACTGGCCTCCCCTAGACTCTCTGTCCAGTCCTCATCATACTGACAGTTGCGAGTCAGAGGGTCATCAGACCCCTCCCAGTCCTCCTGGTCCTCCTCTGGTTCAAAATAAGGAGGAGGAGGGACATTTGGGACCCAAGGGCCCATCGGCGCCGGGAGCCGGCGCCGAGCGACGTCGCTCCGGGTCCATGTCCGGAGCCGGAAGGAACTGGGGACGGCGCCGCCCGGAGCCCAGGGCGGCGTCGAGAACGGCACCGGAGACATCGGCGCCGGCGGAGGTGTCGTGAGGTCGACCGGCGTCGATGGGGGTTGTGGAGCCGGGATCGAGGCCGGGGCCGAAGCCGGAGCCGGGATCGAGGCTGGAGTCCCGGGCGACGCCGGGGCCGGGAGCCGCCGGCGACGCCGGAGCAACCCCATCAGGGCCCGCGGGGCCCGAAGGCGCACCGGAGGGGCCTGAAGGCCCGAAGAGGCGGGCCATGGCCGACAGGAACTCCTGTACCTTGGCCGGATCCGCCCCCGAACCCGGGAAGGGCGGGTATGACGGGGGCGACTCCACAGGCAAGTCCGGGGCCGCGGGGGCGGGGACGGTGCCGGGAGGGGCCTCAGCCGAGTCGCGAGACCGGCGAGGCGAAGTCCGAGAGCGACGATGCTTCTTGGACTTCTTGTGCTTAGACTTACCAGACGAAGAAGACTTCGACGCCGACGACCGGTGTGCACTCCGCGAGCGACCCCTGGACCTCTCACGCGACCGGGGCCTCCGTGGAGCCGAATGCCGGGCCTCGAGGAGCTTTCGAGACCGCTCTCGCAAAGCTTTCGGGTTGAGGGCCTGGCATTCGGGACAAGACTCGGTGTCGTGGCCTCGGCCGAGGCAGAAGAGACACTCCCAATGCGGGTCGGTGACGGACATCATCCGCGCACAGGCGCCGCATCGCTTGAAGCCGGGCATCCCTACGACACCTTAAAGATGGAAAAACAGTGAAAAAATCACCAAAAAGTATGGTCAAAAATTGACCAGGGCACTGCTCTTCCCGGATCTGCGCTTGCTGGCGCGGAAAAAGAAGAACTGACGTCAGCGCGCAGGGGCGGCGTCTAAGCACTGCCCGCGACGTCATCCCGGCGATCACGACGCCGACGACGGATGCGGAGCCGCACGACGCCGCCTACCGACGCGCAAGGGTACTGCTACGCAAAACTTTCCGGATCCAGCCTGACGCCTGGGGATATTCTAAGGTAAGGAATCTATCACTAACGTGTCTCTTTCAGATCGGTGTTGCGGTACCACCGGAGCCGGAATCGAGGCCGGAGCCGAGGCCGGGATCAAGGCTGGCGGAACGGGCGACGCCTGGACCGGAGTCGTCGGCGACGCCGGAGCAACCCCATCAGGGCCCGAAGGCGCACCGGAGGGACCTTGAGGCCCGAAGAGGCGGGCCATGGCCGACAGGAATTCCTGTATTTGGGCCGGAGTTGCCCCCGAACCCGGAAAGGACGGGTAATGCGGGGCGGCTCCACAGGCACGTCCGGGGCCGCGGGGACGGTGCCGACAGGGGCCTCAGCCGAGTCGCGAGACCGGCGAGGCGAAGTCTTAGAGCGATGATGCTTCTTAGACTTTTTGTGCTTCGACTTACCCGAGGAGTGCGAAGATTTGGACTCCGACGACCGGCGGGGCTCCGCGACCGGCCCCTCGACCTCTCACGGGACCGGGGCTTGGTGCGGCGCGGAGCCGACTGCCGGACCTCGAGGAGCTTTCGAGACCGCTCTCGCAAAGCCTTCGGGTGTAAGGCCCGGCAGTCAGGGCACGACTTCGTGTCGTGGTCTCGGCCGAGACAGTAGAGACACTCTAAGTGCGGGTCTGTGATCGACATCATTCGACCACAGACGTCGCCATAGCTTGAAGCCGGGCATCCCTACCGACACCTAGGAGTCGAGATGACTCGAAAAGAAACAGTGAAAAAATCACCAAAAATTTAGTCAAAAATTGACTAGGGCACTGCTCTTCCCGGATCTGCGCTTACTGGCGCGGAAAAAAGAAGAACTGACGTCAGCGCGCAGGGGCGGCGTCTAAGTACTGCCCGCGACGTCATCCCGGCGATCACGACGCCGACGACGGAGCCGCACGACGCCGCCTACCGACGCGCAAGGGTACTGCTACGCAAAAACTTTCCGGATCCAGCCTGACGCCTGGGGATATTCTAAGGTAAGGAATCTGTCACTAACGTGTCTCTTTCAGATAAAGCCAGTATTGGTGGCTGTGCCTTCAGTCATCACTCCTAAAATCTGGAACTCATTACCTTTGGAACTTCGGTTAGCCCCCACCGAATTGATTTTCAGGAAAGAACTCAAAATCTGTTTTTTTGGTTCCAGTTAAGCTCTTCCTGTCTGTGCACAACTCTTTTCCGTATTCAGCCTCCTAGCGCTGGGACACTTCATGAGAAGTAGCTATGCACTTCACAAGCAGCATCATTATTATTATTATTATTATTAGGAAACCTTTTATGTACTTTCCATTGGAAAGATTGGTTTGTGAAACACAAACAGAACTATGAGGAAAAGCATGTACAAAGTGAACTTGAGGTTGCCTGCAGACATTCAAAAGCAAGTCATTCTCTTTAAAATACATAGATCCAGTAAGATTTTTTATAAAAATCTGGAGAGGCTTATCATCTTAAAGCTGCTGCTGAGATAATTCTACTCTCATGTGTCAATATGGCCAAGCAAAACAAACGGCAGTTGTACAGAATTGAAATATCTGCACTGAAAACTTCATGACCTTTTTGGAGTAAGTTATTCCTTAATTAAGATGGATGAGACTGCTTTTCCATTGTACCAGTACAGTAAATCAGTATTGTACTGGATATCGTTCAGTAGCTTCAGAGGAACATCCAAAAATAATATTTATTGTACATCTGTTTTAACCTGAGTACCTTAACTCTCACTTACACAAAGGCATTTCGTATAACATTTATTTAACTTAGACTATGTAAGATTGTAAGCATAGTCACAGTGAAATAAAACCATGATTGAGAATGAGCGCACAGTGGGGTGACAGTGAATAACTACTCGCTCAGAGGAAGTGGTGAGAGCATTTCACATATGTTTAATACACTGGAAGTCTGAGCAGTCCCAGTCTTGGCCATCAAAGCTATTTCGGGGTAGCAGGACAAACCTCTAATACAGTGATTCCTAACCTGTGGTCCGCGGATCCCTGGGGGTCTGTGAGGCCTAATCAGCCAGTCTGAGACTGTATATAAAATTAAATAATATTAGCAGGTTAATAAAGTACATATACATAAAAAAGCAAAATACAAAGTTTTAAACGCTCTGGAGAAGCGAAAGAATTGGAAACTGAAAGCAAAAAAAGTTAGGTTGCTATCCTTATCTTGATTTGTGGGAGCAGCTCAAGTACCGCAAAATGGAATCTACTATGGACAATTGATGGCTTAATTGAAGAAACACGGTTATGCACCAACAAAAAGGAGCATATATTATGAGCACAAAAGATAAAGTGATATGCTGGATGTTGGATGTGCCCTTTCTGCAGGGTCACCCCCAATCTTTTTGCCTTCACCTCTCCTGTTTTTCTGAATTCGTTTCTGTTGGCTTTAGGACTCTGTGGACTTAACCACTGATGTAACCAGTGCTAAAGTGAATGTTCTCTATCCTTTAAACATAGTAAAATTGGCTTGCACCCAATTGTTACATTTACTTATAAGTCTCTGGTAAAGTGGTACTACATGTACCCAGGGCCTGTAAATTAAATGCTACTAGCAGGCCTGCAGCACTTGTTGTGCCACCCACTGAAATAGCCCTTTAAAACACGTCTCAGGCCTGCCTTGGCAGCCTGTGTGAAATAACACCATGATAGAGAAATGCCATTTCGCCAGGCCTAAACCTTCTAGGTGTAGTTGGCAGTTGCCCTTTGTGTATTCCTCACAGACAACCAGGGTACTGGGTGTTTGCAGCATGGGGGGGTGGAGCTGTGCACAGCCCCACTTGCACTTCAAAGCAGCTGCCTCAGGCCCAAAACAAGGAACTTCACACTAGCCTTTTGTGCCTCCAAATATCCTGGGAGCAGGGCAGGGATGCAGGAAATTCCAGACGCTTCTCTGGGGAGAAAACTCCAGAAGTTTCTTCCACTTAAAAGCTGGCACAGGTTTAAAATTCGGACCCTCTTTAGATCACTTCTGGACCTGCGGAGGACCTTCAGAGAACTCCCTTGCTGCCTGTTGGCCTGCTGTGTACTTCAGAGGACTGCCCTGCTGCCTAAAGCCGGTCTTGTGTCCTCAGAGGACTGCCTGCTGATTGAGACCTGCTTTGCTGATTGAGACCTGCTTCTCTGTTTGAACCCAGGACTTCCAGAGTGACTCCAAGGGCTAGTTGGCTGAACTCCTGATCCGAGCCTAAGGAACAGAAAAGGCTCCAACCATCCTGAACCTGCACCTGGACCCAGCCTGAGTGAGTCTTAACCCTCCAAATGGTGCCCTTCCAGTCCTGGACCCTTGGAAGTGATGGACCGCGACCTATCTTTTTGCCAATTTGCCCATGGTGCTTCGCCGGTCGGCCCGACTTTATGGTAGCTTCCACCTAATCATCTCCGCAGAAGTAAATCCTGTTCAGCTGCTCCTTGCCTCGTGGAGCCCTCATTGACTACAGCTTGCAGCTGCGTCCTGCTGGAGATTTTCGATTTCCAAAAAAGAGACTAAGTCTGAACATAGTAATCTGCGACTAAGTCCAGCGGCTCCCAGATGACTACGCCTCCTCCTCAGAGACTGCTGGCTGCCTTGTCCTGATTAACTTTACCTTCTCAGACATTTTTCTTCAAAATTTCTTCTAAATTTGAAGGTAAGCAGAGATAGGGCCCAATCCACTTTGTGGTTGGCCATAACTTTCGACTTTGCTCTGGTCTCACAAGACTAGATGTCCATGGTTGCTGCTTTCATCTTTTAGGCACCATTTTTCACTTTTAAATTTAAAAGTTCCTAACTCCGGTTCTACTGATTGGATTTTTGTCATTCTGTTATCATTTTCTTTATTAGAATTTGCTCTACTGTTTCTAGATTGGTGTGATATTTTCCTTGTGTTGTGTTTTAACTTTATTATCATTTGAGTGCAGCATAAATACGTTACACATTGCCTCTAGGTTAAGATTGACTGCTTTTGTGCCAAGCAACCAGAGGTTTAAGCACAGATTAATTTAGTGACTTTTTTGGTTCTCTCTAACAAGAATTGTGGCTGTTGCTTGAGAAGGGCTCACACACCCCTCAACCAAAAACCCCATATCTCACACTACAGTTTAGCAAATCCCTTCACCTTTTAGAAATAAAACTACATTTTGAAAAGAGACAACATTCCCATTAAACTGAAAATGTTGCTTTTGTTTGTGAATTAAATAAAAAATAGTCCATAATTAGTGTATTTGTTTGAAGCATACTTTTTTTAAACAACTTTATTGGCATTTTTAAACAGTACATTGGATGTTACACTCGTTTTCTTTAAAGCAGGTGCTACTTTAACAAACTGTATTTTTTCCATATAGAATGAGTTACCGCTTATTACTCCAGCATGGTTACAACTTAGAGATCTACTTTCATTCTTTCACAACATTTTTGTGTGATACTTACTTATGCCAACATTGTAACTTAACACCCCCTTCCACCCCAGTGAATGTCTATTCTGCGTCTTTGTGTCTAGATTGTTTCTGGTCTCATCCATCTTTGAGTTATCATAAAACTCGTGTTATGTCAAGCCTGTATTTGTCTCCGCCACTGTTTACTAACTGGGGGAGATTTTCAGATCAGTGATCATTGCCGTCCATGCCCTGATGTCGTCTCCAAATTTATCATCTCTTCGGACCTGTTTCATCCTAATTTTCTCCGCTGTTGTTGTTTGAAGCATACTTGTTTATGTATTTTTGTGTATTGTTTGAGTTTCAAATCATAGAAATTGCTTCACGGGGACCTGTTTTTGAGTAGTGATTCAGTGGGGGTCCACAGTAGTTAAAAGTTAAGAACCAATGTTCTACTATGTCCTTCGAAAACTGTGCTTTTTTCAGTACTATCCTATGGTACCATTAACAAGACAGAGGATAGGTTCATTATGTTAGATATTGTGCAAATACTGCTCAATTCACTCTTCTTCAGTTTTTGGGGCAGATAGAGAAGGCTGCTGTGAATGCTCTCATGAGAAGTTTTAAGGCATGGGCAAAGTGAGCAATTGCCCAGAGAATCCACTTAACAAGGGCCCCCCTGTGAAAATGAACTTTGTCTCTATTTGACTATCTGTGTATTCTATTCCCATATACCATTTCTGAACCTCTCTAACTCTCTGCCTATCTCTACCTCTGACTTTGGCTTTCTATTCCATGCCATCATAAGGATTTTTGGGGTCTCTGGCAAGACATACTTCAACTGTTTTGTGTGACCATGTTAAACTTTAACACACAATTTTGTATTGTTTTGACATCATGGGGCCTTACTTAACAAGAAATGAGTAATAAAATAAACATTTGTCTCTTACAGGCCCCCCAAAATATGTATTGCCCAGGGCCCCCAAAATCCTTAAGATGACATGGGTCTGGTTGTGTTAAGATGCACAGAACGGATCCCATAGAAGAGATTGTTATAAAGAGAGTCAGTCAGGTACCGACTTCAATGTCAGGGAGAGATCGAGCATCACTTCTCGAAAGCAGCATCACAATTCTTGTACCAAGATACCATGGATTCTAATAGGGCAAACCAGGTGGTGAGAAAATACACAACAACAATAACATGACAATTACTTTTGCATAGATGAATACAAAACTAAGCAAACGCCAAAAATCATGGCTGAACGTCTCACTGCAGGTTTAATTACGTTAACGGCATGGAGGCTTAGCATCTCTCGCTGGGAAGCAATGAAATGAGTCAATTGACTAGGCTTACAGATGCTGCTGCAGTCACTTGTCACCCCGATCATTTCCAGTGCCATGCAGGCTGTGCATTTTTCACACTATGTCCTTGGCCAACTCCCTGTATCATCCTTGATGGAGGATGAAATGCCCTACAGAAGAAGCAGTCCACGCACAAATATGTAGGCTGGCTGGTGGCATTATGTAGGCTAGACGCAATAATTGTAATCTTGGCTCTTGCAGCAATAGCAGATAATGGGAGAAGTAGGGGACTTGCATGGTCATGTCGAATAAGTTGTTTACCTTATGCAACGTTCTTTTTGGTAGAGACTATCTAAACGCAGATTCCTCACCTTTTGAATACTTCCCCAGATATCAGACTGGATCCAGAAAATTTTCAGCAGTGCCCCTGCACGCCAGCAGGTGGCACAGACCGTTCTGTGTCAACGTCGTTCCGCATAGGATGTGACGTGCGCAGACCTATATAGGCACCACCCATGCACGCAAAGCCAAACAGATTGGCCATGACCAGTGTGCAAATTTCCAAATTTGGGATCTTTTTATGTTAAGAGACCAGTTCACGGAATGTGGAGGTGGGAGGATTGGTGACGAATCTGTGGTTAGATAGAGCCTCCACCAGAAAGAGCATTACCAAAGGTAAGTAACTTATTCTTCTGCTAGAGACTTCTAACAGCAGGTTCCTCACCTTTTGAATAGATATCCAACCAATATTTCCTAGGTGGTGGGTCCATGAATGGCTCAAACCAAAATGTCCTGAATGACTGAGTGGGCAAAGTGCCCTTCTTGGCGGACCTGGCTGTCGAGACAACAGTGTCGCGTGAATGCATGGTATGACACCAACATAGAGGCCTGACAACTGTTTAAAATAGGCACAGCCACGTAGTGGTAGCAGCCTTGGCTCTTGCAGAATAAGCCTGCAAACCCTCAGGGGTTGCTTTTTGGCCTGTGTGTAGCAGATCCTAATGTAGACTACAATCTAGTGTGAGATGGTTCTTTTCTGCAGAGCCTTGTCTTTCTTTGTTCCAGCGAACCCAATAAAGAGCTGATCGTCCATCGGGTGATCTTAGGTACGATCAATATAAGTTAAGGGCTCTTTTCAGATTCAACCGCTAAAGCCTTATCTTCTCCTTAGAGGGATGAGGTGGAACAAAGAATGCCAGAAGGGTATTGTTTTGACCAACATGAAACTGAATCACCACCTTAGGAAGGAAGCTCGAGTCCGGAGGAGGAGGAGCTTGTTCAGGTAGAACATGGCATAAGGCAGGTTAACGGAAAGGGCCTATAGCTCACTGACCCACCGCACTGATGTTACAGTGACAAAAAAAATTGCCTTGAGAGTAAGGAGACTGAGAAAGCAACTGTGGAGGGCTCAAAAAGCATACACATGAGGAATGTGAGGACCAAATTCAAGTCTCATTTGGGCATAACAAAAGAAAAAGGAGGAAACATATGTTGTAACCCTTTGTGGAACCGCATAACAACAGGAGATTAAAATAATGATGGTTGGTCTAGCAATGGTAGAAAGTCTGAAACAGCCAACAAGTAACCCTTTAACAGTGCCCAAATCAAGGCCTTGCTGGGCTAGGGACAACATAAAGAACAAAACTTCGGACACCTTGGCATGGAGTTTGTCAATCTGTTTAGAAGTGCACCAAGCCACAAGCTTACCCCAACTTCAGGTGTATACAGATTTGGTTGAGGGACACCAGGCTGTGGTGATTACATCAACAACTTCAGGAGGAAGGTCAAAAGTACTCAACTGTCACCCAGGGGCGGCTTCTCCATCTGGGCCAAAAGGGCGGCGACCCACAATCACGTCGCACCTGCATCCTATTTCTTAAAATATAACCGCTTTTATATGTAACAAAACTATCTCACCGCTCATTTGCTTACATGTAAAAGCTGCAATATCACCCTGCACTAGAAGAGGGCTGTACTGTGCATGTGTCAGGCGTGAGCTGTTACAACCGGTCTCTTCACAGATGCAATACATATCTGACATGCTGCACCAGCGACAGGCAGTGCAGCATGTCAGATAATGGTGAATTGGGGCCGGTCAGTCATGCGCCCTTATGCCCCATCAGAAGCCATGATAAAGGAAAAAGGACAGCCTTCCGTCCTATCTGAGCTTCTGATTGGGCATAAGGGTGTGAGCCTCGCTCTGGCGCCTTGTTTGTTCAGTCTGAATGTTGGGGAATTGATGTGCAGGGGAAACTGTGCGCTGAGGACTACACCAGGTAAGTTTCCACGTTGTGTGTATGAGTGAGAATATGCTTATGTTGTGTATGTGCCTGTCAGCAAGGATGCACCAGTGTGTGTGTTTATGTGAGCATGTGTGTGTTTGTATGTGTCCTAACTATCGTTTTATGACCTTTCATTTGATAGCCCCACTACTTTATAAATTGATCAGCTGCCACTGCTGTCACCACTCAGTCTCCAAGCAATGAAGTAGAGGTTGCACAGGTCCCTGCCCTGCTGCTGCGACAGGAGATCCTTGCGAAGAGGAAGACTTATCAAAGGACAGATGCTCATGCCCAGGAGTTCAGGATACCATATTCTACATGTCCAATCTGGAGCTACCAGGATGACTTGGGCCCAGTCGGTCCTGATCTTCTTCAGAACTCAGGGCAGGAGACATAGCTGTGGAAAGGCATACAGTAGTCCTGATTTCCATTCGATGTAGAAGTCTCCAAGAGAGAGACCCAATGGAAACGCCTAAGTGCAAAAGTGCTGACACGTTGCGTACTCTGTGGTGGCGAAAAGATTGAGCCAGGGTTCGCCTCATTCACGAAAAAGACCTGCACCATCCCTCAATGTAACTGCCATTTGTGATCCGCAAGACGTCGACAGCTTAGTGCAATCGCTCTGTTGCTTCAGACTTTCGCCAGGTGCTGTCACCAGAAAAAGTCCTTGCCAGTCTAGCCACGTCCAGAGACCAAAAACTCCTGGTACAGGGTCCACGACCCCATCCATCTCTGCCTGTTGCAGTACCACATTGCAGTGGTGTTGTCCATAAACACCTGTACCAGCCTCTCTGTCACGGTGACAGGAAGGCTTTCAACGCCAAGAGTAAGGCTCTCAGCTCCAGAAGATTGATATGGAGCTGGGTCTCCACCGGAGACCAGACGCCTCTTATCTCCACCTCTCCGAGACAGCCTCCCCAAACCATAAGCGATGCACCGGTTACCACTGTGAGTTTTGGGTGGGGTATGGATAAGGGTCTGCCACTGATCCAATTGCGGTCCTACAGCCCCCACTGCAGAGGTTTTGCTGTCTCCTCCAAAATCCAGACATGATCGGAAAGATTGCCCTGGTGCTGCGCCCACGTGGACTTCAGATCCCACTCCAGAGCCCGCATATGGCATCTGGCATGCTTGACCAGCAGGATGCAGGAGACCATCAGTCCCAGCAGCTGCAGAGTGCACAGTCATCCTCACTGAGATCCAGGACAGAGATTGAAACATGGGGCCAGACTGTCCTGGACTCTGCGCACCAGAGGATAGTCGCAAAACTGCACCCTGTCCAGAATGACTCAGATGAAGGGGAGCATTTGTGGAGGAGTCAGGAGTGACGTTGGCACGCTAATAGGGAACCCAAACAATGTCAAAAGGTTTGCTGTAATCTGGAGGTTGGTGACGACTACTTAGGGTGAGGCCTCCTTCAATCACTAGTCGTAGAGGTGGGGGAAGATTGGGACCCTTGACTTCCATAGATATGCTGCAACCACTGCCATGACTTTTGTGAACACCACAGGGGCACTGGTAAGGCCAAAGAGGAGCAGAGTGGACTGAAAATGCTGGTAGCCTACATTGAACCGCAAATAACACCTGTTGGCCTGCAGGATGAGATGTGGAAATAGGTTTCCTGCAGGTCCAGTGGTACCATCCAGTCTCCAGGGCAGGCAAGATCTGGGCCAGTGTGAGCATCTTGAACTGGTCTCTTTTCAGAAAGGCATTGAGAGGACGAATGCCTAATATGGGACGGAGGTCCCAGTCTTTTTTCGGAACCAGGAAGTAGCAGGAATAACAACCATGTCCGACTTCTGATGTTGAAACCTTCTCAATGGCTCCCTTGGTCAAAAGAGCCTGCACTTCCTGCTGCATGAGAGGCAGATGGTCCTCTGTCAGCCAGTCTGAGGCTGGTGGAAGGTGAAGTGTGGGAACGAGTAAAGCTTGACCCAGCTAAATAATTTACAGGACCCACCTGTCTGAAGTTAACGCATGCTATCCTGGCAGAAAGTGTTGGCTCCAGTCTCTAACAGGGTGGCTGTGTGCCACCAAGGGCAAGCTGAACAGGCTTGGTGGGGCACCAGCTGGGGGTATGGATGTCTGGGCTACCCACTGTCTTTGTTGTCCTTTCTGATGGGTATCGCTGGCTGTGGAGATTGTTCCACTTGTTGGGGGTGTTGGCGGTATTGGGAGCCCCTGCCAAACCAAAGCCACGGAGGAGAAACTGCTGGTGTGGTGGAGCAGAAAGGCACAGGGAGCAACCTGTGACCGTGCTATCTTTGAAGCACACCAGGGCTGAGTCCGTATTATCCCCAAACAGTCAGGAACCATTGAATGAAAAGTCCATAAGACTGGGCTGAACGTCTCCCAAAAAGCCGGTGGACCGCATCTATGCGTGCCTGCGAATTGCCACACTAATGCAAATAGAACTGCTCTGGGAGTCATTAGTATCCAGTCTGCAGAGGATGGTGAACTTGACTGCATCACAACCATCCTGCATGGCCTGAAAAAGAATGGCCTGGGCTTCTTCTGAAGCCAAGGGCAACACTGGGGGCGAATATGCGATGTTACATCGCATGCGCTACAACGCATGCGATTACAACGCGGTCGTTACAACGACCGCATTGTTACAATGCAAGCCACTACATCGCAAGTCGTTTCTACGACTTGCTGTAGGGGGCACGCTGGACTTAGGAATAGTATAATTTACGATTCCAACTCCAGCGTGTGCAACAGTAGGGAAGGTGTTGGAATAGTAAATTATACTATTCCTTAGTTTTGCGGGCCCCCTACAGCAAGTCGTAGGAATGACTTGCGATGTAATGGCTTGCGTTGTAACAACGCGGTCGTTGTAACAACCGTGTTGTAATTGCATGCGTTGTAGCGCAAGCGATGTAAATGCTTTTTCCTCTGGGGCCACGTAGTCCAACAAGGTGTGTGAATAATGGCCTAAACGGATTGCTCCATGCTTACAACTGCCTTTCTTGCTTCCTTCCCTGCAAAGTGCCCCGAGTCATCTGGAACAGAGCCTGCCGTTCATTATAAATACCGAATAAATCCATGAATAAATAAATGAACTTCTAAGTGGGCAACAGAGAAAGAGGGTACACTTTCAGCGATGCCATCCTCCAGCAGAAGTTCATTCCAGTATCTCAATTAGAAGAAAGTAGGCAAAAACCAAAAGAACACAGAATTGAAATAGTTTACAGCCCAAATGCTATACGCCCACGGGTAATAGTTGTCACTTATTCTATCCACTCTAGAAACTGTCGTAATTTCGAAACCTGAGAGAGTTATTAGTAGCAGTGTTAATTTTTCAATTTAAGTAAATCAGCGCATTAAAATGAATTGTAATAATGTTTTATTATTGATGTGATCACATTCGCAAATACTTTTTTATTGGTCCAAACTATTTGTTTGGCAAGACATTCTTACTGAGTTATCCGAAGTAAGGGCTGGTTAGATAGGTCAGGAACAGACACTGTGGTAAATGTTTTACTACTAAAGGCACCCTAAACATTTCACACAATCAATGTGATCTACATTTAATTGTATGTTTTTCCTACTCTCTTCCTTTTGGTCTCTATGATTCTATACCTTGCTAGGTCCGGCAGCGGCTACACAGCTAAAGCTCTCTGAAAGACCTCAATTTATCAATTCTTCAAAACGTACAAAAAAGTATAGCAAGAAATACAGATAGAGAGTCCGTCTTTCAGTCAGCCAACTGCAATCAATAGCTATCATGTGATTTTTAAGGTTTATCATTGCCTGGATGGATTGGCCATCAAGACGGCATCATTTCGAGAATGATTATGTTCAGTGCTTAATTTGTAAGAAAATAAGTGCTAGGGCTCTCATCAGGAGGCTACTGCAGCTTGCACCACACATTGCCCCTGCCATGCTGCCGATAATAGTAACAACACAACTACTAGCCATCACACTCCTACAAGTGTGACAATTCGGACTATTTCAAGCCCCCAAAGCTAAAAGAATGGTTTGGGCGGCAGGTAACAGTCATTTTTAATCTATACTGAGTTAATAATTAACTGTTGTTGTGGTCATCTCTAAATTAGCCAAACAACGCCATCTTGTGGCAGACTGTCACAAGCGCAGGTGTAGACGATTAAGTGCCGGTGCAGAGCACCAGAAACCACCGGCTCACATTAAGCACTGGTTATGTTGTCTAATGTATGTTCCCTTTAGGTTTTTGGGTTGGGGCTTCAAGTTGTCCTTTCTTACATTGCAGATGCGTGTAATTGAGAGCCAGTGTGTGTTCTTTGATGTAATTTGCAGACTGAGGACATTTTAATTGCGGATTTGTTTTTTAGGAAGTGCATGGTGTCTAAATGTCTTATTATATGATAAAAACAGTGCTAACAATGAATCGCTCTTGCATTTCACTTAGCTGTTGCAACACGTTGGAATTACAGCTTTTATTTTTTGCTCACAAAGTAAAGGTGTGAATGCACAGAGGCTAGCTTAAATATGCACTTGAAATATTGTCTCTTTGTCAAAAATCTCTACTACGCAATATTTCCTGCCTACACCTTCACTGCCTGCAACACTAATTTCATCTTCTGACTTGTTCTTGGAAGATACAGCACAAACTCAGCAGAGTGTGTTTAGTAAAGGGGCCCTACTCCCAGCTTCCATATTGTCGTAGCCCCAGATGTGGCTTCACTGCGGCATTTCCTTTCTAGAGCTACTGGGGGCAACACACAAAGCTGCGCAGGTATTACCAAACACTTACTCTACTAACAAAACGCTAAACCTTTTGACGTTGCCAGTGCTTGGTTACTGATGCAGCTGCTTTACACTGAAATGCACATTGACATGGTCTGATTCACAAAGGCCCTTTGAAAAAAGACGGAAATCTCCTCCTCAGGGTTTCGTCTGTGTTTGAATTAGATTTCTGACTTTTAGGGGATTCACAAAATACCAGGGAGCAGTCCTGGAAATCTAGAACAAGTGTACATTTCCAAGAGCAGTCCTCCTACACAACACTAAATGCGGTGTATTGCTAACTAACCAATCACCTTGCTGAAGCATAATTGCGCAGTCACACATTTTCTTTATTTCCGTAGAACCTCTTCCACTAGACCCATGTAAAAATCTGAGCTTTCGATCTCGTTCCCATTCTAGAAATATATTAACTCAAACTGTCTGGATGTGGCTTTGGGTGTTTCCAGGGAAGCATGTCCATGCAAAATGTTTGCGAATGCCACACATTTGTTGGTTTTTCCATATACTTTCCATGCCATCTCCAATACTCGGACTTTCCAGTTTATAATTATAAATATACAATGGCAGCAAACTTGTCATACAGATGAATTTATGGGTCTAATATGAAAAAACACAGAATACATGTGCTTGGCTCACTTGTGGCACATCTTATGTCTTGCAGGATCATGTGATGGAGTACTGCGAACTACTGGAGGCTGGGAAGGGCACAAGTGCTTACACGAAAGGGGTCAGTCAGTCTCAAGAAGCCTCATTCCGAAGCAGACCTTGATTGACGTGAACGCCAGCCGTTAAAGAAAGAGAGAGACAGCTATGACACGAAGTCAATTGGATGGGCAGATGCACAAGTGGGCAAATACTTCTATTCCTAGATGGACAGCAGCAGAAAACGTGAGAGGCCAGACCGAGAAGGGGGCGAGCAGAGAAAAGGCCGAGCACAGGAGATGATGAAAGCTGACTTGCAGATAGCAGGGGAGCGGGTGGATACTGAGGCAAAAGAAAAGGAGAAGGTGGCAGGAAATTGTGAGAAGAGCTAGTGAAGGCTGCGTCAAAGAGACCAGGGAGGAGGCAATTATTTACGTATAATGAAAAATAAATACCAAACTCTGTGGTTGAAAAATGGCATTTGGAGGTCCATGTCACATAAACCACTCATGTTTTTATTCCTTACTTGTGGTTTAACACAATGTCCCTTGAACCCCGTGAAGTAATTATCACCTTGTAATTCACAACTCCTTAGCAATTATTTTGTATATAACACGGTGTCAAACTGCAATCATGAAATGGAAAAAGACAGGAGATCAAAGACACATTTTTCTGCCTCCAGAGCGCAATATGTATGGATCTGACTACAGATTTGCTTAATCCTGAGCGCTACACAGTTGGTTTCAATTGCCATCAAGGAATATGAAAGCATACTTACAATAGTCTAATGCAGTGTAGTGTTTGGGGAATGTTCAATTAACACAGCCAGATGAAATTGTTGTAATCATTTCTTTAAAGGATGCTGGCCCTTATTTAGATAGAGCTGACAACCGGCCCACCACAGCACTGCCTTTGTGGTTGTGTAACAGATGTAGTACTTATACAAGTAGGAAGTCCAACAAAGACGGTTTGATTAAAAAAATTCATCAAAACTGGCTACCCGTCTGCCATGTTTGGACAGTCAAATTAAAAACTCCAAATGAAGGACTCGAGACAGCACTGGCGACATTCTACTTGTGAGCAGCTCATGATACAGCGGATCGTGTCACGCTACTGAGCCTGAGACAGCACTGACAAACCTCTACTTCTGAGCAGCTTACAACAGAGCGCATCATATCACGCTACTGAGCCTGAGACAGCACTGACAAACCTCTACTTCTGAGCAGCTTACGACAGAGCGCATCATATCACGCTACTGAGCCTGAGACAGCACTGACAAACCTCTACTTCTGAGCAGCTCATGATACGGTGGATCATGTCACGCTACTGAGCCTGAGACAGCACTGACAAACCTCTACTTCTGAGCAACTTACGATAGAGCGCATCATGTCACGCTACTGAGCAGGCCAAGAGTGCGTATGGGAATCTCGTGGCTGCCTCTAAGAAACAGCATGGCTGAAGCATGAGTGGGGATGACAGGCCACTCGAGAAGAACTATATTTAATCTAACGCAAGGCAGTTAAGTACCTGCGAGTATTAGAAAAGCAACTGGAAAAACGGAGTGTGTTCTCTGGGAGTAAGAAGGACCACAAAGTGGCAAGTACTTGAGTATATTACCATGGTGCTTACTTCATGCAAACATCTCCGTGACCCTACAGGAGACAGTGAGGAGACCAACATCCTTGTCTGGCTTACAAGCAAGCTCATTAAGTAAACACGTTAAATTCTTAGACAGGCTCAAATAATGCTGCAAACTGAGCTATGTATGGCAGACGGAGCAGTTTCTAGTGAAGACAAGTGACAATCCATGTGATAAAACAAAGCACAACATCGAAATGAACAAACAAGACACCTAACCAAGCAATGCTATGCCACCCTGCACCCGCAGTAGAAAGAGAGATTAACGCTAAAAGGAATTGAGGCTGCAAATTATCGAGAAACAGGGACAGATGGGCTAAATTGGGATCCCAGAGGCACAATGAAGGAAAATAGAGCACGTACTGAACACTGGTTACCTTTATCTGCTATCTAAGGAATCAAGGGTTACTCTTGAAGGAAAATACAGAGGGGCAGCAGGGATCGCTGATTGAAAAACGTGGCACTGAACGGTGCAGATTAAAAAAGGAAATCTGACAACTAGGTAACAGCACAAGAAAATGATACTACTTGATGGTAAATACCAACAAGCTTGGGAGCTGCAATAACTCAGAATAAGGAAACCACGAGAGACCAAAAACTGCCTTCATAACATACAGGCTGCACAAATGAACCCTTCAATCACAGCGTCTCCAAGATTGAGAATACAACGCACTGTTCCTCAGAGTAGTTTGCGGAAGGAAAGAGGAAAACGTGCCACAGGACTCAAGGAACTGCTTTAACACAATTAAAAGCACATTAAAACTCATGCAGAGGCTAAGCATCAGTGCATTACCTGGCTGTAACATCCATGAAATCAACAGACAATTATATACAAAGTATATATATAATATATACACATATATACACACACACACGCACACACAAAGTATCCTACAGCAGCAGAGCAAAAAGGATCCAACCTTTTGAGGGACTGAAAGAAGTCAGGTTTATGTCCAAAGGACAAAATCCTAATAATGCAGTAAATAACAGTGAACAAAAATAACACACCCTATAATGTTGTGCCACAACTAAATATTTCTTTTGGTATATGAGATATCCTTGTGTTTGCTCAGCTTCATGTGCGTTTGTGTGTTGGGCTTGATGGATGTGCGTGGGGTGTGGTGGTTGGGGGGTTTGAGTGTCTATGTCTGTCTGTCATCCGCCTTTTCCCTCTTCTGCCTCACCCTGCCAACTGTCAGTTTCCTGAGCAGAAAGCGACCGCCTCACTCTGCCACAATTTCGTTTTTCTCCCTGTAGGAACGTAGGATCCTTCTAGCATGGTTAACCCCACTTCTTGCTGGTGCCAGTGTGTGTTGGCCTAGTCTGACTGGGATCTTGCTAATCAGGACCCCGGTCTCTGTGCTTTCTCCCTAAATTGGACTATGGTAAGCACTTTGGTACCCTCCTAATTGGCTACTGGTGTGCCCTTCCCAGTCCCTAGTATATGGTACTAAGGTACCCAGGGAAAAGGTACACCAGGGGTCTCTCATGGGCTGCAGCATGTATCATCACCCATGAGAGTCCACTCAAACTGTGACTACAGGCCTGCCATTGCTGCCTGTTTGAGCTGGTGCTAGCACCACTCACCACAGATATAAGTTTCCTAATATCTGAGGTCACTGCACCAAAAACCTATGTCACCCCTAAGGTAGGCCTTTCAATCCTGAAGGCAGGGTGCTGGGTTATAAGTGTGAGGATGCCCTGCACGAGCAGGACACCCCTACAAACCCAGGAGTCGATACTCCAGGTTTTGTAAGTGCGGTCAGCCATTTTATACATAAAGTGGACATCAAGTCAATTACGAGATGTCCAACTATATGTTGGCTGCACTGAAACTGGTCATGTTTGGTATCAAACATGTTGAAATCCTACCCCAACACCGATTCCAGTGTTGGCTGTAGGATCCCATGTACTGGGTGGCTCCCCTAGAGAGCCCCTTTGTATTCCCGGTACCAGCCTTTCAGGGTCTAACAGCAAGCTAGTACTGCTGCCGACCACAGAAACTATTCTGCCCTGCTGCTGCTGAGCTGAGCTTGAGCAGGGGAAGGTAGAACAACAGGTTTCCTGTCACAGGGAGGTGTGACCACCTTCCAGACAGGACTTGGTGTATTGGGGTGGGGACGTTTGCCAGCACCACCAGACTGCTTTGATGGGCACATTTGGTGTCCTCATTGCATACTCCAGTTGAAACCAGTTCAGGGAGCCGCTGGCTCCCGCTCTGGTGCAAAACTGGACAAAGGACATGGGAGTATCCTCCCCTCTGTCCAGTCCCTCCTCTGGGAGGGACCCCTGAATCGTCCCAACCCTCTCCCTTGGGTACTTAAGGGCTTACCTGTGGGTGGCTCTTTAGATTCATCGTGGGAAAAGATTCAGATCCGAAACCATTTCTACTTCTACCGTCTGGACACTTTGGACTTCACTTTTAGATCCGAGACTCCATCTGGGAAGACTCTTGCTGCTCCTGGTCTCGTCGTCCTGCCAGTGTTCTGCGTCATCTGTGCCTGTGCTTCATCCAGGTTCTTCTCCAGGCCTGTGGGCATCAAAGACACCCAAAAAAATCTCCCAAAGGAGTGAAGGAGTCCCTCCCCTGCATCTGCAGGCAACGCGACTAAGCTGACCGGTCTGCTGCTCCTGACGTCCTCTGGACTTTGAAAGGTCCAGCAACACAAGTGATGGTTCTGCAACTCCCTCAAGGCCTGCACTATCTTCTCACCGAGTTTGAGCCCGGTATCCCTCGTTGGAATCCTTGGAACAGCACCCCTGCGCACCGCATCGACTTACCATTGTCAAGACTTGTTCACTCTCTCCTCCAGAGATCTTCGGGCTTCAAGAAGCTCCAGCCTCCAGCATCTCCTCCTGACAAGATCTTCGTCCTCACCATATCCTCTGCACTGTGGGCCTGCATCTTTGGTGAGCTGCTCAAGGTCCTCTTGCAACTCCTGTGCCTTCGACCTGTGGGTCCTCTTGAGGTTCTTCTTTGGCTCCAGTGGGCTCCCCTGCTTGCTCAAGGCCTGCTTTGACTCTCCTGCCTTTGGTGAGTCCCTTGGATCTTGCTGGTCCCATCACTATACCTTCTTCCTTTTCCACGTCTTTTGCTTCTGCCAAGGCTTGTTGGTGCTCCCGCCGGACACCGACCCCCTGGTTCTCAACTTCCGACGTGGGACAGCTCGTGAACAGCTCCTGGTCTTCCACAGCATCGCCTGGTCCTCACAGCTGCAGCGACAAGGTCACCGCCAACTCTCCTGCATCTTCCGTCATCGTTGGTCATTGGTCTTCCATGCCTCCTGGTCACTCCCAGGTGGCATAGACTCTGTTCCCTCTGCTTGCAGGTATTTCTCTTCAAGAATCCATCCTTGGATTCCACTGGACTCTCACCTTCTTCGACAGCGGCATCTTCACTGAAGTGCTCCATTGTGGTCGACAGTGGTTTCTGACGTCACTTCTCACCTATTCACCCGGCTTCCCTGGTGTAGGTATTCTGGTTCCTGGGGTATTCCCGGGTGGGGTAACTCTCCAGCCTTCCATCTTCCACAGGGTTTCTTCGGGGTCCACTGGGAAGGGTCCTTCTTTTTCAAAACTGCAACAACGACTTTCCCATTGACTTGCATTAAGTATGCAGCTGTGTTTCCACTCTGCACACCGCCTCCGTGGGGTTCCTGGGTACTTACCTTGGGTGGTTCCTTGGGTCCACAGCTCTTCTAAGTCTTCTGAGTCAAGTTTCGACTTCGGTCACAGTTCGCATTCCACTTTATTAGTATATGGTTTGGTCTCCCCCTGGAGATCACTGTGTATTTGTGCTACTTACCTGTTCTTCTTTTAAAATATTGTGTGTATTGTGTTGACATCTCTGGGTACGAGATATACCAATGTGTTAGTGTTAGAAGGTAGGTCTGACCAACTGAGCCGCCCGGATTTTTCGCTTTTTGAACACTTAATTTTTGAGCTTTTACTGTGGGAGAGCCTCATAAGCTGGGACTCACCCACAGTGAACTCATGATGAAACAGACTGCATGTGGATTGCACCTGTGTCCCCCTTGTGAGAGAAGGCCGCTGCGCTGCAGCTGGGGTAAGGGGCACCGGACTGGTTACACGTAGACACGTGTGTACATGCGTATGCACATGTGTAGGGGCTGCGTGGGGGAGATTCCTGTCGTGCGCAGCCCAGGAGCAGGTACAGATAGAATGGTGTGGCAGGAATTATGCAGAGTTGGGTGGTGGCATGGAATAGGCTTTATACTATGGGAAGACACATGTAAGGGAAAGTCAGTGTGCTTTACTGTTTTCACTGTAGGAACACTCCATTATTCTCCTATGAAGATGGGGACCACATGAGGGTAGTTTCACTTCCCTAAGGCCTGCAAATTCCAGACATGCACCAAAGTACACTGTAAGTTGTGTAAAAAGAAGTATTCTGCTGAGTCCAAAGCCATATCTGTACTGCTTATGGGTCATCCAGAAATGTCATATCCCTCTGACTCAGCTCATAACCAGAGCCTGGCTGGGTGTGACCCTGCCAAGCTGGATTAATTGCCTTCCTCCCCAAGCTGTTGCATCAGAGGCCTAGCCCTTCACTGCAAGCATTCCTAAGGGCGAAGGTCTCCTCTCCAGGAGGAAGAGAGGGGGTGGAGCTGCAGGTTATCCATCAGCAGCTGTCACCCGGTGCCAGGTACCGGGTCTGCTTGGGACCATGAAGGCAGCAAGGGGGGGAAGGGGGTTTCCAGAGACCATGTGGCATGAGACCCCTGGACGACGCTATTTTGAACTATCCCAGAGGCCTGTGCAGGAAGGAGGGAGCAGGGGCAGAGAGGTGATGTGTCGCTGCAGGATAGGGAAGAAGAGCCTTCCTGCCAGCCCCCTCCAAATTCTTTTAAAAGGTCTTGCAGAGGAAGAGGAGCTCTCTCTGGGGTGTGGTCTGCTGAGGAAGACTGGTGCTGGAGCCTGGCACCATGGGCAGTTGGAAGGAGGAACCCCCCCCCCCCGACTGTCCCAGGACCCTGGATTGCGCCTGTGGGGAGTCCAGGACCAGTGAGGAGAAGCCTGGGCCTCTGCGCAAAGAGAAGAGAGGCACAGGAGGAGAGCCAGGTGAAAGGCTGGCGCAGGGAGCCAGTGAAGACAGCTCCCTGCTGAGTTCACCCTCTTGGAGGCCAGGAGGGCGAAGGAAAGTGCTCCAGATGGCGAGGGCTGGCCATCCGGAGCAAGAAGAGGCCAAAATGGTGAAAATCGGCCACTTGAGGGCCAGGATATGCCCCCCCAGAAAGTAGGCGACCTTTGCCCTGACCGACGACGAAGCGCGTGGGGCTCCGCCGCCAATCTTAGATGGGCCCCCAGGGTGGGTCAGGTCCCGGGGGCTGCCCCCAGAAGAAGTAAAGTCGGGTGAAATTGCCCAAGAGGGGGGCCAGGAGCCCACCCTGGCCCCCCCGATGAAAACGGAGACAGGGCAGCGCCGTCGCGCCCCCCCCCTGGGAATGGTGAGAGGGACCCGGGACCCTCAACTCCGGGTCCCGCAGAAGTCGGGGAGCGCTGTCGCGCACCCGCGAAGAAGGATGTCGGGGAGCGCCGTCGCGCTCCCCGTGAAGGATTCCCTGGGGCCCGGGATCCCAACTCCGGGCCCCGAAGCCAAGAAGTCAAGCCGGGGAGCGCCATCGCGCTCCCCGTGAAGATTCCCTGGGGCCTGGGACCCCAATTCCAGGACCCGAGTTGGACTGCAAGGAAGGGGGAGTGCCGCTGCACTCCCCCGTGGCCGGAGGAAGGAGGGGGGAGTGCCGTTGCGCTCCCCAGTGGCCCCGCCTAACGAGGAGCAGCCTCCAGGTCTCCCTGTAGGAGCGGGCAGACCAGAATGGAAGCGCTGGCTCCTGCGGCCGCACACGAGCGTGCGGGCCGGGCTGGGAGCCAGCCGGAGCAGCCGGGGGTGGGCTTCCCGAGCAGCATTCCTCACCCATGAGCTGGAAATGTGGGGTGCCGAGTTGGGACCGGGCCCCCGAGAAAAGGAGAAGCGACAGGAGCAGCCGGGGGTGGGCTCCCCGAGCTGCTACAAGCTCACCTGACATAAGGGGTCCGGGTGGGACCGTGACCCCAACGAGGTCGTGTCGTGTCACGGCGTGAGGCCACCCGCCGGGCAGCCCGGCTCTCCCCGGAGCAGCGGGAGAGCCGCTGCTCTAATATGCATGGACCAGGGAGGAAGCGCCCCATAATGTTTGCAAGGCATGTGGAAGCCTGCCAGGAAGCCTGTTTATTTCGGCTTGTGGTGGCCCCAGGTGGACGGGGTCATCGCCAGGTGTGTGTAAAGGTGCAGGGGGAGCTGCAAGAGCAACGCAGACTCCCCCAGCACAAAAGATAAAAGTCCCTCGCTAAGTCTCTGGGGGACCTACCAGGAATAACCCCTCAAGGGCTCAGCCAAGCTCCAACAGCAACCTGGAACTTTTGTCCTTCAGCTGGGGGTGTGTTTGGGACTGCACCAGGGTGTGAAGGGCTGAACTAGGGATATCTGGAGAAGGGCATCCCCTGGAGGTGAAGAGGTGCAATTGCATGAGAGGTGCATTTACCTGATGTTATTTCTTTTGAATGACTGAAAGTCACATATGTAATGTGAAGTCATAAGCAAAGTGGGGTTATGTTGCTGGACATTCCTGCTAGGGTGTCTGGCTGTACATGCTTAATCCTGTGATGGTGATGCCTTTTAGGGGCTTTAATTGCAATGCATTATAACTGTTATCAGATATGATAAGTACTGTCATTCTAAGTGATGCCCAAACATGTATTCTTGCTACTGCGTTAGGTGAAGAACAACCCAGACTGTTAGCCACTAAGATGAAGAGGTGTATACTGTATGGTCAGTATGAGATGCTCAGTCAGGGTTATGTGTCAACATGGCAGGTGTGCCCATTTCAAATGTTTGTTGAGATAATGGGGTGGGCCGCCACTGGTATGATGCCAATGGGAAGGGCCCTCGCTCCAGGTTATGGTCAACCCACTGCATTAGGGGGCAAGATGATATGCGTACATGGGAGTGGTGGTACTAGACCCCACCCCCACCCCCTGCAGGAGGGGTGGAAATGTTATGCAATGTCACAAAGTAATTCCAACAGCTTATGTATATTTGTAAATTGTTGCATAGTATTGAGTGGTGTGTGTTTAATAAATGTACTCTTCCTTTTATAAAGCAAAGTACAGACTGGACAATCAATTATTGAGTGTTATTTCTGCGTACTGGTAAATGGCGATTGCTAGCCCACACCACCTCCCTTGAGTAAGCCTTAGACTGCTCTGCAACGCTACCCTCTGAGAGTCCAGCGCTACAATGGGGTGTTTGGTTCCCAGTGAAGGACAAATGTAGTCATGTTATTTGTGCAGGCCTCACAGATACTGCCTCGTTTTCCAACAGTTAGTGAGTGTGTATAATAAATATAACTATATTTATAACTACACTGTGTGTTTCTTTTTCGTTTAACCTACACTACATGATTAGTTCTGGTAAAACAAGCTGCTTAAAGCTCCTTCCGGGCTAAGCCTGAAGGCTGCTCTCCACAGCTACCACATAGAGAGCTTTCTATGGTTGTCTAAGACCACTACAATCACCATAAGGGTTGTCTGAATTAGTGCAGGGTGCTTCACTTAAATAAGTGTGCACCATATACTAAGCCAGGCTCCTACACTCCCCAACAGCCAGAAGCAAAATCTGAAGGTAGTTCCAGTTTCGGGACAGATATATTGTAGAGGCTCTGGGCTTAACACAGTGGCAAGCAAATCAAAATCACTTGCTACAACACTGCTTACTTAGTTGCACTTAATCTAAATTAACCTTAAAAATGACACGTTATAAGTTCAAACATTACCATATCTAAAATATCAAATGAGCGTATATAGGAACTGCAACAAGTCTGTTGTACTGGAAGGACAGGATTGGGTACCCTTTGTACGTCTTTCAGCTTTTTAGACTGGCAGGGGAGCTTACTACTGACTCCCTCTTTGACGCATATTAAGGCCGCCGGTTTCTAAATACTTCGCAAGTGCTACTGACTCTTTTTTGGATAGTGACTATTCTCTACTGAAGGCCCCACGTATGGACTCTAACTGTGATTCAGAAAAGTATCGTGTTCAACTATAATACGTGGCGGGTGTGGGTTTTTCGTACATGAGATAATACTCTCAACTTTGGGACGTTTTTCCTATGGATTTAGTGCGACGATTTTTAGAAGAAATTGTATTACACCAGTGACGATTCTACTTACTTGTCTTGAAAAAGATTGACGAAACACTTGTCGGCTGAGTTTTCTCTGGAGGCGTTGTTTCTTCAAATTAAACCAACTTTAAATGGAAACAGGATTGTGTTCTTTTTGACGACAGATAATTGTCTGGACTCATATGCACTAACTGTGTTCTAACAATATAATACTAGTACAAGAATGATGTAAAGCACGTTGTTATATGAATAAGTATCCAATATTGTTCTGGATTAAGTGACTTTCTTGGAGAGTGCTTGTTGCAGTTCCTATATACGCTCATATTTTACATTTTAGCGTGACTAATGTGCAGGGGCAACCTTGGGTAGTAGATTGCTGGAACTGTATTAGCACCTTTGTATTTTTCTGTGTATACATTAAGCATTGGCATTGAGTGTTTCCCACGGTTAAATTGTCTTTGGATATAAAGGTCAATACAAGGTGCGATAATTTCCCTATTTTTGGCCACTACTACCCCAATCTTCTTTACATTCTAAAATATTAAATGCAGGGGAAAAGCAACAAAATAGTCCCTATTCAATTGGAAACATAAAAAGAATTCAGGAATGCGTTACCTTCTTCAAGAATTGGGCGTACCACTGCGAAAGGGATCTCCTGCAGCGGCTCCATATACTTGTGTCCCGCGCTCATGATCTTTATCTGCGGTAAACAGAGCACAAGAGTACCAGGCATGCTGGCCTGGCCATGGTACCAGCTTCTCACAGTTCCAGGAATATCCCCAGAAACAATTGTGCTTGGAGATGGAAGGCTGTCATTTGGACAGAACACACAGCAGGATTTCACTTTTAGCTGCAATTGAAAGAACACAAAGTTCAGTCATCGTAAATACTTGAATTAAGAAAATGTTTACATATAAACGACAGCCCAAACATATAAACAGAAGAAGGCCAGCCTACTATTCTGAAACCCTCTTCAGTTTCGATAACTAAATTCCATCTCTGTATACATCACTGTGTGACTGCTAGCGTTCAGTTTTGTTAAGTTCAGCTCCGTAAGTGGAGCTTAAGTACCATTCATGGCCAATCTACTGACTGCTGACAAAGGTTCAAGTGCACAGGGTCTGTTCTGTGAAAGTCAGGCTTTGTGATTTAATCATAAAGGGATATATTGAAGTGTCATGCACGAAGAATGGAGTTTAGCGGTCGTACAGTGCTGATATCAGCTATTTTCACTGTGGTTTTGTTAAAAATAGTTCTTTGTTTACACTATCTCTTTTGAGGCAACACATATGTAGCAATTATTTGTGTGCCTAACCCTGCTTAGACTCAATTTCAAAATGTTTTGGCAGCTCATTTGACCGCAATGTCCCATTAAATTAATTTCATGAGTAGGACTTATGCCCATGGGGAAATCTAAATGCAGGGAAGTGAACATGTTTGAGAATAAAGCCCAGTCCAACTATACATATTATTTTGAATCATTCAACATTCCCTATAACAGCTACCCAACTGTGCAAGGCTTGGGTGAGCCTGATCTCCCCCCTGCTAGAACCCTTGCACTCAAGTCTAAAAGTCCTTACCCTTTCTTAAAGCTGAAGTCTGCTTTGAGCCGTTAACTCTACGTAGAGATATTTGCTAACTCAGAGATACCCTGGGGCAGAAAAGAGCGGTGACTCGCGAACTGCCCCTCTCTCCACCGACAGAAGGCTGCATGGGGAGTCTGCTACAAACCATCTCTGCTTTAGTGACTCTGTGCTGGGCTGCAGAGCAGACAATTTCTTTTCAAGAAGCTCTCAGCACTACTTGCAACTTCTGGAAGGACAGCAAATGGCTGATCACACACAACTCCTCCAACAGACACTGCTAAGCGACCGCTACAGCAGGTGGCCTTAACCGACCTCTGGGCACCGTGACACTCCTACTCAGATCCATCCAGGCTCAGGGGGGCAGCGGTGAGTGGTGCAGCGGCACCGGGGCCCTGAGGATGGAGGAGGGGACCCCCTCCACACATTACCCACTGCATTTAGCGTTCTGAAAGCTTTAAACACAGACCATGCATGGGGCCCTACACTTTGTTTACTCTTGGGGCAAAGGGGCGGGTTGGGAGATTGGAGCAGAGATGCTAGAGGAAATCGGAGAAATGGAGAAAGGAAAGGGAAAGGGCGAAACTTAGAAGGAAGAGGGAAAAGTGACAGAACGGGAAAGGGCTATACGGAGGAGCAAAGGGAAATAGGGAAGAGGAAGACAAAGGGGCAGAAATAAAAATGGTATGTAAAGAAGAGAGAAAATGATGCAAGACAGAAAGAAGCGGCAGAAAGAGACTTAACAGGTAGTTTTATAGGATGTTGGTGGAGAGAAGGGTGGGAGCGGACAGGAGAAAGGAGAGGAGAGTGGGGAAGAGGGTTTAAGGTGAGAGAAAGGGAGGAAGGCAATAAGAGCGAGTGAGAGACAGGAAGGGAAGAGACACAGGAAAGGACTGAGAGGAGAGCATGAAAGGAGGATGGGGATGAGAGAGGAAGAGAGAGAGCGAGGACAGGGAAAAGACGGGAAGAAGAAAGACCTTTGAGACCTCTACCTACTATTAGGCCAGCATGTGTGGTGATACTCGGTCTACAGCACCCCAAATATGACTGTCTTCTATTACCAGCCTAGGGCGCAGGGGACCTATTGTTCTTTTCTTGCATTAGGGCCCAGGGCCCCTTGCTACACCACTTCACAGGCTCGTCTACGTTGAAAGTGTAAGTCTGTCTTCTGAAGCTGCAGCCCTCCTCCTCTTTAACGCGTGGAAGTAATCCAAACTTGTCTTTTTCTTATGTTGCTTTCCACTGTGGTGTGTGTGTCTGCCTGGGAGAAATCCTGGACACCAGGAAGTCACTAGCTGCGGGGATCATGAGGCACATATTGGAATAGCACTGGAAACTCGGTTTGGAGCTGTAGTGTTGCTATTGTTATCATTTTAGTGTAGGAGTTGTTGTAATGCTGTACTTGTAGTTCTGCGTGTGCACTTGATGTGATGTAGTGTTAAATGTAATGTAGCTGTTTCTTGAAGTTTTGTAGTTGTACGCTAGAACAGTTGTACTGCGGATGTGTTCTGGCTGTGTTAATGTGGTAGTGCTGCATTTGTAGAATTGCATAGAGCTATACAATGACACTTTTGGAGATTCGAAGCTGAAGCCTTGTAGTATTTGTAAACGTGCACTTATAGAATTCTAGTTTGGTTTTTACCTGTTCAATTGTAGAACTGCAATGTTTTGTAGCTGTGCAATTGAGTAACTACAGACTTGTTATAGGTGTTCGGTTGTAGTGTTACTGATGTGCACTATTAGTGTAGTGATATTTTTGTAGACATGAACATCTAAAGTTGTGCATTTGTTGAGTTGTGGTTCGGTAGATGTGTAGTTGTTGAGTTTTAGTAGTTGTAGAGTTTGAATGTTGCAGACAAGCAGTTCTAGAGTAATGCTCCTAATTTAGATGTGCAGTTTTAGGTACTTGGTGGCAGAGTTTAAAAATCTTGTAGTTGAAGAGTTGTACTGTTGCTGTGGGTGTGCAGTTGTATTACTGTAGTGCTGTAGTTGTAGTTTTTGTATTGCGATGCTTACTGCAGATGGAAGACAAGTAGGGAGAGCAGGACCTGGAGGGCTGTAAAGCAGCTTTCCAACAGATGAACTCCCTATTGCAATCTTTAATTCAGCAGCAGATGCACACAGCCACACAAAACGCACAAGTTACTAACTTGTGTAACGATATATCTGTAAGAGACAGTAGTTAGTGACAGATTCCTTACCTTAGAATATCCCCAGGCGTCAGGCTGGATCCGGAAAGTTTTTGCGTAGCAGTATCCCTGCGCGTCGGTAGGCGGCGTCGTGCGGCTCCGCGTCCGTAGTCGGGATCGCCGAGTAGACGTCGCGGGCAGTACTTAGACGCCGCCCCTGCGCGCTGACGTCAGTTCTGTACACGACTTTCCGCGCCAGGAACGCAGAGCTATGCAAGAAGCTGACATAGGTGTCTGAAAAATACTAGGGCTCTGAAAGGGATGTCCTTAACCCTAGAAATCAGTTCGCAGAACGGGGAGGATGGGTGGTGCGGTAAGGAATCTGTCACTAACTACTGTCTCTTACAGATATATCGTTACACAAGTTAGTAACTTGTGCATCTGAAAGAGACACGTTAGTGACAGATTCCTTACCTTAGAATAGATACCCCAGCAATACCAACCCCGGTGGTGGGTCTGCGAACAGATTCAGACAAGGAAGTCCCGGAGGACAGAACGGCCAAAGAAGCCGTCCCTCCGGACCTGGCTGTCAAGGCAGGAATGTTTGGTAAATGTGTGCAGCGAGGCCCACGTAGCTGCCTGACATATAGCCTGTAACGGAACACCGCGGCCTAAAGCCGTGGTAGCAGCCGTGGCCCTGGTGGAATGGGCACGCAGCCCAACAGGAGGCTCCTTCTTAGCCAAAGAATAACAGGCCTCGATACACAGGATGACCCAGCGGGAGATGGTCCTCTTGTGTACCGCCCGACCTTTTTTGGCGCCCACATAGCCAACAAAGAGCTGGTCATCCACCCGGAACTGTTGTGTGCGGTTGTTGTAAAAGGAAAGCGCACGTTTTGCGTCCAGACGGTGGAGCCTCTCTTCCTCTCTGGAAGGATGCGGAGGCGGAAAGAAGGTGGGCAAAGTGATGGTCTGCCCAATGTGGAAGGCAGTAACCACCTTTGGCAAGAAGGACGGACGCGTCCTAAGAACAACCTTGTCTGGATGAACAGACAGAAAGGGGGTTTGCATGAAAGAGCCTGGAGCTCACTCACCCGCCGAGCGGAGGTGATGGCCACCAGAAAGGCTGTCTTCAGAGTAAGAAGACGAAGAGGACAGTTATGCAGAGGCTCAAAGGGAGCGCACATTAAGAAGGTAAGAACCAAATTTAAGTCCCACTGAGGCATTATAAACGGAACAGGAGGAAAGAGGTGTGTAATGCCTTTAAGAAACCTGTTAACAACAGGGGACTTAAAAGAGAGGGCTGATCAGGAAGCCTGAGGAAGGCCGAGATTGCACAAAGATAGCCCTTGATGGTACCCAGGGCAGAACCCTGTTGGGCCAGAGAGAGAAGGAACAGAAGAACCTCAGAAAGAGGGGCAGAAAGGGGATTCACAGCCTTTGCTGTGCACCATGCCACAAACTTATTCCACCTGCAGGCGTATACCACACCTTAGTGGAGGGACGCCTGGCTGCCAGAATCACATAACAAACTTCGGGAGGCAAGTCGAAAGGAATCAACTGCCGCCGCTCAATCTCCACGCAAGCAGGTGTAGACTGGACAGGTTCGGGTGGAGGACCGTCCCCTGCTGCTGCGACAGAAGATCCTCCCGAAGAGGCAGACGGATCGGGGGATCGACGCTCATACTGAGTAGCTCGGGATACCAAACTCTTCGAGCCCAGTCCGGAGCCACAAGAATAACTTGGGCCCGGTCGCGCCGAATCTTCTTCAACACTCTGGGTAGAAGTGGTATAGGCGGAAAGGCGTACAACAGACCGCAACTCCACTCGCGACGAAAAGCGTCGCCGAGCGAGTGCCGCCTTGGAAATTCCAACGCGCAGAACTGCTGACATTGCGCGTTCTCTTCAGTGGCGAACAGATCTAACCAAGGCTCTCCCCACTGTAGAAAGAGACCTTGCGCCACCTCTGAGTGAAGACGCCATTCGTGATCCATCATGCACCTGCGGCTGAGTTCGTCCGCCCTGGCGTTCAGGGAACCTGCCAAGTGTTGAACCATCAGGAAAATGCCCTGATGTTCCAGCCATGTCCAAAGGCGCAGAGCCTCCTGACATAGGGTCCACGACCCCACCCCGCCCTGTTTGTTGCAGTACCACATGGCGGTGGTGTTGTCTGTGAACACCTGCACTACCTTCCCTTTGACAGAGGGAAGGAATGCCTTGAGTGCAAGTCGGATCGCCCGGAGCTCCAGAAGGTTGATATGGAGCCGGGACTCCGCCGGAGACCAGAGGCCTCTGATCTCCGCCTCTCCCATGTGACCGCCCCATCCCAGAAGGGACATGTCCGTCACAACTGTGTGCTCTGGCTGGGGAAGGGAGAGGGATCTGCCCATGACCCATTGCCGGTTCGAGAGCCACCACTGCAACTGTTTTGCAGTCCCCTCCGAGATCTGGACGTGATCGGACAGGTTGCCCTGGTGCTGCGCCAACTGGAACTTCAGGTCCCACTGCAGAGCCCGCATATGCCATCTGGCATGATCGACCAGGAGGATGCAGGAGGCCATGAGGCCCAGCAGCCTCAGGGTCATCCGTACCGAAACCCAGGATAGAGGCTGAAAGATCGGAATCATAGCCTGAATATCCCGGACTCGCCGTTCGGGAGGAGAGGCCCGAAACTGCGTCGTGTCCAGAACTGCTCCGATAAAAAGGAACTGTGGAGAAGGAATCAGGTGCGACTTCGGCACATTGATGGAGAACCCCAGCGAGTGCAGGAGTTCGGCCGTAGTCTGGAGGTGGGAGACGACTGCCTGGGACGAGCCCGCCTTCAGCAGCCAGTCGTCGAGGTAGGGGAGACTGGAACCCCTGCCCGGCGCAGATGAGCTGCGACCACCGCCATCACTTTCGTGAACACCCGAGGGGCACTTGTGAGGCCAAAGGGGAGCACAGTGAATTGAAAATGCTCGAGGCCCACCATGAACCGCAGGTAACGCCGGTGGGCCGGCAGGACGGGGATGTGGAAATATGCGTCCTGCAAGTCCAACGCTACCATCCAGTCTCCAGGGTCGAGGGCAGTCAAGACCTGAGCTAAGGTGAGCATCTTGAACTTCTCCTTCCGGAGGAAGCGATTGACGTTCCGGAGGTCCAAGATAGGACGCATGTCCTCCTTGTCCTTTTTGGGCACCAGAAAGTAGTGCGAATAACAACCACGCCCTACTTCTGGGGTCGGAGCAGCTCGATGGCCCTCTTGGCCAAGAGGGCCGCAACTTCCTTCTGAAGAAGCACCAAGTGATCCCCTGACATGCGGTGGAATTGAGGTGGCATGGCTGGGGGGATGGTGTCGAAGGGGAGGGAGTAGCCCCTTCGGACAATGTCCAAGACCCACCTGTCCGAGGTGATGGCACGCCAGTGGTGAAGGTGATGGCGGACCCTGCCCCCTACTGGCGTGCTGTGCACCTGAAAGGAAGGACTAGGAGGGCTTGGAGGCCGCGGGCGGGGCGGGGTTGGTGGCCTGACCCGCACGCTGGTTGCCTGACCCGCCACGGCGGGAGCCACGTCCTCGGCCCCGCGAAGAAGCTTGCTGCGCGGGCCGGTGGCTGGGCAGCGGACGTGACTGGGCGCCCCTTCCGTGGCCACGAAAGGGGCGAAAAGCAGACGGTAGCGGAGGGCGTACAGCAGAAAGGCCCAGGGACTTGGCCGTAGCCCGTGAGTCCTTAAAGCGCTCCAGCGCATGGTCTGCTTTGTTTCCAAAAAGACCGACCCCATCAAAGGGCATGTCCATAAGGGTGTTTTGGACATCACCCGAGAAACCAGTGGTTCTCAGCCAGGCATGACGGCGCAGCGCCATTGTCGTCGCAAGCGATCTGCCTAGCGAGTCGGCGGTATGAAGGCCACATCTGATGGTGTATTTAGCCGCATCTCTTCCTTCCGCAATGGCGCGGGAAAGCAGTGTCTGGACCTCCTCAGGACACTGGGGCAGAACTTGCGCCACCGAGTCCCACAGAGAGTGGGAATATCGGCCCAAAAGGCAAGCGGTGTTGACGGACCGCAAGCCAGCACGGGAGGAAGAAAAGACCTTCTTCCCAAATTGATCCAGGCGTTTGGATTCCCTATCCGGGGGAGCGGTAGGGAAGGCGGTTTGGGAAGTAGAGGCTTGGACAACCAAGCTCTCAGGAGTGGGGTGTTGGGAGAGGAACAGGGGGTCGCCCGGAGCGGGGCGATGGCGTCGGGCCACGTTCCTATCCACAGGAGCCCCTGTGGCGGGCTTGGACCAGGTGCCCAAAAGAACGTCGGAAAGCGCGTCATTAAACAGCAGCAGTGGCTCCGAGGAGGTAGCCGCCGGCTGAAGCACTTCCGCAGACCACTGGCATCCCCAAGTTCCTCAGCCCAGTCCTGGTCGAACTCACACTGCTGTGTGAGAGGGTCATCCGACCCCTCCCAGTTCTCTTCGTCCTCCTCTGGTTCAAAATAAGGAGGAGGGACATGCGGGACCCAAGGTCTCATCGGCGTCGGAGCCGGCGTTGAGCGACGTCGGTCCAGCGCCGTGTCCGGATCCGGAGAGAACCGGGGCACGACGCCGCCCGGAGCCCCGGGCGGCTTCGGGAACGGCACCGGAGACATCGGCGCCGGTGGAGGTGTTGTTAGGTCAACCGGCGTCGATGGGGGTTGTGGCAGCACCGGAGCCGAGGCCGGGGCCGGGACAGAGGCTGGTGTGACAGGCGGCGCCGGGACCGGAGTCGCCGGCGGCGCCGGAGAAACCCCATCAGGGCCCGAAGGCGCACCGGGGGTACCTTGAGGCCCGAAGAGGCGGGCCATGGCCGACAGGAATTCCTGTATCTCGGCCGGAGTCGCCGCCCAACCCGGATAAGGGGGGTAATGCGGCGGCGGCTCCACAGGCACTCCCGGAGCCGCGGGGGCGGGGACGGTGCCGACAGGACCCTCAGCCGAGTCGCGAGACCGGCGAGGCGAAGTCGTCGAGCGATGATGCTTCTTAGACTTCTTATGCTTCGACTTACCGGAGGAGTGCGAAGACTTGGACCCCGACGACCGATGAGGACTCCGCGACCGGCCCCTCGACCTCTCACGTGACCGGGGCTTGGTGCGGCGCGGAGCCGACTGCCGGACCTCGAGGAGCTTTTGAGACCGCTTTCGCAAAGCCTTCGGATGCAAGGCCCGGCAGTCGGGGCACGACTTGGGGTCGTGGTCGCGCCCGAGGCATTAGAGACAATCAAGATGCGGGTCCGTGATCGACATCATTCGACCACAGGCGTCGCATGGCTTGAAGCCGGGCATCCCTACCGACACCTTCGGAGTCGAGCGACTCGAGAAAACAGTGAAAAATCACCAAAAAACTTAGTCAAAAAATGACTAGGGCACTGCTCTTCCCGGATCTGCGCTTACTGGCGTGGAAAAAGAAAGAACTGATGTCAGCGCGCAGGGGCGGCGTCTAAGTACTGCCCGCGACATCATCCCGGCGATCCCGATGCCGACGACGGACGCGGAGCCGCACGACGCCGCCTACCGACACGCAAGGGTACTGCTACGCAAAAACTTTCCAGATCCAGCCTGACGCCTGGGGATATTCTAAGTTAAGGAATCTGTCACTAACGTGTCTCTTTCAGATAATGTGCTCAGTTTTCATTGTTTTTTACTATATTTTTTAGGTCAGGATCACGCTTGTAAAGGCAATATAAGAAATGCTCAGGCTTTTTGCAACTTTAAATTTACGTGCTCAAAATGACATCTAGAAAACATTTTCGATATTTTCGTGTAGTTATTTCTGTTCTTATTATTTTAACCTCATTTAAATGCCTGCATATCCACGTATGGACGTTTATTAGAAATGCTGTAGAAAAATGTTAATTTACATTTTGTTCACTTGGGTACGAATTTCACGGAAGAAATAAGAAACATGAGAGCATTATTAAAGAAATGTTAAGGGTTTGAAGGGTGTAACGTGTGACAGTGAGAGCGACAACCTTAAAGCAGAGATCAAGAAGGCACCTCCTCCTTGCACATTCAGTACAAAGAATACGTCACACGCGTGACGTGAAAGTTGTCTTAAGCCAATGCAAGTGTACAATCAGGGAGTACCCAGAACACAACACCTCCATGTTCCATGTCCTACACTCCATGGATGCAGCCTCAGCTGGATACACACAGTATGTCACATGCGTGACATGGAAGTTGTCTTAAGCTAATGCAAGTGTACAAGGAGTGAGTACCCAGAACACATCACCTCCAGGTTCCATGTCCTACACTCCATGGATGCAGCCTCAGCCGGATACACACAGTTACATAGCGCTGCTGGGGAGAACCCCTCCCCTTCTCTGCACTTCATTGGGGCTTCTTAGTGCAAGCCAAAGTATGCTAGCCTAGAGCGCAACATGATGATATTGTTACTTGTTTCAAATAAAATGTATTTCAGTGGGGAATTGTCCCTCTACTTAGTAATTGCACGATGTAAAAAGTGTTAAAAAATGCCAACCTCCAAACCACCTGCCAAAAGATCACATCATGGTTGGGATGGAAACACACAGAAACAGTATATCCTCTGCACTTTAAGGTTTTAGATTACCCTCCTTTCGTCACCCTTTTCATAAAAACTATTAATTATGGCTCAAGTTTTCATTTTTACAGTTCCACATGTTGTCCCTTTTCAATATTGGACAGTAGTCAATTGCTTTAAAGGAACAGTATATGTAATGTCCGCATCGCTTGCTGCAATATTCATCATTCTGATGCTCCGATCTTCCTTTTCTTACTAGGAAATGATCTGCCATAGCATCTCTTGAACAATCACCTCTCGTTGCTCTAAACTTTGAATCTCCGGTCTGGCTTCTCTTCTGTCGTGCAGGGCCATAAACTGGGTTACTGGAATTATGCAATTCTGTAGCATTTACCGCATAATTGAGGTTGTACCACTCTTAACACTTGATCCACCACCGGCTGGATAATTCGTAGATCCAAACAAAAATCAACTTTGCTTCTAGCTTAATAAAAAAACACCACACATAATGATGCATGGTGGCAGACATTTTGCTGAGATTAACTGTTTGTTCCTTTTTCAGTTGCTGCTCTTTGTATTCAGGTGTTAAACTGGCACAAATGAAGGAAACCTTTCGCCTAGACAGTATTAGGGTGTGTTAAAATGACAAAACAACAAAATAATACAGCACAAGAAGGTGGCACTTTATGCCAGATAATTTGCGTTTTCTTGTCCAATAATTTAATCAAACCTGCCATATAATTTGGTGCTATACTGCTGCATAATTCCAGTTGTCCTGGCCACAGGAAGCACCTACACCCTTCTACCTTTTATTGAAAATATATCCAAGATTTCGATCGAGATTGAATGCACATTACAAGGCCTGGAAGATGGAAGTGTATTGGCAGTAACAAAGAATACTGGTAAGGAATACAATCCTTAGCTTCTAGTCTCATGTTACGGTCCATTCCTTCACTCAGTATGAGAATCTAAGTCAATTCCTTCACTCAGTATGAGAATCTAAGTCAATTCCTTCACTCAGTATGAGAATCTAAGTCAATTCCTTCACTCAGTATGATAATCTATCCAACTCGCCCAGTAGCTCGATTGATACAAGCCACTTGAATCAGGCCCGCTGCAAACATATCTAATTAAGTGATGGAACAATTGAGTCAGTACAGTCTGTACCTGCTTAAGCTTGGGGGACCAAAAACAGCACAGCTTTATCACTATCCGTTGTAAATGAGCCTATAATGAGGTACATGTCCTAGGTGGAGCTCAAGAAGCCGTCCTGCAAATCAGAGTCACCTCTGCCCCATCCACGTATGAAGCCATCATGCCAATAGAGCATCTCTGCTGGACTAAAGCAGGCGGCTTAACTTGCACCTGGCAGAATGCAAAAGAGAAATCTGTTCACACCTTCATGCTGGAAAAAATAGGCGATGCTTTTTGCAACTATGAAACCGGAAAACAGAGCTTCAAAGTAAACAAGGGCATTTTTATGGTGCATCGAATCCAAAGCCATCTTGGTGCTGGCACCATCAAGAAGTAGGAAGATTTTTAATGTTTTCAGCATTGTCTTGAATACAATCAGTTTTGATGGGATCAATGAAAAGAGTGTTCCGTCATTGAACAGCCCTAAAGACCCCGAAAAGTTCACCCTCTTCAGTGCTCTTATTAGAAGAATAGAGCCAAGCCCTCCTTGTCTATTCAGTTCAAAGGCTGACAAGGAATAAGGACAACCAGGATTCAAGACACAGTCTCAGATACAGAAGAATATAAGCAAACAACATATGTGTGCTACGGTCCGTGTGAAAGATAGCCAGAGAATGTCTGTGACCAGTTCTACACGAAATTAGCACAGGTATCCCACGGACAACTCGTAATGACCAAGTCCCAGACCTGACAAAGTAAAGGACTGTATGGTATGTTCATACAAATATTCCACCCACAGTGGTGCTATCTGAAAAATTATTTTACAACACTGAAAACACCTACAAATAGAACCGGACTTTAATTGTATTTTCAGTGGCAAGGCATCTGCATTGCAGAGCAGCAATAATTTGAAAATAACACTTATAATAATTAAGAAACTACAAATTGGGGTTAAAAGCAAAAGAGGCGCTTTCCCTTGCCATAACTGTGGAAACATTTATGCAGTTATCCAGGGTGAGGGAGTGTAGTACTCAAATACTGCAAAAACAGTTAAATATCTTCTACTACGCCACATGTGACACTACAAACCGCGTTTGCTGCTGAAATGCACCTGTGCAATAACCGATGTAGGACAAATAGAAAGGAAGATCAAAATCCACTCTAAAGCACTCTAGAGTAACATCGGGACAGAAAACAAAAAATCAATAATGGCAATGCATTTCAAAGACCGAGACAAACCATCAATGCGTTGCTATTTAACATACTAAACTTGATCGATAATAGAATACACTGCAATAAGAGGAAGTACTTGTTACGAAGGGAAATAATATAGATTAATAAATTAGATTGCCTTTGCCTCGTTTCCAAGGGGGCTTAGTGATTGGCTGGAAACGGCCTATTGTTTCTATAAATCTACTAATTACATTTTTCAACAACTAGAAAACAGCATGACAATTGACATGTCTGGTGCAGTCAATTGTTGACACACTACTTCTAGGCAGCTTATGATACAGCGGTTCATGTCACGCTACTGGGCCTGAGACAGCACTGACGGCACTCTATTTCCGGGCAGGCCATGATACTACGGGCAATGCCACACTACGGGGGTTGAGCCAGCACTGTTGACACACAACATCTGAGCAGGCAATGATGTAGCGGACAATGTCACACTACTGGGGCTGAGCCAGCATTGCTGACACACTACTTCTGGGCAGCTTATGATACAGCAGATCATGTCACGCTACTGGGCCTGGGACAGCATTGACGGCACTCTATTTCTAGGCAGGCCATGGTACATGATGTACAAATTACGGACAAAGGACATCCGGATACTCATCAGGTGCTTTGAGGTGTAGGATACAGGCAAACAACAAGAAACAATAACAATCAGCACTTAAAAAACACTACTGAGTTGTACTGACTGCTCAGAAAGTAAGGTCGGACTATGGTCACGCAGGGAGGTGCACACTGACATCAGAAAAATATACAAGTGGTTAGTAAAAATTGACAGTCAAAACCAAAGGGGGGAGTGTAGAGGTCAACAACAAGGGGACCTATCCTCCACGGCACTTAGTTAGTAATCAAATGAGGTACCCTCAACACAGGGAAAAGTATCGTATGCTTGCAGGAATTTAGAAACAGAAAAGAAAATAATTTTTTCTTTTCATAAAACCCTCACCCACCCGGGTTTCCCCTGGGTGGCACGCTTCATCATTTAATCTTTTGTTTTCTTTATATCATTGCAGGTCTTTTTGATATTTAAACGCAGGCCAATTTGGTACTGTATGTACATTTTTGTATTTTTGATTATTGATGTGTACAGTGTGACACTAGGAGTAGGAACGTCATTTCTCTTTTCTAGGTCCTGATGAAATGCCTTGGGGAAAGGCATGAAACTAGACGACCAAAATAAGGGAAACAACAGGTATTAGTGCCTAAGGTTCTCCCACACATCCCCAGATTTTAGCATACCATTTTGGGGGTAGGAAATAAATTTGTTTTTAGACCCACTAATCTGGTATTTTTAACCATTTTTTCTTCACCTTTGGAGTAAAAAAACCCACTCCCTTTATCAAATTCATCATTCAGTGGTTAGGTGTATAGGGACACCCAATCTTTTTACTAACTAGTGCTCCCACGTATTCATAGGTAGTAGCACGCCCTTGTCCGTAGAGGGCAAGGATGGGCCCAATGATGAAGCATGCCACCCAGGGGAAACCCGGGTGGGTGAGGGTTTTATGAAAAGAAAAAATTATTTTCTTTTCCGTTTCTAAATTCCTGCAAGCATACGATATTTTTCCCTGTGTTGAGAGTATCTCATTTGATTACCAACTAGTAAAAAATGACAGTCATGCATCTCACGCAGAATGATGGCCGTACGTGGAAATACAGTGGAAATGAGAACTCTAGTCAGACTTTGTGGTAGGAGATGGATTACAAAAAAGTCTCTGCTTATTCTGGGATATGAACTAAGGGGTATTGGGGCTGATAGATACAGCATTTATGTAGTCTATGACGTTTAAAGATACTTGGAGTTCATTTCACTTTAGGAGCGGCTGTTTTTCTCCTTTTGCATAATGAACTGCACTTATTGATACCTCCTGATGAAAGCCAACAATGCCCAAAATGTATTAAGCTATAAAACAAAACGGGGGCGTGGCCAAGCCAGCCATGATGGCGGACGTGTCCAGCTGAGGCTCCGTTATCCCGCACTGGGGGAGCCTCAATCTGGTCCACCTAGATCGGTAACGCCAGCAACGACATCTGAGTATCCAGAACCTGCCCAAAAGTCACGGGGCGACGAGTCGCGGAGCCCAACCCGGCAGAGGCTCAAACTCAACATGGCGACGCCCGTGGAGCGGAGACGGGCCCAGTAGCTGCGAGGGCGGACTCTCTGGCAAACACGCTTCACTGCGCCCTCAACACTAAACCAGCAGAAGCTGAAATGAATCCGAAGGAGTGCTAGCAGGGACCTGGGTGCGGTAAGAGCGGCCATCGAGGCGAGGTGTAGAGCGACCGACCCGCCCCCTCCCCCTCCGAGAGCGACGGGGCTAAACGCGCGGCCCGGCTGGAACTGCGTAGCGGTGAAGTGGAACACGAGAAGGAGAGACGCCCACGCTGCCTAAGGCGGCCGCTGCAACCAAGGACACCGGTGAGTGACTGGGGGCCCCCAAAGCACAATCAGTCGCTGCCAAAGCAGATAGCCCCAGAAACACTAGACACGGGAGGCAAAGCCCCTCCCACATCGGCTCCGCCGAGTCTCGTGTTGCTCCCAGTCGAGGAGCATAATTACTACTATGCGAGTGTAGAGATAAATGAGCATTAAACGAAGTAACGCAAGCACCAGCCAAAGGGAGTCCCCAAAACAGAGAGCAAAGACACTTACACTGGGCTAATCAAGCGGTTGTTCCCGTCCAGGTTACAAAGTCCGTGGGAGCACGCCCAGGGTCGATAAACCCTGTATGAATGATCGAAGGGGGACTATAACAGACCTGGAGAGTCCACAAAGAACATTGGCAGTAAAGAAGACCCCCCCCCCCCATTAACAAAGCTGTGTCACACCCCAAAAAAAGGAACATGTACTGCACCTAGTGGTGAAATCAAACTGATGCTACGCCAACATAAAGAAAATTACAGCGGTATGTGAAATCATCATAAAGCTGGGGAGTAAAGTGAAATCAGTGCCACACAGTGACTAGTGATTGCCCAATAGATCTGGCAGCAACGCACCACGCGCTGACCATGGCAAAATATACTACTGCACAGTACACTGAGCACTGTCGCCATGAGCCAGTGTAAGCCTCCACCAGCAAAAAGAGGCCAACACATAACCCGCCGCTATAAGTTGAGGCGCGCACAGCAAGCACCCAGGGAGATCAACCAAAAGGTATAAACAAATAGACTCCCCACTCCCAACCTGGAGAGGCAGCGTGAAAAGAACTGACGTTGAGAAGGGAACTCACTCAGCATTCGAAATGACGCAAATGCGGATAAATACTGGGAAGTGTGCCGCTCGACACCTACATCGAGGTGCGGCCCAAGATCAGGAAGTTAGTATAGAGGGGGAAAGTCCTGTCATCCCTTTGCTGTTAAGGCCCAACCAAAGTACGAAGGGCGGCCAGACTTCAGTCATAGGCAAGTGAGCTGGTGGACCCACTGTGAACCCATTTAACTTCACGCAGAATGGAGAAACTTCGCTCCCACACCAGTTCCCTGGTGCCCGCCACAACACAAAGCGACTCTGCAGGTACCAAACCACAACAAGGGGATACGGAGGCCCCCCCTGCGCTGACCATGTCCGAAAAACTGGATAAGGTTTTGGAAGCGATTGAGCATTCCAGAGTCTCGATGGAAGAACGATTTGGCACTCTGGCTACGGACCACAACCTGCTTCGCGACGATCACTGCAAGCTTGTAGACAGAGTGACAGACGGGGAGAAGACAATTGCAACCCTGCAACTGTCAATCAAAACACAACAAGAAACATTGCGGACCCTGCTGAGCCGGGTGACGATCCTGGAGGAACGCGTAGACGATCTTGAAGGGCGGTCACGGAGATGTAATATTCACGTCCTAGCCTTCCAGAAGACATTGATGGGACAAATCCCATAGAATATATGGAAACCTGGACCTGATCATTCACGCCGGATACAGACCTCACCGCTTTCTTCTCAATAGAAAGAGCGCACAGGGTACCAGCTCGTAGGCCGCCACCGTGCTCACCGCCCCGCCCACTACTCGCAAAATTCCTTCACTATAGAGCAGGGATGCTGTCCTCCAGGACGCAGGGCAACACGGTCCTATTCAAATTAAGAAGAAACACACAATGCTCTTCCTGGACTATTCCCAAGCAGTGCAGCATCAGCGATCCTCATTTCTGTAAGTGAAACAACGTCTTCGTCAAGAAGGAATCCAATATTCACTGCTGTTTCCAGCAAGACCCAAAATCATTCATGGATCAAAACTGTAAAAATCGCCCAAGCTCGAACTTTAAAAACACAAAATATCGTCCAACTCTGAGGGGCAATCGACGGCGCTCCAAAAGAAAAAGCCAACATCCCAAATCTGAGAACCGCACCCAACTGACAGGGCCCCCGGACCTAGAGCAAATTACTGCAGAACGAAGGCAAGCCCAACAGGCAGCAGCGGAAATAGGACGAGCCTCACAAACAACAGATGTCAACAGATGCCCCCATCTCTTCACATCAGAAGAAGAAGGCAGTGATGAGACTATATCTCAAACGGGCTCGTTGACCCCACCACTGGCAACACCGCAAACAGCTGATACGTTGATATGACTTGTAGCCACTGCTGAGCCTGTATCTCAATTGTAGATCAACTAATAGTGCCATAATACCATACATGATCCAATGCCACGTGTGGCGCACGCTGGGCCACCGATAGGCTTCTCCATACAAAATAATCCTACAAATGCCACCGACAGAGCCGGCGTAGATGCACGGCCAACCAGACCCCACAATACATTAGAGTTTCAGTAACATGCTGAGTTTGGATGTACCGCCTGTTGCGGTAGGTCCCCAGTATTGGGAATATCTCCCACCCCAGTTGACCTCCCCCATTCAGTCACCCACTGCTACACTGAAGGTATGTTTGCAGTTAGATGAGCGAAATAAGCCCATGCGTGACGCCAAGGCTAAACTCAGAGAGGTGCATATACTACAATCCCGCCCCACACCCCCTCGGGGCGACTGAGCCGAAACACTCACAGAACCCCATTGCGCGAAAAGGCGATATTACTATCCTCACACTTAACGTGTGAGGTACACACATGGCACGCAAGAGATATGCAGTGTACACTTACATAAACGACAGAACGCGCAGGTTGCAATGCTGCAGGAAACACACTTAGAGGCAGGGGAGCTCGACAAATTGCGCGAACGCTGGCGAGGTACATTCTGCGCAACAACATATTCTGCGTTTGCCCGAGGAACGCTCATTTGCCTGCGACCAGGGGTACCGTTCCGGGAACTGTCCAGAGCGATCAACGCGGAGGGATGCTACACCCCATTGGAGGGGCGCTTGGACGCTCAACCAATTCCACTAGGCAGTAATTAAGCACCAAATACAGAGCAGGGGAAATACTGGGACTCCCTTTCGCATACGCTGGCCCAATATACCGTGACGCCCTCGATACTGGGGGGAGACTATAACTGCACACAAACCAGATCCCACCCGCCACATCCACCTCCCCAGCAATAACACAAAGCGCTTTAACACGTGGATGGGATACAACAAGTAAAGGGGAATGCCCAAATCACCCTCCTATACATGGGCAAAGAACATCTCAAGGATGAAAAACAGAAAAAGTACGGAGGAATAAATTCACCATTTATTTCCGTCAAAGGCACCATCAATTACCCTGACGGTCTCAATAGTTAATATTGCTACACATACTCATAATTCATTTAGGTACATATGCCATAGGGCAGGTCTCCGGCACATCATAACATACTTCAATCACACACTAGCAAAATAAATACATATATGATTACCAAAACATCATACGAATAATAAATCACAAACTAACAAAACAATTACATATATAATTACAAAACATCATAAAAATGTACATATACACAATTATCTACAGTACCCAAACAATTACATATACTCGAGTACACTCATGAATCTCAGTGATACATCTAGAGATAGTCCTCTTTGCACATGAGGTATCACACCTCTTTCTCATTTAATTATATGTGCATGTAACATTTTCGCCATGCTCAAACTAATAGGACTCCTCAAATGTAGCTGTCGACGCGGTCGCGTTTCAGCCGTCAATTTCTTTCGGCCTCCTCAGGACAAGGGTACACAGTATCTACAATAATAATGGATGCTTCCAATTAGCGTAAACACATTTTATATACATATATTAAACTATCCCATATTTTTGCCCACACAGTACTCCGTGATGGTGAAGGACAAACCCAACACACAACCATCTACACCAAATAAAATAAAATAAAATAAAGAGTGCGACGGGGGTGGACACATAATTAAGCTATTCTTCAAAATACACCCTAATCACCAAGCGCTCCCCAAGCATGAGTGATCACACACCCAATCACAAACAAAAACAAAAACATAATACCTAGAGTATTATCTCAACTCTCAGGGTCAACACGACTCCACTACCAAGAGGGTACACCCTCCATATTTCAGAATTCCATGAAGAATCTAGGAACCTAAAGGTACAACAGGGGCCAACGGAAGTCAAACAAAGAATTCTATTATGTGTCGGAAATTTATTTTATCCATTAACGCACGTAAACCACACACATATGATTACCTGCAGTGGCTCCCACTCCTCTTATGGACAATCTATTCCGTAAATGGTAAGCCACTCGTTCACCTTAGTCCCTAAACAACAAAGAGTGAGTTACATATCAAAACATCTCACTCAAAACGATCTCAAGGTGAGAACATTCACACAGTCTCAATCCCTTCCCACGTACCAGCCGTGCTCTCAACCGCCACTCGATCAAATCCTGTCTCACATGGCCGTGGCCTAACTAGTCAAGCGCGGTCCATTGCTGAAATGCTCATTACGCGCGTAACGACGTCATCCGACGTCAGCCCAAAAGGACGATAGACATAAAGGAAAGAATCCCGCATTCCTCGCCACAGAACCGACGGGCACCACTCCACTGCCCACAATCGAGGAGAAACTCCCAAATCAAAAATCAATATAATACAACTACCGAATCAAAAAATAAAAAATAAAATGAAAAGGTCAACAAACACTCATACCATTAACCCATGTTATTCTATTAGAAAGCAGGCCGATAATAAATCCGCCTTGCAAACAAGTTAAAGAAAAACTCAAAAATACCACTAAAACCTTCCGCGACTCACATTAAACCCCAAGCATCATATGCTCAAGAAAAATAAATTTCTAACACCACGCAGAGTACTTAAAAAGAAAAAAGAGAAGAAGAAGAATCCAAGAGGTGAAAATCACAAGTTCTAATTTAAAGGAACACCACTCACTCAATCCTCTTATAAATACCAAACCAAGCACCGTACTAATCGTGCCTCTAACCCCCAGTGCTCCATCAACCACCACGGAAGAAATAAGTACTGTGTGTCAAACAGGAGGCTTCCATTCTAACCATCCCACTATATACAAATTCTATTAAAAAATCACATATATATAAACAACATAGACCAATACCATTCCAACCAGCAGTAATAACAGATTATATCAAAACATACATTATATACACACCAAACAGGGGGAACCCACTGATATAATAAGCCATATGCTATAAATTCCCCAGGCTCATATCTTCCTCTAACAGATTCTCTCCTCTAGATTAATGCCCATAGTTCATCTCGGTCATTCAGGCCCTCTATGGCTGTACGATATCTCTCTATTAACCGTGTTTCTATGCGGTTCAACATCATTTCCAATTGCACCTTGTTGTGTGCTTTCACTACTACGAGTACCGACCAAACCAAGTCATCCTCACTATGTCCGCACTCAATGTAGTGCTGCACAAGGGGAGCTCCTTGCGTTCTACACCTTATGCGGGATTTGTGTTGCAAAACCCGCATTTTAACAGCTTGAGTCGTTTGTCCAATATATGACTTCCCACAGGGACAAGTCACTACATACACCACATTTTTGGTGTTACAATTAGAGAATGTCTGCATAGTGTGTTTTTTGTTGTTAATCAACACAAATTTTGAATCATTTGTAAATGGACAGGCAACACAATTATTACAACGATAATGTCCTACCAATGGCGGTAAGCCTAATAGGCCTCTTACATCTTTTTTAATCATTGGCTCCCTGGTTGCTTTCACCAAATGTTGTCTCAAGTTTTTCCCTCTTCTAAATGAAAAAAGTGGTTTAGGCATATTCAAATGTTCAATCAATCTCCAGTTTCTCAAGATAATCTGCTTCACTCTATTTGCTTTGGGATTAAATGTAAGAACGCATGTCATTTGTTCTGAATCCTCTTTGATTTTCGGTGTTAATAAACTTTCCCTTGGCGTATACCATGCCCTTTTCAGGGCAGCTCTCACCAATTTCTTAGGGTACCCTCTAGAACACAGTTTATATTGTAAGCATTCTGCATTTTCAAAATAGTCAACCTTATTCGAACAATTGCGACGTATTCTTAAAAATTGCCCATAGGGCAAATTTTCCTTGAGACTTCTAGGGTGTCCTGAAGTAAATTCTAACAATGTATTTCTATCGGTGGGTTTAGAATATAAACTCACTTCCAACTTACCCTTGTTATCAAAAATCCATACATCCAGGAAATTGATCCGGACACTACTTACAGACTTAGAGAACCTCAAATCAGGGGTACGGGTGTTCAGCCATATGTGGAACCTTTCTAGCTCTTCATGGTTCCCACTCCATATCAAAAATATATCGTCAATAAAGCGCACCCATCTATTCAAATTAGTTATAAACGGTGTCGCTTCACTGAAGATATATTGTCTTTCAAAACGATCCATAACAAGGTTGGCTATTTCTGGGGCGAAACAACACCCCATAGCCACACCCTTTATTTGTAAAAATAACTCATTCTTAAACGAGAAAAAATTATTCTTCAAACAGATCTTTGCTAGTTCTAATAAAAAATCTGTGGGTACCTGGTGTGGTCTTACTCTTTGATTCAGGACCTTTTCCATGACCAACAATGCCTCGTCCTGGGGAATATTAGTATATAAACTCTCGATGTCAAAGGAGACCAACAACTGTCGGTCCCCATCGAACACAGAGTGTTCAATTTTGGAAATCAAGTCCATAGTGTCTCTCACATATGCCTGTGTCACACTCACAAATGGTTTCAAGAACGTATCAATATATTTCGCCAGAGGTTCCAATATTGACCCACAGGCAGCAATAATTGGTCGACCTGGTGGATTCTGTGCATTTTTATGTACTTTAGGTAGTACATATATAGTGGGCACTTTTTGTGTCGTGAAGTTTAAATAATCATACTCTTTCTTACACAAATAGCCACATTCCAAAGCTTCAGTGGTCAAATACAATATTTTAGCTTTTAAATGCGAAGTAGGGTTATCTTCAATCTTGCGATAGTGTATGGGATTATTAAGTTGTTTCAAAATCTCCTTATCATATTCTCCACTATCCCACAAGACAATTCCCCCTCCCTTGTCAGCAGGTTTAATTACTGTCAAGGGATTGGTTGATAAGTTCTTTAAGGCTATCCATTCATTCTTGTTGAAATTGGACTTGAAGGACAAATGTTTCTCATTCAATTTATCTATTTCCCGCAGGATTTGATTTTCAAACAATAAGATCTCATCTGGCAAAGTGGCACTCTCGGGACAGAAGGTAGATTTTTTCTTGAGGCCACTCACATTTATTTCTTTCGTCATACTCTGATTTATAAAAAATGCTTTCAACCGGATCTTACGTAAAAATTGTAGGACCTCAGTTTTATTGTCCACCGGATCCTGTACTACCACTGGAACAAAGGACAGACCCTTTTGTAAAACCTTTATTTCCCAGGGAGTAAGGAGATGCTTAGACAAATTATAAATTGGCATCAGTTCTTCATTAGGCTGATCAATAGGGTTTACATTGTGCACTACCGTTTGTACACTCTCTGACGTGTTCGGAAAAAATTCTGCTCTTGTGGTGGTTGATGTATCGGGGACCTCCATCCTCCTCTGAATCCTCTGCCCCTGCGGCCTCCTCTGTCTAAAAAAGGAGGGGGGAAGCTGGGGTAATGGTAAAAGGGTTGGTATGGCTGATAATACGACCCCTGTCCCTGGTCTGAAGATGAATCTGAGAAAGTCAGGAACCTAGTCCTGGAACTCCCTCTATACTGCAAATTCAAGGAACTCGGATTGTTATTTTTAAAGAAATCTTCTTGAAGGTAGGGGTACACCAGCTCTTGTTTAAAGCTCTTTATATCCCTACTCACTTTAGATGATTTCACACTGACCGTATGAGTTTTAAAATCGGTCAAAGTCTTATCAATGCTCTCCAGTAATGCTTTAGCATCCACAATAGCAGTATCACACCCTATTTCTTCTTCCAGTTTTTTAATTTCTTTCAATTCTTCATCACTAATTCTTAAGGCAGTATTGATGGAAAGAACAATCCAATCTCGTGAACACTTTGTCCCTACTCCACTGAAGTCTATTAGATATGGTTTATCATTTATAAAAATAACCGGAATATTTTTTACCTGTAATCCTACCGGTATGGTGTTAGTTTTCAAATATTCTAGTAAGACCTGTGCATGGAGTTGTGTCCTTGTATTTTTCTTCCTTAATTGAATAAGTCTCTCTCCTTTATCAGAGTTGACAATAGTCTCTCTTGAGGTCTCACCCCCGAACAAAGAGGGGATACATTTCAATCTATTTATTTTGTCTTCCGAGTAACTCACCATATGAGGTTCAGACATAATCTCTTACCTTATGAGCCTATAAATGTACAGCTGGTTGGCTAGCTATGCTGTAGCTACAGCAGAAAATGCAAATCTCGTATACTAATGTCAGTTGAAACCGATGGCCTACCCATACACAGCATATGTACCTGTACCTATTTATCGTATCAACTGCCTAATTCAAAAGGCAATACAATACTCACAACTACCCTCACACTTAAAGTGTAAAGAACAAGATACAACAAGAAAAGGGGAATGCCCAAGTCACCCTCCTATACATGGGCAAAGAACATCTCAAGGATGAAAAACAGAAAGAGTACGGAGGAATAAATTCACCATTTATTTCCGTCAAAGGCACCATCAATTACCCTGACGATCTCAATAGTTAATATTGCTACACATACTCATAATTCATTTAGGTACATATGCCATAGGGCAGGTCTCCGGCACATCATAACATACTTCAATCACACACTAGCAAAATAAATACATATATGATTACCAAAACATCATACGAATAATAAATCACAAACTAACAAAACAATTACATATATAATTACAAAACATCATAAAAATGTACATATACACAATTATCTACAGTACCCAAACAATTACATATACTCGAGTACACTCATGAATCTGAGTGATACATCTAGAGATAGTCCTCTTTGCACATGAGGTATCACACCTCTTTCTCATTTAATTATATGTGCATGTAACATTTTCGCCATACTCAAACTAATAGGACTCCTCAAATGTAGCTGTCGACGCGGTCGCGTTTCAGCCGTCAATTTCTTTCGGCCTCCTCAGGACAAGGGTACACAATATCTACAATAATAATGGATGTTTCCAATTAGCGTAAACACATTTTATATACATATATTAAACTATCCCATATTTTTGCCCACACAGTACTCGTGGATGGAGCACTGGACCCTGGTGGATGCGTGGCGCACTAAATATCCCAATACCAGACTATATTAATTTCACTCTATACCACACGACCACAGGGTCCGCCTCAACAGTTTCCTATGCTCCCCTCCCATCATTCCTATGGTCCAGGAGACAGAATACCTGGGTCAGGTCCTATTGGATCATGACGCACACACGCTCACTCTGGCTTGACAACCACCCCCACCGCCGGTCCCCACCTGGCACCTGCCTCGTGAATGTCTGGAGGATCAAGAGTTTAAGCAAAAGCAAAAAACGCACATCCAGAACTATTTCCGTGAAAACACCAACACAGCATCAACCAGGGCAGTAGAGTGGGACACGTTCAAGATGGTGATAAGAGGGTCGAGTATTCAACACATCTCCGGAGTGCGCTAAACCCTAGATCGGCGCATACTAGAAGAGGAACAAAAACTAGCAACACGGACACAGGCAGCAGATAGAAATGAAGCAACACTGGCATAGGTAGCAGACGCCAAAATCACATATACGGAGGTACTTGCAGACCTCCGGAGACATAACTTTAGAGCACACACAGCCAGAGCACACAGGGAAGGGGACAGAGCTGGCACACTGCTAGCATGGCTGGTGAAACAAGACACTACCCCGCATCCGATAACTGAAGTGCACACCATCACAGGCAAACCAGTCCACTCTCAGGCAGATATAATGCAAGCATTCCGCGAGTACTATACAGCCTTATGCACAGCCCCTGGCCCGGTAACATCAGGAATACTGGATAGATTCTTAGATGCACACCCACTACAATGTATAGCGGCAACCGATAAAAGCACTCTATACGAACACATTACCTCAACAGAAGTGACGCAAGCTATACAAACCTTGGCCACGCACAAAGCCCCAGGTCTGGATGGCCTACCAATAGAATTCTTCAGCACTTTTTCTGCCCTGTTAGTCCCTCGACCAGTAGAACTGTATAAAGCAGCACTAGAGGAGGGTGCACTACCACAATCCATGCAGGAATCATTAATAGTCTCATTTCTAAAGCCAGATCGGAATCCCCACCACCTGAGTTCATACCGGCCCATTGCCGTGCTGTCCTCAGACTACAAAATCTATGGTAGAATACTAGCAGAGAGGTACACCTCAATTCTCCCAACACTAATACACCCAGAACAATGTGGATTTGTTCCAGGAAGAAATACCTCCCACAACATCCGGCGGCTGTTCCATGTGCAGGATCAGGTTCGGGCCGATTTCCTCCCGCTGCATGCCTCGTCTTGAACCTGGAGAAGGCCTTCGATACACTGTCGTGGCCATACCTATTTGAGGTTCTCCGTAGGATAGGAGTGGGGCCCCGTTTACAAGCATACACTAAACTCATATACACTAGACCAACATTCAGGATCAGGCTCGGATGTCATGTATCATCCTCATTTCCGGTACTGAGAGGCACAACGCAGGGCTGACCGCTCTCCCCACTGCTCTTCGCCCTGGCAATGGAACCGTTGGCGATCCGTCTTCGAAAATAGGGCGAGCTGTGGGGTATCCCATTGGCAGGAACCATACATGGGGCCATATGTATCAAGCTAAATTGCGATCGCAAACGCTGAAATTCGCAGAATTTCAGCGTTTGCGATCGCAATTTAGCTGTGTGCAATGTATGAAAGGAAAACCCACTCGCAAAATAAGGAATCGCAAAATTTGCGATTCCCTATTTGCGAATGCATTTAAGGAATCGCAAATTGCGATTCCTTAAATGCAATGTAGGAAGCACCCAAGTTGTGCGATTTTGGCTTAGGAATTGCAAATTACCACCAACTTCAGGTTGGTGGTAATTTGCGATTGCTTGAAAAATGCACTTTTTGCATTTTTAAAATGCCATGTGGCGCACATACATGCCCTTAGGGCATGTATGTGCGCCACATCTGCACCCATGCTTATTTCAGGGGTGAAACAGGGTGTCCTTTTGACACCCTTGCATCCTTGAAATTGCAATCGCAATTTGCGAGTACCTAATGGGTACTCGCAAATTGCGAATGTCTCCCCATTCCTTCCTATGGGCCTTCTAGGCCCATAGGAATGAATGGGGAGGTATTCCTTAATTGCGAATCGCAATTTGCGATTCGCAATTAAGGAATATGTAGGATTTGCAAAAGTTTTTGCAAATCCTACATACATCGCGTTTTGCGATTCTCAAATAGCGATTCGCAAAAAATCGCTATTTGAGAATCGCAAAACAACATTTTGATACATATGGCCCATAGTGTATGACTGTATGCGGATGAATTGCTCTTCTATGTCCAGGATATTACCTCAGACCTCACTCCGATCTTTGCCACCCTGACAGACTTTGAGACTGTAGCTGGTCTAAAGGTCAACTGGGCCAAATCTACAATATACCCATTGTCGGCCGACCTCCCTCCACAATGGGTGCATGCTGGAGGAATCGACCTTATGTGGAGTACTCGAGCAACACGATATTTAGGCGTGCACCTGTATCACTCCCCACAAGACATCTACAAAGGTAACCACTGAAAAGTACTATCAGGCATTCGTTCCCCAGTCAATTTCTGGAAAACCCTCCCCTTAGCCTCCATCGGGAAAGTAGCAGTGGCCAAAATGATCATCGTCCCATGACTACTCTACAACTTTGCTAACCTCCTGGTAGTCCCTCCCTGCTCCTTCTTCCGGGAACTAGATACTCTTCTCAGCACTCTAATATGGGAGGAGGGTCATAGACCGGTAGCTCTGGCCAAACTGCAGCTACCAGTGAACCAGGGCGGACTGGGGGCCCCCTCATTTGAAGCATACTTCCTAGCGGCTCAATTACAGTGGATGTCGCAGTGGACGGCGGGACGTGCGTTAGGGGAGACCCACACAAGCACTGGGCCAATGTCTGCCTCTGTGATTCGAGGCATGCTGCTACCAGGGGCCACGCCCATGTCAAATTGTCCGTTACAAGTGACGGTGGTGCTCACATGCATGGAACGCGTCCACCAGATGTCGCGGATAACTCCACTTTATTCCTCCCTGCTGCCGCTAGTGGGCCTTCCCAGAGGTCATGATCGCTACACAACGCGAACCCTACAAACATGGACAGAACATTCACTCACGGAAGCGGGTTCACTGTTCGCAAATGGTCACCTGCTTTTATTTGCAGAGTTGACGGTCGACACCGCCCTTCCCAGAGGACAGTTTCTTATGTATGGACAGCTGGTGGCAGACTGCCGCCATATCTGGTGCATGACAGATACCGAGCCGACTACACACCCCGTTCTTCATGCTATCCTGCAGATGGGCCCCGGGCGTCACATAGTGACTTGGATATATAAGGCAATCCGAGAACTCAATGCAATAACACTCGCCCCCCCTCCGGGAAAAATGGGAGACTGAGCTTCAGAGGCCACTCCATGACAAAGAATGGGAACAGGCATTAGAGTATCCCAAAAGAGTATCCCGAAATTATCGATTCAAAAATATACAATATTTTATTTTACATCGGGCGTATCTGATGCCAGAAAATCTCCAGTGATATTACCCGAACACACTATTCTTATGCCCAAGATGCCAAGAAGCTAGCGTGACCTTTCTCCATAAGTTCTGGAGCTGTCCGACGCTACAATCTTACTGGAACACAATACACACCACACTGCGTGAGGTGACGGGGCTCGCAGATGCTGCAGCATGGGAAGCCAGTGTGTTAGGCATATTCAAGTGGCGTAAACACCACAAAGTATAAAAGCGATTTACGTCTCTGGCTCTCTTGCTAGCCAAACAGAGCATCGCCATGCACTGGAGAACCCAGGCGGGACCTCCTCTGGCCGCTTGGAAGTGAGCAGTTATAAAGTGGGGAGTATCGGAGGAAGATGCGCTAGGATATGAGGAAGTCGGCGGCATTCAGAAACGCCACACCTCCATGCAGTGGGCGACACTGTTACACACCTTCGAGCATACTGCTCCACATGCTGAGTCCCCTCAGTTAACACCAAACTCTCCCAAAACCCCTCAGGAGGAATCTCACTCAGGATGTGAGCAGGATCGCCACCTAATCGCACACAACACGCAGGGCACGGACACAGGGTATATATGAGCACTAGGGCTAACACCTTACCAATGCACACTTTCTTGAGGCCTGTTTCATAGTAACTATAAACTAAAACTCTCAGCAATGCGCATCTACATCTGGCACCATACATATCTTCATACATAGTGTACCCCAGTTCTGTTCCGCTCCCCAGTTTAGTTATAGTTATACACCCCATTGCAGTACTGAGTCTTACACTCATCAATTCCAAGGACAGACATCAAATACCGCTGTAATATATACAATGAAGCTACATCCTTTATCATAGTCTGAAACAAGAGCAACATATTTGAGCAATATGGCAGACTATAACAATGTCCACAGCTGAAATGATAATGTATTCAAATGCATGTACAATCTCTTATGTAAATTTCAACTGCTAACGATGTTGTCCTATCACGTGTGCAATGAAAACCAAATAAAAAGAATATACAAAAAACGTTATAAAACAAAACAGTTAAAGAAAGTGATTGTGGAATTAAGCAAACAAAAAGCACGGAAATTAACATATATTGAAATGACTGTAGAGACAGACCCCCCAGATTATTGCGGCATAGATTTGGAAATTTAGCGGCACAAAAATTGAAATTTAGCGGCACAAAAATGGAAATTTAGCGGCATTATTGCAGCACTTTATTTTACTCATAATCATTCTTTTTCAGCCTTAAATCAATGGAAACTATTGTAACAGAGTATTCCACTTTGAAATAGGCATGTTTAAAGTGACTGCAACTCTACGGAAGCACAGCTCTAATTCTAACCTCGTGAGAGGGGGCCCTATTTCTCCATGGAATGTTTTAGCGTCCATGTATGCACCCCTGCCGGGGACCCAAAACCCAGGCCCCTCCTCTTGTGTTGCAGAAGTTGATCATATATGTTATGTTGTTGAATGTAAACAGTGTATACAGTGCACAGCATTTTATAGCAGATAATACTGTTATCCTAGTCTGTGAAAGATGAAAGGATGAACCTGACCTGCCGGGATAGTAACCTGTGGCTAGTTGGCCACAGGTCACTGCAGCAGCCCCTCAAATCACTACACTAGCCTAACTGTACTTAGCTATCACCTCACCTGGGCCACTCTAAGGAACTTCAAAGGCCAATCCTTTCATTGCACCCTCCCATGAGGGAAAGTAATGAACTGGGCAGGGCTTTCTTCACCATGCCCAGGCCCCAGTGTCTATGGATTTGAGACCTCAAAGAAAATGATCCCATTTATTAACGCCAGTGGTGTAATTAGACATGTGCTCTCTTGTCACCACAGCTCTGCCTGTTTGTGGTATCAGATCGCTTCAGCCACAGGAGCCAGGACTTTTCCCTTTGTACTCATGAGGCTTCACCCCATGTGCATAATGGAAATGAATAGCATAGGCGGGAGACAAGCTTAGGGTGACACATTGTGCTAGCACACAATATTCACCTTGGTGGTTTGGGGAGCTGGAAATCAGCCGAATTCACATTAAATTTGGTAGCAGAGCAGTGAAGCAGCCAGACCTTTAAATTCTTCTGCACGATTAGACCTTTTTGGGCTGCTGCTTGCATGAGGGCACACACGCCCTGGGGCATGTGAGCCATATCTGGTTTGGAGGAATCTGGTACTAGTTTGTCCAGGCTGACTGAGACACAGCAGGCCCTGTGCAGAAATTATTTATTTTATTTTTGGCCTATAAAAACAGACAGCTCGACAGAAGCTGAAATACCATCACAATCAATTAAAACTCACTCAGCAATCATAAAAATGATTTAAAAAATAACTAAGTTTAAAACATACATGGGCAGTCTCTATATTGTACAAAATCCAAAATGATTTGGCCGCAAAACTACCGTTCCTCAATAACAAAAGAGGACGTGGCAATCACATTCCAGTTTCTCTAATTGCAAACTCAGTTCAGTTTCTGGATCGAAGCAAATCAGTACAACACAAGCCTTCTGCTCTTTTGGACTGTTCTGTCTGTTCAGATGCTCACATCTGGCTGTGAAGTGTTTCTAATGTAATGTAGAGGAGGTGTGATAGCCGGCTTCCCACCCACCTGCCCCTGATCTGCCAGCACCCAGCCACCAGTGCCCACTCTGCCCACACCTCACAATGTCACTTTTGTTTAGTGCTTTAAAAAGGCGCTTTTATGTCAAAATTAGTAGAGATGCGTTGGCATCTCTCGAATGGGAATCAAAACACGAGATCTGAAAATAAGTTTGGCAAAGGAGCGCGCAGCCAGAACAGCGGCCGGGGGTCAGAGAGCAAGAACAGAGTTATCATGACCCCAACCACAGAAAGGACTGCATACATATTCCCATCTATTATTTCCATATCGCGCTATTTATGGCACCACTGCTGTTTCTAAGCGCTGTAAATAACAGGATTTACTCTTACCCAAACTCATGGTACTCAGCTTTACCAAACTCAGGTGGATGGAAACTCGTTACTTACAGATCACAGCAGATACCAATGAGAAGCATTAATTCATTCAGCCATCCTGGGGGGACGAGGTTAACGAATTTCAGCAAAGGTATCACTCTGGTGAAAGGGGAGTAATGTATGGGAATTATTCTTTCACAAAAAGTGTTCATGCATGGAACTGCCTCTAGAAGCAGGGGCTGCCATGCCCAAATTCGTAATTTAATCTGAAAAGCCCTGGGGAAGACACAGGCTAATAACCCCAGGGTAAGATCAAAGACTGCGCTGGAGACAACGAGTCGGCAGTTTTACAGCTTTATGAGAAATTGGACTGAGAAGGCAACGGAGTGCCTTGAGGCAGAGAATACAGTCCAAATACAGAGAAGCCTACACCAAGCTATTTTACGGCTGCACGGCGGCACGTAGTGACGTGTGCGCGTGCAACCAATAAGAAGCCATATGTTTTTCCTTTCTCCTGGGAGACCTTTTTTAGCGGCCAAAATAGCAAATATCGCGGCTATTTCGCTAATCAGCCGATTTCGCGATTTTTTCGTGAATCGCGTAATCGCGAAATGCTGGAGTGTCTGTAGAGATGGCAAAGTTCATTAACAAGGAAAAGGAAAAAGTGTTTCAACAACAAGTAAACCACATGAGACAGAGGAGCTGTGCTTTAAGATGTGCCATACAAACGGGAACCATACAATGAGGTGTGGATTCCCCACAAGTCAGGACCCTGTCAGTGACAATTTTATAAATTACGGAAAGAGGCTGGAATGTGATCTGATAAATGATTAGAAGCCAGGAAGCCTGTAGAGAGAAAGGCTGTTCCTATCAATAACTACCTGTCACCACTCAAACACTATAATTCTATATTTTGTTAAGGTAACCAAGGATTTTTGGCCCATAGAAGAGAGCATCAATAATGAAGTCTTGATCCCACTATAGGTCATGAGATGGTGTAAAGCTCTTCTTCGATTAGAAAAGGTCTCTAACCAGCCATCATTCGAATATGAAAATTCTCATATCGCTAACTAAAACAAGCTCAAGGGCTTTTACCTCATCAAAGAGACCCATAACTGATTCCCCTATGGGCCATGATTTACAAGAAATGGCCAGTTCTTAACTCATCATCTTTGAATTAACCAACATATGCCCTATTTTATCAGAGCACAAGTACAAGCCAATTATCTTGCATCTAGACCCGGAGAGTGGGTATCAAATTGAAGAAGGTATCCAAACCGTTCCATCATTGTTGGTCAATAACAACAAACTGGCTGTCATCACGGTAGATGTGAAATCCTATCCTGAGCAGTCAACAAATTGTGTAGAGGCATCATGTAGATATTAAACAGCAATGGGGTTAAAGGGCGAATCTGGAGGCCCTCCACACTTCGTTTCCACTAAGGGAGTTGAGACCCCATCTAAAGCCATTTGAGAGGTCCTGCTAGTAAAAACAAAAAAAGAACTATCAAATGCTGTTGAGATATCAAGCAAGATTAAACAATGCCAACATTGATGCCTTCCCTCTGTCTGCAATTTCCAATAACCTCAGATAATTACTGAGCAGAGCCATTTCTGGGCACCGATCAGGGCTAAAGCCAGATTGTAATTCACAAAAAAGGGCTGGAGTGAGATCTTTTACTAAAGAAAATTTGCAAGGGTCTCCGGGACACTGCAATATTCATGGCAATGATAATTCCCAAATCCTCCCCAAATTAAACCATCTGGAAGGAGAAGGTGGTTAATGTAGTCCCAACAGCTGATTTCCAAAGTCCCAATCGCTTAACAGAGATCCCCAATATAATTAAAAAAAAGAGCTCCTGGCGGTTGTCCCATTCAAGGAACTTCCATGCTAGGTAATGACTTTAGAAGTAATAACTTCACAAGGAATTGTAACAGTTTGTTTGTACAATTTCCTGCTTCGGCCACATGGGAGCTCTAAATTGTTTTTTTGGAACTCTTGGGAAATGGTCTGCCTTTCCCTGGCGCTCCTGGGATAGGCTAGGCAATACTCCTAAAGAAGGATTATTACTAACTGAGGTAAATAATTACTGCCCAAGACATTCAAGAGATGCAGATGCACATCTCCCGCAGTAGAAGGAAAATTACAGGCAACACCGTTTTTTGCCCTTAAAGATAGAATGAACTTTACACTCAAGCCCCAGATCTAAAGTAAGGGCCAGCCTATTTATATATAGTTATAAATAAGTAGACACAACTTTCCCAGTGAGCGTACTGCAGTCACGTTCGTCAGGGTAAAAGTTTTCAGGGACCAGAATTTATGTGATTACTTTGCCAAAGAGAGACCGCTGGAGGCATGTCAGTACTAGTACAGAATCCCAGGTTGGGCCCAGTTGCTTCACCATAAGCCAAAGCTAAGAAAAACCATTTATCATCTATTATCCTGGAGACCCAAATGCACCCAGATTCTCAAGACACCCTAAAAGATTTTATTACAGTCCACTGGAGCATTAAAGTGGAGAACTGTATATCCAGGTAAATCCCACCTGGAGAAATTGCAGAACAAACTTCCTATTACTGTGCTTTGGTGAGTCGCTTACGGTAACACAATACTTGGAAAGAGGTTCACTGATATGCCTTACAGATCGAAGACTATTCTTCCTGATAGCCCTGATCTTTCGAAGCTGGCCTTTTAGTCTCAAGACTAAAAATTAAGCTGTGGAATCAACTCAGTTACCTGAACATGGCTCCACAGAGAATAGGAGGAAGAAAACGAGTTACTTACCTGTAACTACCGTTATCCAGTATTGGTATCTTTCATAGATTCACATGCCTGAATCATTCCCCGTCGTCGAGATGGGAGTCCCACAGTAAAATATACAAGCAGTGCCATAAATAATACACAGGCTACTATTAGATGGCCTTGGGCCATTTTAGCCTATCTATGTCCTTTTTAAAAAAGGACCAAATGTTGGCTTCAGCCAATCAGCTGTTAGCACCCTCTAGAACACTCCCAGCAGAGGCAAGTTCTCTTCAGATTTTCTAAGCACAAGTGGGAAGCAAGGATCCCCAAATCAATGAGAACTGACTCCACGGGGAGGAGGATGAGTTGCATGTGAATCTATGAAAGATACCAATACTGGATAACCGTAGTTACACGTAAGTAACTCGTTTTCTTATCCAGTATTGGGGTATCTTTCATAGATTCACATGCCTGAATCAGAATAGCAAGCAGTACCATAACTGTACTGTAGTTAGCGGAAGGTGGGAGACATGTAATTTCAAACTCCCAATAATTATCCACTATCCTTTACACAATGCATGTGCTAATTGTTACAGTATATTGAAATATCAAAACCAGTAATGTTGAGGTAAATATCCAAAGAAACATCACCAACCATATTATGGTACTCCTTGTCAAATACAGTTACATGATCATTTAACTTGATTAAAAATAAATAAAGAAAGAAAGAATTCCGCTTAAGTAAAATGAAGAGGCTGACCTTAGTTAAAGACTTGACGCAGTACAGCTTGGCCAACCGCTGCATCCTCTCGTTGTGCAGATTGCAGGCAGTAGTGTTTCGTAAACGTGTGGACATTCTTCCATGTCGCAGCATGGCATATCTTGTCTAATGTCACTCCTGCAAACAAGGCTGCAAATGCAGAGACTGTTCTTGTGGAGTGTGCTTTAGCCCTCACTGTCAGAGGTTTGTTAGCCTTTTCGTGGCAGAACTGTATCGCAGATGCGACCCATCTGGCGATCGTGGCCTTCGTTACTGCCATCCCTTGTCTTCCTTGTCCGTAAGCTACTAGGAGCTGATCTGTTTTCCTTATTTCCTTTGTTTTGTGAAGATAAAATTTCAAGCATCTTTTGATATCCAACGTATGCAAGGCCCGTTCTGCTGGACTAGATGGGTTTGGAAAGAAAGATTGTAATATCACCGGCTCGTTGAGGTGAAATTGCGTTGGTACTTTTGGAATGAACGTTGGGTTCGTCCGTAGAGTTACGTAATTTTCAGTGAAATGTAGAAAAGGTTCTTTGACTGTAAAGGCTTGTATCTCACTCACTCTTCTTGAAGAAGTAAGAGCTAGCAAGAGGGATACTTTCCATGTGAGAAATTTAAGTTCCGCTTTGTGAATCGGTTCAAACGGTGGTCTCATCAACTGCGCCAGGACCACATTGAGTTTCCACTCCGGGGGAGGTGCGCGCACTGGGGGAAAAGCACGGAAAAGACCTCTCATGAACTGCTTTATGAGATTAGATGCACAGAGAGAAGGAATCCGAGGAGATTTCCTGTACCAGGAAATTGCAGCCAGGTGAACTTTTACTGAAGAGAAAGTGAGACCTGTTTGGCCAGAGAGAGGAGATACGGTAAAATCTGTTCAGTAGGAGCTTGGAGTGGGTGAACATTATTCCTTTCGAACCAGAAACAGAATCGTCTCCATTTCAAACGATATATTTTGATAGTGCTTTCAGCACGAGATTTGGCGATGATCTCTCTGCATTCTTGTGGTATATTTAAGTCCCTAAATTCAAGGAATTCAGGAGCCATACGTTCAAGTGAAGCGAGTGAGGGTCTGGATGGTTCACTTGGCCCTTGTCCCTCGATAACATCGTTGAGGATGGTAACAGGCGAATGGGTTTCGACTCTGATAGTAGAAGTAGTTCTGGGAACCAGTATTGTCTGGGCCAACGTGGTGCTATCAGGCGACAGCCATCCGATTTCATCTTGGTTAGTACCCTGGGAATTAATGGAATGGGGGGGAAAAGCGTAGGCATAAGTCCCTGACCATCGCATTAAAAGGGCATTCCCCCTTGACCCTGGTAGAGGGAATCTGCTGGCATAGTACTGGCATTTGGCGTTCTCCTGCGTTGCAAAGAGGTCCAACGCTGGTTTCCCCCATTCTTGAAATATCTTGTCCAGCTGAATTTGCTCGAGTTCCCATTCGAGACAACTGGTTTGGGACCTGCTTAATGTGTCTGCTAGGGTATTGTGCAGACCTCTGACAGGCTCGGCCTTTAACGAGATTCCATGGTGCGTTGTCCACTCCCATAATTTTTGTGCTTCCTGGGATAGTCTGTACGAACCAACACTGAGGAGCCTGCTATCCTTGGTAGGAAAGCTTGAAGAGATAGGAAAATGGCTTTGAGCTCCAAGCTGTTGATATGCTGCTTCTTTTGCACTGAAGACCATTTTCCCTGGATCTGTAGATCTTGCAGATGACCTCCCCAGCCTTCCATGGATGCGTCTGTTGTTAGGATGAAATCTGGGGTGCTCTGAAAGAAAGTCAGGCCCTGAACAAGATTTGTTGTCTGACACCACCACAGTAGAGCTTTCACCATCCGTGCAGTTATTTGAATTACATCTTCGAAGGACCCCACGGCTTGTTGCCACTGTTTTTGCAATTCCTCCTGAAGAGGCCTCATTTTCAGTCTGGCTCCAGGTACCAGTTTTATCGCTGACGAGCACATTCCTAGCAGCGATTTGTACCTCCGTACAGAAATTGACTCTTTTCTTGAAATGGTCTTTGTGAGCCTTTGCAGACGTATCTGTCTTTCCTGAGACAAGAAAGCTTTGTATTGAATGTTGTCCAAGGATGCTCCCAGGAAAGATATTACTTGAGTTGGGTGTAAGACCGATTTTTCTCTGTTTAGGGTTAAACCCAGCGTATTGAACAAATGAAGGCAAGCATTCGTTGCTCTGTTGGCCTCTGGTGGAGTTGCTGCTTTGAGCAGCGAATCGTCGAGGTATGGAAATACTTGAAACCCCTGGGACCACAAGGTCACTGCTACCGGCGCCAGGCATTTGGTGAAAATCCGTGGTGCCGACTTGAGGCCAAACGGGAGCACTTTGAATTGATAGTGGGTACCAGCCACTGTGAACCTTACAAATTTCCGATGTTTCGGATGGATTGGAATATGGAAATATGCGTCTTCCATGTCGAGCGAAGTCATGAAATCTCCTCTGTTTAAGCAGCCCAGGATATCTGAGAGTGTTACCATCCTGAACGTCTGCTTCTTGAGAAACTTGTTGAGATTCCTTAAGTCCAGAATTGGTCTCCATTCTCCCGATTTCTTTTTTATTAGGAAAAAACGAGAGAATAAAAACCTTTCCCCTTTTGAGTGAACGGCACTTCCTCTATTGCCTCTTTGAGAAGCATGGTCAAGACTTCTTTTCATAGTAAGTGAAGACGAGGGGGACCCCTGGGTGGAGTGGTTGGTGGTCGCTGGAGGAATTCCAAAGTGTGACCATTGGTGACTTGGTCCAACACCCAGCGATCTGATGTTATTTCGTGCCACTGTTGCACATGACTGGACATTTTCGCACCCACGGGTAGGGAGGGAAGATGGGCTGGTACCCTGGCACGCTCATTGCTTTCTGCCTGGGTCGCAGCCTTGTTGGGATGCTCGCTTGCGGCCTCCTTGACGAGAGAAACCAGCTGTAGATGGTTGGTGATAAGATGAGGTGTTGTAAGACTGTCGATATTGGGTTTGATACGGCTGATATTGTTGAGCCCTCTGGTATCCTCCTTTGTAATTGGCGAATCCTCGCCCGCTAGCACCTCTGAATGGTGTTCTTTTGTATTGTAGAGAGGCCAATGACTTTGCAGTATCAGTATCATTTTTTACTGCCAAAAGAGCGTCATCAATGTGCTTTCCGAAAAGTGACTCACCGTCAAAAGCCATATCTAGCACCTTCACTTGTACTTCAGGTCTAAAGGTGGTCGCTCTCAGCCATCCCTGGCGTCGAAGTACAGCCGCTCCAGCTAACTGTCTAAAACCAGTATTGGGCACAGTCAATTGTTTCTGCAGCTGCACGCTCACCCTCCAGCTACACAGTATCTTGTGTGCATCTTGTGTGCATCTTGTCTGCTTAGCCCTGCCATGTCGGACCACATCTGGCGGTCATAGCGGCCGATAATGGCTAGAGCATTCGCTGCTCTGATAGTTACAGCTGCCACAGAAGTAAATCTTTTGCCAAGAATGTCCGTTCTACGCCCTTTCTTATCAGGAGGGGTAGTAACCGGGGTAGCTGGGTTTTTAGATCGTCTTTGTGCCGCCTGAGAGATGACCGAGTCTGCCTTAGGATGTCCAATAAGGCAAGATGGCGAATCATCCAGAGCTCTATACTTCTTTTCCACACGAGGTAGAAATGGTGGAATGGACGTAGGTGTCTTCATAATTCTTATGCCCTCCTGCCATATATAGTCAATGATAGGTATGGAGCGTACCACTTTCCTTGTGTCCTCCTTGAAATCGTATAGGAAGCAGTCCGTTTGCTTCACAGTCATGGGCAGATGAAACCTGTTGGCTGCCCTCTGCATTAAATTGTGAAACCCCCCCGATATCCTCTGGAGGAGAATCTGACGGAAGGTGTGGAGGAGGGGATGTTGTAGGAATCACATAGTCATCCCAAGAATCTGGAGCAGATGTTGGATCTGGCAGTTCACCTTCCTCTACCTCTTCTTCAGAGTAGGAAGTGTTGTGTGCTCCGGGGTCAACTGCCCCTGAGCCCGGTAAATTCCCAGGTGTGCTAGGCAGTTGAGGACCTGGTGTTCCTGTAGGTTCTTCCACTTGAGGAACCTGATTCCCTGACTGATGTTGTGTGGGAGGGAATCTTTGTTTATAATCAGCCAGCATGGCTTGAAGGTCCTCAATTAATGATGGCAGTAAATGGGCCGTATCCTGGGGACGTGGTTCCGGTCTGAAATTAAATTGGTAATATGACGTGGCATATACCCTAGTTGGTAATACTACGTCTCTTCTTGAAAATCTTCATCCTCCTCGTCATCTTCCTGGCACTTCACATGAAGCTCAGATGGGCTGTGAGCTACACCATATAGACCATCATCGTCGTCATCATCATCATCATCCTCTTCCTCTACATACCCTTCCAATAGATGTGATGGAAGTAGAGGCAATACCTTGCTATAGTCTTGCATAGACGGGTGTAAGAATGTCTTCTTCACTCTAGTGAACTGAGTGACCCTCGTCGACGGAGGCGTCGACGGTGCAGAAGTCACTGGAAAAGGTATTTCCTTCGTCGACGGTGTCGTCGTCGACGGAGCTGGTATCAACGATATCTTCGTCGATGGTGTCGTCGTCGACGGTGTCTCCGTCATCGACGGTGTCGTCACCGACGGCGCCTTCGTCGACGGCGCCTTCGTCGACGGTATCTTCATCGACGGTACCTTCGTCGACAATGTCTCTGCCGTCGAAGGTATCTTCGTCGACGGACAAACAATGGCCGAGTCTTTCACCACGTGGATCCTCGTTGACGGCGTCGCAGTCGACGGCGAGACGTCGGCGGTCTTCGATGACGATGAAGCCCTCGTCGTCGATGTGGAAACTTTGACAGAAAGAATAGGAGACTGGATCGCTGTCGTCGTTACCGTTGCCGTCGACGATGTTACACAGATTGTCGTCGATGAGAGGGAAATTGTCATCGGTGCCGGTTTTTTCAAAGTTTTCTTACTCACAGGATCAGAAGAGGAGGTTCTAGGGCGATCTCTTTCTTTCCTGACAGGTGTAGAGGGCACGGACAATGCCGGTTCAGAGGCGTGTTTAGCCTCCTTCTCCTTGCTTGAAGCCCTTTCCTGGGAAGTTTTAAGGTGTTTTCTCCCCTCACCTGAGGAACTGTCTTTGGATCTAGTCCTCTTCTGAGATGATGAAGTTCTGCCCTCTTCTTCATCCGAGGAATGAGATTGCGGTTTTGTGGTTTGGAGCCACAATAACAGTCTTCCCTCTCTGTCCTTGAGGGTCTTATTTAAGAAGGTTCGACAGATTTTACAATCTCTCACCTCATGCCTAGGATATAGGCAATAATACATTCCTTGTGTGGATCATCCACATGGACCCTTTTCTTCCCACAGGTATTACAAGGGCGGAAAAGTCCTTTTTTGTCTGACATGATGTCCAGATTTGTTGAAGAGAAGAAACTGAGTAGCACTCAAGTAGACTCCCTTCCACACGACGTGCGGTGAAAATCTGAAGAGAACTTGCCTCTGCTGGGAGTGTTCTAGAGGGTGCTAACAGCTGATTGGCTGAAGCCAACATTTGGTCCTTTTTTAAAAAGGACATAGATAGGCTACTATTAGATGGCCTTGGTCCATTTTAGCCTATGTATTATTTATGGCACTGCTTGTATATTTTACCGTGGGACTCACATCTCGACGACCGGGAATGATTCAGGCATGTGAATCTATGAAAGATACCCCAATACTGGATAACAAGAGTTACACATTTTGGGGCCAGGCAGAAGTCCCAGGAGGAATATAAAGCTCTGACTGACCCTCTCTTATAAGGCTAGCTCTCTAAGAGCAGAGGGATGCTGGCTTTAGCAGCATCGAATAGTTCACTAAAAGAGGTAACATAGGTGTCTAAAAGACCAGCCACTGTAAATCAGAGGGAGAGAAGTAACTTGTCCAGTACCCACATAGGAAGCCAATATCAGAGTGTAAAAGATCCTCTACAGAAAAAAAACAAGAGCTGGAGGAGACTCTAAATCTGAATTCAAGAATACCTGATAACCAGATAGTATTCTGTTCAAATAAGCAAAAACAAGCAAACAAGAGCTTTTAAACAATTTTACTGAAATTCAGTCCAGAAACCTTCCCCGCTGACTTATAGATTCAAAACAGACATGTTCCAAAGAGGTGTCATCAGCTGGTCCACAAATCAAACACTATCATTTGGAATTATATGTTTTCAGACGATACAGAAACCCCTTTTCACACAGGAAATGCGTTGGAAAGTCAGATGCCTAGATCACATACTATCAATTAATGAGTGGTGGAGCGCTACCTCTGCTTACACACTGCCAAAACAGAGATCCTGGGGTGGGTGGTTGAAATTTCACCATAACCCCCAATCGAATGCAAATTTTTCAGATTTGGAAAGCATTTTCCCCTCAAGTCAACACAGTGATCAAAGGAATCAATTGCCATTTGCCTTTGACTAGAATAATTTTACAGCTCTTCCAAACAAACCAATTGGTGTAGTTGGCCAGGTCCCTATCAACTACTCACTCAGTCTACTACAAAGCGATTTATACAGGCTTCCCAAAAGACTCATAGACAGGCTGCAGACTGTGCAAAATAGGTGCAATATTAGCCCTTAATCTGAAAAAATGGACCACATCAAGACAACACTGAAGAAACTCTATTTATACCTGGTGGCAAGAAGGATCACGCTCCAGGTCATAAGCACCATGAAATACATCTTCAAGACCTAACTGATTGCGGACGCTCCCTGGGGAATCAGCTGTGCGGTGCCTGAGCCTCAGTGTTTTCGTACAATTCTGCATTGAGAACTTCCAGGTAGATGCTTAATGTCACTGTGTGTCAAAGTAGGCACCTGCACGGGATTCTAACCATTCACAGTAACTGTTTTAGGGTTTAACCTTACGCATAGAACTTGGAAGATTTTCTTTTTTACTAACATACCACACTGAATTACTCCATTTTCTTATGAATCAAGATGCTCTGTGTACATTCATACATGGCTGGCACTACCTCTGTTCCACAGATCTTACAACGGAGGCTTAGCCATCTCTACTGGGACAGCTCTCTTATAGGAAGGACATTCCCAGCACGTGACAGAACTTTCCAAGCATCTTGACATGGGTGGAGGCAATAAAACGTGGTGATTTCACTATTAACTGCCCAGTCTTCAACAGTTTTTTTGTAATTGATTTTTAGCGCTTCGACTCCACTCTGGTCCTAATGAGGTGCTCGATGAATCCAAAAATATAAGACTAGTGACAGATTTCACTGAATCATACAGAGCTCATTTTGTTTGGTTTGTCAAAGAGTGTGGCAAAACAGTATGGTGTAATTGGCTTAAAGAAAGGCTCTTATAAAACCAAAGAGGATTGGGACTTGGGTTTTGCTTAAAATTGGAGTGCCATTCTGGATTTATTGTAAAGAGTTCATTCTGCTTTTGACAGAGTAAACCTGAGTTTGGTTTAGTACTTTGTGGAATTGGCTAGATGTGAGCTGATCAGGCAAAGTACTTGTTGTGGCTGTTATTTCTATACCAGATGTGAAGATTAGGGTTTGGGTAAATTAGTGGGTTCAATTTCAGTGTTTTATCTTTTAAAAGGACTAAGCGGAATGCACTGTGGGTGATTATATGTGTGGCTCGCATCATCATCTTCTTCAACGACTTCTGGTCAGGACTCCTGCCTCCCATCTTCCCTCTGGCACGTTAGGGTCTACCAGTACTATTCTGTTTCAGCTCATCTACACTTTCTAGACTCTTCCCTCTCAAGTCCACCACTCAAAGTAACTCATACTTCCCTATACTAATTAACCACTAATCCTTTTTGGGTTCAGGAGTAGTGTGCTACTCACCGAAAAGAGCTTCCACACCTCATAGAGGGTAGTAAGTGCTATATAAATACAATTAAGGTTTATGTTGTTAAAATAAGGGGAAATTGATATAGGTGTTCAAGGCCAGAGGTATGGGACACCCCTCAATTTATTTCAGACCCTATCCTCTGAATGTTGGTGAAATTTTTTTTTTTGTGTGGTGACCACATAAAGATGACTCAGCCAGAATTAGATTATAGACAATACTTAAGACATTATACTTCTCTACATTAACCTCCCAGCACCCTTCCCAATACTACCTTACTTCAGCAGGTAACCTAGACATGCAAAAAGTACTGTACGTCTGTTACCCCAAAAACATGTAATTATCCTGTATCACCATACATATAAGCACCTATATTTCCTATTTTTTTGTGTGCAGTAACAATGCATGAAAGGGTGCTGATGCAGCCACACAGCATTTGGTGCTAAACAAAACAAAACAAATAACGACAACAATCCATTAATGGGTTGAGCATCCAAGTTAATGATATACAGACGTAAAGCACCTGATCTTGGATGTTCATGAAGACTTTACCTCACCTATGTGTATTTCTGTGCACTTACGGGCCAGAAATAAGGACATCCAGGCCTTTCTGATGCCTAGTACAAAAACAATGAAAACTGATAATAGTCCTGTAGCAAATGGGTACTGCCGATTTAGTCCCCCTGAATTTTTGGCATTTGACTATCTAGTTTTTGGACTTTTACAGTAAGCAAGCCTCACTACCTGAGTCTCACTCACGATAAATTCATAGTAAATGGACTGAGAGTGCTAACCACCAGTGTCCACCTTTTGAGATAAGGCCTCTGCTGCACACTTAGGGTATGAGGCGCTAGGTTGGTTACACATGAGCACCAGCGTATGCGCATGTGTACAGACTGCACGTGTGAGACTACCATCTTGCGCAGCCACGTATGTGATCACAGATGAACAAGTTACTTACCTTCGGTAACGATGTATCTGTAAGAGACATATATTAGTTATAGATTCCTTACCTTAGAATTACCCCCAGGCGTCAGACTGGATCCGTAGAATTTTTTCTTCAGTAATACCCTTGCGCGTCGGTAGGTGGCGTCGGTTGAATCCGCGTCCGGCGTCGTGGTCGCCGGGATGATGTCGTGGTACCTACTTAGACGTCACCCCTGCGAGCAGACGTCAGTTCTGACACGACTTTCCACGCCAGAAGCGCAGAGCCATGAAAGACACTGACCACTGGTGAGCCACACTAGGGCCCTATAAGGGTGTCCCTCACCCTAGAAGTCAGTTTGCAGAGAAGGGAGGATGGGTGGGGCGGGAAGGAATTTATAACTAATATATGTCTCTAACAGATACATCGTTACAAAAGGTAAGTAACTTGTTCATCTGAAAGAGACTATTAATTATAGATTCCTTACCTTAGAATAGATACCCCAGCAATACAATCCCCTGAGGAGGGTCTACAAACCAAGTTCACATCAGAAAATCCGGGAGAACAGAACGGGCAAAGTAGCCGTCCCTCCGGACTTGACTATCCATGCAGTAATGTCTGGTAAACGTGTGCATAGAAGCCCACGTGGCCGCCTGGCAGATATTGATGAGTGGAACTCCCCGCGATAAAGCAGTGGTTGCTGCCGTAGCTCTAGTGGAATGAGCGCGCAGCCCCACTGGAGGTTCCTTTTTAGCCAAAGCGCAACAAATCTTAATACAAAGAACTACCCATTGAGAGATGGTACGCTTCTGAATAGCCCAACCCTTTTTGGCACCCAGGTAGCTAACGAAGAGTTGATCATCCACCCGGAAAGCTTTTGAGCAGTCAAGGTAGAAGGACAGTGCACATTTTGGGTCCAGACGGTGGAATCTCTCCTCCTCCTTGGAAGGGTGCGGAGGCGGGAAAAAGGTGGGCAGGGTAATAGTCTGCCCGATGTGAAAGGGAGTGACTACTTTAAGCAAGAAAGAGGATCTCGTTCGGAGCACCACCTTGTCCGGATGGACTGAAAGGAAAGGAGGCTTAGAAGAAAGGGCCTTAAGTTCACTCACTCTGCGAGCAGAGGTGATGGCAACAAGAAAGGCAGTCTTCAGCGTGAGAAGCCTGAGAGTTGTGAAGAGGCTCGAAGGGAGCGCACATAAGATAAGTCAAGACAAGGTTCAAGTCCCACTGAGGCATTATGAAAGGAGATGGAGGAAAGAGGTGAATAATGCCTTTAAAGAAGCGACTTACAATAGGGGACTTGAACATAGAGGGCTGATCTGGCAGCCGAAGAAAAACAGAAATGGCTGCCAGGTAGCCTTTAAGAGTGCCCAGAGCAGAGCCCTGCTGGGCCAAAGAAAAAAGGAATAAAAGAACCTCAGAAAGATGGGCAGAAAGGGGATCCACAGCCTTTGCTGTGCACCATACCACAAACTTATTCCATCGACAGGCGTATACCGTTTTAGTGGAGGGGCGTCTGGCTGCCAAGATGACGTTACAGACTTCAGGAGGAAGGTCAAAAGCTGTCAACTGTCACCGCTCAATCTGCACGCAAGGAGGTGGAGGCTGGACAGGTTCCGGTGGAGGACCGTCCCCTGCTGCTGCGACAGAAGATCCTCCCGAAGGGGCAGTCTGATCGGAGGATCGATGGTCATGCTCAGGAGCTCGGGGTACCAGACTCTTCGTGCCCAGTCCAGTGCCACAAGAATGACTTGGGCCCGGTCGCACTTGATCTTCTTCAGCACTCGGGGCAGAAGTGGTACAGGCGGAAAGGCGTACAGGAGGTCGCAGCTCTACTCGAGTCGACCGAGTGCCGCCTTGAAAACTCCAACACGCAGAACTGCTGAAATTGCGCGTTCTCTTCGGTGGCGAACAGCTCTAACCAAGGCTCTCCCCACTGCTGAAAGAGACCTTGCACCACCTCCGAGTGAAGACGCCATTGGTGATCCACCAGGCACCGGCGGCTGAGTTCGTCTACACTGGTGTTCAGAGAACCTGCCAGGTGTTGAACCACCAGGGTAATGGCCTGATGTTCCAGCCATGTCCAAAGGCGAAGAACCTCTTGACAAAGGGTCCACGGCCACACCCCGCCCTGTTTATTGCAGTACCACATGGCGGTGGTGTTGTCCATGAACACCTGCACTGCCTTCCCCTTGAGGGAGGGAAGGAATGCCTTCAGTGCCAAGCGAATCGCCCGGAGCTCCAACAGGCTGATATGGAGACCGGACTCCGCCGGAGACCAGACTCCTCTGATCTCCGCCTCCCCCAGATGGCCGCCCCATCCCAGGAGTGATGCATCGGTCACCACCGTGAGGTTTGGTTGGGAAAGGGAGAGGGATTTGCCTCTGACCCAATCCTGGTTCGTTAACCACCACTGCAGTTGCTGTGCAGTCCCCTCCGAGATCTGGACGTAGTCGGAAGGATTCCCCTGATGCTGCGCCCACTAGAACTTCAGGTCCCACTGTAGGGCCCACATATGCCATCTGGCTTGATCAACCAGCAGGAGGCCATGAGGCCCAGCAGCCGCAGGGTCATTCTCACCGAAATCCGGGATAGAGGCTGAAACATCGGTATCATAGCCCGAATATCCCGGACTCGCTGCTCGGGAGGATAGGCCCGAAACTGCACAGTGTCCAGAACAGCTCCGATAAAAGGGAGCGACTGAGAGGGAGTCAGGTGTGACTTCAGCACTTTGATAGTGAACCCCAGCGAATGCAGGAGGTCCGCTGTAGTCTGGAGGTGGGAAACAATTGCCTGGGGCGAGCCCGCCTTCACCAACCAGTCGTCGAGATAGCAAAAGACTGGAACCCCAGATCTGCGCAGATGAACTGCGACCACTGCCATCACTTTCGTGAACACCCGAGGGGCACTGGTAAGGCCAAAGGGGAGCACGATGAACTGAAAATGCTCGTGGCCTACTGTGAGCCGCAGGTAACGCCTGTGGGCTGGCAGAATGAGAATGTGAAAATAAGCGTCCTGCAAGTCCAACACTACCATCAAGTCTCCAGGGTCGAGGGCAGACAGGACCTGAGCCAAGGTTAGCATTTTGAACTTCTCCTTCCGGAAGAAGCGATTGAGGGCCCTGAGGTCTAAGATAGGACGCAGGCCTTTGTCTTTCTTGGGCACCAGAAAGTAGCGGGAATAGCAACCATGACCTACTTCTGGTTACCCTCTCGATAGCTCCATTGGCCAAGAGAGCTGAGACTTCCTGGCGGAGAAGCGCCAAATGATCCTCCGACGTGCGATCGAGAGATGGTGGCATGGAGGGAAGGATAGTCTGGAAGGGGAAGGAGTAGCCCCTTCGGAGTATCTGTAAATTCCACCTGTCTGACGTGATGTATTGCCAGTGGGGGAGGTGATAGCGAATCCTTCCACCCACTGGTCGCTGATGGCCCTGTAAGGTCAGACTAGGAGGGTTTGGAGGCTACTGCAGGGGGGGAAAGGGTGGACTGGCCCGCCCGCTGGTTCCCAGATCTACGTTGCTGGGTCCCATGTCTGCGGCCACGCAAAGGCTGGGCAGCTTGCATGGGCCAGTGCTGGACTGGGTCGGACGTGGTGGGGTGCCCCTTCCATAGCCACGAAAGGGACGAAAAGCAGATTGTGGGGGACGGGAGAATGCAGCGAGGCCCAAGGATCTGGCCGTAGCCCGAGAATCCTTGAAGCGCTCGAGTGCCGAGTTGCTTTGTCACCAAAAAGGCGACTGCCATCGAAGGGCATGTCAAGCAAAGTTACCTGGACATCCCCCGAAAAACCAGACATCCTCAGCCAGGCGTAGCGCCGAAGGGCTACCGACGTGGCAATTGTTCTGCCCAGAGAGTCGGTGGTGTCCAGTCCACAGCGGATTGTGAATTTTGCTGCATCTCTCCCATCCGCCACTGCCTGGGATAGAATGGCCAGGGCCTTCTCCGGACACTGAGGCAGCACCTGCACAACAGTATCCCAGACTGTATGGGCATAGCGGCCCAAGAGGCATGCGGTATTCACGGACCGCAGCGCCAAGCTGGAGGAAGAGAACATACGCTTCCCAAGGTGATCCAGCTTCTTGAATTCCCTATCCGGGGGTGCAGAAGGGAATGCGCCCTTGGACGAAGAGGCTTGGACCACGAAGCTCTTGGGGGAAGGGTGTTGGGAGAGGAAAATGAGATCGCCCGGAGCTGGCTGGCAATCGTCCGTTCCACAGGAGCCCCTGTGCTGGGCTTGGACCAAGTGCCCAGAAGGAAGTCTGTGAGGGCTTCATTAAAGGGCAAGAGGGGTTCAGATGAAGTTGCCGCTGGTTGAAGCACCCTTGTCAGGAGGTTAGTCCTGACTGCCACTGTAGGGAGCTCCAGCCCCAAAGCCTCGGCTGCCCTACGCACCTCCACTGCATAAGAGGCTCCCTCCTCCTTTGCCACGGTAGGGGGAGAAAGCAGGCCAAGGTGTGGGGAGGTATCCAGACCACTGGCATCACCCAATTCCTCTCTCCAGTCCGGCTCTTCCAGCTGGTCTGTTAAAGGGTCCAACGACCCCTCCCAGTCCTCATCACCACCCTCAGGGCGATAGGGAACACCTGGGATGAACAAGTCAACAAAAGTACCCTACGGCGTCGGATTCAACGTCAGCCAAGGTCGATCCGGCTCCAGGTCCATCTCGGGGATGAGGATGGGGACGGCGTCGGCCGGGGGCATGGCCCGCGCTGGGGGCATCGTCACTGGGAACGGTGCCGGGGAAGGTTGAGTAAGGTCGACCGGCATAGATCCGGATCCAGGCCTGGATCCATGGGGACCCTGCGGCGCCAGGACCGCCGGCATCGAAGGCCTAGGGCCCCCAACCGGCTCCGCCGGGCCTGAAGGCGCGTCAGTGGAGTCAGGCTGTACAAAGATGGAATGGAGGGCTTCATAAAATGCACCAAGCTGAGCAGGGGACGCCCCGGCTCCCGGAAACAGGGGGAGGCGCAGAGTCGTCCCTGAATCAGGCACTGGAGACGGAGCCTTAGAGCGACGACGCTCCGGTTCCAGCGTTGCGTCGGCCGACCGACTGGGAGAAGGCGAAGAGTGACGGTGCTTCTTCGCCTTCTTCTTGTGCTTTGACTTACCTGAGTAGTGCAAAGACTTGGACGAGGTGTGGTGGCTCCGCGACCGGTTTCGAGACCTTCCCCTCGAGCGAGACCGGGAGCGATGCGGAGCCGACTTTTGGGCCTCCAAAAGCTTTCTGGACCGCTCCCGCAAAGACTTCGGATTCATGGCCCGACAGTCGGAGCACGACTTCGGGTCGTTGTCGCACTCCAGGCCCCAGAGGCACACGAGGTGCGGATCCATCACGGACATCAGTTTATGATAGGAGTCACAAGGCTTGAATCCGGTCTGACAATGGGACATCCCACGCGCATCAGGAGTCGAAGACTCGAAAAAAGACATCGACAAAAGTCGAAAAAAGTTTAGTCAAAAAATGACTAAGGGGAAGCTCTCTCCAGATCTGCGCTGGGCTGGCCCGGAAAAAGAAAGAACTGACGTCAGTGCGCAGGGGCGGCGTCTAAGTAGGCACCGCAATGTCATCTTGGCGACCACGACAACGGATGTGGAGTCGACCGACACCACCTACCGACGCACAGGAGTATTGCTGAAGAAAAAATTCTCCGGATCCAGTCTGACGCCTGGGGGTAATTCTAAGGTCAGGAATCTATAACTAATAGTCCCTTTCAGATAGCCTGTTGCAGAAGGGACTCTTCAAGGATTGCTACTGACCTGGAGTAGACCTTATAATGTGAGTGGGTATTCATAGTGTAGGTCTGTAGTGCTTATTGACGGCCTGTAGAGCTTTCACTGTATTACACATTATAGGTGAAGCTGCACTAAAGTACCAGCGAGGTACCAATATAGGGGTGAACCCAGAGTGTAGATTTACAGTCCCTTACATCATATCTGCTGTGCTTATGACAGTTTAAGAATTTCCCTATTTCCCTGGCTAAGCTCATAATCAGATTCCAGGGCTTTACCCCACACTCCTTACAGGGCCATGGTAATTACTCGGCTCCCCAGTCGGGGTATCAAAGGCCTCCCCTCACAGTAGATCCATTAACAGTGCTTGACCAAGTTCCTGGGAAAGGAATGGGTGAGAACAAAATTTGCATCTGATAATTAGCTTGTCACACTACACCTGGGCTGAGACAGTCAAGGCCCACAGAAACAAAGAAGGAGGGTTGGACTTATGGAGCCAACACAGGAGGGGTTGCCTATGATGTTCTGGTGGGAAGGGATCAAGCAGCTGCATCCACTAGAGGCAGAGTGGAGGCTCTAAGGGAAGCTCTTTCCACAGACAACTTGGAGTCGCCATATTTGATTGTCTGAGAAAGCTGTGCAGGAGGGTTGGGACAGGGGTGGAGTGATGATGTGGCACCCTAGGGGTGCCTGGCTTCTAGAACCCCTGCACAAGAAAGCTGGAAGGAGAAGCCACCTGATACCACTGCAAGGATGGATTTTTGGGACTCTGACACCAGGATAAGGGTGGGTCTCTCAACAGCCAGCAGTGCTGGTCCTCTTATGCCCCCATGAAGAACACCTGGGGAAATGGACCTACTGAGGGACCCTGGATGGTTTCCCTAGACCTTCTATGGAGTGGCCCTCGATTCCACAGCCGACACACAGGTGCCCTGCAAGATCGCCAAGAGGTCATGGGACCTGAGGAGTGCGGTGGGAAGGGGGTTGCTCTCCTTGATGCTGGCTGTAAAGGGATTTGAAAGACACTCCTCAAGCAGAAGATGACCTCGGGAGTGCAGGCAGAGGGCAAGTTTGATGCAGGGAGCCATAAAACCCAGCTCCCAACAGCACCTTTTAAATGCCAGGAGGCTGGGAAAAAGGCTTCTGCTGGCTGGGGCTGGCCAGCAGGAGCAAAACGAGCCCAGAACCATCCACATCAACACTATGTGGCGAAGTTATCTACTTTTAAAGCTTTCTCCCTAGGGGGGACCGAACAGAGAACAAAGCAACAGGCGCTCCACCAACTTACTCTAAATTCCGGTCAGCTCTAGCACTGGTGGCACCCGATACGACAATCTTTTTTGGCGCCCCCACAATGACCTCCTTCTCTATGGATTTCCTCACTACCACCCTCCAAGAGTGCCCCTTGTCTCTCTGTAATCCCTCTCTGACATACATTTTTTTATTTTTTATAACGCTACTCATAGTTCAAGTACTCTCACTTCTGTGATGTGCATGGTACTCAGATCTTTGCAGCAGGCACATTAACCCTTTGCACTACTTTATGATGAGTCAAAACTGTCACTAGACAAAACTCCACCACTATCCAGCAGGAACATTAATCACCAGACTTATCTTGATATTTTTATTGTTGCCTGAAAACTGCTGGACACACAAGGAACCCTGCAGCAAGTGCTTTTAAACCCATAAATCATTTTTAAACACAGCCCCCTTTCTCCCCCCAAGGTCAGTGCCAGGTACGACTGCACCCGTAGCGTGGCCCTAAAGCCAGCTTTGCCACTGGAACGGGAAGTGTGGCTTTTGCAACTCATTAATTGTTCATCGCTCGGACAACTGAAGCTCCCCAAAATCACCTGTGAGGGGGTTAAAACTTGCATAATGTCTTTGTGGTGGCCCCAGGAAGGGCAAGGGTAGCACCATCATGTCTTAAGCATGTTTTGTTGGCTGCAAGAAATAGTGTAGTCCCATCCCCAGGAATGCTTTTAAAAACTAGCTCAAATTCTCCTAGGGGGATGTATAGATGAACCTGGGAGAGGTGTTCTAGACTTTTAAAGCACTTCCCAAGCCTGTACTTTTGCACAAGGGATTGGGAGTACAGGGGCCCCTGTTGGCTGGTCTTGTGACTGCAATAGCAGTCTAAAAAGTGAAAGCAAGACTTTAGGACATGTTAGTTATTCAATGTTTATTAACAATGTTAGTGATTGCTAGTGCAAGGCTGCATGGTATTCAAAATAATTACCTCCAATGACTTCAATGGTGGGTTATAACTAAGGCTCCCTGTTTTCTGTTTTTACGCATTTTTACAGATAAATACAGAGAGAAAACGATTTGTTTTCTGTCTGCATTTATTTTTAAAAGTGGATAAATACAGACAATTGTGCTTCTTTTAGGTGACTCTCCGTGCTGTCTTTCATGAATTGTAGCCAAAGAGCAGATGGACAGCATGGGAAATTTAAAAACGAGATGAAATTTCTTTAAATGTTATGTTATGATATGGGAACTTATATAGCGCAGCAATTACCCGGAGGTGTCCTGGCGCTGGTTAATTATCCCCTGAGTAAAGAAACGGTAAACTGCTATTACAGGTTAAAAAGCCAGGTCTTAAGACTCTTCGTAAATGTCAGGAGGTCTGTGCTGTTTCTCAGATAGAAAGGAAGGTCATTCCAAGCTTTTGCGGTGCGCATGACAAAGCTTTTTCCGCCCCAGGAGGCTTTTCTTGTAAGTGGTACACTAACCAACTTGGCTTCCATGGAGCGCAGGGTCCTTTTAGGCCAGTACCATTGAATATTCTGTTTCAGAAACTCAGGGCCTATGCCTTGAAGAGCCTTGAAAACTATACACAAGGCTTTAAAGCGCACCCGTTTCCTGACTGGCAACCAGTGAAGTTTACTAATTTCCTTGGAGATGGACGCAAATTTGGGTGTGCCTGACAGCAACCTTGCTGCTGAGTTTTGCAGCAATTGGAGTTTGTTCATAAAGCGTTCCTGTAGGCTCAGATAGAGGCCATCACAATAATCGAGCCTAGACAGGACGAGCGCCGTGACCACTGTTCGCTGGCTGTCAGCCGGTAAAAAAGGGGAGAATCTTTTTGATCATCCTAAGCACATGGAAGGTGGCAGATGACATTGAATTGATCTGATCTCCAAAATTGAGCTTGTCATCTATCATGATGCCTAAGTTTTTTACCTTCCTTGACGGTGTGGGAAGAGTGCCCAGTGTTGTTGGCCACAGATTAGGGGTCCAAAAATTGGCGTCATTCCCAAAAAGGATGACCTCCGTCTTGCCTGAATTTAATTTAAGGCAGTTTTGTGTCATCCACCTCCCCACAGCTTCCATACAGTTGTGGAACTGATCATCTAGTTCAGTTCCCTGGTCTGGCCGCAGCAACACGACGATCTGTGTCATCAGCGTAGGATGTCAGCTTAAAACCAAAGGAGCTGATCAGTGAGGCAAGTGATGAGACATACACATTAAAAAGTAGGGGGCTAAGCGAAGACCCCTGTGGCACTCCGCATGGCAGGGTAAAAGGTTTGGAGTGAAATTTATCCAGTGCGACTATTTGTGAACGCCCAGATAAGAATGATTTTAAGAGCTTCCAAGCTTTCCCTTGAACCCCGCATGCCAACAAACGGTCCATCAGTAAGTCATGATGGACCGTATCAAAGGCTGCCGATAGGTCGAGCAGAACCAGGGCAGCCTTACCAGGGGTAGTAACAACATATAGTGTAGGAAAATTGTGCCTCGTCTGGCTACAAAAATCTACACTTGAGGATGTGAAACAACACTTATCTTTACTTAAAGAAGACGAAGACCTTAGGGAATTCTTGCTAGGACCAAGAAAACCACGTCAAAAACGTTTCATATATGCCGGCATTTATGCTGCTTATAATGAAATATGGAAGGTCTCACAGGCAGAGGCCGCAGAAAGAATACGTGAACTTGATCGTATTAACTTAGAGAAATCTCTCACTGTGGTCGACAATGGGTTAACAACTTTGTCATCCAGAATTTATTCATTGGACAACATTGTATCCTCTGCTATTGACATACTGGAACAAGATTTAGCCATGTTACAACAAGGCCAATCTCAGTTACGTTCTATTATGTTATTAAGCTGGACGCTGCAATCTTTGCGTGCAGGCTATGTGCCTTGGCGTTTTATCAACACGTCGTCTCTGTTTTCAGAATACAACCTAACGGATAAACAGATCGAACTGGCACAAAGGGGAGCAAAGTATACAGTGCTGAGCATTGAAAAACTGGAAAAATTACCATTTACGGTAGCAGAAAAACCAGCTACAGAATGGCTTATCCATGGCAAAATAACTCTGCCTGTCACTACTTTTCAGTTTCAGTATTGCCTCAAACAAATGCAAGCAGGCAAATATGAAAGGTTGGGTAAGGTGTACATTAAGACATCCTGGGATTTACCTTACGAATACAGATGTTGGAGTGGGGATCGTGAAGTGTTTCTAAGCGGTACACACTGTGAAAATGCACTAAGCGGTTCACTCATATGTCAGGACATTTCTTTACACGGGGCTTGTAATGGTTCTGTGGCAAACTTGTCCTGCCACCAGCAGGGTACACCAGCTACTGTGATTAATCCAACGTTTGGCCAACTTTCTAATGGGAGTTACCTCATGTTGAATGATCAGAGTTGCTGTGGCATGTTGCCAGGCATCCCATATCTGGTAACGGTCGGCTCCAGGGTTACTTGTTGTATGCAAGTATTGTTCCCCCAAACAGAGACAGTCAGGGAGTCGCCTCTATGGCTTTCATTGAATGTTTCTTTTATACGTTTTGATACTTTAAGCAGAATGAAAGCCATGCATATGCAACAGACCGTGCCTTTGACCTCGGCCAAAGAAATCTATGATTTACAACTCGCAAGGACTTCGGCTGAGATACAGGCTTTAATTCGTACAAACTGCCCTATACATTTCGTAGAAATGATGGGACATATCTTTAACATGTCTGATACGAGCGGGCTAGTACATGTATTTAAGACCATCTGTTCAGGACTATTAACACCTTTTCAGGCAGTCCTCGGAATCATTCCAAACTTCGCACATTCGGTGTTTGGTGGTGTGCCATTAATTCTAGCACTTGTTGCAGGAATCCTATTTCTATTCCTACTATTACGCTATGGCAAGCCTATCTACCGACATCACTCCAAGCGATGTGGAGAAAGCTCTCCTAGAACGGAAGTGCCGTGAGCGCATAGTTCAACTTTTGGGCATACCTCGTCTACGGGAACTTAATACAACATGGTTTCTGTCATTTAGACCAATCTGGCAAGATTGCATCTTACCTGTTCTACGCTGCCTGCTTTGCGGTGAAGAATGCGTGCTAGACACCTGTCTAACACTCCCATCAGTCATGCCAACGGATATCGATACTCTGCTAGACCCGATAACGGCCCATGCTCTGTGTTGTCCCCAAAGACTACCAATCCTGATGACGGCATTCATTGAGATCTCACAGACACTTCCTGCTGCTGCTGAGGTACGAGATAGATCAACAGGCACCCAGGTAACAACGGACGCGAACATTGCTGCGGCATCCTATGCTGAAGGCGATGCTTCACATCTCTGTGCAGTTAACCTTCTAAATGAGGTATTACAACTGTCACCGACATCAGTAGACTATCTTTTGTCCACAGAAATAGATGATTTCATGTTTACACCAGACCCATACACTGACATTGATTCGGCTCACAGTGTACCAGGGACGTAATGAATTTGGCCTCCATATTTTCAAAACAGAACAAAACTTGGAACTCTTCCTAAAATTGAACTTTTTCTTTTTCTCTATTTTTTGAAAATACATGGCAACTCAATCTGCTTTCAGTGGAACTAGTCATATAAAACGGACTTCTTTAAATACTTCCAGGGACACATTGTCACCTTATTTTTATTACAAATTTCATTTAGTACCATGATACGCAATGGCTTTGATTTTTGAAAACTTGTCAACCATTTCGTCATATGTATATATTTCTGTTTATTCATTCATGTTGCATTTATTTCCAATATATGCTTAGAATGAAATGAAAAAATGCTTTAAAATGTACAGTACCTATTGCATTCAACAATTTATTTTAAACTTCTTTTAATATGCTTTTAGAAATGTTTTTAGCAACATGTGGTACTCAGTTTAATGTTTAGCATTTAATGTTTAGCATTTAGTACTATCGTTCATTCGAAAGTGGAGTGGGTGTTGTATTTCGCTTTAGGTGTCCGTATATAGGTTTTCCTGAAACATGTCCTTATATAGGCACAATTCGCATTGCCCTTATATAGGCATAAGATCCCAGTCCTTATTTAGGCATTAGCCATGCTATCCAAATACAGGCATGGTCACTTACATCCGTCCACCCTCACGTCACAACGAGTTCTTAGAAACCAGACCCTTAAGCTCTTGGGAGTTCCCCTAGCACAGGATTATTGATTTCTCCAAGAACTCATTTATTATGCATGTACCGCTATACCTTAAGGGTTCATTCCTGACGTCTTCCTCTGCCCGACTTTACGTCAATGCTAACATTCCAAGGCACCTACCAGGTATAAATATACCTTCCCTTGCCCAAGCAAGTTAGAGGAGACCTCGACTTTAGAGGAGCCCTTGTCCCGGCCTGACGCACTGACAAGAGACGCTGTCATCCCTGCTCGCAGAGAATCCAGCTCCCAGTGTTCTGACTCCCTTCGCAGGGTGTTAGAGTTCGAGATCCGGAAGGAGATTCCCACCTCTCTCATTCTCAAGGTATGGAGCTGACTAGAACCTAGAGGGACTCTTGGCATACTAGACTATAGCATACCATACTATAGAATACTTCACCTACTTCTTACCTTCCACTACACTTAGGTTAGGTACACTGGGGTAGAACTAGCTTAGAGAAGCATCTTATGAGTACTCGCATTTTTAGCTCATGTTATTTATGTATATGAATATATGTGTGATAGCTAAAAGATAATGCTAGCGCAGTATTATTTCTTTCTACTGCTTACGCTGTGCATTATATATCTTGCATATTGTCTTGTGATCATAACAGCTCATATCTCTTACACGAGAAACAAGACTGTTCAATAAATCCTTTTATTGAAACGCCCGTCTATTCTTTCTGTGTAACTCTGAAGAAATTAAGCATGCACGATTAGCTGAGTGAAACTTATCTATTGTTTCCACGATTCTGAGAGTGTTCCGATTCTAAAGGGAAACAAAGTTGTCATGTTTATGCAATTGCCAGAAACTACTCCCTTCTTGTTTACAAGGAGTTTCTAGTGGCCTCTGAGTTAGCTGGCACAAAGTAATTAAGTTTAATATACTCGATAGGCAGTGGCGTAGCTAGGGGGGGGCGATGGGGGCGGACCACCCCAGGCGGCATGAGTTATGGGGCGGCAGCCGGCCCCCCTTCCTCCCGCTCTTACCTTCGGCCGCAAGTATCGGCCGCTACCACCCCCCGCTCTTCTATCATTTTGCCGAGGGCGGCAAACGCAGGGGCCGCCACGGGCAGCCTAAGGCCTAGCTACGCCCCTGTCGATAGGGACATACTGACCTTAGTCCTATGTCAAATCTATATGGTATATTATTCCAATGCTCAGAGCCTATTAGGGAAATAGGAACTACACTACACCTCAAAGACCCAGGTGCGTTTTTAAAAGCAAGATTAACACAGATTCCCCACAGTAAAAACGGAACGTTTTCAGTGAACCAATCAATTTAAGAACAAGTTAAACACACATAAAATCAGGGCAATCCTGGCAATCTTAGTTCAGTAATTGTGCAAAATATATGAAAATAGTGCAAATCGCGCTGTAAGAGTCTCCTGGCTCAAGCCTCAGGAGATAATAAGGGCATACTTTTGTGGTATAATGCTAATATTTAGTGAATGTATTGTTACAAAATATTTGGCAGCTTAAATAGCTAAATCACGACGGACATCAAAGTATGAGTTAAATAAATATGGAAATGTACAGTTTTACAACTTCATTTATACACAAAACACAAAATAAATATGGATAAATACAGATAAAATGTCCCAAAAATAAATATGGATAAATACAGACGGAAATGTTAAGAAAATAAACACCATAAGACCTGGAGCCCTAGTTATAACATGTAATGTATATTGATACTGTTCTCATTGTGCTCAAAGTTGATACATTGCTGAATTGACATATTGCTGCTTTTACTGATGTGGTGACATGGTGACACCCTGACATAGTGGCTAGTCCTGCCTTATGGATAATGACACACATTATATTGTGATGTTGCATCTAGTATAGGTTGGGGGTTGTGATTATAGGGTTCAGTTTCCACCAGGGGGGTAACATGATATAAGGCTGTCACCAAAGGTATTGCAATCTACCTGAGTGTATATATTTGTAATTTAATGCATAGTATTTAGAAGTGTGTATGTGTAATAAATGTACTGTTTCTTTTTAAAAGAAGCAGCACTGACTGGACAATAATTAATAGTGCTGCAGTGTGCCAGCTAGCTGGATTTAATAGTCCATAACATCTTCCAATCTTGGACTGCTCTGCTTTGCTGCCCTGAAAGAGTCAACTGCTACAATGGGGCACTTGGTTCCCAGTAAAGAGAAAGTTGCAAACTCATTACCTGTGAAGGACTCACTTGGTTTGCAACTAATTATCCAATTTCTTAAAAGTCCTCTCTTCTGCCCTGCACTCCAATAATTCTGTGCCCTCTGTCTTTAACAGGTATATCAAGACCTCTGTTCAGTGCATAACCTCTCCCTTCTGCCCTGTTGTGACTTTAACATAGACCTTGTGGCGATCTTGAGGGTTTAGCAAGCCATCCATCCATATTCTTCCAATTTCCTCATCCAGGGAATACTGTGTGCTGATTACGGCTCTAGACACCCCTTCCTCTGCATTCCACCTCAAATCTGCACAGTGGAATATGTAACACCCCCTTACAAAAATAGGAGGTAATTGTCACCTATATCATTCTACAGGAGTCTTTTGAAAGTAGCCAGCATATCATAGATAGAGGTCTACTAAGATGGTGGTATGTCAATGGGTTTGGATTTGGATGGATCATCAAAGAAGGCGCCTAGCTCTTTGCATTGAGGACATACCAGTGGCATTTAGTCCACTCATTACCCCATACCAGATACCAGTATTACAAGATTAATTAGATCCTTTATATGGCTTGCTTTGCCTTTCAGAGCTGACATCTCTAACAAAAAAAAAGAGTGTAGTGTTTTGATTTCTGCCCCCAACTCCTCTCTACCGTTTTGGCAGCTATTGTTGGAGCCAGCAAACTGTGTTTAGCTGCACCTGCCATAACCAGGATCTAGGGTTGATACCAATTTAATAAAAGAGGGAGGCTGGGAGTAAAAAGAGACCAGGATTTTTGCTCCAGCCAGTCAATGTCCCTCTCCATGTGATATCTTTTTCAGCCTGTGTCTGCCCTTGCCATTACTGCATGGTAGATGGAGACTGCAAGCTCCCTCTAGAGCCTACATTTCATTGCAATCTCTGGGAGGAGTGTGAGTCTGTCAATGAAGAAAATTGGTGTTGGCATCTTCCATCTCAAGCCCGTAAGCTGTTCACACCTGCTCTCTCACTTCTAATTTAAAATTTTATTTCATAGGATAGTTACATAGAATAGTTGCATCTAAAAAAATTAACTTGAGGGGGAAAGTGGAAAACAAGGTAAAAATGTGATTAAAAAAGCTGTTTATAATCAGTCTTAAAACTACTAATAAAGTCTAACTCTGGATAAAGTGTTATGGCTTCTGTGAATTAAATTTATTTGCCTTCCCTTTTTTATGGCCAGCCCCAGGCATCTTCCAGGGGATTTTCCAGACATTGCAAAGCTCTCTAAATCTGGGGTTCTTCATGAGAGTTTAGAAAATAATTCACTACTGGGATGCATTCCTTGATAACTGGCTGAAATTTGTTCTGCTTCTAATTTGATTCTAGGAATTACACAACAATAAGGACCAAATCAGAGATTTAATCTGAAATCAGTAATCTTAGAAGATTCATGGATATGCTGCTTTAACGATGACACAATTAAATTTTGTAATAGTAGATTATTTGACCTTACCAATATTATTAATCATTTTTTATTTGAAAGTATTGTTGAACAAGTGTAAGGTGTAGAAGGGCAAGTTACTTACCTTCAGTAACGCCTTATCTGGTATTGACAGAATCTAGACGCAGTTTCCTTATCTTAGAATCCTCCCCAGGCGCCAGACTGGATCCAGAAAGTTTCCCAGCAGTACCTCTTTGTGTCGGTAGAGGGCACTGAGCGACTCCGTAGCATCGTCGTCTCCCGAATGTGACGTCAACAGAGTCCAAAGAAGCCCTCCCCCAACGCGCTGACGTCAGTTTCTTTTGTGACTATTTTCATGCCAACAACGCGGAGCCACTTAGAGAAACAGTCTCTGGAAACTGTGTGCCAAAAAGGGAAAGATCTTGTATCAACAAGTACAGATTGAAAGAACTGTAGTAGTGTGCAAAGAGGGGATCTTGGAGACAACAGGGGCCCCAGTTCGCAGAGCGTGGAGGATGGGTGGGTTGAGAAGGAATCTGCGGCTAGATCCTGTCTCTACCAGATAAGGCGTTACCGAAGGTAAGAAACCTGTACATCTGATAGAGACATCGAGCCACAGATTTCTCATCTTAGAATCAGATACCTAAGCAATACCAGCCTTGAAGAAGGGCTGCAAACTGACCTCACCAAACAGGAGAAGCCGGTTCAAAAGACGGACCAGATTATCGGAAAATGACAGGTGAAGCAAGATGCTCACCGACAGGACCAATCCCTAAGAAGGGCTATGGGAAGCCCGTAGGAAGTAGAAAGCTATAAGACCGTAATAACATGGTATAGAACCAGTATATAGGCAGCCCCAAAGGGAATGCAACCTAAGATTGGGGAATGCAAAGGGACCATGGACAACAGTCCATAGAGTCCAGGCTCAAAACCAAATGAAACGAGCATACACAGCGTGCTCAGCTACAGCAACACATACAATGAATAAAAAGCACCTGCCGATTGTTGAGGAAACTAACCTGAGAAACAGATTTTGAAAAAATAAACCTCCAATGATAGAATGATGGAGAAAAGAGAAAGAGAACAATGAATGCTGAAGAGCATCGCTAGGAAACAACAAGAATGGTAAAGAAAACCAGTCTGACATTGAGATCCTTGAAGGTGTATAAGGCATTCTCTGAAAAACTGTAATGGAGACGTTCACTGACGAGACGGAAGGAACCTGACAAGTACAACCAAGTATGCTGAACCAGGTCACCAAAAAGGGTGTAGGTAAAATGCAGCGACGTACACCGTATCGAAGGCCAGATGACCATATGTGCACAGCACACACATATATATATATATACCAGCAGTAAAAGACATCTACAAGAGATCCATTCAAGAGATGGGTGTATACACACAGAAACATATACATCCAAAGATAATTGTATACAAGGATAAATATGCACAGAAAAAACAGAGAAATTCCCGTAGATACAGAAGTCATACATGGTAGCGAAAGTATATGCACTACACTGACGGTAACCCACATCCTCCACCAGTGAGCGGGAGGACGAGAAGTGGAGGAAAGAAGGGTACTTCCAAGAACAGAGGCAATAAAGGGAGGACAGAGATTATACATTTTACATGATACATACCATTGTAAAGTAGAAGTTACAACAGTAACTGAGGTGGAGACAGAAAGACAAGGCTGGAAAACAGCAACACAATGCCACCTAAGAGTAGGAGAAGAGCAGGATATTGCCGACTATAGCAAAACAGGGGCAACCGTCCAAGAACCAACGTCACCAACTGAGGAAGAGTGCCAGCAGGCGGTAACAGGCGAAACGAAGAAAAAACACCATGAAGAAGAAGAAGACCGCCAGGGTGAAACAAAAGGACGAGCGCAGACTAAGGGCAACACTTAGTTGATGTTGACAATCACACATGATCCAACCCGTGGGGGCTTGAGAAACAGGTGAGAAACCTGACCAACGCTCCATGGAAACTTGAGAAACAGGTAATAAACCAAACTAAAGCTCCTGACGAAAACTGAGAGTACAGAGTATAAGGGGTACAAACGGCAGGAAGGGGAAGAAGCCCACAACATTGGAGGACAGCGTATAAGCAGCAGAAATAAGTAGTTGAACAGGAGATAGGATATGCCCAAAGAAAATGTAATGAAATACCGCACCAAAAAAAGGGGGGGGGATAACGGAATCTCTTCCACTCTTCCAAAGGGAAGAGGGAAGAAAGTAGCCCGCCACATAGAAAAACGATGCCATGAAAGGCGGCAGTGGCATACAGAGCTGTGAGAAAGAGAACAGTATCTCCACCTACGAGGAGGAAGGAAGATACGGGAAAGAAAGGGAAACCCAGCCTCCTGTGCAAAAAAAAACAAAGGGACAGGGTCCCAAGGGAACAGAACTGAAAAGAACAGCAGACGCAACAGCCACTCAGGGGTGCGATGGCAGATATGTATAACCCCCGCTCCCTGCAGGAAGCAACAGTAGTGGCTGTGATCCAATTAGGTAGGTAGGAACAGCTAAAGGGGAAAAACAGATACAAAGAACACCAAACTGCTGAAGGTTAACAGCAGCAGGTGCACGATAAAGTAGAAAAAGGACCTGCACAAGAAAACGGTACCCAGGCCAAGAGCCTGTGGTAGGATAATCGCCCATAAGGAGAAGAGAAAAGATTAAGTCAAAGTCCCTATAAGGGTTACTAAATGTATAGGTAGCTCACAGGATGCCCCTAAGGCATACAAAATAAGGTCCCCGAAAAACAGGGAACATGGCTATAGTGCATCTTCACAACGTAACAATACCCGACACAGAGTAAGTACTCGGGTAGAAAAAATCAAGCGGCAAAAGGAAGCTGTAAGAACAGGCCTTAAAGAGGCCGCAAAGTAAGATATGTTCCAGAGGGCTGGAAACTAAATCGGTCACTGACAGAATAATTAGAAGAAAAGCACCTGCAGCAAGTAGGAACACCACACCAGGTGTAACCCTAGAAGGGAGAGAAGCACTCCACCCTACGAAGGCTGATAAGAGATGAAACAAGGGAGAAAATGTATCCCAACAACCTAGTACAACAACAGAGTTAAGACTCAAGCACCACCATGACTATCTCCGAACAGGTGTAAAGCGGAGTCAGCATGCGCTCCAAAAAGGGAGGCACCATCAAAAGGCATGTCAATCAAAGTAGTTTGCACAGCCTGCGAAAACCTAGAAGTACATAAGCATGGATGCCGCCGTAGGGCTATGGAAGAGGCTATAGCACGGCCAACAGAATCATGGCATCCATACCACAGCGGATGCCAAGTAATGCACCTTGTTGCCCATCTCAAACCAATAACACAAGAGCATTCTGGGCTTCCTCTGGAAGGGAGGGCAAGAGGTGTCCCACTGAGTTCCACAAGGTGTGGGAGAAGCGGACAAGGACACAAGAAGTACTCAGAGATGGCAGGGCAGAGCTAGAAGAAGAGAAAATACACCTACTACAAGCGTCACATTTCCTAGCCTCTCGTTCTGGAGGGACAGGAGGGATATAATCAATATTTTGAGTGGCTAAAGAAGCCTGTACCACAAAGCTCTGATTAGATGGATACCTAAGGAAACAGGAGGGATTCTCCTGGGCCGGGCAATGCCTGTGAAAAGTAGAGCGATCCACAGGTAGCTCTGTCTCCGGCTTAGCCCAAGCACCCAACAAGACATCGAAAAGACGGTCACTATAAGGAAGGACAGGCTCCACATTAGACTGGTCAGGATGCAGAAAGTCAAGTAAAGGGTCTGTTGACAATTCCACAGAAGAAAGTTGAAAGTCTAGTACAACCGAAACTAAATTCAGCACGTCCGCCAGAGCTGAACTCGTCTCCGTAGCCAAACCAGGAGACAGGAGGCTGGAAAAGATTCCAAGCCACTGGTGTCACCCAAGCAAGTAACCAGCTAGACAGCATAAGGGGTGGAACCGTGTCCGAAATGGGAGTGGGACACATCACATCTTCAGTAGTTCTTCCACAACCATGGTCCTCAGAAGTAAAAACCAGAAGAAGGAAGTCTGAGATGGTCGGCGCCATCAGCGCAGCATCCGACATCGTAACAACACCGTAACCAAAGGAGCGTCTATCGGCATCACCATTGGAGCCGGCGGACAAGAGTCCGAAGCAGACATTGTAGTCGGCAGACCAGAAGCAGAAGCCAAAGGTGAGAGCCTCGATGGGCTGTGCACCGGCATTGCTATGGTGTTAGAAACAGGAGGCCGACCTAAAGCCGAGGGAGAACCTGCTGGAAGGGATGTAGGCACAACCTCACGCACGTGGGGCCCAGGGTGCTCCAGAAGAAATTGAGGACCCAAAAATAGAATGAAGAGATTGAGAATATTGTCTTAGCTGGGTCAAAGACGCCCCGGCCCCAGGATAGGTGGGGAGACGCGAGGGGGGACTCATGGCCCGACACTGGGATCAGTGGTAGGCAATGAAGGTGGGAGGCGCCGCAACTTCGACTGCCGAGACTTACCTCCGGACGTTGAAGGAGAATGACGCCCACAGGAACGGCTCCTAGAGCAGACGTGTGTTCAGGCCGTGAAGCGCATAGCTGTCCGAGGATGACAAGAAGACTTTGAAGACTGTGACATCTGCGCCACAAGGAGCTTTATGCGATGTTCTCTTTGTTCCTTTGGTCGGAGCTGGCGACAGGAGACGCATTAGTCGGAGTGATGGTGCTCACCCAGACACCACATGGAAACCGAGTGATAATCCGTGGAGGACATTTGTCGTCCACAGGACTCACAAGGCTTGAACGGCGAGGACATTGAAAAGGGTAGAAAAAGGACACACTGCTCTGTCGACAAAAAAATGTCAAGTAGGCTGAAAAATAGCCGGAGGAACTGCAGTGCGGATCTGCGTTGCTAGCAAAGAAAAGAAGGAACTGACATCAGGGCGTCTGGGGGGGGTGGGCTTATATGGACTCCATTGAAGTCACATTCAGGAGACAACTTTGCTATAGAGTCGCTTGACGCCCTCTACCGACACGCCGAGGTACTGCTGGGAAAATTTCTGGATCTCGTCTGGCGAGGATTCGAAGATAAGGAATCTGCGGCTAGATGTCTCTATCAGATTATTGGGGTTTGCGAAAATCTGCGGCTGTACGATGCTCATCAGAGTGTAAATCGAATTGCATTGTTTCTGCCTTCCTCACTGGGAAACATTGCTTGAGAAAGAATATTAAAAAGTCACAAGTTGTACTGCAATTTAGGATGTTTGCTAGTTTAAACTAGTGAACTCTTTCTTCAATCTGTAAAAAAACTGTGTTTTGAGGGTTTGAAAAGGCCCACCCATGTTCTGGCTATCAGGAGGCTAGAAAAGCTATATATCCTTTTCAACACATACAACAGCTCTGCATTTTGGGCGCTATAGCCGATTGACTTAGATCATAAATCAGCTTCCAGCAAGCCGAATGTATTGATCTGTGAGAGGCCAGATTCTTTTACCAGGAGCTACATTCTTGGACCCCAACTTCTTTTGTGTAGTAGCACAGACTCAATATTTTTGCTTTGTAGCACACTGCCCCACCAACTAAGCCAGAGCTTTGTGGTTCAGACTGCTTACATGAATTCCCTTGATGAGTAGAGAAACATAGAATGTCTTTAGCAGACCTTTCTGTTTTCTCTTTATACTTTTTCTTGGGGAGTGTGTCTGACAGGGTGAATCCCAGATTTCCCAATGTTGGTATTACACAAGGTGAGCGCTTTTCTTAGTGACCATTTTGAACGTGGCCTCAAAATCACTTTTGAATTAGCAGGGCTGATTTTGAGTCTGTTTCACTCACATTACTTTACCATGGCTGATGGTTGCGTATGTAGGCCATTTTCTGTGCATGCTAGGATCTCTGAATCATTGATTTTTATTCCATCTATTTGTTGAACTTCTCGAGTTACATCAATGATTGAACTGTATATGTCATCTGTATATAAGCTGAAGAGTACAAGGACAAGAAGACGCCCCTATTTGAAACTGCAGTTATAGCCGCAAATGTCTTTGCAGATTCTGACTTGTGCTGTGGTGTTTGAGTAGAGGCTTTTAAAACTGCAAGTAGTGATGGATTTAGCGTCAGTGTCTCGAGCTTCACCCAAAGGTGTTCCCTGCTTTCCAAGTAAGCTTGAGAAAAATCAAGGAATTCAGTGCAAAGGGGCATCTGCTTATAGTGAAAAAATGTGTTGATTATTTGATATATGATAAAGATTTAGTTGATTATGGTTTGGCCTTTCCTGAAGCCACCCTGTATTAGACTCAAGATTTGCTTTTCTGTCACCCAATCTTCCATATGGTTCAACATGATCTTTGGAAATATCTTCTTGCCAATATCATTTAAGCTGTTGGATCTGTGAGGTGTGTGCATGATGTTTGCTTCTTTTTTCTATAGGTTGATACAATGAGGCTGTATTTCCAAGATATCGGGAAAGCAGGCATTAAAGGCTTATGCGAAAAAACATTTTACCACCACTCATGTCTAGGGCCTTATTATCTTTAAGTGACAAGATGTCCCTCCTCAAGAGTTTTAACTGCAAACCAGTGAGACACTTTTGTCTCTTAGGAGGGGTTGAAATGGGCAAGCTATGCAGTTTCTAGTCTGCACTTCATACAGGTATCTTAAGTAGTTTCAACACATCAACTCAAGTAACGCATAGTAAATAACTAAATGGACTTTCGTAACGCAGGATGATGGTTGTGTAGTCCATGTAAAATTGTGTTGTGTCTCTGCTTTCCAAGACATAATTAGAGCCATTTTCAGAGATTTCCATTATCCTGGAAACAGGTGCTTCATGCAGTAAAAAACACATTGCAAATGTGGATATTTAACTGTGAGTATGTTTATATTAGGACTGCTTGAACCTATGCCTTTCTGACATCAAGAGTTTGAATAATGCTGCAGAGTTCTGTACTGAAGCTGATTTGCAGGTAACCAGAATTCCTCCCTGACCTATCTGTGGTAATGTTTACTGAGTCGATAGCATAGCACTGTAACAGTGCTAGGAAAGAAGGTTTCTTACCGGGCCATTATTGAATATTTAGTGAGGAATGCTGAGTCCAGGTCTTCCCTTTTTGTTCCATCTCCAGCAATGTTCCACAAGAGTATTGCCCATGTATTAATTGACAAACCTTTAGCTTTTCTTTTTAAGGTAGACGGTTCTAGTCATAATTGGGTACCTTTGGTAGTGGAAGTTAAATTTCTCTTTCTTGTAACCTGATTCTTGGGCCCTCAGTGGAGGATTACATAAGAATAGGACTGCTTCTGATAGTTCCTTTGGTAGCATTTTCATACATGCTGCCATTAGGTGGCATGCTAAAATTCATATGTCTTTTTTGTTGACGGAAGAGACCGGTGTTGTTCACTGCCACACGTACTTCCTGATCCGTGTGTCTTACTTTGTCAGCTGTTAACAGAAGGTCTGCATTGCTTTGTTTTATACTATTCCTTTCTGTTCTCTGATGGGTTATCGATGTTTGTATGCCCCAGAATCAAAGATGTCATCTTGGTTGCTCCTTACTTTTCTTCATAGAGTAAGGATTCTGTTTTTTAATAACACATTTTATTGGGTTTTCAGTTTGAAATATGCTAAATTACAGAGATAACCGAATTTCCAAAAAGGCCTCAACCGCCTCCCACCTACCAACATAATCCAAAGTACAATCGGGAAGATAAGAACTGATATGTCCCTTTCGATTAAGGTCTACACTCTGCCCCAGTGTCAAGTGGTCTAGAGCCATATGTATAGATTTCTCTGTCTAGGCTCAGCCCCAGGGAACGGCTCGGGTCAATAGCAATTCCTCTGCATTGGTCCAACACCTTCAATAGCTTAATGTATTTTTGAGGACAATCCCTTGGTCGCTCGAGGCCCATACATTGATCCATACCTTTTCTCCATTCTTCAGGTTGGTGATGAATTTACCAAAATACTATTCAGTCACAGCTTCCATCAAGTTGCTGCACTGGCTGCCTATGGACCGTAGGATCCTCTTCAAGACTTTGTGCTTGACTCACGATGCCTACTACGGTTCAGGTCCTGAGGCGATTAAGGCTATTGTCCATCGCTATGTTCCTAGCAGGCGGCTCCGGTCCGCAGATATGAATCTGCTAACAGTACCGAGATTTAAGAAGGTTAAATGGAGAGGTAGAGCTTTTTCCACTGCTGCTGCTAAACTGTGGAACTCCCTCCCGGAAAAGCTCTCGAGTCAGGCGTCCCATTCTCTTTTCCGTAAAGCCTTAAAGACCTGGCTTTTCTCACAGACCTCGGTATGAGCATGTCTCTCTGTCTGCACCCTCATGTTCCGCATACAGCGCCTTGACGCTCTTGGGCTAAGTTCGCGCTTTACAAGTCCAATATTCATTCATTCCAATGTAGATGAGTCCTTGTCTTTTATAGCAGCGTGCTATATTACTTTTCATCACAAATACTCCCACCCATACTAGAGATAGCTTATATCTATTTGAGTCAAGGTCCTCTGCCACATGCAGAAGGACCAACTTAGAATCTGATTTTAGCGACCATCCCAGAATTGACCCCAATCAGGCCAGCACCACCTTCAATTGAAGACGGAGGCGAGCACAGCTTAAAACTGTATTCAGCTGGTCATCCTCAGCCAATGAACAGCTGAGGCAGGTTGGGAGGGCACTGTCCTTGCCTTACACAGTCAATGTTTAGTGAAGTATACCCTGTGCAGGTATTTTAGTTGGATAAGGCACAGCTGGGCTGCAATGACCAATTCCGTTGGATCCACTCTAGCCTCCCTCCACCCTTCCTCATCAAGAGGTCCTAGGTCTTGTTCCCAGGCAGCACGAATATTATCGAATGGATCTCCTGCACTGGGGATCAGTGTGCAGTATATCTGAGTGATCTTATGGTCGCCCAACTCCCCCATTAGGAGCTTAGCCTCCAGCGGCTTAAAACCAGGAAGGTCTTCTAGTGCTTCTATATAGGGCATAAGCGCGTTCTGCATCTGGAGGTAGCAAAAAAATGTGGCTGAGATGTAACTTATAGTCTCCTTGGAGATCTTGATATAATTTCAGTACTACACCGTCATCAAATCGCCAAAGGTCAACATACCTATAGGATCCCATTGTGAAACTCCTCAAGTTTAGCTACTTGTGCCAAAAACGTTCATTCAAATAGTGGTGTCTCTTTGATTAAGCGATCCTCCACCGCAGCATCTTATTCATGTTCCTCCACAATTTAAACACTACTCTAGTCACTGGGGAGAGTAGGGGGTTTAGGTGGCCCCCCGTATAGCAGATGTGTAATTGATGTATCACCCTATGCCCATTTCTCTACTGCGAATGGAGGGTCTCCTTGTGTATCATAGCTCCATTCATTAATAAAAAGTAAGTGGGATGCTCTATAGTAGGATTCTATGTCTGTGGCTGCAATTCCACCGTCATAAGCGGACTCGAAGCATTTAGACAGGGAATCCCCAGTTCCAAAGGTAACTCCTAAGAGTCGAAATAAGCTTGTCAAAAAATGTGCGCGGTATCTCAAAGTGGAAGTTTAGTAACTGGTGCAGAAAATGTGGTAAGAACACCATCATAAATATGACCGATCTGCCCATCACAGAGAGGGCCAGGTTCGAACAGACACGGATGTCTGCCATCAGTTTATCCATCAAGGGGCGGATGTTACGGTCCCAAGCAATGCTGGCGCTTGGGATGACAAAGAACCCCAGGTGTTTAAAGCGATCGCCTTCGATTTGCAGGTCCGCAGCCGAGGCGCAGTCTTGAGGTGACGCGTTTATCAGGAAAAGGATGACTTGGATGTTTTAAGGAGAAGTCCCAACATATTCTCTAAAAGCATTAGTTTAAGCATTAGTAGCAGACATGGACCGTTATATTGTGTTCAGTAAGGAAAATAAGTACGTCATCTGCATAAAGGGCCAACCTGTAAAACAGCCCACCCTCCCACTCAAAGCCTTTCACCTGGGCATCCGTCCTAAGCCACACTGCCAATGGCTCTTTGGCAATAGCGAACAGTAAGGGTTACAAGAGGACAGCCCTGTTGAGTGCTTCCCTGTATCTTGAAGTGGCCAGATGTCATCTTACCAATTCGGATCGTAGCCAAGATCTCAGTATAGAGGACACTGCTCCTAGGGTGAGACTGAGCTCCCCTAATTCGTCTCCGTGATTGACAGTGGTGACCCACCCAGCAGTGGCGAGGTATGCAGACGAATTACCTCCTTTCTTCCAGCTATGTCCATACTTCCTCAGGGGCTTCGAAGAACAGGGTGTGTGACTGCTAGTTGACCTTAAATTTGGTGGGGAAGTGGGAATTATAGCAAAAACTGAGACTGTGCAGCTTCTTTTTGCTTCCATTAACGATTGTCTATGTCACTGCATCAATCTAGTATGATCTGGCAACACCACGACCCTATGGGACTCAAACATTACTGAGTCTCGTGTGTGGACAAAGTGGAGAATCACATCCCTATCAACGCAGTGGAGTAGTCGGGCTATCATGGGCTGAGCCAGAGGTCCCAGTGGTGGATTGCGCACAAGTGTCTTGTAGGCATGTTCCACAATGAAACAAGGAGAGAGTGTGTCCCATAAGAATTGTTGTTTTCCAGAAAGTGTTGCGGGGAGGGGTTTTCGCATCCCTCCGGAAAACCCACAAATCTGAGGTTGTTCCCCCGGGCTTGTCCTTTCGCATCCTCCACCTTCACCACTAGTTTGCTGGTGGTTGCCTTCAGCCTAGAGACCATCTGTTGCACAGTCTTCACACTGTCTTCTAGCCCTGAAACTCGATCTTCAGCGATCCTCTCCACTGCTGCCCACAAGTCCTGATGCAACAACTGTCTCCACTGCACCTATTTTAGTTTCCAGGGTGTCTTTGGAAAGACTTATTGCAGCCAGAATCATGGCAGTGTCCAGGTTAATTTCTCTCCCACCACATGTTTGGACAAGAGGCCTCCAGATTTGGCCACATTGGGTGGTGGGGACCTCGGCATATTTATCTATAGTACTTTGTTTCCCTTGGCCTTGAGATTTCTTTTTCCATGGTGGCATATGTAGAAATGTCACTTTAAAGATGCGGTAAACTAACAGCCAACCCGCCAGCCCTATGTTTTCTGCAGTCAAGCGGGGCGGCACAAGCAGTTGGCGCACAGACCCGTCTCTGAGGGGGCTTGCGTTATGGAGGGAACACTTATTGCCACCTTCCCACCTTCTCAGAGGAGGGTAATCCGTTGCTGTGTGGCCCCTCGCAAAATCTCCATTTGCCAAGTCGGCCCCTTGGCATCTCCAGCCTACCCCTCCCTTCTCACCTATCCGGGGGGAGGGGTGCTCTCTTGCTACTTTAGGATCGCTGGTGATTGCCTCGCTTCTCTTTTCGTCTGCTTTCAGCTCAGAGGGTGGTGCTTAATTTGTTGCCTGGTCTTTGAGTTGGGCCTGCTGGAGAGGGTCTCAGCCTACAATGTGCTCTTCCACTCCCGGGGTGACATTGAGCAGGTGACTCTGCTATGATGGCTGCAGCCCTCCAATGTAAGAATCTGACCGCGCGGCTTGCAGGGCCTCCAGCGCCACATCGGTGTGGTTCTGGCGCCTCACCACACAGCAGGGCCTGCGTTGTTCAGACCCGTGGGCCCAGTCACTGTGGGCCATGTGGCCCTCATGCATGCTCAGGCCTCGGAGCAGGCCCCCTCTCTTCCCCGGCCCTCTTTGATTTATGTCCAGGGCAGCCTCAGTACAGCCTCTGTTCTGCCTTTGATGTCAGCCCCGGTCTTCTGAGGCAGGGACGTGGTACTGGGTGCCTGGTTTACTCAGCACCACCCGACTGGGCCAAGGTGATACCACGTTTCTCCTTGTTGGGCTCACTGCAGGTTTCTGATTCCTCTACTGCATTGGTGGCACATACTAGATCCGGCAAGGGGAGGGGTCAGATTTTGAAGGGGGGTCAGCGTGGGAGCCGGATCAGTTTGTGGCCGCCATCTTTGGCGTTTGGCCACGCCCACAGAGTAAAGATTTTTATGCTATGAATCTGTTTTGAACAAGTCTTTTCTTAATTAGATCAGTTGTCTCATCTGCAGAAAAACAGGCAGTAGATTTTGGTGCACTGGTAGGACACTTTTTTGTTATATGAACAGATTTGTGAAAGAGTGTGTTTTCTTATGAAGTTGACCAGGAAACTCTCACCTGTGCCTATGCAAATGAAGTACAAATTTGTATCCCAGTTTCACATTAATAAGCAATTGACGTATCTGAGATGTTTTCAGCAGAGTGTGCCAAGCACTTTTGGCAGCCAATGCAGAAATGTACTTTTCAGGGATGTAGTGATTTCACTGTGATAGCTTTTGGCATTCCAACTATACAGAAATGTCATCTATCTGCTGGGCTGAGGCTTTTTGGTGGGTACTGGGCAGACATTCGGGATTTCATGTGTATATCATATCCACTTTGTCCTGATCTTAATTGTATTAGTTTTGTTTGGTTCCCACTCCATACTTCTTGCTGAAGCTATACTAATGAAATTTTCAGGGTAGTTACTCAGAGGGTGGTTTTGTTTACCCAGGTGGTAGATGGTTTGTGATTCTTTTCCCCATTTATAGATTGACTGCAGCTAGAATGGCATGCAGTGGATCCTGGGTTGCCTTGAAGGATTTGTTTTTGACTTAATTTCCTTTACTGATGCTGGTGGCTGGCCATTCCATTTTTGCACTGCAGTCTTCTTTCTGAAAATAATTGCCATTGTAAAATGTTCTGCTTCATTTGTGATGTAGTGGATTTGATTCCTTGTCATCTCACTCAGACAGGAGGCATTCATGGGCTACCCTACCAGAACAAAAGTACTGGTGTCACTGCAATCTGGCAACATCTCCTTTGCTGACTGTTTGCAATTTCTGATTGCCTCTGAACAGTAAGAATGACTCCAGGTTGTTTTTCTTGAAATCTTTTGGTTTGGGTTTTCTGTTGCCCAGGGCTTGTTTGAGCATCTTCCAGAGGAAGAATATCTTTATGGTGAATGCTTTTCGAGTTTTTATCTGCCTCCTAAAGTTCCTTTTCACAACTTGTATCTCATTTTGTATTCGTATTAGTTGAGCATCAAGGTTCTAGTATTCTACCCGCTAATGTTACTTGAGTCTCACACAAACGGTCCCTCTTTACCTTGTATTCTACTTGTGTTCATTGCCTATGTCTTCTTACAGTTGTGAGTCCTTTTGTGGTGTCTCATCTTTCCCTGCTTGTTAATTTGGGTTTACTTAATTTCCTCTATACACTGAAAGGTTTCTAGTCAGGGGGAACATTTAGGTTCTTTATAGCCTTTAGGCTGATTGATCCTTCTTTGGATGAGTGATTAAGTGTCTAAAGCAAGTTGGTCGGGCCTGGGTCAAAGTTGCCATTTTTGGTTAGACCAGTGGCGCTCTATTGCCTTAGGATTCTAGGAAACAGATCATCAACCAGGCTTAATGAATAATAAAGCCCCAAAATCTTTTATGTCTGAACCTGGTTTTCTATCCAATCACAAACCAGTTGAATTAAAAATTGGTTTTATTGCAACAACAATATGGGCAAAACATACATTTTTGGAAAACCATATTTCTTGAGGGTCCACATCATATACTTTATACTTTCAATGTCCTTTGATAAGAGTATGGATTCTGTGATTGTGGTCTTAAAAAGCTCACAATAATGAGAGTGGTTCCAACAGGCCCTTTCAGTAGAGTTCAATGCAAACTGCACTCGATTGCAAGTGTTGGACATGCAGGACCTCTGGAGCACCCTGCCCCACCACCAACCCAACATCTCCATGACAATCCATAATAACATAACATAACATAAGTATTTGTAAAGCACACATTCACCACTACGGGTATCTTGGCGCTGAATAACAGATGTTTGTTGTTACCAAACTCAATGGTACTCATTTTATCGACCTCAGATGGATGAAAGGCTGAGTGGACCCGCCGGGGTTTGAACCTGTGACCATGAGGTCGAACACAGGCCCCTGCAGTAGACGCATTAGTCCACTGAGCCATCAGACCCGGCATTGCCAGGGCCCAACACTTCATCTTGAGGCTTACCTAGGACTGGTAAAATATTTCTCTGGCAGCATGCACCAGTCCAAGTTGGCCTCCCACTCACCACTTGTTGGTGGCTCACCTTCCTTCCATTTCCTACCCACATCTCATCTTTCCACCACCAACGCCAGATCACAGAAAAGTTTCACATATTTGGATAGCATCAGCTCCCCAAAGATACCCAGAAGCATCCCTCATTCTTCACTATCTATATCAATTGTTAGTTATCTAACTAAATGTGTTGTTCGTACCATTCCAGAAGCTTTGTAGTTTAGGATGTGTCCAGATGGTGTGGGAGAAACCCACCAGGCTAGCCAGATTTGCGGCTAATACTTTCGTTTTAAGGAGATCAATTGTTTGATGGCAGAGTTCTTCATGTTTACAGGAGTTTTGATACCTTTTATGTATGGTCTCTAGATTCAGTGTTTGGCAGGGGTAGAGCATCAGGTATTTGCTGCTTTTCATTCTCAACTCTACCATTGACACAATAGCATATCCGGTGTTTCCTTACATGGGGATTTGATGGTGTTTGTTTGGGTCATCGTGGAAGTAAATCTATATTCCAACTGTTACTACTTTAATGGGGTATTCCATTCTATAATTGCTCAACCCCTATGGATTTGGTAAGTTAGTAGTGCTCTTGTACTTGGTCTGCTACCTCCGGTTGTGTACTGAACCATATTGTGGTAAATTTCCTGATTTTCCTCTGACCTGTAATGTCTGCAACCTGAACTCTCCTAGTCCCGGTATCCATTATTGTTTGCCATGGTGGTGTATCTGTTCGTACTTGTCCCTGAATTACTTTCCTGTGTTTCTGTGAATGTTATACAACTTTCTCATGCAGGGGAGCTCTCTTCTTTTTCTGTCCTTTATTTTTCATGTCTTTTTTTCTTAAAGGTCCACTTAATAAAGCTATCTTGATCAGATTCCAATTGTTAATGGTCTAACGGATTTACTTTACAACTTGTGGGTAGCTGTTATCGTAATTGGATGGCCAACTGCTAGAACTGATTGTCCCTGCTTTGATGCCGTTTGGTTGGCCTACCACTTGACATCATCAAGACAGTATTAATTTTGACACAGTATTCGCTTTGGTGCCTAATAGTTCAGATTCCAGGATTTTCCTGCAGTTCTGTTTGTGGTAACTCCTGGCTCTCCTAGATCAGTCTGATGTTACAGGCCATGTAATGGCCACCACGTAATGGCCCACAAGCACTGTTGGTTTAAAAGCCAAGTTAACAAGATATTTTAGTTCTCTAAGGCACTCTGGTTAATGGCTTGGAACTTGTTCATGTATAATACCCACGACAATAGCGGTAATGGTTTAATTGGCAAATGTGGTCGTAGATGAAGGTCTAACATCATCTTGCTTCTTTTCATTACCAGTCCACCAGCTACAGACACTTCTGTGTTAGAAATCTCACTGAGCGTCTCACTGAAGACCGCTTGCAATGTAAGCGGGTCTCCTGTTTTGGCAAGTCTCCTTAAGTTACACTGTGGCACCTCCTAATCTCTCCAACCCTTCTTTCCCCAAGGTCCGTAAGCACTGATTGGTTTCCGTGGTCAGGAAAGCGCCTCTGGGTACATACCTGGGGCTCCTATGGGGAAGTAATACACCAATGGTTTCCAATGCTGAAAAGAAGGAACATTTGAATACAGATTAAGTTACAAAAGGTGAAAATGCGCGATGAGGGAATTTGTAAAGTGTACACAACTAAGGATTGCTTTTCAGCAGGATCACCTCGCATTCCCATAATGCTGGATTCATTTCAAATGAAACAATTCGTGGACAAAAAACATACTCAAGCAAGTTAGCCTAAGAAAACATGACATACAAAATACCTGTCAAAAGCATGATGCAGCACTGTAGACGATGCCAAAGATCAACAAAACTAAAGAAAATAGATTTTCTAACTGGCCACATTAATCCTACTTGATTAATTCCTAATGTTAGCTCCACTTTCAACACAATATTTTACTTCTACATTCAAGCGCAACTGTGTCTAGAGAAACTGACAAGAACTGATTATAGGAAAATATATGTGAAATTTTGGAAAAATAAATACAACGTTACATGAGATCTCTGTTTGTTTCTCAATGTAGTACTGCATGAGTAATACAATGAAGCTAAATATGTTTATGTTGAATTTGTTTATTGATCCAGTGATGCAGTATATATTTTTCTGGACGAGGAATAGGCTAGTATTGTAGCAGATATAGTGAGTTCTGAGTTATCAAGAACACTGTTGAGATTAATCTCCCCATCGCTTCTGTCACCACTGTTACAACCCACATACAGGAGAGTGCCCGGGTCACTAGGAAGGATCATAGGTCAAACCAAGCTTAAACAGTAAAGAAACCATGAAGTAGCGATTATTCAGAACTTTGTGTTGTTAACAGACTCACTTTGTAAACCTTGAGTAAAAACTGTCCTTTGACATCAATGTGATTCTCATGCCAGGAGCTTGTGATAAAGATAACTACCAAATTAATTTGTGGATTGCCTCAGCTAACATTGAAATGATCTGCAGGTCAAGCGCACAAAAAGTGTCACCCGTGATGATCTCACACCATTCTTTATCATTGGATCAGGCTGTAAATAAGAAAATGATGCTTAACAGACCCAAAATGGAAAAGACCAAACTGGTGAAAATGAAAGGAAAAATATCCTTTGGCTGTACAATGAAATATGAACAGGTCTGAGCAAAAACCAAGCAGCATTTACACAAGCTTTATTAACAAGAGATTAACGAGCCACGCAGGTGTCACTTGTCGTGCATGACAGATGACTTTCGCATATTTCTAATGCAAACATGTTCAAATGACTGCAATAAAAGTTACATTTATTACTTCTCCGAAAACGAGTAGATCAATCATGTGGCACTCTTTGAGAACTACTAGAGAGCATTTCCTAAAGAGTGGGTTTAATGCCCATTGCGGAGTGATTTATGGAACTGAATGAAATTCTGAACAGTAAATCTTGCATTAATGTAAAGATCTGACAATCCAAGGGAAAGAAAATGAAATAATCTGCCAGTAAGAAGTCCTCAAGCCGGGGGTCAGATCTTGTTCATGGAAACCATCTGGAAGGGACCCTCGGAGCCACACCAAACACAAATGATCTTTAAAAAAAATATCCTATTCATTAATGCATCACAGCTGTGCCGCGTGTTACTTCATTTTTCCATGGCAACATCCTCACTGTTTCAGGGATCCCATTTCAGTATTGGTAGCAACGTGTGCGCGCGCCAATACTGAGCACACTCGTGTTAAAGCGAAGGAATTACTGCAGATTCTTCAAATAGACTCGCTCCTAGTTGATTTCTCCATATGTCGAGTCAACACACATGCCAGCCATCACACAAGAATGATGTGTCCATGAAGTAAGCACTGTCATTTTCTTCTTCTCTGGTTAAACCAATTGACCTGGGGTTTGCGCAATGGCCTGCTTTGGTATTTTAATCACTGCATTGACTCCAAGTGGCATTTGCAGATAACAGGTTGTTGCAAAGCTTCTGCACTGGTACAGTGCAAGCTGTTCCAGAGTATCAGAAACTCCCACTAAGCATTGTCCTTTAAGAGCCGCTCTCCCGACTTTCGATTTTACACGGTGCAGGAGAATCCAGCTGGGATTATAGTAAACACCATCAGGTGAGACCCCATGAAATGCATTTGATCGCAGCTCTCAGACATGACATGAAGAGTCCATTTTAAGCTCAAACGAGGAGAGCCCTCTCGACTGAAGGATTAGCCTCAGGAACACTCTGAATTATGATGGCCTGGCTCTTTTCGTGGTACGCGTCATATCTAGATGTGTCACCAGGCTGTATGTCGGTTGCAACCTCTTGCTATTGCTCCTTGTCCACTGCACGCTGAAGCGCACTGGACTGGAGCGTAGCAAGGGTGTCATGGTCCATATTGCAAACACGGAATTTAGTTCTATTTTGTTCATTTGTGTATTAAAGAGTAGCCATAATTGGGATCCAGAGGGCTCTCATAGCACTGCAACCCAGTACCACTGCACCTGTTTCACCAATGATGGGTACACCCGGATGATGGGATTTATGAAGCGCATCTGTAACCGTCAAAAGTGTGTCCTTGGGCTAGAAGACTGTATGAAGAGACGTGCGACTAAAAGTTATTGAAATAACCATGTTTTCAAGCATTTGCGGAATTTTAAATGATTGTTCTGGAACAGGAAATGCATACCTGAGTAATCAAGTTAATTAACTTTGGGATCACTATTTCTGAAGGATACTATAACTTCCTGCATTTGCCTCACGTTATGAATATTCCCAGATGCCAGACTAGATGGAAATACTTTTTTCCCATGGTAATAGCTGATCTTAACATATATGGGGAACACTTGTGTGTTAGTCAGTTCCTACAGTTTTTTCTGTGTCCCAAAGAGTTGTATGAAAAGGAACAAGAGAGAGCAGCAATGACAGCAATAATCGCAGCATTAAAAGAATTTGCATGCCATGAGAACTTATTAACTATGGCATTAACTAAACAAGGGGAGACAGGAGGCAGTGAGAAATCTGCAGGATGGTATGCTATCCAGCAGAAAAACTTATCAAATGTAACTTTCTTTAGATGTATAGTTCTTTCCAAAGATACTTCACCTTATGAGTGAGTCCTAAAGCAATGCACTCTGGGGATTGTATTGAGTTATGCTGATTAACCAAGAAGTCATGTAACACAGCCCTGGTAAATTATCCTTCACTGCAAGTCTGAGACTGGGAACCAGTAACGCTTTTCAAAGGTATGTAAAGATATCTGTTACTTGAATGTCCCTGGAAAGAGAAGTAAAGTCTACAATCACCTTGTAGTGTGGGCACCAATGCCAGTGAGAGAGTACTTCTTGGCCAAGGCATAACACACCTTTATACAAAGAGTAACCCAACAAATGTTTGTGTACTTGGTCCCTGCTTTACCCTTCTTGGAACCGGCTACAATCATAAACAGCTGATCATCTACTCTGTCTTAAGCAGCTGTCCAGTCTATGTATTCTCACTTCTTCCTTGGTGGTCAGGAGTTCTTCTACTTTTTGTGTCTTTGGAGCAGGCGAAAAGGAGGTTAACCATATTTGACCCTTGGAGAGCCGTTCCAATCCCTGGGTGCCATTGGGTATCAGGAGTCCTTGGGTATTCTCCTTCCAACAGTCAGGCAGAACCTTCTGCTTTACAGATGTTATGTTTTCAGGTCCAGAATGTTCTGAGGAGGTGATGACCAGGTGCCAACCTTGTACTGTGCTCTAGCAAGTGTTTGGAGAAGTCCTTCCTAACTATTTTCTTGCCAATTCCCCACCTTATCTTGCAGTCCAAAAGAAGATGGTTCTCTGCCAGACTCCACCTGGAAGAGCTCTAGTTCTTCCCTTTGCCAGTTCCCTATTTAGATGAGGTGTTCTTCCCTCTGGTAGTGTCATTACTGGTTTTCCCACCTGCTAGGGTTTAGCCAGAAAGTCGGGGAATGACGGAAGGTCTTCTTGCCAGCCCCAACTTCTAATCTCCAAGTCAAAGGAACAGCTGTTAGCGCTGTCTGATCTGTCAACTGTTTGTGTTCCCCTCTCATGTGGCTGGCAATACCCCTTTCTTACTAGACCCTGAGGCCACACCACTAGCTTCCAGGACCAGGGTCATTAACAGCCAGCCAAGAATGTGTATGTGACCTCTGGATAATGGCTAAGAGGTGAATTAGTCCTAAACCAATTTCTCTCAGCCAGCACAAAGTAAAATTTCTTAAAGTTATTTTTAAGTTGAAGTTGTCAAAACTCTTCCACCATTAGAATTTTGAATCTAAGTAAAGAATAACTTTATTCATCGCATTAGCATTTTCCCAGGCAGAGTTACAGAATAATTATTATATTTATTGGTAGGCCTGTTCTTCAAAAACACAGTCTTTAGCTACACAATAAAAACAACTTTTGGACAACTGTTCACTGTGACGGCATACTACTCACAAAGCACTGTATGTCACTTTTTTTTTATATTAAGCATGCATCTCTGTGGACTTACATTTTAGGGATGACTTATCTAAAATATATAAAATAAGCTTTTCTTATATGGCAAGGGCACTTCTCCCAGTCATGGGTCACCAGAGCTTTTAACCTGCTGCCCGTCCATAGCACAGCTTGCAGCCCAGCAAGAGCATATGGGTGGGAACTGGGGATCAACATTTTTGTCATACACATGGGTGGTGTAAATACGTCCCAATGCAGTAGTGGCTGCAGTAGCTCTGGTGGAATGAGCACGCAGTCCCACCGGAGGTTCTTTTTTAGCCAAAGAGTAACAGGCTTTGATACACAAGACAACCCAGCGGGAGATAGTTCTCTTGTGTACCGCCCGACCTTTCTTGGTGCCAACGTAGCCAACAAAGAGCTGGTCATCCACCCGGAACTGCTGTGTGCGGTTGAGATAAAAGGAGAGCGCACGTTTTGGGTCCAGACGGTGGAGCCTCTCTTCCTCTCTGGAAGGATGCGGAGGCGGAAAGAAGGTGGGCAAGTTAATAGTCTGCCCAATGTGAAAGGCCGTAACCACTTTTGGCAAAAAGGAAGGACGGGGCCTAAGCACAACCTTGTCCGGATGGACTGATAGGAATGGAGGCTTACAAGAAAGAGCCTGGAGCTCACTCACTCGCCTAGCGGAGGTGATGGCCACCAGGAAGGCAGGCTTCAAGGTCAAGAGATGAAGAGGACAGTTGTGAAGGGGCTTAAAGGGAGCAGACATCAAGTATGTAAGAACCAAATTCAAGTCCCACTGAGGCATCACGAAAGGAATAGGAGGAAAAAGGTGTGTAATGCCTTTCAGAAGTCTATTTACAACAGGGGACTTGAAAAGAGAGGGCTGATCAGGGAGCCTGAGAAAGGCCGAAATAGCAGAAAGGTAGCCCTTGATAGTGCCCAGAGCAGAGCCCTGCTGGGCCAAAGAAAGAAGGAACAGTAGTACTTCAGAAAGAGGGGCAGAAAGGGGATCCAAGCCTTTGCTGTGCACCATGCCACAAACTTGTTCCACCTGCAGGCGTATACCACTTTAGTAGAGGGACGCCTGGCTGCCAGAATGACATCACAAACTTCAGGAGGCAAGTCGAAAGGAATCAACTGCCGCCGCTCAATCTCCATGCAAAGAGGTGGAGGCTGGACAGGTTCGGGTGGAGGACCGTCCCCTGCTGATGCGACAGAAGATCCTCCCGAAGAGGCAGTCTGATCGGAGGATCGATGCTCATACTGAGTAGCTCGGGATACCATACTCTTCGAGCCCAGTCCGGGGCCACAAGGATGACTTGTGCCCGGTCGCACCTGATCTTCTTCAGCACTCTGGGCAGAAGTGGTATAGGCGGAAAGGCGTACAACAGACTGCAACTCCACTCGCGACGAAAAGCGTCGCCGAGCGAGTGCCGCCTTGGAAATTCCAACGCGCAGAACTGATGACATTGCGCGTTCTCTTCGGTGGCGAATAGATCTAACCAAGGCTCTCCCCACTGCTGAAAGAGACCTTGCACCACCTCCGAGTGAAGACGCCATTCGTGATCCAGCATGCACCTGCGGCTGGAGTTCGTCCGCCCTGGCGTTCAGAGAACCTGCCAGGTGTTGAACCACCAGGGACCTGCCCTGATGTTCCAGCCATGTCCAGAGACGCAGAGCCTCCTGACAGAGGGTCCACGACCCCACCCCGCCTTGCTTGTTGCAGTACCACATGGCGGTGGTGTTGTCTGTGAACACCTGCACTACCCTCCCCTTGACAGAGGGAAGGAATGCCTTCAGTGCAAGCCGTATCGCCCGAAGCTCCAGAAGGTTGATATGGAGCTTGGACTCCGCCGGAGACCAGAGGCCTCTGATCTCCGCCTCTCCCATGTGGCCGCCCCATCCCAGGAGGGACGCATCCGTCACCACTGTAAACTCCAGTTGGGGAAGGGAGAGGGATCTGCCGTCGACCCAATGCCGGTTCGTGAGCCACCACTGCAACTGTCGTGCAGTGCCCTCCGAGATCTGGACGTGATCGGACAGGTTCCCCTGATGCTGCGCCCACTGGAACTTCAGGTCCCACTGCAGAGCCCGCATATGCCCTCTTGCATGATCGATCAGCAGGATGCAGGAGGCTATGAGGCCCAGCAGCCTCAGAGTCACTCTGACTGAAACCCGGGACAAGGGTTGAAAGATGGGAATCAGAGCCCGAATATCCCGGACTCGCTGTTCGGGAGGATAGACCTGATACTGCGCCATGTCCAGAACCGCTCCGAAAAAGAGGAGCTTTTGAGAGGGAATCAGGTGCGACTTCAGCACGTTGATGGAGAACCCCAGCAAGTGCAGGAGGTCGGCCGTAGTCTGGAGGTGGGAGACGACTGTCTGGGGCGAGCCCGCCTTCAACAACCAGTCGTCGAGATAGGGGAAGACTGAAACCCCTGATCTGCGCAGATGGGCTGCGACCACCGCCATCACCTTTCTGAACACCCGAGGGGCGCTGGTAAGGCCAAAAGGGAGCACGGTGAACTGAAAGTGCTCGTGGCCTACCGTGAACCGCAGGTAACGCCGGTGGGCTTGCAGGACTGGGATGTGGAAATAGGCATCCTGCAAGTCTAGCGCTACCATCCAGTCTTGTGGATCGAGAGCAGACAAGACCTGAGCCAGAGTGAGCATCTTGAACTTCTCTTTGCGGAGGAAGCGATTGACGTTCCGGAGGTCTATGATAGGACGCAGGCCTATGTCCTTCTTGTGTACCAGAAAGTAGTGGGAATAGCAACCACAACCTACTTCTGGCGTCGGAACGCGCTCGATGGCCCCCTTGGCCAAGAGGGCCGCAACTTCCTGCTGAAGAAGCACCAAGTGATCCCCCGACATGCAGTGGTACTGAGGTGGCATGGCTGGAGGGGTAGTCTCGAAGGGGAGGGAGTAGGCCCTCCGGACTATCTCTAAAACCCACCTGTCCGAAGTGATGGTGCGCCAGTGGGGGAGGTGATGGCGAAGTTTGCCGCCCACTGGCGTTTGATGGGCCTGAAAGTTCGGACTAGGAAGGTTTGGAGGCAGTGGTGGCCGGGGTGGTGGTGGACTGACCCGCCCGCTGGCCCCTGGTCCGCCACGGCGGAACCCGCGTCCGCGGCCGAGCTGGGATGCTTGCTGCGCAGGCCTGTGGCTCTGTTGCGAATGCTGCGGGGCGCCCCTTCCGGTGCCACGAAAGGAGCGAAAAGCAGAAGGCGGAGGAGGGCGGACTGCAGAGAGTCCCAAGGACTTGGCCGTAGCCCGTGAGTCCTTAAACCGCTCCAACGCGCTGTCTGCTTTGTCGCTGAAGAGGCGACGGCCATCAAAGGGCATGTCCATAAGAGTGTTTTGGACATCCCCCGAAAATCCAGTGGTCCTCAACCAGGCGTGGCGGCGAACCGCCACCGTCGTTGCAATCGATCTGCCCAGTGAGTCGGCGGTGTCTAGGCCACAACGAATCATGAACTTAGCTGCGTCTCTCCCCTCTGCAACAGCCTGGGAGAGAGCTGGCCGGGCCTCCACCGGACACTGGGGCATCACTTGCGTCACCGTATCCCACAGAGAGTGGGAATAACGGCCCAAGAGGCATGCAGTGTTCACGGACCGCAGCGCAGAACTGGTGGAAGAAAAATTTTTCTTTCCAAACTGATCCAGTTTCTTGGATTCCCTATCCGGTGGTGCGGAAGGGAAGGCGGTCGGGGAAGCAGAGGCTTGGACAACCAAGCTCTCGGAGGTGGGATGTTGGGAGAGGAAAATGGGGTTACCCGAAGCCGGGTGATGGTGTCGGGCCATGTTCCTATCCACAGGAGCCCCTGTGGTGGGCCTGGACCAAGTTCCCAAAAGAACGTCAGAAAGGGCTTCATTGAATGGAAGCAGCGGCTCCGCAGAAGTAGCTGCTGGCTGAAGCACCTCTGTCAGGAGGTTAGTCCTGATGGCCACCGTAGGGAGCTCGAGGTGTAGGGCATCGGCCGCCCTACGCAACACCACAGCATAACTAGCACCCTCCTCCGTAGCCACGGTAGGAGGAGACAGCATCAAAAAACAAGTTGTCCCTTGATTCATTCAATCAACAAGAACACCCTATGAGTAGTGGAGATCTTAATTCATATAAAGCACATAGATAAACTATAAAAACAAAATTTTTTACTCAAAATCCCTGAAACACTCAAACAATGATCCCACTATAACATACAGTGCAAAAAGGTCAATTTATTTCTTTAGTGCATGTGAATATTATTAAAACACAATTTATATAATAAAACACCTATAATAAAACACAATGCATCAGTTCAACATAATTAAAAACAATAAAATTCATCAGGTCAGGACATAACATAACATCTTATAATACTTTTACCACAGAGAACCCTAAAAAATAGAGAAAAGAACAATGATAGACAGTATACTTTGTCTTTTAGTTCAACAATTCCCTAGGAATAATTTTAGCAAGATTAGCCTGGATACATATACTCTATTTTGTATCTACAAGTCCAACTTGTCCTCGGGATAATGTACAGAAATGCGTTGACGCGTTTCGATGGATATCTGATTATTCCATCTTTATCAAGACAGTCATTATGTTCACTTTTCTTTGTGGTATATTTGATTGTTATACCCTGAATGAAAGAGAGTTGATTTTTGCTCTTATTCTTGTACTTCTTCTGCAGACTCGAAAAATGGTCTATTAATAGACCCCCTTCTTAAATGGACTTGAATAATCCCCGTTTCCCAACTGCTGTATATTCTTGAACGGTTCAATCCGCAACCCCAGATTTCTAGTTCTGTGTCTAAAACAATTTCGCATATGAAGTCCACGGTAGAGGGGCTTTAGTACATACACCTCCTCACCTACTGATGCGCTTACGTCGCACTTATTGGCTCATGGATTCCCCGTCCTACTTGGTCCTTTTGGAAAATGTGAAGCATGCCAAGGTCTGGTGAGGTATCTAGACCACTGGCATCCCCCAACTCCTCAGCCCAGTCCTGTTCAGACTCGCAAGCAGATGCGAGAGGGTCCTCAGACCCCTCCCAGTCCTCCCCTTGCTCCTCAGGCTGTTCAACAGGTCTAAAATAAGGAGCAGGGACATGGGGATAGAAATCCCCGAGCAACGTTGAGAACGGCATCGATCGACGCCGCGTCCACTTTGGGGCTGAAACCGGGGTCAACGTCGTCCCGAGGAGCGGGTGGCGTCAGAAGTGGTGAAGGTGGGGTCGACGTCGGTGGAGGTGTTATAAGGTCAACCGGCGTCGACCGGGATCCAGGCCTGGATCCAAGGGGGTCCTGCGGCGCCGGAGCCGACAGCGACGCCGGGGCTGGAGCCGCCGACGAGGACCCCCAGTCGGGACCGCGGGGCCCGAAGGCGCACCGGCGGGACCCGACGGCCCAAAGAGACAAGCCATGGCCGACAGGAATTCCTGTATTTGGGCCGGAGTCGCCGACGAACCCGGGAAGGGCGGTTAGTCGGGCGGGGACTGCATAGGCTCCGCCGGAGCCGCGGGGGAGGCACCACCCGCACCCTCAGCTGCGTCGCGCGACCGGCGAGGTGAAGTCGGAGAACGATGGCGTTTCTTCGACTTCTTGTTCTTCGCCTTACCTGACCCCGAGTGCGAAGACTTGGATCCCGAAGACCGATGGTGATGACTCCGCGCACGGTCCCTCGACCTCCCACGGGACCGGGACCTCAAACGGCGCAGAGCCGACTGCCGGGCTTCCAGCAACTTTCGGGACCGCTCCCGCAAAGTCTTCGGCGCCATGGCCCGGCAGTCGGGGCACGACTTGGGGTCGTGGTCGCGCCCCAGGCAGAAAAGACACACACGGTGCGGGTCCGTCACCGACATCATACGGTGACAGTCCCCGCAGGATTTAAAACCGGGCATCCTATCTGCACCAAGAGTCGAAGACTCGATGAAAAAACAGAGACAAAAAGCCTCAAAAAGTCAGTCAAAAATTGACTGGGGGTTCCTGCTCTTCCCAGATCTGCGCTTGCTGGCGCGGAAAAAGAAAGAACTGACGTCAGTGCGCGTGGGCGGCATCTAAGTAGCGCCCGCGACGTCATCTCGGCGACCACGACGCCAACGACGGACGCGGAACCGCACAACGCCACCTACCGACGCGCAGGGGTACTGCTGATGAAACCTTTCCGGATCCAGTCTGACGCCTGGGGATATTCTAAGGTAAGGAATCTATCACTATGTGTTTCTTTCAGATACTAAATAATATGAAAAAGGACAATACTGGAACAACGTGGGTGGGGAACAGAAAGAACACTAATGGAAGGAAGGGACCTAGGTGAAGTATGATGCATCACAAGAGAAAAGAGATGCAAATGTGCTAAGAAATTAATATACTAAACAAAGAAAATGAAAAGAGGATCAATGTGGAAATTTAAAACAGAAGAGTAGTCGTTTTCACAAAAAGCTTCAGAGAAGCAAATGGATTTAATGAACGAATAGAGACTTCACAGGTGAAAATGAAAGATCTTGACAACTAAAGAGATACATTTTAAAAAGTTCATAGAAGATTAAAAAATAAAATTCAGATTGCCGGTCGATTTAGAAAAAGACAGCTGGTCAGGAGGAGAAATTGAAAACATATCTTAACAGATGCAGTAGGTTAATGGCGTAAGCAAAAATATAGTGGCTTTTAAAATAAATTATGGTGTAAAATACACTACTAGATCAGTTTTACTATGGGTTCAGGTGAAGATATTTCCAAGCCCACAATGTGTGTTAGTCGACATATCTTTTGACAATGAAAGCAATCTGCAACCCTGGCTTTCTTGGAGACAAAATTCAATTCAGTACTTTTACGAATAATTTATATTAGAAGCTGACATGCTGTTCGGAAAACTCGATTCCTGATTTGAGCGTTCATGACATGCTCTTCGGAAAACCTGCTTCCTGGTTTGAGGGTTCATGGTTCTATCATGTGCCTGACTTCCTACTACTGAGGGAGCGCTGTTATGACAGAGCCCGCTGCCTGCTCATCAAGCATCCACCATGCCCTTGTCCACCCTTTTCCCATGCTGTGCAGGTCTACCACAGGTCAACTTCTGTTGTTTATAAGAAGGAAAATGTGTGCCTTGCTGAGCCAGCTTTGAGACCCGTAAAGGACAAAACACTTTGGTGGAGTTTTTTATTAATAGCATTTGATAACCTGCTTTTCCATAGATTCAGTACCCTCAACATCGTAGTCCCACAATCTTTTTTCACTTGTTTTTATTTAATCCAAAACTCTATCATTCTCATATTTCAACACAGCTTGCTGCTATTTATGTAAGTAAACAAGAATCAAGTTAACTAAACAGCTATATTAGCTTACTGGGTTCTAACGTGATTTACCGAACCATGCTTGCAGTAAAAAGTATTACTTTGATGAATTTAGGTTTGCATTTTCATGCTTTCCTGATGAAAATTACAGGTTTCTCTGCTGTGTAACCATTTAATAAAGAGATCTATAAAAAATGCAGTCTACCTCAGAAAAATAACATGGTGAAATATATTGAAATATTACAAGAGCAGAGAGACAGCCTAACTGTTTTAAGGCATTCCTTGAAGTTTACAGATTCATTTTCAATTCAGGCTTTCATCTTTCTCAAGTACATAATAGGCCCTTAGTTCTAATAGCGCATACTATTATGTACAGCATTAGAATATAAAACACATTCTGGAATTCATAAGAAGTACAAAACTGCCATATTGAGTTCACAAATACCAGACAGAATGGGGCATTTTCAAGCAACCAAGAACCGACATACATTAAGTCTGGTTCCACCAGGAGCTTTTTTTACCATTCAAAATTCTTGCCCCGTTCGATGTAAAATTGCAAATTATTACGCTTTCTGGCAGAAGAGAAGCATCAAGGCAGCAAAACATGTTCAATCTCTCGCACTAAATTCACGGCAAAATTGGCCTGTCACATGACACAAAATGTAAACCAGTAAAGACATAGGGGCCGATTCCGATCTCGGCCGGTAGGGCTCCGAATCGGATTCGGCTTTACCGGATCCGATTCGGAGCCCTGTTTCCCGACCGAACCGTACGCGGGTCCGGCCGAGCGAGTACGATGCGAAATCGCCGACCGACTCGTCCGGGCGTCCCGACCGCTCCGATCGACTCGCTCCCGGCTCGAACCGCTCCGACCGACTCGCTCGGACTCGACTCGCACCGCGCAATGGAGACGTTTCCCGGCCGGGTAAGTACGATGCGCGCCGCAAGCAGTCCGACCGAGCCGCGCACTCCGGCTCGTAAGAGCTGTCGGAGCCGTACTTTGGGGGTCCGTGTCGGACCCCTGTACGCGTGGCCGCGCGAGTCGCACACAGGGAGACCCATGGGTCCCCCTACCTGTGCGTGTACGGCGCGAATCGCTTCGCCGCGTACCCGCTGTAGGGGGCGCCTTGTCCGACTCGCACCCATTGAGTCAATGGGAGCCCGCGTACGCGTTGTACGACCGGCTCCCATTGACTTCAATGGGAGTCCGACCGACTCGAGTCCGATAACATACGGACGCATCGTACTCGTTCGGTCGGACTGCACGGGTCCGATTCGGTCGGAAATCTCTCCGGGTCCGGCTCGGTCGGAGAAATTTCCGGCCCGAATCGGAATCGACCCCATAGTAGTAAACAAGAGACCTTTATCAAATCCACTATGAAGTGAGCGAAAGCGGTTGAACGAGTAAAATTAATCTTTTGCTTTGAGAAGTGAGAGCCTTTAGTATAAATCCGAGTCTACCTACTAGAACGTAATAAATTTTAGATTCAACACATTTTCTATAGAGGAGGCTAATATGCAGAGCCGGCCGAAAAAAAATCCATCTACTAGGTGTTAACAGAAGAGTGTTTCAAAGGCCAGCACAACAATGATTTTGAAGCCCTCAGATGAAAGTGACCTAATATATCACTCCGTATATTTTTTTATTCTAAGAGACATCTATAAATAATTACAGTGTCAGCTGCTTCAGTGTAATCAGATGGCAATCCACACTATATTGCTCTGTGGCAGCAACAGACCACCAACTACTAACTGGCATCATGATGCATCAAAGTGGGACGTGGCACTGGAGTTCGTTATGACGACAGTGGGTATGGCTGGTTAGTTCAGCCAGGCTCAGACGGAAGTGAAGAACATATATGTAAGACGTCTGTTGAAAGTGGTGTTTACTTCACAGGAGGAGAGGTCCAGGTCAACGTCTAAAAATATAAAGAACCGGTTACAAGTTCATAAATGACAAGATTATTAAACGTAATCAAGTACAGCTCTTGTGAGCCACCTAAAGGATCTATGTAAATAGCTCTGCTGCAGGGCGCAATACAAATCAATGGAAAGAAAATAATGATTAACCCTTGCAGAAGACAGGGTAAATGTGTTGAGTTTTGTAGGGCTGGTCCTAATTTTAGACCAAGCATTGGCAAAGCCAACAGCTCTCATTTTTGCGATAGCTATTGGCTTTGGCAATGTGTTTTAGACATGATGTACACCAGTGTGGCTAGTGTCCAGCATGGCTAAAAGTTGGGGTGTGGTGGGGTAGGGTGGACTGGGATAAACTGGAGTGGGTACATTGGAGTGGGGAAGATTGGGGTAGAGTGGAGTGGAATAGATTGGGGTGGGGTAGACTGGGGTGGGTTAGAGTGGGGTAAATTGGAGTGAGATAGACTGGGGTAGAGTGAAGTAGATTGGAGTGGTGTAGAGTGGGGCAGACTGGAGTGGAGTAGATTTGAGTGGGGTAGCTTGGAGTGAAGTGGGGTTAACTGGGGTGGAGTGGAATAGAGTGGGGTGGAATGGGGTCACCTGGGGTGCAGTGGAATGGAGTGGGGTCACCTGGGGTGCAGTGGGGTAGATTGGGGTACACTGGAGTGGGGTAGTATGTATTGGGGTACATTGGAGTGGTTGGGTAGACTGGAGTGGATTGGGGTAAAGTGGACGTGAGTGGGGTAGATTGGAGTAGAGTGGAGTTGAGTGGGTTGGAGTAAGGTAGATTGGGGTTAAGTGGGGTAGACTGAGGGGGTAGAGTGGAGTGGGGCAGATTGAGGTGGAGTAGACTGGGGTAGAGAGGAGTGGGGTAGATTTGAGTGAAGTGGGGTCGTCTGGGGTAGACTGGAGGGGAGTGGGGACATGAGTATTAAACAATCAAGTACAGCTCTTGTGAGCCACACCTAAAGGATTTATGTAAATGCAAGGCACCGTACAAATCAATGAAGAGATAATGATTAACTTCTTGCAGAAGAAATATGTGGAGTTTTGTACGGCTGGCCATACTGTTCGAACAGGCATTAGCAAAGCATATAGGTCTCATGGGAGAACTACTGGCTCTGACAATGTGTTTTAGCCCTGTTGCACACCAGTGTGGCTGCTGTTCAGCATGGCTAAAAGTGGCGTGGGGTGAAGTAGGGTTGGGTAGATTGGATTGGGGTAAAATGGAGTGGGGTAGATTGGGGTAGACTGGAATGCAGTAGATTGTGGTAAACTGGAGTGCAGAAGATTGGGACAGAGTGAAGGGGGTAGACTGGGGTCGTTTGGGGTACAGTGGGGTAGATTCGAGTTGAGTGGGGTAGACTGGTGGAGTGGGGTAGATTGGAGAGAAGTAGATTGAGTAAACTGGAGTAGAGTGGGGTAGATTGGAGTGGAGTAGGGTAGAGTGGAGTAGAGTGGGTTAGACTGGAATGGAGTGGGGTAGACTGGAGAGGAGTGGGGTAGATTGGAGTGGAGTGAGGTAGATTGGAGTGGAAAGTAGCGTAGCTGAGACCAAAAAAGATTAGTTTGTGGAAAGATGTAAAAAGCATGTAGGTTACAGGGGAAATCAGACCTAAGTGAGTGTAAAAACTGAATTCTAAATAATAATAGTGCACAATGTCATGGGGACATAGACCTATGGTAAACATACAGCAGCCAAACCTATATTGTTTGTCATTAAGTCCGATAGTGTGCCAAAGTTAGGAATCTTTGACAGTCATGGATTTGTTGTAAGGGTTGCATGATGTGTATTAATGGTTCCCCGTGTGGAAGAGGAGTGGGTGGGGGAAAGGGGAATAGGTTTGATAAGGTACATGTAAGGTTAAATACATTTTGACTACAAGTAAGAATATATGTTACAGCCTCATCAATTGGGAATAATGTGAAACAAGCAGTGGTAGAGCTAATTGGCCGGGCTTTAACGTGCCAATGCATGTAAACACTAACTTTCACAAAAGCTGTTTACTTGTGCTGCATGCGCCAATGCAGTTTATCACATTCTGCCTACTCTATTAACTTTGCTTATGTTGGGTTAAAATATCAAATGGTTATTTCTTTCTGTCTACAATGCATATAGGAGATAAAGTATTGCCAGTGACAAACTATAATAATTGAGAGTACTTTTCAGATGTAAAACAGTCCCTCAAGCTTTCCAATGGAAGCATTTTCTGGAAGGCGGAAAGATTCACCAAATAACCAACAGCATGTATTTTATAAAGAATTGGTAACAATACATCTTGCAGAGCAGCGGTGCTGTCAAGTCAAGACAGTTCTAAGAAGTTAATGAGAATCAGTTAGTGAGCCCCAAACACCAGTAGCGCTGGGGAGCCGGTGGACAGAAATATGGAGCCTCTACTGGAATTTAGCATGCTTCAGAGCACTTGTGTGTCAGAGGATCCAAGGGGCATATGTATGAAGGCCATTTCCCGTTCGCAAACGGGCCGATTCTCAGAATCGTCCCGTTTGCGAACGGGAAAAAGCCTTTTGGGATGTATCATCCCAAAAGGCCCTCGCAAAATAGGGAATCGCAAATTTTGCGAGTCCCTATTTTGCAAATGCATTTAAGGAATCGCAAATTGCGATTCCTTAAATGCGATGTTGAAAGCACCCAAGTTGTGCGATTTCTCCTTAAGAAATCGCAAATTACCACCAACTTCAAGTTGGTGGTAATTTGCGATTTCTTTGAAAAATGCACTTTTTGGCATTTTTCAAAGAGTCATGTGGCACGCATACATGCCCTTAGGGCATGTATGTGCGCCACATGTGCACACATGCTCATTTCAGGGGTGCAACAGGGTGTCCTTATGACACCCTTGAAATTGCATTTGCAATTTGCGAGAACCTAATGGGTACTCGCAAATTGCGAATGTCTTCCCATTCATTTCTATGGGCCTCTAGGCCCATGGGAATGAATGGAAAGGTATTCCTTAATTGCGATTCGCAATTTGCGAGTCGCAATTAAGAAAAGCCAAGGAATCGCAAAATATTTGCAAATTTTTTATTACATCCCGTTTTGCGATTCTCAAATAGCGATTCTCTAAAAATCGCTATTTGAGAATCGCAATAACGGTATTTGATACATATGCCCCCAAGTGAACTAAAGTTCGCAGCAATGGTTTGGTTGCCAGACACTGAACACAGCAGCAGGCACAGACCCGCGCTCAAGTCCTCGAACTCCATAACATTTGGGCTTAATATAACCCATCACATGCTTAGTACAACTAATTAACAGAGAAGAACATGCAAGACTCTTGACGTACCCGAACGTAAAAGAACTTTTGGTTATCCAGAAGCAGAAATGGTGGCTGCATTAATTATTTATATAAAGGCAAACATTTTGGAGCAGGAGAGGCTAATTCGTTGCTATGTAGTACTTGGGTTCACACAAACAAAACGTTTCCCTCTGCCTCAAAACTTCATGAATTCTTCCCAAAAAGAAAGTTAATTTGGATTTATTTTTAGAAACCAAATTAACTATTTTACAGCACGATGATTCTAAGGATAAAAAACACCGCAGAAACGTGAATCCACGGAGCCTGTACTCTACCCCTTTTACGGGGAGAGAAGTCATTTTGAGGTGGGGAAAGCTTTCATCTCTGCCCTTTGTAGTGTATAAAAGAGCTGCATCATGTTTTTATTTGAGCGGGTTCTCTGACAACAACACAAGGCAGACAAGTCAAGCGAAGTTCAGTTCCCAGAACACAAGGAACACATTAATTACGGATGCTACTAGCTAAGCTGAGTGACAGCATTTTAGTATCTTGCAGCCCTTAAACACACATTCAGGATTTTGCTGGAGGAAAGTAAACTATTCTAGAACAAGCATTTGCAATGCAATAGGTCTCGCATTTGCGAGAGTTTAAGTTATTGGCATTGTAAATGATGATGCCTTTTATTTATGTTTTAAAAACCAACACATAAATAAAAGGCATTGTCATTTACAATGCCAAGAGCTCAAACTGTTGCAAATGCGAGACCTATTGCATTGCAAATGCTTGTTTACTATGACCCCGTCCCTCTCCATTTCCGAACCTTCTCCCTCCTCTCACCCATCTCTCTTTCATCATTATCTCACCGCTCCTCCTTTCACCTCCTATCCCCTTCCGGTCTTTCCCTCCACCACTTCTCTCCCTTTCCAGTCGTCCTCCCTCTCTTCTTCTATTACTCTGCCTTCTTTTTTGTTTTTTATCTCTTTCCATGCTACACTCACCTCCTCTCACTCTTTTTCCCGGCCCTCTCTCTCCTACAGTACTCTAGCACCTTCCTGAACAGGATATAATGATTCTGCCATTCAACAAGCTTCAAAGCTTTAAGAGTAATCTGTTTTGGGAGAATTTTTTAAGTGGCTTTGTTATTAAAAGTAAACAGAGCACTGGTTCGAATGCGGGGTTGACAACATTTTTAGTATAAATTTGACTAAACTCACTTTCACGTACTAGACGAAAGCACTGGACAAAATTCATATTATATGAGCCCCGTGTGGTGTTCCGTCTCAATGGGCGCCGTTTCCCCATGGAGAAAAGGAATCTGACAGCTGTGCACTCGTCCCCAAAGTCGGTGGTAACAGACATGTTGGTTTTCACTCTGCAACGGGAGTTACAAACGTGCGGTCCTCATGCGGACCTCCTACTGCGGACCTCCTACTGCCGCAGCATAAACGGTTGTTGCCCTTGCCGACCGCTCTTCTTTATGCAGGATGGCGTTTGAGACCGGGTGGCACAGCTGCTCTGGCCTCCCCTGCTGAGTAGTGGGGGTGTCATGTGAGTCCAGGGACACAGCAGCGTTGGAAGGCATAGAGCGGTCCACTACTATGAAAGTGAAACCGCTGTAAGTCGCGGTTTTAAAAGTAACAACTGAATGATTGTAAAGTAGTTTGTGGTGAGCTGCGAGGAAAACAAAAACGCAGCCGCCATTTTAAGTACCCAGCGCGTCCACTCCCCTCCTATGAAAGTGAAAGTGCGGTGTGTGCGCTGTACGAAAGTAAGAAATTAATGTTTGCAAACGTCACGGCAGTGAAAGCGCGGTGTGTGCGCTGTTGAAAAGTAAGAATTAATGTTTGCAAACGTCACAGCAGTAAAAGTGCGGTGTGTGCGCTGTTCAAAATTAAGAAATTAATGTTTGCGAACGGCATGGCATGAGGAGGAAACGGCAGGGCTAAAACAACACAGACAAGTTGAGCCCAAAATCACTGCGGCGTGGTTACTAAATGCAAATGAAACGCACCCCATGAGGAGTTACGCGAATAATAATTTAAAAAAAGTGCTTACCCACTAATTCGGGCGCTGCGCTCCGAATGAAAGTAAAAAAATAAATAAATAAACGAAGCGCGGTGTCCACATACAACTTAGAACATCGCGCTTCACAGCCGGAATGACAAAAAAAAAGTTCTCTCCCACTAATTAAAGGAGACAGTTTCACGCCGCAAGTAAAGGATCCAGTCCGGGTGGGCGGGCCAAAAGTGGACAGGGCGGTAACAAGGAGGGACTAAAAAGCCTCCTTCACAATAGAAAGCCAGCGTTTAGCCTAAGCTATGACGCAAGCCAATGGAAATAAGGGGCGGGGCTTCAAGTCCCCTTAGGAAAGAGTATCGATAACAATAAGCCCTCGCAGAGCGAGGAGCGCATGCGCGCTCCAGCGCTAGGTCTGCGAGACCTAAAAAGCTAAGTTTCGCTAATACAAATACAACAAACATTGGCAAAGCCAATAGGTCACCCCTTTGAAACCCAATGCTTTTGCCGATGCTATGCAGCACAGGTAAAAAGCAAATTTGCTGATCCTCTGAAGTTTCTGCAAAACAAAAATAAAGGCATCACCAAACATGCGCATGGCTAGGGAGTGACATAAGAGCATCGTTTGTTTACCAATTCAAGGAGCAGACACCATTTGGATTGGTAAATAAAGAAAAGGTCATTTTAATAGCGTGACAGGGAATCTTGGTTTACAGAGTAGTGAAGCAGCAAATAGCCACTGCTGGATCCTACAAAATAAATAAAATGAATTTAAAAAATGTTGTGGACCATGAATGGTTCTGAGAACAACGAAGGAGCAGGTGGTTGGGGAGCAACAGGGAGTGAGGGGGTGGGGGGGGCAAGGGAACTTCGGTGGCCCTTGAGGGTGGGCCTAGGAGGTCCAATTTAAAAATATATATATATTTGGAGTGTGGGTTGGGGGAAGCAATGACGCGCATATGGGAGGGATGAGGGAGTAACACAGAGCACAAGTGGGCAGGTGTTTGAGGATGGGAAGGAGTCCACAATGGAGGGAACTAGAAAACACATGCATTCTCATGGAGTGATGAAAGATAAAGGTAGTCCCCTAAATGTGAGCAGTGGAAAGATGCAAGTCAGCTGATCAAAAGGATAGTAAAGAGGCTATCCAACAGAGGTGGTACAAATAGAAGAAGAGAAATGCAAGCCATCGAATAAGCAGCAAAAAAACGAGGGTGACAATAAGTCAACCAATGATAAACAATGGGTGGCTCTGAAACCTAATGTAAGATTTTGGTATGGTCCACAAGAGGCTTTTGCCTAAAGACCACTAAAAGCTGTCTGGTATACAAGACCTAGAAAGACGTTTTCCACTTCACACTCTTTTGACAAGATTCTTCAAACCAGGTGGGGCACGATTCACAGAAGAACATGTAAACGTAGAAACTTAGGCCCTTGGTTGGCAATCATTTACACTTTTCTATAGTCATCACATTTTAAGGCCATTTTCAAAGCCTACAATGCATGTGTCTTATTTCCTATAACTATACTCCTGCAGAGTTCCCATACAACAGACATTTTGCTGCCATAGGGTTAGGAAAAATGTGCATTTGTCCAATTTTCTTCATGTCCCTTATTGTGTCCAGAAATCCATTCCTTTACACCCACTGCAAAGACTGAGGAGCGAGGAGCACACTTTTTATTTCACCTTTTATACCTACTTTATATAGTTGTAAGTTTAGAAGTGCATTGTGTGTGGGAATAGAAGTGTAATTATTGATAAATATCAGCCAAGATACAACTTTGTCAGTGTTCCTCAGATAGGCATTGGGTTCTCTCATGACACTACAAAAGAAGCTTCCATCTCCTGTCACAATTACGACAGTTCGAGAATCCTGTCACGTGTATTGTGCCTCCCATTGGTCTTTCTTCTAAAATGGCTGGCGTACGTGTAAACCTCACATGTGAAACGCCTCCCAAGGGGCTTTCCTCGGATAAAACAGGACGCGCGATCACTGAGGCTGCTGTGTCGCAAGTGCCAACTCCTCCAGGTTTTCCGCATGCTCCAGCTGTCGCACCAGGGATAGTGCCACCTACTGACATGCAGGGGCTAGCTAAAAAAATGATCCGCATCCAGTCTGGGACCTGGAGAAATTCTAAAGGTGAGGAATCTGCTGTTAGAAGTATCCTCCAGAATTCCGACTTTGTTGCTGCAGTGAGCAGAACAATAAAGGATGTTGTGCATAAGTATAGCCTCCATGGCTTACCATAACATCACAAAACTTGAGGAATCTCTGTAGTTTTAAAAAGTGTAATTTCAGCAAAGGTGGAGCCCTGGGTTTTGGATTTTGTCAGCAGAAATCCTATTTTTCGTTTGAATAAGTTACACTTAATGTGATCAAAATGCCTGGGCTCTCAATGTTTTTTTATATCTACTTGAAACTAGCTAGTAATATTTTGTATCGTGCAAAAAAGGTACATGTCACGCCCCTTTGATTTATAATTCTCTTTCATGTTATAATTTGCGACCATTTGAGTATTTAGGTTAATAATTTAAGATTTTTGTAAAGTGATACAACTTTTCTTGGCCGCTTCAGAGAAGTGGAGCAGAGAAGAAAATAAGTACAGTAAGTTCTGAAGGGAGTTAGAGTCTAGCCAGAGGAACAGGAGGAACATAGATCTGGCATTCTTCAGTAGCTCTCTAAGTGGTACTAAACCTAAATGAAGGCATGTTAAAAAAAGCTGTGTTTTCAGGAGGTTCTTGAACTGGAGGTTACAAACTTTTGTACGGAATCATGGGTTTAGGCTGTTGCAAACTTACAGACCCTTAACCCCAAGGATCTTCCCCTTAAGATATAATTTAATCCTGTGCATTGAAGGCCTACTCTTGACAATGAATTTTTTTATGTCACATTTTTGAAATACTGGTGGGTGTTGAAAAGATTATAGAGATTTCTATAAATCACTGTAATTGAAATATACCACACGCTGTGGCCACTGCAGGGTCATGGACAAGTAACACCAGTCGAGACCTGAGTTGATAGGGTCCTGCGAGCACTGGAAATAGAAACCAAGAAATAGCTACAATGTATGGTATGTTGCTGTTCTCTTTGCATGCACCCCTGCGGTGTCTTACTGATTAATGGAAATGAGACCCTGTCCTCCTATCAGAATGGAGGGAAGCGCTCAACACAAATCAAGCATGTTTTCACCACATAAAACCTGGCATATTTGAGGGGAAAACGGCAATATTCTCAATTTTGAACCAGTCGTAAGGGGGTTACTGGGGAGCTGGATGACAGAACACGGTACAAAAAGAAGGATCGACACAAAAAAAATTACCCTTCTGGTGATAATGGACAAATATAAGCACGCAAGAATAGAATAAGCCCCAGAAATTTGAGAAGGTGAGGGAGGACAAACCGGAAACACGGGCTACGGAGATAAGAAAAGCACAGGAAATACCACAGGATAATTAAGTACAGGGTAAATAGGGCCCCGAGGTGCCTTGTGTCTCCAAAGTTGCCAATAATTATCGAAGATTAATGGTATATACAAAAAAGGGGATATATCCTGAGCATATTCCACAGTGATTAAATACAGTTCTTAATGATTGTAGACACAGACGATCTTCTTTGTCTTCTTTATTTCTTTATAATCCTTCAAAACAGTCCTAGCCGCCAACACGTGTGTCGTCTCTTTGTGGTGTAAGCCACAGACTTCCTCAGGGTATTGGTGTCCCGATCAAACCGACAGTGTTGAAGTATATCCACCGTCTCATGTATATCAAATATCCATCTGGTCACCGTTATAGAAAAACAGCGTGCTCCGAGTATACTCCTGTAGGAGGGCGGTTGTTACCCGGCCAGGGATATCGCCTGGCGGAGGCGCGGGGCGCACTCAGGCGGCTGGTGGAGGAGCCGGGCGTAAGAGGGAGCCCCCAAGCGGGAAGGGCGGCGTCGCCTCAGGCTGCTCTCGTGATTGCCTGGGCGCCCCTTTGGGAGTGGAGCTAGCGACCCGGCCTCCCCACGAGGACCCTGCTGCGGGGGCCTGGGGGCAACGGAGAGGACCGGGTGGAAGAGGTCGAGGGGCCCTGGGCCCCGGTTTTGATTAGACAGCTACGACAGAGAGGGGGCATGCAGCGGCTTAATATCACCCGGAGAGGAGTCCCATCCGGCTCGGCTGGCACTCAGCACGACGACGGAGGCCTCATCACATATCAGGTGGGCTCGGTCCGCGACGAGTGCCTCAGCGAGGGAGTCCACCCTACGGCCAGGTACACCGGCTGGCGAGCGTGGGCGGGTAGGAGGCCCAAAGGGCGGAAAGGTGGGAAAGGCCGGCGCTGGCCCTGGGAGTGAGGAGGAGCGATCCCCTGCTGGATTACGGCTCAGTTATGTCCTCAGTGAGGAGGAAGGGGGAGAGGTCATTGAAGGAGATGCTCACCAAAGGCTCCCTGTCAGGGGAGAAAGGAGGTAAAATGTCCCCGGCACCGAAACCGCAGATGGACGTGGAGGAGGGGGAAGTCCCGATCACTCGCTCCTTCCTGGAATCGCTCTTCAACACTCTGAGGGAGGACTTCCAGACACTCAAAAGTGAGGTCACGGGGGAAGCGAAAGAGATCCGCCACGATGTTGACGCAATCGGCGAACGAGTGGCTGCCATGGAAGATCGCGAACAGACCAAGGACGAGGAGATAGAACAGCTTCAACAAGAGGTGATACGCATGCGGGAGCAACAGATTGACTTGAAGGCACAAACGGAGGACCTCGAAAACCGCTCGAGGCGGAATAACATCCGCGTACGGGGTGCCTTTGGACGCTGAGGAGTCTGACATGGCTCACTACCTGCAAGGGCTGTTCCGAGACGTTCTGGGAGTGCCGCAGGACTTTGAAATTCGCATTGACCAAGCGCATCGCGTGGGCTTGCAGCGACGAGCTCCTGCCCCCCCACCGGACATCTTAGCCTTCCTTCCAGATTTTCCCCTCAAGGAGCGGATCTTGCGAGAGGCCAGGGCGAAGCAACTGGTCAAATACCAAGGACACTCCATAGCACTCTATCAGGACCTAGCCGCCATAACCTTGCAGAAGAGGAGGGAGTTTAAAGGGGTGACGGCGCACCTGAGAGAACAAGGGGTGGCTTTGTCATGGGGCCATCCTTTTCGCCTGATTTTCAAATGGAATGGCAAGTTGCACCAACTCCGATCCCTCCAAGAAGCTTGCAAGATCCTCGGCCTGGAGCTTCAGGGCCCAGAGGAGGCACCCGGCCGAGAGCGGAGGCCATCGGGGGAAAAGTGGCGGAGACTGGGACGAAGACGATCGCCTGCTCTCGGCTTCGGGCCGGACCCTACTACTATAGCGCAGGAGAGGCAGGCGGCCCTGGATACGGTCCTCAAGGACACAGCCTCCCCGGACGAATAGTGACTGCAACAGGGGCAACAGTTTGCATTGTAGTTGGGTTGACCGGGGTGGGGCTGCCGGGGGAGGGGAGCCCGGGACACTTGGACCACAAATGCTTCCTATCTTTTCATCTTCCAAATGCCCGCGTCTCTGGGGGGCGGACAATGGACAATGTTGGGTACTAGGGGCCTCTCAGTTGGGGTTAGGGTGGGGGGTGGAGGGAGCTGGTGTGCCTCAACGGGCTTCTTGGTCGGGGCTCGGACGGGACAGGGAGGTTACTGGGGGGTGGGGTTGGGACAGTTTTGGGGTGGATGTTTGGGCTGTTGGGGGTGGAGTTTCCTGCTTGTTTGTTGGGGTACAACGGGGGGAGGGGGTAGGGAGTCTGGTAGCCGTAATGTTAACCCTGCAGGGAGTCCCGGATGCACAAGACGCAAGGCATCCCGTATACGTCCAGGGGCATCCGACATAGCACTTAGCAGAGGAAGGGGGGTTGTTATTTGGGAGAGGGGTGCCTACCCTGAGTATTGCGACAGCTCACGTTGTTGTTCCCAGTCATGGTCGCTAAGGCAGTGAAAATATTTACCCTCAACGTTAAAGGGCTCAACAATCCCGTTAAACGACGTGCAATACTCTCCTACTTGGAAAATGCGGAGGCCGATATATGTCTCCTACAGGAGACTCACCTCCTCGCCAGGGATTACCACCGCATGCGTTCGAGAGCGTTCCCACAGCAATATTTCTCCACCACGGGAGAAAAGAAAGCAGGGGTGGCTATACTCTTCTCCAATCGCTGTAGAGGGGTGGTGAAAGAGAAAGTAGCTGAGATGAAAGGGAGACTCCTGGCCTACACTGTACAATTCGGTTCCCAACAAATTGTGATAGGCTCCATATACGCCCCCAACGCAGGACAAGAGAGCTTCATCAAAGCAGCTGTAGCGGACACACTGGCTCCTCAGATCCGAATGACATTACTAGGGGGGGACCTGAATATAGTAATGGACTAGAGTAAAGATAGGTCACAACCTGCCGGCTACCACAGGGATGAAATGTCAGGGGAAGGGAAGCAATGGCTACAGGAGATGGGACTAGTAGACATCTGGAGGGCGGCCCATCCAACTTCTACACAATACACCTTTTTCTCCCATGCGCATAGATCCTATGCATGAATAGATTACATATTAGGCACAGGAGAGGTTAATAACGCAGTCACGTCAGTGAGCATCGAACCAGTTGCCCTTTTGGATCACGACGCATTAGTTGCAAATATTCTGTTGCCACAGAGCCCTCGCCAGACAGGCTACTGGAGGCTTAAAGAAAATCTGCTTCACCGGGAGACAGTGAGGCAACAACTCACTAAGTGCATCCAGGAGTACTTTGCCCTCAACGACACCCCAGACATAGCCGTCACGACCCTCTGGGAAGCCATGAAAACAGTGGTACGGGGGGAGTTTATGGCGATCGCAGCATCTGATAATAAAGAGCGCAAAGAGCTGAGAGCATCCTTATCCGCTCAAGTTCAAGAACTCGAGAGGGTGCACAGCCGGACTGGGGCACCACGGGTTTGGAGGCAATTGAAGGCCGCCAGGGCACAGCTAGCGAGATTAGATTTAGACAGGGCGGAATATGCGGCGGTCAGACTGAAGCACTCTTACTACGTGGGGGGCGATCGTACGGGCCGCCTATTGGCTAATAGGCTCAGGGCCCAAAGGCAACGGATTCAAGTGTCCTCACTACGGGAGGGCGAACAGGACGAGATAACAGGGGATCAAGAGATAGCGAACGCTTTCCAGGAGTTTTATGGGAATTTATACGCAGCGGCCGACACGTCAGACCAGGACACCTCTGCCTACCTCCAATCGCTCAATATGTCCACACTCACCTCAGACTAGGCGGCAGTGCTGGACGCTCCCATCAGAATAGAGGAAGTCGTTACGGCGATCTCGCACCTCAAGGTGCTCAAATCCCCTGGCCCCGATGGGTTCTCCGCCCTCTTCTATAAAAAAAATGTTGTCACATCTTAGCCCCGATCCTGACAAGGCTGTTTAACTCCTTCGGGAGCGAACACCCGATCCCGGGGACGATGTTGGAGGCGGCGATAGTGGTCCTGCCCAAGCCGGGCAAAGATAGGCAGCAATGTAGCTCGTATCGCCCCATTTCTCTACTTAATGTAGATTTTATATCAAAATCTGTTTTATTGAATTTTTATCATCACAGGGAGGGCAATAAGTGCATTACATGAGCAACAAACACCATAAATACATTTCGCCCCGTTATACAGATAGCAGTTGACGGATACAGCTTACACAATAGGTCCATGGCGAAGTAATGTTGGCAAGAGACACGGCTTCATCGTGGCCCGTTGCATTCACATTTTTGCGGTGCTTTACAGTTGACCCTCCCGTGAGAGGAACAGAAAAAGGAAACTTAAGTGTTCCTAAGAAAATAAAAATTCAGAACAAAACCTTATCTGAGATGTCATGGTGCTAACTTGAAAAGAAAAGACATAAAAAGAGAAGGGAGAAGGTGAGCGAGGGGGGGGGGAGCCCCAGACCCCCACTTGGGTGATAGCCGCGCCAATAGGAGGACCGGTCCGAGTGGAGGTATTAAATGAGGAACAGGTTGAGGGCCCTGAGCCGCGGGTGACAAGCTGTCAAAGGAAGCCCCTCCGATAAATAGGAGACCAGCGGGGTCCAAATGTAATCAAAACCTTTCCTGGTGTCTTCAATTATATCAGTCATGCGTTCCAGAGCTAAAACCCTCCAGAGCCTCGCATGCCATTGGGTTAAAGATGGGGCCTCGGGCTTCTTCCACGCTGCAGCGACTGCCATTTTGGCGGCCCCCAAACACAGCCACATCACTGATTTGTCCCCATGCGTCTGTCGTTTCAACTTGGGATCACGGACCCCCAGTAGAACTTGCTCCATGGAGCTGGGGATGGCATAGCCCAAGATAAGTTTAATTTGGGACAAGATTTCCTTCCAAAAAGGTTTAATAATAGGACAGTCCCACCAAATATGCTTAAAATCGCCCAACAGTCCACACCCCCTCCAGCACCGATCCCACGAGCCGGGGAAAATCTTATGGAGTTTCTGAGGGTACAGGTACCAATCGTACATGAGTTTATAGTGTGCTTCCCTGAGATACATGGAGCGGTTGAATTTCACAATGTCTTTCCCCAAGTGTTCCCAGTGCTTATCCTCCAGAGGAGTCCCTATAATAGCGTCCCAGAAGCGTTTGTAACGCGGCACCGTTCTAGGACTCATCGATTGGATTAACGCATAGAGATAGGAGATACATCCTTTGGAGGAGGAGCCAGATTGAGCGAATTTCTCAATAGGGAGCAACTCCCTGGTGGTGGCCAGCCGCACCGAGGGCTGCAGCACCCAGTGTTTCAGCTGCAAGTAGTGGTATTCTTCTTTGGCGGATAGCGCAAATTGCTTCTTGCATTCTTGAAATGTGAGGAATTCCCCTTTGTCAAATAGATGAGAGATCATGTGGCACCCGCCCTCCCTCCAAGCCTCAAAGGGACCTTCTGATAGTGCAGGGGGGAATGCGGCATTAAAATGTATAGGCGTCTGAGGTGAAGGGAAGGTCGTGAGATGTAGTTTGTTAGTGAGGATATCCCAAACCTTAAGCGTAGTGGACGTGGGTGTGCTAATATAGGCGTTGAGGGGTCTGTCGTGCTTTGGCTTCCAAAGAAGGTCCCAAATGGTGCGTCCCGTGATCTGTCTGTCTATATGAAGCCAATGCTTCTCCGAGGCCCGCAGCGACCATTCCGTGATTACCCTCATTTGTGCCGCTCGGTAGTAGGACTGAAAGTCCGGTAAGGCCAAGCCTCCGTCTTTGCGAGGTCTAATAAGCAAATTATAGGGAATCCGTGCTCGCTTCCCCTGCCAAATAAATTTGGTGAGCATCTGCCGCAACTCTTTAAATAGCCCTCCTTCCACCGGAATAGGCAGTCCCTGGAAAAGGTACAGTAAGCGAGGGAGAACATTCATCTTAATGGCATTGATCCTACCCAACCAGGTGATATAGGTCACACTCCACTTTCCCAGGTCCGACTTTAGTTGTCGCAAAAGAGGGGGGAAATTGGCTTTGTATAGGTCTCGTATTCGAGGAGTCAGCTTCACCGCTAAGTAAGTGATCTCCCTGCTAGTACAGCGGAACGGTGAACCCTCCTCAATCCCGCGCCACTCCTCCATTGGAATTGTGAGGTTCATAAGGAAGGATTTGGTCAGATTGACCTTAAATCCCGCCACTCGTTCAAACGCCTCCAACTCCCCCTGGACAGCCGGTAGAGAGACTTTAGGGTTTGTCACTGGCAGTAGCACGTCATCGGCAAATAACGAAATCTTATGGTCATCGGAGCCGAAGCGTATGCCTTGGATCTCCTGGTTCCTTCTGATCCTAAGGGCCAGAGGTTCAATGCTTAAGGCAAAAAGGAGCGGGGATAAGGGGCAGCCCTGTCTTGTCCCGCGAGCCAATCGGAAGGAAGAAGAGGCCACCCCATTAACAAGGACCCTAGAACTGGGAGAATGATAGTTAGCGCGCACCATCCCTATAAAAGCGTCATTGAAACCAAAGCGCTGGAGCACTTGAAATAGAAAGGACCATTCTACGCGGTCAAAAGCTTTCTCCGCATCTAGCGAGAGAAGCGCTGCTGGGATATTTTTCTTGTGAGCTTTTTCAATAATATGGATGATACGCCGCAAGTTATCGTGGGTTTGACGACCCTTAATAAAGCCGGACTGATCCGGATCTATGAGACCCGGGAGAATGGTTTCGAGACGAGTGGCCAGTATTTTGGAGTAAATTTTTGCATCGAGGTTGAGAATAGCAATTGAGCGGTACGACGAACAGGCCGAGGGATCTTTCCCTGGTTTGGGGATCACTGCCACAATGGCTTCCCCCATGGAGGGAGTGACCTGTTGCGTGGTGGCAATAATGTTAAATAAGATAGTTAAGAAGGGAACGAGCTCCGGTGCGAAAGTACGATAGAAGTGGGCTGAGAAGCCATCCGGCCCTGGGGCTTTCTGGAGTTTGAGAGAATCGATTGCCTTCTGTACTTCCTCAGCTGTTATAGGCTTCGCCAATTCTTCGTTGGAGCTCGCCCCTGCTTGAGGAAGGTCTAGAGAATCCAAGTACACCGACAGGTCGGGCGTCCCTGGGAGCTGTGAGGTGTAAAGGGTTCTATAGAAATCCTCAAATGCCCCCGCCTTCCCCTCTTCTGACCTATGAGAGACATCCTTCTCGTCAATTATGAGTTTAACATACTCTTTCTCCTGTTTGGCCCGTAATTGGCGAGCCAATAGGGACCCCACTTTATTTCCGCCCTCATAACCCCCGAGATTGTAGACGTAAGATGGTCTTCTCTGCTCTATTGGTATAAATGGCCTACAGCTTTCCCTTTAGGTTGGCCTTATGGGTCTGTTCTGCCATTGTGAGGTCTCGTTCCAGTTGGAGGCGCTCCGCACATTGCTGAGCTCGTAAAGTAGTGGCCAGCTCAATGCACTTACCGCGAACCACTGCATTGAGAGCGTCCCAGGAAGTTGCATGGGAAGTAGCCTCAGGGACGTTCAGTTCAAGAAAGTCTCTAATGGCCATTCTTAGTTCATTGCGGAGGAGTCTATCCCTGCAGAGGAAGTTAAGGAAAAACCATTGGGCTTGTTTCAGACGCGGATTGGGCCAAGTGATCGACAACTCCAAGGGGGCATGGTCCGACAGGCAGATTGGGTGAAATTGGGCTTGCAGTATAGAAGGAAGCAAGGATTGGCTCATAAAAACATGGTCGATACGGGAATACGTCTTATGTGAATGAGAGAAGAACGAGTAATCTCGCGTTGTAGGATTGGTGTCCCTCCATACATCCATCAACCCCATTAGTTGGAGCTGTGAACGCATCGCCTTTCCAAACGCCCCTCCCGGAGCCCTGTGTGAGTGTGTCGTGTCCATGTCAAGATCCCAGACTAAATTGAAGTACCCCATGAGGATTATGTCCCCCTGAGCAAAATTCTCCAGAGCCATTAGGAAAGAAAGAACGAAATCCTGTTGACCCACGTTAGGGGCATAGAGAATAGCAAATGTACATTGGCGGCCTCGTAGTTCTCCCTTGACCATTAGGAACCTCCCATTTTTGTCAGTTTTGGTGTCGGAAGCCTGAAAGGGGACCCCTGAGTGAAACAACAGTGCCACCCCATTATGTTTCGAAGAGTGTGAGGATCGGAATATGAGGGGATAAGCTTTGTGACGGAGCCTGTGATCATCAGATCTTTTGAGGTGCGTCTCCTGTAGAGCCACTATTTGGACATTGTGATCTATCATGTATTTCCAGAGTCGCTGGCGCTTGTTAGGAGAATTTAGACCCCGGGCGTTCCAAGATACCATTCTAACCGTCATGTGTGTTGAAAAAAGGAGGTTTCCCTAGAAGCAGAGGCCCCCACCGACGAGACCCAGCTGAAGCCCTCCCTCCCAGTCTCCGCCCACAACCAATAAAAATATAGGCACCATGACATCTAACCAAAGTAAAAAACCTCAACAAACATTTAAAATGAGTGTGTGGAGTCCCCCTCCTAGAGGGGAATCCCAAAAACAAGATACCCTCTAGGAGCATCACCATTTCCCATCCCCCAGCCCTTGTCATAGCAAAAATCAAGGCATTCGTAGCTCAGAGAAACATTTTGCCCCGCCCCCCCGCCCCCCAAAAACCGAGCATTTGCCACCAAAGAACCTAAGAACTATGTAAGGAGTAAACTTGACTATGTCCCATGTGAACATCTCCAACTGGCAGTATTGAGCAAACCCCGTGCATCACCACCGACTCCCCAGGCCCCCCCCCCCGTCGTCGGGATGTGAAACACCCCTTAACCTGACACCCCAATTACAGTTAGCTCACACTTGTCCATGTCAGGCGCCAGGAGTAGAGGCTCAGGTGTCGTCCGGGCTCTTACGTCTCCCCCGAATGCGGAAGATGCAAGTCCTCCACTCCATCCAGATCTCCAAAAACTTCCCACCTAACCTACTCATGGGTGCAGGAGAGAGGCGAGTAAAAACAGCCCCCCAGGACAGTCGTACCGACCATCAGAGGGACGCCTGGGTGGCCAACACTCCGACAGTACCAGGCAATGGGGATCTCGCTGCTCTCTCGCACATTGGCCTCATTCTGGAGCTTTAGCATTTTTCCTGCCCATTCTGTGCCATTGTCCGCCGCTGCGTCGATCTGGACGGCCTTCCTCCACGGGATCTGGTGAAGCTTTGGGAAGTTCCAGACCCAGCAAATCCACCGCCTCCGGGAGATCCACGCAATGCTGCTGCTTGTTTTGCCACAGGAAGGCAATCCCGAAGGGGTATGTCCATCGGTACCTGATGTTCTTCTCTCTAAGGTGTTCAGTAACAGGTCTGAACTGTTGGCGACGCATAAGAGTGGCCTGAGCGACATCCTGGTAGAGGGTACACGTGGTGTTTTGAAAGGTAAGTGTGTCGGAGGACCTAGCTTTTTGCAAGACTAGTTCTTTTATCTTGAACGAGCTAAACTTAGCCAGGACATCCCGTGGGCGACGGTTCTCCCCTAGGAGGCACGGGCCAACTCTGTGCCCTCTTTCCAACCGGACCTCCGGGCCATCCTCCCCAAGGGCAGAAGAGAAGAGGCCCACCATGAACGCCTCCAAGTCCGGTCCCTCGCAGCCCTCCTCCAGGCCCCGGACTCTGATATTGTCGCGGCGAGAGCGATTTTCCAAATCCTCGCATTTGAGTAGTGAATCGCGGAGGTGCCTGCGGAGATCAGCCGTGCTTTCTTCCAGAGACGTAAGCCTACCCACCACCTCCTGTTGTTGCGCTTCCAGATCAAGTGTACGTGTACCCACGGAGTCCACATCCGCTTGGACAGTCACTAGTTTCTCACGCACCTCCGCACGGAAGGTTTCGAAGGAGGCTTCCATATCTGCCTTGATGTCTGCCCGTAGCTCAGTGCGCAACTCCTGCTTGAAGTCGCGCAAGGAGGATAAGAGATCTTCTCGGGTCAACGCCATGGTCGCACCCTCCTCCGCCGTCCCCCTAGCAGCTGACGTGAAATAGTTTGAAACCCTGTTATTGGGGTTCTTCTTGGGTGGCATAGGGTGCTCTCCGCACGGTCAGCACTCGGCCGCCCCCCGGTACGTGTAATTTGCACCTTCCCAGCAGCCGCCAGCAGGGATCCCCTCGCTCACTCCTCCGCTCTAGGCACCACGCTACCTCCCCGCTCCTGATGCCAGGCCAAGTCTGCTTCCGGCGCCCCACCTTTCATCCCCCGCAAAACAACAGGCTCGGGGTATGATGGCACCGAGCGTCCACCTCAGCGCACTCCTTGACCTCTTCCAGCAGGGTACTTATCCTCACTTCCAAGCGCCTAGCCGTGGTCACAAACTAGCTAGGAAAGATGGCTCGGCAGCCATGCCAGGGTCAGGCAACTCCCCTCCAAGCAGCTCCAGTGGAGATCTGTCCCCCTCGATTGGCTGCTTTGTCTCAGCTTAGTGTCAGTTTATATGCAGCCTCGTGAGGAAAGGGGCAAGCAACTTCTCCAAAGCTCCCCCTGGGGCACCGTCAAAGACCCAAGGTGAATGCAGACTTACTCAGTGTGGTGGGGTCTGGATCTGCCGAATCGAGCGCCGCCGGGCCTTCTGTTTATTGCAAATCCAGGGGGGGGGGGTAGTTCAGCAGTGTGCAAGGCGGCCGTTACATGCGAAACCGCCAAAGCCGGCCGGGAGCGAACCTCTTGCCGCAGCCATCCGCCATCTTGTGCAAGTCGCGGGCGATTCCGCGCACCCCCGCAGGCCACCCCCGGAGGTCCCCGGGGAGCCCGGACACACAGGCGCGCTCCTCCGCTATCGCCGGCGGTAAGGTCGTCTAGAATGCAGCCTCAGGAAGCTGCCTCGGGAGCTCAGCAGTCCGAGCGGCAGCTCAAAGCGGCATCCGCCAAGCCGGGAAAATGCCTTGTTGCCTCGTTATTAGCAGGGCCTGGGAAGGAGCCGATCGGAATCACGTCCGATCGGCCATGTTGGTTGGCCACGCCCCCTTAATGTAGATTTTAAACTATTCACGGGAATACTCGCCACGAGGCTCGGCCCCTAAATGTTGAACTTATTCGAGCCGGACCAGGCAGGGTTTATACAATCTCGCCAATGTGGGGACAACACCAAGAGAGTACTTCACCTCATTGACAAGGCCCACCAAACACAAATGGATGCGCTCTTGCTGACAGTAGACGCTGAAAAAGCGTTTGATCAAGTGAATTGGCACTTCCTTGGTTGCACGATGACTAAATTTGGAATAGGGGAGAAATTCCGGGATTGGGTGGGCTGCTGCTATAACAGACCCACTGCATCGATCAGGGTGAACGGCATCTCATCACGCCCATTCGCCATACAGCGGGGAACTCGCCAGGGATGCCCGCTCTCACCCTTACTGTTTGCCCTTTACATTGAACCTTTGGCGCAGAGGGTTAGAGATAACCCCCACATTCGTGGGATCCCGTTCGGGGGAGAAACGCACCCGATTAGCCTCTACGCAGACGATGTGATCGCGGCATTGGCGGATGCGAGGGTCTCTCTTCCAGCCTTCCTAGAGGAATTGAATGTATTCGGTAAAGTGTCCGGCTTCCGGGTCAATGTGGGCAAATCACTCATCTTAAACCTTAATCCAGCGTCCCACACGCTTAACCCGAGGGAGGAATGGTTATCCGGAATCCACATAGTGGACTCCATCCCCTACTCAGGGCTCGACCTGGCAGCCACGGTGCGCCGATCTACCCAGTTGAACTATGCCAAGCTGGCACGACAAGTGAAGTCAGACTTAGGCGCCTGGAGCAAACACCACCTCTCGCTGCTCGGAAGAATATCGGCGGTCAAAATGTCACTCCCTCCATAAAGCGCTCTATCTTTTCCAAACCCTCCTGGCGATGCCTCCTACTGGAGCGATCGCCTCGATGCAGCAGGATATTAATCAATTCATCTGGGCCGGGGCACGTCCGCGGATGGGCAAAGCTTTGGGATATGGTCGGCCCGAGCAGGGGGGGCTGGGGATACCAGATCTCCTCAGTTACTATAAGGCGGCTCAACTGCGTTACCTAGTGGAATGGGCACGGCCAGAATCTGAAAAACGATGGCTTTTCCAGGATCGAGCCCTAGCGGGAATCCCTCTCTGGAAAGTGCCCTTCCTGAGGAAGACCCAACGCCCACGTGGTTTGATGGGGTCCCCAATCACTAAGTCGGTGATGTCGGTCTGGGATGGAGTGGCAATAACGAAGAAATTTACAACATATCCATCTCCTTTGACTCCCCTGTTCGGGAACAGCGAGTTCACACCTGGCGTGTCTGACAAATCTTACAAGGCTTGGCGGGACACCTCCTGCCGATCAGTGGGGCATCTATTTGACCTTTCTGGAGTCCTCTCATTCGCCCAAATGAAGCTGGAATACGGGATTCCCGAGTCTGAGCGATTGCGATATTGGCAACTCCGGCATTGGGTACTTCAACCGGGAATGAAGCAACAGGGGGGCCGCCGCTTGACCAAATAAGAGAAATGGCTCATCACTAAACTCACTGATAAGGGGCTGATCTCCGAAATGTATGATATGGTTAGACATAACCGCCCGTCGCAAGCCACGCCGAGCCAGAGGAGATGGGGGAGAGAACTAGGGGGGGACCTCTCACAGAAGGACTGGGAAAGGATTTATTACCGGGCAAAACCATCGGCCCGGAATGTAGCCAGTATAGAAACAGCTATGAAAATAGCCACAAATTGGTACCTCACGCCCGCGCGACTGCATAGAGGCAATCCGCAACGGAGCCCCACTTGCTGGCGAGGCTGTGACAACCAGGGTACACTATTGCATATATTATGGGAGTGCCCACTGCTGTCCAACTATTGGACCACGATCCTAGACAAGATAGATGAGCTCTTCGACACACAGATACCGAGGCTTTCTGTCTACGTAGTTTTAGGCCTTCCTAACCCGATTACCTACCCACTTAAAAGCATGAGAGGACGCCACATGGGGCTGGCACTAGGGGCAGCGCTGCAAAACATCCTATCACATTGGGGATCCCCCACTACTCCGACGCATACAGGTTGGCTCCATAGGCTTTGGTTCATTCTGGGGATGGAGCGCATCTCAGCTACTCTGAACAATTCCGCCATCTCCTTTCAGAAAATCTGGTGCCCATTCCTAACACTGTTCTCGTCAGAATTTAATGAGATTACCCAACCCAAGTACCTAAGAGTGCTACGTCTATCAGACCTTTGGAAGGACTCGCCCACTGCACCTACAGTTTAGCTGGCGCGGCTACCGATGCAGACATGGGATTTAACCAATGTGGAACAGAGGCTACCGGACGGGGTGGGGTGGGGGTGGGGGAGGGGGGAGTTTGTGTTTTTGGTTTCCGACAGGGGCAGAGTAATGCAAGTTGCACTCCAATCCTGGCTATGTTTAGGCCTTGGTTATTTAGTCATACATAATATCGCCATGCTAGATTCAGCTATGAGATTGACTGTGGAGTGTATATCGCTTTATGATGTGTTTCTAAATCTGCCTCTGTATGGTCTTCTGTTTGTGGAAAACTCAATAAATACATTTAAACTTAAAAGCAACAGCTCTGTTTGGATACAGTTATCCCTAAGCGTCCGTAACTCATTCAGAGTGGCCAAGTTCCATTCGAGAACTTACGATCTTCCAGTACCCGGGTAAGCCAGCCAGCTACATTCTTCCCCTGTTAGCTGAGACAGCAAGAGATGAGTCACAATCAGCTTTTTATGAACAAAGTAGTTATTACGCCTCTCTTCCAGGCTCGAGGAAGCTGCCCAAAAGCTAGTGACTAACTGAGGATGTCACAGATGGGGGGAACGACCACAGGTCCTAGCACTTTTAGGATGTACACCGGCCAAGAATCATTTGAAGCTAGAAACACAAAAAATGGACAGTGGACCAAACATAAACAATTGCAGCACCAATCACAAAAAATCACCAATGTATTCGAAGTATTGAGCTATCTTGTGTGAAGGCTTCCAAAAGTGCCCCCTGTCCAAGAGCACTCCCCTTCCCTAGGGGAAATTAGACAAACAACCTAGATCAGAGCTGCACCACTATAAAATGAACAAGTCCATATAGATAATCATTGCTCAGTGAAGCGCGGAATGAGGTATTTTCTTCTTTATTTTTTCATTCATAAAAAGCAACAGCCAACGCGTTTCGTCCTATGACATAGGACTTCTTCAGGGCTGATCTGTGTGTAGAATAAATGATCCACAATAAATACAAAAATATAATTTGACGTAGTCCAAAATCCAATAGTCGTGGATTGATCAATAGAAGGCGTGGTATAATAGCCAAAGTAAGTCAGAGACTGTGCTGGTAATATTAGAACCTGCACATCTTAAGGGAGACCCGTTGCACTAGCTGCCGTACTTCATAATCGAAGTGAAAACCGGCATAGTTTCTGGCGTCCTTCTCCCGCCCGTGAATCACGCTAGTGCAACGGGTCTCCCTTAAGATGTGCAGGTTCTAATATTACCAGCACAGTCTCTGACTTACTTTGGCTATTATACCACGCCTTCTATTGATCAATCCACGACTATTGGATTTTGGACTACGTCAAATTATATTTTTGTATTTATTGTGGATCATTTATTCTACACACTGATCAGCCCTGAAGAAGTCCTATGTCATAGGACGAAACACGTTGGCTGTTGCTTTTTATGAATGAAAAAATAAAGAAAATACCTCATTCCGCGCTTCACTGAGCAATGATTATCTATATGGACTTGTTCATTTTATAGTGGTGCAGCTCTGATCTAGGTTGTTAATCATTTGAAGCTGTAAATAAATGGTAGATGAGACCTCAGCCAGATTAATGTCTGTCAGAAATCTTTATTGAACTAGTAGTTTCAACTACTACTAAAATTACAGAACAACTGTAAGGAAGCTAGGGCACAGAAGTTCACTTAAATGCTCGATAAATCTCTCTGAAGATGATCACCTGACGGGATCTAACATGGAATGGGATCTTGCAAAACACACAAGATGATGGACGGAATGCTGCACATTGGCAAACATTCACCCCCAGTCACAGATCTGGGTTTAATCCATCGTTATTTTGTTTCACCACGCCACCCCAGTTCAGACATAGCCATATGCAAATCAGTCTTGACCCTGTGCCTCATGGGAACAGTCCAGACCGAACTGCCAAGCCATGTCTTCCCTGGACCGGAATCAAGCATCCTAGGACCGGTTTCAGGCTATCAGCCTTCATCAGCCAGGATAGCTTGACTCCAGTGGCGTAGTGAGCACGGGACCCACGTCTGGGCATACCCTTCCCACTTAGGGCGAAATGCAAAACACACAAGATGATGGACGGAATGCTGCACATTGGCAAACATTCACCCCCAGTCACAGATCTGGGTTTAATCCATCGTTATTTTGCTTCACCACGCCACCCCAGTTCAGACATAGCCATATGCAAATCAGTCTTGACCCTGTGCCTCATGGGAACAGTCCAGACCGAACTGCCAAGCCATGTCTTCCCTGGACCGGAATCAAGCATCCTAGGACCGGTTTCAGGCTATCAGCCTTCATCAGCCAGGATAGCTTGACTCCAGTGGCGTAGTGAGCACGGGACCCACGTCTGGGCATACCCTTCCCACTTAGGGGCGAAATGCAAAACACACAAGATGATGGACGGAATGCTGCACATTGGCAAACATTCACCCCCAGTCACAGATCTGGGTTTAATCCATCGTTATTTTGCTTCACCACGCCACCCCAGTTCAGACATAGCCATATGCAAATCAGTCTTGACCCTGTGCCTCATGGGAACAGTCCAGACCGAACTGCCAAGCCATGTCTTCCCTGGACCGGAATCAAGCATCCTAGGACCTGTTTCAGGCTATCAGCCTTCATCAGCCAGGATAGCTTGACTCCAGTGGCGTAGTGAGCACGGGACCCACGTCTGGGCATTTGTCACCCCGAGTGGGACGGGTATGCCCAGACGTGGGTCCCGTGCTCTCCATGCCACTGGAATCAAGCTATCCTGGCCGAAGAGGGGTGAAACCCCGAAACCGGGCCCAGGATGCTTGTTTCCAGTCCAGGGAGGACCTGGCTTGGCAGTTCGGGCTGGACTGTTCCCATGAGGCACAGGGTCAAGACTGATTTGCATATGGCTGGGTTCAAACTGGAATGGCGAGCAAACAAACGATGGATTTAGGCCCAGATCTCTGTACTGGGGTGAATGTATGACATTGTTCTGCATTCTGTCCATCAACTGTTGTTTTTGCAATGGAATGGGATCTTGGCACTCAAACTGGTAACGTTCGCCTAACAACCTGCATAGCCACCTTCAAAAAGGACCGCAAGCTCCTCCTGTTTGACAGACACCTGGGGTAATTCACCCTCGACCGTACCCAAGTATTCTATACAGGAGACGAACTACCTTCACTCTGTGTCGCCACCATCCAAATCGATGCTTGAACACTGTATATCCCTTGTCCAACGGCTGCATTTGTCCTGGCCGCAGCAACCGATGCAAATGTTTTAACGTAATTATTGTAACTGTAACTTGATGTACCCTTGTATCATGCTACTGTTGTAAAGCGCTCTGATGCCTTCGGGCCATGTCCACGATATATAAAATTACAAAAATAAATAAATACAAATAATAAGGTTAGGTCGGTTTAATGGGGTGTTAGGCCTTTAGTTTTTCTCTCCGTCTAAAAGTTCAAAAATAATCATTCGTCCAGACAAGCAGACCAGAAAGGCTTTCTCGCAGTCTCGAAAAGGAAATGCTGTTTGCTCTAAAGTAGAAGTGCTGGGCACAGAATTTCTTCCGCAAATGTAATATACCTTTGGCATAGAGAAAGCACCTAGGAAACTGTCCACAACATAGTCATCCTGGAGGACTATTCATCAGAGGCGCTACTGGTTTGTTCATTCAATCCTTTACTTGAATTCTCAACTGACTATGTATCTTTTATTCAGCTCCCTCTGAGTAGTGCAAATTAATATATATGTTTAAGATACCCTTTTCTAGATAACTTATTTACTGGGTGTTTGTTTCAGTCTGTGAATTAAGGACTGAACAATTAGTACTGCACATTAATCTACATTTGAAAAAAAGCACATGGGCCAAGTAGGGTGCTACACAGCGTGGTTCCTAGCACAGTGTTTTTAATGTATACAGAAGTAAAGGCAAAGCCATAAAAGGACTATGTATCATGTAAAGGCAGTGCTATCATCTTCCTGCAGTCAAATGCTTTGTTGCTTGGTGACTTTTTACAGCTTATTTTCCACCGTACCACATTATGTCACCATGTCCCTCTTTAGAGCATTAAGTAGACATCGCCCTCTTGATGTACCAGAAAAACAGATTACATTTACTTATTTTTTTTTGCAGTGGAAACATAACCAGTAGTGGGTATTTAATTTTGCTGTAAACCTTGTGAAGTCTCTCTCCTGCCTCTACTTTGCAGAGGGCTCCAGGCAGGGCCGGACTGGCAACCGAAACCGGCCCTGGCAAACTGCTCGGCCGGCCCCCCCTGGGGTGAGGGGGGGGGGGTGCAGCTGAGCAGTTTGCGAGCGCCGGTTTCGGCCGATTTTGTTACAGGGGGCCGATATTGCCAACCCCCGGTAACAAAAACGCCCCCCCCCCCAGGGGCCCAAAACCGGCCCCCACCCTAGCGGCCCACCGGGGAAACGCCCGGTGCCCGCTACGGCCATTCCGGCCCTGGCTCCAGGACACCTTTGCAGGCCGCTGGAGCAGAGTGCCCATGAACCAGGCTTCACAACTGGGCTAGGCTCCTCGGTTGGAAAAATGCACTTATGACCACGGCTCCCTGACGGGGCTGGATTTGCCATAGTGGGCTACTGCAGACCTCCATGTCCTTCTGGTCTCCATCATGGGAGGCCACCCATAGAACTCCACTACTATCTCATTGCCATAGGGTCAACACCTCCAGATTCGAACAGCGATGGCCATATGGGTAGTAGAAACGGCAAATTAAATTTTCACAACCGTTCAAGTGTCTCCATTATATTTCCTCTATGTGAAAATACTAACATTTTAAATGGAACAATCACTGCTTAAATTTCACAACAGGGTGCCATAAAACCACAGAGATGTGAGCCACCACTCAACTGGGCTTCTGTCTTGACCACTTGAAGCCTGGTAACAAGGGTGTTAGGTGATCCTAGGTAGAACTGGCAGTGACTGCAAGGCGTCGGGCAGGCTGTATGTCTGGAAACCCACAACCATTTCTTTTTAGCCTGATTGAACTCACTTGGACTGCCTGTAAGAATTTGTTTTCGTCTGACTGTAACCTGTAAATTGCAACCTATTATTAGCAAAATACAACTGTAAGAGAATTAAATTGCTTATGTGGTGTAACTGTTTTCATGTAAAGCACTCCTAAATCGATCAAGTCTCGTTTGTGCTGTATAACACTCCAAATAAATAAATATGCTGTTTTGTTACTCTGGCTGATCCAAATAGTTTTTGGTGAACGTTTTTTGGGGTCAGAAAAGAAGAGGTTATTTTATCTTGAAACACTACAGAATAAGAGTTCTGACAAATTTGTTCATGTTTGACTATGATTGTTATGGGATGATTGAACTAATTGGAACTTGCATCTTCCTGACATATACGGAATTATTTACAGGTGTATGTATTTTTTGCACTGTCAGAGAACAAATTAAATAATTATTTTTATTTCATGCATCTCCTACCACATATATGCAGACGATATTCAGCTCTACGTGAAAATTATGTCTCCCGAAGGCGTGAACATTCTTAATAGCACACTGACAAAAACTCAAAACTGGTTGACTCGTAATCACCTCAAACTCAATGCACAAAAAAACGAATTCTTACTGATCTCACCGCCCAACATCGCCCCTAGAATCAAAGACTGGCTACCACATCTTACTGCCTTGAACTGCACCCCACATATTATTGACTCAGCTAAATCTTTAGGAATAATCCTTGACAATAACCTTTCCGTGAAAAACCACATCAGAACCTGTACCAGAGGAGCTAACTATCAACTTCAAGCACTAAGGAAACTCAATCAATCAGTCAGTCTTGTAAAGCATTGCTCCTCATCCCCGAGGGTATCCGGGTGCTGAGGTATGGGTGGTCTCATTTGAAAATACAGGTCTCGAGTTCTCGTCTGAATTCCGCCAGGGATGGAGATGTTCGTAGGTGTAAGGGCAGGTCGTGTTAGGCTTTCGCAGCAAGGTAGGAAAAGGCGCAGCTCCGCTGGGGGTATGTAATGCTTCCACTTCCTTCTTAAAAAAAAAAAAGTAAAACTTCTACTATCAAACAGATTCACCTCACTATGAAACTTTACCACCCTCTCCTCAAGCGTGTTGCTATTTCCTGCTTATTGGAGATCATCATAACATACATTGGAGTTTGCCCACTCCATCACTTACAAGTGACTATTTGCACTATCTCCCCCTCCTATTACTTGATTGTGTCATTTTACCTATTTGACCAATCCTTGCTCACCTCTATTGTTTATCGTTTGTACTATAACTACCTTTCATGTTCCTGTAAAGCGCTCTGTCACCCGACTGGGTCTTAACAATACCTTGGTTTTTTTGTATATTGTTTTTATGTGCACTACAAATACCTCTTGTTGTTCTTGTAAAGCGCTCTGACACCCGACTGGGTCTTGTTCACGCTATATAAAACACAAAAAATAATCAGAATTTCTTTCAAAAGCGGACCAAAAGAGAGCACAGGAGTCCTGTTAAGTTAGCAGATACTGCAGAGGAAGCATGGTCAACCAATGTCGCTCTTTAAGAGCCAGATACCCAGTATATCACTAGCCAGTTGGACCACCGTGTGCCGACATATCCCACAGCACCAATATAATGCAGATGGAGACCTGCCTAGGGAGAAGCGACCTTGAGAAGTAAAAGAGAAGTTAAGAAAAGGTTAGTAGAAAGCATTGGATTCACTGGCCATTATTCCATCATGGGGACTCGTTTGGAGCACCCGCAATTAGTGATGATGAAGGGTGTGGTAATTACTGGGTGCATAATTACTGTACCATTCTGAGCTCTAAATGGGGTGAGGCGCTGCCTGTGAATCTTCTCTCTCATTCAAAGAAGCAGGAGCCCACTCTGCGCCATTTGTGGATACAATTTGCACCAGGTATCACCAGCTAAAAATCAATTAGTCAAAAACTTGTGGGGATACAATTAGCGCCTGGCAATGAATGTGCCTTGAGGCACAAACAAAGTTGCACCCAAATCGGGATCAGTGCCTGTTATTGAATGGGATGCACTGCTGTCTGCATTGTGGATCCGGCATTTGCACAGGCACAGTTTTAGTAGTGCACACTTGGCGTGGCCAGGTGGCGCCTCCTGGAGATGGCAACAGCTTACTGGCAGACGGTATGGATTCAAACTTGTGACCTTCCGGTTGCACACAGTGCAATGCAGCTGGCGCAGTAATCCGCGGCCTATCGTAAAGGCTTCGCCAGGCTGCCATGAATGCGTGCCATTGCCTGGGCTAATGTTCCAGTGATTAAGTCTTCGTATTTTCTAAATCTTTCTCGGTAGCTTGTAAATGATGAAGGGACTCTCGCGACTTCCTGAGAATAAAGCTTGCAATGCCGTTTTGTAACAGGAGAGCGTTGCAGAACACCGCCAGAGCACGTCTTTAGCACTTGAGCTTAGATAGGGAGACCAGATTTTGAGACGCAAAACCGGGGACAGATCAGACATGAAAGTTGGGTTAAATATTCATTTTTTTTCTCTCTCGACCTCCACCATGAGCCCCCCTGCCCTCCTCCCACTCTGGCTTCCCTCTGTTGCGAGCAGCAGGCAACCTTCTCCTGTGATGCCTGAAAGAAACAGTTAATAAATGAAATCACTTTAGAGGCATTTCCTGAAAAGAGAGCATAGTTTCATTTCTGCTTTGCAGAATTACTTGACCTTTGTCCCAAAAACCGGGACATGTATTGAAAAACACCGGGATAGTTCTATAAAAACCGGGACGCCTGGCCACCCTAGCTTAGATTAGAATTCCGGCACCTTTTTTTAAGAGCACGCGGCCCCGTCATTTGAAAGGCAATTCCCTCTCTGCATCTTAAGCCGCCGTGCCCATTCCCCGGGATACCCCTGTCCACAAACATGCTTTTCTCTCACCGTTTGCTTTGAGAATCTTTTCCGTGATGAGAGCTTCGAGCGGAGATGTTTATGTTTTATAAAAAATCTAGTTTAGAACATATTCGTGAAACTGAAACCCAACGAATCACTTTTTACTAAGCACATCAGCTAACTATATTGTTCAGGAATAGTTTTCCTGCGATTCCTAATTAAGAAGAGGGCTGAAGTGAATTGACATGCAGTGCCTGGCTTCCTGAGTGTGAGAGCGAGTGTGATTTATTTATTTATGCGTTTTTATATAGCGCGGACTTTACCCGAAGGTGTCAGAGCGCTTCACAATAGGAACAGTAACATTACATGAGGAGTCGGTTACACGTGAGCATAATACAAAAGCAAGCGTTACATTACATGAGGAAAGGTGACAATTGTGCAACTAACAAAAACAAACCAGATACAAAGAGGTATACGTTCCAAGAGGAAAAAGTGACAGGTGTGCATGATACATGAGATACAAATAGAGGTATAATACTGCAATAAGTGGCAGTCACTCAGAACACACTGGGACGGCACTTCTATAGGCATGGAGTACAGAATTTCCTATAGTGGAAGAACTTTCTTGAGGGAGTAGAGAGGGCGTGAATTACACAGGGGACTTAAAATGATGGGAGCACACACATAAAATCCAGCACAGCACGCAAGGGTGATGGAAGTGCTGAGCTGCGTAAAAAGACTTTAAAAGGCGGGAAGACATTACTTTTCTTACACCCCTTTCTTCTTACCTGAAGTGTGAGCCGCTTCACTGCATTCCACACAACCCCAATGAATTCCTTCATGCGCTCCTCTGGAGTCGATCTGCTGCCCGCGGCGGAGCTGGGCAGGACCTTCACCGGCACGGACAGCGGGCGGGATTCTAGGCCAGGGGAAAGCACAACAGAATACCCTTTAATTGCAAAACACGAAGGTAAGAGCTACATTATGAAGTGAGGCTTCACTAGTAAATACATTACATCTGCATAATGCATGGGTGTCCAGTGAAAGTACAGCGGGGTCAGATACGTTCTGGTGTCAGGATGACCGCTCAATGTAAATCTGGCATAGTTCTCTCCCTTCCCCCTTTCGAATTACGATTGTTAACCATGGTCTAATGAAACCATAAAATATAATTTTATCTAAGAAAAGTGGTACATATATGATTAAATCACAATATCTAGCCATCAAGGAGGATACAAACAGAAGAAAAAAAGACAAAAATAAATATAATAAAATAAGTGAAAGTTATTACAAATCAATATGTGTCCATTCCTGAATAAATATAATAATTAAGTGTTAAACATTTTTACTGAATTTCTTGTTTTCAGCAGGGGAAATTTGAAATTAGAGCCAATTATTTCAAGACAAGAAGAAAAAATCGGGAAAAGATCATCGAAGAAAACTCCATCCCCGACCCCTCCCAATCCGGATTCCGTAGCAACCACAGCACTGAGACTGCTCTACTCGCCGCCACACACGACACCTGCACCCTCCTCAACCAAGGACACACTGCAGCCCTGATCCTACTCGACCTCTTTGCAGCCTTCAACACCGTCTCCCACTACACACTCACAGCCAGACTCCACAACGCCAGCATACAGGGAACCGCCCTAGACTGGCTCCGCTCCTTCCTCACCGGCAGAACCCAAAGAATCAGACTACCACCCTTCCTCTACGAACCCACGGAAATCAACTGCGGAGTACCCCAAGGATCGCCACTCAGCCCCACACTCTTCAACATCTACATGGCCCCCCTCGCCGCCATCGTCAGACAGCACGGACTCAGCATAGTATCCTAAGCAGACGACACCCAGCTCATCCTCTCCCTCACCAAGAACCCCATCACCACCAGACTCAACTTCCAGGAAGGAATGAAGGACGTCGCATCCTGGATCAGCAGCAGCTGCCTGAAGCTCAACTTGGAGAAGACGGAGGACCTCGGACCCTCCCCCTCTGCATGGGACAACACCTGGTGGCCCACCGCCCTAGGCAGCCCCCCCACCCCCACGGCCGGAACCTCGGCATCGTACTCGACTCCTCCCTCTCTATGACCCGACAGGTCAACGCCGTCGCCTCCACCTACTTCAACACCCTCTGCATCCTCCGAAAGACCTTCAAATTGATCACCCCCGAATCAAGGAAGACCGTCACCCACGCAGTCATAACCAGCAGACTGGACTATAGAAAAGCCCTCTACGCCGGGATCAATAAGTCTCTGCTCCGCAAACTCCAGACCATCCAGAACACCGCAGCGAGACTCGTCCTCGGCATCCCTCGACACAAACACATCACCCAACACCTGCGCAACGTCCACTGGGGCTTCCAGTTGAGAAGTGAGTAACTTTCAAGATACTCACCCACGCCTACAAATGCCTCCACAACACAGGACCCCAATATCTAAACGACAGAATCTCCTTCCACGTACCCAAGAGGAACCTCCGATCAGCCGACCTCGCCCTTGCCGAACCCCGCGCATCCGCAGAGCAAGAACGGGTGGCAGAACCTTCTCCTACATCGTGGCCAAGACCTGGAACGAACTCCCGATCGACATCAGACGCAGCCTGTACATCTTCAGGAAGACCCTCAAGACCTGGCTCTTCAACTGACCAGAGCTGCTCCCCCGCCCCCCCCCCAAAGCACCTTGAGATCCTCCAAGGTGAGTAGTGTGCTTAAAAGAATCCCTGATTGATTGATTGATCCCCAACTACCACCTCTACTGGCAGACGAACAAGTTACTTACCTTCGGTAATGCCTTATCTGGTAGAGACTCTGTCTCCCGCAGATTCCTTACCTTGGAATTATCCTCAGGCGCAGGCTGAATCCTGACAATTTTTGTGAGCAGTACCCCTGCGTGCCGGTACGTGGCATCGATTGACTGCGTGGCATCGTCGCCCACGCTGGAAGTGACGTGTGCACTGCCTATATAGGCGTAATCGCGTTGATGTCACTTTTTTCACGATTTACCACGCCAGGACCACGGGGCAACGAAGAACACTGAACACTGGTGCGGACAACTAGGGCCCTGAAAGGAGAAAGCACAGTCTCTAGAAATCCATTCGCAGAGCGGCACAATGGGTGGGTTGGTAAGAAATCTGCGGCTAGAAAGAGTCTCTAAGGCATTACTGTATGGAAGTAATTTGTTCATCTGATAGAGACTTCTAGCCGCAGATTCCTTACCTTAGAATAGATATCCAAGCAATACCTTCCTGGAGTTGGGTGTGTGTAACTATTCTAAACCAAAAAGTCTTGCAGGACCGAATGAGTAAACTGCCTGTCCTGACGGACCTGACTGTCAAGGCAGGAATGTTTTGTGACAGTGTGCAGAATGGCCCATGTTGCTGCCTGGCAAATGTTCAGGACAGGGACTCCCCGTGCTAATGCAGTGGTCGCAGCCTTGGCTCTGGTGGAAGAGCACACAAGCCCTCAGGGGGTTGCTTCTTGGTCAATGTGTAGCAGATTTAAATGCAGAGCACTTTATTTCGGGATGTGGTCCGCTTCTGCATGGCCTTTCCTTTCTTCAATCCAACATACCTCACGATGAGTTGGTCGTCCACCCAGAATTCTCTTGTGTGCGGTCAAGGTAGAACGACAACACTCTTTTTGGGTCTAGCCAGTGAAGTTGCTCTCCTTCTTTAGAGGGATGTGGCGGAGTGTAAAAAGTAGGTAGTGTGACCGACGGGCCAACATGAAAAGGGAATGACAACTTTCGGTAGAAAGGAAGCTCTAGTCCGTAGAACCAGCTTGTCTGGGTAGATGTTCATGTAAGGAGGCTTGGATGACAAACACTGCAGCTCACTGACCCTTCGGACAGATGTTATTGCCACCAGGAAGGCAGTCTTGATGGGAAGGACCCTGAAAGGACAGTTGTGCAAGGGCTCAAAGGGAGCGCACATCAAGAATGTCAGGATGAGAATAAGGTCCCACTGAGGCAGCATGATAAAGGGGGAAGGAGTAAACATATGCTGTAAACCTTTCAATAACCTATGTAAAATAGGGGATTTGAAGAGGGATGGCTGGTCAGGCAACGCAGAAAGGCCCTGCTTGGCAAGGGAAAGAATAAAGAGGAAAACCTGAAAAAAGGGAACAGAAAGGGAGTCAACCTACTTTGCTGCACACCATGCCACAAACTTACACCAACGGCAGGAGTATACTGTTTTGGTGGAGGAAAGCTACGCTGCCAGAAAAACACTGCAGACTTTGGGCAGAAGTTCAAAAGCTGTGAACTGTCGCCGCTCAATCTCCACGCAAGAAGGTGGAGCATTGACAGGTTCAAGTGGAGAACCCTCCTCTGAGGCTATGACAGAACATCCTCCCGAAAGGGCAGCCTGATCGGAGGACCGATGGCCATGCTCAACAGCTCGGGATGCCAAACTCTTTGAGCCCAGTCAGGAGTCACAAGGATGACCAGGGCCCAGTCATTCCTGATCTTCTTGAGGACTCTGGGCAGGAGTGGTATGGGTGGAAAGGCGTACAGGAGGCCTGAGCTCCACTAGAGACTAAAAGCGTGTATGAGCGAGAGCCGCCTTGGAAACTTCAGCGCACAGAACTGCTGACACTGTACATTCTTGGCGGTAGTGAACAGATCTAACCAAGGCTCTCCCCACTGCTGAAAGAGACCTTGCAATACCTCCGGATGGAGCCGCCATTCATGATATTCGGTTGAATTAACCCGCCCTGGCATTCAATGAGCTCGCCAGGTGATGAACCACTAGGGAGAAGCCCTGACATTCCAGTCATGTCCAGAGACGCAGGGCCTGTTGACAAAGTGTCCACAACCTCGCACTGCCCTGTTTGTTGCAGTATCACATGGCAGTGGTGTTGTCAGTGAACACCTGCACTAGCTTTCCCAAGATGGAGGGTAGAAAGGCTTTTAATGCCATTCGGATCGCCTGGAGCTCCGGTAGGTTGATGTGGAGTCTGGATTCTGCCAGAGACCAGAGTCCTCTGATCTCCCCTCTCCCAGATGGCTACCTTATCCGAGAAGTGACACATCTGTCACCACTGTCAGATCTAGTTGGGGAAGGGAGAGGGGTCTGCAGCCGACCCAATCGTGGTTTGTTAACCACCAACTCTTCAAAAAGAGGAACCAGGAGCTTGAGAAGGTCCAGCGCACTTGCTCCTAGTAACAATAATCTAATCGCAGACAGGGGTGTGCAGTTCCTCTAGAAAGGAGGGAAAACGTTTGCACTGTTCTGGGTTTAAGGAAAAAGCTCCAATAGGAGCAAGTGCCCTCACAAACCCCCCGAGGTGAGATGCTTCATCATTTGGGCATGCTCCTCGTTGGGCCGGCGCGGCAATGCCCGACGGGCACCCACTCTGGGGCTCTTTGCCAGAGATCTTTTAAATACCGTCTGGTGAAGTGTGGGTTGTGCTGTGTATGTAGTGTGGTGACCAAAGGTGGATTAAAATAGGAATAGTGATGCTTAATATAAGAATATTTTAATAATAAAGCTCACTACCCTAGTTAAAAGATGTGGTGCTCAATGGGGATACTATGGCCTTGATGAGCAAGGTATCAAGTAGTCAATCACACATCAGTTAACAGAGTGCACTTGTACCTTGACATGGAAAGATAATAATCCTTATTGGGGCCAATTTTGACCCCAGGAGGATATGGCAGAGTGAATCGCCTATTAGTGTCTCAGACGCGAAGCGTCATCTACCTTGAGACCTACCCCGGCTCTGCTTTCTCGCGGTACAGGTCAAGGTACAAGTGCACTTTGTAACCTGATGTGTGATTGATTACTTTACCACTTACCACAAACTACTGAATCAAGTCACTGAGTAGTGTAGGTTAATGATATTAGGTCCGGATGAATTGCCATTTGATCGGTTGTGGACAGGCATACACAAGAAACATGTTGACCTTATTATGCACTTTGCTCAATAAAAACATTGTATCCCAATTGAGCACCACATCTTTTAACTAGGGTAGTGAGCTTTATTATTAAAATATTCTTATGTTAAGCATCACTATACCTATTTTATTCCACTTTTGGTCATCACACTACATACACAGTACAACCCACACACCCACACTTCACCAGATGGCATTTAAAAGATCTCTGGCAAAAAGCCCCCTAGTGGGTGCCCGTCAGACATAGCAGCGCTGGCCCGACGAGGAGCATGCCCAAATGATGAAGCATGACACCTCTCGGGGTGTGTGATGGCACTTGCTCCTATTGGAGCTTTTTCCTTTAACCCAGAACAGTACAAACATCCCCCCACCTTCTTTCTAGAGGAACTGCGCACCCTTGCCTATGATTAGATTATTGTTAACCACCAATGCAGGTCTTTTTAGTTCCCTCAGCAATCTGGACCATGTCAGAGAGATTTCCCTGATGCTGCGCACACTGAAACTTCAGGTCCCACTGCAGAGCCTGTATATGCCAGCGGGCATGTGTCACAAGTAGGATGCAGGAGGCCTTGAGGCCCAGCAGCCTCAGACTCGGTTTGACCGAAATCCAGGATAGAGGTGAAAGATCAGAATCATTGCTTGAATATCCTGGACTCGCCTTGAAGGAAGATTAAGCCAGAAACTACACCGTGTCCAGAACAGCTCAGAAGAAAGGGAATGTCTGAGAGGGAATCAGGTGTGACTACAGCACGTTGATAGTGAACCCTAGCAAATGGAGGAGGTCCACCATAGTCTGGAGGTGGGAGATGACAGCCTGGGGTGAGCCCGCCCTCAACAGACAGTTGTTGAGATAGGGGAAGACAGGCACCCCTGATCTCCGCAGATGAGCTGCCACCATGTCCATCACCCTGGTGAACACCCAAGGGGCACTGGTAAGGCCAAAAGGGAGCATGGCGAACTGAAGGTGCTTGTGGCCCACCGTAAACTGCAGGCAGGACGGGAATGAGGAAGTATGCGTCCTGCAAGTTTAACGCTACCAACCAGTCTCCCGGGTTCAGGGCAGACAGGACTTGAGCGAGTATGAGCATTCTGAACTTCTCCTTCCTAAGGAAGAAACTGAGAGGGTGCAGGTCTAGGACGCAGGCCTTCGTCCTTCCTCGGCACCAGAAAGTAGCAGGAATAACAACTATGACCTACCTCTGGCGTCTGCACCCCCTCTATGGCTCCCTTGGCTAAGAGAGGCGTCACTTCCTGGCGGAGCCAGGTAAGATGGTCCTCCAGCATACTTGTCACAAGCAGGTGGTATGAGTATGATTCAACACTTGTATTGCGCACAGGTACTCTAGGGAGTGTCCCGGCAAAGTACCAACCGAAAGGTCCGGAAGAGAAGCACGCTCCGTTTATTGAGAAAAACCAGGTTTTCAGCTTCTTTTTAAACAACCTTGGATCGCTTAAGATGCATAATTCTAGGGGGAGCTGATTCCATGCTGCCGCCCCCAGCAAAGTAAGTGATCTGCCTCCAGCTCTCGGTCTACGAATCCTGGGGGTGCGTACCAGGAATTAAATGGAAGTTTGAAGTTGTCTTGGCGGGCTGTAGAAGCTAAATCTGGTACTAAAGTAGGTAGGACCTTTGCCATAAAGGGCGGCATGAACCAGCACCAGAGACTTGAATTTCACTCTCTTCCTAATAGGCAGCAAATGGAGATACCGAAGATGCGGTCTAATGCATGCCCTCCTTGAGAGATTGAGCAGGAGTCGAACTGCCGCATTTTTGATCACCTGAAGTTTGTCCAGGAGATATTCTGGAAGGCCTGCATACAGAGCATTGCCATAGTCGATACAGGACATGATTACTGCTTGAATGACGGTTTTCTTAGCATGGAACGGTAGGAGCAGCAAAGAACAAGTTACTTACCTTCGGCAACGATGTATCTGTAAGAAACATTAGTTAGTTATAGATTCCTTACCTTAGAATTACCCCCAGGCGTTAGACTGGATCCGGAAAGATTTTCCGTCAGCAGTACCTCTGCGCGTCGGAAGGTGGTGTCGGTCGACTCCGCGTCCGTCGTCGTGGTCGCCGGGATGACGTCGCGGCAGCTACTTAGACGCCGCCCTCGCGCGCTTACGTCAGTTCTGTACACGACTTTCCGCGCCAGAAACGCAGAGCCATGCAAGACACTGACCATTGGTGCACAAAACTAGGGCCCTGAAAGGATATCCTTAACCCTAGAAATCAGTTCGCAGAACGGGGAGGATGGGTGGGGCGGTAAGGAATCTATAACTAACTAATGTTTCTTACAGATATATCGTTACCGAAGGTAAGTAACTTGTTCATCTGAAAGAAACACGTTAGTTATAGACTCCTTACCTAGGAATAGATACCCCAGCAATACCAACCCCAGTGGTGGGTCTGCGAACCAAGATCACACCAGAAAGTCCTGGAGAACAGAACGGCCAAAGAAGCCGTCTCTCCGGACTTGGCTGTTCAGACAGTAGTGTTTGGTAAACGTGTGCAGTGATGCCCACGTAGCTGCCTGACAGATGTCATTTAGAGGAACTCCTCTTCCCAAGGCAGTAGTGGCTGCCGTCGCCCTGGTGGAGTGAGCGCGTAGCCCTACTGGAGGCTCTTTTTTAGCCAGAGAGTAACAAGCTTTAATACACAACACGACCCATCGTGAAATGGTGCGTTTGTGTACGGCCCGGCCCTTCTTTACGCCCACGTAGCCAACAAAAAGTTGATCATCCACCCGGAACTGTTTCGTGTGATCCAGATAGAAGGAGAGCGCACGTTTTGGGTCCAGACGGTGGAGCCTCTCTTCCTCCTTCGAAGGATGCGGAGGCGGAAAGAAGGTGAGGAAGGTAATGGTCTGCCCAATGTGGAAGGCAGTGACCACCTTAGGAAGGAAGGATGGACGGGTTCGGAGAACCACCTTATCCGGATGAACAGATAGGAAAGGAGGTTTTGAAGAAAGGGCCTGGAGCTCGCTCACCCTTCTAGCAGAAGTGATGGCTACCAGGAAAGCAGTCTTAAGAGTTAAGAGCCGTAAGGGACAGCTATGAAGCGGCTCAAAGGGAGCGCACATTAGATAAGTTAGCACAAGATTCAAGTCCCACTGAGGCATAACGAAGGGGATTGGAGGAAAAAGATGTGTTAAGCCTTTTAAGAAACGGTTAACTACCGGGGACTTGAAAAGAGAAGGCTGATCTGGCAGCCGAAGGAAAGCAGAGATGGCTGACAGATAGCCCTTGACAGTGCCCAGAGCAGAGCCCTGCTGGGCTAAAGAGAGAAGGAACAAGAGTACTTCAGAAAGAGGGGCAGAAAGGGGATCCGCAGCCTTTGCTGTGCACCATGCCACAAATGTGTTCCACCGGCAGGCGTAAACCGTCTTAGTGGAGGGACGGCTGGCTGCCAATATTATGTCACAGACTTCGGGAGGCAGGTCGAAAGACGTCAACTGCTGCCGCTCAATCTCCACGCAAGGAGGTGGAGACTGGACAGGTTCGGGTGGAGGACCGTCCCCTGCTGCTGCGACAGAAGATCCTCCCGAAGAGGCAGTCTGATCGGAGGATCGATGGCCATGTTGAGCAGCTCGGGATACAAGACTCTTCGTGCCCAATCCGGAGCCACAAGAATGACTTGAGCCCGGTCGCGCTTGATCTTCTTCAGCACTCCGGGCAGAAGTAGTATAGGCGGAAAGGCGCTCAACAGACCGCAACTCCACTCGCGACGAAAGGCGTCGCCTAGCGAGTGCCGCCTTGGAAATTCCAACGCACATAATTGCTGACATTGCGCGTTCTCTTCAGTGGCGAATATATCTAACCATAGCTCTCCCCATTGTTAAAAGAGACCTTGCACCACCTCCGAGTGGAGACGCCATTCGTGATCCATCATGCACCTGCGGCTGAGTTCGTCCGCCCTGGCGTTCAGGGAACCCGCCAGGTGTTGAACCACCAGGGATATGCCCTGATGTTCCAGCCATATCCAGAGGCGGAGGGCCTCTTGACATAGGGTCCACGACCCCACCCGCCCTGTTTGTTGCAGTACCACATGGCGGTGGTGGTGTCCGTGAACACCTGCACTACTCTTCCCCGGACAGAGGGAAGGAATGCCTTGAGTGCAAGACGAATCGCCTGAAGCTCCAGAAGGTTGATGTGGAGCCCGGACTCCTCCAGAGACCAGAGGCCTCTGATCTCTGCCTCTCCCATGTGGCCGCCCCATCCCAGAAGGGACGCGTCCGTCACCACAGTGTGGTCTGGTTGGGGAAGGGAGAGGGATCTGCAATTGACCCAATCCTGGTTTGTGAGCCACCACTGCAGTTGACGTGCAGTGCCCTCCGAGATCTGGACGCAATCGGACAGATTCTCCTGATGCTGTGCCCACTGGAACCTCAGGTCCCACTGCAGAGCCCGCATATGCCACCTGGCATGATCGACCAGCAGGATGCTGGAGGCCCTGAGGCCCAGCAGCCTCAGAGTCACTCTGACCGAAACCCGGGATAGAGGCTGAAAGATCGGAATCATAGCCTGAATATCCAGGACTCGCTGCTCGGGAGGATAGACCCAAAACCGCGTCGTTTCCAGAACCGCTCTGATGAAGAGGAGCTTCTGAGAGGGAATCAGGTGTGACTTCGGCACATTGATGGAAAACCCCAGTGAAAGCAGGAGGTCGGCCGTAGTCTGGAGGTGGGAGACGACTGCCTGGGGCGAGCCCGCCTTCAACAGCCAGTCGTCGAGATAGGGGAAGACTGAAACCCCTGATCTGCGCAGATGAGCTGCGACCACCGCCATCACTTTCCTGAACACCCGAGGGGCGCTGGTAAGGCCAAAGGGGAGCACAGTAAATTGAAAATGCTCGTGGCCTACCGTGAACCGTAGGTAACGCCGGTGGGCCGGCAGGACGGGGATGTGAAAATAAGCGTCCTGCAAGTCCAACGCTACCATCCAGTATGCGGGTCGAGGGCAGACAAGACCTGAGCAAGCGTCAACATCTTGAACTTCTCCTTCCGGAGGAAGCGGTTGACGTCCCTGAGATCCAAGATAGGACGCAGGCCCTTGTCCTTCTTGGGGACCAGAAAGTAGTGGGAGTAACAACCACAACCTACTTCTGGGACAGGAACGCGCTCGATGGCTCCCTTGGCCAAGAGAGCCGTAACTTCCTGCTGGAAAAGGGCCAGATGATCCTCCGACATGCGGTGGCATGGCTGGAGGGGTAGTCTCGAAGGGGAGGGAGTAGCCCCTTCGGACTATCTGCAAAACCCACCTGTCCGACGTGATGGTGCGCCAGTGGGGGAGGTGATGGCGAATCCTGCCAGCCACTGGCGTTTGACGGGCCTGAAAGGTCGGACTAGGAGGGTTTGGAGGCTGCTGCGGAGGGGGGGTTGGTGGACTGGCCCGCCCGCTGGCCCCTGGAACCACGACGGTTGTTCCCACGTCCCCGGCCGCGCGAAGGTTGGGTAACTTGCTGCGGCCTGTGGCTCTGGGCGGGATGTAGCGGGGCACCCCTTCCGTAGCCACGAAAGGGGCGAAAAGCAGACTGTGCAGGGCGGGTGGAGAGGCCCAAGGACTTGGCCGTAGCCCGCGAGTCCTTGAAACGCTCTAGAGCGTTGTCTGCTTTGTCGCCAAAAAGGCGACGGCCATCAAAGGGCATGTCCATCAAGGTGTTCTGGACATCCCCTGAAAAGCCAGTCGACCTCATCCAGGCGTAGCGACGAAGCACAACCGACGTTGAAATGGTCCTGCCCAGAGAGTCGGCGGTGTCCAGCCCACAACGTATGGCAAACTTTGCTGCATCTCTCCCGGCGGCTACAGCCTGGGAGAGCACTGCCCGGGCCTCCTCCGGACACTGAGGCAGCACCTGTGCCACCATATCCCACACGGAGTGGGAATAACGGCCCAAGAGACACGCAGTGTTTACCGACCGCAGTCCTAAGCTGGCGGAAGAGAAAATCTTCTTCCCAAGGTGGTCCAGCTTCTTGGATTCCCTTTCCGGGGGAGCGGTAGGGAATGCGCTTTTGGAAGTGTAGGCTTGGACAACCAAGCTCTCTGGGGTGGGGTGTTGGGAGAGGAAAGTGGGGTCGCCCGGAGCCGGGCGGTGGCGTCGGGCAATCATCCTCTCCATGGGAGCCCCCGTGTTGGGCCTGGACCAGGTGCCCAAAAGGACGTCGGTGAGGGCCTCATTGAACGGCAGCAAGGGCTCCGAAGAGCTCGCAGCCGGCTGAAGCACCTCCGTCAGGAGGTTAGTCCTGACCGCCACCGTAGGAAGCTCGAGGTTGAGAGCCTCGGCCACCCTACGCAACACCACTGCGTATGATGCTCCCTCCTCCGTAGCCACGGTAGGAGGAGACAACATGCCATGGTCAGGGTCAGGGGAGGTGTCCAAACCACTGCCGTCCCCCAGTTCCTCTCTCCAGTCCTGTTCACTTTCCAACTGGTCAGTTAAAGGGTCACCTGACCCCTCCCAGTCCTCCTCATCATCCTCTGGGTGCCACTGTGGTTGAAAAGGGACCCCAAGAGTGAACAGGGGCATGAAAACCCCACCCGGCGTCGGATCCGGCGTCGAACGATGCCGGTCCGGCTCCGTGTCCACGTCAGGATGGAGGCCGGGGTCGACGTCGGCCGGGGGGCCAACCGGCGTCGGACGCGGTACTGGTGCCGTCGGAAGCGGCGCCAGTGGAGGCGTAACGAGGTCAACCGGCGCCGATCCGGATTCAGGCCTGGATCCAAGGGGGCCCTGCGGCGCCGGGGCCAGAGCCGCCGGCAGCGAAGACCTAGGCCCCCCAACCGAGTCCGCGGGGCCCGAAGGCGCGCCGGCGGGGTCGGTTCGCCCAAAGATGGCATGCATCGCCTCGTAGAACATACGAAGCTGGGCGGGAGTCGCTCCGGGTCCCGGAAAGGGAGGGAAACCCGGAGTCGGCTCTGCAGGCTCCGCGCGCGGAGCCGCGGGAGGGGCACCACCTGCGTGCCTCGTTGGATCGGCCGACCGATGAGGAGAAGTCGAAGAGTGACGATGCTTCTTCGACTTCTTCTTGTGCTTCAACTTACCCGACCCCGAGTGCGATGACTTTGATGATTTCGAACCGGAATGGTGGTGGCTCCGCGACCGGTCCCTCGACCTCCCTCTCGACCGGGCCCTCGAACGGCGCGGAGCCGACTGCCGATGTTCAAGCAGCTTTCGGGACCGCTCCCGCAAAGCCTTAGGCACCATCGACCGGCAGTCGGAGCACGACCTGGGGTCGTGGTCGCGCTCCAGGCAAAAAAGACACACGCGGTGCGGATCCGTCACCAACAGCAGTCGATTACAGGAACTGCATGCCTTGAAGCCGGGCATCCCTCGTGCACCTTTTCGGAGTCAGAGACTCGAAGAAATAAGTTGACAAAAGTCGAGAAAAAGTTAGTCAAAAAATGACCGAGGTACCGATCTTCCCGGATCTGCGCTGGCTGGCGCGGAAAAAGAAAGAAATGACGTCAGCGCGCGAGGGCGGCGTCTACGTAGCTGCCGCGACGTCATCCCGGCGACCACGACGCCGACGATGGACGCGAAGTCGACCAACGCCACCTTCCGACACGCAGAGGTACTGCTGACGAAAAAACTTTCCGGATCCAGTCTGACGCCTGGGGGTAATTCTAAGGTAAGGAATCTATAACTAACGTGTTTCTTTCAGATAAATTCTTCAGAGATCTCATGATCCCAAAGCAAGTTCCCACCAACTTTTTGATTTGGGGCCCAAATAACAGCCTGTCATCAAAACAAATCCCCAAATCTTTTACCGGCTATCCTTGGGGATGAGGCGGGGGAGCATCGTCAGGCCAAAAGGTTCGCCAGCACTTAGGAGGAAATACCCAGAAGAAGAGAATTTCAGTTTTGTCCTTATTGCATTTTAGTTACACTTTTGCTAGACAGTGAAAGACTGTGGTAAGACAGGTTTTTACAAGAGAACTTTCCAACCTTTTCCCCTTATTCCAGGAAAAGAGCAACTGTGTGTCGTCCGCATAGGAGATCACTTTTGCTCCTAATTTATCTGTTAACTGGATTAGGGGGTAAGATAAATGTTAAAAAGAGTAAGGCTCAACGCCGAACCCTGAGGGACCCCAGTGTCCACCTTTTGAGGACCTGCTGAACAGGAGGGATTCAGATTTGTTGGCTTCTATTTTCCAGGAAGGATTTTAGCCAGCTCCATGCTAACCCCGTCACTCCGATCACCAGCAGACGCTTTAAAAGAAGGGCATGCAGAACCGTGTCGAAGGCTGCAGACAGATCCAATTAAACTAGTGCTGCTATACCCCCTGTGTCCAGGGTACCCCTATTAGATTCTGCTACCTCTACTAGTGCCTGTGCAGGACCCTAAAGACTGATTGACTTGAGTGAAGAAGCCCATTGAACTCCACATACTTCAACAGTTGTCTAATTACCTACTTCTCAAGTATCTTAGAAAAAGCCGGTAGTAGGGAAATGGGCCTGTAGTTAGATGGGGTTGCTGGATACGCTGTAGGTTTTTTTTTAGCAGGGGAAGAATCATTGCCTGTTTCCAAACTCTAGGAACCATGGCTGTTTCTAGGGATTGATTAAGAATCTTATTAACCAGTGGTTTGATAACCTCCGCCCAGCAGCTAACAGTTTAGGGGTGCAAGGGTCGATCAGGGTACCTGATTTTAACAGGTGGAGGGGTATTCGTGAAGGGGAGGGAGTAGCCTCTTCGGACAATTTAAAGAGCCCATTTGTCTGATGCTATGAACCCTCAGTGGGGCAGGTGATGGCATATCCTGCTTCCCAATGGGGGCCCATGATGGTAAGCAGGCAAACAATAAGGGTTTGGAGGCTGCAGCTGGTGGCTTTGGACTGCCCTGACCTCTGGCTGCCCAACCCACGAGGTCTGTGGATACCGCGTCCTCGACCATGCAGAGGCTGTGAAGCTTGTGCACCGCTGTGGCTGGGCAGGTATAGAAGCGTCTGGAAGCCCTTTCCATGGCCATGAAAGGTGCAAAAGATGATTCGGGGGTGGCGCGGGGCCTTGGAAAGGCCCAAGGACCTGACTATAGCCCTGCTGTCCTTAATGTGCCCCAGTGCTGAATCCACCTTGTCTCAGAAGAGACGGGAGCCATCAATGGGCATGTCCATAAGTGATGCTTCGACATCCCCTGAAAAGCCAGTTGTCCTCAGGCAGACATGGCGCTGTACGGCCACTGTCAATGAAACCACTCTGCCCAGCGAGTCGGTGGTATCCAGTCCACATCTGATTGTGAACTTTGCTGCGTCTCTCCCATCAGCAACAGACTGGAAAAGTATGGCCCAGGCCTCCTCTAGGACCATGGGCAGCACCTGCGCACCCGGATCCCATAGAGCATGGGAGCAATGGCCTAAAAGGCATGCGGTGTTCACAGACCACAGTGCCAAGTTGGTGGAAGACAACATGTTCTTCCCTAAGGTGTCCAGCCTCTTGGATTCGCTATCCGGAGGGGTGGTAGGGAATGCACCAGGATTTAGGAAGATCTAAAATGAAGCCCATCATTCCCAATTCTAAGAATGTATCCCTACTCCCTAACAATGCACCATGGATCAGAATTTTCCTCAGTAAGGATGTTCAAATCAATAAATGAATGGCTTTGATTATTATGGATGAGCACTCCAAAGCACATGCCACGGCACGGCAAAAAGTAAGCAAACATCGCTTTCGTTGAGATAAGTGTGGTCCAGAGGGCTCCAACGGTCTAAATTTTATAGCCTGCAACTACCTCTCTTCATTTGGCACATTTCAGAATTTGTTTCCTAGTAGGCAACTGAGCTGATACTTTAACCTCCTCGGCACTAACTTTCTGTGACAGCTTCTCAGCGCCACGATTCTTGCCCCTCAATGAGCAGCAAGGGAGGTTTGGTCAAATGTCCTCTTGCTTAAGGTCAGACCAGTGACAGTTGTTCTGCAAATGGTGGACACGTTGTGCCGTTCACAGGATGTACTGGTCAAAATCTCCAACATACTTAAGGGGCAATGCTTGCATCCTCAAACTAAGATGAAAATATGTTGATGAAACTGCAGGTGCTGCCCTTCAGTAACGCGTTTCCAAGCAACCACAGCTGGGCATGATTTTGCACTTTGCTATATAATTCTTGTGTAGGTCTTCCAAGTTCTACAATCATTTAAACACTTTCATTAATCTGCGTTTTATCACCTACAAAATATTTTATAGGTAAATGAAGAAAACAGCCTTTTAGCTATCCAGAGTCCCTGTTCCCGCAAAAACAAGCCTTTCATCTGAAAAAAGCAGTGATGTCATTTCTGTCCAGCAATGGTTTCTGCCCAGGGAGTGCTTTATCTATCCAGCAGCTGAAGATGTTGTCAAGGATACAGGTACACAAATAGAGGGCAAAAGCCTCCGAATCGAATCTGGCTTCCGTCCACATACCAGCCAGTGGTCCTCTAGGTATAGTTTGTTGCAGGTGTGCTGCACTGCTTCTGTTTTTATTAATATCAGCTCAGCCATGAATCAGGCATTACCGCTGGAAATAACGGAGCACTGATCCTGCAGATCCCACCAATAAGCATGAGTAATCTTTCCATAAATGAGAAGAGGGTGCAAATGTAAAATGCATACAGATGGGCTATGTTTTCATTTCAAATAACGCTGGCATTACACAGATTTAATGATTGCTATAAAACGCCTTGTTTCATAGATCTCATCCACATTACTTTATAAACAGAGACTTGCTCCGTTACAAAAAATGAATTTAGATTTCATATCCAATTTGTGGTGATGGGAAATAAGGTTCCAAAATAAACTGTGATGAAATAGCCATGATGATGCATTCCCTCAAAGTCGGGTATTGCATTATAATTAGTTCATTCCATTATTTATTGTTTTGGTTTATATATAGCGTCAGTCTGCCACCTTTCAGCGCTGTGACACCCCCCCCCCCAGCCCCCCCACCCCCTAGAGGAGAAGGGAGAAGCGGAAGTAGGGTTAAAGCTGGGAAGCACAGGACAAAGAGCATTGGGGTGGCTTCAATGCAGAGAGAGTGGAAGAAAGGTAACGGGGTATTTTTTTTAGAACAATCAGAGGTTCTGGAGGGAGCAAGGGAAGAGACGGTGGAAAGGGTGGAAGCACAAGATGTGGAGAGGAGAATATAGGTGATGGAGCTGTTAAAGACGAGCTGCACAGGGGGGAATGGGGGTTCCAAAGAACAGTTAGAGAAACTGCAATAACTTCACTGGGAGAGGTCGACCGCAACAAGTATCGGTGCAGGAAAAGGATAGAAGTATTTTATGGCGGCAATGATTCTGGGGGCCCTTGGTAACATTTACATACCTTCATTACTGTAGGTACACACCTACCAGATTAATTGCATTCTCACATTCAATCTGTTCCCCAATGTAATGAGAGGTGTATTCCAAATCCACTCTAGATACTAGTTCTCTGGAACATCAACAGAAAGCTCAACTTTGATGCCATGGCTCAAGTCACTGACACTGAAACCAGCAGACACCTCTGCCAATATGTAGATAAACCTAGACTTTGCACATAAAAAACCCCCGACTACAGAAAGACCTTATTAACTTCAGACAAAGCCACGAATAGGATTTATATGACAGGCTTCTGCTAAATATTCCATAAGACTACAAGGACCTACTACACAGACTCAATAAGACAGGCTTCAAAACAAAGTAGAAAAGTAGAAAACTGTTCAGAATACCTTGGGAGGTCAATGAACCGGGATAAACTACTCCTGAGCAAATAGAAGGCATTTAAACATTTTCACCAGCAAAATCAAGGAGATGAGAGCAAATTCTAGCAAACTGTGGAAGTTCCATGGTTCCTCTACCACCCATCATCCAAGCCTCCTTCTCCACATTCTCTGGTGGATTCTACTCCGTTTGTAAAACAGCTAACAAATGAAGGTTTCAAACCTCCCAATGGAGCCGTTTCCTGTGGCCACATGAATGACTTCATGAGATACTCTGGCATCTGATTTTACAACACTGATCAGCTCATCGTTCTAACCAGGCATAGCATCCCCAGGTATAGCATCCAGGGCTCCGAATAACACCATCAGAATGGTTCTGGTGAAACAGAGAAACTACAACCCAAAAAATGTGGCTAACTACCATTGCATATCCAACCTCATTCCACAAGCACAATTAAAGTCCTGCATCAAGCTCCGGCACATATGGAGAACAAATGAAAACCTTCATAACCAAAAGGCAGGTTTCAGACGTTCAAGAAACACTCAATCGACATTGGCTGTGATTAGGGAGGACAAACTCACTCACTTTTTCAAGGACAATCAGAAAATTAATCTCTGCTGCTTACAACATGACAGTGCACAACATACTGTTGGATCGACAAGTAAAAGGACTAGGGGCGTTGATATGATTTTTAAGTGGTGTCATGTCTTCCTCTAAAATCGGAGCCATCAAACAAGATTTGGTACCTCATTTTTCCCAACAAAGCATAACATGTGAGGCTTTCTATAGGGCTATCCCTGACTAACATTGCTTTTAAATGTGCCCATGTATCTCCTTGCACAGGTAAGGCATGCTGAAAACACCCAGATCTACAATCCTTTAGCTGACAAGTCGAAGCAGGCTACTAATCAATTAAAAAAATGCAATTTAATCTGAAAAGAACTAAAACTGAAAACCTAGCTGTAAGGAAATGCCTATTTTTTTATGGTCACTCCCAAGTTTATGGACTAATGCTGCTGGGTTTTTTTTTACTCTGAGAGTGCACTGAGGCCTGTAACTAGACCTCAGTGCCTGTGCCCTTACTCTTAAACTGATATGTCATATTGGATTTTAACCAATTGGCCAAGCTTGCCTACTTGTAAGTCGGTAGTAAATGGTACCCAAGGTACCCTGGGCATGTAAGTTAGAGGGTCCCCCCAGGGACTGCAGCACTGGTTGTGCCACCCTAGGTGGGACACGAGTAAAATGAGGCATTTGCAGACTGGAAGAGCAGTTTAACTGCTGGCCCGACGTTGCTCTTTAACGCAATGGCAAAGCCAGACTTTCCCCTGGTATATGTTTAAGTCACCCCTATGGCAGGCCTATTAAGTCCAAAGCAGGGTGCAACATATTCCACGGGCAGAACATGCAATTTTACATGTTTTGACAGTGAAAACGCGGAACTTTAGGTTTTACTGTGGAAAAGCTTGGTCATCCGATTGTCGAGTGCAGAGTTACACGCTGACCCCTCAGCTGTGCTAATACTGGAATGGTGTGACCAAAGTGGGTCATCCAAGGTATCAAACAACTTGCTACATGAAACCAGACTTGATTTTGAGTTCAAAATTAATGTAAAAAGTTGCAGTGTGCAACTTTAGCAAGGTTGCCACTTTGCTGCTTTCAGTTCTCTGTCCCTATACTGGTTGTTCACGGGGTCCTGTAGCCAAGATAGCTTACTGCCCTCTTGGGGAGATGTGCTAATGGCCTCCAGGAAAGGATACAATAGGGGCCTGCTCTGGAAGGAGGTGTCCCTTCCCTCCTGCAGGAAGCCACATGGGTGTTGGCCCAAAAGGCGAGCTTCAAAGGAGAAGCCGCCTTTCAAGTGCAAATGAGTAACACTTAGGAGAGGGGCTGCTCCATTGTTCAGGCAGACAGCCTGACACTTGGGCCAGGAGAGGGGAAATCAGTTGTCAAATCGGTTTTCCAGGAGCGTGCAACCCCCTCAGTAGCCACACCTCTGGATTGAGCTAGGGAGCTCTACACACCAGGATAGGGTTCCTACCATAATGGAAGTGGGCAGAATGGTGCATTCTGGGATACCTAGGTGCCACACTTTGCAGAAAGTCATCATCAGGTGGGAGGGAACCTAGTAGCTCATTGGCTACCAACTGCATACTGCCCTGAGGGCATTTTCTGAGCATAAGTAGGGCACCCCTGGCACCCCAAAGTCGGATCTTGACTGGACTGGAAGAGGACCGAAGGAGGACTGCCCTGCTGCACTGTGGAACCAGCAAAGAGAGACTCCACCAGCAGGGCCTGCACCTGCTTAACCTGGTGGCTTGCAAAGGAGTTTTTAGTTTTTCCTGCTGTGTAGAAGTTGTCTCCAGAGTCCAACCAAAGTCAAGAGATTCCAAGTGGCAGTGAGCTGGCCTCCTGTTCACAGCACAGGGACACAACATCTGAGTATCCTGCTGGGGAGAGTTGGTACCCCAAAGTTTTCAACCCACCGCCATGCAACATTATGGACCAGGAACTGATGCGCAAAGTTGCACCCGAGTTTGCTGAGCCTGGGAGTGCCATCAACGTGTAGCTGGGATCCACAAGAAGATGAATTAACTCAGGAAGGAGTGGACCGTGACCGTGATACTGGGGGACTGGTATTCCATTGGCGAATGAGGTTCTGCCAGCACTGAGAGGACTTCAAGGGATATCAGCTTGTGACCAGAACTGCCTCACCAGCTTCGTGGACTGCGGAGTAGTCGCAGCAAGACCCCTGTCGACCACATCGCATCCACAGCATCCTTCGAGCATCTTCAGCATCCTTCATCCCTTGCATCCGGACCACTTCCATAGGAAAGCCCTGCAAAGGATAAAAGTGCCTGGAACTGACTAAAGACTGCGTCTTCTTCCAAGGTAACTGTTTCTGAGGACCTTGCAGGTCCCCCTGACTGGCTCCCTACTGGAGTTGGTCACCTAAAGTGAATAAGTGACCGCATTCCAACTAGCCCAAACATTTTGGTGAAAAAGTTTCTAAGTGTGAAATATGTTGAATTTCACAATGTTTGTTCGAGGTTGAGTGAAATAACTCTGTTTACTATAACTTGTAAATTCTATATCTCCAGAACTCTCTGGTGGATCTTTTTCATTGTGGTGCCTAAAAATACATAAACATACAGTCTATTTTTATAAACTGGTGTCAGATTTCTTTGGTGTCTTGTCGATTTCTTCTGCAATTGTTTTGGTGTTGTTTAAATGCTTTACACTTTTTCCTTTGCATAAGCCTTGCTGCTCAGAGCCACAGCCACCCAGGGTCGAGCTAATGGTCACAAAAGGATTGGTAGGTTTATTCCACACTGAGGTTGCACAACCACACCATACGATACACCCCATTTCCTCACACTCTGCCCATCACGAATCCTACCACAGACACCACTTCATTCCAATAGTCAAAAGGAATAGGCATAGTTCATTCACCAGCTCAGAAAGTTAAAAACTTAGTGATGATTCCAGCACTCACTCATAAACAAACAAAGTTGACTCATTTGATAAACTGACCAGATACCAGCTGCTGAAATATGCTCTATGCTGGCACACTAAAGAACGAAATATAGAAATTTATAGACAATTACATTTAAGCTGCTATTCACCATTTTGAAAGCCTACATGAATGTGGGCCCTTAGAATCTAGATAAACTGCTCCCATTACTCACCCTGGGAAGACTAACTTCATCTTGAGTTTCAACAACATGGAGGCAAAGCCATCAGAGCTTAGTTTTTGCAACAAAATTTATCTACCACTTAACAGCTAATCCAGCCTTCCAAAGAGCCATGATGACCTGCCCTTTCAATGAGCTTTTTAACCTAGAGCAGATCAACGTCGGAAGTTAACACACCCTGTAGCAAGGGATCAACTCTAAGCCCCAGCAATTTCAGGTCCGCATCTCAGGTCACTTAGGATTTCTCTACATTCAAGTCCTCTGACACGCTACATTGAGGATCTTGGCAAACATCAGTCAGACTTCACAATTCTAAGCGCCGAGAAGTGGCTGCAAGGTGACAAAATTGATGCATAGAAACACATAATTAAATAAGCAAATATTTAAACTTGTAATGGAATTATTGCCAACAAATTCCTCTAATGTTGAGGTTGGTTTACAAAGTTTTCTCTTCAAGAAAACTGAAAACATATGGAATCTTTGCCTGTGGATGAACATGTTTACAAAACCAGTTTTTGTATTAGAATCTTCCCACCAAAAACTTTTTCGTCTTGAGAATTCTTTCACTAAATCTGAGTTTTTGCTGAGATTACTTTTTTAACCAATATTTGGAATACCAGCCCTATGATAAATGTTGTAATAAACATACCTTAAAAGGAAAAAAACAGGCACAAACTGACATAGGAAGGCTAAAGGTGAGAAGGGTAGAAAAGGAGTAAAGGTGAGATACAGGGAAAGAAAGGAGTAAAGGTGAGATACAGGGAAAGAAAAGAGGGTGAGGGAACGTCTACACAATTAATAAACTGAAAAGTCACCCCAGTCTCATGTGGCATTTTGGAGTGAGGTAAATCAGCCGATGTGACCATTAAGAAACAAAAAACACTGTTTCATAAAGGGCAATGGAAAGGGGCTGCTCAAACAGTGCTGTCCAGGTAGGACTCAGCAGCTTCATGTCTGGTGAAGTTCAAAGATGAGCTTCGTGGGGCTGCACAAGAAAGGCACCACCCCAAATTTAGTAACTCTATCCTCAACACGAAATTCAGTTCATCATTATCCCTTATTCAGTATAAGCTACCGGCAATAAGCAAATTACAATAAAAAAACAATGATGCATAGCAAATCAATACAAATAAATAATCAATATTGAATCTAGTACACAAACAATTATAAATAATTTCCATGGGCCTGTTCAGGAACTAAAACCTGTGAGTCAAAAATACATTCTAACTTCATAACAGAAAGTTTAATACACATACAATATATATTCTGGCCACCAATGAATGAGTGGAATTTCACAATTATAATATCAGCTGACCCTGGCATATACTGATAATATGGGCTATTGCTTCACAGTCCACGCAACACAACCTATAAGACTTATTACCCTGCATATCGATACTGCCACATGTTGATGTTACCACCAATAGGTAAAGTCGTCTGAGCTGATATCCCCGGTACCCATACTTAATCTTCGAGGACAAAGGAGAGAAGTATTTTTGAACACTCAATTCATAATCGTCTGGGGTCAGCTCTCTACTGATCGTTAAACATGGCAAGGCTCCAATATCAGCCACATAACTCTTTTGCTACATTTTTGCCCTTAGTTTTAAAAATCTTTTTGTCACTGTAACATCACTCCAGATGTCACGAAGAAGATATTAATCTAGAAGTAACTCTAAGTGACTTCTGATTGTGGAACATCAACTACCCTTTGTCCCAATATTCACATCCCCGACCCATAAAATCATTGAGCTGGGTTGGGCTGTTTCGGCTCTTAAACCCAGCTCATACCGAAGAAGTGCTTGAACCATGGCATGTCTCCAAAAAGCGTTATTTGGCAATATTTAATAGCTTGCTTAGCTGATCCACGTATGCTACACAAACTTATAAGAAAGTAGCTTGAAACTTCACTGCTGCAGCAGTTAACAGTGGACCAAGTGCCAGACCACCATATATCCTGTTAAGAAGATTTAGGCTATTAGCTCTCACTGCTGCTCTTTTCTTAATTAAGTACCTAGGCATAGAATTCTCAAACGACCTGATTTCTACCCTAGAGGAAAACGAAACTATCATCCTTAAAAAAAAATCACAGATCTTTTAGCTGGGTGGTCACCGAAATTCTTAACATGGTGGGGAAGAATAGAAACGGTAAAAATGATGATAACACCTCTTATAAACTATCTCATCAGTATGTTACCCATGACACTCTCAGATAAGTTCCTCAAGAAAATAGATAAATCCATCAGTAAGTTTTTATGGCAAGGGAAAAGAGCAAGGATTACCATAGGAAAACTAAAACTTGACAAGAATAAAGGAGGTGTTGGGCTTTCAAATTTTAAGAACTACCAAACGGCCTACCTCTGCAAACAGGGGCCTGCATGGTTTATGGATAAACTTGAATACAGACCCCAGTGGCTAGACGTAGAACTAAATCTGCTTAATGATATCCCGCTTCAGGCTATAATGACTATGCAGGTCTCAATGTTAGAACACTCCAAATACATCATACTTAACACGAAGAAAGCTCTGATACGCCTTGACACACTATCCAATACAAAAATTGGTGCCTCAAACATAGTGGCGATTTGGCATAACCCCTTAATAAGAATAAACAGGAAAACAATCTACTGGAAGGACTGGTCGCAAAAAGGCATTAATTTTTATCAAAGACCTCTATGAGAATACTTCGCCCATTGCATTCTCTGTCCTCAAAAGAGAAAGAGGGTTAACCGACATAGACTTTTATAAATTCCTTAAACTTAAGGTACAGATTTCTAAGCTGGCTACAAACCCTTCTCCCCCTTCACTCCCTTCCAAATTGAACACGTTGTGTAGTACCGGCCACATGGTCTCAAGAATATACAAAGCCTTACTTCCTGAGCCTCGTAAGGCCCATAAGTCTAATGAGGGAAAGTGGGAGTCTGAACAGAATAGCAAGGCAAATAACCGGATTGGGAGCTAATCCATACGATGCCCTTTAAACACAAAACATCCCCCACACTCTCTCAAACAAAATTCATGATAATAAATAGGAGGTACTGGACACCTGCTAGACTACACAAACTTAAACTTATCCAGTCTCCACAATGCTGGAATTGTAATTCCCAAACAGGCGATTTACCACACATGCTTCTCCTCTGTCCGTTGTTACAGAACTACTGGAACAAGGTCCTTAATCATATCGCCCAGACACTCAACATCTCCCCAGTGAAAGAGATATCGTATATCTTATTTGGTTTCCAGGACCCGGACCTAAAGGGGGATAATGACCGCTTTCTGCTTGACTTAATGCTGACCTTGGCATGTAAAATAGTCCTGTGTAACTGGAAAAGCTTTGATAAAATTTCATACAAAACTTGGCAGGAATGGCTCACCTTCATGAGGGGTGCGGATAATACCGCCCTACAAGTTTTCCCTTGGAAACCAAGGCACAGGAAGATTTGAAAATCCCTGGACGCCGCCTCTACGGTTTTTCTTAAGATTTCCAAGTTGTATCTCCCAAAACAGAGTATTTGAGATATGAAGACCCATATAACATTAGCTCGAAATCTATTTACTTCTCACTAGCTAACCCCCACTTTTAACTGCTTGTCTTTCCACCAAAATTCAAAAATAGTCGTTCTATTAAGATAAACCTTTAAGCAGCTTTCCCTAATATGGATTTGTAAGGAATACATTGATGACTGATTAACGATGAATAGATCTAGAGCATACATACATGAGAATCAGCCACTGTAGTGGACTATGTTTTGGTGAAAAGCTTCTTACTGACATATGGAGATGCTGACTCAGTGCAGAAAAAAACATTCCCTAACATTCTGCAAATCACTTTTTGGAGAATCATATTTCCACAGATTCGAATCGTTCTAACTCAGGTCTCCAAACACCACAACTAAACCATCATCTTGTTGACTGGAGTACGGGGTTGCTGCTCAGACAGTCAGATGGACTGCAAAAAAAATCTCTGATTGACTAAGAGAGGCTGCATTCATGAGAATGGAAGGAGAGCCTCAGACCCATACATTTACTGCCCTCAGCTTCCGGTACAGAAACCGTGTGCAAATCTTCGGTTTTCTGCCTAAGGAGACCAATAACATAGTCAGGGCCAGACTGGAATCAAAATCAGCCCAGGCAAAAATGTTCAAACCAGCCAAAGTCTGCGACCAGAATGGGGCCATAGACCCATCCTTTTGTCATGACCTCCCATCCTGCTCTAAAAGCAGACCCCTAGACTCCAGCTCACTAAGAAAATTCACTATGGTCAGCTCGGCCCGGAGCATGGCCACTCAGCATGCTGATTGCTTACGCAGTAGTCTCCCGCTGTCTTGGCTGAGCAGCAAGGAATGCTTCAATTTTTTATTTTTTGTTGCCATATTGCTGCTAAATTTATTTAGTAAAAATTGTATTGCTACATTGTTTTTGTGCGACATTTTCACTTACTTGTACAGACCTAAGTTGCTACTCACTTTGATTGTGCTTTTCTCTTGATTGTATTCATTCTTTAGCAATTGTATTCTAGTCCTTCATTTTTTTGCTCTTCAGAGCATGACAGATGGGTGTGCCTTTTGCGGCCATCATGTTGGATAATGTTCTAGTTGATGCAACAGAAGACTACATGTAGAACTTCGGAACCCTTTATAATGACACCATCGGCACGACGTGAGGGCCAAAGGCAACCCCATCTGCACCTGTCCACACCAAGTGTATGATCACCAAGAAACACTGACTCAATGCATGAGGATCTGCTGCCGCCAAAACAATAAAAATATTCCAGAACAGGTATACTGGAACTGAATAACCTACTTTCGACCCATTTTGAGATCATGAATAGCTGGTCACAATGAGGCTTATTAGACACGGAGAGTAATACTATGCCTGATTTATTGCACAATTTAAAAACTATGGTACAAGTTACCACAGTGTACACTGTGTCTGCAACCACTCGAAGTTTGCATGTTTTTAAGCCCAACACTTGAGAAAATATAGCTCCCAAGAGTCTAGCTTGCTGTGTGTTCTGATTAATCACAGATCTCTATGTTCTCATCAATGGAAACTGCATGGTATGCCATTTTAAAAGACTCCAAATTGAGAAGCTTGGCATTAAGAGATATAGAGAGCTCTTTCCCAGACCTAGCAAAACAACCCTTTTGGAGTACACATTTTTCTGCCTTAATTGTGAATCTGGCCGTGCCCATGGGGTCGCATTAACCTGTTATGAGGAGTTTGAATGTAAACATATAACAAAATGAGGCATTCTATGCATATCCTGCAGAAATGTGATCTGAACTGATGCAAGGAAGATGTAGATCTAACGAGGTCAGTAAATTTCTGCAGTCACCAAAAAAACAAACAAAAAAATAATAATACAAATAAGCAAAATTTATCATCTTTTTATCACTTGTAGAAGTATATAAAGCTAAGACAGCTGACCAAGATGTAGGTCTTGGAGTTCAGCTCCACTGAGTAAGTAAAATGGCTAATAAAGCTTCTCTGTTGTGTAGTTCTCAATGAAGATCTTCAGAAAGGAGAACATATATTGCGAATATGCTGGTTTGGGGTAGGGGGGCTCAACCTGCTGTGTGTCTATGTTCAAGCAGCCGTACCATCAAAAACAAGAAATAATAAAAATGTCAGCAACTAGTTTCTGTTGCCATTTTTTGCTCTGTGGAATATTAACCAGTCAATATTAAAGGGCACGAAAGGGCTTGCCAATTAAGTGGTCACCTGTTTAGAAGTTCATATTGAAAGCAGCAGAGAGTTTCAGGAGAAGACATTTCATGCATATTTAGCATTCATGCAGTGCTAAATTTGTAAAACACTGAGCGCCAGTGCCCAAAGCTTTTCCCAGAAGCCCACAGCTGACACTGACGAATGTCAGGTTTGCCAAACACTGAGGCTGCGTGGTCCTAATTCCACCTTATTCCTCCTTCCACCACTATACACTGCTTGCCCCTTTATTACACTCGAGAGGTCTTTTTCACCCCTGACCCTATTAAACATTGTTATATTGTTTTGTTGAGATGTGAATTACAAATGACACAGTATATATGCTTCATTGATGAAGACTAGAAGAGGATTGTTTAAGTTATTCTATTGGTAAGGAGCACTGATCAAAATAAACAAGCTCGTAGACAGAACATCGTTCCTCACAGGCATGCAAGATTGATGTACTGGTAGTGGCAGAGATAAGTAGCATCAGTCAAGCAGAAAGGTAGGAGGCAGGAAACCTTTTAAAAGAAATACAGCAGGTTTACTGCTGTGAAGTAGCGTACAAGGGTGATAACTGAAAACACATATACTCTTGTGGAGAGCCTCACGAAAAAGAAAAAAAAAAGTTCCCAGAAAGCGAGAACTCGTGTAAGAATAAAAGGAGCCAGTCAGAGAGGTGGTACACCGGCTATGCTCCACAGGAGGGACTAAGACATGCTGGACAGCCTAAAACAAACAAAGTCAGCAAACAGAAAGCAATCAAATGTGAGTTACAAAACACAAAGCCAATGGTAAGCAATGGGTGGAATGTATTACTAGGGAAGCTTTCAGCATGCCCCCAATATGTTTTTACAACCAGACAACTGTGCTAGCTGGTAGGTTTCAACCTGAAAGCTAGCATTATATGTGAGCCTCCTCCTTTCTTCTTTTTGTGTTTATCCCTCTCTTACTTTGGGTCAAATTTTGATCTGTCCAAAGATGAGTAAGGGCCCCACCTGCAAGCACTGATTTCATGCTACCCTCGCCGATGGGCAAGAGAACATTACTACTACTTCAACTAGTGCAGTTTCAGTCTCATGAGCTGAACGGAAACCCCAACTGATGAGAATCAAAGCATTTACCTCTCAGGCAAACTATTTTCACAGCGCAGATTTAAAAAAAAAAAGAAAATAGTTTGACATGTTACTGCACATTTCTGCCACACGTACTTCTTTCTGTGTGTGTGCTCTACTCAGCATACAATTTGCAGAGGTATTCAGCAGTGAGAGTACCCATGGAAATCTAAGAACTGCATAGATTTATACTGAGTACTCCGAGGGATTTTAGTGAACAACCCAAACGTTAAAAACCTATTTGAATTTTACGTGCAGACCTACAATTAGCAGTTTTCCATCAGTCTCCTTGTGTTTAAACTTGTGTGATCAGTAAATAAAAAGCAAAAAGTACCCATGTCATTTTGTAGCTTTTTTTATTTGTTACAGAAAGTACATTTTTTATTGGCACATTCTGTATAAACACTGTGTTTTAAGCTCAACAATGTACTGTTTTTAGGTCTCACCTACGCAGCGCGCATGCGCTGCGTAGGAGGGCCTTTAGCCGTCGCTTTGCTCATTTTCAAGCACTGCACTCGTGCTTGTGGGGGCATCCACCTTGCGGGAGCGAGCAGGGGCGCGCCACAAGCACGAGTGCAGTGCTTGAAAAGTGAAGACTCTCCCAAGCGCGCGCGCGCGCACCACTCTCGGGCTTACCTCCTGCTCCCCCTCTCTCTCACAACAATTAACTTTCGCGGCCGCGGGGCCGCACTTGTGTTTTAGCGCTTGTTGTCATCATTCGGCTTTGGCAAAGGCAGCCGCGTGTTTATTTTTGCATCGCGCTTTCACTTAAAGTGAAAGCGCGATGCAATTATAAACAAGCGGCTGCCTTTGCCAAAGCCGAGAGCTTGTTTTTTATTTTTTAAGGACTTGTCCCCTGGTACACACAGACAATTTAAACACAGAGGCCCGACACGCCGGCACGATCAAGCGCTATAATATGAATAAATACCACAATCCATGCAGGCACTCCAATCCACTCGTATGTAATCCCACTTGCAGATCCTAAATTCCTGCATGCGTTTTACGGCCCTCTGCTTCTGGGTAAGGCCCCTGGAGACTGACACCCTCGTTCGGCCTCACTGGCGATGATCCCCCCAGCCTTTGAGGAATGCACTCTCACTTTCCATAGTCTCTAACCTGTGAGACATCTTTCCAAGCCCTAAGGCTCCTCTCCATCCGCATTCTGCCAGCACCCTCCTACCCAATAGTCGTCCACCACCACGTCCACCACCACCACCATGTCCACCACGTCCACCACCACCACGTCCACCAGCACCACCACGTCCACCACCACTTCCACCATGTCCACCACCATGTCCACCACCACCACTTCCACCACCACAACATCCACCACCACGTCCACCACCACCACGTCCACCACCACCATGTCCACCACCACGTCCACCACCACCACCACGTCCACCACCACGTTTACCACCAGCACCACCACCACGTCCACCATCACCACGTCCATCACCACGTCCACCACCACCACAACCACCAATACCACCACGTCCACCACAACCACCAATACCACCACGTCCACCACCACCACCACCACCACCACGTGCACCACCAGCACCACCACCACGTCCACCACCAGCACCACGTCCACCATCACCACGTCCACCACCACCACCACGTCCACCACCACCACATCCACCACCACCACGTCCACCACCACCACCACCACGTCCACCACCAACACCACGTCCACCACCACCACCACCACATCCACCACCACCACCACGTCCACCACCACCACGTCCACCACCATGTCCACCACCACATCCACCACCACATCTACCACCACCACATCTACCACCACCACCACGTCTACCACCACCACCACGTCCACCACCACCACATCCACCACCACCACCACATCCACCACGTCCACCACAACGTTCACCACCACCACGTCTACGACCACAACCACCACCACCACGTCCACCACAACCACCAATACCACCACGTCCACCACCACCACGTCCACCACCACCACCACCACGTCCACCACCACCACGTCCACCACCACCACCACGTCCACCACCACCACCACGTCCACCACTACCACATCCACCACGTCCACCACCACCACCACGTCCACCACCACCACGTCCACCACCACCACGTCCACCACCACGTCCACCACCACCACCACGTCCACCACCACCACGTCCACCACCACGTCCACCACCACCACCACCACCACCACCCGTGACAGGTAAAGTGTCACTGGAGGGCAGGAGTAATAGCAGTGTCAACCCCAGCTGTACATGGGACATTTAAGGATGCATTGGGTGCGAGAAGACGGGAATAGTGGCTAGAAGTATTACACCAGACCCAAGATACATTTTGAAGAGGCGCAATGTCACAGGGGCTCCTGTAAAAGCACTCGCAGCAGCTCTACCTCACAGTGGCATACCTGCACGAGCCACTCACTCAAAACAAGCATTGGCATAGCCAATAGGTCTCGCCTTTGGGACCTTATAAGTGTTTAGCCATGCAACACTTGATGTTGTTGCACCAAGGATATTGTGCTGGATAACTAAACACTTATAAGGTCCCAAAGGCGAGACCTATTGGCTATGCCAATGCTTGTTTTCACTTGCCGGGATTGTGGCCAGTGGTTCAAGCAGAGTCAGACAGGCCTATAGGGCAATCAGGCAGTTCCCGATGGGCTGGTCTGTAAGGTGTAGGGGCTGGTTTTTAGCTGTTTGTGGGCCGGTTTTTACTGCTGATTTTCTTGATATTAAAAAAAAACTTTGCCTGCAGCAAGCTCAAATTCATGTAGTCTTCCATACCCTGGAAAGCACTTATACGGTGTCTCTTTACAACTTCAAAACTTCCCCACTTTTAAATATGGGTGATTTTTTTAGCATTCTAATTGACTAATGGGGGCCTCTTTTATTTTGGTGCCGGATCTATTTTCTGTCCCAGTTTGACTCTGGGTTCAATTCAATGTGATATGGATACTTCCTTTAGTTTTGTTTCATGTGTAATGTAGTAGTTTTCTTTACCATTGTTCATATATTACTGAGGATTTATATTTGATTTAGATTTTTTTTGAGGTTTTATAGAGCTCAACCTATTGCTTTCTCGTTTACTTTTTTGTGATCAATGATTCAAGTTCTCCTTTGCAAGTCTGTGAGCACAAGTTCACATGTTTTTTTTTTCATAGGATATCTCTTGCGTAATGAAAAACTTTTTTTCCCCACTGCTCATGTTTTTTCCAACGATTCATATTTCATTTGAGGTACATTTACATTGTGTACTTTTACCCAAAAGGTAACAGTGTTTTATATAACAAAAAATGGCCACATGTGTAACGCATTGGTTAATTGAACAGGGTACGATGTCATACACAAGAGTGTTTACGTAGCACATAGAGAATGCACAGTAACGGGTCTGAGTCTTTCTGTCATGGACGCATGACGGGTACAGGAACATAATGCAGTTTAATTAAGCACAGTGGTCCTCACTGAGTGAGCGGGGAAGAGTAAGCAATTGTCTTAAGAAATGGCCTTGAGTTCCTTCCTAAACTGTTTGACAGATTGGAAAAGTCGTAGAGAAAATATTAGCTTGTCTGTTCTCTTTTTGTGAACTTTCTAGATTGCCACCATCCTAACTCAGTGCCCTATGTTGTGCAGAGGTGGCCAGAGAGGGACTTTTTTCTGCTAGGTGGGTTGGCATCTCGGTGTTTGACTTCTTGAAGATGATGCAGAGTGTTTTGATTCGGTACAGGACGTGGAGGGGAACAATCAGTTCTTTATGGGTTGGGTGATATACTTGTAATGGCCTTCAGAGTGGCAATGTTAAGTCAGGAGAATGTTGCCTCTGTAGATGTGTGAGAAAACCAGAACTTGGACATGGGAACAGAAGTTGCAAGATGACAAACTTGGCCTGATTTAAGTTTACCCATCTCAATCATGTGATCCTCAAATAAATGTTACAATGGAAAAACAATGCCCAGTTAGTGAGTATGGTGGTGAAGTTGGGTGTGGGCCAGGTCAGTGAGCAAAGCATACATCTGTGATTGGGATGTGCTGTTGTTGATGAGAGGAAAATGGTTTTGTTTGGTTTTCCTTCAGATAAACAGCAGATATGCTGATGTGAATGATATTGAGGCAGGCTCAGGTTGTTTTTTATTGATGCCCCTTTGAGGCAGAGTTTGAGGTAGAGTTGTATATCATATGCATATTGTTGTTTAGGAATTTGTAGGAAGATGGAATCTGACTGCATGGTTACCCCCACTTTTTTCCTGGTGTTTTGCTGGTTTTTGACTAGTCTGACTGGGATCCTGCTATTCAGGACCACAGTCTATCTGCTTTCTCCTATAAATTGATTGCATGTACTTTAGGTACACTCCAGATTGGATTCTGGGGTACCCTTATCAGTCCCTAGTATATGGTACACCATGTACCCAGGGCATAGGTACCCCAGAGGCCTCCCAGGGGCTGAAGCATGTATTGTGCCACCCCGGAGAGGCCATTCAAAATGACACCACAGGTCTGCTACTGCAACCTGTGTAAGGAGGTGCATGCACTTACTTAGATGTAGGTTACCTATATCTACTCTAAATCACTGCACGTATAAACCTATCAGTCACCCCTATGGCAGGCCTTATCAATCCTGAAGGCAGGGTGCTGGATTTTGTGTGAGAGGGTGCCCCAGCATGAGCAGAGCCCCTCTGCAGCCTTCGGAATCTATTCTCCGGGGTTGCTGTGATGCAGCCAACCATATATACTTAAGTGCATTATAACCTCGCGGTAAATGCTAACTTTAAAACGGCTGCTTAGAAACATGTCGTGTTTGGTGTCAAACACCTTGGAATCATACCTCCACACCAGTAACTGGTGTGGGAGGTATGATTCCTCCCTTGTAGTACCACTACTATGGGTCACCGGTATACCCGGTACCAGCTTTCTCGACCTGGGCAGCACAAAATGGATGCTGCCAGCCACAGACACGAGTCTGCCCTCCTGCTGCTGAGCCAAGCTCGAGCAGAGGAAGGCCTGACAATAGGTTTCCTGTCACAGGGAGGTGTGACCACCTCCCAGACAGGCTTTAGTGTATTGGGGCTGGGTGGGTGCAGTCTTAGAGTGCAAGAAAGTCTGCACTGGGGGCACATTTGGTGTCCCTGTGCATAGTCCAGCTCAAACCAGTTGCAGGAGCCATTTGCTCCTGCTCTGGCGCGAAACTGGACTAAGGACATGGATGTAACCACCCCTCTGACCTGCCCCTCCCCTAGGAGGGTCCCGAGAGTCAGTCCAACCCCTTCCTTGGGTAGAACGTAGGAAACCTGACTACAGGACTTTAGATTTTACCTGGACTAAACTCTGCAAGCAGATCTACACTTCGCTGGACGACAGAAGAATCTCCCTTGGAGTAAAGGAGTTACTCCCCTGCAGCAGCAGGCACCTAAACGCATCTGACCGGTTTGCACCTCCCGAGATCCTGAGGACTCCGAAGATTTCTGCAACACAGGAGGTGGGTTTCCGAGCGTCCCTGAGGTCGATCTGCTCTCTCAGCAATCTGAGACCAGTATCCCTCGTGGGGACCGTGCAACCCGAACCCCTGTGCACCGTGTACTTTTGCAGCAGCATATGCTTTTCGGCGATCCCTGAGGCTGTGCTTTGGACTACGTGTAGTCCCGACCCCGAGCAGCATTTCCACCAAAGATATCCGGCCTCCACTCCACGAGTGCTCCGTGGGTTGGTACTTTGTGATTCCGCTCGAGGTCCCTTCGCGATCCCTGGTCCGTTGGCCTGTGGGTCCTAGCGAGGGTCACTTTGACTTTCCTTGGGCTTCCCTGGTTGCTCCAGACGTGCCCTTACTCCCCATAGCTTGGAGAGTCTCCTGGACCTTGCTGGTCCATACTATCACTTGTTTCCTCTGCCCGCGTGGGGTGCCTTTGCCAAGGCTTGTTGGTGTTCAATCCGGACACTGACCCCTCAGCACTCGACATCCTTTGTGGGACAGCTCACCTCCGGACTTTGGTCGTCCACATCTCCTGGCCCCCGTGGCTGCAGAGTCAAGCATCTGATCTTCGCACCTGAAGCACCCGACATCGGTGGGCATTCGTCTATCGAGCCCCTGGTCACGTGAAGTGACCCAGACTCTGTCCCCTCTGCTTTCAGGCTCTTCTTACTCCGAATCCAGGCTTGGATTCCACCAGACACTTTTCATCTTCCCGGCAGCAGTACTTCTTCGCATCACGCCATTGAAAACGACGAGGGTTTCCGACACCACTTGACCCCTATGCACCCGGCTCCTCTGGGATAGGTAACACGGGTACCTCGGTACTCACAAGGGTGCTGGCCTTAGAACCTTCTATGTTCCAAAGGGTTTGCTTGAAGTCGTCTCCAAAGTGTCCTTAAACTGTAATTATCCAATCGCGACTTTCCCATAGAGTTGTACGGAGCTTGCGTCTGTGTTCCCACACTGCACCCGTCCTCCGTGGGCTCCCTGTGTCACTCCTGTGGGTGGTTCCTTGGGGTCCCAGCGATTCTACGTGCTCTAGGCACTGTGTCTATTGAAGTCGTGGTAGTAATACCACTTTCTTAGTATATGGTTCGGTCTCCCCCTGGAGCCCGCTGTGTATTGTGCTATTTACTGTTGTTCTATTGATTTAATATTGTGTACTGTATATTCTAATCTCGGGTAGAGATTAGTAGAGAGTGTTTTAGTAATAAATACATATTTTTATATAACACTTGTGTGGTTCTCCTTTCATTTAGTCATTCAGGAGGTGATATTCTGGTAAAACAAGCTGCTTTACATTCCTTCAAGATTAAGTCTGAAGGCTGCTCTCCATAGCTACCACTAGGATAGCTTTCATAAAGGTTATCTTTGACCTAATCATCAATAAGGGTAGTTTGGACTGGTGCAAGGTGCCCACTTTAATTAGTGGACAGCATATACCAGGCCAACTTCTCACAGGAATGTCCTAACTGGTGGGCAGGAGTCCAGAGGTTTCAAACTAAGAATCAATATTACCAGAAATCATCTTACTTTTAAGTGCTTACTATATATTTCAATATTTGTTTATCCCAGGGTCGGAATGGCCTGCAGGGCAATATGGCAGAGCCAGAAGGGAGAGTCTAATAGGTCAATGTGTGGGGCATTTTTTAGACTGTTTGTGTGCCTTTTTAAGGCTGGTGTGCCAGTTTTTACTGTTGACATACCTCATGTTACAACAAATATTGCCTGCACCAAGCACAAATACATGTGGTCTCCTATACCTTGCAAAACACCGATACAGCACATCTTTTCAAGTTCAAAACTGCCCCAATTTGCAAAGTTGGCCACATTTTTAGCTATCTGATTCTCTAATGGGGGCTACTTTTATTCTGGTCCCAGCAACTATTGTCCGTACCAGTCCGACCCAGTTCCATTTTCACCACGAATGATTAGGATAACATGCCATACATAAGATTAGTAGAAAAGTTGGGCACTTGTATTATAATAATGTTTACTTTTATTTACTACAGTGTAGCATTTTTCAGTTCACTGTTATTTTTAGATGATTGGGGACTACAACAACATCACATAACAAAAGATTAAGGCAGGGAACTAATTAATTAAAAAAGAACTATAGAAAAAAGATGGATCATCGGGAAACTATTGCATGCAGGAGGATAGGATATTGATGAGGGCTTGTTTCTGGTCCATGAATATCCACGTTTTGTTTAGGTCTCTACTGATCTTTGCTTGTGTGAGAACCCCAAGTGTCAAGTCAACGTGTTTACCTTCTGGTCTGAAGAAAGGTTTGATTGAGAGATACTATAATGCACTTCTGTTTTATTTGCTCAGACATTTTTAATGTGTCCCACCAGTGGGCCTGTTTATGGATCCAGATTGTCAGAGTTCAACCTGCAGGTGTGAACGTTTTTATGAGAAAAAGGGAAATGCATTGGATGGTACCTGATATGCGTTTTTCTCCCTACCAAACGGGCCTCCATAATTATGCAATGACTGCCCATACCTCCATCCATTTGAGGACTTTGTGTTCAGACAATTGGGTCCTATGATACAAGAGCATCGGAGGAGGGAGGGAGTAGAATCCAACAGAAAAACTGATCAGAGAGAAGAACAGTTACTTGTTATAACTTGCTGTTTCCATGATGTCCTCTTTGTCGATCCCAACCGTTAAGCATCCGGACAGGTTGGAATTATGACAATTGCTGTGGATAATGATGACCAGCTGTACAATTAGGGTCACAAATGAGAAGTTTACAGATTGTGTGAGGGATCATGAAAGTATCCCTGATAAAAATGTTCCAGGTACAAGTCAACTGTGTTGGTGGGTTGTAACAGAGGAAAATGTAAACCGTTTCATTATACCTTAGTAAATTGTTGCCTTATTTTCATATGTTAGCGTCAAGTCCCATACAGCTGATCACACTTCCATCTAGGAGTGAAATGGGCTCTGCTCATTTCACTCATACGTCTCGTTGTGACTCGTCATAGCTAGGGTCAATAGGGTTTTGCCATAGCTTTGTGCTTCTATGCCATCCAAATGATAATACGTTTTTGTGGTAGAGCTCTGTCACTACATGTAAAATGGCATCTAGTCATCCATCGAGTAGCTTTAGCTACTGTGGCAGAACCGGACAGCGTGGTATAAGTCTTCTATTTCTGCCTTATACTGGAAACACAATGGTGTTTTGTGTCTCACCACATTATATCACTGGAGTGATGGCTTCAGAGGGGGGGTTTAAATTATATCGGTTTGAGTCTGGATGTAACAGCAACTTCTCATAGGAACATCAGAGCTTCTATCTAGCCGTCCTCCTCGAGGTTCCTCCTCCTCTCTTGCACTAGTGCCTTCCCTTTGTAGGCTTCTGAGGCTCTGTACATAGTAAAGATGGCCGAGGGGACTAATGGGCACAACAGAAGGCTGAACTCTAACAACAATTGGTCTGCTATGTTCTCTGTGCCCTACAAATGCTATTGGAGAATGTGCCTTATTTGCAGAAACGTATAGCGATCATTTCTTCTATGCAATAATCCTGTAGGGCGTAACTGAATGTTTCCAGTGTGCTTCTCATCAGGTAGCTCACTTTGGCGATTTGTTCTGCATTCAGTGTTAGAATTCTGTTGCTTTATTAACTTGAGGAAAGCCGTTCACTCCTACAGAGAGGGTCTCTAGTGTAATGCTACCCTTGCATCCCCTCTAAGCTCGTGCCTGGTAATAGGCTTTAACTATGCCTCTGGTAGAGGCCGGTGGTGCACACTGGTTTACCATTTTCTCCCTTATGAAGGAGTTTTCCTATAACATTTCTCTGTTATCAGTTTCAAACCATTAGAGGAGTGCTCTGTGTTGCCCAGTAATATTTAAGGATACGAGGGAGTCCCAGTTCCCACCCTTGACTGATTTATATACAGTTGTAGTTACTGTTCTTTGGGATGTGTCCTCCTTTACCACTTCAAGATGAGTCCTCGGGATTCCACAGGGGGTGCTTGCATCTCCCATGACCATCCTGCAGTCGCATGGATGCCACGGTAGGCTGGAGAGCCCTTCTTTCTATCTCTAGCTTCCAGTCTCTTTGAGGGAGCAGCACCGACAATACCAGTAATGGAGTCATTATTTAAGAACCTAAAGAGAATGTGGCTAAATAGTCACTAAATTTATCAGTATCATAGTGACCGGTGAAGTGCTGCTGTATGCCCATGTCACCTTCACTGGAATGTGAAAGGATTAACAAGTAAGGGCTTCTGCTGGCGCTTACTAAAGGGGACAACTGCCTACATATTTCTTGCACTCCATAAGAAATTATGGCTCCCTGTGTCCGTCAGTAGGGAGTGCATAAAAATGAAACAGCTGGCCCATCAGTTTGGACGGCTCTGCTAAAATACTTAATAACTCCTGGATAGGTTAAATTCGTTCCCTGGTTTATGTTAATTCTGAGTGTTATATAAATAATCGCAGCTGATTTACAGCGCAGGCCAAGGCTTTAAATCTGTTGCACATTGCAACCTTTGAGCTTGTGCGTCCAGTTTTCTGTATTCCACCCTGCAAGAAAAACACTGATACAGATATTGGTGTCCAAGAGCTCCGGATAAGGATCTTTGTAATTTAGCATTTGTCAGGCTTAAAGCAATAATTTAACAGATTAAACAGCTATTCTTCGCAGGAGTGCGCTGAGGTTATGAAAAAGTACAAGCCGAGCGCCAAGTTTACTGGGAAGGCTGAGGGCACCTTGTTACTCAGATGGACTTTCATGCTTTGCCAAGTGTTCTGTGCTAAAGCTTTGACTGTGGGCTTCTGTCTAAACAGCAGTATATTCTGTGTTATTTGCTGCTGCTTTTGCAAGCTTGAATTGAAAACACATTCTGCTTTGAAAATACCACAGTAGTAGAAAGGATTAACTCTGCCTTCTAGGGTTTAACCCTCTGCCCAGGCCCTTCACTCCTGCAGGTCAAAAGATGCCCGCTGCCCCGACCTCTCAGGGTCTCTCGATCGAAGTGAGCTTTAGAGTGGAGGGTGGCCGCCTCATACATGCCCAGCAGATGACCCACGAGCAGGCTCTTGACCATTAGAATCTTTCAAGATATTATGCTGAAGGCCTGCAAAACTCTACAGCGTGGGCAGCAGCAACCACCACCTGAGCCAGACTGCTGGGACCTGCCCTCTTCACCAATCCTGCTCACAAGCTCAATACAAAGGGGATCATGCTCAGCAGACAGAAGGGGCCCAAATCCCTATGCAGTTGGCCCCTGTGCATCTCCTCCCTTCGCTCCTAGGGACAGACATGCCAGTGGTACGTGGCTTCGGGTGCTCTCCAGTACTTGGGGACACTGGACATTTTAATGCAGGTGTTCGGATTAATCTCTATGTTCTTACTGGACAAATGTAACTTGATATTTAAGCATGTTTTTATATAATAATATTTAGAGTCATTTTGATATGCCTCCACATTTTTGTCTCCGAAACCAAAGAATGTAACCACTTTAGGTTTCATGTGTTCCCATAAAACCATGTCTGGGGTATTTCATATGATTCATCCAATGAGATGTACAAATGAACATTAACCTCTGCACGAGCAAGCAGCTGAACTAGGAAAGTTGAATTGTGTGCTGCCACTGCGCCATCACAAAGATGAAAATCTCAACCAGAAAACCCACACACCTCTACGTCTTCCCACGAATATATTGATCACCCTATTACTCTTGAAAAACACCAAAGCTTAGTCTTTTGTCCCCTCACTTGCAGTAATTATGTGCATCTTATCGAAAAATCAAGCACATAAAAAGAAAAGTGAGAACTGAACAGTAGCGGCTGGCAGGGAACAGGGGTGGCGGGGGGGGTTGTGGCAGAGGGGAACAAAATATAAAAAAAATAGGAAACACTTACCTTCGTCCTCACAGCCACCGGCCGCCGTCTCTCCTCCTATTGCTTCAACCCAGTACCAGGAAGTACCTGGGCTCCCCTAAGTCAATCACAACGCTGCAGCCGTGATTCGGCGCTCAGACGGGGACCTGGGCATGTTCCCCACCAAGTTGTGTAATGCAGCCTGGTGGGGAACATGCGAAGTGCGTATGACTGTTTGGCCAGTCCCAGACGGCCGGCCAAGCAGTCATGTGCACTCAGTGTGCACAAATCACTCCTCCCCCTGTACCACCAGCCCCACCCCGCCCTAACCCAGCCCGGAACCTGCGAAATATAAAATGATAATAACATAGTTATTATCATTTTAGTTTTCCTGCTCTGAGAGCAGTGGGATGACGCTCCTCCGCCTTAGCGGAGGAGCCGCCCCTGGAACTGAATGGAATGAATCAAGAACAACAATACTACAACAGGATAAACTGTAGTAAAATGGCAAAGTAGAACACTAATATGCTTTCCTGGCCTGCCTATCAAGCCCTCCCACTGGATGCTTCTACCCCACTGTGGTGGTTGCAGGCTTGCCCCATGAATCCAAATCTTCTCAATGGCTTGAGACTTCTGTGATTCCCCTGCATGCAATAAATGTTTATTTTAGGGGCAGTGCACTTCTTTTTCTGCTTAATGATTAGTTGCCTTGAAAGAAAATATACTAATTATGCCTTTTTGATAGATTTAAAACGTTTAAACCTTAAAATTGACACGCCCCAAATGACATCTTTATTCTTTCCATTAAGATTTGTTGTTTATTAAATACCGTTGTTGGTACCGATGCCATGCATCTATTATATACTCTCTACTGGATTTGCTTTGCTGCCCATTGCATTTCCATAGCAGCTTTTTAGGTCTCGACTAGGCAGCGCATGTGCTGTCTCATCGAGAGATGGTGTATACAGTATAGCGGGGGAAGCTCCGCCCACTTTTCGGCCATAAATTTGATTGGGTGCAATGCTAAATTCTGCATTTTGATTGGTTTGTGCCTTCTTAGTCCCACCTCCTGACTACCATGGCGTCATGTTTTCCCTTCCGAGCCTATCAGCCCCTTTACTTGTGAAACCGTTTTGTTTCCCTGTCTCTCCCGCAGTCCGTAACTTATTGTACCACAACCCCCCCCCTCGCGTTCGTGCCTTCTTTCATGCCGGCACTTCCATTTAAAATGCAATAGGTCTCGGGTAAATCCAAGTCCTATTGCATTTTTAAAGCTTGTTTGCGGTGTGATTGGTTGGTGAATTCGCACTCTTTGTGTCCATGCGCGTGATGCCTGACATCGTACGCATGCGCAACAAAACAGTGGCGTTCCTAATTCTTTAAGGTAATAAATTCTCTTACCTCTCCCCCTGCCTCCGACCCCTCAAACTTCTCTCAGGAGCGCTGTGATAAAATATCTGATTTTTTCCATACTAAGATTGCAGATATCTACTCCCTGCTTGAAGCCTCCAACCCCATTTCGGGGTCATCTGTCCGATCCACCTTCCATCCCATTGGGGCCGCACCCATTGAGGGGTCGCCCAGTCTTCTTACCTTCCCTATTATGTCTTCCGAGGTGACCGATCGGATCCTTGAAGGGGTTAAATCGGGTTCCCCTCTGGATCCTTGTCCCCTCAAGGTGCTAAAACATGGTCGTGAAGTTATTGTCCCCCATTTGACGGATGTTTTTAATATTGCCATCTCAGAGGGGCAATTTCCCACTCTGTGGAAGACGGCTGTAGTGAAGCCACTTTTGAAGAAACCTTCTCTGGATCCTAGTGAACTGAAGAATTATCGCCCGATCTCCCTACTTCCTGTCCCAGCTAAGATTCTGGAAACGTACCTTAACTCTCATCTCAGTATTTACCTAAAGGATTTCCATCTAGTAGATGGTTCGCAACATGGATTTAGAAGCCATCACAGTACGGAGACAGCATTGACGGCTGTATTTGATAATATCCGGGTTCAAGTGGATGCAGGGCATACCACCCTCCTTGTTCTACTGGATATTACCGCAGCCTTTGATACCCTGTCTCCCTGTAGATTGATTGATCGTCTCAGAGAGATAGGTATTGGGGGCTCGGCTTTGGGGCTCCTTGCTTCCTTTCTTAGTGAGCGGGCACAGATGGTTAAGCTTGGTCGATTTTACTCTGCCCCCAAACCCTTGCTGTGTGGTGTTCCTCAGGGCTCCTCCCTGAGCCCTACTCTTTTTAATATCTATGTCGCTCCTCTTGCGAAGGTTGTGAGATCCTTTGGGTTGGAAGTGCTGTCCTATGCGGACGACACCCAAATTATGGTGTCTATTTCGCATAGCATAAAGGATTCGGCCCTTAATTTTAGGAACTGTATGCAGGCAGTGTCCTCTTGGATGGTGGAGAATTTTTTGAAATTGAATGGAGAGAAGACGGAGGTCTTGGTTTTTGGGAGTAAGCAGGAGGTGTGGTCCAGTGACTGGTGGCCGGATCCCTTGGCGTCTGTCCCTCTCCGGTCTCCCATGGCAAAAACCTGGGGGTTATCGTGGATAACTCACTGTCCCTGAACCTTCAGGTTAGTAGGACAGTTTCCACGTGTTTTGGGATCATTAGGATCCTACGGAAAATTTCCCACTATCTCTCTTTTGATGCACGTAAGCAGGCTGTCATCGCACTGGTTACATCCAGATTGGATTATTGTAATGCCCTTTATTTGGGCATTAACAAGGGTTTGATGCGACGTCTGCAGATGGTGCAGAATGCCGCTGCCAGGCTGGTGATGAATTTACCTAAATATGATTCAGTCACAGCTGCTATTAGGTTGCTGCATTGGCTGCCTGTGGACCGTAGGATCCTTTTCAAGACCCTGTGCATGACTCACAATGCCTATTACGGGTCAGGCCCTGAGGCGATTAAGTCCATTATCCATCGTTATGTTCCCAACAGGCGGCTCCGGTCTGCAGATAAGAATCTGCTTATAGTACAGAGATTCAAGAAGGTTACATGGGGAGGTCGAGCTTTCTCCACTGCTGCTGCTAGACTGTGGAACTCCCTCCCGGAACAGCTCTCAAGTCAGGTGTCCCATTCTCTTTTCCGCAGGGCCATAAAGACCTGGCTTTTCTCTCAGACATCGGTATGAGCATGTCTTTTTGTCTGCATCCTTAGGTCCGCTTATAGCGCCTTGACGCCCTTGGGCTTAGTTCGCGCTTTACAAATTTCATATTCATTCATTCACGGCGGTAGGCATTCACTCTCACCCTTCACATACCCTCTAACACCATGCAGTCTCTCAGACATGCACACAAGCGTACACACACAACCCGCGCTCATTTACATGCCAGTAGTCAACGCATCGAGTTGGAAGGGCAATGTCACACTGCGTATTTAATAGGAATAAAAAGATTTTTTTTAAATGCATTTGACTTTTTTTAAAATTTCACATAGATTCTAACAGCGCATCATTTTGTCTGCTAGATTTTAAGAAGTCGGTTTTATTGCCGTTCACATTCAGACCTTTTACACACATTCAGCGAGGAGTCCTGTTTTTCACAGCCGAATGATCAATTTGTATAAAATCGTTCTGTACCTCACACTCAGAAATAAAGCTACATTGAAGAAAGCGCTCCTTCTCCTGACAGGCGACACAGGCCCGAATTATTCTGAATTTTAAATGCTGCGATAGTATTACTCGGCGGTAGCTTCCCGTCTGCATTATTTACAGAGGGCAGAAGGATACAGTAACGTCAGGGATTGCCCGCTGTATGGCTGCCCTCCAGCGCACACGGCGCCTGACCTTTTACACAGTCACTTAATGACATCTCTGCGCGGTAACATGCAGGTCAGCGGCGCAGATGCGTTTTCCCTTTCACTCTTTAGCATTTCCTCAATCTCTCTTTTCATCCGACCTTCTATTGTTCCAGTTGTAGGTTGATTGGGGCGTTAAATTCAGATGTGCCACCAGATCACAGATCTAAATAAAATCTTGTTATGTTTATTGCTCCCTTGATAAATTGTTTGCTTCTTCAACTGTGCATATCCTAGTGCATTTTAGTTATGATGACGCATGTTGCCACGGCATGTCCAAGTCTAGTGTTGGAACGGTTCTTAGGGTTTTATTTACGCTAGTGTAGGTTTGCGGAGTCTTTAACTACCTACTTATTTTCGCATAGCGCCTGCCCTTTCCTGCTTCTCTTCCCCTACACCAAATCGCACTCACTTTCAAATCGATTTTAAAGAAAGCCTACTGCATATAGAATTCAACCTTTGCATAGTTTTTTATAATTTTTGTGTGAAATATGTCATGGTCACGAGAGAAACTTGGTGTAACTACAGTTCTTAACCTCGAGTAATGAAGTGGTGCGATGGTCAGTGGCATAATGCAAAATGATGGGGGGCCCTCTGCAGAATGTGATGAGTGGGCACTGAATCTCGCATACCTCACAGATATTGATTGGTCCGGGTTGAATGAAGCCCCCCTGAAGGGTTGAGTGGCCCCATGAGAGGTTGGGAGCCCCCTGCACCGCAGGGGCTTGCGTTACGCCTCTGGGGATGGTCTATTCATTGAAAAACAAAGCCCCGCTACACTTGCAACTGAACAGCGCTGGATTTGTGTTGCTTGTCCGCATGATACGAAAATGAATGCAAGAGCATGTAAGTGTAAAATATATCAAAAGGTGTTTTACAGTAGGCCAGAGCAATCCGTTTAAAAAGATGATGGTAAACGTATGGTAGAAAATGCCACATTACATATATGAGCTATATATCTGTTCATAATGAAACAAAAAAGGTTTTAAAATCCTTTTCCTAATGGATCTTATTAATTCCTTTTTAGCATTCAGTAATATGTTTGTTATTCAAAACAACAGTGTGAAAATGTGTTTTTCTACTTTCCAGCTTAGCCCCCAAACACCTTTGTGTGGGCTTTGTAGTAGTATATGGAAGTGGTAAGTCTTGCACCCAGCTTTGCAAACTCTTTTAGAATTATGTGAAGAGGGCCGGGCTGGCAGACCCGCTTCAAGCCCCATGGGTCCTCATGAGGGACTGAACACGTCTAATGGCTGTAAGGTGACGGCTCGGAAAGAGTTAATCTCTTTCGGCCCTTCTTCCGTACAGGGGAAGGAACTCCCTCTGACGCGGACCGTCCAATGGGGGGACGCCTCATGGACAAGAGGGGAGGAGCGTGTGGCTGAAAGGACGTTCCCGGAAGACGCTGAGGTGTGCGCGTTTAGGAGGCGAGATTGGAATGAGGAAGGAGGGAGCACTTCGGAGTTGGAGCGAGGACGAGAAGCAGACGAGTCGGAGTTGGAGCGAGGACGAGAAGCAGACGAGTCGGAGTTGGAGCGAGGACGAGAAGCAGACGAGTCGGGGTTGGAGCGAGGACGAGAAGTAGACGAGTCGGATCGGGAGCGAGGACGGAGAGAGGACGACAGACTCCAGCAACGCCCGGAGAAGACCGATACTGAACGGGAGGAGTGGTCGGAGGAGTGGTGGACACCCCCGGAGGACGCTGGGACGCCGCCACAGCTCAGGAGAGTTGTGGCCCCTGTGGTACGTGGTTCTAGGGAAAGGGATTTGTAAATACGGGAGGGAGGGGGCGGCGAGTCCAAGGGACTCAGGGTTCACGCATCTCACCAGACGTTTTGTGTTGTGTGCACAGTACCCTCACACCCCCCCTAGATCTCTTTCCGCACCCCTAGCCCCTAAGAAGGGTACGTGACGGGAACTCAGAACGGAACACTTTTCACTCTTTACTGTGGTGTTCTCACCGTGTGGCGGAACTCTTATTTGGGTGTCTTTTGTATTTTGATTCACCCACTCTCTCCTACCCATCTGTTCCCGAAAGCAGAACAAATCACGGTGACGGCTTGCTCTAGATCACTTTATATTCTTGAGGGAAGGGGCAGCCACATTGACCGTCTTCTCTTCTTTATTTTCCCCGGGGCTGATCCATCGCTACCCTACGAGAGGAAAAGGAGACGTGCCGCCACCATCACCACCCCGCACGAAGACGACGATCATCCTGGACCCTTCTTTTCCCTTTGCTCTAGCATATCTTGTGGTTTTGACAATATTCACAATAAATTAAGCCATCATTAATCGGCCTGTAAGACCTCCTCGCTTTATTTTCCGCCCATCCCTCTCACAAATTAGTTTAAATTAGCTATGTTAAATCATATCATACAATTAGTGTCAAAACAGACAATGCTTATGGCGTTTTTCGATAGGACTCGAAAAAGAGAGAATCCACTGACATCCTCCTGAGTTGCTTGTTTCATTTCTGCGATTCACTGAACGTAAGCAGTTTAATTAATTAGTACTGTCCATCAGTTTAGGCCACAGTCCGTAACGTGTCCACTGCAAACGGCCAGTGTGTAAATTGCAACTCACAAGGCTGGTTATCAATACTGTTGCTCAGTAGGCTAAAGCACCAGTGCCTTAGGTCTGCGCTTAATCTGCAAGTCGCTTGCCCCGACTCCACTAAGATTCCTTTTAAAGATATCTTAGTGCTTTAATGTTCATGCAGCAGTGCTCTTTGTGTAACTTGTGGAGGCGCATACCTCCGGTCCGATTAGTGGAGATGTGTGCGTGGAAAACTGTCGGCCACCACCAGTTCTAATCACAGGTATGTTACGACTTAATTGTTTAATATACATCTTGCTTCAGGTTTTACATAATCTACGGGTCACAGCTTGTGTAAATTACAGACCATAATTAGGCTTATATTTAATTGAACAGTATTATTTTTATATAACAAACATTTGTTTTTCGGTGTTTGTAAATCTCTACTTTACCAATAGTATGCTTTTCTCAGTGAGCATGGCCTGTGTTTTCAGTCTGACATATGAATAAATGCACAAACGTGACTAGAGGTTATCGATTAGGTGGTTTAGTCTAATAATGACATTTATTCTTTGCATTGAGCGGTTATTACTAGAGCCGACGCGCAGAGATTCCAGGCCATAGAAACTTGTCTTCCACGAGCACCAGTAGACAATAATATTTTTCCCAATGTTGTATTTTCAGTGATACGACCACCGAAGGCCCCAATTTTATATTAAAAACAGAGCTTTGGACTATACCATTTCCCGCTGGTAGGCAATATTTCTCTCAATGTATTCCCATACCTGGCATGTTCCGCAGTTTGGTGCTTACTTTCCCTCCATGTTAAAGAACAGTAGATGTTTCAGGACCCAGGCTAATGTGCTGCATAAGGTCCCAAAGGCGAGACTGATTGCATTGCAAATGCTTGTTTATTAGGTCTTTTCCCTTCTTCGCTATAGCTGTGTTTTTCTTGAGAGAATTTCATTGGGCTATTGCATTCATGTGGTTCGGTGATGGGTCACTGATCCCCACAGTTGAAAATAGAGAACAAATGGCAAGGTTCACCTAGGTATTCTTAAAACACACTAACAACGTAATCACGTGCTTACCCAGTATCCTTCCATAATCTCTGCTTTCATCAATGTCCCCTAACCATAAAGAAACACATGCTCTCAAACTGTGAGATCACCCTCCCTCCACCAGGATATGCAGAATAAGATTCAGGAATTTGCAAACTGTTGGAACTTCTTCCATTAGTCACACGAGCCCAAAATGCTGGGTTACTCTGGACTTTGGGGAGTAAATGCTGTTAGGGTTCTTTTCAGAGTTATTGATTCAAAACAGTATCTGTGATGTGACAACAGTAGAGATTAGAGGGTTAGATACTCCTAATGTGCCCCAAGTCACCCCAAAGCATCCTGCTCGCAACTGCTCGGTCCACAGTGGATCAGTGTCCATATTGCCAGAAACATAATTTTTGCTTCCCTATAGTATCCTACCTCTTCTGGGAAACCAAGACCCCCTTTATCGATGGAATGTTAAACACTGAGGAAGCAAGGCTGAGCTGTCCTCTCTGTCACATGAAACTAAATAGGTGTCTATAGTCTGTTTTCTCTGTCTCGATGGGGAGACTTAGAAAACACATAATAGACATGGCAGAATACTCATCTTTACCGCCACAATTCATTCTTACCAGGAGTCATGAAGCTTACCAACCATGCTAAGTTTGCTTTCATAACACTCCATAATGACGGTATGTCATCATAAAGTTTCCCCAACAGAACTTATCAAATGAATCCCCAGATATTTAACCAACACTCAGGCCACAATGAAAGCGGTAGTTACTGCTTACAGCTGAGAATTCTCAAAAATAATTTTTAAACTGGATATAGCCCAATATTGAACGGCCAAAGCCATCAGTGGTGGGAACGGATGAAAGGACTGGTTGACGAAAATATCATATCATTGGCATAAAGAGTTATTTTAATCCCTTCAGCTTCAAGTGTAACTCCTTTAATCTCCGCAGCTTCCCCGTTTCTTAATCTTAAGCGTTCCATTGTGAGGACAAACAGCAATGGAGACTAGGGGACGGGAAGCAAAGATGTAACCTTCTGCAGGTACAACCAGCTCACCCTTCTGAAGGCAATCTCGGCACCCAGAAATCATCTTCCTTTTTAATAAGCAGAATCAACGTGCAATCTATGCTGCTTTGGTGCAAATACTGGAAATACGTTAATCACATTCAAAAGGTATCCAAGGCGAAGACACTTCTCTCTTCACAAGACTTTAAGCGACAGTGTGGAAGCTTCTGAATGACATTGCGTTTCTACTCTGTAGCATTGTGCACACCCTGCAGACCCTTGAACGTGAGCAATTCGATGGGAGTTTGTATAATAACACACTGCAGTTTTGCTAATTTCACTACAGCAGTGTAATTTGTTGAGGTGAGTTAGGTGCCCCTAACTTTAGAGCTTAAACAACAGTTGTGATTTATTTGTCAGATTCTACTGGGGCTGATTTCAGTGACTGTATTTCATGAATGCATCTATTAATTAAAAATAACAGGTGTATTTTACCAATTCTGTCGCAAAGGGTGAATGACGGTTCAACAATTGAATTCCTTTTAAGTTTAAAAATACACAGCCATCTGTTTGAAGTATGCTTTTCATTTCTGTATTTATCCGAAGGTGTTCTGATTACAATTGTTACTTCTTGATTTTGTGTCAGGGATGATTTCTAAAAAATGTAAATTCAGCATAACCTCAGTTTGAACATTGGTGTGCTATTCCTCATAAGTGTGTTGAATTGGTAATCACAGCTGTGTCCTGAACAGGCACAGCTGTGGGTGTCACTATGATGTCATATGGTGTGGGTTTCCATGGCGATGGAATGTGATTACTTGAATGTACCTGTCAGTTGGAAAGAGCCCTGCTGATGGATGGCTGGGATCTTCTGTGATTAAAGGAACTTGAATCTTCAACTACTTTCCTGGCTCTTTATACTTCTTCTACTCATGGCAAGGAAATGACATAAATTAGGGTGTAAGGAAGAAAGAGGACGACAACACCAGGGGCGTTACAAATGTGAGAAGATGCTACAGATGCAACAAAGTTGGGCATTTAGCTAATTACAGAAATTGTCCAGCCCTAAAAGCGGTCTGCACCCAGTGTAGAAAGAAAGGACACTTCGCTGTTGCATGCAAAGCTAAAATTGCAAAACCAAAAGTGAAAGAAGTGTCTGTGGAGGTTTATTCAGTGCAAGAGGAGGGTCATACTGATTTTGTGTGTGGTCAAATAGTGTTACAAGTCTATGGGGATGCTTTGGTTAAAAGCTCACCTGTGGATACCATTAGTGTTCATGGTGAGTCTACTAATGTTCTTTTCGATTCTGGGGCAAAAATAACCATTGTCTCCAACAGTTTTTATCAAAATTCCCTCTTTGGCAAGGTTAAATTAAACCAACCTGATATTAAGCCGTGTGCCTATGGTGGTGAGCCCATCAAATTGCATGGCTTCTTTGAGGGTGATATTGAGTACAGACAGAGGTTAACTTCAGGAAAGATTTATGTGTCTCAGAAAGGTGACAGTGTCATAAGTTGGTCACATCAAGGTGATTTGGGAGTCATCTTGGATCCTAGTGGTCCGGTTCCCATTCGTTTAAAAGACAGAGATATTGTGTATCCCGTTGGAGTGATGGATGATTCAGATTTGGTTGAGCGGATGAGAAAGGAGTTCCCAAAAGTGTTCAAGAAGGAATTGGGATGCCTGGTGGATTACGAACATGAAATATGGTTGGTAGTTCATGCACAACCTGTATACTGCAAGGTGAGAAATGTCCCCGTTGTGGTTCGTGGCGAGATGCGTGTTGAGATTGAAAAACTGAAGGAAGGTGGTGTCATAGAGGAAGTTGAGGGCGCTGAGTGGCTTGCAGCTGTTGTAGCCGCCAAGAATGCCAATGGTAGCCTACGCCTGTGTGTGGATTTAAGACACCTCAACAAGTGTGTTATTGTTGATCGGTACCCCCTGCCCAACATAACAGAACTTGTTCTTTTGCTGGGTGGTGCTACGGTTTTTAGTACCATTGATCTCACCTCGGCGTATCACCAGATCAAATTGAAAGAGTCGTCAAGGGATTTGACGGCTTTTGTGACTCCCTTTGGCACCTTCAGGTTTGTTAGTCTCTCCTTTGGCCTTGTTTCGGCTGCTTCCATTTTTCAAAGGGTGATGGAAAGAGTTCTTAAAGGTATTCGTGGTGTCTGTGTATACCAGGCTGACATCTTGGTCTTTGGTAAAGGCATGGCTGATCATGAGAGATCTTTACGAGAAGTGTTGGGTAGGCTTACCATGGCTAATCTCACCATAAAAGCAGAGAAATGTACGTTTGGCACAAGGATGGTTGACTATTCGGGTCACACTATATCAGGTGATGTGGTGTTTCCCAAGGCAGAGTTGGTTGATACCATTTCTAGAATGGTTTCACCTACATCGCGTGAGGAATTAATGAAATTTCTGAGTATGGTGGAGTTTACGGGAAGTTTCTCAAAAACTTTGCCGACATGAGTGTCAATATGAGGTGCCGATTGAGGAAAGGAGTTGCTTTTACTTGGGATGAAGCGTGTGAGGAGGAATTTATTAATCTCAAAAAGTTTCTGAGTGCTGCCCCTAAACTAAAGAGTTTTGATCCCAAGAAGCAATCTTTTGTCACCACTGATGCCAGACTCAAAGGTCTCGGTGCCGTTTTACAACAGAAGGGAGAAAATAGCGTTAATACCATCATGTTTATCTCCCGTGGTTTGAAGGATGCGGAATCACTGTACTCTGTGATTGAGAGGGAGGCATTGGCTGTGCATTGGGCTGTTCAGAAGCTTAAGAGGTTCTTGTGGGGATTGAAGTTTGTGGTACAAACTGACCATAAACCTCTTATTGAGGTATTTGCAAAGAAGGGTCTGGATCTGGTGTCCAGTAGAATTACCAAGTGGGTAATTGCGCTTCAAGAGTACGACTTTCACCTGGAGTACCTACCAGGGGTGAGGAACACAGTGGCGGATACCCTCTCTAGGTTGGTCTCTGTAGAGGATGACGTGTCTGATGATGTTGAGTGTCCTGACGAAGAGACTAACTTTGTGTGCCTGGTTGATTGCAAAACCATTTCTGAGGATATGTGGCGCAATGCGCTATCCTTGGATAGTGTTCTCAAGGAAGTGATGTGTTTGTTGGCATGTGGTTGGAATGCCAAGAAAACAAGTACCTCTGGATGTGAATCCTTTTCGAAGGTTAAGGTTGAGTTGAGCGTCAATAAGGGTTTGCTTTTCAGGGGAACTAAATTGATTCCTCCGGAGAAACTGAGGGAAGAGCTGGTTGAACTTGCTCATGGTTCTCACCTGGCAATGTCTAAATGTAAGGAAAGGCTTCGTTGTTCCTACTGGTGGCCTGGGATGGATAAAATGTTTGAGAGACTGGTCAGAGAATGTTTGTTGTGTGCACTCAGTGATAAGACCAAACAAACTAGGGTTCAACCCATGGAAATTAGAAAATTACCAGAGGGTCCCTGGTGTGAGATTGTGGTAAACATTCTGGGACCAATTCACGGTGAAGGTTTGCAGAGATTTATCATTGTTGTCATCGACATGTTCTCCAGGTGGCCAGAAGTTTGTATTTCTAATTCCATTGAGAGCAAAGATGTTATCAGATTCTTGGATGTTCTATTTGGTCGTGAGGGGTTCCCAAGCACAATTCTAACTGACAATGGAGTGCAGTTGATCTCTAAAGAGATGAATACGTTTCTGTCAGATAGATCTATTAACCACAAGAAGTGCTCACTCTACCATCCAGAGACAAATGGGATGGTAGAAAGGGTAAACAGAGTTCTTAAGGAAACAATTGCTTTAGCTAAATGTAATTCTCTTAACTGGAAAGAAGAATTGTTAAAGCAGATTGGGATGTATAGGTTCACCCCTCATTGCACCACGGGGAAAACGCCTTTTCAGCTCTTTAGAGGTAGGTTACCAAACACATTTGTGGAAACTCCCTGGGTCAATGAATTTGAATGTGAAATTGGCAAAAAATGTGAAGATGACAATTGGCGCATGAGAGAAGTGAACAAGGTTGTGCAGCGGAAGAAATATTTTGATGATAAACATTCTGTGAAGAAACTTAACGTGCAGGTTGGGGATTTGGTCACGATCAAACGTCCAGGTTTGGGTGGTATTATGAAATATTCCAAACCAATTCTCGTTGTCAAGACCTTTAACAAAGCATGTACATACGCAAGATCACCGCATCTGGAATATGAACAGAGTTGTTGAACACAAAGGGGCTGGTGGTAATGTCGTAAACTCATCTGAGTCAGAGGGTGATGTTGTCACAAGAAAGTCCAGCAGGGTGGCTAAAAACCCAGGCATTTGGAAGACTTTGTTTGATCTCCTTGGTGGGTAATTTCTTCACAAAGGAGTTGTGCATATTCTTTCCATATTTATTATTCTCTTCATTGTTTTTATATTTTGTTTCATTGTTTTTGTTAGTTATCAGAGGAGGGAGGTGTGTGGTATTCCTCATAAGTGTGTTGAATTGGTAATCACAGCTGTGTCCTGAACATGCACAGCTGTGGGTGTCACTATGATGTCATATGCTGTGGGTTTCCATGGTGATGGATTGTGATTACTTGAATGTACCCGTCAGTTGGAAAGAGCCCTGCTGATGGATGGCTGGTATCTTCTTTGATTAAAGGAACTTGAATCTTCAACTACTTTCCTGGCTCTTTGTACTTCATCTACTCACGGCAAGGAAATGACATAAATTGTCACAATTGGCTTTGTACATTTCCTTGATAAAGAACACTAACTGAAATGACAACTTCTCCTTAGACACTTATGATAGTTGTGAGAGTTAGAAATTAATGGGGCTGTGGGTATTACTGTGTCACCAGATCTGTATGGCTGTAAAAGACACGTTTCAACTGATTAAAAGTAAATTACATGACATATGAAATGTTGCTTCCTTATTAGAAACCTGCTTTGGGTCAAGTGGGGGGCCTGGCCTTGAACGACCTTCCACTGTGACACTCCTGGTAGGAGACCACTGCGTATACTTCACTCCATAATTCGTTTTCTCCTCAGACTCATTGCATCTGGTTCATTGCTGTGGTGTATCCCGGCCTTCCAAGTGCATCAAACCACATAGTCTAGCATATCTGTAACGTAACAGTGAGGCTACCTTTTATGCTTCCACACAGAAATTGCGTATCTACGGCCCTGGTAGACCATATTAAATACTTAGTACTGAACCTGGATGCGCATGGATCTTGCTAGACTGGCTAGGTCCAAGACGCAGGCCATGCTTTAGTCCAATATTTGTAGAAACTCATGCACTGCAACTTGATCTGAACCCCGGTCTGGTATCCCCTTGCAGGTCATTTACCGGTAACAATAGTTGTGGCATGGTATAACGTTGCTGAGCAACGGGGGAACTAGTCAGGGAATGAAGTGAGATTTATCCTTTCATAAGGCTAGAGGGTAATCCATATATTTTTTATATTTATTAAGAAAAGGCTAAAGTCTGCTAAGGCTGTTTAGACAAGTGAAGCCATTAGGGTGGAGGCAAATTAATTTATTAAGACTCAAGAAAGCAGCTTTTGATTGGTCTCTAATCTCTAAGTGGCAGGAACTCAACTGCTTACAGATGCCATCTTTTTATTGATGAAATAGGGTTGTGTGTGTATGAATATTTATCACGATTGTCGCATTCCCAGGTTATGGACTGTGATCATCAAATCAAATCAAATCAGGGATATTTATTGAGCGCACATATCACCCAAAGGTCTCATGGCGCTGATGGACAGCTCTGACGTTCCGGCTAGAGAGAAGATCTTACTAGTTTTAATGGTCGAACAGCCATGTTTTTAGCTCCCTACGTTAACAGTTGTGATCAGTTGCAGTGCGTAGGTGGGGGGGAGGGGTAATTTGTTCCAGAGGGTGGGCGCCAGGAAGGAAAATGATTACCCGCCATTTTTAGCAGTGCAGACTCTAAGAGGGGCAAGGAGAAATTTGTTACTGGACCTTAATAGTCTGCGAGGCTGGTACCAGCTGAGTCTCTTTGCCAAGTAGCTGGGGCACCTACCGTACATAATCTTATGTGCTAGGCAGAGAGTTTTGAATCTGGTTCTCTTCCTTACAGGAAGCCAGTGAAGGAGTTTTAAGCTGGGTGCTGAGGGTGATCTAGACGGCAGATTCAGCACAAGCCTGGCTGCGGTGTTTTGCAGAACCTGTAATCTAGACAGCAGATCTTCATTTATTGGTGTCAACAAGGCATTCCCATAGTCCATCTGGCTGATGATCAATCCCTGTACCAAAGGTTTCCTTGCCTCTATCGGAATCCATTTAAAGATTTTGCGCAAACTGCGCATAATGCCAAAGCAGGTGCCTATTGTTTGGTTTACCTGGTTCTTCATTGATAGTTGCTCATCAATTAGGATACCAAGATTACGCACTGCCGGCCTAGGAATTGTACAATGAAAAACTTGGTCCCAGTACATGCAAAATCACACCAGAACACAATATATATACAAATCAAAAAGGCAAATTCAAGATGACCACGTTGTGTATTTAGTTAACAGTGTTATTTAATCACACTGAACCATGCTATACAGATATAGGCAACTATTAGACATAAATAGTGAGTGCCCAGAGGGAAGAAATGAAAAAAGGTAAAGTGATTTGTGTGGAGATAAAAGGTGTGCATAAAGGGACAGATTATTGTGCCAAATACATATTCAAAAATGTTTCAAAACAAGGCCTATCTTTCAGCCTGTTGATTAAACATATTGTCCATTTTTATACATATATATATATATACATAGCCATGTACCCATAAAGGGTTACCACAGCGAAACAATCACTGTTGGTTAAACTGGCAATCAACAAAGTGTCGACGTTTCGACCCCAGAAAACACGTAGGTTCCTGACTTCCTTACAAAGGGGTCTTCCTCAGGACGGTGGTGAGAGAGGGGGAGGGCACCTAAGGATGAATGGAAAGATAAACTAAATAATCTTGCCAACAGGATATGCAAGATTTAAAATGTGGAAGGGTGAAAAAAATCGCATAAATTACCATGGAAAGCCCTAGAGACAGGGCAGTTGAAGTAATGGGCGCGTAGGCTCCAAAGGGTTGGTCGAGCGAAAAACAAGCACCTGCAAGAGATATGGTGCATTAGGATAGAGGACTCACTGCCCACCTGGGGGGAAAAATTAAACAGTTGTAGGCCAGAGATGGGAGCAGAGCCACTTTCTCGAGGAGAGGATACACGATTATTGTCCCTCCCTATTCCCCGTGTAGATCACAACCAGAGGTCTCAGTTAGATCGCTAAAATTAATTTAGTCTAAAAAAGGGGGAAACAAATGTGTTGCTCAAAATAGACCCAATGACGATTAAAGTCAAACGAAAACCACACCCAAGGACACCATCGAGAGCTACCTTATTACTTGTGGCTCCATTGACGACCGGGACTGCGCTCATTAGATGCGAAGTCTGAAATAACAAAGCATGGGACGAGAGCCGGTTAAGGCACAGCCCAATTGACTTCCGTGTTTATTATTAGGGAAATAGATTGCATCTACTCACCCCAGGGAAAGGGGATGCCGTGAGTCCATCAGGCGGTCAAAGCGGTGCTGGTTCTGCATGAAAACAGAATAGCACGCCGATAGTTAAAGTCTCCGTGTGTAGGAGAAAGAGTTAATTATGAAACCCCTGTGACGGAAGATGACTCACCGCTACTCGCTCCGAGGCTCCCTGCATGTAGATGGGAACCTGAGCGCTCCACTGTCAGTGGCTTAAATAGGTGGGGAAAGGCCGCGTGTGTTATGTTGACGTCACAGCACAGACGCTGGATGCTGACACCAACGTGTCAGACCAACGCATGTCATACCGCGGTCAGTAAGAACAGACTCGCTTGTACGTGCATTAGTTGAATGCCTCAATCACGATGTGGTATTAAAAGAGAAAAGACTCGCATTATTTTAAAAATAAAGGGTGGGCTATAAAACGGGAAGGAGATTTAAAACGTAACACCCCTTAATATATATTACGTGTGTCGTTCAGTTTAAACACCATTGTTATTACAGAAAAGTTGTCAAACGTGTAAACATGTTAAATTAGAATTTTCAGAGAGATAACATCACAAACAAGTTATCTGCGGCAGATATGCTATTCACAACTCCATAGGAGGAGAATACATCTTGAAAGCACATTAGCTGTGATCGCACGGATAGTCCGAGTACATTGACATTTACCAAACAGTGCAAGACATTCCTATTGACATTTTCCTTATCAATGTCATCAAGCGTATAACCCCATGAGTGTGCAAGAATTCATAAACATATCACAGGATCATTACGTAATTACAGGGATATATCAAATGACGTAACCTCTTTTGGTGAATGCGTGTCCAGATTCTAAGAGGGAAAGAATTAGAGACACAAACAAACAGCGACGGTGTACTGGCCCTCTATTCGGAATTGAGACTGGCTAATTGCGCATGGCTAGAATCAACTTCATTTAACCCATTCTGGATTGAGTCCAAACGGGACATCCATTTACACTCCCTGGTATTGAGGATTGCACTGATGTCTCCTCCCCTCGAACCCAATGTGGCTTTCTCCAGAACAACTCACTTCCATTCATCTGGGCTGTGTCCTGTAAGCCCGCAGTGTTCTACAAGTGGGGCTCCTTGCACTCCGCAACGTATTCTACTCTGGTGTTGGAGTATCCGTGCTTTTATTTTCTGGGTTGTCTGGCCCACGTATATCCTTTCGCAAGGGCAGATTATCCCATAAATAACATTGTTTGTATTGCAGTTGGTGAAAGTTTTCAACTCAATCCTGTAGTGCTTAAAGGTTAGCTTCTTGGTCTGGATCGTGGTGGCGCACGCCTTGCATTGGCCGCATTTGTAATGTCCAAGAGTAGCTGGCAGATTCCAAAGGGATTGGAGTGTAGGTGCTTTCGGGGTTTCCAGAAAGGAGCGAACAACATAGTCTTTGACACTTTTCGCGTTCTTGAAAGAATGCATCGGTAACTCAGGTTGTTCTATGTCGTCTGCCACCAAATCCCAATATTTATTAATCACCTTTTTAATAGCATTACTCCGTGTGGAAAAAGTGGTCACACATATCATTCTTTGAAACGTAGCATCCACCCTTTCTCCTGGTGTTAGTAGTGTCTCTCGAGGGCTGTACCAAGCCCTCTTCTGTGCTCTCCTGATCAGTCTTTTGGGGTACCCCCTCTCCAACAACCGGTTACTCAAATCATCTGATTCATTCAGATAGTCACACCTTTTGGAACAATTCCTCCGGATCCGTAAAAACTGTCCGAAAGGGAGGTTATCCCTCAGACCCCAGGGATGGTAGCTGTTGTACTTTAATAGAGAATTCCTTTTCGCTGGTTTTCGGTACAGAGTCGTGTAGAGTTTGTTGTCTTCATTGCGGATAGTAATGTCCAGAAAGTCGATCTCCTGAGAACTGGATTGCATAGTGAACTGAATATCGTCGTTCCTTCTATTGATCCACTCATGGAAGGCGGTCAGTTCAGATGCATCTCCCATCCATATCATCAGTATATCGTCGATATACCGTCGCCACATTGCCACATGGTTGCTGTATGGGTTGTTAAAAATATACAGTTTTTCAAAGTGGTCCATATAGATTATGGCCAGGTCAGGAGCGAAGGCTGCCCCCATCGCCACGCCTTTCGTCTGTACATAGTAGTCACCTTGAAAAAAGAAGAAATTTTTCATCATGGCTAGAGAGTAGGCCAATCAAAAATTCGGTTGGTACGGCCACAGGGGCTGGTCTCTGGTCCAAGGCTAACCTCATTACTTCGAGGGCTGATTGCTGAGGTATACTTGTATACAATGATACAATATCGCATGTCACCAGAAGTTGATTCATGGGATCAAAGGGTAGTTGGTCAATCAAATTGATAGTCTTCATCGTATCTCTTAGGTAGGCTTGTGTGGTTTCCGCAATAGGTTTCAAAAAGAAATCAATATACCGGCACAGTGGCTCCAGCATGGAACCGCATCCAGAAACAATCGGGCGGCCGGGAGGATTGTGCATGTCCTTATGGATCTTCGGCAGTGTGTAGATGGTCGGGAGCCGAGGTTGTTTTTGGTTGAGATATTTAAATTCTGAATTACTCAAGAAGCCCTGTTGCACGCCATCCTCCGTGAGTCTTAATATCTCCAATGTACTGGGACCAAGTTTTTCATTGTACTGTACTTTACCCAGGTCCCAGTGACAGTTGGGTTTACCCTTCGTTGTAACGGGCCTAGGAATTGGACAAGGGCCTAGTTTGGGGGGCCACCAGTCTTTTGACCAGTGCTCATGTGCCTTCCCAAAAAGTATCACCTCGGTCTTGTTACCGTTTAGTTGCAGATGATTAGTACTCATTCATCTGTCAACGTGCAGCATGCAATTAATAAAGCGTGTTTTTGTGTCCAGGGGATCTGGACCGAGGGTGATCAGAATCTGAGTGTCATCGGCGTATGACACTACATCAAAGCCGTATGACCTGATCACCCTGGCCAGTGGAATTACATAAAGATTGAAAAGCGTTGTGCTCAAAATAGAGCCCTGGGGTACTCCCATCCTTACTGGCCGACTGCATGAGACCACATCTCCGATCTGATCTGCGGTTGCACGATCAGTTAGATAGCACTTGAGCCACTTCAGGGCCCTCCCTCTGACACCGACCTCCCAGAGCCGTTGTTCCAGAATGCTGTGGGAGATGGTGTCGAAGGCAGCCGACAGATCTAGCAGTATAAGGATAGATGATTGTCCCTTATCCAATGCCAATCTGATGTTGTCCACGGCTTCCACCAGCGCTGTTTCGGTGCTGTGTGCAGCCCTAAAACCCGACTGTGATGTATCCAATAGGCCGTTGCTTTCAAGATGGATTACAAGTTGTCTGTTAATTAAAGACTCAAGCACCTTTCCAAAATAGGGAAGCAGCGAGATCGGCCGATAGTTTGTCAGAATTTTAGGGTCTGCAGAAGGTTTTTTTTAGGATAGGCCTAACTCTGGCGGTCTTCCATATCACAGGGACCGTTGATTGTGACAGTGATCTATTAAATAGGTCTGTGAGGTTGTCAAGAAGCAGAGGGAGATGATGGAGAAAAAGCGAGGTGGCATCGGGTCCACTGGTGAGCCAGATTTAATTTTCAACAAAGCCGTTTCCACCTCCTCCGAATTGAACTAGGAAAGGTCTGCCAGTAGAGGAGGGGGGAGGCTAACAGAGTCGATTACGTCCTCTCCCAAGGTATTTAAAGATTCGGAAGGCGGAAAAGAGCAATGGATTGCAGAGATCTTATCTTCAAAAAAATCAGAGAGGGTGTCCACCCAGTCCTGTGAGACAGGGGCACCAGTCTAGACAGGGATAGTCGAGAATTCTTTTAAGATTTTATAAAGTTCCTTGTTAGATTGTCATCACGATTAAAAAATAATGCAAGCAAAAAGCATTGCCAATCAAGATCAAATCAAAATCAAATATGAACCAATCAGTAAGAACCAAACAGTGGCATGTGTATGTGAACAACATATCTAGGCCACATGCTCAGAAAGTAGGCCCATGTAAAGATGCTAAAATTAAGGACTTAATCCTCAACTTTAACTGTCCAGGAGGCCATAAACTACACATCCGATTTAGCAATTTTGAGCGCCAAAAATATTGCATTACTAAAACGTGTGTAAATACAAAAAAAACTCAGTGTAGATTTTACAATTAGGAAGAAGGAAACTTAATCTAAATTATTGTGTTTTTTCTACTACTACAAATTAAAAAGGTGCACATTCTGGATACTACACTCACAATTCTCATTCATTATCTAATGAAGGGACCTCAATTCTACAGCTTTCTTCTGCTTCCCATTCACAAGCAGACCTTACTGCAGCATGGTCATCTATTACTTGTGATCTTGGTCAGTCCCACTTCATCAACATGACCTAGGTTTCCTGCCGCATTTGCGATTAACCATGTTCTCATCATCCTGCTCCCTTCCATTTCCCTTCTCTACCTTTCAATGTTTCATCTGTTCCTACTCTGCTGCACTGCCTCTCTTGCTTTCCTCTTGCATGCCTACTAGAACTGACGACTCCACCAAATCTACCTTAGCTGTCACTATTACCACAGGGGCAACATAAAAACTCCCACCACTGCTTTCTTTCTAGAGTCCTTGCACTACTGTGCCCTCTAATAATTACGGGTTTTCCATATTTTAAAAGGTCTCCGTCTCTCATATTACAAGAGGATTTCTCTTTCAGATGATGCCCTCAGAGAAATCCAAGAGTGGCTGCAGCCACAAGGAGGTATGAAACAATGGAGCAACTGTCACCAAATTGCTCGATCCTGTGAAGAAATCCTACGTCAGGAAATCCGGATTGGGTGCAAGATGTTGACTAGTGGCAAGTGGGCTTTGGATGACCTCAGATAGCAGCAAACGTGCAAAGACACTAACAGGCGTGTTGTTGTAAAGTATGTGATGGGGAAATGGATACAATTCAAGATACTGACGGATTTGACCTTGGATTTCTGCATTTTTGCCTGGAAAGGTGGATCACCCGGCAGGCACAGCACCGTTTGGGTCTCTCTAATGTGGTGGCTGATTTGGAACCTGAATATTTACAAGTCACCAGCAACTAATTGCTGGATCCTTGTTAGTGCTCCTAAGGACAGGAACGAGCCCCTTCACAAGGGACTGGTCCGCCTTTCATTTTATCACACAAGTTCTGATACTTTTAAGCTGACATTAAGATCAGAATGCTCAGGTGGTCATTTCATTCCTCTAGCACTGCAGCCGGTGAGTAAATTACGCATTTCTCCCATTCATGATGATTCAGAATATTTTCTCAGTCTGAAAGCCTGACCATGCCGTTGATTCTGATCACTATCACACAGATCTCAAGTGCAGTTTCCAGTTCTGATGGAACATTACTGGAATTTTCCAATAATTCCTCCTCTGGATTTGTTCACTCTGAGAAATCGCCAACAGTTCGCTGTGCTAGCGGCTGTTTGAAACAGGGCTGTAATATTGTTGGCTGACCTAGCAGCTGTTTGGAACAGGACTATGACATTGTAACGACAGATACAGTCCAGCTGCTACGTTTTCTCTTGCTAATGGTACAGGAGGGAAGGTCTTACAGAACAGTCAATTCTCTGAGATCAGCAATCGAAGTACACCATGCTGGGGTTGATCATGTTGCTGTTGTTAAGAATCATGTGGTTTATAAACATTTGAAAAGGATTAAGTAGGCCCACCTGCCAAACAAATGGCACGTAAACCGAGAGCTCCAAATTTGCACATGTATTAAGTGTTCTCAATTTATAAGGACTGACCTTCTCTCACAAGGTTCCATCAGGTAGGTTGACACTGTTGATTTGCCTTGTTTCATGCAATATGATGTTGGGTGTAAGGGCATTTGATTTGGATGAAACAATCTTTTTCAAGATGGGTTAATATTTAGTATCTCAGAGATAAGTAAGACTAATACTTGTACCACGGTCTATTCTAGAATTATAGATCAGTCAATTAAGTTCACTCTTTTCAGCCCAAAGGGCTACAAGGTGTTCCAGTGTCCTCTCTGACAATGGCAAGATGAGTGATACAGAAGATGAGTGTATACTTACCATTTTGGCACTCAATTAGTAGGAAAGCTATGACCATTAAGGCCTTTTTATGGAGAGCTAGATAGTATGTTATCCTACGGGTAGTGGATTGGTAAGGGGATCTACCATTTACAAAAATCTATTTCAAGCCTGTTTCTTACTTAGCTTTAATGATGAGCAGTAGCATAGAACGGGTGCCTAGCCCCTATTGGAAGCAAGGAAAATGGGATCCTACGTCACCAGTTAGGTGGTGAAATGTAGCCACAATTGGAGAAAAAGGACCCTCACACTACTGGGACCCGCTGCGCTATTGATAGTTCTGTCACTGGTGCTGAGTAAGGTCTAAATGAGCAAAATACTTGCGCTCGGAATGTAGATTTCTCAGGAAGAAAAAGTCACAAGGGTACACCTGAAAGTTATATTTTCAAAAGAGGTTGATGTTTTGTCAACTTATTGGCTAAAGTTGTTACAAGATGTTTTGTTTGGTAGGTGTTTGGTTTGTTTTCTTAGTATTACAGCGTAATGCAATTCAACAGGAAGCATAATAAATCAATATGGGGTACCACCATCACAGAAAGAGGCACAATCGGATTGGTGGAACAGCGACATGTTATATCTAGGGACCCACACTGGAGTGATGCAACCATATTATATTCTGTTTCTTTAAAAAAAACACTTTCCTTCTGCTTCAAGGGGAATGTAGATTGTTGTATTTCATTTATGCTTCTCCAAGAAGTAAAGAGATGACTTAAGATTAATCCTTCCGTGTTCATCATAGAATTAGGACTTTCCCATCTTGATAACTACGAAAAACTGCATTACAGAGCATTCAATCTTTAACATGACTGGCAGCATATGAACATTAACATGGTGGGTTCAATCAGGGATTCTCATGACCTCAGCACTAATGTGCTGTATCTGTTTCGAAAGCATCCCTATTAAATAGTTTTTTTCCCCTCTATGTGACTCAAACTAGTAAGTGCTAGAAATTAAAAAGAAATGGCTTGTGAAAAGAGCGCTTTTCCTTTTACATACTAAGTAGTTAAATCACATGAAAATGTCCTTCATTAAAACATTTTATGGCAGTTGCATGAGAAGAGAAAAAGTTTCTATTAATTAACTTCCTCCTTCTTGGCAGAGTGGAGTGAGTTATAAGACTTTGCTGACGGATTTTTCCCCATGATCCTATGCTTACACACTGTATTGTGTTTCATGCGACTCGTTTTTATTAAGGGTGGTGTTTAAAGAATATGTTAGATCTTTTGAACATGTCATCCAGAGGCTCGGTTTGAAGCGCAACCAGTGAGTACCTTGGCTGAAGTGAGGGGAAAAGGCCCAAGGATGTTTACTACCCGTACTCTGAATCAGTGCACGATCAGAATCCGGGTCCAAGCAGCAGCCCTGGTCAAGATCCAAACATCAGCCCAGGCAGAGGGCTACCTGTGCACACAGGGGTCTATGTGGATACTGGAAGATGAACGAGAAACGCCATCCTTCGTAATGCACTGAGATTATTAGCAATAGGTGACCCTTCAGAAAGGCCAGTCTTCCTATATCTGCCCTTCCTAGTGGTTAATTTGTAAAGTAAAAAAAAGAAAGAAAAAGTGCCAGGGCCCTCGTCAGGAGGCCACTGCAGCCTACGCCACCCATTGCCACTGGTGGCGTTGCAAGTGACATTATCTACATAACTACTAACAAGCACACTGCTACAAGTGTGACAATTCAGCCTATTCCAGACCCCCAAAGCTATCAAAATAGCTAGTATTAGTTGCTTTTAATATATAATGAATTAATAAACGATTGTTGTTCTCCTCATCGTTAAATTATAGAAACAGCGCCACCATGTGGCAGACTGTCATAAGTTCAGGCGTTGACAATTAAGTACTGGTGCCGAGCACCGAAACCATCGGCTCAAATTAAGCACTGGCCCTTCCGCTGGCGTAATACAAAATGATGGGTCCCTTGCAAAATATAATGAGGCCCCCCCCCCCCCCCCGAGTCTCCCATATCTCACAGATATGCATTGGCCTGGGGCAGAATGGGTTGGGGGCCCTCCTGCCCCGCAGGGGCTGCAGGGGCCTGCGTTACACACCGGTTCCCACCTGATGATTGGACCAGGCTGCGCTGTGAAGACTGGATTATTGGACATGACAGAAGTCAATTTCGTACTTCGTAGTAGGAAAAAAGCTATATTCTTTTTTTTTTTTTAAATAGAGTTTTATATAGCGCGAACTAGACCCGAGAAATCGGGTATCAGAGCGCTTTACATGAGCACCAGTTGCGTTACAGGAGGACACATTCATTTTTGTTAGGCACGTGTTATTCATACACACAAGGTGAAGAAAGAGAATGTGTACCTACCACGTTCACTGCATCTGGCATTTTCCAAATCTGTAGTAGAAATAGGAGACCTTGAATCCTTGCGTCAAAGCACAAGTTGTACTACTCTGGTTTTTTTTATTAACTAAAATGCTTTTTAAATACTGTTTCTTTGTTAGAGAGGATAAAAGAGACAGCCTTCTTGCGTTCCAAAAGTGCCTCCACTTTGACCTCTACTTCTACAGGACTTCCCAGCACTGCCCATCATTGTTTTTCCCATGAGATCTATTCCTTGAAACACAAGTACTGCCACTTGTAACCACACAGACTCACATTATCAAACAAACAAACTCACATTATCAAACAAACCCACTCACATTCGCCCACATTAAATTCTGCACGCCTTCAGCCAATGACAATGCAAATAAAGCACTCATCCTCAGCAACTCAGTCAGAACACCATCCTAAGACATTCCCTACAACACTCACCGACAGACCAAACACCAAAATGTGACCATTAAAATTTACTGATAGACGCAAAACTACACTGACAAACAACCACTCACGATACGACTCTACCACAGCCAAATAAAATGCCTTCCATTTACTACTGCTCACCTAAAAAATCAATTATCTACTGCCAATTACTAAAACATGCACCGAAAGCGAGTCACTACACCATTTACTCTGAACAATATTCAATGACTGCCCATCAGCTGTAAATACAGAACTGGGTAAATGAACTAAATTGGGTATCTTAGTGAAGTCTGTCAGACTGTGTGATGGATCTGCCATCAAACATATAGCAAACAACTGCTTTGTTTTACCAGTGGTATAGACTAATAATAAACTTCCATGCTCAAATACTATAATACAGATGCCACTTTTGGACTCTTGATCACAAGAAGCATAAATATTTGAGGTTGCTTTATGGAACAGCTGACATTTTCTACCCTAGACCTGAAACAATAAGAATTGCCAAATGTTTAATTCCAGCATCACTGCAGGGGCGGGTAAGGATTGTGAAGGGTGTTTGCATGTTATTTACCGACTAAGGGTGTGATCAAAATTCTGGAGCTGGCCTTGGTGTTTGCCAAGCCAGCTATAGTGATGCACTAGAGATTCCCTGAGGGTCATCTCTTATGCAGATAAAAAGAAGAAGTCACGAAGTGGGCGGCTGCAGAAGGTACTGCCTTTCACGCCGAGGAATGACTGGTGTAATGCAAGTACCCTATCGCAGACCTCAGGGAAGACCCTGTCCATTTGTTTACCGAAACCCCTTACTAAATAAGACATTTGCGAGGGCCAGCTGTACTCCATACAAATGAAGGGCCGAGTGTTGATACCACTACTTCCTAACCACAGGTGGTGGTTAATTTGGGGGTTGGATGGGTGCACACACAATGCAGTACACTTGAATGTGTGTCTCATGTTGGGGGGTGGGCTGGGCGAGAATTCTGTTTCTTTTGGTTATAAGTTTGCATATGTTAACCTTCCTGTGTAGCCTTATATGTGCAGAACGTATATCTAGACAGCTCCTTTCACCCACAGGTCGTACGACACCACACTGCCTGGAGTATGCAACTGAAGGAAAGGCTGAACAGTGGTCTGAACTCTTGCATGTTCAAGGGAGGGTATTAGTTGACGGATGACTAATTGTGAATTTACGCACTGGATGAATCGCTAAGTTTTGTAAAACCAATAAATATTAAAAAAATTAAATGATTGTATTGTACACAGTGAAGGCAGCACTCTATGGGACTGGGTAAGGATGGTGAATGGTGCTTGCACATTATCTGTTGACAAAGGATGTGGTCAAATTTCTAAGGATGGCTTATTAAAAACCCTTCAAACTCCATGTTGGTCCTTGTCTTTTAGAAATAATTGTAGGATTCTTAATTTGTTATGATGATGTTGTTCACAGTGAAGGCAGAACGGCAAGTCAATACTCCCAGATAATGAACATTATGTATTATAAACAAGAATTGGCATAGCCAATAGGTCTTGCCTTTGGGACCGGTTTGCTATGCCAATCTCTTTGGTGATGCTCTACAGTGTCATGCTTTTTCCCCAAAGCTGTGCAGTATTGTAACACCCCCCCACCCCAAAAGACTATGTGATGATGTGAATGCTTCTGGCTGTCGTGTCATTCCACTGGCATGCGCATGCCGATTACATATGCGCGCAAATTTCACAATGCACAAGCACTCAAGCAGAATGACGTAGGTGCCATCTGCTTGAATTTTTTATGTAGACGCCAATTGTATCGTTAAAAAAAACAAATTATAAAACCAAAGGACAGCAGAGTGAGAGGGGTTAATGTAAGTGCAAAATGGGGGGACCAGATGGGGGCGAGGTGTGGAAAAGCACTGCACAAGGGAGCGAGAAACCCAGGGGGCAGATGAGGAGCACATATGGGAAGAAAAGAATATGGAGCAAAGTGAGGAGTAGAAATATACCAGTCAACCAATCAGATGGTACATTTTCTCATTTCACCTGGATGTTGGTTGTAACCCACGTGACCTAGGTTGCAGGACATTTAAAATGTTCCTTTAAATTTGATGAGGAATAACACAGATGGTAAAAAGGCTATGCTATAGGGGACTAACAAACACAAGATGGACAAGTTGGGACAAGGAAAGCTATTAAATAAGAAGCAAGCAAATGAGAGTGACACTGAAGCAAACCAGAGGTAACCAATGGGCGGGCTGCATGATTACTTAAATCTTTTGCAACTAGGCAGCTTGCCTGCCTGGTAGGCTCAACCTAAAAATTGATACTTCTCTCTAGTTGCCTGATCACGAAGCTTGGAGAATGTGTCAGTTCCACTGCTCATCAATGTAGATGTATTTCCTTTCCCATCCCATGATTGTCAATATGAATATTCCTTCATATTTTGTTGCACTCAAGCAGTCAACTAAATGTCACTCTAAAAAGACCCTAACTTTGGGAAACGTCTGTGGTTGTTAAACCTATTTAAGAGAAGCCTGTTTTAGCAGTGTAGCATGGTCTTCACAACACAACGTTATTTAGAGCACTTTAGCATTTGCATGGATTAACTGCAGCAGAGTATGTTTTTGTGAACATTTCCTGTGCCTATGAATTGATTCTAGGAAGAAAGCCTTTTGAGAAATGGCAGGACCAGGGGCCAGAGAGAGAGCAACACAGAGTGGCAGGTGGGAGAGAAGCACACAGGAAGACAGCTAGAAAACACATGCACTATTGTGGAGGCCTTCAGCAAAAAGAAAAAAAGTAGTTCCCTTCAAGTGAGCAGCGGAAGGACACAAGTAAAGGAGAAATTCTCCAGGGGAGGGCAAAACACAGGAAGCACAAGGCAAGCCATCAAATAAGAAGCAAGCAATTGAGAGTGACAAGTAAGCTAACGGATGGTAAGCAACGGGCTTGGTTTAAGTCCACTGTGAGATCTTGGTAAACCAAAAATCGTTTTTTTGCAATCAGCTTGTGCTACCTGGTAAACTCAACCTAAAAACACAGGGAAAAGATGGTCCTGGTCTTCATTACGAGAGGCCTCTTAATTTCACTGTGACCAATAACAACAATTACAAGCCTCATCAAAATTATAAGTTTTGTACTTTCTGCAAGAGTCTTCGGCTACTGAAGGCAGCCACAACTTCAGGTAAAAGTCTCGTCCCAAATGAGCAAATGCTGGTGAAATCGGATCTGAAATAACCAATTCCCCCAGATATTCCTCATTTCTTAGTGGACCCTCAGGGTCCAACTCGCTATGGGTTGCATTTTGTTCACCCATGAAGTTACTGGTACCCCCAGTTTAAGTAAGTCCGGAGTAGGGAAAATACCCCACATTTCTCACACTACTCGTAATGAGGGCTTCAATAGCTAGAAGATTTAATAGCTTTAACACGTTCAGCAAACAAATGTGTAATTTTTCAATTGCTAACTGATTGTGTGTTTTATCTGATTTTAGTAACAGTTAATTGTTATACTTTAAGTGTGAACAACCAGTGAATCGGATGAATTTTAGTCTATGTTCTATTTTGCAACTTATTTACGTGTTTCCTGCCGAGTGCACTTTTCATTCAGGGTTTCTGGCACATTTGCACTTCATTTCTTTGTGCTGGACTCCTGATTAGGTCTTTGTAAACAGATATTTTGGAATCAGGGAAAGCAGAAGCCAAGTCCTGTGGGGACACAGTGTGGATTCGCCATTTTTACTTTTGATTGGAGTTTCACTTTAGAGGGGCCATTTTGCTATAAGTGCACTCTAGTCTTTTTCCTCCAGCCCTGACTCTATGTATAGGCGGGGCTATAAGAACACAGAGGTGTCGCGGGCGCGCCAAAGGAGCACCAAAGGCAAGCCCATCAGTGCCCGTCCGCAGGCACTTCGGGACTGGGGCACAGCATGCCGCCCAAATTTCCCTCAAAGGGTGTTATTCTAAGATTTTCCTCGTCACTGAGGTTCGTATTATCAAGCATGGTTTGCCTCGCAGCCCTCCTTAATCTCTCTCCTACTCTAAAGAATTTCTTGATATCAAGAGATGAGAGGACTGAGAAGGATGATGTTAGGATTCCAACAGTTTCAGGTTCAGAAGTATGGACATCATCCAAGGAGATGAATGGTCCCCATCTTGGGTGGAAGAGCGCAACATGAGTGTAAGCTTCAGTTTTGTACGAAATGCGATCTTATTAATGTTAGGTCGCTGATAAAGCACACAGAAGAGATTCACTTGTTACTTGAAGACAACATTTATGATTGTGTGTTTATTACTGAAACATGGTTAAAAGAGGATTCTGATCCCATGATAGCCTTTGCCATACCTGCAGGTTATGTTATTCATTCTGCCAACAGACATGACCATGGTGGTGGAGGAGTTTCTTTAATCTGCAAAGAATCACTGGTCTGCTCCCCTTTGTGGGTACCTCAGGTTAAGGACATGGAAACACTAGCCATGGGGTTAACTATAAAACATAAATGTTCAGTAAAATGTCTTTTAATATTATGATCCCGCAGCGCCAGTAAAGAATTTTATTGATTAATTTCAGGAAACTCTTTCCACTATTTACTTGGAAACAGAATATTCAGTGATTCTGGGGGATTTTAATGAGCACTTTGATAAGGAACTGAATTTTAATACCTCTCAGGTTGTCAATATCTGTTCTGCTTGGGAGATGACAACTGGTTTACCTACCCACTCATAGGTCTGGTCATAAATTGGACCATACTGATGCCAGAGAGGAGTTGATAACTGTGGAGAAAGTGGAAGGGGTTCTATGGTGCGACAACAAGCTTATTTCTTTCTGCCTACATAAGAACGGTGTCTCTACGTACCCGTCTTCACCTGTCACTATGTATTATAGAGCCTGTTCTAAACTTGATAAGACCGAGTTGAGAGAATGCTTAGAAAACACTTAGCCTAATATAGAGCCAGAGGCCAATATAGATCAGTCGATGGAACAATTAAACTCCTGGATTAGGGAAGCTTTAGACATAATGCAGCCTTTTAAAGCGGAATCTTATTTTGGAAAAGCTCCCTGGTACACATTGGAATTAGCTCAGGCTACACTAAGGGGTCGATTCCGATTCGGGCCGGAAATTTCTCCGACCGAGCCGGACCCGGAGAGATTTCCGACCGAATCGGACCCGTGCAGTCCGACCGAACGAGTACGATGCGGCCGTATGTTATCGGACTCGAGTCGGTCGGACTCCCATTGAAGTCAATGGGAGCCGGTCGTACAACGCGTACGCGGGCTCCCATTGACTCAATGGGTGCGAGGCGAACAAGGGTGCCCCCTACAGCGGGTACGCGGCGAAGCGATTCGCGCCGTACACGCACAGGTAGGGGGGACCCATGGGTCCCCCCTGTGTGCGACTCGCGCGGCTACGCGTACAGGGGGGTCCGACACGGACCCCCAAAGTACGGCTCCGATAGCTCTTACGAGCCGGACGGCGCGGCTCGGTCGGACTGCTCGCGGCGCGCATCGTACTTACCCGGCCGGGAAACGTCTCCATTGCGCAGTGCGAGTCGAGTCCGAGCGAGTCGGTCGGAGCGGTTCGAGCCGGGAGCGAGTCGGTCGGAGCGGTCGGGACGCCCGGACGAGTCGGTCGGCGATTTCGCATCGTACTCGCTCGGCCGGACCCGCGTACGGTTCGGTCGGGAAACAGGGCTCCGAATCGGATCCGGTAAAGCCGAATCCGATTCGGAGCCCTACCGGCCGAGATCGGAATCGGCCCCTAAGTGTAAGAGCGGCGAGTCTCTGGAGACAAGACTACTCTGAAGTCAGAAAGGAGGTCTATAAGGCAGAACTCAAAACTTATAAAATGCTGTTGAAAACTTGTAGGGAAAACTATCATAATAAAATATTATCTGTGAGCAATCCTACTAGAGACATTTATTTTTTCTGTGTTCACTTCTATAACTAAAGTACTTCTCATCTCCTAAAGCCTCTCCTACTCAAAAGTTCTGTTTGAATTTGGCTGTCTTTTTTTCAGGCCAAGATTGTCTCTATTTTTCATTATTACATTCCACTGGGACATAAATGGAAGGCCCAGAGCTGCTTATTACTGGACAAAAGGGATGGTAAGAGTTTTGTCCCATCACAGAGGAGGAAGTTCTAGCTATAAACTCTCAGATCAAATCAGGTTCTCCTCTAGACCCTTACACTACTAGGGTCTTCAAAGAGAAAGCATAATTTCCTTCTCCATGGATTATCATAATGTGCAATAACTCCTTATATAAAGGAATTGTTCCGGCTTTTTTGTAAAACTGCACTTATTACGCCTCTTTTGAAAAAGGACCTGCTGGATCCTAATGTTCCTTCAAATTGTTGTCCTATTTCTCTTCTCCCACTCTTTGCAAAAATGTTGGAAAGATGAGTCAACAAAGCAGTTGGCCTCATACGGTGAAGAAGGTGGTGTGTACAACAAGTACCAATCCGCGTTCCGTGCTAGGTTTAGCACGTAAACTGTTTTAAGGGCCACCACCAATGATATACAGATAATTCTGGATTCGGGGGTCTTGGCTGCACTCATACTTCCTGACCTGTTGGTTGCGTTCGACACAGTCTCACATGCTGTTTTATTGAAAAGCCTAAGTTCCATTGGTTTATGGGATAAGCCACTTGCTTGGTTTGAATCTTTTCTGAAGAACAGAACACAGGTTGTGCTGATGGCATTCTTGCACTCTGTCTCAGGATATCTCTTGTGGGGACCTGCAGGGGTCTGCCGTTGGTCCCACGCTTTTTAATATATATGTGGCCCCTCCAAGACATTTTATTGTATCTTCTGGATTTCAATTTTACAGGTATGCCAATGATACCCAAATAATCATCCATATGGAGGGTGATTTATTTTTACTTCAGAAACAGTTCAGGGGCTGTATGGTTAAGGTGGCCAACTGGATGAACAACAACTCACTTTGCCTTAACTTAAACAAGACAGAAGTCCTGATTTTTGGGAATCCTTCCATTTGGTCTAATATGTGGTAGCCTAACTCCTTTTGCGAATGCCCAGGACCCGCCATATCAGCTCAGAATTTGGGAGTGCTATTCGATAGCAGACTCTCCTTTGAGTTGCACATAAATAAATTGGTGTCCAGATGCTTTTTACTCCTGAGACATCTCAAGAAGACTACTCCGTTTATCCCTCATGACTCTAAGCAGTTGTTGGTGCAATCCTTGGTACTTAGCAGATTGGACTACTGCAATGCCCTATCTATTGGGCTGCCTGAGTACCTAATTTGAAACTTTGCAGTGGTCTGAAAACCTATCTTTTTATTTTAACATAGGTCCCTCTGATTAGTATGCAGTACACATGTTTGGCTTACCGCCACAATACCTGCTGGGTAATCGAGCGTTCAACAAACATTAAATAAATAAATTCTAAAGAGCTACAAAACACAAAGACCTTTAAAGCACTTAATACAGCAAAATACAGATATTCAACAACATGCCCAAACAATACAGGCATATCAGTGTCATAATTACAGTGGCATCAGATTAATAGACTTACTCTGAAGAGGTTCTTTTGAAAGGTTTCAGATCCTTCATATGTGTTGAGAAGCCCATATACTGGTATCGGAATAGCCTTAAGTAACATTCAGCACCTAAAATGGCCATCACAGTACTCTTGTAGGATTGTGGCACTTTGGGAAATGTAGCCTGCGCCTTCATGATAGTGAAGTTTTTGCCTTGCAGATGTCCTCACAAATTAGATCCTTAAACCATGTGTGAACATTGCTGCTACAAGATTGATGAGCGAAATATGTACTCTGCTTTGTAGCTACTGTCTATGTTATTCATCCCACAATGATGGAAGCACAACTATAATCATTAGAAGAGCCCTACTCTACAGTAGAATGTGCTTTGCTCTTTAGTTTGCAAATCACAATGAAATTCCTCACCCATAGGCTTAATTAAGCCTATGGGGCAGAATTTAGCAAGCTTATTATTTTTTTTTTTAGTTTTATACAGAGCAAACTAGACCCGAGACATCGGGTATCAGAGCGCTTTACATGAGCACCAGTTTCGTTACAGAAGGACATATTCATTTTTGTTAGGCACGGGGTGATTAAGTGATTTGCCCAGAATCACAGGATGTTGAGTGTTGTTGCCGAGACTCGAACCCGGTTCCCCAGCTTCGAGGTCCACCGCTCTAACCGTAAGGCTACATCCTCTCCCCATTATGTATACCAATAGTTCATAGTTTTAATAAACACATGAAGAATACATTTCCTAGGATCAAGAATGGTGCTTACTTGTGAACCTTAACTTTGTTTTTTGGTAATTTGCATGTTAAAATCACTTTACACATGGAAACAGCACTGCTAATAGAAACCAGGATTCTTCAAAGTGATTTTAACTTACTGCTCAAAGTCAACCCCTTGCATCCTGATTTTGATTAAATACCCTTTTTGAAAACCAATACATATGGAAAATGGCATGACCTAAAAAATATATGCAGATACCCAATATGCCTCTTATTATCATTGATGAGAGAGGGGAGGGGCATCATGATCTATTTTAAGCTTCACCTCTGGGGAGTCATTGTCCCTTCCCATAATCAACAACAGTAATAAATAGCATATTAACACACACCCACCCACCAACAAACACACCCACCCACCAACAAACACACCCACCCACCCACCAACAAACACACCCACCCACCCACCAACAAACACACCCACCCACCCACCAACAAACCCACCCACCCACCAACAAACCCACCCACCCACCCACCAACAAACACACCCACCCACCAACAAACACACCCACCCACCAACAAACACACCCACCCACCAACAAACGCACCCACCAACAAACCCACCCACCAATAAACACACCCACCAACAAACACACCCACCAACAAACCCACAAACATATCCACAAACACAAACACAAACAAACCCACAAACACAAACAAACCCACAAACAAACCCACAAACAAACCCACCCCCACCCCCACACCCACCACCACCAAACACCACAAAACACCACAGATACTCTGGTGAAATCGGTCTTCTCTATCAGTATAGTTACATACTGTTTCGCTAATTTCACAAGGAGCTGTGAACATTTACACAGGGTCTCATATCTGTATTTAAATATATTATGTGTGTGGGTGTGTGTCAGTCGCCTATGTGAAATTATGGCTCACAAGCACTTTCCATTGTTTTTGATTTGCCTATAACTTTGCCTCCTGTGGATGGATCAGCATGAAATGTGGCATCAGTCTTTGCATGGGGGGAAAAGTTAAGGGGGGCATTTGAAAAAAAGATGCATTTTCCTATTTCAGCTCCCATAGGAATTTTTGCTTGTGATTACAGAAAACCTACTGCACGAATTTACACTAAGCAACAAAGTAGAACTTTAGTGAGAAAACATGCTTTTGTTGGCTTGGCTAAAATTTGTTTTTAAGAAATTAGTGTTTGAAAAAGGTGCCGAGTGAGCTTGAAAGGGTTGCTTCTCAAGAGTTATGGCCCCTTCTCAAATGCAACAATGGTAATAAATAGCATGCTACATTCTGCATGTATATATGTATATATAACGTCTTTTGTTGCTTTTTTACCACAAAGGGCAATGTTATAAAACTTACATATATCACAGAGAACAGTGAAACATGAAAGCAGTTCACGGTTGCCTGTGAAATATTGATTTGATAATCCTAATAACAGCCCCCAATTCACTCTGCCGAATTTTAACATTGTCAAAACTGACAGAATTATGTGGCATTGGTGACCAAATAATGTGACAAGGGAACCTAAATAATGCACCAAAAATGCAAATTGTGCAGCACATCATCGGATTGTATTACTTTCATCCATTTGAGATAGAAATTCCATTTTTTAAATCCACTGTTCTCACCACTGCCGGTTTATTTTTAATCAACAAATTGTTCAAGAAAAGTAAACAAAACTCAATCATTTTAGCTCCAATCATGCCCATTACTGCAAGTTGAAGAAAACATCTTTCAAGCCAACTATCCCAAAATAAATATGTAATATAAAAAAAAATATTAAAGGGCAACATATGTAATATGGTCCTTAATGGGGGTGGTGTGTGTGTGTGTGTGTGTGTGTGTGTGTGTGTGTGTGGGGGTGGTATGTGTTTGCTTTCTTCGCCCTAAGTTGGCAGGGTATGCCCAGACTTGGGTCGCTTGCTCACTTTGTCACTGGATTTAAGCAAGCCCGGCTGATTAAGGGTGTTACCCAAAAACCGGTCCCAGGATGCTTGTTTCCGGTTCAGGGAGAGACCTGGCTTTGCAGTTCGGGCTGGACTGTTCCCATGAGGCACAGGGTCAAGACTGATTTGCATATAGCTGGGTCTGAACTGAGGTGGCGAAGTGAGCTAAAGAATGATGATGGATTCAACCGAGATCTGTGACTGGGGTGAGTGTCTAAAAAGTTTCAGCGCTCCGTCCATCATCTCCTTGTGTTTGCTTTGTTCGCCCTAAGTTGGCAGGGTATGCCCAGACGTGGGTCCCATGCTCACTTTGCCACTGGATTCAAGCTAGCCTGGCTGATGAAGGGTGTTACCCAGAAACCGGTCACTGGATGCTTGTTTCCAGTTCAGGGAAGACCTTGCTTGGGAGTTCGGGCTGGACTGTTCCCATGAGGCACAGGGTCAAGACTGATTTGCATATAGCTGGGTCTGAACTGAGGTGGCGAAGTGAGCTAAAGAATGATGATGGATTCAACCCAGATCTGTGACTGGGGGTGAGTGTCTAAAAAGTTTCAGCGCTCCGTCCATCATCTCCTTGTGTTTGCTTTATTCGCCCTAAGTTGGCAGGGTATGCCCAGACGTGGGTCCCTTGCTCACTTTGCCCCTGGATTCAAGCTAGCCTGGCTGATGAAGGGTGTTACCCAGAAACCGGTCCCAGGATGCTTGTTTCCGGATCAGGGAAGACCTGGCTTGGCAGTTCGGGCTGGACTGTTCCCATGAGGCACAGGGTCAAGACTGATTTGCATATAGCTGGGTCTGAACTGAGGTGGCGAAGTGCGCTAAAGAATGATGATGGATTCAACCCAGATCTGTGACTGGGGGTGAGTGTCTGAAAAGTTTCAGCGCTCCGTCCATCATCTCCTTGTGTTTGGTGTGTGTGTGTGTGTGTGTGTGTGTGTGTGCCCATTAGCTTTACTGAGCCTCTCCAAGTAACACTTAAGAATGAATCTAAAGTTCAAACTGTCATTCTGTGTCTCAAGTACATTTTATTTATTTGCACACACACAGCAAAAAGAGAGAAAAAAAGTGTACGTTAATTCACAGCGGTATTGCAGTCTAAGAGGAACGACACAGAATAAAATAGATGATGGAACAAGAAACACTCATATGAAGGAACTCTGACAGAGGCTTGGTCTGAACTTAAGAACCTCTGATATTGCAATCAAGAGCACTGCCAACACAGTACAACTATAAACACAGATACGTCAGCATTATTAAACTAAAAGAGTAATGTCCAGGTGTGGTGATGATTGCAATACTGCACTATTCACCCACAGCTCCCCGGAGATCGGTTTCATTGCCAAAATGTTGACCTCTTCCTGTGCATGTAACCACAAAGATATTGAAGCTACAGTAACAAACCACTGCAGTTCATTTCGGTTCTGAAAAATCAATCATTCCCCCTGCATTGTTCACCCTACTCACTGTTATGTTAAATTAGTAAATTTAGGGTGCACTGGTGCCTTCAGGTGTTGCGGTGCTAGATAGGAAAATCCAGATTTGAATATCCCTAAAGAAGAGACGAAGAATTCATATTTGTGGGGAATGTCATATTTTGGCTTCTTCCTAAAGGCAAAATAGTGGAGCGCGGTTTATCTGAGGGTGCCCGTGATTTCGTTTTATCTAGTGTCAAAGGCTGACCTAAATCAGACAAGCTGCTAAAGGTGCAGTTCTGTTAGTTAAACTAGCAGTCTGTGCTGAAATATTTTCACAGGAAAGATACGACATACGGTTGGAGTCACGTTACTATTATTTATTTTGATGAGTTTGATGGACGTGTTATTTAGATTTTGCAATAAACTAATTTGGCATTTTCAATTTCTGTACATATTGGCGAGGAGCAAACAAGTAAATCTGTTAGTTGTCCCTCTCATATAACATACGCAAGTTGTTTGCAGGCTGCTGGGGTCCCAAAAGGAGGAGCTGCCTCAGAGCCCTCCACTAATCAGTGCAGCAAAGTCCCTGTCCTTATATTTACAGTTTTATATAGCGCGAACGGAACCTGCAGATCTCAGAACACTTTACAGGCAGTTGCTAGGACAATCACAACAGGAGTTTTTTTTATGTGTGAGGAACTGTCCAATAAAGGGGCTATAGAATGCCTTAAGGGTTAGTGTTAGAGTCTATTTACAAACCGAGTAAGAATGCAGTTTCCAAGGCGATGGCATCAGTTGAAGGGAAGCAGTTAGGACTTCATAGCCCATACATTGGTGATAAAAAGTGAGTACAGTTAGGATTGCAGGCCTAAAAAGGATTTTGCAGTTGCATTAATCAATTGGGCCGAGGCCTCTAACCAAGCTTTTTATCTCATACACCTAGAAAAAACAAGTTACTTACCTTATCTAGCACAAACTCTATCTAGACACAGATTCCTTACCTTAGTATATTTCCCAGATATCAGACTGGATCCGTAAATTTTTGAGTAGTACTGATGCCCATATAGGCAAGTGGTGGCGGTTGGAAAGTTTACTTCAAGACCCTTCTCTCTACCCTGTAGAGTTCCTGTTGAGTCACTTTCCAAAGATGTGGCCAATTCCTGTGATACTTTTAGAAATTGGATGAGTACGGCTGCCAAATGGATGGATGGTAATTGCTTGAAATTAAATTCTTCCAAGACAAAGGTCATTCTATTCTGGAATAATCTATCTTTCTGGTCACTGGCCTGGTGACCTCCAGAAATAGGCTTACTCCCTACCCGGGTACCAAAAGTAAAAAATCTGGGGGTAATGCTAGATAATGATCTGATGCTGAAGGAACAAGTCAACAAAGTCACCTCTGATTCCTATTATTCTCTAAGAATGATTAAGAAAATTGAGAACAAATAACACCTCGGATAAAGGTGCAGAGAGGGGTTACAATTTTTGGGAAGTACACCAAGCCATAGCAGGCGTATTCAAAAAAGGAAAGGGCAGCAAGGTGAACGACAACTGCACTACCTAGGCTAGTCACTATGGGTACTAACAGCACGTATGGCCCACCTCAAATGGCCAGCTGCCACATGGCCACAAATAGATTCGAGAGAAACGCAGATGAGAGGCAATACCCAAAAAGTCAATAAGTTACAGTGTACATGAAACAGAGTTCATTCCGCAGGCGTTGTTTATGTTACAAGTCTTTATTCTTCAAAAGTCTCTTTAAAAACATGTAGAAAACAGCCGAAAACAGCCAACGCGTTTCACCCTACAAAGGGCTTCTTCAAGGCTATAATTAAAAAAAGGTATCACGCTTTTCCGAGCCCAAGCAAAACGTACTAAATCTCCAAATTCGAGGGATTGGGTCATATGATATGGTTAGGCCTCCAGGGTAGTAGGCTAGAGTGCCTATAGCCTGTACAACGTATCGCTATTTCCTGTGTCCTAGCGTATTTCATCTCCAATATCAAGGAATTGGGTCTCACGAAAAAGTTAGGGCTCCAGTATAGGTAACTGGTGTAATTCAATCAGCACGTGTGTCCAAGAATCAAGCCTGTGTCCGGCAGCAGCAGCGTTACCAAGCATAGCAGGCCTACACTGTCTTGGTTGAGGGACGCCTGGCTGCCAGAATGACATTGCAGACTGCTGAAGGGAGGTTAGTTGCCTCGACGCAATCTCCATGCATGAAGGCGGAGCGTACACAAGTTGGGTGCAGGACCCTGCCCTGTTGATGGGACAGGAGATCCTCCCGAAAGGGAAGCCTGATTGGAGGACCGATGGTCATGCTCAGGAGTTCGGGATACCCTACTTTCCGCACCCAATCTGGAGCCACAAGAATGACTTGGGAAGTCGTTCCAGATCTTCTTGAGAACTCTGGGCAATAGTGGTATTGGTGGGAAGGTGCACATGAGGCCTGAAGTTCATTTGAGATGAAATGCATCGCCGAACGAGAGATGCCTTGGAAACTCCAGCACACAGAAGTGCTGACATTGCATGTTCTCGGCGGTGGCACATAAATCTAACCAACGTTCTTCCCCAGTCACAGAAGAGACCTTGCACCACCTACAGGTGAAGACGACATTTGTGTTTCACGAGGCATTGACGGCTGAGTTTGTCCGCCCTGGCATTCTCGCCAGATGTTGCATAAACAGGAATATGACCAGATGTTCCAGCCATGTCTCTTGCAGAGACTCTTGTCACAAGGTCCACGACCCCCACCCTGCCCTGCTTATTGCAATGCTACATGGCGGTGGTGTTGTCCGTGAACACATGAGCTAGCCTTCCCTTAATTGAAGGTGGAAACGCTTTCAATGCCAGGCGAATCGCTCTCAACAAGAGGTTTTTTTGTAACTGAGACTCTGCGGGAGACTAAAGTCCTCTGATCGCCACCTGTCCCAGATGGGCTCCCCAAGTCAGGACTGATGCATCTGTCACCACAGTCAGCTCTGGGTCGGAAAGAGAGAGGGCTCTGCTGTTGACCCGATCGCGGTTCATCAGCCAGTACTGCAGATATCCTGCAGTTTGCTCTGATATCCGGACCAGAGATTCTGCTGAAGCTGCGCCCACTGGGACTTCTGGACCCACCTCAGAGCCCCCATATGCCAGTGGGCATGTGTTACCAGCATGATACAGGAGGCCATGAGGCCCAGCAGTCTCAGAGTGAGGCTCATCAAAATTGAGGATAGAGGCTGAAATTTCTGAATCATAGCCTGAATATCCTGAACTAACCGCTCTGGAGGATAGGCCCGCAACTGCACTGTGTCCAGGGTAGCTCAGAAAGATAGCATCTAAGAGGGAGTCAGGTGTGACTTCGACACGTTGATAGTGAACCCCAGAGAAAGCAGGAGGTCCGCTATAGTCTGGAGGTGGAAGACGACTTCCTGAGGTGAGCCCACCTTTCACAGCCAATAATCAGGGTAGGGGAAGACTGGAACTCCTGACTTCCACAGATGGGCTGTGACCACTGTCATCTTCTTTGTGGACATCTAGTAAGGCCAAAAGAGAGCACAGTGAATTGAAAGTCTTGTGGCCCACTGTGAAGCGCATGTAACACCTGAGGGCATGCAGGACGGGTTTGTAAAAATAGGGATCCTGCAGGTCCAACGTTACCACCCAGTCTCCATGATCCAGAGCAAATACGACAGAGCTAATGTGAGCATCGTGAATTTCTCCTACTTCAGGAAGCAGTTGAGAGGGCGCAGGTCTAGTAAACAGCAGAGGCCTCCATCCTTTTTGGCAACCAGAAAGTAGAGGGAATAGCAATCATGACCTACTTCTGCTTCCAGCATCCTTTTGATGGTTCCTTTGGCCAAAACGAGCCTGCACTTCCTGAAGGAGAAGGGAGAGGTGGTCGTCGGTAAGCCGATTGGAGGAGGGTGGCATGGGCAGCGGAGGTTTGGTGAATGGAAGAGTGTAACCCGCTGAACGATTTGGGGCACCCCTTTGTCCGATGTTATGGACTGCCAGGGTGCAGGTGGTGCTTGATCCTGCCACTGACCAGATGTATGTGATGGTGAGAGAAAACCTAAAGGGTTTTGGAGGCTGCGGCTGCTGGCGGAGTGGCGGACTGGCCAGACCTCTGGCTTTGGGTCCCATAGAGCTTGTGGTAACCGCATCCCCTGCCACAAAAAGACTGGAAAGTCTGTTGACCTTGGTGGCTGGGCAGGAATGGACGCAGTTGGTAGCCTCTACCGTAACCATGGAAGGGGTGAAAGGCAAAGTGGGGCAGCTGCGGGTCATGGAGAGTCCTAGTGACCGGGCAGTGGCCCTGCTGTCCTTAAACCACTTGAGTGCCGAATCTGCATTGTTGCCAAAGACGCGGTGCCATTGAAGGGCATGTCCATAAAGGTTCCCTGGACATCCACCAAAAAGTCAGTAGATCTCAGTCAGGCATGACAACGGAGTACCACTGATGAGGCAATTGCTCTGCCTGGTGAGCTGGCTGTATCCAGTCCACAGTGTATGGCGAACTTTGCTGCGGAAATAGCCTGGGTCAAGATGGCTCGGGCCTCCTCCGAGATCATGGCCAGCACTTGCCCAACTGAATCCCAAACTGTGTGGGAATACCGGCCCAAGAGGCACGGGGTTCACCGACCACAGTGCAAGTCTGGCAGAGAACATCTTCTTGCCAAACCTGGCATCGCAGAGTTCACTCTCACCGGGCAACCAGGAGCTTCATGGATTGCTTCTGTACTGCCTTTGGATTCATAGCACAGCAGTTGGGACAGGCCTTGGAGTCGTGGCCCGGCTTCTGGCACCAGAGACAAACTAAGTGGAGTTCTTTCACAGTTATCTGTCTTTGACAGAACCACAGGGTTTAAACCCCATAGGTTTTTTAAGGGACATTCCTGCGCACACAGAGTGAAAAACTCAAAAAGGGTCAACAAAATGTCGAAAAGGTTGCGCTGATGGCGCAGAAAAAAAGAACTGATGTCAGCATGCTGGGGAGGCGCCTATATAGGCACCAAGCACACCACATCCGGTGAGGATGATGCTGAGTCGATCAACGTCATCTACTGGCGTGCAGAGTTACTGCTTGAAAATGTCTGGATCCCTTCTGACGTCTGGGGAAAATCGTAAGGTAAGGAATCTGTGGCTAGAAGACTATCAGATAGGCCTTCAACTGTGTCCAAATCTCTTTATTGTTATGATTCAGAAAACACATAGTAATCCTTAGGCAAGGATATCAATTAATGGGGTAACATCTGAGCTAGTTAACATTAGCAAAATGGAATATCTAGGGATCTGGCTTACATCTTAATTTAAAGAGAATGCATCCACAAATTATACTGGTCTGTTTAAAGAAACTATACAACCTGTTGAATAAATGGGAACATCTTTCCCTCATCAAAATAAGATGCATTAATCTCATCAAAATGGATCACAGTACCCAAGTTTCGTTACTTATTCGTATGCTCCAGATATTCCTACCCTTTGGAGGCATTAATATCTGCTTTTATTTGGGAATAGAGAGAACCAAGGAGAACTGATCACTCCCTTCAACTGCCATTAACCAGTGGGTGTGGGCTTTCCCACACTTTCTCTTCTACTACGGGGGGTCACTAGTCAAGAACATGATCAAGCTAATCCAAGATATGTCTGGCACATTCTCACATATTGTCTACTTTTCCACTTCTCCTGCTTGCTTCCTATTCAGATTTGCCAATCCACAACAGAATCTCAAACATGGAAAATTTTAAATGATCAAGGCTTATATAATTGCATGGCAGCAGATCAGCAAACACTTTCAAATTCCAACACTACACAGTTACAATTTAATTTGGAATAACCTGTTGCTCAAAGATGGTTCTAGAAGCCTACCCAACGCCACATGGGCTAAATCAGATCTCCAATTCATACACCACCTCTATAAGGATGGCATACTCAAAAGCTTCATGGACATAGTTGACTAATTCAATATTCCACATTCAGAGTTTTTTAAAATTCTTTAAGTTTATCATTTGTTTCAGTAAATATTAATCCAATACATATATGCACTATGTTAATGCGGCCTAGCCCTGTTTCCATCACTATGTTTTATCAAGAACTTGTGACCACACTACAAGATAGTGCATCTCTTTGGGCAGACAAGTGGTCTAACTGGAATGACATAGATATTACCTTATAGAAATTTACTGTATCACTTAGAACATGTCTTACTGTCACCACCTTAGTTAAACGAATACTACAACATTTACGAAATCTGTTCGATTTTATATCAAACTGACAACATTTGCAAATAGCAACTTGGAATAGCAGTTAGCTGTCCACGATGTCATGGGCTAGCATCCAACTGAGTTCACCTGTTTGCAAGCTGCCCCGGGATTCCATCCATTGTAGATACGATTTCTCCGATATCTGATATAACCCTGTATTGATACACCCAACTAATCATACCAGGCAACACTAAGTATTAACTCTAAGTGCATATATTTGCTCATCCTAATTGCAAAATTATGAATTGCCCATAATTGGAAAGATATTTCAAGTCTTGATTCACAGTTATGGACTCAAGACCTTTTAGTACTTTATTTGTTTAAAAAGCAAATGAATGACAGCAACACAATTAGGTGCTTTCTAAAGATTTGAGGTAGATTCAATCCAATATACAATTTGCCCTGCAACCAGAATGATAAAGTAAACTGGAATCAAACTAATAGAATATCAGGAGACATAAATGGAGAACAACTGGTAAAATGTATTGTGACAGTATTATGAATTAATTGCATCTACTACTTGCCCTACGGGAAAAAGGGGCTTGTGGAAATCTCAGGAAGGATTGTGTTCCAATTTCTTGTAGCACTTCCAGAGAAAGAATGTGAACCTTCTGTGCTGCTACTTTGCGGTGCAAGGTTCAGGTCAACCTTTTGGAATATTAAAATTAAAATGTGTGTATGCCCCTATCTAGATATATTAACCTATGGCCTTTCAATGAGCAGATTATCTATCAATGTATACATTTCTGCAAATTGAAATAAAAATAAACATATTTTCACTGATCATATTTAATACAGTACTTCTTATAGTGTTTAATATTGTACCAGAATTCCGTCTTCGACCATTACAGAGCCGTCTACTGTTACCCAACTAAATGATACTCATTTTAGCAATCTCAGCTGCATGAAAGGCTGAATACCTGCCAGGATTCAAACCTGTGACCAAGAGATGAAGCACAGATTCCTGTAGTGGATGCACTGAGCCACCAGATCAGGTTATCAGCACCAGGTTTGATGTGCATTATACCGATATTATGATGGCAGCTATTGGTAACAGATGCAAACTTTAGGGTTACCAGTTGATGTAGTTTCCAATGAACTTGCATGAAACAAAACAGTCAATCCAACATTACTTGTCACTGTACACCCAGGTATTAGATGATTATTTAGCCAATTTGGTGTTTTAGCAGTTTCCTGGACATCAGATAGTTTCACTGTCTCCTCAAATCTAGAGGGAGACCGTTTCAGCGCTCTGGTCCTTGTAATGGCAATGACCTGGCCCCATGTATTAGTCTTTTGCACTTATTCTACAAAATGGTCATTGCATTGACTATGGATCCTAGATGTAGCGAAGAATGTGACTTTCTTCTACAGATAATCTTGACCCATATTCCTAAGTACCTTGTGCCTAGTTCATGACATTTGATTTAGGTATGCACTGGCAGCCAGTTCTTTGCTTTTAACATGACTCAGTATAGCCCAATTTCTTATAATTAGGTGTCAACTCTGATAACGTGTGTAGTAAATACTGTCATTTGTTGATAAGCCTTTTAAGACTGGACACAATAAAATATTCCAGACTGGCCAAGACAAGTGACCTGGGCAGCTCTACTTCGTGGTTTGCTAAAGGAGTAGTAGAACCTTGTGAAGCAGTGATAGATGGAAGATCTTTCTTTTTACAACAGTGTAGCTTAAAAAAACATATCCCCAAGACAGAGCTTTACCAAAGGTAAGAAACTTGCCTTCTGATGCATACTTCTAACCACAGATTTCTCATCTTTCTAATAGGTACAAAAGCAGAACCTTCCAAAGGTGTATGGTCTGGGGAGAGGACTCGGGCCAAAAGGTCCTGCAGAACCAAGAGGCCACAGTGACATTCCCGCTCAACCTGGCTGCCATGATAGTACTGCTTCATGAACGTACATTACAATGCCCACGCTGCAAGCTGGCAGATATTAAAATCAGCCATCCCTCACACCAACCCCATTGAAGCGGCCTTGGCCCTGGTGGAACAGACTCTCAGACCCTCATAGGGTTGCTTTTTGGCTAGTGCGTAGCAGGTCTTGATTAGAGGACTATCCGCCTTGATAAGGTCCTTTTCTGCATCGCTTTACCTTTCTTTGTACATGAAAACCTGTCGAGATGATCATCTACCCAACAGTCCTTCATGCAGTCGATGTAAGAACTTTTAAAAACATATATTTGTAATAGTTTTTAGAACTGAGAGCATCAAATTTACATCTGTACAATATGCACCATTGTGTAGCCAGAATGCGAGAGTTGGCAAGACTACAAATAGGAATGTATATGTGTTGCATAAAAGAGAGCGATTCGGAATTCGAAACAAAAGTTGTTATCTCAGGTATAAAATCATGTGCAAAAAGAGATATAAACAAATCAGAACAGAAAGCAGACTAATGACTCCACCCTCCCTCTCCATTAACCATGCCATAAAGAGGTCTCTGATAAGGATTAGCAGTCTCTCCTGAGCCTTTGAGGAGTGAGGAATAGCGAAGAATGCCGGCAGAGTGATCATTTGGCCAACGTAGAATGGTGTTACAACTTTAGCAAGCTAGTGATGCATCACAACCGGTGACTTAAGAAAAGACAGCTGGTCTGATCAACACAAAATGGCTGAACGGACAGAAAAAATAACTTTTCATGGATGACTTGGAGCCATCTCAAATTGAATGCTTCAAAAACGGAAATACTCACGTGTGGCGATTGGAAACATTACGACCCGCTTGCCGCCTGGCCTGATGTACTGGGATCACCACCTAAATTATCGAAGGAAGTAAGAAACCTTGGAATAATCATGGACTCCAAGCTGTCGATGAATGCCCAAGTGGACAAACTAGCAAAATCAAGCTTTGTCACTATAAAAACGCTGCTACGAATTTTCCCTCATTTGGGATTTCCACACAAGGTCCAAGCTACCATCTCCCTTGTTCTGTCCAAACTCGATTACGCCAATAGCCTCTACCACGGATCACCTTTAACAACCATGAAAAGACTACAACGGATTCAGAACTCGGCTGCCAGACTACTCTTGCATATCAAACCGCGAGACCACATCTCACCTGCCTTGAAAGCCCTGCATTGGTTACCGGTTGCCAGAAGATCCACGTTCAAGCTACTTTGTATCACACAACAAAGCTATACATGGGATGGGACCGCTCTTCATCAGGAATAAAATCACCAAACACATTCAACAAAGGAACCTACGCTCTAAAGGGGCATCTCGCCTCAAAATCCCAAAATACAAGAAAAAAAACATGGGTGGCACATCCTTCTCTGTTCAAGCAGCCAAACTATGGTACTCTTTACCCCCCAACATAAGATCCACCGACAACCACCTTATCTTCAGAAATCTACTCAAGAATTGGCTCTTCCCCACATAAGCACCATACGCAAACAGACATTTACAGCATATTCCTCTGTATATAAGCATTTATTTTCACTATAGATATGTACCTATCTTTGTGTATTGCTTTGAATAAACATGTAGAATAATTATGTTGTTGTAAATAAATAAATTTTAAAAAAATCATCTTTGGTCTACATGTACTTACTTCCATTGTGCATCTATGTACCTTCCATGTACTTGGATCTGTGTGTCTGTTACCTTTCTCCTGAAAAAGCATATCCAATGCACTACCCTATTAGGGGATTGGTCTGAGGATAGTGGCTGTATCTCACAAAATATACTGTGCTCCTTTCCTCCTCTTTCACTTATTGAGACCGAATCTCTTTTTTTGAAAATAAAATCAGGCTCTCCAGCTGATCCTTTAAGACCAGCTCAAATTCTTCTATTTCAAAATCCTGTTCTTCCAGTGGCGAGTGAACTGATCAATCTATCTTTGTCATCCGCTTCTGTTCCCTCTTCTTGGAAGCATGCTAAGGTCATACCCCTTTTAAAGAAACCATCTTTGGAACCCTCGGAGCCAGGTAATTACCGTCCTATCTCTCAGCTGCCTTTCTTGGCTAAAATCACGGAATGCCATGTTAACTGCATTCTTACCGAGTTTGTAGAGCAAAATGATATCTTGGACTCTTCACAAAATGGCTTTCGATCCCGTCATAGTACTGAGTCTGCTCTGCTGGCAGTGATTGAAGAGATTCGCAGTAGCCTGGATGCTGGTAACTCTACGGCCTTGGTTCTTTTAGATCTAAGTGCCGCTTTTGATACCGTTTCCCATGAGTTACTGTTACTGCGGCTACAGGCGATTGGGGTCGGAGGTTTGGCTCTAGCCTGGTTTCGCTCTTTCCTGGAAGGTAGATCTTTCCAGGTTATGGTACCTCCCTACCATTCTCGGGAGCATGCTATTGGATTTGGGGTACCTCAGGGCTCGATATTGAGCCCTATGCTTTTTAATATCTACGTTCAACCCTTGGCTGTGGTAGCTAAAAGCAGAGGGTTGTCGTTGGTGTCTTATGCCGACGACACCCAATTGGTCATCACATTCTCTAAGGAGCGTCTTAATAATCTTGTTAAATTTAAAGATGATATGCAGGTGATATCGGACTGGATGACAATAAATTGCCTACAGCTTAATGCAGGCAAGTCTGAGATACTGTTGCTTGGGAAAGATAGTGACGTGGTCAGAACAATGGTGGCCTGACAAATTAAAACCTGCACCACTGCCTAAAGAGGCGGTCAAAAACCTAGGCTTTTGGATTGATAATGGCCTGTCCTTTGACATTCAATCTAAACTTGTTGCAGGGTCCTGTTTTGGACTCCTGAGGGGGCTAAAACCCCTATTGGGGTTTTTTGACCCTAAAATTCGTCAAACCATTCTCCAGGCCACAATCTTGTCTAGGTTAGACTATGGCAATTCTCTATATTTAGGTGCCAATAAATCCTGTGTTCAGCGCCTTCAAAGAATTCAGAACGCTGCAGCCCGCGCAGTGTTGGCCCTCCCAAAATCATGCTCAGTGTCCAAACTTCTACCTAAACTACATTGGTTACCTGTAGAAAAACGAATCCAGTTTAAGACACTGTGTGTTGCCCATAAAATTATGACTCAACAAGCACCTCCGGTCCTGGCAGCTTTACTTGTGCCGTATGTCCCGAGTCGCTCTTTACGCTCAGCTAACCAGGGACTCATTTGTACCCCCGAATCTTAAGAGCGCGAGCGGGTGGTCGATCTTTCAAAGTTTTGGCAGCTAAACTCTGGAACTCCTCCCAGTTTCCATCAGAGGGCTCCAGAATCATCTGGCTTTCCGTAAAGCCGTAAAGACCTGGCTTTTCCGGCTTAATTTTTTTCTTTTCCTTGAGGGCTGGGCGTTATTTGTTTATTCTTTTTAAGCCACCTGTACTTTGGGTAGCGCTGGGACGCCCCGTTGCTGGGGCAGCTACGCGCTGTATAAATCTAAACTAAACTAAACTAATGCACTACCCTATTTCTCATCCTGTACCTCTATCAATATCTTTAATCTATATATACTTACCTCCTTTATGCATCTATATACTTTCAATGTACTTATGGATCTATATATTTATCACTTTCTTCTAATTTAGCATTTCAAATGCACTACCCTATTTCTAAACCTATACTTCTCTCAATATATCCTCTGGCCCAACCATCTGACTCATCTCAAACTTCTTTCTACTACTCTTTTCAATGCACTACCCTATACATCTATCAATATATCCTCTACATCCACTCTCTCATTTATCCCAAACCCCATACCACTACTATGATCCCCAAAATAACCCTTTCTAGACTCTCTCCTACTCTACCCCTCCTTGCATCATCTGACACCTATTTTACTATACCGATCCCCCAAAACAAACCTTTATAAACTCTCCCCTCTGACTCTTCCCCTCAAAAACCCCTTTTTACTCATCCAAAAGCCTCCTCCTACTGCAATGACCTCAAAAAATAAAATAAAAAATAAATAAATCTCACTCTTCTGTCCCTCCACTATCCTTTTCAATCAAAATAACAGACTAACATGTTCACTTCTCAATTTCCATATTCCACTATACTAATTCACCACTAATCCCTTATGGGTTCCAGAGTAGCGTTTCAACACCCCATCAAGGTTACCAGCGCTATAAACGCAAACCTTTTTCCCTTTTCTACCCCTCCCCAACCCTTCTCAATCCAAATAACTGACTAACATATCCACCACTCAAATTACTTTCATGTTTTGCCATACTAATTCAACAGTAATCCTTATTGGTTCCAGAATAGCGTGCTACTCGCCAATAAAGCGCTTCAAAACCCGATCAAGGGGTAGCAAGCGCTATATAAATACAAACCTCTTTCCCTCTTCTATCCCGCAACCTACCTTTCTCTATCCAAATAACTGAATAACATATCCACCACTCAAATTACTTCATACTTCACTGTACTAATTTTTAACACTAATCCTTCATGGGTTCCGGAGTAGCTTCCTACTCGCGAGAAAACGCTTCAACACCCATCAGGGGTAACAGGTGCTACATGAATGCAAACCTTTCTTCCCTTTTATCCCTCCGCTACCCTTCTCACTCCAAATAACTGACTAATATCCACCACTCAAATTACTTTAATATTTCACCATACTAATTCAGCACTAATCCTTTATGGGTATCCGGAGTAGCGTGCTTCAACACCCCATCAGGGGTAACAAGCGCTATATACATACAAACCTTTTTTTTTTTCCTTCTGCTATCCTTCCGAATCCAAATAACTGACTAACCTATCCACCACTTAAAATTTACTTGCATGTTTCACTATACTAATTCAACACTAATCCTCTATGGGTCCCGGAGTAGCATGCTACTCGCCGAAAAAGCGCTTCGACGCCTCGTCAAGGGTAGTAAGCGCTATATAAATGCAATTACAATATAATACAATACAATACCACTTAAAACAACACATTTCTCCTAGCCTCCTACATTATGAGACATTGTAGAAGGATGTCTGGCAGCAAGGATGACATCAACCACCTTCATCAGCAAATCAAATGCATTCCATTCAATCTCCGTGTGTGGACATGTAGGTTTGTGGAGCCTCAGGTGAAGGACTTTGCCTTTTTGCTGAGAAAGAAGGTCCTCCTTAAGTGGGAGCCTGATTAGAGGGTAAATGCTCAGGAGCACGGAGTACCATACTCTTCAGGCCCAGTCTCTGGGGCAATTAGAAAGTCTTGGGTCTGGTCTGTTCTTATCTTCAGAACCCAAAGCAGGAAGCCCTTGTGCCATTTCAGCCGGAATGCGTCTCCTAACTAATGCCTTTGAGGAAACTTCACCGAGCAAAACTGCTGACACTGAGCATTCCCAATAATGGTAAATAGGTCTAGCCAGGATGTTTCCCTCTGACACCCCTCGCTTGCATAGTTCATTCATTCTGGAATTGAGGTATCCTGCTAGGTGGTTGGTGACAAGGAAGGTGTTCTACTGGACTAGACACCCCCAGAGATGTAGGGCCTTCTGATACAGGATATAGGGCCCCATTGCACCCTGTTTATAGCAGTACCACATGGTGGTTGTGTTGTCCTTAGGGACATGCACTAACCTTCCTTTGATGGATGCCAGGAAGGCTTTGAGAGCCAGATGGATTGCATGAAGCTTTAGCAGGTTGACATGGAGCTGGCTCTCTGCTGCAGGCAAGAGGCCTCTCATCTCCACCTCTCCCAGGTGCCCCCTGTCCCCAAACCAAGCAGTGACACATCTGTCTCAACCGTGAACTGTGGATGGGGAGGGGGAGGGAAAGTGGCCTGCTGCAGATCAGGTTGGCGTCTGCCAGCCATCAGTGTAGTCTCCTTCGAGATCTGAAAAGAGTGGGACAGGCAGCCGTGATGTTGATACCACTGGGACCAGAGTTTCCACTGCTAGGCCCACATGTGTCTCCTGTCTTTCAGGATGAGGAGGATGCATGAGACCAAGAAGCCTCAGACACTTCCTCACCAAACTCTAGGACGGAACCCGAAATATCGGTTTCATATATGAAATGTTCCACGCTCAATTTAACAGTGGAAATGCCAGGAATGTCACTGTGTCTAGGATTGTCCCAATGACTGGGATCCTTTGACTGGTGCAGAGATGGAAATCTGGCTTGTTGAAAGTGAATTCCAACAATGTAAGGAGTTTGGCCGTCATCTGGAGGTGGTCTATGGCGAACTGCGGCGAACACACCTTTAGCCGCTAGTCATTGAGGCACAGGAATACATGCATTCTTGATGGCACCGCCATCACTTTTGTGAACACCTGAAGGGCGTAGGTAAGGCCGAAATGGGAGCACAACAAATTGAAAGTGGTCCTGGCCCACCTTGAACCACAGGTACATTATGTGGGCCTTGCAGGACGGGTATATGGAAATATGTGGCCTGCAAGTCCAAGGACACCATTCAGTCACAGGGTCCAGAGCAGAGTGAACCTGATCCAGTGTGAGCATTCTGAATTTGTCCTTCTGCAGAAAGGCAGTCAACTGAAGGAGGTGCAGAAAAGGTCCGAGGCTCTTGTCCTCCTTCAGAACAAGGAAGTAGCACATGTAGCAACCATCTCCTTTCTCCAAGTCTATTACGCATTCAATGGCACCCTTGAAAAGTTAAAGACTGACCTCCAGCATCAGATTTGCTCCTCTGAAAATCATCCTGGATTGAGCGGAAGGTAATGAAGGGAAAAGTATTGCCCTTTTGAACATTCTGCAAGACCCAACTGTCTGACATGATGGATCTCCAGTTGGGGAGTAAATGATTAATCCAGGCTCCCATTGGCCTGGCATGAGTCACTGATGGTAAACGAAAGTGGCTTAGTACCCGTTTTAGCAGGAGAGGATGAACTGGAAGACTGCGGGCCCTGCTGGCCTGTACAAGTCCAAGGCCTCAAAAGAACTCGGCTGCCTGCTGTACAACTAGTTGGGATGGCTGGGGTTGGTGCTGAGGTAGCTCTATAGAATAACCGCTGAATTTCCTGAACTGGTGGGGAAATTGATTTGCTGGTGCCAATAAGCCGAAGGATTTTCAAACTGTTCTTGCACCAAATCAGCCTCTTCTTTGAAGAGCCTGGATTTATCAAAGGGAATATCTAGTAGATATGCTTGCATGTCACTAGAAAACCGAGTTTACCTCATCAAGGTGTGCCTTCTGAGCATGACACTAGATCTGCCAATGCAGTCAGTAGTGTCCATGCTGGCTCCTACTATGTATTTTGTCAAATCCTGTCTGCCCTGCCCTGTAGGTCAGTACAGTCCCAAGCTCTCCTAGAACTTCCGTCAAGATCTCACTGGCCATTTCCCATAAAGCATGTATGACCCTGTCTAATAAGCAAACTGCACTGATGGGTTTAAGGGACAGGCTAGCTGATGAAAAAACGTGTTTCCCGAAATAATCAATTCGTCTGGATCCACTATCTGGGAGATTGCTCAGAAAAGAATTTGGAATGACTACTTGCGAGACCTGAACAATCTGGCTCTACAGAGTAGCTTCTATGTCGATGAGAAACAGGTTGACTGACTGAAGAGGTCATGAACATGATTTAGAGCACGTAGGGCGTCAGTAAGGGCTTCATTAAACTGCAGTAATGGCTCTGATGAAGTGGGCCCTGATGGAAAAAATCTCAGTCAGAACGTTTGTTTTTGTTTCAGTGTCGAGAAACTGCAGTTCTAGTGTCACAGTTGTCCTCCGAACCACCACTGCAAATTATGTATTTACTTCTGTTGGTGGCCCATGTGCGAGTCAAGCTCTGTTTCCGGAGATGTATCTAGCCCACTGGCATTTTTATAGTCTGTACGTGGTGGATTACCAGAGTAATGGCAAGGGTGTGGAGGATAGTCTTCAACATCAGCACCATCAGGGTCCTGAGTGGCAATATGTGCTTCCTGTACTGGGTCAGAGCAAAAAAAAACACGCATTTGCAATGCAATAGGTCTCGCATTCACACGAGTTTGAGCTATTAGCATTGTTAAATGACAATGCCTTTTATTTATGTTTTGGGTTTTAAAACATAAATAAAAGGCATTGTCATTTACAATACTAATAGCTTAAACTCTCGCAAATGCGAGACCTATTACATTGCAATAAAGGGCCTTCTCGACCGCTTGCTAGACTGTAAATATCAGAGGAAGAGACTGGCCTGCGACGTCTTCAAAGTAGTGATAAATAGTGCAGTGAAGAAGATGTGTAAGTGTTGTAAATTACACAGACACAAAGTGTGAAGTGAGAGTTACATATGATCCGAGCTATAAACACTAACAAAGCACCTTTCGCTCTGTGATTACACTGTCGCGGCTCAGGAGGCAGAGCAGGAGGGGGGGGGCTATTTCCTGCCCTCTCTGTGACTTGAGTGTGCAGTGTGGCATTGCGTAATGTCATTGCTATCTTTGGCCTAATAAAAAACATTACAGCTGTAGTAGGGCCCTGGCTTCACCTCCTGGTGCAGGGCGGGCTGTGCTTTATGGCAGGCATGGAGGGAGGAGGGATGGTCTCGGCTGCAGCTCCGGCCTCGTACAGGTGCTGATGCTGTTATCAAGGCTGCTATCTGCTGCAGAGTTGACGTCCTGGGAAACTCAGGTGTGCTTGGCCCAATTGTAGAATAGGTTGGTTTTCTGGGGACTTCCAAGAGGTTAGATATGCAAAATTGGTGTGCAGTTCCTTAGAGAGAGTGTGAGTGTTCAGGTCTGTGGAATAGCCTCCTTTTGGAGGAAGTGCCCTCACACAACCCGAAGGATGTCATGCTTCATCATATGGGCCTGCTCCTCGTCAGGCCGGGGCTGCAATGCCCGACGGCACCCGCGAAGGGGCTCTTTGGCGGAGATCTTTTTGATGAAGCTGTTTAGTGCGTATGGGTGTGTGGTATGAAGTGAGTAGTGTAGTGAAGTGCAGAATAGTGCGGTACAATAGGTTTAGGAAGGACCTACTGCATACATTTTTATTCATGGGACTCACTAACCTAACTTAAAAGCAATGTGGCCCTAACTGGATACAATGGTTCTATAGGAAATGTGTGTTGTGAACAAAGGTCGACATGTTTCTTGCCATTGTTAGCCCCTACCGGGTCTCTCTGCAATTCATCAGGACCAGTTGATTCAGAAAATATCCGTAGTCTTACACTACTGCAAGGCTGGTGCTTTAGGGTGTAAGAAATGCCATAGTTACCAGCTTTGCGAGTAAATACAGGATACGGTTTACCTAGTATTGTTCGACCTGAAAGAGAAAGCAATAAAAAAGAAACCAATGTAAAAAGGCGTGACAAAAAGGCTCAAAGGCGCATGATTATATTTCATGGGAGAATCCCCATCATTGTCCGACTAGCAGTGTAGCATTGTATTTCACGGGGGGGATCCCAATCAGTATCCAACTAACAATGCCCCGTTGTGCCACAGTGGGATTTCAGAGTTTAATTGCAGAAGATGGGATCATCCCCGAGATTCGGGAGAGGTCTCGGTGATCGTAGCATTAAAAATGGAGGCAGAGGGGCATGGCCAAGATGGCGACCGAGTAGGATGTGCCTGCTCGTCGCTCAGGCTCTACACCCGGGCCCTAGCCTAAGCTTTGAGTAGCCGTACCTTAAAATTCACCTGGCAGCTCAGGGGCAACACCGGAGACTGAGTGGAATCAGTCTGTGGCCACGAGAGGTGTCTGGAGTCCCCTATCGCCGCGTTGTGGGTTGAGGAGTGGCTACTGGCGTCTGACCTAGCGTTGGGCCAAGGGGCGGAGACGCACCACAGGAGAGCAGTTCCACTACCCGGGGGCTGAGGAGTACACAGGACGTTACATACAGTAGCAGCTGACTCACGGCAGAGCGCCCCGCAGCGAACCCCATCGGCACCCCAGCACCAGGCATGGTTGCGGACGAGAGTGGGGCCCGGGCCCAGATCAAGCTGCGACGCGACACAGAGGAGGAGCTGTGTCACGGGAGCCCAGGATGAGACGACAACGATTCCTAGAAAAGGGCGCCAGTAGACCGCAGGACCCGAGCGCATTGACAGTGCCCCCCCCCCCCCTAGCATGGGTAGCGGCGTGTGGGGCCCGGTGAGGCCCGAGGAGGTGAGCGAGTGGGGGAGACGTTGTAAGCTGGACCTGGAGGCGCTTAGCGACAGCGGAGACGCACCATCTGGGGACTGGGCCCGATCGAGGGCCCGGGGGCCTGAGAGGGAGCCAGTCGGACAGAGAGGGCTGGAGCGGGAGACGCGCTCACCGCAGCCAGGCCCCAGAGTGACTAACCCACCAAGCACAGGCTACGATCGGCCAGCAAGAGCCGGGTGGGCGGCGCACTAGACATCGGGCAGGAGCACTCACCCGGACGGGAGTATCGGCCATTGTGGGCCCCGGGGAGCAGCCTGGGGAGTACCTGCTGGAATTAACGAGGGCTTTGTTGGTTCTTTCCCTATTTGTGCGACAGGTGGAGTCTTGAGGTGCCCCCCGCCACCACACACCAGACCAGAGGGACTGAAGTGAGGAAGGCCCGCATACGGGGCGAGAGAGCCGCAGTGGACAGAGTTTGGGGCAGGTCCTGGTCCCGGTCCCCGTGTCCGGGCACTAACGCGTGGGTGCCGGAGAGAAAACGCGGCCCCTCCGGGGGGAGCCCAAGGTGCAGAGCTACGGCAACAGGCCTTTACACACAATAGGGCCGTATGTTGGGGGAGATCCCGGCGGTGCTCTGATAGACCTACGAACTAGAGCCGACTGTTGAGCGGCAAATCAAGAGGGGCTGTGGCGTACTCTTCCGCGGGGATCCCGGGGACCCCACGAGGGGACAGTGTCCATCGCCGTCTTAGATAAAGCAATCATACCACTACATCGAAAACCTACAGGTACAGGGCAATCCCTGCAGCAACTGGAGTGGCGGCCCTCCCCCAAGAGCAGCAACCAGAAAGTTCATTTCCAGACCACGCGCAAGAGGGAGAGACACCGAGCATCAAGAGTTCGAACATGGTGACCGCAAAGGGGGGGAAAAAAGACAGAACAGTCAAAGAGATGTTACTTAAAACACCGGAAACAGCTATTGTGGAAGCAACGGAGTCGACGGACACTGGTGAAACTGATGCCCCACTCACGCGTGCATTCATAGAGACCTTATTGCGTCTCTATGAGAAGATTTAAAGCAGATGAAAACTGAAATTGCGCAGGAAATCAGAGAGGTGAGGAAAGGATGTGGACACCCTGGGAGATAGGGTAGACACATTAGAGACTCAGAGCTCGAGCAGGGATGAAGAGCTCGAACTCCTTCAGCAGGAGGTAATTCGCTTGAAGGACCAGCACCTAGACCTCCAGGCCCCCGCAGAAGACCTTGAGAACCGCTTTAGGCGTAATAACATTCGCATCCGCAATATCCCTCGCGGGGCGGAGGGCCAGAGCATAGCAGGGTTTGTGGAGGGTCTCTTTCGGTCGATCCTTGGCGCCCCAGAGGAAATGGAGATTAAATTGGATCGAACACATCGGGTGGGCCCCGGGAGGCCCGCTCCGGCCCCACCCCCCCCCCCCGATATTTTAACCTGCGTGCATGAATTCCAATAGAAAGAGAAAATCCTCCAAAAAGCCAGAGACTGTGGCTCTCTACAATATCAGGGGCTCTAACCTCTGTTTCAGGACTTGGGCGACGTCAACACTTTAGAAAAGGAGGGCTTTCCGGCCCATCACTGCGCACCTCCGGGACAATAAAATCCCATACTCGTGGGGGCACCCATTCCGCCTCATCTTCTGCCGAAACGGGAAGATTAGGCAATCCGCTCGGTCAGGGAGGCTCGCCAACTGCTGAACATCCCAGAAGACTCTGCAACAGGCCCGCCCTCGCCCGTTGGTTCGGGTAAGGGTCGAGGACCAGGCGGATGGAAGACGATCGGCACAGACCCTCTGAAACTACGTCCCGACCCAGAAACAATGGCGAGAGAGAGACAGGCAGTCTTGGCGTCACTGGTAGAGGACTCCACAGGCCCGGCATGAGCCTGCCGGTGGCTGAGTTTGAGTTGACGTAAGCCCATGTACTGAAGATCAGTGGTGCACCCATACCTACACAACGAGGCCGGGGCCAGGGGAGACCGGGGCGATTCAAAGAACTGGAACTCTTCCACCCCCATCCCGTGGGAATGCAATCCCAGGACATTCACATTCTGTTTTGTGTTGTCAATTCGTTATTTGTTGTTGGGGCTGTTATTCGGTTTGGGGCACTCCTCTCGACACGCCTGTGCCCCCCATATCACTCACTCAAGCGTTATGTTAGGTCAACACGCTATGCCAGTTCACACTCAACATTCTAATGAAGCACAGTGTAGTTCCTTAGCCCCTTCCCCTGGAGTACCGTGATGATCCAACCCCTTAAAATATTGACCTTGAACGTAAAAGGGTTGAACAACCCCATCAAACGTCAGGCCATTTTGTCGTACTTGGCGCACTCTAACGCCCACATTTGCTTCCTCCAAGAGACCCATCTCCTGGCAGGGGATACACATAGGCTCCGCACACGGGCATTCCCACACCAGTTTTTTTCCTCTCTATCCGCAAAAAAAGCAGGATTGGCTATCCTACTATCTAACAAGTTCCCCGGTAAGACAGGACCTAAACAAGCAGAATTAAAGGGACGGCTCTTAGCCTATTCCTTTTCTGTGGGCTCACAAAAGCTCACCATAGGGTCAGTTTATGTCCCTAACGAGGTCCAGGAGGAATATTTGTCGAAAGTAGTGCATGAAATGAGCGCTTCCCAGGATAGGGCAACCCTCCTGGGTGGTGACTTAAATATAGTTTTTGACAACGCCTTAGACAGATCAGCCCAAAGACAGGGAAAGTCAGGGGCCCTTTCCGAAGATGGGAAACAGATGCTCGCGGATGCGGGTTTAGCTGACATGTGGAGAGATAACCACCCGGCGTCTAGAGAATACTCTTTTTAGTCTCACTCGCACAAAACATACGCAAGAATCGATTACTTCCTGGGCACGGCAAGCTTAACACCTTATATCAAGCAAATTGATATCCAACCACGTACTCAGACCACTCAGCAGTTACCCTGTCCCTTTCACTGCCTAGGGACTTGTCCACTTCCCGGACTTGGCGCCTCCGTGATACGATGCTGCATAGTCCGGCGGTGGTTCAACAGATCTCTAAAGCACTGCAAAACTATCTGGAAGTGAACGATACCCCTGAAACCCAGATAGACGTTCTCTGGGATGTCCTAAAGGCAGTGGTGAGGGGAGAATTCATTGCTATTGCAGCCTCAGACAATAAGATACGCAGGGAGAAGAGAGAGCTTTTGACGCTACAGACACACGAGCTAGAGCGTATACATCAGAGGACTGGGGCACCGAGGGTATGGAGACAACTCAAAGTGACACGCTCTCAGCTAGCAGCACTCAACCTTGACAGAGCAGAGTACGCAGCATTTAGACTCCGACACAACTTTTACACAGGAGGTGACAGAGCAGGGAGACTATTAGCTCATAGGCTACGAACGCAGAGGCAGAATCCACTATCGCTTCTGTGACTGCCCCCAAAGGGGAGGAGATGGTGACTGACCAGCAAATTGCTGAAACCTTTCGCCAATTCTATGCAGAACTTTATACTGCACAAGACCTTTCCATGCAGGGCCAAACGCAATATCTCAATGGTGCTCCCACCTCCAAAATTACTGCTGACCAGGCGGAGGAGATTGCAGCCCCGATTAGAATTGAGGAAGTAATTTCAGCCATTGCCAAGCCTAAACCATTAAAATCCCCAGGCCCAGATGGCTTTTCCGCAGCATTTTTCAAAACCTTCTGTTCCATACTGGCTCCCATACTCACTAGAGTGTACAACGCTATAGGATCAACATCCGCCCTCCCCAAGTCAATGCTCGGGCCATCTGTGATTGTAATCCCCAAAGCAGGGAAAGACAAACAGCAATGTGCTTCATATAGGCCCATCTCCCTCCTTAATATTGATTTTAAGCTGTTCACGGGCGTCCTTGCATCCCGACAGTCGCTTCTCCTGCCTGGGCTGATTGACCCTGACCAGGCGGGGTTTGTGCCCAACCACCAATGCGCAGATAACACCAAGCGCATACTCCACATAGCACAACGTTTCGACACAGAGCGATTGCTATTGTCAATGGACGCCGAGAAAGTGTTCGACAGAGTGTATTGGATGTATTTGAAGGCGACGCTGCAACATTTTGGGCTCCCAGAGAGGTTCATTGAGTGGGTCTTCAGCGGATACATCAACCCAGAAGCCACTGTCCGAGTGAATTGTCATACCTCCTCCCAGTTCCTCATACAGAGAGGGACTCGTCAGGGCTGCCCTCTCTCTCCCTTGCTTTTTGCCTTATATATGGAGCCCATGGCTCAACGTATCCGAGATAACCCCCTGGTCTCTGGCATTCGCTTTGGGGGGATACACATTCACTTAGTCTATATGCGGACGATGTAATAGTGACATTAGAACACCCCCAGACCTCTATCCCGGCGTTGCTGTCGGAATTGGATCGCTTTTCCCAAGCTGCTGGATTCAAAATAAATGTCCATAAATCACAGGCCCTCAATCTTACCCTGAAGCCCTCTCTGAGAAATGCTCTCCTCATTCAATGGCCCACAGTGGCGATCCCCTACTTGGGGATTCAACTCTCGGCGACAATACCCGACACCATAACGCTAAATTATACCGCTCTGCTACAACAGGTAAGGGAAGACTTACGTAGATGGCGGGCTCATAAGATGTCCTGGCTGGGCCAGATAGCGTCCGTCAAAATGTCTATATTGCCAAAGATCTTATTCCTATTCCAGACCCTACCTTTGGAGCCACCCCCGGGCATGTTGCGCACGCTTCAGCAGGAGCTAGAAGCCTTCATCTGGACGGGCAAGAGACCCAGAATGCAGCGCAACCTTGTCTACAGGCCTCCAGGGGAGGGGGGCCTGGGGATCACAAATCTACAGGATTACTATTGGGCGGCTCAGATCAGGGCGTTCCTGGAATGGTCACACCCGGAGTCCGAAAAGCACTGGCTTTTCATAGACAGAGCGCTAGCAGGGAAATCACTATGGCAGATTCCTTTCCTACCTAAAGCGGCAGACCTAGGAATCTCTATCTCTTGTACGTAACAAGAGCTCCTCTTAAGGCTTGGGATAAAATAGCGGTCAAGAGAAATCTCACTACCTTTCCGTCCCCTTTGACTCCCATTGTTGAAAACACTTCCTTCTCCCCGGGGATGGATGCAAGGGCTTTTGCACGGTGGACATGGGAAGGAGGTAGATCGATTGGACACTTCTTCGATGAGGAGGGCCGGCCCTCTTTTGAGGACCTCCGTAGCCAGCAGGGACTCCCCGAATCAGAACGCTTTCATTATCAACAGATAAGGCACTGGGTCATGCATCCTGAAGTCCGTCCACTGGCGCAGCGTCACCTCACTGTATTTGAAAAGTGGCTACTATCTAAAACTGACAATGGGAACTAGAATTGGGAACTAGAATTAGAAAGCACGCTCACCCAGCGGGAGTGGGAGGACATCTACTACAGAGCCAAACACGCTGCACGCAACGTGGCTAGTGTAGAGACGGCCACTAAAATAACAACTTACTGGTACTACACCCCTGTCAGGCTCCACAAATGCAACCCATCTAAAGATCCTCTGTGCTGGCGCGGGTGTGGCTCACCTGGCACACTGACCCACATACTATGGGACTGCCTTAGGTTAAAGTCTTACTGGGTGCAGGTACTACAGGACATAGACACTCACTTCAATATGGAACTGCCCCGGTTTCCAGCATACATTCTTTTGGGGTTACCGAACGCTCTCATGTTCCCTCTCAAATCACGCAGGGGTCGCCAAATAGCTCTGGCCTTGGGGGCGGCTCTCCAAAATATTCTTACACAACTGTAAGGGGAACTGGCCGCCTTCCTACTCACACGGGTTGGCTGCATCGCATGTGGTACATTCTTGGTATGGAGAGGATCTCCCTTTCCCTTGTTGACAAAACTGCTTCCTTCCCCACCCTTTGGAAACCCTTTCTATCGCTGTTATCTAGCGAATTTAACTAAATCACCTGCCCTAAATATCTGAGGTTACTGCGCCTCTCTGCACGGACACAAGATGGCCCTCAAGACACAGAATAACTGTGGTGGACACTTTATAGCTGAATATGGGGGTGGGAGGAGGGGTGGGTTTTTTCTCGGGGTGGGGGGATGATGTCGGGGTTGTTAAGTTAAAGATACTATAGCTTCCCCCACATCGTGGGAGGTCTGGATATACACTTCGTATTGCTGATGTTGTATTGGTTGAATGTATAAAATTCAATAAAGAAACTTAAACCTAAAAATGGGGGCAGAATTTGTTATACTCACAGTTAAATGACGGACAAAACACACGAACACACCTGATAGGTATATCCACCCTTGGAGACGTTATGAAGGGCACCACTTTAAAGTCCTTCCTGCAGTTGCAGGTGGAATTTCAATTGCATAAAACACAATTCTATAAATATCTTCAATTGCGTCAAGCTCTCACTCCTAAGATTCTTACCCTTGACACCTTCCCAGAGTTTCAACCCCTTGAGGGCCGCCTTCTCATGGGTGATCTAGGATCTCATAAAATCCGACAGATATACCAGACCTTGACAACACACGCCAGAACGACACTACACAAGACCAGAGGGGCGTGGCAGGCAGATATACCGGACTTAACTGATGATGACGGGGCCGAGGCCATGGCTAGTCCCCGGGGCTCGGCGGTGTCCTCTAGATAACGCCTTATCCAATTTAAATACATACACAGAGTATACTATACTCGACTCCGTCTCTGGAAGATGGGGGTTATTCAATATCCCCAGTGTTTACGCTGCGGAAGAGATGAGGGAACATTTATTCATACGGTCTGGGATTGTACTGTTATACAGCCCTTCTGGCGTAAAGTCTCGACTTGCCTGGGTAGGGTATTATCCTGGGATCTTCCATACGACCCCAAACTATTTCTACTACACAGCACCGATGGGATAGGGGGGAATCGGTACAAGCAACACTTGCCCTTCCTGGCACTCACTATTGCTAAGCGTGATATTGCTCAGTTATGGAAGGGGACTTCCCCCCCCCCCGATGTTAAGGAAATGGCGAACAGAACTAGATAGATGTATGGGCGCAGAGATTGCGGTATTCCAAGCGCGAGGCTGTCCCCTAAAACACAGGAAAATATGGTTCCGATGGGTGACATACCGGGGTATAGATCTTCCCCCCTTCCCTCTCAGACCCCCTGATGTGTGAACCTCTCCATACGTCCTTGACCACAACATGCCACACACTATCTTATCATCGCTGAGGCGGGTACTCAAACATACTCACTAAAATATACGGGCAAGGGGATTGTCTGCGCAAAGTTTTCGTTGTTATATATGCAAACTGTTGTCAATTTTGTATACAAAACTGGTACTCTTGAACTATCCTTTGTTTCAATCTGTATATGCAGGGCTGCTGCCCAGAAGGTACCTTACAAAGTCAATAAAATGTGTTTTAAAAAAAAACAAAAAAAAACACACAAACACATAGTTAAGTGCGGCACAAAATGTTATCATACGTGCATAACTCCAAACAGGAGTGGGTGAAATTGACGATACCTTGTGTAGCAGATCGCCGTTCAGGACATCCCTTGTGTCTTGGACAAAGGAGGGGGTTTCTTTCAACAACCGTTTTAGGAAATGGTTGCAAAATTTTGATAGGGGTTCCAGGGTTGACCCTATACCCGACACTATGGGCCTTCCAGGTGGTGGACGTGTCCCTTTGTGTATTTTGGGGAGGGTATAGAAGTAGGGCAGTCTGGGGTTGCCATTAATCATAAAATCTGCCTCATGTTTGGTGATCCATCCCTGGTTCAAAGCAATTGTCACTATAGCCTTGATTTGCGTGGTAAGACGTTTGGTGGGGTCTTCCTGTAGTGGTATGTAGTACCGTCTGTCTTGTAATTGACGGAGGCACTCGTTCCTGTAGTCGGTGGTCGACATTATTACTTTCGCGCCCCCTTTGTCAGCCTCTCTAATGGTTATTGTGGTGTCACTTGCCAGTGTACGGATCGCTTCATTTTCCAACTTAGAGGTGTTGTGAAAAGCCCTGCTCATTTTGTTGTTGACTTCTTTAAGCACAGCCTTTTCAAAAGTAAGGACCTCTGCCGGTACCACACTTGCATTAGGGGTGAAGGAGGAAGCTTTGCGTAGACCCGAGTCAGTAGTGGGTGTCTCAGGTTGACCTGCAAAGAAGGCTTGCAATCTAATCTTGCGGAAAAAAATTGTGGAGTTTACAATTCGTTCTGAAATGGTCTAGTCTGGGCGTGGGGACAAAGCCCAATCGTTGATTGCCTGTCCTGCTTTGAACCTTCTCTCCCCCCACACAGGTCACGAGTAATGACGAGCTCTGCTAACGCTCTCGTCAGCTCAGACCTCAACAGCGTGGGGTGAGTGTTTCTCCTTGTCCATAATCGGTTAACATAAACGGCGATCTGCTACACATGGTATCGTCAATTTCACCCACTCCTGTTTGGAGTTATGCACGTATGATAGCATTTTGTGCCGCACTTAACTATGTTTTAGTGTGTTTTGTCCGTCATTTAACTGTGAATATAACAAATTCTGCAAATTTAATGCTACAATCACCGCGACCCCACCCGAATCTCGGGGATGGTCCCGTCTTCTGCAATTAAACTCTGAAATCCCACTTTGGCACAACTGGGCATTATTAGTTGGATACCGATTGGGATCCCCCCGTAAAATACAATGCTGCACTGCTAGTCGGACAATGATGGGGATTCCCCCGTGAAATATAATAATGTGCCTTTGAGCCTTTTTGGCACGCCTTTTTACATTGGTTTCTTTTTTATTGCTTTCTCTTTCAGGTCGAACAATACTGGGTAAATCGTACCCTGTATTTACTCGCAAAGCTGGTAACTATAGCATTTCTTACACCCTGAGCACCAGCCTTGCAGTAGTGTAAGACGAAATGGTTACTTACCAGTAGGAGTAGTTTTGCAGCTTGAAGAATTTTCTGGATTCACATGCTGTGCATTATTCCGCCATCTAGTGATTGGGTTCAGAATAGCCCTTGTTTTTTTTTTCTCGTTTTGGGTGCTGTCGACCACCATTTGGTGCCAGGTACGTCCCCTGTGTGAAGTCAGACAGCGCCCTGGAGGTCGTTGCGCGTGGTAGCCATCTTCGGATTCTTTTTTCTGTTTGTGTTCTTAGTTAGAAGTTATGTCAATGGTTATTTAGATAATTACTGTAAATCTCTTCCCCAACTGTTTGTTTTCCTCGCATGGGAGGTCGGGTGGGTCGTATGTGAATCCAGAAAATTCTTCAAGCTGCAAAACTACTCCTACTGGTAAGTAACCATTTCGTTTTGCAGCGTGAATCTTTTTCTGGATTCACATGCTGTGCATCACATTACGTAGCGGTTTTTCCCGTCTTGGGGAGGTTGTGGTAAGAGGAAGACTTTGCGAACAGGTGTTGGAGTACTTTCTGTCCTATTTGTGCTTCCTTATTCATTTGTATGTCCACACAGTAATACTTTGTGAACGTGTGTGGTGATGCCCATGTAGCTGCTGCACATATAGTGTCTATGGGCACATTGGCCATAAATGCCAGGGTTGCTCCCTTCTTTCTTGTGGAGTGAGCTGTTGGCTGTGTTGTTAATTCCTTATTAGCTGTGGCATAGCATATTTGGATAGCTTGGACTATCCATCTTGCGATTGTTGCCTTTGTGACAGGTGATGCTGTGTTGGTGTGTGCGTAGGCCACAAACAATAGTTTGGATTTTCGCGTTTGTTCTGTTCGTTGTAAGTAGTAAAGTAGTGCCCTCCTTACATCCAGGGTATGGAGGCTTCTTTCTCCCTTAGTCTTTGGGTTTTTGAAGAAGACCGGGAGGAGGATATTTTGGTCTAAGTGGTATTTGGATACCACCTTTGGCAGGACCTGTGGGTTTGTTTTTAAAATTACCTTGTCCTTGTATATTTGCATGTATGGTTCCTGTATGGTTAATGCTTGTAGAACAAGTTACTTACCTTCGGTAACGATATATCTGTAAGAAACATTAGTAGTGATAGATTCCTTACCTTAGAACATCCCCAGGCGTCAGTCTGGATCGTTTTCGTCAGCAGTACCCCTGCGCATCGGAAGGTGGCGTCGTGCGGCTCCGCGTCCGTCGTAGGCGTCGTGATCGCCGGGATGACGTTGCGGCAGCTACTTAGACGCCACCCTCGCGCGCTGACGTCAGTTCTGTACACGACTTTCTGCGCCAGGAACGCAGAGCCATGCAAGATACTGACCACTGGTGCATTGAAACTAGGGCCCTGAAAGGGATGACCTTAACCCTAGAAATCAGTTCGCAGAACGGGGAGGATGGGTGGGGCGGTAAGGAATCTATCACTACTAATGTTTCTTACAGATATATTGTTACCGAAGGTAAGTAACTTGTTCATCTGAAAGAAACACGTAGTGATAGATTCCTTACCTTAGAATAGATACCCCAGCAATACCAACCCCGGGGGTGGGTCTGCGAACCAAGATCACACCAGAAAGTCACGGAGAACAGAACGGCCAAAGAAGTCGTCTCTACGGACTTGGCTGTCAAGGCAATAATGCTTAGTAAAAGTGTGCAGCGAGGCCCACGTGGCTGCCTGACAGATGTCCTGCAGGGGGACACCACGTCCCAATGCAGTAGTAGCTGCTGTTGCCCTGGTAGAATGGGCCCGCAGCCCCACCGGAGGCTCCTTTGAAGCTAGAGAATAGCAGGCTTTTGTACACAAGACAACCCAGCGGGAGATAGTCCTCTTGTGTACAGCCCGGCCTTTCTTGGCGCCTACGTAGCCAACAAAGAGCTGGTCATCCACCCGGAACTGTTGTGTGCGGTTGAGGTAAAATGAGATTGCACGTTTTGGGTCCAGACGGTGGAGCCTCTCTGGAAGGGTGCGGAGGCGGAAAGAAAGTGGGCAAGGTGATAGTTTGCCCGATATGGAAGGCAGTAACAACCTTTGGCAAAAAGGATGGACGTGTGCGTAGCACAACCTTGTCCGGATGAACAGACAGAAAAGGAGGTTTACATGAAAGAGCCTGGAGCTCACTCACGCGCCTAGCGGAGGTGATGGCAACCAAGAAAGCAGTCTTCAAGGTTAATAAACGAAGAGGACAGTTGTGAAGCGGCTCAAAGGGAGCGCACATCAAATAAGTAAGAACCAGATTCAAGTCCCACTGTGGCATCACAAACGGAATAGGAGGGAAAAGGTGAGTAATGCCTTTGAGAAATCTATTTACAACAGGGGACTTGAAAAGAGAGGGCTGATCAGGTAGCCTGAGAAAGGCTGAAATTGCAGAAAGGTAGCCCTTGATAGTGCCCAGAGCAGAGCCCTGCTGGGCTAAAGAGAGAAGGAACAGTAGGACCTCAGAAAGAGGGGCAGAAAGGGGATCCACAGCCTTTGCTGTGTACCATGCCACAAATTTGTTCCACCTGCAGGCGTATACCGATTTAGTGGAGGGACGCCTGGGTGCCAGAATGACATCACAGACTTCGGGAGGCAAGTGAAATGGAATCAACTGTCGCCGCTCAATCTCCACGCAAGGAGGTGGAGGCTGGACAGGTTCGGGTGGAGGACCGTCCCCTGCTGCTGCGACAGAAGATCCTCCCGAAGAGGCAGTCGGATCGGGGGATCCACGCTCATACTGAGTAGCTCGGGATACCAAACTCTTCGAGCCCAGTCCGGAGCCACAAAAATGACTTGGGCCCGGTCGCGTCTGATCTTCTTCAGCACTCTGGGTAGAAGTGGTATAGGCGGAAAGGCGTACAATAGACCCCAACTCCACTCGCGACGAAAAGCGTCGCCGAGCGAGTGCCGCCTTGGAAATTCCAACACGCAGAACTGCTGACATTGCGCGTTCTCTTCGGTGGCGAATAGATCTAACCAAGGCTCTCCCCACTGTTGAAAGAGACCTTGCGCCACGTCCGAGTGAAGACGCCATTCGTGATCCATCATGCACCTGCGGCACAGTTCGTCCGCCCTGGCGTTCAGTGAACCTGCCAGGTGTTGAACCACCAGGGAAAGGCCCTGATGTTCCAGCCATGTCCAGAGGCGCAGAGCCTCCTGACATAGGGTTCACGACCCCACCCCGCCCTGTTTGTTGCAGTACCATATGGCGGTGGTGTTGTCTGTGAACACCTGCACTACTCTCCCCTTGACAGAGGGAAGGAATGCTTTGAGTGCAAGTAGGATCGCCCGGAGCTCCAGAATGTTGATATGGAGCTTGGACTCCGCCGGAGACCAGAGTCCTCTGATCTCCGCCTCTCCCATGTGGCTGCCCCATCCCAGGAGGGACGCGTCCGTCACCACTATGTGCTCCGGTTGGGGAAGGGAGAGGGATCTGCCGCTGACCCAATGCTGGTTCGTGAGCCACCACTGCAACTGTCTTGCAGTGCCCTCCGAGATCTGGACGTAGTCGAACAGATTCCCCTGATGCAGTGGGACCTTCAGGTCCCACTGCAGAGCCCGCATATGCCATCTGGCATGATTGATCAGCAGGAGGCCATGAGGCCCAGCAGCCTCAAGGTCATCCTGACCGAAACCCAGGATAAGATTGGAATCATAGCCCGAATATCCCGGACTCGCTGTTCCGGAGGATAGACCCGAAACTGCGCTGTGTCCAGAACTGCTCCGATGAAGAGGAGCTTCTGAGAGGGAATCGGGTGCGACTTCGGCACGTTGATGGAGAACCCCAGCAAATGCAGGAGCTCAGCCGTAGTCTGGAGGTGGGAGACGACTGCCTGGGGTGAGCCCGCCTTCAACAACCAGTCGTCGAGATGGGGGAAGACTGAAACCCCTGATCTGCGCAGATGAGCTGTGACCACCGCCATCACTTTCGTGAACACCCGAGGGGCGCTGGTAAGGCCGAAAGGAAGCACGGTGAACTGAAAATGCTCGTGGCCTACCGTGAACCGCAGGTAACGCCTGTGGGCCGGCAGGACGGGGATATGAAAGTAAGCGTCCTGCAAGTCCAACGCTACCATCCAGTCTTGTGGGTCTAGGGCAGACAAGACCTGAGCAAGTGTGAGCATCTTGAACTTCTCCTTTCGGAGGAAGAGATTGACGTTCCGAAGATCCAAGATAGGACGCAGGCCCTTGTCCTTCTTTGGAATCAGAAAGTAGTGGGAATAACAACCACGACCTACTTCTGGCGTTGGAACGCACTCTATGGCTCCTTGGCCAAGAGGGCCACAACTTCCTGCTGGAGAAGTGCCAAATGATCCCCCGACATGCGGTGGTATTGAGGTGGCATGGCTGGAGGGGTAGTCTCGAAGGGGAGGGAGTAGCCCCTTCGGACTATCTGTAAAACCCACCTGTCCGACGTGATGGTGCGCCAGTGGGGGAGTTGATGGCAAAGCCTTCCACCCACTGGCGTTTGGTGGGCCTGAAAGGTCGGACTAGGAAGGTTTGGAGGCAGTGGTGGCTGGGGTGGTGGTGGACTGACCAGCCCGCTGGCCCCCTGAACCGCCGCGGCGATTCCCACGTCTGCGGCCGCGCTTGGACTGTTGCGCCGGCCTGTGGCTCTGTTGCGAACGTGGTGGGTTGCCCCTTCCGCGAGCACGAAAGGAGCGAAAGGCAGAAGGCTGAGGAGGCCGTGTGGCCGAAAGGCCCAAGGACTTGGCCGTAGCCCGTGAGTCCTTAAATCTCTCCAAAGCACTGTCTGCCTTGTTGCCAAAGAGGCGAATGCCATCAAAGGGCATGTCCATCAAAGTGTTTTGGACATCCCCCGAGAAGCCAGTTGTTCTCAGCCAGGCGTGGCGGCGGAGCGCCACTGTCGTGGAAATCGCCCTGCCCAGCGAGTCGGCGGTGTCAAGGCCACAACGGATCGTGAACTTGGCTGCATCTCTCCCCTCAGCAATAGCCTGGGAGAGTAGTGTCCGAGCCTCCTCCGGACACTGAGGCAGCACCTGCGCCACCGTATCCCACAGAGAGTGAGAATAACGGCCCAAGAGGCATTCGGTGTTCACCGACCGCAGCCCTAGACTGGCGGAAGAAAAAACCTTCTTACCAAATTGTTCCAGCCTCTTGGATTCCCTGTCCGGGGGTGCGGTAGGGAATGCGCTTGGGGAAGCAGAGGCTTGGACAACCAAGCTCTCAGTGGTGGGGTGTTGGGAGAGGAAGATGGGGTCGCCCGGGGCCGGGCGATGGCGTCGGGCCACGTTCCTGTCCACAGGAGCCCCTGTGTTGGGCCTGGACCAAGAGCCCAAAAGAATGTCCGAAAGTGCGTCATTAAAGGGCAGCAGTAGTTCCGCAGAGGTAACTGATGGCTGAAGCACTTCCGTCAGGAGGTTAGTCCTGACAGCCACAGTAGGTAGCTCGAGGTGGAGAGCCCCGGCTGCCCTACGCAACACCACAGAAAAAGAAGCACCCTCCTCCGTAGCCACGGTAGGAGGAGACAGCATGCCAAGGTCTGGAGAGGTGTCCAGACCACTGGCATCCCCCAACTCCTCTGCCCAGTCCGGGTCATACTCGCATTGAGCAGCAAGAGGGTCCTCAGACCCCTCCCAGTCCTCCCCTTCCTCCTCATGCTGTTGTACAGGCAGAAAAGGAGGAGGATGGAGATAGGGAAACAGATTCCCAAACGGCGTCGGAATCGGCATCGGTCGACACCGTTACTGCACCGTCTCCACTTCGGGGCTGAAACAGGGGACGACGATGTCGTCCGGCGCGCCGGGCGACGCGAAACGTGGTGCCGGTGGGGTCGACGTGGGTGGAGGTGTCACGAGATCAACCGGCGTCGACCGGGATCCACGGGAGTCCTGCGGTGCCGAGGCCGGAGCCGACGCCAGAGCCGCCGGCGTCAAAGGGCGAGGACTCCCAGTCGGGCCCGCGGGGCCCGAAGGCGCACCGGCGGGGCCCGATGGCCCAAATAGGCGAGCCATAGCGGACAGGAATTCCTGCACCTGGGCCGGAGTCGCCGATGAACCCGGGAAGGGCGGGTAGGTCACCGGCAACTGCGTAGGCTCCGCCGGAGCCGCGGGGGTGGCACCATCCGCACCCTCAGCCAAGTCGCGCGACTGGCGAGGGGAAGTCGGGGAACGATGACGTTTCTTCGACTTCTTTTGGCGCTTCGCCTTACCTGACCCCGAGTGCGAAGACTTCGATTCGGACGACTTCCGATGGTGGTGGCTCCGTGACCGGTCCCTCGACCTCCCTCTGGACCGGGACCTTTCACGGCGCGGAGCCGACTGCCGGGCTTCAAGCAGCTTTCGGGACTGCTCCCACAAAGACTTCGGTGCCATGGACTGGCAGTCGGGGCACGACTTGGGGTCGTGGTCGCGCCCCAGGCAGAAGAGACACACGCGGTGCGGGTCCGTCACCGACATCATCCGATGACAGTCCTCGCAAGACTTAAACCCGGGCATCTTTAACTGCACCAGGAGTCGTATCGACTCAAAAAGGTGAGACAAAAAATCTCAAAAAACTCAGTCAAAAAAGACTGGGGGTACCGCTCTCTCCGGATCTGCGCTTGCTGGCGCGGAAAAAGAAAGAACTGACAGCGCGCGAGGGCGGCGTCTAAGTAGCTGCCGCGACGTCATCCCGGCGATCACGACGCCTACGATGGACGCGGAGCCGCACGACGCCACCTTCCGACACGCAGGGGTACTGCTGACGAAAACGATCCAGACTGACGCCTGGGGATATTCTAAGGTAAGGAATCTATCACTACGTGTTTCTTTCAGATACTCGCTTACTCTCCGTAAGGATGTTATGGCAGTGAGAAAGGCTGTCTTTAAGGCGATATGCTTGACTTCTGCCTTATGCCTGGGCTCAAATGGTTTCGTCATTAGTTGCGTGACCACTGTATTTAGACTCCACATGGGCACTGGTGCTGTTCTAGGGGGGGGCAATTCTTTTTGATCCTTCTAGGAATCGTTTGATGACAGGCCTTGTGAAGAAGCTTTTGCATGCTCTTCCCCTGGTGTATGCTACGATAGCAGCGAGGTGCACCTTTATGCTTGAGTAGTTGATGTGGCTGGTTAGGAGATGAGTTAGATAGGTGATCACTGTTTCTTGTGTGGTGATTGAATTTATGTGGTTATTAGCTGTGCACCAGGAGGTGTATCGCTTCCATTTTGCGGTATAACATTTTCTTGTATTTTGCTTTCTTGCCTCCTTTAGGATTTCCATTGTTCGTTGAGGCAGGTTGGGGTGGCCAAACTCTATGTATTCAGGTGCCAGGCCGCTAGTTGTAGCGCCTTTGGCTCCGGGTGGAAGATTTGGCCCTGTTGCACTGTCAATAGGTCTTTTCATGTTTTCATCTTGATCATCCTTCCCCTGGACAGTTCTAACAGGATTGAGTACCATGTCTGTCTTAGCCATTGCGGGGCAATGAGAATTAGGTTTGTTCCTGGTTGTCTTGTCTTTTCTAGCACTCTTTGGATTAGGGGTATTGGAGGAAAAGAGTATGCAAATGTCCCTGACCAGTTTAGCAACAAGGCATTCCCTCTTGACAGGTGGGGTGGAAACCTTGAGGCAAAGAATTGGCATTTCTTGTTCTGTATTGTTGCAAACAGGTCTATCACTGGTGTTCCCCAGAGATTGGAGATGTATTGTACTGTTTTGTGGTTCAGCTCTCATTCGTGTGAACAGTTTCTCTGTCTGCTCAGCTGATCTGCTGTCGTGTTGTCTACTCCTGGTATTTGTACTGTTTGCAAATTGATCGCTTGGGATACTGCCCATTGCCAGATTTCCTGTGCTAGCTTGCTCAGTGGGAATGATTTTGTACCTCCCTGTTTGTTGAGGTAGAATATTGTTGTGGTGTTGTCTGTTTGGATCAACACAGTTTTCACCTGAATGTGTTTCTGGAACGCTTTCAGTGCTAGGAACACAGTTTTCATTTCTAAATAGTTGATGTGTTTTATGGAATCCTGTTCGTTCCATTGACCACGTACTTTCAGCTGTTTGAGGTGCGCTCCCCATCCGCTGAGGGATGTGTCTGTAGTGATTGTCACAGAAGGAGTTGGGGTCCTAAAAGGTCTGCCTTGTGCTATGTTGTTGGATGCCCACCATTGTATTTCTGCTTGCAGCTTGTGCGTAACAACCACTAGATCCTCCCAACTCCCTGTGGCTTGGGACCAGTTGTTGGTCAGCCATTCTTGAAATGGGCGCATGTGTAGGCGGGCGTGAGGAATGAGTGGTATGCATGATGCCATCATGGCCACAATTTTCATGACCCTCCTCACTGTCAGAGACTGACCCTTGTGGTAGAGTGATGTTTCTTGCTTTATTGCCTGTATTCTCTTCTGCGTCGGGTACGCCCGCGCGTTTCTTGAGTTTAATCTTGCACCTAGGAAAGACTTTTCTCTTTCTGGTTTTGTGGATGACTTCTTGTGGTTTATAGAGAAACCTAGATCTTGCAGCGTGTGTATAGCTGTTTGAATGTGCTTGAGGCATTTCTGTTTTGTATTTGCCCTTATGAGCCAGTCGTCCAGGTAGGGGTAAACGTGTATCCCTTCTCTTCTTAGGTTTGCCGCCACTGCGACTAGGCACTTGGTGAAAACCCTTGGTGCTGACTTGATTCTGAAAGGGAGTACCTCGAACTGATAGTGCGTTCCCCTGTGTAGGAACCGTAGGTATTTTCTGTGTTTTTCGTTCATAGGAATGTGAGAGTAGGCGTCTTTGAGGTCTATTGTTGCCATGTAATCTCCCCATTGGATTTGGGGAATTATTTCTAGTAGCATTGCCATTTTTAAGTGTTGTGTTAAGATGAACTTGTTTATGAACCTTAGGTCCAGGATTGGTCTTAGTGATAGGTCCTGTTTGGTTACTAGGAAGTACGGTGAATAGTTTCCTTTGAAAACCTCCTGTTTTGGTACTAATTCTATTGCTTGTTTTTGCAGTAGTTCCTTTATTTCCAAATTTAACTGTATGAGTTCTTGTTTTAGGAATTGTTTTGTTTTTGTTGGGTTTGCAGGTGGTGTCTTTGTTAGTTCTATGCAATACCCGCATTTCACCAGATTTAATATCCAATTGTCTGTTGTGATTTTTTGCCACTGTTTGAAGAATTGTGATATTCTTCCCCCCACTGGTGTTTGATGTGGGTCCTCTTGTACTTGGGAGTCAATTTGAGCCGTTTCCTCTTCCTCTAGAGGGCTGGCCTCTGCCCCTGCCTCTTCCTCGAAAGGGCTGCTTGGGTTGTTGTTGCCAACCTTGGTATCCTGATTGTTGGCCTGTTTGTTGTCCAGTTTGTTGTCCATTGCCCTTGGCCTTATTGCTGTTGTGACATTTACTGTCCTTGGCCAAACGCACCTCTTCCTGTGGGTTTTCTGTTGTTGAACCCACCTCTTTTGAAGGTACCTCTTTGCTGCAGGGCTCCCATCGCTCTGGCTGTTTCATTGTCCTTTTTGATTTGTTGGAGGGATTCGTCTACCTCCTTCCCAAATAGTGCGTCCCCTGTGAAGGGCCTGTTGATGATGGAGGTTTTTACCTCTTGTTTGAACCCTGAGATCCTAAGCCAAGCATGTTTTCTTAGGGTGGTGCCTGTGCACATTTGCCTGCTGGCAGTTTCTGCTGCATCTAGTGCAGATTTGAAGCGTGTGTTAGCGATGTTTCTGCCTTCTTGGACAATAGATTTTCCTCTCTTTTTGTCCTCATCAGGGAGCTTGTTGATGAGCTCTTCTATGTCGTCCCACTGCTGGTGTCCGTATCTGTTCAGGAGTGCGTTGGAGTAAGCAATGCGCCATTGTGTCGCTGCTTCTTTCTCCATCTTTCTTCCCACCATATCCATTCTCATACTTTCTTTTTCTGCTGGGGGTCCATTAGCTCTTCTTCTGGCTGTGGTGACGATGATGGAGTCAGGCACAGTGTTGCTCTGAATATATTTAGGGTCCTTGGAGGAGGCCTTGTACTTTTTCTCGACCCTTGGTGTCACCCCCTTGCTTGAGGCTGGTTCCTTAAAGGCTTCTTTGCCCTGGTCTAGGATGCTTGGTAGCATCGGGAATTTCGGTGTTGAGGTCATTCCATGTGTCCTTGAAATTTTCGGAGGCTTCTTCTTCTTCTGGAGCGTCTCCGTAGTCCTCGGGATTTTCTTCGCGAGGTTCGGGGGTTTGAGGGGATTCGAGGATGTCCTCCTCTTCTCCTTCGGCGTCTTCCGCTTCTTTGGCGTTGATGTTTTCCGGTTCGGTGACCGGGACTTTCGGAATCCGGAAGTCTTGAAGTGACGCATCAAACTCCTTTTTCTTCTGGAAGAGCATCGCCATCTCGGCCTCGAGTCGTTTTTTCTTCTTTTCGACCTCGAGTGCTCTCTCGGCGTCGGATACCGAAGACTTTCTTTTCTTGCTTGCACTTGCGTCCTTCGACGGTGTCGCGCTTCCCTTCGGGGGTTCGTGTTCGACCCTTGTTTCGGCGTTTTATGTGATTTTCCCTCTCCGGTATCCTTTGGTAAGGTTCCGTGGGGTTCATTAGATTGCGGCTGACCTTCGATCGCCTTTTTATTTGGCGTCGGGCTGCCTTGGGTTGCGCCTTTCCTTCGTGGCCCTTTGGTTCTGACGGATGTGTATGGTGTCTTACCTTATCCGTCTTCTTCCCTGTGTCGCTCGCCTTCTTCTGCGCGCGTGGTTTCTCTGAGTCTTTTTCCAGAATTTCGACGTCCGATCCCTCGTGCGTCGACTCTGCTGGCATTCCCTGGTCCTCGTTGTCACTGGACAGGCCCAGGTCCTTAAGAGAAGTCTTCTTCGATGTTTGAGACATGGTGGCGTGGTGGGCCTTTCTTTGCTTTCGATGAGTCCGGAGTGTTTTTGGCAGGAACGTTGCGCAGGCTTCACAGTCCTTTGTCCTTATGGTCCTTCGGTAGGCAGAGGTTGCACACGTCATGTGGATTGCGTTGTGCAAACTTGTGGTGGCTCTCGGGGCAGAACTTGAAAAGGGTATTTTCCATGGCCCCTACCTCGCCATTTGTCGACCTTAGAAGTCTTCCGTGTCAATCCCGGAGTCCTGTTATTATCTTCGGTTGCGTCGTCGACGTTCGGTGTAGTTCACTCAAACTTTTTTCGGCCTTTTCTTCTTTTTTCGGGGATATCCTGAAAAACTTCAGAGCTTCCCATCTTGCTTCCAGACCCAACGGCGGAAAAAATAATCTGAAGATGGCTACCACGTGCAACGACCTCCAGGGCGCCGTCTGACGTCACACAGGGGACATACCTGGCACCAAACGGTGGTCGACAGCGCCCAAAACAATAAAAAAAATAAAAAAAACAAGGACTATTCAGGACCCAACCACTAGATGGCGGAATACTGCACAGCATGTAAATCCAGAAAATGATTCAAAGGATTCATGCTGCAAAACTACAGATATTTTCTGAATCACCTGGTCCTGATGAATTGCTGAGAGACCCGTTAGGGGCTAACAATGGCAAGAAACATGTCGACCTTTGTTCACAACACACATGCCCTATATGACCATTGTATCCAGTTAGGGCCACATTGCTTTTAAGTTAGGTTAGTGAATCCCATGAATAAAAATGTATGCAGTAGGGCCATCCTAAACCTATTTTAGCGCACTATTCTGCACTTCACTACACCACTCACTTCATTCCACACACCCACACGCACCAAACGGCTTCATCAAAAAAATCTCCGCCAAAGAGCCCTTTTGCAGGTGCCCGTCGGGCATTGCAGCGCCGGCCGACGAGGAGCAGGCCCATATGATGAAGCATGACATCCTTCGGGGTGTGTGAGGGTACTTCCTCCAAAAGGAGGCTATTCCACAGACCTGAACAGTCACACTCTCTCGAAGGAACTGCACACCAATTTTGCATATTTAATTCTAGTTAGGGAGTACGTGTGCTGGACCTGCTTAAACAAGCTCTCGGTTCCTCTTGTTTTGAGGACTTCCAAGGAGTGCCAATTTTATCCTGAAGCTCTCCAGTCTTCTCATTAGACTTCGAATGACAGGAAGGTGTTGAATCCCGCTTCACCATTTTATGCGGGTAGTTGGATTTTGATTTTGACTTATCAGAAGACTTTGAGCAGGAATTAGACCTTTCGCAGGAGCAACATTGTGACCGGGCCTGCGGCCTAGTGCGGGACTGTGCTTCATCTGGAACCTCTTTTTGTGTTTGGCAACATAGAGGTTTGATTCCCGGTCCTATATGGTCCCATGGGTGCACTAGAACAGAAAATAGTCTGGAGACCAAAATAAAAGTGGCCCCATTTGTAAATTAGAAAGCTAATAAAGTGACCCATGTTTGCAAAACTGGTCAGTTTTGAACGTGTTAAGACATTCTATGTAAGTGTTTTGCAAGGTATCGAAGACTGCATGAATTCAAGCTTGCTGCAATGCTTGTTTTAATATCAGGGAAATCAATAGTACAAATTGGCACAGCAGACCATAAAACAGGCCCACAAACAGCCCAAAAAAACAGGCCAGACACTGACTTGTCAAACCAGCCAGTCAGACACTGCCTAATTGTCCAATAGGCCATTTCGACCCTGGATGGCCATAGATGCATGAGGGCAGACTTGTCGCACGACTTGAAGTCGTATATGGAGCCCAAGCATCAAAGACATATCTCGTGTGGGTCCAAAACCAACATCTGCTTCTCGCGGTCTCGGCACAGATTGTATCCTGTTGTTTTCACTGGAGACCTCGTTCCCTTGCGGAATGTCGAAAATGTTGTAATCGTCAGAAGGCCGACAAATTGGAAGTGGCGCTTTGGATCCGCATGGGAAAGCACAGAAATAAAAGAACTGACATCAGCATGCAAAGGTGGCGTGTATATATGGCTCTGCTCTGCCACTTCTAGGGTGCTACAGGATCACTGCAGAGCCGGCAGTGCTACCTACTGGCGTGCAGATGCACTGCTAAGAAACAATCGCCCAATTCTATCTGGCTCCTGGGGATATTCTAAAGGTGAGAAATCTACGGTTAAAAGTATCCATTAGAAGTGTTTCTATAGTGTCTTGAAGCCAATGTGTTATAGGTACACACACACATACGGATAGCCACTGGGTTTTCATCAGCACAAAGACCACAAGATACAAGGACAGGTGATTAACTAAAAGGTGGAGGCTTTAATCCATAGAGAAACCATAAGTACTAATCAAATTGAAAATCTGAAGTCACAAATAAGTGCTTCGAAGAAACCCTTTCTAAAAGCGTGTCTTGAGACCTAAATAAAAGAGTTACCTACTAAAGCACAACACTGCCGTCTCGGCAAAGACTGTCAGTTGCTTGGTGGGCCACATGGAGAGTCGGTCACTACAATTTTCAGATAAGTAGGAGCATGAAGGGTTTTTATGGCATCATGACTTAACAGAACACACATGCAGATGAGTACCCCATGTGTTTTCAATGTTAACACGTTATGAGTCAGTGTATGCCCACCACCTTTCCTAATTGATCCTCTGATCACACACCAATCTCGAATAATTCAGTATTTTTCTCTCTTTTAACTTACTTTTCACATAGCTGCATCCGACTCTGAAACTCAAAATTTTTGATTTTCCCAAAATGGTCTTCTTGAACTATTATACCTGAAAAAATGAGAAATTGTGGACAGGCGATTCACCAGGCATGAGAAGTCTTCTTTCTGACCTTCTTTCCACTACTCTATTGAGCTCAAAACTATGCAACATAAATGTGAGTAGTTTCCTCTGTAAATTAATTATTTCCTCTACAACTAAAGCAGGAAACTCAGGGCACTCCTCATTTCTATGCTCCATTATTCTTTATAGCTGCAGAACAGCATGAAGATCCTCAAAAGCAAGACAATCTTAAGGTCTTGAAATGCATATGGAAAAAGTACTCACAGTACTGCCCTCTCTCACTGTTGTTTCATGGCTATGGTCAACATGAAATGAAGCCCGCAGCCTTTATTTGCAGTATATTATGATGACAAACTACCTGCTGAAGCAAGGTGCCCTGTTATACAACAGTACAATTCTTTAAGCTGTTACCATATTAATCACAGACCCCCATGTGAACTAAACCTAGAGTAAAATCAGTCTTCTGGGCCTTCCGAGAAAAAAGCCCATCATGGGTAATAAAATATCCCTTGGCCATAGAAACCCAATCCATCATTAACGTTCTAAGACAATAAACCAAGTACCTACAATGTTTAATAATCTGAACTTTCCCTTTTAAAAAGAGGTGCTAAAAAGGTTGTTTAACCTCAAATGTTCCACTCCACTTAGCAAAACACGAAAAGTAAAAAAAAAAGCTCTCTGAAAAGTAAATAGTCTTCAAATCCAACTCATAAAATCTAAAGCAATCTGCTATGATAAAAAAAGATGCTCTAGTTAAATGTGTGTGAGGAAACATATGAATGAGCATAAGCCGTAGTAGGTTGGGTAGGTACTCAAAAACCATCCTAACTTATCTAACAGAACTGAGATCTGGGAAACTGCCAGAAAAAAATCTATGGTTTGAGGTTCGGCGATTCCCAGTATTTTAGGACACAAAGGGTCACAAATTCTCTTCAGGTTTGGAATATAATGAGTTTTTTACTATTTCGAGTCTTAATAATGATGGGGGAGAGCTAGAAGGATTGTCTGTGGCGGGCTCAAAACAGGACCCCACAGCAGTCTCAACAACCAATAGACAGGTAAATGGGGACCACACACTATTCCCAGTGACTGCATCAGTGAGTGGGGCAAAAAGAACAACCAAAATTGTTTCCACTGTCCAACAAAAAAAAAATGCAACCTAGACCCACAGAGGAAAACACGTTATTATCCTTTGTATACCATATAAGTACTAGCGTCAAAGAATTTTTTATATTTATCTTTATTGTTGCAGTGTAACAGTGGGCTTGTCAAGTAATATGTCCACGTACACTTGTCATGAAGATAACGCTGTACAATGTGTACAACAATATCAAAACAACATATAAAACGGATTGAAAGAACACTGATGTAGCAAACATATCAATGTGAGTCTGTCTGACTCTATAAATGCTCCACTACTCTGAAAACATATCAGCTTCAATGGCAGCATGAAACGGGTATTACTTCCACTGCCCGAAACAAAAATGGCAATCACTGCAATTTGATTTCCAACACTAGGTCCTCTTAGTCCAGCAAATACATACGATGAGGGCCATCTCAGGGCCACACACTACTTTAAATCAAACAAAACAGAAATTAGCTCAAATAAAGAAATCAACAATGGGACAAAATATAAATTCTGCTATGCAGCAACGATGAATCCACATTAATATCATTGTGGTCCACTGACCAGGCAGAGAAATAAAATAAAAGAGAACAAGAACTCAGAACAACGCATTCCCTATCAGGACTATTAACCTTCAGAAGGGCTGCAGTTTTTGCTGGATTATGTGTTGCTTAATATAGCATATACATGTAAGGGACATGGGGAAGCACTAAATGGCCAGAGTGTAAACCCATGTGCTTCAAATGATGCCTCCTGTCATCCGTGGAATGCAACACCATGGCGTCTTTGCAATGCTCATTGACACAATGGAACTTTACCATACATGGGTCAATGGCCGATTAAATAAATGTCCTGGGAGCTGGCCCTTTAATTCTGTAATCGGATTTAGGCAATCATCCTTTCTGATCGATGTATTTTGACTGCAGCGATTTGCTAAACGTTTTCTTTAAAAAGCGGGACCCTTGCATCGCTTTGATGGAGCAGGCAACCTTACATAGCACAAAAAGGCATCACTGAGCCACCGAATATCGCTTACAACTCCAAACCCCTAGGGTATGCTGAAAATCAGCCACTCTAATCACATTACTTTCCAAATGCCACTCTCGTTCCGGCTGCTAACGCGTTTGCAAGTGAGAGGTGTATCACTGCATACCTGCAAAGCTCCCCTTACTACCCTAAGCCCATTAACGGGGCCAACGTGTAAATAATGCCTTTCCAGGGGGCCTGCGGCTGCTCTTATTCCCATTCATGTGGGCCTAGTTAACCCCCGTTTGCTTGGCAGTGACCTTTGTTCGCTTTAACAAGTAGTCAGTCGCTGCTCAGCAGGCATGAATACACGATAATCACCTAGTTCGCTGCGCAGCGTGTCTGATCTTCAGCTCAAGCCCGAGGCTTTGCGCCCTCACCCCTTCTGCCCTCATTACTGACAGCTCCCTGCCTCGAAAGCTGAGCCCGAGCTCCGACAACAGGAGCACCCGGACTTGTGGTCCTCTCCAGAATCCAAGACTTCAAGCTGCAGACGCGCCACAAACCGCTTGTGGTGTGCATGCAGCACAGCTGTGCCTCGAGAATACCTGCTCCACAGAGAGCAAAGTATCACCGCGGCCGATGGGAGGTTTTGGGAAAGAGAGCACAATATTATGATAATGCACTGCAGGCCTGAGAGCCTTGATTTGGACTAACTCTTCTCAACCTATCACTCTTTGCTATTTTCAAATGCTACACGTTTGGCATAGGTTAGAAGGTTCTTTCACTGTTGGAAAATTTGTCGTTATTTGTAGTAACTCCCTCTTTCAGCATATTAACATGCATTTCACTAGTTTAGTTGTTCTTGGTATTCAGTATGTATTGAATCTACAAATCTTTGGGTGCACTTCTAACTCCGCCACTTCCACACCTTTCATTTTTGTGATTGTCGCACCAGATTAGCTCTCCTCTGATGCTGGAATACCTCAATTACATCATCCAGGACCTCCTTCTACTTTCAGGTTTTCTGAGAAGGAGTGCACAGCTCCTTCAGCACTATCTGACTGATATAGCATCAGGCACAAACAGTTGTGTGATCAAGGAGCGCTAACGGTCATGTGATCAAGGAGCGCTAACGCACAAGTTACTACTTGTGTAACAATATATCTGTAAGAGACATTAGTTAGTGATAGATTCCTTACCTTAGAATATCCCCAGGCGTCAGACTGGATCCGGAAAGTTTTTCGCTAGCAGTACCCCTGCGCGTCAGTAGGTGGCGTCTTGCGGTTCCGCGTCCGTCGCTGGCGTCGTAAGCGCCGAGATGACGTCACGGAGACTACTTAGGCGCCACCCATGCGCGCTGACGTCAGTTCTGTACACGACTTTCCGCGCCAGCAACGCAGAGCCATGCAAGAAACTGACCATTGGTGCCATGAAACTAGGGCCCTGAAAGGGATGACCGTAACCCTAGAAATCAGTTCGCAGAACGGGGAGGATGGGTGGGCGGTAAGGAATCGATCACTAACTAATGTCTCTTACAGATATATCGTTACACAAGTAGTAACTTGTGCATCTGAAAGAGACACGTTAGTGATAGATTCCTTACCTTAGAATAGATACCCCAGCAATACCAACCCCGGTGGTGGGTCTGCGAATAGATTACACCAGAAAGTCACGGAGAACAGAACGGCCAAAGAAGCCGTCTCTCCGGACTTGACTGTCAAGGCAGTAATGCTTGGTAAATGTGTGCAGCGAGGCCCACGTGGCTGCCTGACAAATATCCTGCAAGGGAACGCCGCGTCCCAAGGCAGTAGTGGCTGCAGTTGCCCTGGTAGAATGGGCACGCAGCCCCACAGGAGGCTCCGTCTTAGCCAACGAGTAACATGCTTTGATGCACAAAACGACCCACCAAGAGATGGTGCGTTTGTGCACGGCCCGACCTTTTTTGGCGCCCACGTAGCCAACAAAGAGCTGGTCATCCACTCAGAACTGTCGTGTGCGCTTTAGATAGAACGAGAGCGCACGTTTTGGGTCCAGACGATGGAGCCTCTCTTCCTCTTTTGAGGGAGGCGGAAAGAAGGTGGGCAAAGTGATGGTCTGTCCGATGTGGAAGGGCGTGACCACCTTTGGCAAGAAAGAAGGACGGGTCCTTAAAACCACCTTGTCCGGATGAACAGAAAGGAAAGGAGGTTTAGAAGAAAGAGCCTGGAGCTCACTCACTCTTCTGGCAGAGGTGATAGCTACCAGGAAAGCCGTCTTGAGAGTAAGAAGACGTAAAGGACAGTTATGAAGGGGCTCAAAAGGAGCGCACATCAGATAGGTCAAGACAAGATTTAAGTCCCATTGAGGCATTATGAAAGGCACAGGAGGAAACGTGTGTGTAATGCCTTTGAGGAAACGGTTAACAACCGGGGACTTAAAGAGAGAAGGCTGATCTGGAAGCCTGAGAAAGGCGGAGATGGCCGAAAGATAACCTTTGACAGTGCCCAAAGCAGAGCCCTGCTGGGCCAAGGAGAGTAGGAACAGAAGGACCTCAGAAAGAGGGGCAGAAAGGGGATCCACAGTCTTAGCTGTGCACCATGCCACAAATTTGTTCCACCTGCAGGCGTATACCAATTTAGTGGAGGGACGCCTGGCTGCCAGAATGACATCACAGACTTCAGGAGGCAAGTCAAATGGAATCAGCTGTCGCCGCTCAATCTCCACGCATGGAGGTGGAGGCTGGACAGGTTCGGGTGGAGGACCGTCCCCTGTTGCTGCGACAGAAGATCCTCCCGAAGAGGCAGGCGGATCGGGGGATCGATCGCCATGTTGAGTAGCTCGGGATACCAGTATCTTCGTGCCCAATCCGGAGCCACAAGGATGACTTGGGCCCGATCGCGCCGAATCTTCTTCAGCACTCTGGGCAGAAGTGGTATAGGCGGAAAGGCGTACAACAGACCGCAGCTCCACTCGCGACGAAAAGCGTCGCCGAGCGAGTGCCGCCTTGGAAATTCCAACGTGCAGAACTGAGGACACTGCGCATTCTCTTCGGTGGCGAATAGATCTAACCAAAACTCTCCCCACTGCAGAAAGAGACCTTGCGCCACGTCCGAGTGCAGACGCCATTCGTGATCCATCAAGCACCGGCAGCTGAGTTCGTCCGCCCTGGCGTTCAGAGAACCTGCCAGGTGTTGAACCACCAAGGTAATGCCTTGATGTTCCAGCCATGTCCAGAGGCGCAGAGCCTCCTGACATAGGGTCCAGGACCCCACCCCGCCCTGTTTGTTGCAATACCACATGGCGGTGGTGTTGTCCGTGAACACCTGCACCACACTTCCCCGGACAGAGGGAAGGAATGCCTTCAGTGCAAGCCGGATCGCCCGAAGCTCCAAAAGATTGATATGGAGCCGGGACTCCACCGGAGACCAGAGGCCTCTGATCTCCGCCTCTCCCAAGTGGCCACCCCATCCCAGGAGGGATGCGTCCGTCACCACTGTGTGCTCCGGTTGGGGAAGGGAGAGGGATCTGCCATTGACCCAATCGCGATTCGTGAGCCACCACTGCAAATGTCGTGCAGTGCCCTCCGAGATCTGGACATGATCGGACAGGTTGCCCTGATGCTGTGCCCACTGGAACTTCAGGTCCCACTGCAGAGCCCGCATATGCCATCTGGCATGTTGTACCAGCAGGATGCAGGAGGCCATCAGGCCCAGGAGCCGGAGGGTCATCCTGACTGAAACCCAGGATAGAGGCTGAAAGATCGGAATCATAGCCTGAATATCCTGGACCCGCTGCTCGGGAGGATAAACCCGAAACAGCGTCGAATCCAGAACCGCTCCGATGAAGGGGAGCTTCTGAGAGGGACTCAGGTGCGACTTCGGCACATTGATGGAGAACCCCAGCAAATGCAGGAGGTCGGCCGTAGTCTGAAGGTGGGTGACAACTGCCTGGGGCGAGCCCGCCTTCAACAACCAGTCGTCGAGGTAGGGGAAGACTGACACCCCTGACCGGCGCAGATGAGCTGCGACCAGCGTCATCACCTTCGTGAACACCCAAAGGGGGCGCTTGTAAGGCCGAAGGGGAGCATGGCAAACTGAAAATGCTCCTGGCCTACCGTGAACCGCAGGTAACGCCGGTGGGCCGGCAGGACGGGGATGTGAAAATAGGCGTCCTGCAAGTCCAAAGCTACCATCCAGTCTCCAGGGTCGAGGGCAGCCAAGACCTGAGCCAGAGTCAACATCTTGAACTTCTCCTTCCGGAGGAAGCGATTGACGTTCCTGAGGTCCAAGATGGGGCGCAAGCCCCCCTTGTCCTTCTTGGGGACCAGAAAGTAGTGGGAATAACAACCACTCCCTACTTCTGGCCCAGGAACACACTTGATGGCCCCCTTGGCCAAGAGGGCCGTGACTTCCTGCAGGAGAAGTGCCAAGTGGTCCCCCGACATGCGGTGGAACTGAGGTGGCATGGCTGGAGGGGTGGACTGAAAGGGAAGGGCGTAACCCTTGCGGATGATCTGCAACACCCAATTGTCCAATGTGATAGCGTGCCAGTGGGGGAGATGATGGCGGACTCTGCCACCCACTGGCGTGGGGTGCCCCACAAAGCTCGGATTAGGAAGGTTTGGAGGTAGAAGCAGCGGGGGCGGAGGTGGACTGACCCCCACGCTGATTCCCAGACCCGCCCCTGCGGAAACCGCGTCCGCGGCCCCGCTGAGGCTGGTTCTGCACAGGCTTGCTGAAGGAACGTGCCTGGGCGCCCCTTCCATGGCCATGAAAGGAACAAAAACCAGGAGTGGCTGGGCTCCTCGTGGAAAGACCCAAGGACTTGGCCGTGGCCCACGAGTCCTTAAAACGCCCCAGGGCACTATCGGCTTTATCGCCAAACAGGCGAGTGCCATCAAAGGGCATGTCCATGAGTGAGCTTTGGACATCTGGCGAGAACCCAGTAGACCTCAACCAGGCGTGGCGACGAAGCGCCACAGTCGTAGAAATTGCTCTACCTAGTGAGTCCGCGGTGTCCAAACCACACCGGATGGCGAACTTAGCCGCATCTTTACCCTCGGCAACAGCTTGGGACAGCACAGCCTGGGTCTCCTCAGGACACTGAGGCAACACCTGTGCAACTGTATCCCACACCGCGTGGGAATAGCGGCCCAATAGGCATGCAGTGTTCACCGACCGCAGCCCCAAGCTGGCCGAAGAGAACAACCGCTTGCCGAACTGCTCCAGCTTCTTAGAGTCCTTATCCGGCGGAGCCGTGGGAAAGGCACTCTGGGACGTCGAAGCCTGGATGACCAGACTCTCAGGCGTAGGATGAGTGGTCAGAAAGGCAGGGTCACCGGGCGACGTTCTTATCCACAGGGGCCCCTGTGGCGGGTCGCGACCAAGTGCCCAGCAAGACGTCAGTGAGGGCGTCATTAAATGGCAGCAGGGGCTCCGACAAAGTGGACGCCGTCTGGAGCACCTCAGTGAGGAGGTTAGTTTTGAGGGCCACCGTAGGGAGGTCAAGGTGGAGAACCTCAGCTGCCCGACGGAGCACCATCATGTAGGAGGCGCCCTCCTCCAGGGTAGGCGGGGGAGAGGCAAACCCCGGGTCAGAAGAGACGTCTAGGTCTCCGGCGTCCCCCAAATCGTCCGCCCAGTCCGGCTCAGAGTCACACTGTCGAGCAAGAGGGTCCTCGGACCCCTCCCAGTCGTCCTCCACCTCCGCCGCCTGTGGAACCGACCGTGGCGGCAGGGCAGGAGCTGGAGAAGGGACAAACGGCATCGGGAACGACAGGCGCCGTGTCCCAATGCGGATCCCAGGTACGAACAAAATGGTCCTGGAACCTGGGCAAGGGCGGGACAAATGGCACCCACTGCGGCGCCGGAGCCGAGGGTGGCGCTGGGGCCGGAGCCGGCAGCGATGGACCATGTGGCGCCGTGGCCGGAGCCGACGGCGCAGGATCCTGTTGGGCCGAAGCTGGATCCGCCGGCGGCGCCGACAGCCCAACAGGATCCTGACACGGGACCGCAGGGCCCGAGGGCGCGCCGGCGGGAGCCCGAGGCCTAAAAAGGCGGTCCATGGTAGCAAGAAACTCTTGCACCTGTGCGGGAGTCGCCGACGGACCCGGATAAGGTGGGTAGGCCGCGGGACTCTCGAGCTCCGAAGGAGCCGCAGGGGCAAAGCCCCTGTCCCCCTCGTCCGCATCCGGGGACCGACGGGGGGACGTCGGAGAGCGAACACGCTTCTTCGACTTCTTTTTGTGTCGTCTCTTACCCGAATCCGAGGGTGAAGACTTGGAGCCCGAGGAGCGAGGACTGTGGCCCCTGGAACGGCCCCTGGACCGGGAACGACGTTGGGACGAGTGCCGGACCTCCAGCAGCTTCCGGTGCCGCTCCCGCAAGGCCTTCGGGGCCATGGCCCAACAGTCCCGGGAGTCGTGGTCGGTCTCCAGGCAGTAGAGGCAGACATCGTGGGGGTCCGCCACCGACATATTGCGACGGCAGGCCCCACAAGACTTAAATCCAGGCATCCTTACGTGCACCAAGGAAACCAACAGGAGACATAGGTCTCAAAAAAGGTAGTCAAAAAGTGACTAAGGTACGTGCTCTAACCGGATCTGCGCTTAGTGGCGCGGAAAAAGAAAGAACTGACATCAGCGCGCATGGGTGGTGCCTAAGTAGTCTCCGTGACGTCATCTCGGCGCTTACGACGCCAGCGACGGACGCGGAAACGCAAGACGCCACCTACTGATGCGCAGGAGTACTGCTAGCGAAAAACTTTCCGGATCCAGTCTGACACCAGGGGATATTCTAAGGTATGGAATCTATCACTAACGTGTCTCTTTCAGATAGTCATGTGATCAAGGAGCGCTCAATTTGACTCAAGCTGAGCATAGTACCTTTTCAGGTCCAGTAGCGCTGAGGAAGCAGCCATTCTCCTTTGGGATTTCTTTATCAACTACATATGTATTGCTATTACTTGGCCTTGGATCTGGATTACTTCACTTCAATTCTCTATGAAATAGTTAAGAGAGCTCGACTCTCACAGACATGGATGCTCCTAGGAACAATGTAAGAACGTGCAATTGGCAGTGCTACTAGTGTAAAACCACAGATGGAAATTGCAAAACATTTATTTATGCTCATATGAAGATTTAATCACAAGTGATCGAATTCTAGGGGTGGAGAGTGAGCATTCCAGGGCAGGAATGCCATGGGAAGTTTGTAAATACTGGCATATGTATACAGTTTTACTGGTACTCAAACATCTTTTCAGTTAATTTCCACCATGAACAACAGTTGGATATTTACTCCTGTGCGAAACCGTATACCGGGTATTAGGACTAAGGTGGGAACACCCTCAAAATTGGTAGGCCAGGGATTATACATGAAGAATAAAACTTTCCTTGTGGAGAAAAAAAATTAAAGTTTAAAAATGCAGATGCACTATTACAAGGTATTTGGCATTCACAAGCGCACACCATGTACAATGTTGTATACGAAAATGCTTTCACATGTGACAAAATGAAATTCACAGAAGAAATCCAACACTATTTCTTGCATACTAGGACTACTGCAGCTTCCCAGGACTTCTTCTGGAATCCTGTGTAAATTCCAATTAAGTCAGCAAGTAACGGCTTGGAAACATGGCCGCGTAGACGTGCTCTGGGAGAGCTCCGTCCGATGGCCTAAAATTCGGCAAAATCCTATGGTATCCTGGCTCCCAGCCTCACAATAAACGACCTACCTAGACCCGGAAGACCCCCCACGCTGCCCCTATTCTTGGGTTAAGCTGCGGACTCCCGAGAGGGCGACGCTGATGATTTGACTCTGGAGATACCCCGGCGCCATTTTACATTTACTGCGACGAGACCCGGAGGGCACCGGCCCTGGAGAGATCTCGACTCCCGGCCACGCGGGGTGATTGCCAGCTGCGTCCCAGAGACGGATAGGTGGACCAGGCGGGGAGTGCCGTGCCCCCAAACTGCCTGTGCTGCCTACGGTGGAGACCGCACCTTCCATGTTTGTCGAGGTGAGCTGAGCGGCTGGGGGACCTGCCAGACCTCCGCTGTCTCCTCGGGGGTGCTGCCTGGGCTGAGTGGGACCCGGAGTGGACCCGGCTTGCTAGGCGGAGAAGCGGGCCCGAGGCGAGAAACCGCAGCACTGGACGTCCCCGTGCTACCGGCGCACTGAGCTGTGGTCCGTGCGACTCTGCTGCGCGAGCCGGAGTCTGTGGGCTCCGTTGGGCCTACGGTGTGCAGATTGTCCTGTGTGGGACGCGACCCTGGCCGTGCTTGTCGAGTGGCTACCCCGCGTTACTGACGGGGGGGACGGCCCCCCTGCCGCCTGACATAGGGCTGTCTTGCTGAGAGTGGGACAAGCTCTGGAGTATTAGACCTGCTCGGTACTGCTGAGAGCACATGGTCTGGAGCCTTCAACTGGGAAGTAAGACATCTGGCATACAATGACCCTGAATTGAAAGGAGGTAGCCTAAAATCCTGATCTGCGCTTGGAGCTGGGGGCGGGTTCACCCCCCTAGAATCCACACGTGGAGGTCGCCTCGGCCTGGATTAGAATTGGAGCTCTGGGGTCTGTGCTGGACCTGGTGCCGACCCTATCCCGACTGGATGGGGTTTTGGAGTCCCGCACATCCTGGCCTGTGAGGGAGATTTCCACACGGTGGGTGCGACTGCCCCTTCCCGGCCTCGCAGTAGCTAAGGGAGCGACACTTCTGATATCCTCCAGCCGAAGCGAGGTCATCCACGACAAACTTTAATACTGCCAATTCCACACAATGGGGAAGGGCCAACCGCCGAAACCGCAATCTAATAAGATATCCAACTACGCTCAACCGATGCCACCAGGCCTGGAGAACAGACATGAACACCAAGTAATGGACAAGGACAGTTCGGAGAGAGCGGTTGAGGATCCCCCGACGCTGACAGACGTACTTCGTGCTGTGCAGTCGACAAGAGATGAGATGGTTGGAAAGAACGATGCGGTCGCCATAGATGTCAACTTGCTGCGGTGTGACCTCAGGCGAGTTTCAGACAGGGTGACGGCTACGGAGGAAGACACCGCAACGCTGAAAGAGCAGGTCAAGAGCCTTAGTGCCTCGGTGGTGGAGCTGAAACGACAGGTAATCAAACTCGACGACCGAGCGGAGGATTCAGAGGGTCGGTCACGACGGGGAAACCTCCAATTCATCGGATTTCCAGAAAAAGCAGAGGGCCCTGCCGTAGATCTATTCCTGGAGGACTGGATCACCCGGGAAATGGCTCCTACACAATTATCGAAGTTTTTCAGCATCGAACGAGCGCATGCGGCCCACCCAAGACCTGGGGCGCCCCCCCGGCCATCATTGCGAAGCTGTTTAACTTTAGAGACCGGGATCTCCTGCTCCAGCTCTCCCGTAGCGGACGTCGGTTCTTCTTTGAGGGACACTCCATCACAGTCTACCCGGACTACACGCAAAGGGTCCAAGAGCAAAGGAAGTCTTTTATCGCAGTGAAACGTCGACTTAGGGATCTGAACTTGAAATATAGCCTCATGTTCCCAGCGAAACTCCGGGTGGAAAGTGGAGGCCGTACCTTGTTTATTTTCTCTGCAGAGGAGGCACGAGACTGGTTGGATACCAGAACTTCAGTTGGTGAACGCTTAGTGCCTTCCACGAGTTCTATTGGGACTACTTCTTCGCAATCCTCTGGGAGGGGACGCAGACAGCTCGCGCGGCAGAAACAGCACAAGAGGACGATGAGTCTGGGTCGGATTACAGTCCTCCGGGATGGTACATTGCAGGCGTCAGACTCTGAAGTGGTCCCGGATTCGATAGAGGCGACGCCGTATATGTCACGAGACGAGGACGGACCGGGCAGTGGCCGTGAATGATCGTATATGTTGGACATTTCTGGCTGAACAGTACAGATAAGTTGTTATTCGTCTTATTGACTGGCTGCGGTCCCCTCTGCTGGATCCGAATGATTCCTGCTGGGGGTCGGGGGGGTCTCCCCATTTTCTGATTGGGGGGTGGGTTACTTTATTTTTGGAGTATGGGTTTATCTCCTGGTTCGCCCCAGACATTTATTGATTCTTGGGTCTAAATGTACATTATTATATGTGTGGGTTGGGAGAAGCAGCGGCTGTCGGACCGGCGACGCCCCCATAGAGGCCAGATCCGTTAGGGAGGCTTGAGAGTAATCTCGCGCCCTGGCGTTATCTGCTCTCTTGCACAGCACTACATGAATATCTATAATGGCAACTCAGACCGGAATAGGGCGAGCCATGGCCCTCGGTCTGTTGTTCGGATGTTGGTGAGTTTGAGGGGGGGGGAGGGAGGGATATGGGGCGGTATGTGTGGTTCCTTATAGGACTTGTGTGCATATATCGAGCTATACTGCTGCCCGTGGGTGGGGGATGGGTTATTCACAGTTTGGTTGTTATGTTTTGGCTTGTTCACTGGGGTAGTTGTAGGGTGTAGGGTCACAAAAGGTCACGCCACGATACACAGATCCTGGGAGAGACACGGGAAATGCACTGACATGGGAGGGGCTCCTATCAGGCACACACAGACACATCACCATGGCAGCTACAACGTTAAAATTCCTTACCTGGAATGTTAGGGGAATGGCGGCTTTGGATAAGCGTCGCAGGATTCATGGCTTCCTAAGGCGATACAGGGTCGCAATTGCTGGACTGCAAGAGACACATATCTGGGGAATTCGATAACAAGTCTGCGTAAACGCTGGAGAGGACAGATATACGCCACTTCATACTCCGGCTTTGCGCGGGGGCACTAGTGTGGGTGGCGCCGGGAACTCCATTCCAACACGTTCATCATGTTTTGGATCCCGAGGGACGATACGTAATAGTGTTTGGGAGATGGGAGGGAAAGGAATTGTGCATAATTAATGTCTACGCACCTAATTTGGACTGCCCTGACTTTTATTCGGCAGTCTTGAAAGCGGCAACGCCATATATGGGAGCCGAGATCCTCCTGTTTGGCGACTTTAATTGTATAACTGATGGACACCTAGACAGAGAGCTCCCTAGAGACCACACAAAACCACGTATGACGGACTTCCTCATGGGCATTACACGGGGGATGCAATTAAGGGATGAATGGAGAGCGCGTAACCCTGCCAAGAAAGAGTTCTCTTGTTTTACCCCGGCAGCTAATACCTTCTCCCGGCTTGATCGCTGCTACCTCTCACCCGGCCTTTCGGCCGTGACAGAGGCCATCTCTTACCTACCACGTTACATATCCGACCACGCGCCGCTACTACTGACTCTGATCAGCGGGCTACGACGGCCGTCCATTCCGCTCTGGCGGCTTCGCGTGGAAGCCCTAGCGGACCCCCCATATGTGCAGACCGTTAAGGAGGCCCTACAGTATTACTTCACCGAGAACTGGGGGTCCACAGACACTAGGTCCAATAAATGGGAGGCTATGAAAGTCGTTATCCGGGGGGTTTGCATACGTACCACTCACGGGGTCCAACAACAATTACACGCCGACATTGATACCTTAGAAAAGAAACTAAAAACCCTAGAAACCACACTTCATACAACGCCGACTGGCGGGGCGGAGTGGGCACGGATTCGGGGGGAGCTGCTCAAGGCTTGGACTCGGCTAGAAAAGCACCAATACACTCCTTATAGGCAGAGGCTCTACATGGGGGGCGACAGGTCAGGAGCGTTACTGTCACAACTGATCCGAACGGAGACGGAGCAGAAGCCGGTATTGCAGCTGCGGAATAGGGAGGGAGATGTCCTGCACACACAAAATGCAATTATAGCAGAGTTCGCGACCCATTTACAATGGACATGTTCGACTAACACCCACGTCGGCCCACAAACGCTACAAGACTATCTTAACGCGATTACGCTTCCCACTCTTGAGGAGGAAGACGCTGCAAGTCTGGGGGCACCACTGTCTAGGGAAGAAATACTGGCAGCGATTCAAAAACTGAAGTCGGGGAAGTGTCCGTGTAGCGACGGCCACCCAGCCGAATTTTATAAAACGTTCGCCGCCCAATTGGTGGATCGTCTCTTGGAAGTGTTTAACGAGGCTCTGTCCAGTAAAAAGCTTCCTGGTACTATGATGGAAGCACTAGTGTCCATGATCCTTAAACCGGAAAGGGATCCCCTGGCTCCGGGCTCCTATCGGCCCATTTCTCTTTTAAATATTGACGAGAAGATACTGAGTGGAGCGCTGGCGGCACGACTCCTCCCATACATGACCCGTTTGGTCCATCCGGACCAGGCTGGGTTTATTCCCGGCCGAAACACTACGCACAACTTACGGCGACTAGCTCACATATGGCATGCGCCAGAATTACAGAGGGCGGATTGAGCCCTATGCCTTTTGGACATACGGCAAGCCTTCAACTCTGTCGAATGGGTTTACATGTGGGCAGTACTTGACCGAATGCAACTGGGAGACACATATCTGAGCTGGTTGAAACTGCTCTACGTTAAACCAACTGCCCGGGTCCGCCTGCGCAATCAGGTGTCGGAAAGTTAGAGCTTCAGAGGGGCACCCGACAGGGTTGCCCCCTGACGCCGCTCCTTTTCACGTTTGCGATGGAGCCTCTGGCAATCACACTCAGGGATAAGATGAGCCGATGGGGTGTGCAGTTGGGCCCGGCGACTCATGTGGTGTCTATGTACGCCGACGATACCTTGGTGTATCTTCATCGGCCGAGGGAGGCGGTTCCGGCATTCCTCGAGGAGCTGGCGGGTATCGGAGGGAAATCGGGACTTTGTCTGAACTCGGGAAAGTCTAAGCCCTTCCCCATGGGCAGCCTACAAAATGTAGAGGCGGGTGATCTACCTCATGTGGAGATAGCCTGGACTGCAGATACGGTGCGCTATCTGGGGGTCCGACTGGCACACACGTCGACGGTCTATTTGGAGCGGAATATGGGCAGATGTGTGGAGGGACTCCGTGCGTCGGTTGGGTTCTGGCGAGACTTACCCGTGTCCCTGATGGGAAGGGTGGCCCTGATAAAAATGGTGGTCTTACCGCGCTGCCTCTATGTTATGCAAAATTCCCTTTACCGCATTCCATGGGAATATTTCCGCCAGCTAGATCGCCTACTGAGTGGGTTACTCTGGGGGACCAAACGGAAAAAAAGTGAAACTGGACACATTACAGAGGACGTGGGAACGAGGAGGTCTTGAGGTCCCTCGCTTAAATTTTTACTACATGGCGACACACCTGCAACATGCGGTGCAGTGGCTTGACGAGAATGACAATTGGGAGAAGAGACTGCTGCTAGGCACTCATTGGGAGGTGGCGCTCCCTGACCTTCTTATGATGGGCTCGCGGGTGCCTGAACGATTTCCATATATTATACGACACGTGGCCTCCGTATGGGAATCTGCAATCAGAAATGTGGTGCGGCATGCACCCTATGCCCCTGAGGCCCTGCTTTGGGCCGTGACACCGTTCAAGCTAATCAGTCGAACTATGTCCGTTACTAGATGGATGGAGGGAGGTTGCCGCTCAATGGGAGACTTATACTCGGGACAGCGATTTCTTACTAGAGAAGATGCAGAGACAACGTTCGAGTTAGGTAGGGGTCAATACCTTCAATACGCTAAGATCTCGGCGGTGGCACGAGAACTATGGCCGGTATTTACGGAGGAGCCGCCTATTACGGCCACTCTTCAGGCCCTAGTGACTCTGTCCGGGGGTCGTAGGCTGGTGTCTCACATCTATAGGGCATTACGGGAGGATTTGGACTCACGCCCACTTCCGGTCCAGGCCAAATGGGATACAGCACTGGAAGAACCTCTAACGGATTCTGACTGGAAGAGAGTACATGAAGGGGTTAAGCAGATTAGCACCAATACTAGATTCAGATTAACCCAGTTTAACTTTATTCATCAAACCTACCTGACTCCATGGCTGCTCCATAAGATATATCCGGATCGCTCCGCACGTTGCCCTAAGTGTGGCTCCGATGAGGCACAATTCTTGCATATGATATGGAATTGTCCGAAGATAAGATCATTCTGGGGGTCGATACTGGAGCGTTTACGACTAGTAACGGGGTGGACGCTTCCTCAGTCGGTCAGAGAAATAATCTTGGGTCTCCTTCCTCGCTCCAAGGGCAAAAAACTCACGCGTAGATTCCTCCAGCTTGGATTAGTGCTCGGCAAACGGCGGATTGCAATCAGCTGGATGGGGTCCAGACCCCCCACAGTGGAATGCTGGGCCAGGGACTTGAGGGAATGGGCGACAGCGGAGCTGATTCGAATGAAACGAGTCCGCAGAGATGAAAAATTGGATGATGACGCGCGGGCATGGCATCTAATGATTTCGGAGGTCCCAGTGAGGGAAGCCCCCACTACCCAACGGTCGAGGGGGACCTCACCTGATAGCGACGGGTCGGAGGAGGGAGATGATGGGGTGGGCAGCCATGGCCCTGACACAGTGTAAATTACCTGATCAAGCAGTATTCGATTACTCACACTTGGCGGGAACAGTACAGACCTTATGTCCGTGACCCGGGGGGTGGGAAGGGGAGTTTAGTTAGAACTTTATCGCTTAGTTTTGTTTCTTTAGTGCACTATTTACACGAAGTCGAATGCAGTACTGGGTGTACTAACGCCGATTTTAAGTGCCATTGTATTCCTCTCTGATAGGACTGTCTTGGCCCTAACGATGATTCTTTTTCCTTTTCCTGGAATTATTTGTAAATGATCAGATTGTCATTTAGGTTGTACTGTGACTTCGGACGATACCACTGTACTGTGATTCTGATGTATGTGCACTGTTTTTGAGATCCTGTATAATCAAAACCACAATAAAATCTTTATTAAAAAAAACAAAAAAAAGTCAGCAAGTAACTCCAAAAGTAAACTTAAAGTCTATGGGAAGAAATTCCAGTCTTTTTGTGAGAAATGAACACCATGTAATCAGAGGCTGTGAGTGACCACAGTCTGCCTGTTCTGGCAGGTTTAAATTGCTGCTTGCTCGTGATACAAGAAATGTTAGTACCTTTTTAAACAGTTTCTTCATACATTGCACAATTATTCCTTCTACCGAAGACATTATTCTGGATGCTTTTAGTATGCATCTGGACAAACCATTTTGGGATTGGCGCCATCCTTTTGAGAAACTGTAAATAAGGACATTTCTCCGTCCTTCGCCACCCTGCAACCCAAAATAAAGATCCTTCCTTAGAGAACCACTGGTAACCTTTCCTGACTAGTCTGAACATTCTGCTATTTCTTTCATTAGTCTAGCAGTGCAAACACAAGGAGATGATGGACGGAGTGCTGAAACTTTTCAGACACTCACCCCCAGTCACAGATCTGGGTTGAATCCACCATCATTCTTTAGCTCACTTCGCCACCTAAGTTCAGACCCAGCTATATGCAAATCAGTCTTGACCCTGTGCCTCCAAGGATACTTGCATCCACGAAAGGAAATAAGCAAGTAAAAAATGGTGCCAGTGAATTCATAACCTCAGAACACATACAGAGTGCAAACTAACTTGAGTTGAACTCCAATAGACGCCTTGGAAATCATAACTCTAGTAATTGAGAACTCCAATTCAGAACCACCTCTCTGAGAAATTAATCTTCACCAGGGCTGCAGTTTGTGATGGATAACTTGGTGATATTCTCATGAGTCTATCACCGAAGTTGGGATAGCACTGACTCATGTGCTGACAGAGCAATGGAGCATTTTCTTCTTCTCTCAATAGACACGGTTTTATTAAGGGCCACCCGCTGAATCAGAAACATCAGTGTAGATAGACACTGGAACATGCAGATGGTCTAGGAACCCCGGTGAGCTGCACTGGAGTTAGAAGGAGTTGCTCTGGGGTTGGTGAGTGCTACTTTGAGGTTGTTGGGAGCGGAACCACAGTCAGATCGAAATGCTGCAGTCATTCACAGCATCTGAGAAGTCTGAGCTGAAGATGGCGATACCATGAAGGCAAGACCAGAAATCGGGTCTGAGGCAACCTGGGAGATATTTGATTCTCCTGATCCAGCTGCAGTTAGTCCTACATCTTAGATGGGTCTGACCTGTCTGCCATGGAGGCTTCCTTCCCTAAGAGGAGTAAAACTCCTGAAAGATGAGGATTCCCAAGCAAATGGCCAGCTAGCTGGTGCTGACAAAGATTCCCAAGAGCCTTACAATTGTACTGGAGTGACTGCAGCCTGCGCCTGCTCCGCAAAAGTCTATGTAGGCAAGGAGGATGAAAGGCTCATATACTCTTGGGTATGGCGAACCTTAGCTGTTGTGGAGATATGCAACAACATGCACCTCTTTGGATGGTCTTAGAGGCTAGTTCACCAGGGGACACACCCTCCAAATTGCCCTGCTTCATCTTGTGCTAACTGTATTTTGGGCAGGGCAGAGTTGTGGAGGTGACAGCTTGCCAGAGGGGCTAGGGTTCATCAGTAGAAGGGCCTGCACGGTCATGCTCCATCTGTGACAGAAAACAACCATGGGAATAGCTAGGCTCTGCTTCACAATTCAAGTCTTCTGAGTTTAACGAGCAAACTGAAACCTGGTCCCCGGACTTGGGGCCAGTGAGGAAGTCTTGCTCAACCTCTTAGTGCAGAGGCACTGCAGCACTGTGCCCAATAGAAGAAACTGTTGAGATCCTCGACTTGGTGGTGCAAAGCGTATCCAGGACAGAACAGGTTATGTCCTCAGAGGGCCAACTGCTTCTGAGCACTTGTCACCCAGGCCTGGGATGACGATAACTAGATCTGGCTGCAACAGGTTGACAGCTACAGGGTGAAATATGGTCTTGTGACTCATTGCTTTTATCTTTGCTGTGTAATGCGGTGAGGAGTTCTTCATGCAGGAGTGGAAGGATTCTTGGACAGGGTGCCTTGCTACCTGAAAGATATCTTGAGAGCATGCCCAATAACCAATGCCCTGTACTCGCCTACTAACTGCTTTTTTCATGGATGAAATCTACAGTTTCCTTTGGAGGTGGTACACCCATACAATAAATGGATGCCAAGAGATCCAGAGGACACTGATACTAATACTAGCACCCAGAATACAGGTATCAGACCATCATTAACTGACGATCATAAAGAAACATAAAGGGTATCCATGTCAGCTGCTGTTAAGAGTCGGTGGCATGTCACACATACCTTAAAGCTAGATAGGTACAGGTTAGACTACTGAGCTAAGTAAAAAAAAATATGACAGCGAAAACAGCAAAAAAAAAAAAAAAAAAAAAACGATAATCTAAAGGGTTTCAACCCTAGGCCTAGTTTTGCAAAATCGCTGAATGTGACAGAGGTAAGCACCGATACACGCTGCTTTTTGTAAAGGAAGGAGCTGTAAAGTGAATGCATACGTTGAGGGAATATGGCTGGCCGGGTATGATGCATGCATGTGCGGACGCACTGCACAAAGCTTTGATAAGTCATTTTTGAAGCAGCGATCAAGTGCCGACATTAGATGTAATGGTGCGTACAAACTTGTCAATGGGAAATAGAACATAAAAGTGCTTGACATCAGACAGTTCCTAAAAAACATAAAACACCCCAGTGGCAGTTTTGCCTTGTTTATTGATCCAGCACTTTTGGAAAAGAATAACAATGAAAGGCATTCAAAACTGTAATTCCACTCAGCAGCATTACGAGGTATCACAGGATAAGAAAAACAATCTAGTATAAGCTTTTCTATGAAGAGGCAAGTCAGTGCACCTCCGTCCCTGCAGCCTAAGCCCTGTGTACCAATGATGTGCCATCCTTTCAAGCCCTGGCTAGGAGTTTGACCAGGCAGCCTGTTGATGCTGGAAAATAGCTGAGGTGCTGGATAGCCACGCTGCTTTTCCACAATCGGATCGCTGGGGGGGTGTGAGGCCAGAAGGAAGCAATCAGCTTCTGCTGGACTTTGATCCTCCCTCTCTTGGGGGTGCGACTTATGGGTCAGGCCTCCCTTGTCTGCGCGACTCTCCTAGTCCCGCCCAGGCAACCAAGTTGCCCGCCTCAACTGTGGATGACACCAAAGCAGCAGGCCTGAATTGGCTTAAATGCATGAGACCCATTGGGGTGGGAAACTGATGAGAGGTTGTTTCTCACTAAGGGGTTATAAAAAGAGGAGTGAATATAAGCATCCACATCACCACTCCAGAATATGTACCTCACACAAAATAATGGGACGCTAATTATTACAACAAAAACTACAGATTATGTGTACGGGGAAAAGGGAAGTCATTATCTTAAAGACGAGAACCCTCACTCACCCAAGGGTGACATGCTTCATCATTGGGTCCCCTCTTACACACTGCGACCGCAAGGTACACAGTATGGGCTACAGCTCTCCCTCTGGAGAGGAGCGTGAGGTGTTTACTGATATTCCCAATGTAAGCGATTGGGGTGAGGGGCAGAGTGCAAAAGAAAAACTAATAGTGTGTTAAAACTAGCTCATGGGTGACTAAACTCAATTTATTCCATGTCCCCATAGACTAGGGTTAAAAAGGTCAGTGATATATAGGACTGAATGTCCTATTCATCAATGATGTGAAGCACGCCCCATCGCTTGCTCTGGGGTGGCCCTATGCTCCCTTCTAATAGGTGAGGTAACCATGACTGTGAATTAGATGTTACCATATGATGGTAATACGACTGTAATCTGACCTGTGCACCTCCCCTCTTTTGGGCTGAATAGATTGGATCTCCCATACAACTGTTTTCAGATTTTAGGGCAGGGGGATTGAGACTATTATAACAACTGCCATTGCCGCCATGATGCAGAACCATACTCTTGCATCTTTTGCAGGCTAAAATGGACAGGTATACCATTTGGCTTATTCTCCATCTCCGGATAAGGGCACGTTACTCTCTGGGCGCTGGAGGCAATGTCCACTGATGCTATACTGCAAGCAACCAAGGCTTCGCACTTGGCGCTTGAGTCTAAAATTGGAGAGGCTGGGATGGATGTAATGCTGCTTCGGCAGGACTTGAGAAATATGGTTGACAGGATGACTGAGGGTCGCATTGCTGAGCTTCAACTCACAGCTCTGGAGCTCAAAACCCCAGTGACCCAATTGATTGTGGTATCCAAAAAGCTGGAGGACAGAGCAGAGGATGTAGAAGGCAAGGCTAGAAGGAATAACCTTAGGTTTGTGGGTTTGCCTGAAGATGTTATGTTATATGGTATTTATAACGCGCACAGCTACTCAATAGTGTGTCCCGGCGCGAGCCCAAGAGTTACACAGAAAAGAGGAGGCAAAGGGACAACTCAATGGAAAAGGAAGGTTTTCAGTTTCTTCCTGAAATGGATAGTGTTCCGAAGGCTGCGCAAGTCAGCAGGGAGGGAGTTCCAGGGCATAGCTGCCAAATAGGCCAAGGAACTGCCACCCTTTCTTTTCAAACGGAATCTAGGAATAGTGGCCAAACACGTTTTGGAAGAGCGCAAAAGCCTACTGGGAGTATAGAATGAAAAACGTTTCCTAAGATAGGAGGGACCATACTCATAAAGCGCAGCATGAGCTGTTACCAGAGCCTTGAAGGTGATCCTAGCTTTAACTGGTAACCAATGTAGTTTGCGCAAATATTGCTTAACACTGGTACGTTTGGGGAGGTCGAAAAGCAGACATGCAGCAGCATTTTGGACCACTTGAAGTCTATCCATAAGATAGCCAGGGAGGCCCACATATAAAACATTCGCATAGTCAATGCAGGAAGTGACAAGAGCTCCGATGACCGTTTCCTTTTCTGCAAGGGGCAACAGGGGTAGAAATTTTTTGAGCAGTTTCAAGATACCAAAACAGGTGCCCGTCAGTTTGCTGATTTGGTTGCGAAAACTGAGTTTCTCATCAAACCAGATCCAGAGATTCTTAACTGGGAGACCAGAGGGAGAAGGCCGAGGAGACTCATCCGGCCAGAAAGAGTGCCAAAACAGAGGGGGGAACTCTCCAAAGAACAGGATCTCTGTTTTCTCTTCGTTACATTTCAACTGAGCGGACGTAAGCCAGTTGAACACTGCAGCCAAACATGTTTTGACATAGGCAGTTGATGTATCATGTTTTTTCCAGGTGAACAGGAGCTGGGTGTCGTCAGCATAAGCAACAACCTTCGCACCCAGCTCCTCTGCCAGCTGAATGAGAGGAGTCAAATAAACATTGAACAAAAGGGGGCTCAAGACTGACCCCTGCGGTACCCCCGTCTGAAGGGCCTGAGAAGTGGATGTAAAGGGGGAAATCCAAACCCGCTGAGTCCTGTCTTCTAAGAAGGATTTAAGCCACTGACATGTGGCACCGATGATACCTATTTCCTGCAAACGGGCTAAAAGGAGCGAGTGGGGGACAGTATCAAAAGCAGCAGAAAGGTCCAACAGGACCAGAGCAGCTCTGCCCCCCACGTCCAAGGTTTCACAGATTGCTTCCGTGACTTCCACCAGGGCTGATTCTGTACTGTAGGAGGCCCTGAAACCCGATTGAGCCGGATGCAGCAAGTCATGCTGCTCAATAAAAGCAGTCAACTGCTTATTAACCATTTTCTCGCATACTTTGGCGATGGCTGGGAGCAGAGAAATCGGGCGATAACTGGCTGGAAGATTGGGATCTAGGGTCGTCTTTTTGATCAGTGGAATGAGCAGTGCCTGTTTCCAATCTGTAGGAACACAGGCCAGTGTCAGTGAGGTGTTGATCAGCTGATTCAAGGGAGGGTTGATAGCAATGGCTGCACTGGCCATCAGTTTGGCAGGACAGGGGTCATTAGGGGAGCCTGATTTAAGAGAAGACAAAGCCGCAAAAGGGTCCGACAGGGATATAGCGTCGTATGTAGCGAAGGTGGCTTTAACAGGGGGGGAGACTTGTTGGTCAGGTGGAACCGAAATGGCCAAGGCGTCTTGGTTACAAAAGGCCGATTGGAGCGCCCTGATCTTCTTAATGAAGAAGTTTGAAAGCTCTTCACACCACGAGAGAGAAGGAATATGAGCATTGTTCATGGCTACAGGAGTCACGTAGTTTTTCACAATGTTGAACAACTCTTTAGCGTTATTGCCTGAAGAGGCAATACGATCAGTGTAGTAGGAGCGCTTCGCTAGAACGATAGTAGCATAATAAGATTTCTGGGCTGTTTTCAAATACATTTTGGCTTCAGTACTATAGTTCAATCTCCATTTCCTTTCAAGCCTCTTGCAATGCTGTTTCAGTGCTTTGAGCTGAGGCGAGAACCACGGTTTGGACAGCCGTGTATTCATACACTTGAAGTCTGCAGGGAGCTGCGGCTGACATTCCGCCAAAACATGGCAGAGGGTTGCCGGCTCTATTTTGTGGGTTGCTTTACCCCTGCCAGCCCGACAAGGTCCGGACGAGTAAGTCCCCCTGGTAATATGCGAGGAGAAGGAGATCAAATAATGGTCGGACCAAGCGACTTGTAAAGGAGATGCCACCATAAGTGGCAAACTAGAACAAATAACGTCAAGCAAACATCCACCGCAGTGAGTGGGGGCGGTTACGTATTGCTGGAGCTGGGATGCATGTAACATGGCGAGAAAGTCGCAAATGTCATTCCCTTCAGAATTATCAATGTGTATGTTGCAGTCACCGAGGAGCAGAAAGTGCGTATAGCGTAGTGCTCTAGGTAAAATCCAATTGTTTAACAAACTCGGGAAAGGGCCGACAGGGTCAGGAGGGCGGTAGAGTACAATCCCTTCCACACAGTAGTGGGGAGAAAATTTAACACAGAATTCAAGAGCTTCGATGTCAGGCGAGTCCGTTAACTCACTGAACTGGCACTCCCATTCTTCTCTTACCACCACTGCAACACCCCCACCCCGCCCTGATTTACGATCAGCCCTGGCAATCTTAAACCCCTTAAGAATGGCCATTTCAATGACCGGGCTAGAAAAGGGAGTAAGCCAGGTTTTGGTAAGGAACAATAAGTCTAGAGACTCATCTGTGAGCAGATCGAAGATGTCTTGGTAGTGTTTGGGAATCGAACGCGCATTAATAAGCGCCGCCTTGATAGAGCGTGGCCTCTTCCCGACCTCACACATATTGGTAGAAGAAAGAAAGCGTTTAGGGAGGTATAACTTACACGTATCACAGACATAAGTGCCTTTAGTCGCTACATCCCATCTCAGACATCCCACACAATTGTTGGGATTGAGAGACCGAAGGTCAGTACCGTTGTACTGCAAGGTGATAGGCCAGGAGGGATCAGATCTTAAACGATTCCTTGAACAGTGGATAAGCTTTTGGATATCTTCTGAAGCCTATCACCCTGTTTTAACCTGCAAAGAGAGCACAGGGTCCTGGTGTAGCACTCTGTTACCCCTGCAGAACTCCGTCTCACATACACATACTCTGTCATCGCCAGGGTCCTAAACTATTAGGACTGAGATGCCATTTTAAGGGCAGCCAAAGTGTCTGAGGGACTGATGTTCCAGAACCACCAAATACTGATCTTCCTTAATCAGGACTGGTCAGGTCCAGAAGCAAAGGAAGTCAGTTGAATATGTCAAACAAAAATGGGTCCCATGAACATCAAATATATGCTCATCTTTCTTGCCCCGTTCAAGGTCATCTTTAACTCCCAAACCATATCTTTGATTCACCAGAGTTGAATGGAACTGGGTGGCAATGAAGAAAGACAGCAACCAAATGTTTACCTAACAGATGAATGTGATGAAAGTGTTGGCAACACCTGAGTCCCAGGAGGGGCAAAATAGCCTACATAGAAGCAATGTGCTCCTACGAGGGAGCACGCCCAGATGTAGAGCCAGGATCCGCAAGTGGCCTTCTGCCTACTCCACTGAAGGAAAGGCTTGAACACATGAGATAGGTCCAGTGAGATGAATCAAGCAGCTTAAATTCTGTTCGTTGTTCTGAGATTGCATTCAATGGGAGGGTTTACATGTATCTTCCTTCTTGTTGGTCAGTAATATCGTATTGATGGGGGTGATACACCATAATTCAACAGTTACACTTTGTTATGTATGATGTTATTATGTGCAATAGATGCCTCAAGGGTGAAGCATGAGGGATTGCTTGGGCTAACTGTCCACTATTTCTACAGTTGTATTGCTTAATGTTAATAGTGCACAAGGCTTTCAGATGCAGAGGGCTTCCATACAAAGTTATCCTACTCCTATGTCTCTGAGATGTTACATTTGAACACCGGCGCCTCCGTCAAACTCATGTCCTGGAACTTCAATAGCCTCAACCAATGCATCAAAAAAGGGGCTATTTTGCAGTTTGTCAGGTGTCACTCCCCTGCTGTCCTACTCTTGCAAGAAATGCACTTGTTGGTGTCAAAGTGCTCCTTCCTAGGGAAGTTCGGGCATGACAGGGTGTATCACTCTGGGTATACCAGAGATTCAAGGGTTACAGGGGTCATGGTACATAGGTCGCTTCCCCTGATGATTTCCAGAGTTAGAATTGCCTCCCAATGCTTGCTATGTGTCAATAGGGGGCAGACTAGATGGCAGGCACTATAACTTTGTTAGCACAACAAATAAGCAAAAAAAATACAACCTTTGGGGACCTCAAACTACCGCTTCCATGTGGTATTACCATACTGGGTGAGAACTTCAATGCAGTTGTGAATTGTAACATGGACACAATGGGTAAGAGAATGGTGAGCCTGCACATCGTACTGCCCTCACTGACTGGCTTTGTGCCCTGAGTCTGTGCGATGTTTGGCAGACATGGCATCCCTATGTGTGAGAATATACCAATGTCTCTACAGTGCATAAATCCATGTCCAGAACGGATTATTTGTTCTGGCCCACACTTGATGTCCACCATACCACAGGGGGTCCGTATCCTCACTAGAGGCATAACTGATCACTCCCCATCGAAATGAGCATTGGGTGCCCAAGGTGGGAGAAGGAGCAGCTGCTCACTGCCTAGTGGCTCATGGATAGGCAAACACCCTGCATTTTCATTTTGAAATTAAGTCATATTCTGAGAGCAACGATGAATCAGTGGGATCACCAGGCACATTATGGGCTGCAGGGAGACAGATCTGGGAAACAGTTTTACTGGTTGGCCAGTAGAGACTACGTGCATGATTTAGAGATTGGTGGACATGGTACTCTGTCGCAATATCGACAGAGTACCCTGTCCACTAAACTCTGAGTCCTCCTGCGCAATTTAAATCGGGCAGACTTTTAGGTTTATATCGATGAGGTAAAATTCACTCAGTTGGTGTGAACCTTACTTCGACGGCCAGAGGAAATACAGTCCGCCAGAGGTATGCCATCTGACTATCCGCCCTATTTAGAGTGGGAGGTCGGCTAGCTTCTTCTTTACCGTCTGTCACCACCAGGGATATCCAGACAGTAAGGAACAGTAAAAAAGAATCACCCCCACACTATTGGAGAAAACTCTCATGATGTCGGGGCCATTAGTTTTTTTCTTTTCAAATAACAAACTCCCACTTTGGGAGTTTGTTGCTGGAGTACTAAAAAAACTCTTAAAAATGTGGTGTAAGCATCAGTCACCTAAAATTGAAGCACACAAAACTTTTAAATGACTTTGATTGATTGCTGTGATGGAGGTTCATACAAACCCACAGAGTTCATCACAAGGCCGGCAGCAAACTCAAAATATGGAGGGAGGAATCAAGTTAGAGTGGCAGATGTAAAGTCCCCCGCCACCCTCACAGTCTTTTTTCTATCTGACAAAGTCTAAATACGGCCCTGTGTTTCCAACACCCTCACATATATCGCTTCCAGACAGTCATGTGACTGATACAGTGTCAGCTGTTAACAATAGCCTTTGTTTCTTTTAGACAGTGTCTGTATGCCAAACAGGAAATCACGGCACATGTACTAACTGCCCCCATTATTTGGGCCTCCCACTTTGGACCCTGTGCGAACAGGACAGGCAAATGCTGGACTCACCAATCACACAGAAGGAGGTAGTAGAGGCAATCGTGGATATTAAGTCGGTATGATGTGTGGTCCTGATAGGTTCCCCCTTGAGAACTATGCTACATGTAAATCACTGTTGGCCTTGCAGTTGCTAGATGGTGTACCAGGAAGCGATACAGAAGGGCCCTCTGCCATCTGCCCTTGACCGAGCCATGATCATGCTTATACACAAACAAGTGTAAAGAAAAACAATGGTTCTGTCGGGTATCACATATTCCTTAAACAACCGAACAATTCATTGTGTTATTCAAAAGAAATTTTCACTTAAAGCCAAGGAACACACACAAAGACCATACGGGGTATTGAGTTATTTTATATAAATTAAGTCATTTATAAACACCCAAACTGATTTTGTAAGGCTGTCAAGACACGGAGTGAAATACACTGTGATATGTGACAAAGTGACATTTGGTGCTCAGTGATACAGAGGTGGTGCGTAATATGTACAGAGTGGCTAAAAATATGTACAGGAAAGTTGGATGGCCAGAAAACAGATATTAAAAATCAATGATTCTGCGAATTAAATGAATAAGTCTTTTCCGCAGAGCCTTTGGACTGGTCCAAGGGATATTGTCGACGTTTCAACCCAGGATCTGCACTACTATCTAGTCAGTGCGGGTCTTCATCAGGACATAGGCGGGGATGACAGCCTAAAAATGCCCAATTAGGCAGTACGGGCGCGTAGGCACTTGCGCCGCCTTTTCTCATCGTGACAGTTCATGTGCAGGTGGAGCGCGTTTGTCTTCCTAAACGCGTGTGGACGTTTATGACCAGTAAAGTATTCTTTCGCGGGGGTGCTCTCGCTTGGAGCTTCCTTGTGGTAGGCAGATTCTAAAAATGCCCAATTAGGCAGTGTGGGCACATGCCGGTTTGAATCGAACTGGCATGCCAGGACTTACGCCTGAGCACGCCAAAGACGACTGGAGGCATTCTATAGTAATCACAAAAGAATCTGCCTACCACAAGGAAGGTCCAAGCGAGAGCACCCCCGTGAAAGAATACTTTACTGGTCATAAACATCCACACGCGTTTAGGAAGACAAACGCGCTCCACCTGCACATGAACTGTCACGACGAGAAAAGGCGGCGCAAGTGCCTACGCGCCCGTACTGCCTAATTGGGCATTTTTAGAATCTGCCCACCACAAGGAAGCTCCAAGCGAGAGCACCCCCGCGAAAGAATACTTTACTGGTCATAAACGTCCACACGCGTTTAGGAAGACAAACGCGCTCCACCTGCACATGAACTGTCACGATGAGAAAAGGCGGCGCAAGTGCCTACGCGCCCGTACTGCCTAATTGGGCATTTTTAGGCTGTCATCCCCGCCTATGTCCTGATGAAGACCCGCACTGACTAGATAGTAGTGCAGATCCTGGGTTGAAACGTCGACAATATCCCTTGGACCAGTCCAAAGGCTCTGCGGAAAAGACTTATTCATTTAATTCGCAGAATCATTGATTTTTAATATCTGTTTTCTGGCCATCCAACTTTCCTGTACATATTTTTAGCCACTCTGTACATATTACGCACCACCTCTGTATCACTGAGCACCAAATGTCACTTTGTCACATATCACAGTGTATTTCACTCCGTGTCTTGACAGCCTTACAAAATCAGTTTGGGTATTTATAAATGACTTAATTTATATAAAATAACTCAATACCCCGTATGGTCTTTGTGTGTGTTCCTTGGCTTTAAGTGAAAATTTCTTTTGAATAACACAATGAATTGTTCGGTTGTTTAAGGAATATGTGATACCCGACAGAACCATTGTTTTTCTTTACATACGATTGCCCTGTTCTGAGGGATACTGGGTTACCCCATTGCTACTAAACTTATACACAAACAAGGACAGCAGCAATGGGATCAGTGTGCATCTTACCACCCAATCTCTTTAATTAAAACTAAGTCAAAAATGTTTTCTAAAATACTGGCCAAGAGGCCGACTGGGATCATACCAATCCTGTTACATCCCGATCAATGAGGGTTTACCTGCACTGCAGCATGTGTCATTGCATCAGCAGAGTACATATCGTCCTTGCAAAAGTGCATTCTCTGCAAGATCTCAGCGCTTTCATGCTTGTTGACTTCAAGACAGCATTTGATACCCCGGATTGGATCTTTCTCTTCCAAAGATTGCCAGGATGGGGTTCGACCTCGCTTCCTCTAGTGCATTAGAGTACTATATGCTGATCCTCAGGTGCAATTCAAGGTCAATGGCACTCTGTAGACTTTGTTTCCAAACCAAAGGGACACCAGGCATGGTTTTCCCATCACCCATGCTTTTCGAATTGGTGATAGAGGCGCTTGCATCTTTGGACAGATGTAATGCACATGTACAGGGTTTTCAATGTCCTAGTAGGGAGGAAGCCTGCATTGCTCTTTACACAGAAGATGTACAGCTTTTTATGGGCAGGCCTCAGGAGATAGGGTCAAGGTGTTACAAAATACTTGAATTATATATTGAGGCATCTGGTTTGAGGGTAGATTGAGGGGAAGATGCTCTTGGTTCCCTGTGGGGGCAGACACTTGGTGGTTTATTGGCCTCTGCATTCCACTCAGAGTTTCAAATACCTTGGGGTGCACGTTACATTGAACCATAATCTTGCTTGCAACCCGAATCGCACCCCACTGGTGAACAGACTGCAAAAGTACATGCACAGATGGGTGAGACTTCCTTTGACTATCCTGGGTAGGGTAGCCTCATACAAAATAAAGATATTGCTTACACTGCTCTACACCCTCTAAAATTGCCCATTACTCATCAATCAGAAAGTGTTTCATAGTTGGCGAGCAGAGGCACGTTCAGTTCGGTCAAATATGCCACTGCACACGGTGTTTGATAAATGTATACAGTCCATATTCTATGGCGAGATGGCCATGGCAGATAGTTATTTATACTACTGGGCTTCGCATATTCTCATGTTGAATAACTGGTTCTTTGGGGAATGAGCAGATCCAGCATATAAAACGGAGTTGGCGCTAATGGGTAGAGATAACCTCTTAGGGCTTGCATTTGGTAATCCTCAAGTCAGGCTCTCCCTCGGACCCTTGTCCGGCCAAAGTGCTGGCATCTGCAGCTGAGATTATTAATCCAGCTGTTAATATCGTCCTCAATTCCTCGCTGAAAAACGGCCAGGTGCCGGGCAGATGGAAAAATGCGAAAATCCTCCCACTATTAAAAAAGCCCTCCGCCGACCCCTTGGTGGCATCAAACTACAAACCAATATCACTCCTTCCTTTTTTCTCTAAAGCCCTTGAGAAATATGTGAATTTAGTTACCACAGAATACGTGGAAACTAATAATCTGCTCCACCACAGCCAGTCCGGCTTTAGAACTAATTTTAGCACAGAGTCTGCCTTGCTTGAAATCTCTGAGGTTATTAAGGAGAAATTAGATAAAGGAGGTAAAGCGGTGCTGATCTTGCTGGACCTCTCCGCGGCTTTTGACACCGTGCCCCATGACCGACTCCTGCATAGACTTCAGGAGTGCGGCCTGGGAGGCACGGTGCTCAAGTGGTTCACCTCCTTTTTGGAGGACAGACATCAAGAGATCTGGTCCCCTCCTTTTGCTGCTCCTATTCCCCCCATGAAGGTGGGTGTTCCACAGGGTTCTATTTTGAGCCCAACACTCTTTAATCTATATATGGCCCCCCTTGCTCCCTTGGCTGAGGCATGCGGCGCGACAATAATTTCGTATGCCGACGATACTCAGCTTCTGTTCACATGCGACAAGGGCGAGGACTTTAGAGGGGAGGAGATCAACAAATGCCTGACGGGGGGTTTTCACTTGGCTCAGGAAGAATCAATTAAAATGTAATCCAGAGAAATCTGAGATAATTTTCTTTGGCTCCTCATCTTGTGACGAATGGCGACAATGGTGGCCATCAGACATGTCACCCCCCCTAACCTCAGTCAATACAGTTAAAAACCCTGGGGTTAAACTGGATGACACTATGTCCATGACAGCTCATATTCAAGCAGTGGCCGGATCCTGCTTTGGCCTCCTAAGAATGCTCAAGAAATGTATACCCCTACTATCGATCACCCACAGGAAGACCGTAGTCCAAGCCCTCATTGTTTCCAGGTTGGACTATGTAAATGTCTTGTACCTGGGTCTCCCAGAGTACATACTGAGTAGACTTCAGGTGGTCCAGAATGCGGCCGCCAGGGCGATTCTCATGTTGGGACCCAGAGCTCGGACCTCCTCTCACCTGATGGCTTTGCACTGGCTTCCTGTTCGAAAGAGAATTCGCTTTAAAGCCTTGATTTTAGCTTTTAGAGCTTTACATGATACGGGTGCCCACTATATCAGAAATAGAGTTTTACACTATGTCCCTGGTAGAACCCTGAGGTCCTCCTTTCGGCAGCAGGTGATTGTTCCTACGTTCTCCCGTGCCCGCATCGGTGGCCGCTCCTTTCAAGTTCAGGCTGCCTGTCTGAGGAACCTTCTGTCGGTGTCACTCAGACAGGTGCCCGACTTACTCAGGAAGCATTTGAAAACCTGGCTATTTCAGCAACAATCTAAAGGCTTCTCCCCTTTTTCAGCATTCGTAACAGTTCTGCCCTGAGGTTCTTTAGCACCGGGACACTCTTCTGAGTAGCTGTGTGCTCTATAAGTACCAATTAACATAACATAACTATACCTCCCTACACTCCTGGAAGTGACTAAGTGTTGGTGCAGGACCCTTTGATGGATCTACCGGTATTGCAAACTAAAACACCCCTGCGGGAAAGCTCTTAGCTTAAGTACAGTGCTAAGCTGTCAGGGTTCAGACAGGGTGATATAATCAGTATGTCAACATTGTGAAATGTGTGTCAGGGTATTTTCGATAAAGGAGGCCAAATTTGCCCTGCATAAGACACAGTTCTATAAGTGTCATCAGTTACGCCATGACCTCTTGTCCCATTACACAAATTTAATCGATTCCCCAAAGTACAACCCTCTAGAGGTCAAAGTAATCCTTAGCCCCCCGAGGTGAGTGCATGATGCCTCATCATACACTCACCAGACCAATTTACTGACCTCTAAGATAAATAGGAGAGAGGGTGGGCCAAATGGATGAAAGTGATTAGAGGGACCCTGGGAATTCAGTGATCCTGTAATCAGTCGAGAACTCAGAGGAGCAGGAGAGTTGGTTATCATTGTGGTGGCACATAGAGAACTGATAAGAAGGAGTTAGGTTTGTGGTTGCTTCATGGGGCAGGGGGAGAGGATGACCAACTGGATAGTCAGTAGCCAATGATATGGAAGTGGAGAGGTGAGTAATTTCCTAACAAAGAGAAGGCATGGGAAAGAGCTATTAAAGAGGGTTAAATAGAATTGACAAAACCTGAAAGAACTCCCCTAAAATGAGCTGAGGGAGTAAATTTTCAACCATATGAGATTCTTGAAGTTCAACAAACAATAAGATGCTTTACTGAAATCTAAGAGCAATGGGTAGTGTTTTAAAAGGAGATAGGTAGAGTTTTAAGTTTTTCATTGAAACTGTAAAGCTCCTTAAATCCCTCTGCAACAGCACCAGGCAGGGGGGTAGCTATAAGGAGGGCAACATATCGGGAGCAGTATCACTGGAGCCAAGAGGTATGAGTGGCCGGCTGCAGCTGAATTTTATGCTATAGTATGCAGATTTTAAGAGCACATTATTGTCAGGAATTACGCTGTATGCGCGGTTCCGGTTATGCGCCCCAAGTATAGTACCGTTTTGTGAACATTCTCCCTGTACCTGGCTTGGGAGTGTCGGGGAGGTGTCCGTCTGTGATCAGAGCCCCCTTCAGCCGCAATGTCAAGTGGCGCACGAGATCTCGAGCGGCCGTGATACTGGCAAAATCAGCTCGAACGCAGTCTACAAAGACCGCGCCTATTCGTATGAACGCGGCTTGGCTTACTGCCACAGCTGTTCTATTTTCCTCCGCGCAGCTTCCGTTTCTAATTTAGGGCTCTGCAGCTCCTGCACTACGATACATGGGTCAGGATTAAAATCGGGGACGGCTCACGACTATCACGACCAATACCAACAACGCAAGGCCTTACGTAGGGGTGTGTCCTTGCTCCTATGCTTTTCAATCTATTCCTGTCTGATCTTTCAGCAGGACCGCGATCTAGTCAATTCGCATCCACCCAAACTGGGCAGCCTCCGCCTATCCAATCTACTGTATGCCGATGACTTGGTTCTTCTTAGTCATACTAAGATAGGTTTACAACGCCTCCTGGATGCGACTACCATATATTCTAACAGGAATGGACTACAAACAACAAGAAAACCAAAATCCTTGCGGTCCGTACATCTGGACCCAAAAATCCGGCATGGTTCCTAAATCAGGAAAGAATTGAAGCAACCAGATGCCACAAGTATCTGGGTGTCTTCTTTAATAACAATGGCAGATACGCGAACCAGCTGGGAGAGCTAAAAAAGAAAGGAGCTGCGTTGTCTTTCACTCTTAGCTCCATACACAAAAAATTACATTGCCCAACATTCGCCCCAACCCTCCAGGCGGCCCAGGCAAAGGTCATCCCTACCCTCACTTATGGGTGCGAGGTTCTGAAAGGGCGATAGCGGGCAATCAGACAAATCAGTCGCAAAAATCTATAGAACAATCTTCCAGCTACCCTCTTATACGTCACCGGCACAAATCAGGTTGGAATTTGGCATCTGCAGACAGTCATTGGGCCTTATGGCGGCTTTCTTAATAAGCTGCCATAAGCTCAGGGCGGCTAAGGAAGGCTGTCTGGCCCACTATTTATGGACCCAGCTGAACACAAGACGATGGCCGGCGGGGCACCACTACCTGTCCTGCGGCCTTAGCTCTCTTGGTCTGAGCATCCTCTGGGACCTAAATGTAAGCCAAAACGAATTCAAGAGGCTAGCAAAACTCAGTGCAAAACGACTCTCTTCAGCAGAAGATAGGGCCAGCCTCTCGGCACGGACCCAAGGAAGGATGAGCCTACGAACCTACTTACAGCTGAAACCTCAGACCTATTTAACGACCACTTTCAATGCACATATTAAGCTCCAGTTCATGATGCTGAGAATGGGGGTGTTTTCTATGACCTGCCTTCTCCCAAAATGGAAAAGAGAGGGGGTTGAGGAAACGTGTCGGTACTGTGGCCATTATAGGGAAGACATAATTCATGTCCTATGCTTGTGCCCTAATCTTTTAGAAGATAGAAGAACCTTATTGCGAAGGGGTTGGATTGAAAAGGACGTTAGATCCTGCAGAGGAGCAGTGCTGGCCTGCTTCAACCCTTCGAACACTGCACTCAACTGCGCCTTGGTAATGTTTATGGATCACTTCTTAAAAAAAGTTAGAGGATGTGAGATGCCGACAGGCTACTCGGCCCAGGACTTGATCCACTCTGCCTATTTGTGACTGGTGTTTTCTTTTTTAATTGACATAACTTACCTTATGTCACTGTTAGTGCATCGCACAATGTTTTATATGTCATAATGACTTATGTTTTTTTAATCGAACTGCAAGGTCTCTTATCAACCATTTGTCTTATATATTGTAATGAATTTCTGCTATTGTAGACCATTGCAAGGGTTTTAACAAATCATGCAATAAAGTAAAGATTAAAGTTATTAAAAACGTTTCTAATTTCCTGCACACTTACGGTCTCAGTAACACTCGCCCCTGCCCTTGTCTTCCTGACCGTGCCGGTTCTTTCCCTGCTCCTGCTTTGTCTCCTGTACAAACCTACAAATTCTAACAAACGCTCTGGATCCAACGCTGGCAATCCTCTTCAGCGCCTCTGCGACTCTAACCTGTGGAAAAAGGACGATGTCTACAGGCTGTGATTCCTGGATAACTACTATAGTCATTTACCTAGCTTGCTGTTAAGGTCAGGGCACTGAACCAAAAACAAAACAACACTCTTGTTGGATATCACATCTACTAAGGATTGTTCTGGGGCTTTATCTAAAGGTGCTTTGTGATTATTGAACGCATTTTGATACCAAGGAATTACGAACTTTACTGTGGGACCTTTAGAGGTTATCAAGGCACTCGATATTTTCTGAAGATAGTGTATTATATTTCCACAGTGAGGAAGGACGTTTCGCCAAAGAAGTGTATTCAGAAGGCTTGGGTGAGTGCAGGGACCATGGTTTGGATTTTAGTTTGCCTACACTTTTGAAATTGATCGCGCTTCCAGTGTCTACTCTCACGCCCTCCCAACACACACACCCCTATGCCAGGTTTCAAAGCCGGTTCATCAGCGTGTCCATGCAGCTGCAGGAAATGAAACAACTTGATTGGAGACTGCTCTGTTGTCTTTCATTTCCTTCTAGCTCTAGTGTGCTTTTGAGGGAGATGTCTGGCTCCCGTGTCCCATTGTAGCTGCCATTTCTATGGAGTGGCCGCAACCGTTAATTGATTTTATGCATTTTAGCTTTCCCATATTTATTTTGATTATCTTTATTTTCCCAGTAATTGTGCTTTCACAAGGGAGCTTGTGAAGTGCAGCCGGGTTTGCTGAACACCAGTTTGGATTTTAGTTTGCCCGCACTTTTGAAATTGATCACGCTTCCAGCGCCTACCGTCACGGCCCCGGACACGCCTCCCTATGCCAGGCTTCCAAGCCAGCTCGTCAGCGCATAGTTGGCGCACCTTAGACAAGCCCGTCTGTGCCTGTCCCTGCTCGGAATGCGTTCAGCCCCAGACTCCCTGCCAGTTCCCCCCCCCAGGGGGTAGCCATAACGCAATACTTTCGAGATGAACTGATCAAGCTGAGCTTCGTAGGTAAGAAATGCACAGGTAGCATCCTAACCACAAATAATTGCGACAAATTGGCATCCTGTCTAAGGTGTAATCGCTCACTCACTAATGACAAAAATAAGGTGCTGAAGTCCCCTATAGATCCAGCTGAGAAGATAGTCACCTTATTAGTCATCGCTGCACCCTTATTAACACCCAGATCACTGATAAAAAACGCAATAGATTTTTCAGATTTTCTTGACTCCCAGGCCATTGACTTGCCATTTATAATGAAGACCTGGACGTCTGTTGCCTCAAGACCGGACGTGTCTGCAGCAATTCCATCCAGCTTCTCTATTTTTAGGTTGGACCGGGAGGGAAGAAGGGATGGAAGCCTCAAAACAACTTAAAAGGTAGTTTTCGGTACTCCCTGGCACTCGGGAATGTGAAGCTTTGACTTTTAAAACTGAATTGAGAAAGCAATCCTCTTTTAACGGGCTTTTCTTATATCGTCCCCCCGGCCCGAGAGCGACATTCATTAACAACTTGTGTCAACTTTTAGATATCACGGATGGCTCCCCAGATTACACGATTCTTGGGGATTTTAATTTTATTTGGAAAATCCCCTGGATAATGACTCTGCCTACCTTTTCTCTCAAAAGTACTCAAAGTTACCCCTCTGAACCATGGCTCACCGACAAACTAAGGCATCAAAAACAACAGTGCCGCAGGTATGAACGCAAGTGGAGGTTTTGAATACTATCCTACAGACAAACATATTTATAAACGGTCTATTCAAATCTATAAAGAAATGATCTACAAGGAAAAGGCTTGGTAGTTTACCACCAAAATCGAATCTTCAAAAAATTCTTCAAAGGAGTTGTTTGCAACAGTTAAGAAACTCTCTAAACGTCCTGAGAACAAAAATAATATGATTAACCAAGTGTTCTCTAACTCCTTCGCTACTTTTTCCAGGACAAAGTTAAAGCCCTTTATAATACCCTGACTGTCAATACTGAACCCGCATGTCCTCCGGCAGTTATGACCGGAAGAGGTAATTCAGATCCTATAGTACCATCTGAGGTCTTTTTACCAGGATAGCGGCCTGTTAAAACATTCCACTATCTCTGCTTCAAGCTCTGCGGCTGGACCTTCTCTTCTGGACAATCATTCCAAGCTAACTACCTTCAGCCCTTTAACAAAAGGCCAAATTCAGAAACTTACTAGGCAAAATAAAATCTGGGTCCCCTATGGATCCCCCCCCCAAAGTCCTGCACTCAGTCACAGAGATCACTGCAGTTCATCTATCACACATTTTCAGCAAGATGTTCAGTACAGGGTACTTTCCCAAAGAATGGAAAAGAGCATCCATCCTTCCTCTCCTCAAGGAATCCAAGTTGGATGCTGGTGATTCCACAACTATCGGCCGATTTCACATCTCCCTTTCTCAACGAAAATTGTCGACAAAGCCATTAATACGGAATTGACATCTTTTATAAATGATAATCATCTTCTTGACCTATTTCAGTTTGGCTTTAGAAGCCAACATAGCATTGAACTGGCTCTAATAAGGGCATCAGATGCTGGAGGAAATGCTGCTTTGATTTTATTAGACCTCTCAGCGGCATTCGATACAGTCAACCACAATCTACTCATTGACCATCTCTTCTCTGTTGGAATCAGGGATAGAGCTCTCTCCCTTCTGAAATCTTTCATTTCATTACTGATCGCGACCAATTTGTGGCTATGGAAGATATCTTACCCCCCTCATTTTTATTACCATGTGGGGTATGCAAGGCTCATCATGGAGTCCCACTCTTTTTAATCTATATGTTATACTGTTAGCAAGTGTGATTAAATCATTTGGCTTCTCTCAGGTGTCTTACGCCGAAGACAGCCAGATTGTGGTGTCAGTGACCAGAAGCCCTGAGAACACCACAGATTTTATAGCTGTATGCTTCAAATCGGGAAATGGATGGGGGACAATTGTTTGAAATTGAATTTGGTGAAAACCGAGGTGTTACTATTTGGTAGAAACACCTCCTTCTGGTCGCCTAGCTAGTGGCCCCAAGAACTAGGTACTCTTCTCACCCTGGTTGCGAAGTAGTAGTAGATAGTAAGCTATCTTTTGAAGGCCATATTGATACCATTACATCTTCCTCTTTCTTTTTGCTTAAAATTCTGAAGAAGGTCCTTCCTTTTTTCCCCTCGGATCTACAGAAAACAGTGGTTTCTTTTCTGATTACATCCAAATTAGATGACAGTAACATCCTTTTTACAAACATACAGAAGAACAAGTTACTTACCTTCGGTAACGATATATCTGTAAGAAACATAGGCTAGTTATAGATTCCTTACCTTAGAATTACCCCCAGGCGTCAGACTGGATCCGGAAAGTTTTTCATCAGCAGTACCCCTGTGCGTCGGAAGGTGGCGTCGGTCGACTCCGCGGTCGTCATTGGCATCGTGGTCGTCGGGATGAAGCCGCGGTAGCTACATAAACGCCACCCTCGCACGCTGACATCAGTTCTGTACACAACTTTCCACGCCAGAAGCGCAGAGCCATGCAAGACACTGACCACTGGTGCACAAAATTAGGGCAATTAAAGGATGACCTTAACCCTAGAAGTCTGTTCGCAGAACGGGGAGGATGGGTGGGGCGGTAAGAAATCTATAACTAACCTATGTTTCCTACAGATATATCGTTACCGAAGGTAAGTAACTTGTTCATCTGAAAGAAACAGTTAGTTAAAGATTCCTTACCTTAGAATAGATACCCCAGCAATACCAACCCGGAGTTGGGTCTGCAAACTAAGTTCACACCAGAAAGTCCTGGAGAACAGAACGGCCAAAGAAGCCGTCTCTCCGGACTTGGCTGTCTAGGCAGTAGTGTTTGGTGAACATGTGCAGCGATGCCCACGTAGCTGCCTGACAGATGTCATTTAGGGGGACTCCACATCCCAGAGCAGTAGTAGCTGCTGTCACCCTGGTGGAATGGGCGTGTAGCCCCACTGGAAGCTCCTTCTTTGCCAAAGAGTAGCAGGCTTTGATGCACAGAACGACCCACCTGGAGATGATTCGTTTGTGCACGGCCCGACCTTTCTTAGCGCCCACGTAACCAACAAAGAGCTGGTCGTCCACCCGGAATTGTTTGGTGCGATCCAAGTAAAAGGAAAGCGCACATTTTGGATCCAGACGGTGGAGCCTCTCTTCCTCTTTTGAAGGATACGGAGGCGGAAAGAAGGTGGGCAAAGTGATGGTTTGGCCAATGTGGAAAGAAGTAACCACCTTGGGAAGAAAGGAAGGTCTAGTTCTCAAGATGACCTTGTCCGAATAGACAGCCAGAAAGGGAGGCTTGGAAGAAAGAGCTTGCAGCTCACTCACCCTGCGTGCAGAGGTTATGGCCACCAGAAAGGCAGTTTTCAAAGTGAGAAGTCTGAGAGGACAGTTAAGTAGCGGCTCAAAGGGCGCGCACATGAGATAGGTAAGAACCAAGTTCAAGTCCCACTGAGGCATTACGAAGGGAACAGGAGGAAAAAGATGAGTAATGCCTTTAAGGAATCTATTTACAACAGGGGACTTGAAAAGAGAAGGCTGATCAGGAAGCATTAGGAATGCTGAAATGGCCGAGAGGTAGCCCTTTAGAGTGCCCAGAGCAGAGCCCTACTGGACCAAAGAAAGGAGGAACAGGAGAACCTCAGAAAGAGGGGCGGAAAGGGGATCCACAGCCTTTGCTGTGCACCATGCCACAAATTTGTTCCATCTGCAGGCGTATACCGTCTTAGTGGAGGGACGCCTGGCTGCCAAGATAACATCGCAGACTTCGGGAGGCAGGTCAAACGACGTCAACTGCCGCCGCTCAATCTCCACGCAAGGAGGTGGAGGCTGGACAGGTTCGGGTGGAGGACCGTCCCCAGCTGCTGCGACAGAAGATCCACCCGAAGAGGCAGCCTGATCGGAGGATCGATGGCCATGTTGAGTAGCTCGGGATACCAGACTCTTCATGCCCAATCTGGAGCCACAAGAATGACTTGGGCCTGGTCGCGCTTGATCTTCTTCAGCACTCTGGGCAGAAGTGGTATAGAGGAAAGGCGTATAGGAGACCGCAACTCCACTCGCGACGAAAAGCGTCGCCTAGCGAGTGCCGCCTTGGAAATTACAACGCGCAGAACTGCTGACAGTGCGCGCTCTCTTCGGTGGCGAACAGATCTAACCAAGGCTCTCCCCACTGCTGAAAGAGACCTTGCACCACCTCCGAGTGAAGACGCCATTCGGGATCCATCATGCACCTGCGGCTGAGTTCGTCCGCCCTGGCGTTCAGAGAACCTGCCAGGTGTTGAACCACCAGGGATATGCCCTGATGTTCCAGCGATGTCCAGAGGCGGAGGGCCTCCTGACATAGGGTCCACGACCCCACCCCGCCTTCTTTTTTGCAGTACCACATGGCGGTGGTGTTGTCCGTGAACACCTGCACTACTCTTCCCGTACAGAGGGAAGGAATGCCTTGAGTGCAAGACGAATCGCCCGAAGCTCCAGAAGGTTGATGTGGAGCCCGGACTCCGCCGGAGACCAGAGGCCTCTGATCTCCGCCTCCCCCATGTGGCCGCCCCATCCCAGAAGTGATGCATCGGTCACCACTGTGAACTCTGGTTGAGGAAGGAAGTGGGATCTGCCGTTGACCCAATCGCGGTTCGTAAGCCACCACTGCAATTGGTGTGCAGTGCCCTCCGAGATCTGGACGCAATCGGACAGATTCGACTGATGTTATGCCCAGGGATCTTCAGGTCCCACTGCAGAGCCCACATATGCCATCTGGCATGCATGATCCACCAGCAGGATGCAGGAGGCCATCAGACCCAGCAGCCTGAGGGTCATCCTGACCGAAACCCGGGATAGAGGCTGAAAGATCGAAATCATAGCCTGAATATCCCGGACTCGCTGTTCAGGAGGATAAACCCGAAACTGCGTCGTGTCCAGAACCGCTCCGATGAAGAGGAGCTTCTGAGAGGGGGTCAGGTGTGACTTCGGCACGTTGATGGAGAACCCCAGCGAATGCAGGAGGTCGGCCGTAGTCTGGAGGTGGGAGACGACAGCCTGGGGCGAGCCCGCCTTCAACAGCCAGTCGTCGACATAGGGGGAAGACTGGAACCCCTGATCTGCGCAGATGAGCTGCGACCACCGCCATCACTTTCGTGAACACCCGAGGGGCGCTGGTAAGGCCAAAGGGGAGCACGGTAAACTGAAAGTGCTTGTGGCCTACCGTGAACCGCAGGTAACGCCGGTGGGCCGGCAGGACGGGGATGTGAAAGTAAGCGTCCTGCAAGTCCAACGCTACCATCCAGTCTCCAGGGTCGAGGGCAGACAAGACCTGAGCGAGCGTCAACATTTTGAACTTCTCCTTCCGGAGGAAGCGGTTGATGTTCCTGAGATCCAAGATCGAACGCAGGCCTTTGTCCTTCTTGGGCACCAGAAAGTAGTGGGAATAGCAACCACGATCTACTTCTGGGGCAGGAACGCGCTTGATGGCTCTCTTGGCCAAGAGTGCCGAAACTTCCTGTAGGAGAAGGGCCATATGATCCTCCGACATGCGAAGGTACTGAGGTGGCATGTATGAAGGGGTAGTCTCGAAGGGGAGGGAGTAGCCCCTTCGGACTATTTGCAAAACCCACCTGTCCGACGTGATGGTGCGCCAATGGGGGAGGTGATGGCGAATCCTGCCGCCCACTGGTGTTTGGTGGCACTGAAAGGTCGGACTAGGAGGGTTTGGAGGCTGCTGCAGAGGGGGCTGTGGTGGACTGGCCCGCCCGCTGGCCCCCAGAACCACGGCGCTGGTTCCCACGTCCCCGGCCGCGCAGAGGCTGAACAGCTTGCTCCAGCCTGTGGCCCTGGGTGGGATGAGGCGGGGCACTCCTTCCATAGCCACGAAAGGGGCGAAAGGCAGACTGCGCAGGGCGGGTGGTAGAGAGGCCCAAGGACCTGGCCATAGCCAGAGAGTCCTTAAAGCGCTCCAGCGCGTTGTCTGCCTTGTCGCCGAAAAGGCGACGGCCATCAAAGGGCATGTCCATAAGAGTGGATTGGACATCCCCGGAAAAACCAGTCTACAGCAACTAGGCGTAGCATCGAAGGGCTACTGACATGGAAATCGTCCTGCCAAGTGCATCGGCGGTATCCAGCCCACAGTGGATGGTAAACTTTGCTGCGTCTCTCCCCTCGGCAACTGCACGGAAGAGCACGGCCCCGGCCTCCTCCGGGCACTGGGGCAGCACCTGTGCCACCGTATCCCACACGGAGTGGGTATAACGGCCCAACAGACGTCCGCAAGGTGTTTACCGACCCCAGTCCCAAGCTGGCGGAAGAAAACATTTTTTTTCCAAGGTGGTCCAGCTTTTGGATTCCCTATCGGGTGGTGCGTTAGGAAATGCGCCTTTGGAAGTGGAGGCTTGGACCACCAAGCTCTCAGGGGTGGGGTGTTGGGAGAGGAAAGTGGGGTTGCCCGGGGCCGGGCGGTGGCATCGGGCAATCATCCTATCCACAGGAGCCCCTGTGTTGGGCCTGGACCAGGTGCCCAAAAGGATGTCCGTGAGGGCTTCATTAAACGGCACCAGGGGCTCCGGTTAGTCCTGACTGCCACCGTAGGTAGCTCGAGGTGGAGAGCCTCGGCCGCCCTATGCAACACCACTGCGTATGACGCTCCCTCCTCCGTAGCCACGGTAGGAGGAGACAACATGCCAAGGTCTGGTGAGGTATCCAGATCACTGGCTTCCCCCAGTTCCTCTCTCCAGTCCTGCTCATAGGTCAACTGGTCGGTTAAAGGGTCCCCAGACCCCTCCCAGTCCTCCTCACCCTCCTCTGGCTGCCAATCTGGTCTCAAAGAGCCAGGGTAGAACAGGGGCACAAAAGTACCCGTCGGCGTCGGATCCAGCGTCGGTCCTCGCCGGTCCGACTCCGTGTCTACCTCGAGGTGGAGGCCGGGGTCGACGTCGGCTGGGGACACAGCCGACGCTGGTTGCGGACATGGTGCCGGTGGAATCGGCGCCGGGGGAGGCGTAACAAGGTCGACCGGAGCCGATCCGGATCCAGGCCTGGATCCAAGGGGACCCTGCGGCGCCGAGGCCAAAGCAGCCGGCGGCGAAGACCCAGGGCCCCCAGCCGAGTCCGCGGGGCCCGAAGGCGCGCCGGCAGAGTTGGGCTGCCCAAAGATGGCGTGCATCGCTTCGTAAATCTGACAAAGCTGGGCAGGGGTCGCTCCCGGTCCCGGGAAGGGGGGGAAACCCGGAGCCAACACTACGGGCCCCGCACGCGGAGGGGCACCACCTGCATCCCTCGTCGTGTCGGCCGACGGACAAGGAAAAGTCGAAGAGCGACGATGCTTCTTCGACTTCTTTTTGTGCTTCGACTTACCTGACCCAGAGTGCGAAGACTTCGACGAAGAATGGTGCTGGTTCCGCGATCGGTCCCTCCACCTCCTCCGCGACCGGGACCTCGAGCGACGCGGAGCCGACTGCCGGGTCTCGAGTAGCTTTCAGGACCGCTCCCGCAATGACTTCGGGGCCATGGTCCAGCAGTCGGAGGACGACTTGGGGTCGTGGTCGCGCCCCAGGCAATAGAGGCACACGCGGTGCGGGTCCGTCACCGACATCAGTCGGTTACAGGAACCGCAGGCCTTGAAGCCGGGCATCCCTCGTGCACTCGATGGACTCAAAAAACGAATTCGACAAAAGTCGAGAAAAAAGTCAGTCAAAAAGTGACTGGAGGTACCGCTCTCTCCGGATCTGCGCTTGCTGGCGCGGAAAAAGAAAGAACTGACGTCAGCGCGCGAGGGCAGCGTCTATGTAGCTACCGCAACGTCATCCCGGTGACCACGACGAACGCGGAGTCGACCGACGCCACCTTCCGACGCGCAGAGGTACTGCTGACGAAAAACTTTCTGGATCCAGTCTGACGCCTGGGGGTAATTCTAAGGTAAGGAATCTATAACTAACTGTTTCTTTCAGATAAGGTTCTTTAAAAAACTACAGATCGCGCAGAATGCGGCAGCTCGCCTGCTTCTGGGAATTCGAAGGCATAAGTCAAGCTCTGGTTCAGCTCCACTGGCTCCCAGTAAAGAAACACAGACTTTAAAGCCCTATGTATTACCTTTAAAGCCTTGCATAACCATTGCCCTAAATATTTGACTTTCAGCGTTACATTTCATCTCGATCTCTTCGCTCTGGTTCAAAGCTTAATCTAGTTGTTCCCAAATTTAAAAGGTCCAACTGGGGGGACAGGAACTTTCTGACCTATACATCCAAGCTGTGGAACTCCCTGCTCCTTGAAATTAAAGGGAAATCTGATCTACTGGCTTTTAGAAAAGCCACCAAAATGTGGATTTTAATTGGTAATATCTTATGTGGGACCCCATCTCGATGCGTTTTGCTTTTCAAAGCTTAGCACCTAGACACCCATGGGTAGTAGTGTGGTTTATAAATTAAATTTTCATTTCATTTTCAAATTAAACAGTGCATATAGTTATTGATTCATTTTTGGTAGCAAATTGTCCAAATAGAAGGAAGTTGTGTATCCTTTGACACATAACTCTGGTGCTCTCTTCATGTTTCTTTGTGTCTATGCAGTGTACGGCAGAAACTGAAGCCACAAGCCAGATGCTCCTGAACCTTACTGTTATAGCTGAAGTCTTGGGTGGGCAGTGTCACAGACAGCAGAGAGGACACAACATGGACCTCCCATTTGTTTTTTCCAAATCTCCCCCCCCCCCCCGAATGGTTGCTCGATGACAATAGTTTTTGATGTAATAGTGTTGGGGCCACGCTGTAGGAGATTGAGAGAAATATCTTCGCTCCCACAGAACCCGAGTACCCAGGTGAGTGGATCTTGACAATTATCACCCAGGAGGATATCCTGGTGCTGAGCAGGTGTGAGTCTAGCTACACTTAGGGCCTGGTGGGACTACTTGAAAAGTCAGGTCTTCAACTTCTTGCGGAGTTCAAGAATTGAGGAGGCTCTTATGTGTAGCGGCAGGTCGTTCCACACTTTAGGAGTAATGGAAAGGGGTCTCCAAACTATGGCCCGCGACCGACTACAGCCTGCTACAGCATTTTATCCGTCTCGCAGTGTCAGCCTGGCTGTAAGATGTTATTTGGCCCGCAAAGTCAGCCTGGCTGTAATACGCTGCTGCTTTCCAACCTGTAATAGAGTTTCCAGCCTCCTGAGGGAACGCTTCACACGCAAACTCAACTGCTGCTGTTTTGAAAGCATTATAAAAAGTAACACAACCTCTAGCCTAAGGGGTGATGTTAAATATTATTTCAAAACAGCAGCAAACAGTGGTGTGTTGGCTCACAGTGCCGTCAGTCAGTAGTAACGCACAAAAGTGCTACCAATGACGGTCCTGGTAAAATTGTATTGGCCTGACCCCGCGCTCCCTTCCCTTTCAACATAAAAGTCGTGCCTCGCCTCCTCACCACTCCGCACGGCCTCTAGTCCTCGGAACTTGTCCTGCGGTGCAGAAAGCCAGGCCTAGGCATACAGCTGGTTTGAACCTACTCCTCTAGCACCCGAGCGACAACTACACGCGGTAAATACCTGAGTGCATTACACCAGCAATGGGCACTTGTCGGTAATACCGTGTACTCTCTGATACTTCGCATGGAGATACTTGCTGCCGCCAAAACTAAAACTATACCTGGCCCCGCTGAGGCATACCCATGTGGTAGCTGTGGTGAAGTGGCTGCAACTGTGGGCCTTCCAAGGCTGGGTGTTGCACTTAGCCCGGTCCCATCTGGTTGTGCAATGAATAGGTGCTCTTTCTCCAGCTATTCATGTGCACATAAGAGACATGGTCCAGCCTGCCGCACATATAGGGTGCACATATGACAGCTGACTTGCCTCTTAATTTACTAACAGTATTGTTGTCAAGGTGCGGAGGGGGGGGGGGCCATAAATATGTTTACGTTTGCTTGAAAACTGGCACTTTTAATAAAAGCTGTGATGTATTGTAATCTGATGTACTAAATTTGAAATGCTACAGCGTGTTAAAGAAACATTTTTTTAATTTTGAGCAGTCTTTATTATATTTTTATTTGGTGTTTGTTACACGATTTATATGCTAAACGTTTTAAGTGATGATGCATAGACTCCTCAAGCCAAGTCACACACTTGGCTAAGCTCTCTCTGTTATTTTGTTTGTTCACTCCTCCTTGAGTCTAGTAGTGTAAGTGTGAGAACCCTTCAGTGGCACATGCAACACGAAGCTTGTGCTTTCAGTTAGTGGTCACCTGGGTGTGATAAACAAAGTAGCAAGATATGCACAATCTCGAGCAAAGGAAGGGTTCCAGCTTCGACTCCAATGTGCTATTTAAGTTTAAAAATAAGCTAGGAAGCAGTATGAACCACAAGAGGTTAATAGGCAGGGCTGGACTGGCCATATTCCCGGGATACTGGAAAGGCGGGGAGCCGATTTTGTTACTGGGGGCTGATTTTGCAGAAGTGCTGTAATATCGACCCCAGTAACAAAATCAGCAGGCCAGCATAAATTGCAATCGTAATCTAGCTCAGTGAGCTATCAACTACCATCAAAGAGCTGCATGCAAACTGTATGATACAGGTTAGAAACTTATGTTTCTTCACAGTCTTTCATTATCCTAATGTTGCTTGAAAAGGGTTTGTTTGGGTAGAAATACATTCTTAGTAAAACCAACCCTAACCACTGTGTTATGTTTTAATCCTGGGTTTGTGCTAGTCTAGAGTCCACACCAGATCAAGCACTCTTAAAAATGCCTTCACGTCGTAGTCCCCTTTGTCTCATGCAACATTTTCTCTCTGTGTGTGTGATATAAAGTGCTCGGACGTCCTACTCGAGTATGAAAGGCGCTATAAAACAAATGAAATACATGTGAGATAGGGGCTATAGAGAGATGAGGGGCATTGTTGGAGGGTGATAGTAAGGGAATCAATAAAGTTTGTTGTATCCTGGTGCACTCCAAGGTAATTATTTGCCATGCTTAAAAGCGAATACAATTGAATGTATAGTGGAAAATGTGTTGTAGAACGCACCCCTTTTGCCATTTGTCTCCATTATTTCTTTGGGGGGAGGGGGGGCGGGGAGAACAGAACCCCCCCCTCCCACTCACTCCGCTCCCTTGCTACGCTTAGGGTTCCCAGTCCAACCCTGTTAATAGGTGCTATCCAGCTTTAGAATAACAAGCTTTGATAAAGGTGCAGTTAAAATGGTCAAGCATGTATTCTATGCCCAGGAACCAAGCATTATTCCGGGCTCGTAGGAAAATATGTTTGAGAAGGCACGACTGCCACTAATTAAAACATACATAGATGGAACTATAGTAGGTTGTCCTGCTAATAAAGATGGATAATTACTAACAAATCCTGCTTTTCAAAGCACATGCAAGAAATAACTTTGTACCCAATATGATAAGAGACCTCAGGGACCCATCTTGACACAATGCCTGCTGTTAGTAAAACTCCACTTTTGAAAACACGATCTCCAGAGAGGAGCGAACACTGCACCCACACGCGCAGTGTTTGACAAAGTAGCTCAGTTATGGTAACACCATCACCAACAAGGAGCATGCTCGGCACCCATCAGTGCACACTCTGACATAGGGTTCTACTTGAGGAAATACCACCTTCACTGAGGAGCCCTTGCGTACACCGATAGAGGAGGGGCGCTCATCCTGGAAACACTACCTCCAACCAGTAGCCTGCACACACTGTATGACAGCGGAGCTCCACTTCTAGAGTGGACATAGTGCCATTTTGCAAGCCTCTGCCACAGAGTGTTTCAACTCCAGGAAATACCACCTCCACTGACTGTACTGCCCTGCACCCAACCGCACTCAGTGGTTGATAGGGAAGCTCGACTTCTAGACACATCATCTCACCAGAGGAGCCGGCACAGCACCCATCCTCGCACATCACAGTCAGAGGAGTTTCACTTCTAGTAACACCAGCTCCATCCAAGGTCCCTCACTGCAGCCATTCTACTGCGATCCCTGACAGTCGTTTTCTACTAATGCTGACCATGAAGACAGTGGCATAGGAATGGACCATAGGCTCTAATGTAAGCTTGTAACGGGCCTTCTGCCCACTTTTGTAGGTTGTGAAATAAAAGCATAATTTCAGTACACAGAGTCCTTCACACCCATTTGTCTTGGTTCCACTTTACCTGCTGCACTACTGATAACCACATCCCAGTACATGAGGAGTCCACACATGATCCAACCTATACAATCTCTGGGAAGACATCATCATAGAAAGTGCAGAAAGTGGCAGAACAAACCCATTACTAGAGAACCTTGAGGATCACTGCCTCATATTCCCTGGGTGATGTGCATATAAACAATGGGGAATGATCCTGTGTAGAAATGATAAATCACACACTCCATCCTCTGCATGTGCCCATGTTCTGGGGTGAACTCCCTTGGGAAAACAGCAGAAGTTTAACTCTTTCAGGGTGGGTATACACAATGAAATGAATTCCCCTTTGCAGAAGAGGATATGGTAATTAGTCATGGCAGCTAATTATTACCTGTCATTGGCAATCAAGAGTATTTTAACATTTATTGTTTCTCGATTTCTCTTCTAAAACGCCAACAGTTCAACAAGTACAATGCATCATTTAGTCAAAATTAGACATCCCACTGCAACAACTGGAACCCACTCAATTTCCATCCCAAATACACCCCACCCGACCAGTCAAAAAAAGCATGTTGGGCTGATCATGTTCTTCTGTGAGCAGCATCCATCCTTCATGTGCTGGATTTGTGAATAGGCCACTCGTTGGCAGTGAGATGTTTATGGTTTGATGCTACATACTTGAGTGTGGTTGAAGTTCTGACCAACGAGTTCTGCTTGCTGTGTCGGGTATGATCCAAGTAATGATGGCTGTAGTAGGTGGTAGCTCTCCTAAAATTATTGTCCCTTTTTTATTTATTTACGTTCCAATACCTTAGTTTTGAGGTATATATATTTTTTCATTCTTTTAATTTCATCAGTATATGTACTGAGATATAAAATGGTCTCTGAGGAAAAGAAAGAGAAAACAGTTGAACCCAGTGGAGAAAAACAAGAAGGAGACTCTTTTGTGTGACAGAGGCAGTGTGCCGTGCGCCGTTTGCCTCCACCCTATAGCGGCTTCAGATATGGAAAGAAAAAAGAAAGGAAAAGTGGACAGCGATTTCCCCTGTTTAATGAAGAATGGGGCGTAAAGTATTTGTTTGTACAAGCAGATGATAAAGTTTTGTGTCTTGTATGCAACGAAACTGTTGTAGTTTTGAAGCAGTACAATGTGCGCCAGCACTATGAGACCAAACATGAACAAAGGTATTCCCAATTCACAGGAACACAGCGTTCCAAAAAATCTGAATCAAATCAACGCTGTTTGCTTTCCGAACAAGCTTTTTTTACGCAGAAGAGAAGTGAAAATGAAGCTTTAACCAGGGCCAGTTACAAAGTAGCTTTTGCCTGGGCTCAAAGAGGAAACCCATTCACTGATGGAGATCTAATCAAAGACTGTATGATGCAACCAGTGAAAGAGTTATGTCCAGAAAAAGCAGATCTGTTAAAAAATGTCAGTCTTGCGCCAAATACTGTTACTCGTAGAATTGATGATATAGGAAGAGGAAAAGCAAGACATTTTCAGTTCTATTCTCTTGCACTGGATGAAGACACTGATGTGTGAGACACATCACAACTCCAAGTATTCATCCGTGGAGTCGACAGTGAATTTAATGTCACACAAGAATTAACATGCAAAGTACAGTAACTGGAGAAGATCTTGTAAAAAAATTGCAAAAAACTGTATTCGAATATAACCTGGAGTGGAATAAACTGCAATGTGTGACAACTGATGGAGGAAAGAACATGTCTGGGGTGAAGAAAGTTTTTGGTTGGAAAAATCACAAAAGCTTGTGAGGTTGGTGGATTCTCAAAGCCCATGTTTCTGCATTGCATTATCCATCAACAAGCACTGTGTGAAAAATATGTGGATATGTCTTGCGTTCTGAAACCTGTTTCACCTGTGAATTTAATCGAACTTGCAGGCTTAATCATCGCCAGTTTTGTGACTTTCTGAAAGAAGCTGATTCTGCGTTCGTTGACTTGTTTTATTATACAGCAGTTCGATAGCATAGTTTTGGCAAAGTTCTATCACAGTGCTTTCTGCTTGGAGAGGAAATCGATTCATTTCTCACAGAGAAAGTCGACCCGAACCACTTTTTATCAAACACTGACTGGCTTTGGAAATTGGCATTTTTTGCAAACTTGGCAGGCCATATGAATCAATTGAATTTGAAGCTGCAAGGCGAATCCAATTTAATGTCTGATCAATTTGCACACGTCTAGGCATTCAGGACAAAACTGATGCTATTTTAAGGACAGGTGAAAGTTCATAATTTGGTTAATTTCCCATATTGTGAAAAATTTCTTGAAGAAAGTGAGGCAGAATGTTCTTTATTTGCAACAGAAATCTTTAAAGACTTGCAAAAACATTTTCAGGAACGATTTTCTGATCTTGATGAAAAAACAAATGAAATAAAGCAGTTTCAACACCAATTTGACTGCAATGTTGAAACACTCCCAAGTCAGTTTCAGTTGGAAATTATTGATCTCCAATCATATGACATGCTGAAAGACAAGTATAAAGAACGAAATCTGATATAATTTTAAAAATCTTTGCAGCGTAAGCAGCTTCTAAATGTGAAGAAATTTGCTGGTGGGTCTGTATCGGTTTTTTGTGCAACGTACTTGTGTGAACAAACATTTTCAAAAACGAAGTATGTCAAGTCCAAATATCGAGCAAATTTATCTGATGAGCATTTGAAGTCCATTATAATAATTGGCTCCTCAAGCTTGAAACCTCAGTTCAATAATATGTTTAAATTAAAATATCAGTTCCATCATTCCGATTAATCTTGTGCTTTGTGTTAATTTTTAATTTCTTTGCTTTGTTTTACTGAAGTTCTTACTTGGAGTGTGTTTATTTTTCTATTGTGTGCCACAAAATTGGACAAATTACCATTCCATGTAAAATCTACATTGTAAATTGTCAGTATATAAAATGAATTAAAATATGAACAGCCTGCTTTTCTTATGTGATTATTTTGTCAGAGCATTTGCTAAAGTTTGTCATTTTTACTAATTATATATCATTTCTTAGTTTAGGCACAACATTGTTTCTTTGTAATTGTCACATTTCTCTTTTGTTGTGAATCATATGTTGATTACAAAAAAGATCAAAGTAATACTTATTCATTCATTGAAATTTTATTCATATAAAACTGATTTTTGTCAGCCTGCGTTAATTTTTAAAATATACAATGTGGCCCTCGTACTGAAAAGTTTGGAGACCCCTGATGTAGGAGAAGGCTCGACTTATGGATCTGGTTTTCCGTATGTGGAGGTGTCTGCAAGGTTTGTGAAAGCAGATGCGATTGTTGAGGTGTGCTGGGCCAGTGTTATGTAAGGCCTTGAAAGTGTGGGTGAGGAGTTTGAATTTGCTAGTTTGTGAATGGGGAGCCAGTGGGGCTCCTTCAGGTCTGGTGATTTGAGAGTGCGGCATGGGAAGTAGAGACTGATTCTGGACACCGAGTTGTGAATTGTCTGCAGCCGTCTGGTGAGCTTTTTTGTAGACTCCAGTATAGAGAGTGTTCCTGTAGTCCAGTTAGCTTGTGACTGGGGCGTATGTGAACGTTTTCCGGGTGCGGATTGGAAGCCATTTAAAAATCTTCCTCAGCATCTTCAGAGTATGGAAGCATGAGGCCGTGAAGGCACTGACTTAGGCTGACATGCCGAGTCTGCCGTTGATGATGATCCCGAGGTTCTTGGCATAGGTGATGGAGGGAGAGGGGGGTGCCAGTCCTATCTCTGTTGCCCACCAGATGTAGTCCCACGGTGATGTGCTCTTCCCGAAGATCACAATTTTGGTCTTGTCAGTGTATGGCTTTAGACAGTAGGTCTTCATCCAGAGGATGATTTCAGTCATGCGGGCATTGAACTCAATATAGGTTGTGGGCGTCTTGTACGTGAGGGAGGGAAGGAGATGCTTGTCGTCTGCGTAGAAGAGGACATTCACATCATGAGAGCGGATGATGCTGGCTAGAGGGATCATGTATGCATTGAAGAGGGTCGGGCTCAGGGAGGATCCTTGCGGAACTCTACAGATGAAGTCGTGGGCATCCGAGGTGTACGGTGCCAGGCTGATTGGCTTGGTCCTTCCAGTCAGGAAGGAGCAGATCCATTGGAGTGCGTGCACTTGGATTCCGATGCCATGTAGGCACTGGATGGGGTGGGCGACTGTGTCAAATGCTATGGAGAGGAACAGGAGGATGAGGGTCGCCGTGCCTCCTCTGTCCTCTGAATTAGGCTTAATGTGGAGATTTTAATGTCCATAGTGAAGTCTCCTCTAATGCAGATGCTTCTATACTCCTGTCGGATTTAGCATCTCTCGGTCTGAAACAGATCAACACTGGCCCCACCCATTTAGCGGGGCATACTTTAGATCTTATCCTGACTACTACCTCCAACATATATTGCGAGGCTCCCCGCCCCCTTACCTGGACCGATCATTCTCTACTATGCTTCCACATAAAAGAGGGCAGAGCCTTCTCCACTCCTATGACATCTTCCCGTAGTTGGAGAAGACAGTGGCATAAAATAACGCCAGGCCACTTCTCGAATATCCTTCCCAGTAACACATATCTGGCGTCCGAAAGCATTGAAGAGGACCTGGCCAACTATAATGCTTTAGTCACTTCTACACTCGATCAACTAACCCCCTTAAAATTCCTCCCCTCCAAATCAAAACGAGTACAAGCGACATGGTTCTCTCCCATTTTAAGGGAAGAAAAAAGCTGTTGTAGAAAACTAGAAAGGCGCTGGCGGCTTTCTCATAGCACAACTGATAAAGAAGCCTATAAGATCTGTCTGACCCTCTACCATAAAAATATAAAGAAGGCTTGCAAGACTCACATTGAGTCCCAGTTGAACCAGGCAGGAAACTCTTCCAAGGAGCTTTTCCGCATTTTGAATTTATTCACTAACCCCAAGGCATGTCATAATGATGTAACGCCCTCACAGGACCTTTGTGATAAATTGGCTAAGCACTTCACTCAGAAGATTGAAGACATCTATGACAGTATTACTAAAGATAAGGACCCCCAACCAACCAACATTGCCTTTCACCCACCACACCCTAACTTTGCAAATCATTTGGATTGCTTTCCCCCTCTTACCATAGACACAGTGGAGTCCCTCATGAAAACAGTAAAATCTGGTTCTCCTCAGGATGTTTTACCCGCCAAGATATCTATGCTGCTTCACAAGCAGTTGGCTCCTCTGATCTGCCCTATCCTTAACTCCTCGTTGACCACGGGCATATTACCTTCCGAATGGAAAGCTGCCCAAATAATTCCAATCCGGAAAAAATCCAATGCTCTTCCGGAAGACCTATCCAATTACCGCCCTATCTCCTTGCTGCCCTACTTGAGTAAACTCCTGGAGAAGCATGTGAATCAACATCTTTCTGATTTCATGGAATCAATAGGGGGTATTGATCCCTCCCAGTCGGGTTTTCGTCCCAGATTTAGCACAGAGACAGCATTAATTGCAGTCACGGATAACCTCCGACATTTCCTAGATAATGGACAAACGGTACTGTTAGTGCTGCTGGATCTGTCAGCAGCGTTTGACACGATATCCCACTCTATTCTTCTATCTAGACTAAGAAATGTTGGTATTCAAAATCAAGCTTATCTGTGGCTGTCTAACTTCCTAAATAATCTCACTCAAACTGTCAACTTGGGCACTTTCCAATCCTATACATCAAAGCTGACCAAAGGCGTACCCCAGGGATCCTGCTTGAGCCCTATGCTGTTTAACATTTATGTGGCCCCTCTGGCAGATCTTCTTAGGACCCTGGGTTTCATCCCTATTTCTTATCCGGATGACACCCAGCTACTAATGGCATTTGACAGAAATTCTGTTAACACTCAGCTGGCCTTCTCTGAAGGTATGAACGCAATTTCGAAATGGATGAGAAACAACTTTCTCCAGTTAAATGCCAGTAAAACGGAAATTATGCTCTTTGGAGAGGCGCCCTTACTATGGTCCCCAGATTGGTGGCTTACCAATTTAGGTCCCGCTCCTACTCCTAAGGCAGTGGTGAAAAATCTAGGCGTGAACTTATATCAGAAACTTTCGATGAAAACTCAAGTCTCAACTACCGTGAGCACCTGTTTCTTTACATTAAGTCTTTTGAGGAAGGCTTTTTCTTTCCTCCCTCTGTCAGTCAGGAGAACTTTACTACAGGCGCTTGTGGTAAGTCGCCTTGACTACTGCAATGCCCTCCTTATCTCAGCCACTGAAGCATCACTCAACAGACTTCAGGTGGTTCAAAATACCGCCGCCCGATTGGTTTCTAACTCTCCAGCCAGTACCGCTTCCTTGCCTCTACTCCAGGGACTTCACTGGTTGCCTGTTCAGAAACGAATCCGCTTCAGAATTTGCTGTATAGTGCATAAGGCACTTCACGGCAACGCCCCCAGCTACCTTAGTGAGAGACTCACGCGCCATCAGCCCTCCAGAATACTCTGTTCTGGATCGAAATCACTACTTGTGGTTCCTCGGATAAAGAAATCACGCACTGGGGGAAAAGGCCTTTTACCACCTGGCCCCCTCATTTTGGAATCAACTTCCGCTTCATCTTCGTAAATGCACCAACTATCTACAATTCCGTCGACTTCTCAAAACAGCACTTTTTCAGACCCCCTTGATGACTCTATAATTTCCCTCTAGTCCCCCTACGCTGACCTGATAGCACTTTCATAGCGCGGAGATACCCCTTTGGGGGTGATTTGGGCGCTCTATAAGACACATAAATAAATAAATAAAATTGCCAGGAAACAAAGTAATGGGGCACCATTTCCCTTGCTTGTATTAGGGCGGCTGGGGCACTTGTTATGCCTTTGGCACTAGGATAGACTGCAGGCCCAGGGGCAGATGAAATATACCCCTGATACTAGTTGGATTTTAGATAAATCTTCTGGAATATCAAGGCAAGATTACGCAGTTTTTTTAATGCTTAGTTAATCAGCAAATGCATCGCAAACACTTTCTACTCATCTCCTTGGGAACTACCGCGGTAAACAGTTTCCACGCTGTAAAGCTCGTAAACTTTTTTAAAAACATTTGGTTGCTGCATAGCAAGGAAAATAAAATACACCCCAACGCTTCATAAAAGGCCGTAATTCTATCTGAGCGTTCCGGTGACATTAGCAAAGCACTTGAGCTTTGCCCTCGTGCTTTATGATATTACCAGTGCGCGCCGTGGAATTTATAGCCTTATTATGTACAGTTGGGTGTATATAATTTCTTACGTAATGGTAACAATGAACGGCTTGTAACAAGGCTTCGAGAGAGTCACATTCCTCAATTATTCCTTGCAGATGCATTCATGCTGCTGGGGCAACAACTCTGCTTCATGCAAGTGTGGGATGACGACATGCACGCCCACAATAAAAAAAACAATCGAAAGCAAAGCGCTTAAACAAACAAATGCAGGTAAAGCAAGGGAGATTGTGCGCTTTCAATGAAGCAATTTAATACACTGTGAAGGTCACTTCCACTCCATGCTTAGTGGCATTTGTTGTCTTTATTTTTTGCATCATTAAAATCTCCCACAGTGTTTCTAAACAGTTGGACATTTACTGCAGAAATTAACTGGAATCCCACTGCTTTCTCTGGAAACTGCTTCAGCGATTTCCCAAAACAGAGCATTTTTGTGACTAATTTTGTAAATGGTATTTATGTAGCATTTACTACCCCCGACGAGGCGGTGAAAGGAACAACTGGGGACGTGTTTCCAAATACCGAAAATGCCTATCTCACCATCATTGCAGGAGATATTTGCTGATCTTAAATCCACTTTGAGAAAGCCACGGATCAAGCACAGCGCCCACTGCAAGACTTCACGAGAGATTCAGTCTGGGACTCATCCTGCTCCTTCTATCATCAAAGGAGGAGTATGAATAAGGCTGGTCCTCAAGTTATGCGCTCACACTGCTATGAATAGGGGGGGGAGCAGTATTGCCTTAGGGTGGATAAAAAAAAGGTGAGGAGTCTGGAAGGGGCGTGGCCTAAGAAAAACAACCAGGACTCATTTACAAGAGACATGGCCTATAAAATTTCATTTTGTTTTAAATTGATTTTTTTTAAAAAAGTCACTAAACATGTGCCACACTGAAGAAGCAGTGTAATAGAGTGTATATAAATCATGTCCTACATATTAATGAGAAATAATTATCATTATACAAACATTTTTAGACAAACAAATGCCCATTTCAATCTAAGACCACTAAAGGTATATTCTGATATCAGGTATTACTGCTTTGAGAAAAATTAAATGAATCTGCTGGGTCACTAAATTTCAGTACCCCTAGTTCCCAGTCCCTTATATCTTCATCAAGTTTGGCTCTGAGTAGACCAGTGACCTCCCTCATTCATCGACCATGACCATTAATTATCACCTTTTCTAAAGCATAGTTCCATTACGTTGAAACCAATAAATTGTTATAGAGATGTGGCTATGCAGTGGAGGGGGTGGCCCAAAACGTGTGAACTAGAATCCTGTACTTCATTCGGCGTCCCACCAGATTGTTTTTTTGGGGTCCCTCTACGTTTGTTTTCTGGTAGTGCATCCAACCATATCACACAATAATGAACACACACACCTAAAACAAGTCAGATATATTTGCTCGTTGTCACTAATTTATATTAAATATCAGAAAAATAAGTAACGATTCCCGCTTTTCCCTTCGTATGACTTTTCTCTGCAGTCTGTTCTTTGTGTGTCACTTATGTCATTTTTCTCTCCACATCTCACGCCCTGAAGTCCCTCCCTGCTGTATGTCTCACACATCATCCCTTTACTCATCACCATTTCTCCACCTCTCCTTGTGCATGTGCTTCTTTTCGTCAATGCCACTTCACCATCCCCTCTCTTTCTCTTGCGCTCGCATACATACAAGCAGTGTATTTTCTTTTATTTCAGCACTGGCAGTTGTGAATCTCCTTCACATAATTTCCCATTGAAATGTAATTAAAATTGGCATATAAATGACCATCGCACTGTGTAGCCTGTCGAGAGGCACAAGAGTGGATGAGCATGAAGACAACACCTTTATGACCCAGAGACAGGCACTGTCAGAAACTCACACTGCCTTCGGTCTCAAGTCCATAGCTCTTACTTGTAGGCAGTCATAAACATTCATCCTGAACTCACCCGGACAACTAGAGGTGACCAATTTCGCAGTACGCTCAAGTTATTGCTTGTAAATTAAAGGAAATAAATATAAGGCTGACTAGACTGGTTTCAAAGTCCGTATAAAAAAAAAATTTTTTTTTTAAATACTGCTTGTACTGATCATTGGCAGGACCCACCTCACTTAAAGCCTGAGGCACCAGTTGTTCGGTACCTGAAAGACTACATGGTGAAAAGCTAGAGTTGCGTTCCTACCCTTGTTCTGCACAGTTATCTGGCCAGATACAGGCACACTGTAAGAGTGCCCCCCTTAACTTCGGGAGAGCATAGGACTATTGAAGCCATCATGGGTCAAGGCATGCTCTTTGCACCTCCCCTCCTGCCCGGTCATAATCGTTAAGAGTCATACAACGAGAATCTACTTTAATTTAAAGATCATCCAGGATTACAAAATTAAACAGAATACGCTGGCATGACATAGCCTAAGTAGGTAATTCCAACATTTTAAAGCATGTTCTTAGTTCAAAGTTTCACTTCAGTGTAAAAGCACTGTACTATTCTAGGTCGACATGCTTCATCTGCTACATAAAATGCGCACATTTCATCATGATTGCTAAGATCCTTGAGCTCCTAACCTTTACCGAGCAGGAGTTATCTCACCACACACATTCCATGCAAGATCAAGCGATAGTTACCCAACCCTACCTACTATACAGGGTGAGTTGATCAAAAATTGCAGATTATCCACTACAAGTAACCTAAAAGATGGAGAAGGAACACAGAAACAGAACTACGCCGGTATTAGAATATGGGTAGCATAAACAATGAAACCTGTGTACTGCATTACACACTCTAAAATGGTGAGATCTCTAACCTTAGAGATACTAATATCTACATGCCAGGATAAGTGACCTGCTGTGACTTAAAGTACCTGTAACAGCTAGTGTTCAAAATACCATGCAGTCATCTCATTATCCAAGTGTATTCACACAGTGCATCACATATTCACAATTAACGAGGAAAGTAAATACATGAACGTACACAGTGAAAGGTTGTGATAAAGGTGGAGGAATTGTGGTGCTAGACACCACTACCTATGAACGTAAGATGAAAGCACTTCTTAACGATCAGACTTTTTACATCAAAGTTATACGGGACCCTACTAGTAAAGTCTCTACTAAAATCCATCGCATTACCACCCAGGCTTTACAAAACGGGGAAATTTGTGATAAGGAGTTCGAGTTCTTGAATTGTCAGGAACCCAAGATGCCTTGCATCTATGGGATCCCCAAAATTCACAAGGATTTATTAGATCCTCCATATCGTCCAATTGTTTCTACAATTGGATCTATTACCGAACCCTTATCAAAGTACACTGACAAGATATTAAGACCCCATGTTGCTAAAATTCCTTCGTATATCATGGATACCAGAGCCATAATTAAGAAAGTCGAACATCTCCCTTTTAACCATTGTCGAGACACATTAGTGACTCTCGATATCGAATCACTGTATAGTAACATTCCTCAACGTGAAGCTATTGAAGCAGTCACGTGGTTCATTGAAGTATTCAATATACCATGTCCTAAGAATTTTCTCCTGCAAAGTTTAGAAATTATACTTACTGAGAATACCTTTGAATTTGGAAATACATTATATAAACAGATCAAAGGCGTAAGTATGGGGGCATCTGTTGCCCCCTCGATTGCCAATATTTACATGGCACTTTTTGAGAATAAAAATATTCACAATGACATGGCACCTTTTTTTGAATCAGTAACTTGCTGGTCCAGATATATTGATGATATTTTTTTTATTTGAACGGATACGGAAGAAAATTTGATTGAATTTTTAGCTTGGCTCAATTCATGTGATCATAATTTAAAGTTTACCTCCTATTACAGCCATAGCCAAGTTGAGTTTCTGGATATCATTATCCACCACAATGATGGGTTGTTAGAAGTGGATTTGTTTGTCAAACCCACTGCACGCAATACATTGTTGGAATATAATAGTTACCATCCACGGGTTCAAAAAGAAAGTATACCTTTCGGGCAGTTTTTACGACTGCGCCGAAATTGCTCCAATCTGACAGATTTCGACAAACAAGCCATCTCTATGAAAGCAAAATTTGCTGCAAGAGGGTACCCCCACAGATTGATTCGCGAATCTTTCAAAAGAGCACGATTTTATGACAGAGATTCACTTTTAAAAGACAAAATACCATCTACAACCAATCAATTGGTGTGTGTCACTAAACATTCTACACTCAATGAAAGAGTTAGGCAAATTGTCAACTCTAGTTGGCACATTCTCAATAGCGACCCTGAAGAGCAACATAAACTCCCTAAGCCGATGTTTGCACACCGACGGAACAAGAACATAAAAGATATCATCACCAGATCTAGATACATGGAGGGTACGCCCTTCATTCAAAAAACAATTGATGGTGAACTTCCCATTAAAGGAACATTTAAATGCTCTAAATGCAAAGCTTGTGATTATGCCATAGAAGGAGACACTTTTACCCTTAATGGCTACCAGATCACAGCCAAGAAGATGTTTAACTGTAAAACCAAAAACGTGATTTATCTTCTTGTGTGCCCCTGTGGTTTGGGCTATGTGGGCGAAACCTCACGAGCATTTCATGTTCGACATACGGAACATCGCTCAGCGATACATACAGCTAAAACCAACGCGCCATTAGTCAATCACTTCTTACAATATAAACACACTGCCAATGATGTACGATGGTTCATCATAGAAAAAATTGAAATCCCCCATGGTGAAAGAAGTGATGCAGTTCGTAAAAAACGTGAGGTCTTTTGGATTTTTGTCCTAGACACATGGAAACGGGGGTTGAACAGTGAAATACCGTGGGAAAATGCCATCTGTTATCATTTATAATAGTGGTTACTCACCCCTTTTTCTATTCTGTTTCATAACTCGACCTTTTTTCTATCTACATTGTCAGCGCGCCTTTTCATATACTGATGCCAGCATGGTGTGGTATTTTGGATATGTAACTATCTATGCACATCTATATCAGTTCTTATAGACATAGGAATTTTGGTTTAAATAGTGTAGTTCTGTAGGTTTAGTTTGGGAAAATGCCATTTTTATATATCAATAACAGTGGTTAATTACCTTTAAAATCGGTCGTTTCATTATCTCCTTTTTTTCTTCAACTCTAATTATCTATTTGACTGAGCCTATTCCTTGCCTGGACTGGTATTAGTTTTTATTTAGTTTTTGTTTTTATTATCGGCGCGATGCGCTCTTTGCACACGATGCCAGGATGTTGTAGCATCTTTGAATTGTACCAATTTGGTTTAATTTGTAAAAGTTCACCTTATCGACTATGTACATATGGCAGTTCTGATATAGTTCTACTATATTTATTATAATTATAATTGCCTTCATTTTCATCTGTAGTATTGACGAGATCATCGTCTGTTTTCTGTCCTTATTGTTTTCATTACGCGCTCTTAACGCATGACGTAATCATGCTGCGCCATTTGCTAATTGTTCTCACAGAGCTGTGCGCGTATAAATTCACGCGTTTTTACATCTTGCTTTGGGTTCCGGAAAGACCACTCAACCAATCACCAACTTCTCAGAGTTGTGGACATCATTAGCCATGGATTCAACATCAACAAGTCTACTGGAGTAGTCTTTCTGGATGTAGCCAAAGCATTCGACCGAGTATGGCACAAGGGACTGCTTTACAAGCTTATCAAGCTCAAGTTTCCAAGCTACCTGGTCAAGCTGTTGTCTAGCTACTTGTCGGAACGGACCTTTCACGTGGCGGTACGAGAAGAATGTTCAACATCACGCCCTATTCTTGCTGGAGTGCCTCAGGGATCAATACTTGGACCATTCCTCTTTAATATATTTACAAATGATATCCCCACGGACTTAAAGAAGACTGATCTTGCTCTTTACGCCGACGATGTGGCAGTCATCTCCCAATCCTTCAGCAATAAGGAAGTGGCTAAGAACCTTGAATCATCGCTCAGCAGACTCTCCGGATGGTACAGCGACTGGCAGATAACCCTGAACACAAGCAAAACCACAGCAACCTTATTCACCAAAAAACTGAAAAGGAAGCATCCCCAGATCCTCCTCAATGGGGAAGAGATCAAATGGGAAAACAGCAGCTCCTACCTGGGGGTGACTCTGGATTCCAAACTCAGCTGGAGGAACCATGTAGAGAAGACTTGCCAGAAAGCAACAAAAAAATTGGCCGCATTGTACCCACTCCTGAGGACCAAGTCAATGCCAATGCAGAGCAAGGTGCGAGTAATCACTGCAATAATTCGACCAACACTGACGTACGCTTCTCCAGTTTGGAGTGGCTGCCACCCGCAGCTTCGGAAGGACTTACAGATACTGCAGAGCAAGGCCTTACGGATAGCAGCAGGTGCTCCTATCTTCACAAGAACAGCAGACCTCCACAGAGACCTGGGCGTTGAGATGTTGGATGACCATCTCCGCACACTCAACAGGAATTTCTACAAAGGATTGGATCAAAAGAAAACCCACTGATCAGGAAACTTGCTGACATCTCCGCAAACCCATTTGACCGCTACCCGCGTCCCATCACAGCGCTGACCTTGTGAAACCAGAACAGCGGCTCAGCATCCAAAACTCATCTCTGCCAGAAGGCAATACCGCCTCGGCAGGCATCCAAAACTAATCGCTGTCAGAAGGCATTACCGCCTCGGCAGGCATCCGAAACTCATCACTGCCAGAAGGCATTACCGCCTCGGCAGGCACATAAATCTCATCACCTCCAGGAAGCTACAGCCCCGCCAGGTACCCCAAACTCATCACTGTCAGAAGGCTACCGCCTCGGCAAGCATCTAAAGTTCATCATTACCGGCTACCCGCGGCCCATCACAGCGCTGACCTTGTGAACCCACCTCAACTGTGACAAAGTGTCACACATCGATAAGAAAACCGAAACAGCAACTAAAAAACTCAAAATGAATGTGGAGTAATGAGGCTATTGCCTCGGTATCCAAAAACTCATCACTGTCAGAAGGCATCTGACAGACGAAGACATAGAACAGCGACCTCTTGCTTTTCCGAGCCCGGGAAACATGCCGTAACCAGAAGAATCCTTGTACCAAGTAAGTAGTGAGGCCATGTCTCTATCGCATCTTTGACTTCAAATTTGGCTTACGATTTAACTTTAGCTATTTCACGGCATTATTCTCGCAACCTATATTGAACTACCTCAGGATGCAGCATGTCAGTTACACGGCTTTTACTTATCACTGTTTAGTGTCTTATTTATGGCCACACAGCGTTCGTGCTGAGCCCCATGTGTGATTTTTATTTAGTTATCCGTATGGATTTTCAGGTACACTCTATTATACTTTGGTATGTAACATGTCAGTTTTCCAGCTTTTATACATCATTGCTAAGCGCCTCTATTTACGGTCGCATAGTGCTCTAGGCTCTCTGACGCTATGACGAATACGGCTTATGCTATAAATCATTGTTAAGCTGCCGGTATCCACGGCCAGTTAATAGTTTGGCTTTCTCTGACGCTAAGACTAATACAACTGATGTCCTCTCTTTTAGACTTAAGCTTTGATATGCGCTTAGCCAGGACAGTTAGGTTGAGAATAAACTCTTATATTTATTGCTATTACATTTCTCTCTGTATGAGATTACATCATTTTGTAATTAGTGAACGCGTTTGGCCTTTATAGTGTAGCATACACTGTTTGTCATCATATACATAGCTAATTTCATTTATTTCTTTTTTTCCTATTCACAGTGTTTGGTCTCTTTTACTGAGACCATTACGCAGTCCTATATAATTCCATATAATCGCGATTGCCCTCCAGTTTTCTGTGAAATAGAACCTCTTTAACTGGCAACAATTACATACCGTTTATCTGGAGAGTTCTGATCGGTTTGCCTGGCGACTCTCTTTATTCTCATGAGATCGATACATCATTTCTGGTGTTAGGTAATTATTTTATGTCTTTATATACTCTATTCAAACGTGTGATGCTAGTACAACTTCAATGTTGCAGTGTGGATATATAATAGACAATTTGATTAGATTTTTTGTTTTTAAATTCACAGTATCAATACCTTCCTATCTGAAGATACTGTCACCTTCTAAAATCTTATGACCTTCCATTTAACCTCCAGTAGGTATCAATCGATTAAGAAGTTAGAGTAGCTATTGTATTCTTTTTCCTTTTCATCTGTGCCATATTATAATCAAGGTCCATTTGTCTTTGTCCCTTTCTATAATAGGTAATTTATTTACCTCGGGTCCAAATATCCATTTTGGTCCCTGTAACATACTCAATTAGGTAAGCTTCCTTTTTTTTTAGTTGGTGGGAATCGATTAAGAAGCTAGACAAGCTATATAATTCCCTTTATCTGTGTCTTACAATAATCAAGGTTTTTTTGTTTTTGTTTTTGTTTCTTTTCATAATAGGTAATTATTTTACCTTGGGTCCATACATCCATTTTGGTCCCTTTAGCATATGTAATTAGGTAAGCTTCTTCTTTTTCATTTGTTTTCATATTGCTATTATCTTTTTATTCTCTTGCTGCATCTATTCCTTTTCTTTTCTTTTCTTGCTATTTAGTTCTATAATATTACTTCACATCTACTGGTATGAAGGGTATTTATTTTTTTCACTTTATTTAGTCTTTTGATCTCTTTCAACTTTTTAGATATGTTCTATTACACAATTATCTTGTTCCTGGGGTCGCTTTACTATTCTCTACACAGAAATGACATCTGTTTTATCAGTGAACTGTTATGTATACTACTATTTGTTATATATATCATAGGCTTTTTTGACTCAGTGCACTAATTTGTATTTATGTCATATATATGTATCTATTTTTGCTTGTTTAGGTCTTTGTTGTGGCTGTCCTGAAGAAGGCGCTCAAAAGCCGAAACGCGCGTAGACACATTTACAACTTGTCCAGACAAATATACAACTTGTCTAACATCCAGCCACTATGGGGCCGATTCAGATTCGGGCCGGAATTCTCTCTGACCGAGCCGGACCCGGAGAGAATTCCGACCGAATCGGACCCTAGCAGTCCGACCGAACGAGTACGATGCGCACGCATGCTATCGGACTCGATTCGGTCGGACTCCCATTGAAGTCAATGGGAGCTTGTCGTACGACGCGTACGCGGGCTCCCATTGACTCAATGGGTGCGAGGCGGTCAAGGGCGCCCCCTACAGCGTGTACGCGTCCATGCGCATCGCGGCGTACATGCACAGGTAGGAGGGACCCATGGGTCCCCCCTGTGTGCGACTCGCGCGCCTACGCGTACAGGGGGGTCCGACGCGGACCCCCAAAGTCCGGCTCTGACAGCTTTTTCGAGCCAGACGGCGCGAGTCGATCGGAGTGGTCGCGGCGCGCATCGTACTTACCCGGCCGGGAAACGTCTCCATAGCGCGGTGCGAGTCGTGTCCATGCGAGTCGGTCGGAGCGTGTTGAAGCCGCGTTCGAGTCGGTCGGAGATTTCGCGGGTGCCTGCATCGTACTCGCTCGGCCGGACCCGCGTACGATTCGGTCGGGAAACAGGGCTCCGAATCGGATCCGGTAAATCCGAATCCGATTCGGAGCACTACCGGCCGAGATCGGAATCGGCCCCTATGTCTTAAATAAGAAAGACTTATTTTATGTTTATTTGTTTTTGTGTTTTATGTTTGTATTCTGTATATTGATTTAAGTTACAACTGTTTGTATTAATGTATTCTATAATTTTGTGATTATGTCATTATACATAGTACGTTCCAATGTGTTGGATTAAATTGTTTTTATGAATTTATAAAAATAAAAAATGAAGATTTTAAAATGAATGTTTAGTACACTGAGTCTATACATATATCAATGAGCCTGTTTTAGGTCCCTTTTTGACCAGCTAATTGCCTAGGTTTTTTGCTTCTAATACATGAACGTAAGCCATCAGGCTTGTTGTGACAGATGGGGACATACGTGGCAATGGAGATTATTCAGGCCTCATGGGATCAAATGAGGAGGCTTGCTGGGATCAAAGGTCACAAACTGTAAAAACATGGGAGAGATATTCCTACATTACTCGCAAAGAGGACTGATATACCAACAAATGACCCAAGGGCCACTGGGATTACTAACTGCCCCCACTGCTCAGCAGGGACTTCCCAACTTAGCTCCGTGGACCGTATCTCCCAAATGTGGTGAAGAGGCAGCTCGAGATAATCCTTAAATAGTGCAGTGTGTGATGTGATGATCAGTTCCACCTGGAATCATTTGAGAGAAATGGCTCGCTGATGGGGTGGACCGCGGCAGCCATCCTATAACAGGTTTAATTTCTAACGCCTGGTTGGCTGGACCGCTGTTGTAACCAATCTGCCCTGAAACGCAGGAACGTGGCGGCCTCCTTGAGATTCTTGTTCTTCTGATGGATACTTCTAACTGCAGATTGCTTACCTGTAGAATATATAGCAAAGTACCACCTCCCAAAAGTGGAGGGTCTTTGGTGTGGACTTTGATCAAAAAGTCCTGCAGGACTGAACGAATGAAATGCCCATCCCACTGGACCTTGCTGTCAAGGCATTTAAGTGTGCATTGATGCCCATGTCGCAGCCTGACAGTTGTCAAGGAGAGGCACTCCGTGCACCAACGCAGTAGTTGCAGCCTTGGCCCTGGTGGAATGAGTCCTCAGTCCTTATGGAGGCTACTTCTTGGCCAATGCATAGTAAGTCTGAAAGCAGAGGACTATCCACCATGGCAGAGCCATTTTCTGCACTGCACTGCCTTGCCTTTCTTTGTTACTGGGAATCCCACAAGCCACAAGGAGCCGATTGTCCACCCGATGCTCTTCAGCGCAATCGATATAAAAGCTCAAAGCTCTCTTGGGCTCTAGTCAGTGTAGTCCAGTCAAGACGCGATGTAGCACATGCTTGAAGAATAAAATGCAACAAAAGGCATTTGAAACCGCATGAGTCGGTTTACATCATACTGAAAATGGTGAATATGTGACATGACGCAGGGACTTCCCAACTAAGCTCCGTGGACCGTATCGCCCAAATGTGTTGAAGAGGCAGCGAGAGGAAGCTATATGCATTTTTCATTCATGCCCGCCAGTTGCAGCATGTGCACGGAACAGAGTTGGGGCACTCAGTATGGTTATGACGTCGGGCACTGTGACAGGAGAGACAGTGAAGGCTGACTGCCAAACGGGTCACTCGAGAAGGCTGCTCTCCAAGTTCACCTTAGTTCTGTTTTTTTCGCTTTAGAAAATGCACCCGGATTTTACTCCTTCGAACAACTCAGCACTTTTATACTTCCTTTTGTCCTGATGCGCTTCTCAGGCAGGTGATACAACGCCCCTCCCCCCCACCCCCTCCCTCAAGGCACCACTTTCACGAGAAGAGTATGCCAGACAGCATGATGGAAGGCAATGCATGGGTGGGAACCAGAATTCCTTTTTCCACCAAGACATTATGGAGAGTACTGACAGCTGACTGAACTGACAGAAAGGAGTGTATATTTACGGTCAAACTCACAGAGTTGACGAATGGTTAGTTAATAATTTGGAAATGCAGTGAACGTGAGGTAGGCAGTATCCAATTTCTGTCCATTTCTAATTTAACAATCTCTCACTTGGATGCAGGAGGGTGGTCGTGGAGTGTTCACAGTGTGTTCCGCCTGATATGTAGATAGTTTGGATTTGTCTTTGATGGAGGCAGCTCCTGCAGTATATATAGGAGTTTGACAAACTCCAAGACAGTTCTCAAGGTAAACACGATTTGCGGCTTGGAAACCGATGAGCTATCAAATGCAAGAGTGAAAGCACTCAAATGCGCAGGCATGTTTCAGAGGCCCGAGACTGTTATTAAGGGAAGGCTATTTAGCAGTGAGATCCCCCATGATTTCCGTACGAAAGAACATGCTGAGCAGGAAAATATTACTTTACAGCAGCTGGCTAAACAGGGCTGTTCCAACATGCTTCCAGCTGCATTTGATGTCATGAATATATAAATTCTGCGCTCGCGGCTACGGAATAAATTAGTTTTTTTTGAGCGATGCTTCTAACTCCTATATGTATCCCAAAGTAAAACATCAGTGTGAAGGCTCATAAAGAATTACCTTCAACAGCCCTTAAGTGAGTGGACCCAGCGGCCAGGAAAAGCGTCTCGGGAGTGCGAAATCTGCGGCAGTTCATCCCAGGATACCAAGAGCCCTCCACTGTTTAAGAGAGCAGGTTTTTTTTTTTTAAGGCACGTCACGGACTGTGTTCAGGATCTGGCTTCCACTGGGCTTTTCTTTCCCAAAATGTAATTAAATCAGGAAAAATGGGAAGTTCCCGACATAGTTTTCCTGGCTAGTTTGATGCTTTCAGGACACCTGGTGAGATATTTTGGTGAGCACTCCAAACGCAGGGGCCGCCACGGGCAGACTAAGGCCTAGCTACGCCCCTGCTCCAAACATCACCATTTCTCCCTTCATCTATGGAGTCACTGTTCACATTGTAGGGGTGCAGCTGATTGGCAACACTCTTTTTGAAGCAGCAATGGGATCTGAAAACAAGCCATTGGCTGTCCTCTGCCAACAATCCACCCCCTTTGCTATGGTCCTGTAAGAACAGCTCACAAGTAGCTCTCATGCTTGGGCAACACCAGGCAAACATAATTTTACATAAAGGAAGAAGGGAACCCGCTCGGCTCACAACATGCAGTCTGTAACAAACTACCCCAGGAACAAAGGCTCTATCATTAGGCAATGACTGGCGGCACCAAACCCCTGAACAGACATGAAAGTGACTCTAAACCTAGGGATCAGTAACTCGATCGCTGCTATGGGGCATACGCTAGTACCCAGTGGCGGCTGGTAAACATGGTGGTGAGGCATAAACTACCACCCAAAGTCAGGAGGGGGCATAATTTGGTCCAAAATCTATAGGTTTTCTATAACCAGAGAATGAACAAGTCACCTAACAAAATAAGTCCTTCGCTTCTTCCTTCTGCTGCTATTTATTTTCCGATATCTGAACCATGCCATCCCCATGCCTGGATCATAAGCATCATCATTACAACAGCTTTCAGAGGCCTTGGCCTGTGCACTTGTTGGAACCGTAGAGATGTATCTGCTTTCTAAAGCTCTACAGTCTCCCTGTCCAATCTCAGACAATAGAACTATCGATAGTTCCTACAGACTCACACAGCAGAGTTACAACTCAAATTACTTAGAAATAGGTAATGTCAGCTCCATAAGCCTAAGGTTATTATCGGTCTTACGGACTCAGATCTCATACAGCAATGGAGATGAAAATGTCATAAAATCTATCTACATAGCTCATTAATAGACCAGAGCCCTAAAACACTACCCATTGTCAGCCGTTGCCCGTGCAGGAAAGAGCGGTGAGCTAGGTGTGTGTGTCTCGGGGGGGGGTTATTTCGACAGAGGAGGGAAAATGAATTATTTATTTACTTTTTACTCGTGGTCTTCTGTCGAATCCCCCCCAACCCGGCCCCACAGCCCCACCGCTCTTACCTGGACGGGCCGCGGCTGCCCATAGCAATAAGTCTCTCTCGGCTCAACAAAAATCCCATCAGCAATACAGACCATCAACTCAGCATGTACTATCACTTAAAAATAAGCTATAAATATATTTGGCATTCACACATTTTGTTCCCTATTTTCTTGGAAAACAGCTATTCTCCCTCAAAAAAAGTTTCTACTTTTTGGCAAATAAGTTATTTTTCTGAAAAACCAGCTTGCAATTTCCAAGGAATATGCAGAGTTTGCCATAACACCTGCATTTAATTTTTAGTACGATAATTACTTTTCCACAAACCTCAGCTTACCTTACCTGAAATATCCAGTATCTTTCCAAACTATCAGCTTTCAATTCTGCCTAAAGCCCTCCTTATGAGTGGTCTGGTTAATTGCAATATAAGCGGTACCTGCAGTAACTGCACATATCACAATTAGATGTTCTGCAGCTAATACTGTACTCCTGCAATTTTCCTCTGATAAACCTCGACATATCAAACCCGTCAACATTTATTGGAGGAAAACTGCTTGATATTTACGGAGCATGCAGATTTTGGTGTATTAAACACCAAACTCTGCCTATCATTCCACATTGTCGGGGACTAGCTCGTAATTGGGAGTATTTATTGGACCCTATAAATTTTGACCCTGCGGACAAAGACATACGCTTCCTCCATTCCCACTAGCTTTACAAGATAGAAGTTTTGACTGAATGCCAGGATTGCCCATCTTATACAGCAAAACTCGCAAGAATCCAAGCTTAACCACAATACACAGGGATTGCCATCAGGTGTCAGAGACACTCATCAGATGTCAACACTGGCACCAAATACCATGGTTGGCCACAGGATTTAGAAATTGCCAACAAGTGCAAGAGATGCCCACCAGAAATCAAACATGACCCCCATACACAAAGTCATCAACATCATATGCTGGGAGTCTGTCAGCCACAGTACAGTCCCAGCCAGACTTCCCCGAATAGATGTACAAATGCACAAATAAGGAGAACAGTACATGCAGACGCATACACATGCAGTCAAACCCAAACATGTTCCAATACCAATGTTCCAATGTCCCAATACGGACAAACAAGCATGCAGTTACACATACCCTACCCATGTTCCCTTGCCTACCAGTCAGAATTACAGTTAGTGTGACTCTTCTTCAGCATTCTCTGATGCCAACGGTTGGGTTGAGATAGGTGGTCAAATCCCTGCTGAGCCTGTATCTCCCGTCTCCTGATCTCACGCTACCACAGTAACAGAGAGAGGAGAGGGAGAGTTGCAGATGGACACCAAGCCAACTTTGCATGCATCCAGGCAGCCCAGGGGCACCATCGCAATGGAGACAGGTGCAAGGACTGCCAGCAACTATTGAACGTAGATGATCTCTGGGTCAGCAACCCCAGCTAACTAACCTTCAAAAGGAGTATCAGAAAGTGTGTTCACCTTTGGTCATTCCATTCAGAAAGAGCACTGCTTGCCAAACGAAGACATGCCTGGACAGCCATCAGCAGGTATCAGCCTGCCACCCCAACACCTTATTTTGCCTGCACGTATGCTATCCATCTGAAGGCAAGATTTATGGGCCTTAGTTTAGAGGAGTGGCCCTTTCTGAAACATCTAGCCAGTTGGCGTTGGCCAGGTGAGGAAACAACTTGCTGTGGCTGCTGTAAAGAATCGTTCAAACACTTTGTTTGCCTCCGTCCATCATTGTTGAACGAGCGCAGGACCAGACTACAGAGAGTGGAACAAACTGGGAGTTTGCAGCAGGCCATCATTGCCTCCCTGAACTCTGAAAATACAGCTCTGAACACCCTATGGACAAAATGTATCACCATCGCATCCAAAAGGTTTAGCAGTCTAGGGGCACAACAGGTGGGCTCAGATGGCTTTCCTAAGGCATCCGTTGAGAGGTCTAGCCCTGCACCCCCAGCCCCAAGGATATTAGTTCAGCAATTGATCAGCCATATAATACTGTTCCCCACATCAGTGAATTTTTCTCTCTCCTATGAAAATAGAAAAACGCTGACCTATGTGTGACGCAAACCTGATGGTGATGGCCTTGAGGAACATTCTGCTGTCACCCGTTTCGAAAAACTGTTGTCTTATATGCCACATTAGCACTTTATTGAACCATCGCACTGTTATTAATGAAGAACAATATGTTGCCACTACTGTTGCACTAGCATCCGTGAGACATCTTCTGTGCACCTAAAGATCATACTGGCATTTTCCTTCGTTTAAGTGATTTTAATGTATGATACATCTTAAAGAACACCTTGCTGCCAGCCCTGCAGAAAAACAATTGCTGCTACATAGTTGTACCAGAACCTTCACCGAGTACTCTTGTTGCTATCAATGATGAATCATGATTAACTTGCTGCTACATTTGTTGCACTACCTCCTTCAAGGCATTCTTTGCACAACTTAAAATGATTTTATTGCATTATGCGTTTGTTCGCCATTATTGTTAGTAGCTGTTACTGTAATTAAGGTCTTAGTGTGATGCCACTCTGTGAGTCGGACCAAAAGTAAACATTCTGCAGTGGAATTCCTGCACTAGCATTATTTTTGTCACTAACCTTTTAATAGCTTATTAGAGTAGTACTGCCTGTATGTCTTAAACTGCAGATTATATTGTCTTAATATGCATGAATTTGCCCTTTGTTTTAATAACTGTATTTGTTAAACAATCACAATCAAATGTCGCTCATATCGTTCTAATACGAGTTCAGTGTTTTTAATCGTAATGGTTTTAAATAACGTAAACAAATAAAGAAAAAGGAAAGAGAGAGATATAGATGGACACCAAGCCGACATTGCATGCATCCAGGCAGCCCGGGGGCACCATCCCAATGGAGACAGGTGCAAGGACAAGTATAGCTGTGGCTCCCTTAGCCGCATCCGTTTTCTGCCTCATGCCAGTCCACTCCTCTTCTCAGTGGCGGAACTTCTCCCAAGATCAGTGAACTGGAGGATTAGGAGGCATCAAAGTGCGCAGTCTTCACCCAAAACAGGATGAAAATCCATGATGGCACTATCTCTGCAATGCATCAATGGGGATCGGCAGGGCTGCATAGGGGAGAATCTGACTGCTGATTTTCTCATGCACATTGAGCCACTGAGCATAGCGGACTGGAGCAGTGCGGTATGTAGTCACTTCTGTTGGTGCCCGGATGTCTCCAATAACTCCACACATCCAAACTTCATAATTTAACAAGTAAGGCTGGTGCAGTGATGATTCACCTAATAAATGGCTGGTAGGAGTCATAACACTGACCAACCACCACTTCAACATCATAACACTTTAACTGCCTTGTAGTGAAGGGAGACCCTAAGCTTACTTGTCATACTTCTGGCACTCTTGGTTTCTCTAGGATGGCAAGTTACTTACCTTCTTCAGTAACGCCTTATCTGGTAGATACTTTATCTAGCTGCAGATTCCTTACCTTAGATTATTCCCCAGGTATCAGACTGGATCTGGTAATTTTTAGTGAACAGTACCCCTACGCGATGGTAGGCGGTGTCATTCGGCTCAGCGTGGTGTCGTTCGTGCCAGAGTGATGTTCGCGGTGCCTATATAGGCGCCACCCTGGTGTGCTGACGTCAGTTACTTTTCGTGACTTTCCACGCAAGAAGTGTAGAGCCACAAAGTACACTGACCACTGGTGTGGAAAACTAGGGCCATGAAAGGGAAGTACCTTGTCGCTAGAAATCCTTTGCTGAGCGGGAAGGATGGGTGGGTCGGTGAATAATCTGCGGCTAGATACAGTCTCTACCAGATAAGGCATACTTATCTTAGTAACTTGTTCAGTTGATAAAGGCTTCTAGCCACAGATTCCATACCTTAGAATAGGTACCCAAGCAATACCTCCCTGGATGTGGGTCTGCGGACCAATTTCACACAAGGAGGTCCTACAGGACCAAACAGGCAAAATGACCATCTCTACAGACCTAACTGTCTGGACAGTAATGTATGGTGAACATGTGCAATGAGGCTCGCGTTGCTACCTGGCACATATCCAGAACCAGAACTCTGCGAGCTAACACAGTGGTTGCAGCTTTAGCTCTGGTGGAATGTGCATGCAAACCCTCAGGGGGTTGCCTTTTGGCCAATCCATAGCACATTTTGATGCACAGCACAATCCATTGGGAGAGGGGTCCACTTCTGCATGGCCTGTTCTTTATTCGCTCTGACACACTCCACGAAGAGTTCGTCACCCTCTCGTAACTCTTTTTGTGCGGTCAAGGTAGAACGACAACGGTCTTTTTGGGTTCAGACGGTGAAGTCGCTCCTCTTCCTTAGAGGGGTGAGGTGGAGCGTTAAAAGTAGGCAGAGTGATGGTTTGGCCTACGTGAAATGGAGTGACCACTTTCGGTAGAAAGGAAGCTCTTGTATGAAGCACCAGTTTGTCTGGGTAGATGTTAAGATAAGGAGGCTTGGAGGAAAAGGCCTGAAGCTCACTGACCCTCCGGGCAGATGTTGTTGCCACCAGAAAGGCCATCTTGATGGTAAGGAGCCTGAGTAGACAACTGTACAGAGGCTCATTAGGAGCGCACATAAGGAAGGTGAGGACGTGATTGAGATCCCACTGGGGCATAACGAAGGGAGTGGGAGGGATATTATGTTGCAAAGCTTTCAAAAACCTATTTCCAATAGGGGATTGGAAGAGGGAAGGTTGATCAGGAAACCAAAGAAAAGCAGAAATTGCAGATAGATAACCCTTAACAGTGCCCAGAGCAGAGCCCTGCTGGGCAAGGGAAACAACAAACAGGAGCACCTGAGAAAGGGGGGCAGAAAGGGGATTGAGGTGTCTTTCTGAACACCATGCCACAAATTTAGCCCAACGGCAGGGGTTAACCATCTTGGTAGAGGGACACCTGTTGCCGCTCAATCTCCATGCAAGAAGGCGGAGCGTTGACAGGTTCGGCTGGAGAACCCTTCCCTGCTGCTGCGACAGAAGATCCTCCCGAAGGAGCAGCCGGATCGGACGAACAATGGCCATGCTCGGGATACCAGACTCTCTGTGCCCAGTCCTGAGTCACAAGAATGACTTGGGCCTGGTCATTCTTGATCTTCTTGAGAACTTTGGGCAGGACCGGTATGGGCAGAAAAGCATACAGGAGACCTGAGCTCCACTCAAGATGAAAAGAGTCTCCGAGTGAGAACTGCCTTGGAAACTCCAGCGCACAGAACGCGTTCTCGTTGGTAGCGAACAGATCTAACCAAGGCTCTCCCCCCTGCTGAAAGAGACCTTGCACCACCTCTGGATGGAAACATTTGTGATCTGCTAGGCACCTTCGGCTGAGTTTGTCCGCTCTGATGTTCAGAGAACCTGCCAGATGTTGAACCACGAGGGATATGCCCTGCTGTTCCAGCCATGTCCAGAGATGCAAGGCGTCTTGACAAAGCGTCCACGACTCCACCCAGCCCTGTTTGTTGCAGTACCACATGGCAGTGGTGTTGTCCGCAAATGCCCCAGACTTCCCTGGATGGAGGGTAGAAAGGCTTTCAATGCCAATCGGATCGCTCGGAGCTCCAACAGGTTGATGTGGAGTTTGGACTCCTGCGGAGGCCAGAGTCCTCTGATCTCTACCTCTCCTAGACACCTGCCCCACCACAGGAATGACACATCTGTAACTACTGTCAGATCTGGTTGGGGAAGGGAAATGGGTCTGCCACTGACCCAATCGTGGTTCGAAAGCCACCACTGGAGGTCCCTTGCAGTTCCCTCTGATATCTGGACCATGTGGGAGAGATTCCCCTGATGCTGCGCTCACTGGAACTTCAGGTCCCACTGCAGAGCTTGCATATCCAATCCAGATCCATCTGTGGATCCTAGGGGCCCGACTGGCGCCATCGACATGGCATGGATCCAGTAGGGGCTCCTCCCGAACCCGTGGGCCCTTAAGTGCGCCGGAGGCAACTGGCTGCCCAAAGATGGGGTATATGGCATAATAAAATTCTATTCAAAGTGGGGCGTCATCTCGCCCCAAACCAATCGCACAGCTCAATTGCGCCGCTTGGCGGTCTGTTTAAATTTTCCTCCAATTTACTCATTATCTTCCAAGTATTCCATCATTTTTAAATCACACTTTGTGTTGTCCAACTCTGTTTTCATCCACACGCGGAGTGGTATGCTATTTTCAAGGCTTCATATATTCAAGTTGTGCCCCTCCGGGCCTCTAACTAGAACATGACAGATGCAAAGTTCGTCACAAGGCAGTGTTTATTAAAAGAACCCAATGCATTTCGGGCTACAAGCGCCCTTCGTCGGGGGTCACTGTAAATGACAATAAAACATTTCACCATTACCAACTTGCCCAGTATTGTACAACCTATTTTTATCTTTCATCATAGTGCATTATACAGTTTCTCCAAAAGCCATATTATGTTACAGCCCACTCAAAATTCCTCTAATTAGCCCCTTCAAAAGCAGTTTAAATGGTAACTCGCCATTCCCCTATCAAACCCTTCTTTCTACTCAACCACTACAACTACTTGGACACCTGCTCACTCTCTTCCTTCACAACAATCATTTCCCCTTTCCATATTCCAGTATTAACAACTCCGCTCTGCCCCATACTGCGCAGACACTCTTCATGCGTTCATTACCGTCAACTCTCACTCCACTTCCATCCCTCTCCACCCTGCAACCCTTCGCCTGCCACTCTTTTCTCGACTTTACATCAACCCTCTATCTCCCACAACTCACTTCCCCTGTAATTACGTGTCATACCCAAGCATTCAATCGACCCGGCTCTCTTTCTACCCATACATCCCCCTCCTCTCCACGCCCCATCGGCATACACCTATTTACTCAGCCTGGCGTCAGTTCTCAATTTCTCACTCTTCACAACCCCTTTTATTTAAATACCATGCGTACTCATGCACTCCTTCTCTCTCGTTTCATACTACCACTTCACTATGAGTTGACACATCACCGCATTCTCCCCTCAATCACAATCAACATCATGTCCTTCCACATACCTGTCATGTCCGTTAGAACCATCTCGTCCCCATCTCAATACGAAAAAATGTTAACACACCTCCTCCTCCCACCTGTTTTTAACCAAAACCGTCCTCACTGATCCCGCCCAATTAACCCATTGCTCTGCCTATTCTCACCAAGTAACTGCTTCCCAATTGCTTAAACATTAAATAAACTGCAATTCCCATGATGCAACGACTTCATAGGAGCCAAAAACGGAAAAAATGACTCTTTGGGACGTGGGTCCCTTGCTCACTTTGCCACTGGATTCAAGATAGCCTGGCTGATGAGGGTTATGAACCCGAAACCGGTCCCAGGATGCTTGTTTCCGGTCCAGGGAAGACATGGCTTGGCAGTTCGGGCTGGACTGTTCCCATGAGGCGCAGGGTCAGACTGATTTGCATATGGCCATGTCTGAACTGGGGTGGTGGAGTGAGCTAAAGAATGATGATGGATTAAACCCAGATCAGTTGACTGGGGGTGAGTGTTTGATTTGCTCTAACGCTCCGTCCATCATCCCCTTTGGTATCGGTGTGATTCTATAGACAGGTTGGATCTCTTGTTTACTATTGTTATAACCCCTCGCTTTTTCCCTACCGCCGGTGAGCACGCCACTTGCGAGATCCAATTGGCTCTCACTAGTTTGGTGTCTTCCAGGGACAGTTTGGTTTCTTGTAGTAGTATGACGTCTCCTTTACTTTTCGCTAGGTAATCAAGTATCTTTTTTCTCTTCACTGGGTGGTTAAGGCCCTTCACATTCAGAGAGACTATCTTTAGGTCAGAGCACAGGTTAATCTTGTTGGTGGGTGTCATAGCCTATGGTGTTTGGGCGCAGTTGTTTCTAGTTCCTGTCTTGTGTGTCCCCCTGACCATTGGGTTGCGTTCCCCCCCTCCCCACGTGTTCTTTTGGTCGGCCTGCCGCAGCCCTGTACTCTGGTCTATCGTATTCCGTGCTTGGTTTGGTACTAACGTAGTTCCCTGTGCAGAAGAATGTATGTGAAAAGGAAAGAGTAGATTGAAAAGCAAAGGAAATATACAAGAAAGCAAGACAAATCCGCTGAATACTCCCCCCCACATCGCCCCCCCTCCCTCCCTCCTTACCCACCCCCCCATTAAAAACACATGGTATGCTGAACGTGCGACGACAAGATCGCCGTTCTGCCTCTCCCGGGAGTTTGCTATATTTGTTCTTGGTTTGGATAATTTTTTTACTTACATCTGGTGGTCTGCCCCAGAACTCAAAAACTGTTCAGTGATTAGGGCTGCTTCGCAAAGTGAAGATCTTACCTACGTGTAAATTCAGGGTGCAGGATCTAGATAAGGAATTGTTTATATGTCCATATCTGCAGCACTTTCCAACAAGATTCTTGCGCCAAATATTTATTAATTATAATGTTCAGCTAAGCAACAGTTGAACTTCGTTTTTGCACTAAATACAGTGACCAACTGTTAGAATATTTACACTTTTGAGCATGCTTCATGGCTCTATTTCAAATGGGAATGACAAAACGGATTTGTCTTTTTTTCTGTGTGTTGCATTTGCTTTATAGATGTTCTGTCGAGGGTAATACTGTAACAAACTGCTACAAACATGAAATGGTGTTCAATTCAACATGGTTGGAAACCAGGTACATAGTTGTACAAGATGTACTGCAAAACAGGCACATTTGGGGTCGCATACAGATAAGCAGTAGAGGCTATTGTTTGCCAAGAAATTTGTACTGACATTGTTCGTATTGTTTGCAATACTCACAAATATAAGTCAACAAAAAAACTCAGTGGGTTAACCACTTGTACCTAAACAAGAGCTGAAATACCAAAAATAGGAGCAACCCAGCATTTTACCATTCCTAGGCTACTGAACTGTATACATTGGGTGAAAGCAGTATATGTTGTTGACACCTACAAAGCATAAAAACTAACCCAAAACACCTGTGAGCATTCAGTTTCAAGAACAGGGAAATGAGGACTAGGTTGGGGGTCTCCAAGATGGCCTTTGATGCCTTTTAGGCCACACAGATTTGCAACAGAAATCAAGGCTGGGAAAACTTTTCAATCTAAAACGTAGGTGTCTACACCAATGGCACGAAAGGAAGAAACCTTCAGTTCACTACTGTCTTTCTCACCTCATCATTCTGGCCCTCCATCACCATACATTCTCTTCCTCTACCTGCACTCTGTCCATCCATTTACAACAGGTATTCTTCTTCTTTCCCTCAGTGTGTCATGCCATTTCTCACTGGGTCCTGCTCCCCCTTATTAGTCAGTATATAAAGGTCTATCTGCTTTACCTCCTCGCCTTGACCCTGCTCCTCCAGTCATAAGAGGTGCAGTCCTTGCCCTCGGTCTCTATCATGTTATTCAGCACATGCTCTCTGTGTCTTCAACTCTTCCCAACCGTCCAATAAGACCACACTCTCTGCTTCTCCCCTCTACTCCTCTCTGCCCCTTTATGACTGTCACCCTATTCCGAAAATACTTCCTCTTATCCTCCTCTCCCACACCCTCCTTTCCTTCATCCCCTCACTCTGCCATGCTATTCAAACTAGGATCTCTACTTGTTTTCCTCACTTTGTCGCTCAACTCATCAAAGGCTCGCCGCTTCTCGCCTTCCTTTCATAACTCTCTCTCTACTTCCTCCTGTCACTCTGCCATGCTATTCATACCAGGCTCGCTCTTCCTCCTGACTCTCACACTACTCATCAAAGGCTGTGTGTTTCTCCTTCTCATCCTGTCCCTCCCTTCATCACAGGATCTCTGCTTCTCCTCACTGGACTAAACCAGCACCTGTTGATGTCCGGGGTTTGAAGTTAAATTACTATTTAAAAGAAAACGTGTGTGTGCTTGTGAAAGACACTGCATTCTCCAGGTCACTCCATTTACACTCTGCCAACTCTCACTCCCGGGCCTTTTGCAGTTTCATTCATTCCAATCAGGAAAGGAAGTTGTGAACCCTTGTGCCTTGCTAACAGGTTCAGTCGGCAATAAGCCCGCAGGGCCAAAGGGGAATCAGTACACGCTTTAAATGAAATTTAAAAGAAATCCTGATGATTACAAATTATAGAAATTTTAAATTAAATAAATCTTTCTCAGAAGGAATATTTGTTCAAGACTGAAAGGTGTGCCAGGGTGTTTGCACAGCTGATCTCCACTGAAATGTGTTTTTTTAGGTTCAATTAAAGAAGAGAACGTACCTGTAACAGTTTTTGTTTTGACAGGGCTGCTGGCGTATTCGGAGGCCTGATTTGACGGCTGCCTTGCCAAAGGCGCGCTTCCAACTGACACCTCATCCTCTTTTTTTCTAGTTACTGGCATAACAAGAGGAACAGCTCCCACCGGCTGGTAAAAGGGAAACAGCGAAATCAAATAAATGGTGCATTGTGGGCAAGCTAGGGGCAGCGATGTTCAGCATACACATGACATCATAAAATGTGTCTCACGAAGGTTTATCAGGAAGGCTAGGAAAACAAATGCTTTGCTTTGATTTCAACACCTTCGGTTATGATTTAATGCAACAGAGCTGCCATGTATCCTTAAAGTACCAACATGCATATCCACTGTTTCTGTGAATACTTCTCTTTGCGAACACCCAGCCCCAACTCAGTTTCACTTTGCCTAATTATTTTAACCATTTATTTTAACGAGAATGGAATTATTATGGTTTCTGCGTGGCTCTATGTAAAAACACCTTCTAACTGCTGCAATCATGCTTGGCCAGATGGTGCGGGAAAGGTTTCCAAAGATGAAAAGCATGGCTGCTGCCCAGTGTACTTACACCCATGATGGAGGAAACAGCTAAGCAGCAGGGACTTCCACAGCTGTCAACACTTGCACTACTTTGGGAATAAAACCGAGATGCATGGACGAATCAGTCAATCAATCAAGCGACTTTATGAGAGCAGGCCAATGTCTACCTACTACCCAATGACAGCTTATTCAACTGCGGCCTGGAATACACTGTAGAGACTGAAGTGTTACTGTGGAACCAGAAGTTGAACCCAGTCACTTCAGACTGCAAAGCCTGGTACTCATAACTTTAGTTTGTTTGAATTGAAAGCTCTTTAACTCTCCTGGAGTCACAAGATGGGAAATAAAGACATATCTGTAACATTATATCTAACATGCTAACAGAGCATGTGGTCGCACTAATTTTAATCCTTCCCTTAGGTGAATGACACAAATATCGGATTAACAATATCGTGTGAAATTAATATTGTGTCAGTAATAATGTAACTACAAAATTAGCGTGTAACAGAATATTGAAAGCAAGAATATTGCTTTTTGGGTATATAGATCGTTAAGAATACCATTTACCATAACATAGTTGTAATAAATATTTTTTATTAATATAATGTGCTTTAGTTAATAAATTAATTTCAGGTGTTTGTATTGTTATTATAATTGCTATTAATGTTTTTAAAATGTAGACTGGAATTTTAAGGTTTTTATTTTTACATTTAATTAGTAATTCATATGTAGTGACGGGTTATTGGGTTTTCAGGGGAATAGGGTGGGAAGCTAATTAAATTATAACTAATTTAAATTTAACATTGCTTATTTTGCATTGTAAATTAACTGTTGAATTGAATAATAATGTACATTGTTGTTTGTTATTTTATGTATATAATTTAAATTTTTTCATGTATATTTTATTTATATATATTTTTGCTAATTTATACAATAATTGCGGGTTGCTGGGTTTGTAGGTGAATAGGGTGGGAAGTTAGTTAAATTATAATGAATTTAAATGTGTTACTTTATCATTGTAAATTAAACATTTAATTGATTAATTTTGTAAATTGTTTAATTGTAATTACTTCCTTAATTTTGATGCTTATTTTAATTTTTACAGTTTTGTTAATTATTTATATTTTATTAGCGGGTTGTTGGGTTTGTAGGGGAATAGGGTGGGACGTTATTGCAGTTATAATATTTTTAAAATTAATTTCCCCCAATGTTTAATTGATAATTATGTATATTTTGTATTGGTTCACATATTGTGCCAACTCGTTTTTAATTTATTGGTGTTTTTAATGATGTCTGTAAAATCTATTATTTTTACATTTTATATCTTATGTTTAAATAAGGTCCCAAATTAAATATTGTTGAATTTATTGCTTTTTGTGAGTTTTTTGTTTGCATGTAGGGAAGTGAATTTTTATTATTGTAATTTTTTTCCTTAAATTATGTAGCATTTAATTTTTATTTATGCATTATGATGTAATAACTTTGTTAATATGTTTTCAAACCTTTTGTAAAAAAAAAAGATTATTACTTGGAATGGTATATGTTACCACTCCAAACACTTTCCCTAATGTTGCTTAGAGTGGGAATAGTAAATCTAACCCCTTCGGAGTCCAACACTTTCCCTACTGTTGCTAAGAGTGGAATCGTAAATCGAATTCCTCTGAAGTCCAGGTTTCCCTCCTGCTGCTTAGAATGTTAAGGAAACAGTAAATCTAACCCCTCTGAAGTCTAACACTTTCCCTAAGGAAACCACCAACCGCAACTGACTTATAGTGCCCAAGCAAATGATCATCACATCAAACCACAACAGACAGGATATCCCACCAATTTCATCTACAAAGTTGGAGAAGATTTCCCTAATAACAAAGAGACAGTTTTAACAATATCAGACTTATTACTTGTGGCAATGTTAATCATCATGGTGGCAATTTTATCATTAAAGAACAGGAACGCTTTGTTATATGTTGGCTTGGGGTGGGTGATCAGAACATCCTTCAAATGGAGTATGAGTCATTTGGGATAGATTAAAAGAGCTCCCATCAGATATTCTATATGGAACTGTTTTATGCCCACAGTTGGCTTTGTATTTGAAGACCCACTTGTCATACAAGGCAAGTTACTGTCTATAAGTAAGCATTCGGGGGCACATGCATCAAAGTTACAATTTGCGATTACCAAATAGCGATTTTTAAGGAATTGCTATTTGATAATCACAAATGCCTATGCATGTAGGAATTGCAAAAAATTTGCAATTCCTTAACATTAGCTAATAGCGATTCGGAAATTGTGAATCGCTATTAGCTAATGTGATTCCATTCATTCTATGGGCCTACAGGCCCATAGGAATGAATGACATTGCATTCACTAATTGCGATTACCAAATTGGTAATCGCAAATAGTGAATGCAAGTCCAAGGGTGCCCGGGGACCTAAGCCCACCCTGAAGCACCCCACAAAAAAGGTAAGTGTGCACATGTAAAGCACACACATGCCCTAAGGGCATGTGTGCGCTACATGGCACTTTGAAAAATGCATTTTTGTGCATTTTTCAAAGCATGCCCATATTACCATCAACTTGAGGTTGATGGTAATTAGCGTTTCCTAAATGCACAGTTCGCATTTAGGAAAGGCTACATGCATCGGCATTAGGGAATCACAAATTGCGATTCCCTAAATGCATTCGCAATTTAGGTAATCACAAATTGCGATTACCTGAATTGCGAATGTCAAGCCTTTGATGCATTAGAAATGGCCATTTTCCGTTCGCAAACGGGCTGATTCTGCTAATCGGCTGTTTGTGAACGGAAAATGGCTTGATGCATGTGCCCCTCGATGTGCCAATATGTTTCCTCCGATTATCTTCCAATAGATGTGATTTCTGTTTTACAGAAGCTTTAGATTCTTCCTTGTAGCAGGAGGTTCTGTGAGCTTGGATTCTAGATTTGGTGCTGGGTGATATTTCTAAGGACTCTATATATGATGTTGCTAATAAATTCATGTCACAAGGGTGACTGATATATTTTTAGAAAACATGCTATGTTCTTTGACCAAATTTTCATGGTGGAATTGTGGCAATAATATTTTGCTGTTATTTTAGTTACAGAATTGAATTGGCTTTTCATAGTTCGGAGATGTCTAGTAAAAAGAAATTTAGAAACCATATGGAAATATGACAGGTACAATGGAGATACTTTGAATCAATAAGCTTCTGTCTCATAAAAGGTTGGGTTGACTGCATTATGTATTGCTTAAAATATGACGTGTTCTAAGATTGGTGACCCCTGACCTTGACTGGTAGGTCGCTCCCCCACCACACAGCTCCGTCTGTGTGCCCTGCTGCTGCCCCTGATTGTGCTCGTTTTTTTTCCTTCTGTGCCCCCTTGCTGCCCTGATTGTGCTCGTTTTTTCCTTTCTGTGCCCCCTTGCTGCCCTTATTGTGCTCGTTTTTTTCCTTTCTGTGCCCCCTTGCTGCCCTGATTGTGCTCGTTTTTTCCTTTCTGTGCCCCCTTGCTGCCCTGATTGTGCTCGTTTTTTTCCTTTCTGTGCCCCCTTGCTGCCCTGATTGTGCTCGTTTTTTCCTTTCTGTGCCCCCTTGCTGCCCTGATTGTGCTCGTTTTTTCCTTTCTGTGCCCCCTTGCTGCCCTGAGTGTGCTCGTTTTTCCTTTCTGTGCCCCCTTGCTGCCCTGATTGTGCTCGTTTTTTTCCTTTCTGTGCCCCCTTGCTGCCCTGATTGTGCTCGTTTTTTTCCTTTCTGTGCCCCCTTGCTGCCCTGATTGTGCTCGTTTTTCCTTTCTGTGCCCCCTTGCTGCCCTGATTGTGCTCGTTTTTTCCTTTCTGTGCCCCCTTGCTGCCCTGATTGTGCTAGTTTTTTTCCTTTCTGTGCCCCCTTGCTGCCCTGATTGTGCTCGTTTTTTCCTTTCTGTGCCCCCTTGCTGCCCTGATTGTGCTAGTTTTTTCCTTGCTGTGCCCCCTTGCTGCCCTGATTGTGCTCGTTTTTTCCTTTCTGTGCCCCCTTGCTGCCCTGATTGTGCTCGTTTTTTTCCTTTCTGTGCCCCCTTGCTGCCCTGATTGTGCTCGTTTTTCCTTTCTGTGCCCCCTTGCTGCCCTGATTGTGCTAGTTTTTTCCTTTCTGTGCCCCCTTGCTGCCCTGATTGTGCTCGTTTTTTCCTTTCTGTGCCCCCTTGCTGCCCTGATTGTGCTCGTTTTTTCCTTTCTGTGCCCCCTTGCTGCCCTGATTGTGCTCGTTTTTTTCCTTTCTGTGCCCCCTTGCTGCCCTGATTGTGCTCGTTTTTTTTCCTTTCTGTGCCCCCTTGCTGCCCTGATTGTGCTCGTTTTTTTCCTTTCTGTGCCCCCTTGCTGCCCTGATTGTGCTCGTTTTTTTTCCTTTCTGTGCCCCCTTGCTGCCCTGATTGTGCTCGTTTTTTCCTTTCTGTGCCCCCTTGCTGCCCTGATTGTGCTCGTTTTTTCCTTTCTGTGCCCCCTTGCTGCCCTGATTGTGCTAGTTTTTTTCCTTTCTGTGCCCCCTTGCTGCCCTGATTGTGCTCGTTTTTTCCTTTCTGTGCCCCCTTGCTGCCCTGATTGTGCTAGTTTTTTCCTTTCTGTGCCCCCTTGCTGCCCTGATTGTGCTCGTTTTTCCTTTCTGTGCCCCCTTGCTGCCCTGATTGTGCTCGTTTTTTCCTTTCTGTGCCCCCTTGCTGCCCTGATTGTGCTCGTTTTTTCCTTTCTGTGCCCCCTTGCTGCCCTGATTGTGCTCGTTTTTCCTTTCTGTGCCCCCTTGCTGCCCTGATTGTGCTAGTTTTTTTCCTTTCTGTGCCTGTTTCCCGCCGCTGCGCCCCTGCGGCCCCGCCCCCTCACTGCCCATTCGCTGCCCCATTCCCTGCTCCTCCCTCCCACCTCCCCATTTATGGCGGCCGCTGGGCGGCCGCGCAGCGGACGTGCGCAGCGGGCGCGCCGCTGGCGCGCCGAAGGCGCGCCTAAGGCAAGCCCGTCTGCGCCCGTCCGCGCCGGGACCGCGCCAGAATCCCTGGTCCGGGCATCCCCCGCGCCCGCCACATCAACAGACGCCGATACGACGCCAGCACCCTCCACGCACTCAACCCCGGAAAAGATCACGCCTGCTACCTGGCCACCCCGAAGCGCACCCAAGGGCCCTTCACCTGCCGGAACTGCAGCTTCGCCAGCACCCGCCCCGCCAAACCACCGCCCAGGAAAGAACCCAACTACCTCAGATGCATCCTCCTCAACACCCGCTCCGCCCGCAAACACGCCATCGAACTCTGGGACCTTCTCGACTCAACCTCCCCAGACGTCGCATTCCTGACGGAGACCTGGCTGAATCCCGCTTCAGCCCCCGACATCGCCATTGCCATCCCGGACGGCTACAAGATCACCCGCCGGGACCGCACCAACGGAGTCGGAGGAGGCATCGCCATCGTCCACAGGAACACCCTCAGAGTCTCAACCAACACCGACGACACCCTCAGCATCGCCGAACACATGCACTTCCAGATCCACACCGATCCCAACACCACCCTCAGAGGAACCCTCATCTACAGACCCCCGGACCCAGACCACAGTTCAGCGATTCTATCGCTGACTTCGTCAGCACACACGCCATCGCCTCCACGGACTACATCCTCCTCGGGGACCTGAACTTCCACCTCGAGAACAACAAGGACACCAACTCCACCACCCTGATCGACAACCTCGCCACACTCGGACTCAGACAGCTCGTGACTACACCCACCCACGCCGCCGGCCACACGCTAGACTCCATCTTTTCCGCATGCCCACACGTCTCCTTCAACCACACCTCCGAACCCCACTGGACTGACCACCACTGCATCCACTTCACCTACAGGAAGCCCACCACGCACCACCGCACCGAACAAATGCCTCGCCGCTGCTGGAGCAGAGTCACCGAAGACCAGCTAACCACAACCCTCGCCCTGAGCCCACCCGCCGAACCCTCCGACCCCGACACCGCCGCCCGCAACCTCAGACAGTGGATCGACGACTGCGCCAACACCCTCGCCCCGCTCAAGAATCCGCCCAACAGCCACACCAGCAAGAAAGCCACCTGGTTCACCGAAGACCTCCAGGCCTCCAAACGAACATGCCGAAAACTGGAGAAGATCTGGCTCCACGAACGGACAGCGGACAGCTACCCGCCCACAAGAGCGCCACCCGCAGTCACCATCACCTCATCAGATCCGCCAAAAGTGCCTCACTCAAAGACCGCCTAGACAACAACGCACACAACAGCAAAGAGCTCTTCAACATCGTGAAGGAACTCTCCAACCCCAGCTCCAACACCAACGACATCCCGCCATCGCGAGACCTGTGCGACTCACTGGCCACCCTCTTCCACCGCAAAATCGCCGACATCCACGACAGCTTCAACACCACGACCGCCCCGGCAACCACCGAGACCACTGCCCCCACAACCACCAACCGCCTGCTCTCCTGGACCAACATCAACGACGAGGACACCAGCGAGATCATGAACACCATCCACTCCGGCTCACCGCTAGACCCGTGCCCTCACCACGTCTTCAACAAAGCCAGTACAGCCATCGCGCCCCATCTCCGGAAAATAATCAACATCTCCTTCGAGACAGCAACCTTCCCGGAAAGCTGGAAGCACGCCGAGATCACCGCCTTACTCAAGAAACCCAAGGCAGACCCCAAGGACCTCAAGAACTTCCGACCCATCTCTCTGCTCCCGTTCCCCGCGAAGGTCACCGAGAAAATCGTCAACAAACAACTGACCCGCTACCTCGAGGAGAACAACATCCTGGACCCTTCCCAGTCCGGCTTCCGCAGCAACCACAGCACCGAAACCGCCCTCATCGCCGCCACCGATGACATCAGGACCCTGCTAGACAACGTAGAAACAGCAGCCCTCATCCTCCTGGACCTATCAGCCGCCTTCGACACGATCTGCCACCACACACTACGAACACGCCTTCACGACGCCGGGATCCAAGAGAAGGCCCTGGACTGGACCACATCCTTCCTCTCCGGCAGAACACAAAGCGTCCGCCTCGCCCCCTTCCGATCCAAAGCCACCAAGATTATCTGCGGCGTACCCCAAGGCTCCTCCCTCAGCCCAACGCTGTTCAACATCTACATGGCACCCCTCGCCCACGTCGCCCGACAGCACAACCTCAACATCATCTCCTACGCCGACGACACCCAGCTGATCCTCTCCCTCACCAAAGACCCTCACAACGCCAAAGCCCACCTCCACGAAGGAATGAAGGCCGTCGCCGAATGGATGAGTACCAGCCGCCTGAAGCTGAACTCGGACAAGACGGAGGTCCTCATCCTTGGTTCCAACCCTTCAGCATGGGACGACTCCTGGTGGCCAACATCACTGGGAACAGCCCCGACACCCACCGACCACGCACGCAACCTAGGGGTCATCCTCGACCCCACCCTCTTCATGACTAAGCAGGTCAACGCCGTTTCCTCATCCTGCTTCAACACCCTCCGAATGCTCCGCAGGATCTTCAAGTGGATCCCCACCGAAACAAGAAAAACAGTCACCCAGGCCCTCGTCACCAGCAGGCTGGACTACGGAAACGCCCTCTACGCAGGAACGACGGCTAAGCTCCTGAGACGGCTGCAACGCATCCAGAACGCCTCTGCACGTCTTATCCTCGACATCCCCCGACGCAGCCACATCACACCCCACCTGAGAGACCTGCACTGGCTCCCTGTCAACAAGAGGATAACCTTCAAGCTCCTCACCCACGCACACAAAGCACTCCACAACTCCGGACCAGCCTACCTCAACAGACGACTCAGCTTCTACACCCCCACCCGCCAGCTCCGCTCCACCAGCCTCGCCCTCGCCACAGTCCCCCGCATCCGGAAAACGACCGCCGGCGGCAGATCCTTCTCCCACCTCGCCGCCAAGACCTGGAACACCCTCCCCACCAACCTTCGGCAGACCCAAGACCTACTGGCCTTCAGAAGACTCCTCAAGACCTGGCTCTTCGATCAGTAGCAGCACCACCCCCTCTTCCCCCAGCGCCTTGAGACCCTCGCGGGTATATAGTGCGCTTTATAAGTGACATGATTGATTGATTGATTGATTGATGTAAGACTTAAGATATACAAATCAAAACACTCAAATAATCAGGGGACAAAGCCTCTGTTAAAAGTTCTAGAAAATGTACAGAAAAGTTTAAGCCACAAAAAATTAGCCCACAAACCACAAACACTTTTATATACATGTTTTATTTGTTCACGATGACAGGCAGAATTTCAGCATTAAGCCTAGATTGGAAACATGGTGCCAAGGAATTAGTGAAACCATTTCATTTATAAATATAAACATCGTACCCTTCCCACTTTTTTGTTGTCACCCTGATCTAGGTTTTTACTGAGTTTTGAGGAAAAGGGATATAATCAAGATAATGTCAATTTTTAGGTACAACCATGGCTCTCTCATGAACAGCTCGTGCTGATATATTGAATTTGGCCTGTACTAGCAGGACTAAAAATTAATTGAGAGAAGTGTGCTTGCGATTGCTTTTCAAAGAGAGAATCACTCTACCAAAGTAGTACTCCTCTAAAAATAAGAAAATATAAATGATGTCTTTTGTATAGAAACAGAGCAAGGCCTGAAGTTAATCTGTGCTCAGTCTGCACCTATTAGTATAAGGCACTGGCAGGGCTCTTGCAAATTTTATTTTAACAATTTCCTTTCAATAACGATTCAGACGAATGATGATATTAACTAAATATAGGTTTTCTAATCAAGGATTAGACACTGTTCCTCATACTCATAGTTCACGATTGCTCTCTATGAAGTATAATTTGGGGCTACCATCTTCACAAACAGCTTTACTCTGGAGGCCACTAGTATTACACCTCTTTTATTTACACAACGTTCAGAAGGATCCGCTGTCACCTCCCTTTGTCTAATGGGTCATGCAGTCCTGTCTCTTTGAATCAGAGGATTCACTGGCGCGAGGGGAAGCTGGGTCCTGAGATCTGCAAGAAAGAATGGAGGAGGTGATGCTAGAGTTCCTAGAATCCAACTTGTGCCCACCATTTTTACCCACTCATCCTTTCCCACAATCTCCCCACCCGCTCTTCCAATTATCTAGACTGCACTCTTGCCAGCAAAGAAGATTGGAGAAAGACTGTGTAGGGGCCATAGAACACAGCTTTTGCCCACCATAACTGGGTAAAAATTATCTTATATAGGTATTGGTAATCCCACATCTAGTCTACCTTTCTCCCTAGCATGCACCTTTGTGAGGTTTCAACTTTTGAGAAGGCAGTATCAGATCTTGAAACAGCAGAATCTGACTGAAATTATTTTCGCTGACACTAGCCATTTAACCATTACTGTAAAAACATCACTATATGGAAAAGATATATTGACAATATACCAACAGTATGGACTGTAAATAAGATGGATGTGGAAAATTTCACAAGTTGTATAAATAGAGAAAATTAAGATCTAAAGATTCCCAGGACTATGGGCAGACATAGCCTGTCTTTTTAGACCTACAAACTCAGGCTAGTAACTTATGTATACTCAAACCCTACAGACAAAAATGTGCTACTGAGGTTCATCAGTCACTATCCTAAATCCTAAGAGAGAATCCTCCCTATGGTCAGTTGCAGAGAAAGAGGAGAAACTGCTCCTATGAAAATACTTATATTGCCCAAGCAAATGACCATCACATCAAACCGCAACAGAGAGGATATCCAGCCAATCTGACCTACAAAACCAAAATGAATGAAGTAATAACAAAGAGACTGTTTTAAAAACATCACAATATACAACATAGCCGATTAACTTGAGTAACCGTTTTTTTCTCTTTATCAAACAAACTACAGCCCACAATTAACGAACACTGGAAAATCTTAAAGATTGGCCCAAGTAACATATATAAACCTTTGCTTGTTTTCAACAGAGGAAACAGTATTACAGACACCAGCATACCAAAAACCAGCATGACCATCTGGAATAGCCACTCCCAACCCACCTTGGCATTACGAGGCATGTTAAATGCAGAACATGCAATGTTTGCAGTCAAACAAAATAACTAATTTGATAGATCTAGGATGGAGGACAATATGGGAACAGTGAAAACATTCCATGTAATAGCACCACAAAGTGATTTACACAATGTGTCCTTGCAACAAAAGATATATATGAAAGGGTAAAAGAAAGATAAAATTCCAGATTCAAGAACACAAAGGTAGTATAAGCTGTGCAAAACTAACCACTAAACTAGTAACTCATTTTCTAGAAAAGAAACACAAGGCAAAATAACTATTTTGGGCACGTAAAAAGTATGTCAGCTCTCACAATGACCCTAACCAGACATCGCATATACACCTAGAAAAAGAACAATTTTGGATTTTCAAGATTTCAACAAATGCACATGGTCTCAATGATGATGTGGCATGTAGATGTCTCAATACTCGAAGAGACTTGCTATTTTGTCATTATTGAAACTGAGTCGCATATCCAAGTTTACAACGTGTTTTAAGATCATAATACACCCACAGTCAGGGATTTTTCTTTTTCCTTAACTAGGCCCAATGGATGGCAATGTAAATATCATATATACAAAGCACACTGAATTCCTATACTATCTCTAAATACCTAAATGTTGTTTAATGTTTATCCTTTGGTGCTACAAGAGTTGCCATAAATGATTCAATTAGCATGTATAACACCAATTATAATTTAAAGATGAGTGTCCCTACATACTTGAGGAACATTTACATGAGCAGATTCTAAACTACATTGCCCACGACCATACACCAATATGTCATCACATGAATAAAAATCGCATTCAAATGGGTGCCAAACGTCCCTGTGGAACTGGCATTCCTTGACTATATTTACACTAGTTGAATACTATGCTCGCTCAACAGCAACAAAGGGCAACAAAGAAGACAAAGGTAAATCAGTGAAGAGGAATCGCCTAAATCTAATAACCTCTGTGCTAACCTAATTGAGAGTATTGTCCTAATTAATATATAATTCAAGCTAATTTGTTATAGATTCACAGAAAAAAGGCACATCTGAAGAAAATCACTTCCCATGCACCCACGGAGTATTTAGTGAAGTTAATATGGGTAGGTAGGCCTAGTGATTGCATTCACTTTTCTGACAATACCCCTGACATGCAAATATGGCTATACATCACAACTACGGGGCCGATTCCGATCTCGGTCGGAGGCGCACCCAATACCATTCGGTCAGGAAAAAAGCCATGCGAAAGCCTGTTTCCCGACCGATCCGCACAGCACACCGAACGAGTAAGTACGATGCGCACAACAGCACAGAATCCGGCCGAGCCGTACTCACCCAAACCAGGTCCTGTTCCCCGACCGAGGCGAATCCGGAAACGCAGAATCGAGTCGCACGGAAGGAAAAATGCAGCTCCGTCCGGCCAAACGAGTACGATGCGCTTTCCGTACGCGCCGAACCCGTCGCTACGCACGGCACGTCAAAGCATCCGGGAGAGGCGCACATAAGCTCCGATTCGCGCCACAACACGATCCACGGCTACGAGACGAACACGCCAGCGACGAGGACGAGGCGAAGCGACAAGGACGACGCGAAGCAACGAGAAGGATGAACGACACGAACCAACCATGAATCCCTTCGTCCCGATCATACCAATATTCTACATTTACTACCGGAACAGGCACGGACGCGTACGGCGCAGAAGGTAAGTCAGACACCAACCACAAAACACATACAACACGTACACGACACATCACACACACACAGAGGGATGCAGAATATACTTACACCAGCAACAGCAGCACCATAGGGGCGGGATGCCCATCACCAATGCCACATATGCACACAGGGGCCTGAATGCGCACCACCACCACTACCCAGGGGGGGCTGGATGCCTACCACTACTACCACCCTTAGCCAGGGGGGCTGGATGCCTACCACTACTACCACCCTTAGCCAGGGGGTCTGGATGCCTACCACTACTACCACCCTCACCCAGGGGGCTGGATGCCTACCACTACTACCACCCACACCCAGGGGGGCTTGATGCCTACCACTACTACCACCCTCACCCAGGGGGGCTGGATGCCTACCACTACTACCACCCTCACCCAGGGGGGCTGGATGCCTACCACTACTACCACCCTGAGCCAGGGGGGCTGGATGCCTACCACTACTACCACCCTTAGCCAGGGGGCTGTATGCCTACCTCTACTACCACCCTCACCCAGGGGGGCTGGATGCCTACCACTACTACCACCCTTAGCCAGGGTGGGCTGGATGCCTACCACTACTACCACCCTCACCCAGGGGGGGCTGGATGCCTACCACTACTACCACCCTTAGCCAGGGGGCTGGATGCCTACCACTATTACCACCCTCACCCAGGGGGGCTGGATGCCTACCACTACTACCACCCTCACCCAGGGGGGCTGGATGCCTACCACTACTACCACCCTTAGCCAGGGGGCTGGATGCCTACCACTACTACCACCCACACCCAGGGGGGCTGGATGCCTACCACTACTACCACCCTCACCCAGGGGGGCTGGATGCCTACCACTACTACCACCCTCACCCAGGGGGGCTGGATGCCTACCACTACTACCACCCTGAGCCAGGGGGGCTGGATGCCTACCACTACTACCACCCTTAGCCAGGGGGCTGGATGCCTACCACTACTACCACCCTCACCCAGGGGGGCTGGATGCCTACCACTACTACCACCCTTAGCCAGGGGGGCTGGATGCCTACCACTACTACCACCCTCACCCAGGGGGCTGGATGCCTACCACTACTACCACCCTTAGCCAGGGGGCTGGATGCCTACCACTACTACCACCCACACCCAGGGGGGCTGGATGCCTACCACTACTACCACCCTCACCCAGGGGGCTGGATGCCTACCACTACTACCACCCTCACCCAGGGGGGCTGGATGCCTACCACTACTACCACCCTGAGGCAGGGGGGGCTGGATGCCTACCACTACTACCACCCTTAGCCAGGGGGGGCTGGATGCCTACCACTACTACCACCCTCACCCAGGGGGGGCTGGATGCCAACCACTACTACCACCCCCACTCATAGGATGGACAATGCATGACACAACCAGCACACCACAACCTAGGGAATGCAAGAAGAAGACATCCCCCCAACACCATGACAAGCGTGTGTAGACTGTGTCAAATGCCTACAACACCGAACATGACTTTAGACATACAATCAATCAATCAATCAATCAATCAATGCATTTATAGAGCGCGCTACTCACCCGGGAGGGTCTCAAGGCGCTGGGGGAGGGGGGAGTTACTGCTCGAACAGCCAGGTCTTGAGCTGCTTCCTGAAGGAGAAATGGTCCTGGGTTCGCCGAAGGTGAGTGGGGAGGGAGTTCCAGGTCTTGGCTGCCAGGTAGGAGAAGGATCTTCCTCCGGCGGTGGCTCTGCGGATGCGTGGTACGGTGGCGAGGGCGTGGCTGGTTGATCGTAGCTGGCGGGTGGGCGTGTAGAAGGTCATGCGGTCATGTGACCCCCTAGCACATGTGCCACACATATATGTGTGTGGCACCCACAATGCAAGCAGGCCATGACCATTGTGGCAATGGGGTCCAAACCCCCATCACCACAGTGACCAAAAGGTAAGTGTGGGGTCCATAGCTGAAGCACATTTTGAACATTGTGGCAATGGGGTCTAAACCCCCATCACCACAGTGAACAAAAGGTAAGTGTGGGGTCCATAGCTGAAGCACATTTTGAACATTGTGGCAATGGGGTCCAAACCCCCATCATCACAGTGACCAAAATGTAAGTGTGGGGTCCATAGCTGAAGCACATCTTGAACATTGTGGCAATGGGGTCTAAACCCCCATCATCACAGTGACCAAAATGTAAGTGTGGGGTCCATAGCTGAAGCACATCTTGAACATTGTGGCAATGGGGTCTAAACCCCCATCACCACAGTGAACAAAAGGTAAGTGTGGGGTCCATAGCTGAAGCACATTTTGAACATTGTGGCAATGGGGTCCAAACCCCCATCATCACAGTGAACAAAAGGTAAGTGTGGGGTCCATAGCTGAAGCACATTTTGAACATTGTGGCAATGGGGTCCAAACCCCCATCATCACAGTGACCAAAATGTAAGTGTGGGGTCCATAGCTGAAGCACATCTTGAACATTGTGGCAATGGGGTCTAAACCCCCATCACCACAGTGACCAAAAGGTAAGTGTTGACAAAGAAAGAGGTGCAACTGCCAAACTGCATGGATGATTCCTGGTCACAGAACAACAAACACATCAGTGGCAAAGTAGTGTATGTGTCCCATTGCAACATAAATTGGGGGAGCCAAATACTGCAGTGCAAATAAGACATACCTTTGGCCATGTGCAGACAAACAACACCCATGGGGGCTGACACCGTCAACAATCATCAATGACACAATGACAGAAGTGACCATCAGAATGCAGACCCACATATTTGCACCAATGGGCACACAAATGCAGATACCCTGTGGAGACTGCAGATGTGAGGTGAACAGATACCATACCATGGCAGCAATGGGACACACAAACCATGATCATTGTGCTGACCGATGACCTAGGAGTCCCAGGGACAGCAGGGGAAACCCACCAAACTACATACAGCCAATGGCACACCCAAGATATGCCAATGCAGTGGTGCAGATGCACAAACACAAACAGGCAGACCCACACTGCACATCATACACAACAGGTGAGGGGGGTGCCAGTGTCCCCAGGCAACCACACAACACATGAGGAGACCTGAATACCAATCATACAGATGTGCATACAGTGCCACACAAAGGTAACTCATGGATCCAAATCCCCTATGTGGGCAAGCAGGCATTGTCAGATGAGAGGGAGCCCAAATCACACATGTCACACAGGCACGTAGGGACAGCAACTGACACAGCAAGACACAGACACACCACAGCACCACCCCCAGGGCCCCCACAATGTGGTGACCCTGGGCTGCATTACAATCCCACTGTGATGACAAAGCTAAATGTGGTTCACACTGTGAACCACAGTCATGTGTCCTGAGCAACTAACTACCATCACACCTACACAAGCACAAATCAAACAGCATGGCCAGTAAGCCAAGGCCAACATGGAGGCAGGGGCCTAGCCGGGCAACAACTCTCATCTGCACACACTCAACACCACACCCCTCGACCTCCAACAATGTGCAGCAGTGAAGTACACATGCACTGGTGACATTGCACATGCACCCATGACTATTCCAGGGTGGTGGGTGGGAACCAAGGTGCAGAAACACATCACACATGGACACTCAACAAGACTCCTGAATGTCTGACACACTGCACACTACGCTGTACATGGACATGACGGCAATACCACACCAACCAATGGGATCCCAGCCACAGTCACACACCAATGAAGAAGCCAAGGTCACCCACAAAGAACACACATAGACAACAACCAACATTGCAGCCCGGACCCTGAGGAGTGCCAGCAGTCACACACACAACGTGTCACAATCACTGAAAGATAACACAAACTGGAAATCACATGACAGGGGCAAACAACAAGTGCCAAGGGAAACCTGACTGTGACCCATCTGCGTCTGCACACAAACTCAGCCCTGACAGCAAACACACCTATGGGTGACACCCTGATGACCAGTAATGTGCCATGCACCCACATCACAGAGAACCCAGGGAGAAGACTTTGGGGGAACATAGCTCAACTCAGCTAGCATCACAAACAGGTACAACACTAGGGATCACAGCATGCACAGCTAAACGGAAGTGAACACACAGACATGCACATACAACACACACCTTGGGCGCAGGCAATGTCACAGGAGTACACACTGCCATGAGGGGACTCCACTCCTGTGTGAGGAAAGCTGTGCCATATGTTGCCTCAGTAGGGCCCCATCATGTCAGCTGAGCACTTGGTCACACAATCAACAATTAGCACCAAATGAGGGCTCCCGTAACATCAGCCTGGTCATGGAAGTGCCAACGGAATCATCAGCACAGATCCAACACACTTGTATAGCAATGTTGCACTGACAACACAGATGAGTCCTTCCCCATTGATGCCCAAACCTGCATGTCCACTGGAGATGGCCACACGGTCAGGGAAGTAGACGAATTGAACAATGGCAGGCACAACAGATGTGCAGGGGTGGAAGCCACAGATGTGAAATAGGCAATCTAAGTAGGAAAGACCGGTAGAAAATAAACAAAGGCTAATGGCCAGTCCATCAACAAAGTCACAAGTGGGTGACAGTGGCAGATGCCACCCTACACATGCCTGCACAAAACACATGCCTGCACAAAACCAGGGACAATCCACTAGGAGGGGCAACCGGGGGGGTAGGCCAGGCACCGCAGGGACAGGATCAGGGCTCACCAGGAGGAAGCAGGGAAGGGGTGGTGGGTGCTGGAGAGCCACTGACAACTGCAGTGGAGGTGTCTGACATGGTGTGTGCCGGCACAACTGGGGGGCATGGCTCAGATGTTGTGGGTGCCGGCACGACTGCAGTGGACCCTGCAGATGGAGTGGACAGGTCCGCCACTGCAGTGCCCAAGTCAGACAGGGTGGTAGTGGACTCCACTGCAGTGCCTACCACCAGGGGAGGAGAATGGGGAACAGGCAAGGTGGGCTGGACAGAGGGGGAGGACACCCTCACCACATCAGTGGCACAGACAAGCGCAGCGGGGGGTGTGGTGCCGGGAGAGCAAGTGGCAGGGGGAGAAGGCCGGATCCTCTTGGGGATGGTATATCTGTGGGTGGGGGAACCTGGGGCAGGGTGTGGTGGGGGCACCTGTGGAGTGGGGGCCTGAGGGATGGAGGAAGGAGACCTGGTGCTTGAGCTGCAGGGCGACGGCGGGGTCTTGCTCTTACCACTCCGGGGGGACTTGCGGGTGGGGGCCTCAGTCTGTCTGCGCCTGGGGGAGGGTGTCCGGGGGCGAGGGGCACTCTGCTCCGTGTGGGGGGGCTTCCTCTTCACCCTGGATGCTGGAGCAGCTGGATCGGAGGGGAAGAGGCCGAGGTCACTGAGGAAGAGGCGCTGGGTCTTTGGGGTTGCAGGTGAGGCAAGGGAGGGTGTTTTGGAGGGAGAGGCAACTGAGGACTGCGCAGTGCCCGTGGATGCGTGTGTGTGTACCAGGGCCCCATCCCCTGTGAGTCTGGTTTCAGTCCCCTGACTGTGCGTGCGTGTGCGTTTTGTTTGTGGCGTGTGTGTCTGTGTGCTGGATGTGTGTGTGCTGGTGTGTGCCTGTGCCGGTGTGTGTGTGCTTGGGACGGGTAAGGTGCTGGGGAGTGTGGATGGAGCAGAGGCAGGAGGGGTGAGGGACTGTCTGAGGAGTGACACTGCTGCCGTCAGGGAGGAGTCCATGGACCTATTGCCCCTCTGTAGGTCAGACATGCCCGATGAGATGCCCTCCATGAACGACACCAGCTGAGTCAACAGAGCGGTGTGCGCATGGAGGACACTCAGCATGGCTGTCTGCCCTACATGGAGCTGGCGAAGGAGGTACACAGACTCCTCACTCAGGGCAGCAGGGGACACAGGGGCAGGGGGTGCGGTGCCTGGCCCAAAGGAGACACGCTCCCGAACATGGGAGCCTCCACGGACCTGGGGAATGGGAGCCAATGGGAGGGCGGTGGTGGTGCTGGTGGTGGCGGGGACAGCAACACTAGCTGGGGTGTGGTGGCTGCTGACACCCGCCTCCACAAGGGAGTCATCCTCCGAGTTGCTCTGGTCCTCAGCTGAGGTGGATGGTGCTGAGGACTCCTCGGTGTGGCTCCCCTCGCCCTCCGTGCCACTGGGTCCCTCCGACCACTCCTCGGCTGCTGACCCAGTCTGGCTCTCTGGCTCCTCCTGGTCCGTGGAGCTGTCCCCTTCCGTGGCCGTGGATGTATCTGCAAACAATGGGGAAACAGACAGACATCAGTCACCTGCACCAAACGCACACACCACTGTGAGCACAGCACATTACAGAGCAAGCCCTGGCATCATTAGTTGTACATTGCTAAAAGTGCCCTAACTGAACAGGAGAAGCCAATTGTCAGTCTGATGCCAAGCATGGCACTCACATCCCACATGGCCTTGCACCCATCTGTCTGGTGTCTGTTGGATTGCAACACCCCAGTGTGGACACATGCACCAAGTACACAGTAGTTGGACAGTGCAGAGGACACGGTGTGGCATGTGGACATGCACACATCACAGCTCTTGCCACTGAGTCAGTACAGGTTTCCGGATGAAAGGGATGCCCAGAGTCAAATAGGAAATGCATGTGATGCATACCAGCGACAGACACCATGATGCACCCATGTCCTGATAGCCAGCGCCACTATGGTGTGCATGTAGCACATGTCACTCCCCTGCAGGACCACCAATAAGTTGACACATGCCATGGCAGAGGCATGACTGCTAAGTCATACATCACTGTCTCAGTGATGTATGACTTGGCAGCCAGACAACAACACTATGCACTGTGTCACAATAGTAGGTCATGGGGAATGCAAGTCCTGGAGCTGCACAAGTGCACATGTACATCCCCCACACAACACATCATCTTAACCCTCATCTGTCCAGGTCATACCTATTGGACATATGGGAGACCTGTGACACTACCCTCTGAACCTGAGCCCCTCACAATCTGCTGTGAATGGGGAACAGCTGCCTGAACTTCACATTCGCATACCCCAGTCTGCACGGGCAGCTGATCAAACACCTATGTGACACACAAGTATCGTCTCCTATGGTCACATCTCCAGGGGCATGCTGAGCCCCTACCAAGAAACACCCCAGCAGTCCTGGCAACTAATCCACAGCACACTGACACAGAGGCAGACACCTGAGGGGTCAAATCACTGCGCACAATGTGTCAGCTGATACACGGGAGTGGGAGTACAGAGTGCATTGCATGGCCTGGAGTAGGCATGACTGTCCTGCTCCACATGAATGAGGGATGAGCCCTGGACAGTGGATAGCTGGCTATGTATGTGTGACACACGTAATCTGCACACTCCTGGGGCCCAAACATTGTTCCCACCCGCTGCATGGGCGTGTGCCACATACCCCAGGCACATGTGGTGGCTCAGCACAGCAAGTGGACCGCATATCAAAGCAACACGCAGATTACATGTCCGAACACAGGCGTAGTGTGAACAATGGACCCACCCATGATGCCCACAACAGAGTTAGGGAAACAGATGCTGTCCCCCACCTTTAGTGAAGCAAACTGCATGGACACAGTCCCAAGTGACACAATTCCCTGAATGTAAGGGCCACACCTGGGTATCAGATGAGCAGTGGGCAGTGCACAATAGAGGGACATGGCTCCTGGACAACATGACTGCTGCACTGTGGCAGTTGAACCAGGCCAGAGGAGGGCACACAGCATGTAATACAGAGTTCACAGTGCAGTCTTTGACTCACCCCCTCCTTGCTGCTGTCTGGCCTTCAGCTGCCCATCCAGGTCTGGAAACACCACCGCCAGGATCTGGAGCATGTGGGGGGTCAGGGTCCGTGTTCCGCCCCTCCTGCGAGGAGGCGACAGCTTCAGCTTGACCCGTGCAATCCTCCGGGTCCAGCCCCGAAGGTCCTGCCACCTCTTCTGGCAGTTGCGGATCCGGCGCTTGTAGACCCCCACGGACCGGACAGCCCGGACGATGTCCTTCCAGATCTCCTGCTTCCGATGGGCATTAACCTGTCAGGATGACAAAGCGAAAAGGCCATTACTACACTTGCAACATATCCGTGCATGAGACAGTTGTATATACATGTCTCAATCACAGGGGCACATGATGTACACAGGCAGTGCAAAGCTGCCCATGGACAGTTTGCCAGACGTCACTACATGGTATCATTGCATGGGAAGTAAAACCTTGTTCAAATGCACTGTCACTGCACCATACCTGTCCAGTGCATGTCAATACACACTATGGGGGGTGACAACTACTCAGTGAGCCTGCTAGCCAGTGGCGTGCAGACTTTCAGCCTTGCTAGTCAGACAATATGCACATTCAGAAAGGCAGTGCACAGAACACTCACCTGCTCCCCTGGTGTCCCATACAGCTTGCTGTACTGTGGAAGTAGGCTGTCCAGCAGGGCCTGGTTCTCCTCAAGGCTGAAGGCTGGGGCTCTCTCCACAGTACGTGCCATTGCAGGGTCCAGAGGGGCAGAGACAGCAGCAGTGCAGTGGCAGATGTCGTCCTGGAGCATGTAGTGCAGGCAAGTGAGCTCTCAGGGGAACAGCCAGCAATATATATGTGCTGGAGAGGCAGATACTGTCCCTTGTGTCCAAAGTGATAGGTCCAAGTCGTTTGCATCTTCTGAATCTGGCCAATTCATGGAATAGCAGCACCAAAACACGCCCACAGCATCCTTCAAATCTTCAACTTCATGACATACATGATTTTGCAACATTGTTGTGGGTGACCAACTGAATTTCCAGCAACCGACTCGTTCGAAATTCGAAAACGCGTCCGTTGCCAGGCAAGGCCATTGTCAATGGGTGCGCACCGATCGGTCCATTGCGGTACAACGCGTACAGGGGTACAACGCGTACCCGCACACATTGAATGCAATGGGCCGGCCGGGGGCACCGATCGGTCCATTGCGGTTCAACCCGTACAGGGGTACAACGCGTACCCGCACACATTGAATGCAATGGGCCGGCCGGGGGCACCGATCGGTCCATTGCGGTACAACGCGTACAGGGGTACAACGCGTACCCGCACACATTGAATGCAATGGGCCGGCCGGGGGCACCGATCGGTCCATTGCGGTACAACGCGTACAGGGGTACAACGCGTACCCGCACACATTGAATGCAATGGGCCGGCCGGGGCACCGATCGGTCCATTGCAGTTCAACGCGTACAGGGGTACAACGCGTACCCGCACACATTGAATGCAATGGGCCGGCCGGGGGCACCGATCGGTCCATTGCGGTTCAACGCGTACAGGGGTACAACGCGTACCCGCACACATTGAATGCAATGGGCCGGCCGGGGGCACCGATCGGTCCATTGCTGTTCAACGCATCACTGTACATGTGACTGGCATATGTCAGCATGCCTGTCTCATATGGATATATGCCAGCCACAGATAGCTCCCAGGGAGTGAGGGGCACACCTACATCACGACAGCCTGTCCAAACTTTATCATAAGGCATGTAAGGCTGCATTTCCTATTGTGTGTATGTTGGTGAACATGTTGTCCTGTGGGTATCACCTGTGGGCAGCCACCCCCAGGCTGTGCACGTGTTCATGGGGACAGGATCCTGGGTGTTACGTGTACATGACCACTGTGATGTGCAACTGTTCATATCTGTGCATGTGCCATGGTCACATTTCACGGTGGTGTATGTGTATGTCATGTCACATACCCCGTGAGTCCCATGTGGGACGGTATGTTTGAGCCAGGGTGTCCCAGTGGCACAATAGTGATGGTCCTCCACAGTCTTTGTGCATGTAGTGTTTACAATGTCTCTGATTTCATGTGCACAATGGGAGACAGTCTCCACATCCACGTTGTGTGTGCCTGGACTTTGATGTTGTGCGTGTGTGTGTCACAGACGTCCATGTCTGTCCTGCCGTGGCAAGTGGGACCACTACCTGTGGGGGTCATGGTTGTTTTGCTGTGGTGTATACATGATACTCCATGTAATGCCAGTGTCCATGTGGCAATACAGGGTCCCTGGGAATGTACCTGTCGTTGAGCTGTGGTGCCTGGGGCACATCTGTCCTCACATGTCACTGTGGGGGGTGATTGTGACACGGCAGCAGGAGATGGGAACTGTGACATGGCCTCATGATATCCAATGGGCCAACCTGGGACTAATTGATGCCACCTGTTGGACCGTGTTGACAGATGTTGGCCATGTATGTACCATACATGTCCTTACGGAACTGCACACTTCATGTAGTTGTGCCTCATAATGATGTGTGTTGGGATATTGAGTGTGTTCAATGCCGCATATGTGGGGTGACTGACAATCTTGCTTACTTCTCCTCTGCACTGCAGGGCTCCTGCTGTCCATCGACCATTCCCAGACCTGGCAACGATGGTGGAACGGGACAGCATCCGACGGTACCGCTTCACCAGGCAGCTGATTGAGGATTTGGCAGTGCAGTTGTCCCCACATTTGCAGCCTGGCCGGCCGTATCCTACAGCGCTGACCCCCAAGGTGAAGGTGATGGCAGCCCTACACTTCTTTGCCACCGGTACCTTCCAACATACTGTGGCGACTGCTGGTGGGATGTCACAGACCATGTTGAGCCGTGTGCTCCGTGATGTTTTGGCGGCAATGTTGCTATTCCTGAACCGGTACATCTATTTCCCTAGACTGCGACGACTCACTGACGTGAAGAGTGACTTTTATGCCCTGGGGAGGATGCCGCATGTCATTGGCTCCATTGATGGGACACATGTGGCTTTGGTACCACCACAGGCCCAGGAGCAGGCCTACCGTAACCGCAAGCACTACCACTCGGTCAATGCACTGGTGGTGTGTCTTGCAGACATGACCATCACACACGTGTGTGCCCGTTTCCCTGGTTCAGCACACGATGCCTTTGTAATGAGGAGTAGTCGCATCCCCAGGATGATGGCACAGATGCAGAACCAGCGTGCCTGGCTTGTCGGTGTGTACTGACTTTGTGCCATTGTGTGTGATCTGATCTGTAGTATTCCGCCCACTTTTCCAAATCAGCTAATGTGCACTTGTCTGTCCGTAGGTGACTCGGGATACCCCAACATGCCGTGGTTGCTGACACCCCTCAGGAACCCTGTGACACCAGCCCAGATGCGCTACAATGAGGCACATGGTCGGACCAGGAGAGTGATTGAGCGGACATTTGGTCTCCTGAAGAGCCGCTTCCGCTGCCTGGACAAGACCGGAGGGTCCCTCCCATATGCCCCTGCGAAAGTGTGCAAGATTATCATCGTCTGCTGCATGCTCCACAACCTGGCAGTGCGGAAGGAGTTGCCTCTCATCCAGGATGACAATGACCAACATCCGCCACCTGTGGAGGATCCTGGCCTGGACCACGATGCCAGTGACGATGATGATGATGATGGTGATGATGGTGATGATGGTGATGTCCGCACACAGCTCATCACCAACTTCTTTAGCTGAATGTGAGTATCCTGAGGTGTCATGTCAATGATGTGAGTTGGCATGATATGTGTAGGTGGTGCTCTGGTGCTGTTGGAGTGTGTCCATGGGCTACTTGACTGGATGTGTGTTGCGATGTGTGCTTACAGGTGGGCTGTACTCCCCAACAGTGTTGACATGCTAACTTGGTTCTGGGTGGGTATCTTGTAACATATATTGTGCATGAGTTTTGCTGTTCTGTCCTGTACTCCATTGCTTTTGACTGTGTGTCATTTCTGTCCTTCACAGGGTACTTTCAGATTCGTTTGGTCAACTGTGTCCACCGACGACGTGATTGCACTTCCAGGCTGGTAGCTGTTGTGTCCCTACAGGTGATGTGCGCCACACCCATGGACTTCCTTCCGTCTACAGTTGTTGACTGTGTGCCCGCTGCCAGGTGGGATTACCTTGCATCTGTAGTGGTTACGACATGTTGCAACTGTGTAATAAACCTGTGCTTCACTTTGTGATGTGCGTTGTCTGTGGTCACACATTTGACTGCCATTTGCTTACTGCACCTGTGGGCTACTTGACTACAACTGGGAATGGGTGTGGTGTCTGTGCATTGCACCGTCTTCCCTGGCAACATCAGTGTAGGCAATGAGTCAGATGGCCTAGGTGTGTATGTGTTGTGTAGCCCTGGTGGTGTGTCTCCCTCATATGTGTCACGTTGCCTTTACTCACATGCCTGTGTTGTCCTTGCTGTTGCAGTTCGCATACACAGTGTAATTTTGCAGTTCATCATCCCCATAACAGCACCCACGTTGGAATCACAACAGAGGCAAGTATGGTGTATTAGTGTGTTTATTGTGATACATTTGTGTGATTAGTGCATAGGATGGGTAGTGCTGTACATAAATCTTGCAATCCGAAGTTCCTAGGTGAATTGAAAGTCCTGGTAGACAGAATCCCCAGTATCGGGGCCACAGTTGTCTGACACATTGGTCCAACTTGTACTCCCCATGCAATGTGTGGGAGTAGTGTTGCCGTCAACAGGGTGAACAGTCTGTGCACAAAGGTGAACATCCAGAACAGGTTCAGGCTTCCTGGGAGTTGCGCTTGGCCATCGGCCTCTCACTTGCCCCTCCTCGGACGACCCCTCTTCTTGGGGGGGGGGCCCTCAAGTACAGGCTGCTGCGGTGCAGGGGACTCTCCGCCAGAGTCATCCTCCCTCCCTGTGGCAGTTGCAGTTTGTTCGGCACCAGATGTTGTTGGCACACAGGGAGGTGTGGACTGGTTGCTGTTCATCTGGCGGAGGCATTGTAAAATGTCCCTGTGCACCGCCGTCATCTCATGCAGTGCATCCCACTTGGACTCCACGCGGGACATGTGTGAGTCCACGCGGGACATGTGTGACTCCACGTGGGACATGTGAGAGTCCAAGCGGGCATGATGGGCAGCCTGCTGCTGTTTCATGTCTCTGAGGAGCCCCACTACCTGGCTGAGGTCTCCGGTGCTGGACTGGTACGCATCAGCTATGCGTACCAGTTGTGGGTCATCATGCACACCAGCAACCTCTGCAAGCAGCGACCTCTGTCTCCCACCCCTCCCACCACCCCTGCTGACATGTGCAGTGCGTGCAGTGGCACGCACAGATGACCCTGGTCCACCTTGGGGGTTGGTGGTGGTGGTGGTGGTGTCCATGGCCCCAGGTTGGTCCAGGGTCCCTGTGCTGGTGTTGCTCCTTGTTCTGTCCATGTCGGCAGGGATGGTATTTGTGGTGACAGTCGTTGGAGGGGTGGGTGCAGGGGGTGCAGCTGGTGGTCCTGCTGGTGCTGCAGCTGGTGGTCCTGCTGGTGCTGCATGTAGACTTGCACCGGATGTGCCAGGTTGGTCTTCTTCGTCCGAGGAGGGCAGAGGCTGTACGACGCCAGTGAGCTCCGCATCCTCTTGAGCCTGGGACTGGGACTCCTCAGCGTCTGCTGCTGTGTCCCCATCATCACCTGTTTTTGGGAGACACACACAATGTATGTTATGTTTCTGCAGGCATCAATGGTTGACACACATGACAGTTGTGACTGTGCCTCTGGGTGCGGGCCTGTACATTGCATTGTCCTAAGTCATCACAGTCAGGGGTTGATATTGGTGTGGCACATTGTCCTGCATTATTTGGGCATTTCTATGTATTATTTGGGGTGTGAACATGGTCTGCATTGGTTGTGTTTGGTTGACAGCCGGCCCTCCTTCCCACCCACCCAGCCAGTCAGTTATCCCACCATGGACTGTGCTTGCATTGCAGGGAGTGGAAGTTGTCTCTCAGGATGTCAGTCAGTGGTGTCCTGCTGTTTGTTGGTGCACAGTTGCCAGCAGGGCCTTGTGCTCCCCACAGCAGTAGCCAGTGTCAGCCATCTTGTGAGTCCTTCTCCACTTCCTGTGATGTGAGCATGGTTCAGGGTGGTGTTGATGGGACAGTTGTGGGGGTGACCAATATCAGTGACTACGACTCCCATCATGCTATTGCCTCCACCCCCCTTCCCAGCATGCCCATGCTTCCTTCCTTTTGACTCTGCTTCCCTGTGGGGTGGGCTGGCTGTGCTGACAGGATGGCTGGGAGTGTTGTCCTGGCAGTTGTTTGGCTAAGAGTCCCAATAGTGTCCCTGTGCTTCACACAACATAACCCAGGGTGGTGGTTTTTTGTGGGATCTTGTGTTAGGATGGGGGGCATTGCATTCTACCAGGTGGGTTCTGTGGAGTTTGTGTTGGGGAGTGTGTGAGGGGAGGTGCTTGTGACTATGGTCAGTGCTGCAAGTCCTCCTTCCCACCCACCCAGCCAGCCAGTTATCCCACCATGGAACGTGCTTGCATTGCAGGGAGTGGAAGTTGTCTCTCAGGATGTCAGTCAGTGGTGTCCTGCTGTTTGTTGGTGCACAGTTGCCAGCAGGGCCTTGTGCTCCCCACAGCAGTTGCCAGTGTCAGCCATCTTGTGAGTCCTTCTCCACTCCCTGTGATGTGAGCATGGTTCAGGGTGGTGTTGATGGGACAGTTGTGGGGGTGAGCTATGTCTGTGACTATGACTCCCATCATGCTATTGCCTCCACCCCACTTCCCAGCATTCCCATACTTACTTGCTTTTGTGGGGAGTTCAGTGTGTGTGGTGTGAGAGCAATGGCAAGATGGCTGACAGTGGTGTCCTGCTGTTGGTTGGTGTGCAGTTCCCAGCATGCCCTTGTGCCCCCCACGACACAGCAACAGTGTCAGACATCTTTGATGGGCCTTTCCACTCTCTGTGGGATGTGCATGTGTGAGTGTGAGCTTGCTGGGCCATGTGGTGGGGGACGTAGAGCTGTGACTACGACTCCCATCATGCTATTGCCTCCACCCCCTTCCCAGCATGCCCATGCTTCCTTCCTTTTGACTCTGCTTCCCTGTGGGGTGGGCTGGCTGTGCTGACAGGATGGCTGGGAGTGTTGTCCTGGCAGTTGTTTGGCTAAGAGTCCCAAGAGTGTCCCTGTGCTTCACACAACATAACCCAGGGTGGTGGTTCTTTGTGGGATCTTGTGTTAGGATGGGGGGCATTGCATTCTACCAGGTGGGTTCTGTGGAGTTTGTGTTGAGGGGGTGTGAGGGGAGGTGCTTGTGACTATGGTCAGTGCTGCAAGTCCTCCTTCCCACCCAGCCAGCCAGATATCCCACCATGGACTGTGCTTGCATTGCAGGGAGTGGAAGTTGTCTCTCAGGATGTCAGTCAGTGGTGTCCTGCTGTTTGTTGGTGCACAGTTGCCAGCAGGGCCTTGTGCTCCCCACAGCAGTAGCCAGTGTCAGCCATCTTGTGAGTCCTTCTCCACTCCCTGTGATGTGAGCATGGTTCAGGGTGGTGTTGATGGGACAGTTGTGGGGGTGAGCTATGTCTGTGACTATGACTCCCATCATGCTATTGCCTCCACCCCCCTTCCCAGCATGCCCATGCTTCCTTCCTTTTGACTCTGCTTCCCTGTGGGGTGGGCTGGCTGTGCTGACAGGATGGCTGGGAGTGTTGTCCTGGCAGTTGTTTGGCTAACAGTCCCAAGAGTGTCCCTGTGCTTCACACAACATAACCCAGGGTGGTGGTTCTTTGTGGGATCTTGTGTTAGGATGGGGGGCATTGCATTCCACCAGGTGGGTTCTGTGGAGTTTGTGTTGAGGGGGTGTGTGAGGGGAGGTGCTTGTGACTATGGTCAGTGCTGCAAGTCCTCCTTCCCACCCAGCCAGCCAGATATCCCACCATGGTACGTGCTTGCATTGCAGGGAGTGGAAGTTGTCTCTCAGGATGTCAGTCAGTGGTGTCCTGCTGTTTGTTGGTGCACAGTTGCCAGCAGGGCCTTGTGCTCCCCACAGCAGTAGCCAGTGTCAGCCATCTTGTGAGTCCTTCTCCACTCCCTGTGATGTGCGCATGGTTCATGGTGGTGTTGATGGGACAGTTGTGGGGGGGCAATATGTGTGACTGCGACTCCCCTGATGCTATTGGCTACACTGACTTGGCCAGCATACACAGAATTCCTTCCTTTGAGTGGTCTTCACTGTGTGTTGGTGTTGTTGTGGTGGCTACATGTCTGGATGTGTTTGTTAGTTCTATTTGTGCCACTGCCTAGCTGTAGTTGTAGTTGTGTTTGTACATGTGATGGCACAGTTGGATGTGACTTTTTTGATGGCATGTGTTGTGTTTATCTGACTGACATACTCATTTTGGGATGATTCTGTTCTGGTTGCTGTGTAATTGCTATGAGTGCATGGTTTGACTCTCCCCTTGACAGTGATGTGTGTGTGTTTTGTGGCAGTATATTGTGTACATTTGTTGTGTACTCACCAGGCTCTGGGATGTCCTCTAGTCCATATATGCTCACTGGCGGAAGGATGGCCTGCACCTTCTCCTCCCAGGGCCTGAGGTATATTGGCTTGGCAGGAAGGCCACTGCCGGTGTATTGGCTGTTGATGTAGTCTTTCTTGAGCAGGTCCAGTACCCTCCTGCGCACGTCATACCACCTGTTCTGGATGTCGCTCTTTGTGCGCCGACATGGTGATTGTGCGTTCACCCTGTTGATGATCCTCTCCCACATCTTGGTTTTCTGGGAGATGGGGGTCTGTTGGACCAGTGTGCCAAACAGCTGTGGCTCTACCCTGAGGATCTCGTCTACCATGACTTCCAATTCACTATCTAGGAACTTGGAATTCTTCTTGGGGGGCATGGTGATGGGTGGTGATGGTGAGTGATGTGTGTGTTGGTGTGCAGGTGAGGGTGTGTGAGTGTGTGTTTTGCTGGGTGTATGTGAGGTAGGTATTTGTTGGTGTGCTGATGGTGTGTGGCTTGTGTGAGGGATGAGCTGTGGGTGTGTGGTTGCTTTCTCTTGGGTGCTGGCAGTGGAATGGCATTTGCAAAGGATCATGGTTGTGATTTGTGTCCTTTATATGGGTGGAGTTGTGGGTGTGTCTTTGTTCTCTGTCCCCACCCCCCCAGTATTTATTGGCTTAGTAATTGCTTGTTTGGCCTTTTTTTGTGTGATTTTTCCTTTGTACTGTCTGTGCATGTTGGAAACGTTCTTGTGACCGAGTCGGACCCTGCATTTGTCTCGTACGGTCTTCTCCGTTTCGTTCACGCTGTGTTTGTGCAGTTTTCTATGCTGCGTACGCGTCGGTCGCGGTGTTTTGTGTTGCTTCGGCTCGGTTTTGTATGCGTGTCAGTCGTACGGCTTGTCCTCCGTCCGACTCGCTCGTGGTTTTCGCGCCTTGCATCGTACTTTGCGGTTTGGAGTTCGCGTGTACGTTTCGGTCGGATTTGTTCCGGGTGCGTGTCGGTCGGTTGGATTCGCGTGTTTTTCCGACCGGATTGCTGTTTTCCGTGCGGCTCGGTCGTTCGACTTGGGTTCGGTACGTGTCGGTCGGATTTTGCACGCCTTGCATCGTACTTGGCGTGTCGGGCGCCACAGGTACGTGTCGGTCGGTATAATTTCCGGATCCGAGTCGGTCGGTGCTTTTTCCGGCCCGAATCGGAATCGACCCCAATATGTTTTGTTGACCAAACGTGAGCGGTATGTGTGAGCTAGTAAATGCTATCATAAGGGAATACCCACTTGACAAATATAAAACCTTAGAATCATAACCCTTGTAATGTTAAAGAGTATTATTTTAAACGCTGTATTTTTGCATTGTGCAAGGTCATATTCTTTTTTCTCAGCACAAGTTACTATACCTAAGCACATAAATAGGATGGTGTGTCGGATAAGATACAGTGACTTGTTTAAGACTGTAGTTTTGATAACACAGGGGTCCACATGTCCGGGTCAATTCCCCAGATGAGCTGTGCCTAGAATATTGCCACTGGATTCAAGCAAGCCTGGCTGATGACGGCTGAAATGCCAGAAACCGGTCCTAGGATGCTTGTTTCCGGTCCAGGGAAGACATGGCTTGGCAGTTCGGGCTGGACTGTTCCCATGAGGCACAGGGTCAGACTGATTTGCATATGGCCATGTCTGAACTGGGGTGGTGGAGTGAGCTAAAGAATGATGATGGATTAAACCCAGATCAGTTGACTGGGGGTGAGTGTTTGATTGGCTCAAACGTTCCGTCCATCATCCCCTTTTGTATCGCTAGAATATTGAGGGCAGAAACATGTCAACTTCATAATACAGACCCCGTAGAGTCCTTATAGCCCTCCTCAGGACTAATGTTTCTTCAAACCTTGTGAAAGGAAGCTTCCAAAACTTTAATTTAAAATCCATTTTCTACTACACATTTTTAGCTCAACAATGCATTAACATCAACCTAATAAAATAGCTACCAAAAAAAAAAAAAAAAAAACGGAAGCTCGCCTGTGACCAAAGACCAGAATTGGGAGTGGACTCGATGATGAAGAATGCCACGTAAATATGGAGGAGAGCACAGCGTCCTTAAACAGAAGGGACTTCCAATATAACATAGGGACATTAAAGAAGTAGATACCACCAGAAACTATCCAAATATGACTGAATGTAACTAAATTCAAGGGAGGGGGGGTCTGCATCTCTAGTTTTTCCTTCATTATTATCACTTTCCCTTGCTGTTAATATAGATGTTTTGCTAAACCACACCCTCATTTCGATTACCCTCTGAGAAATGGCTATGAGCTTCCTTGGGCATTGTCCCCCCTATTAGGTTGGCCCTGTCCCTCATCCTGGTGTCTGAGGAGCCATGGCAACCCAGAAGCATCTCTTCATGCTTACCTGCTGGTGTCAGATACAGAACACCTAACTCAGAGGCAGCTGCAATCTTTGTTCTGGCATCTTCAACTTCCCCTTTTCAGCAGGCACGAGCAGGTAAGACGGGCCTGGGATTCAGAAGAAGTTGCTCCAAGTTGTCCGGCAAGATGCTGGAGCAGATAGTCAACGTGGAGAACAAGTTACTTACCTTTGGTAACAATGTATCCATAAGAGACATATGTTAGTTATATATTCCTTACCTTTAGAATTACCCACAGGTGTCAGACTGGATCTGGAGAATTTTTCTTAGCAGTATCTATGTGCTTCGAGTGGGTGGCGTCCGTTGACTCTGCGTCCGTCGGCAGCGTCGTGGTCTCTGGGATGACGTTGCGGTGTCTACTTAGACGCCGCCCCCACGCGCTGACATCAGTTCTGACACGACTTTTCACGCCAGAAGCGCAGAGCTATGAAAGACACTGACCACTGGTGCGCAACATCTAGGGCTCTGCAAGGGAATCCCTATCCCTAGAAGTCAGTTCACAGAGCGGGGAGGATGGGGGGGCGGTAAGGAATCTATAACTAACGTATGTCTCTTACAGATACATCGTTACCGAAGGTAAGTAACTTGTTCATCTGAAAGAGACAGTTAGTTATAGATTCCTTATCTTTAGAATAGATACCCCAGCAATACCAACCCCGGAGGAGGGTCTGCGAACCAAGTTCACACCAGAAAGTCCTGGAGGACTGAACAGGCAAAATAGCTGTCCCTCCGGTCTTGGCTGTCCACGCAATAATGTCTGGTGAACGTGTGCAAGGATGCCCACGTGGCTGCCTGACAGATGTCAAGAAGGGGAAACTCCCCGTGCTAATGCAGTGGTTGCTGCCATAGCCCTAGTGGAATAAGCAAGTAGTCCCACTGGGGGTTCCTTTTTCGCTAAAGCGTAGCAGATCTTTATGCAAAGGACAACCCATCGAGAGATGGTAAGCTTTTGAACAGCCCAGCCTTTTTTGGCACCCACATAGCCAACGAAAAGTTGATCATCCGCCCAGAAGATCTTCGTGCAGGGCCGGACTGGAAACCAAAACCGACCCTGGCAAAGTGCTTGGCCAGCCCACCGGGGGGTTGGGGGTGTGGCCGAGCTGTTTGCCAGGGACGGTTTTGGCCAATTTTGTTACAGGGGCTGATATTGCAGCTATGCTGCAAAAACGGTCCTGTAACAAAACCGGCCCCCCAGGGGCACAAAACCGGCCCCCACCCTGGCGGCTCACCGGGGAAATGCTGGTGCCCGCTACACCCAGTCCGGCCCTGCCTTCGTGTGGTCAAGGTAGAAAGATAGCGCACGTTTAGGGTCCAGACGGTGGAGTCTCTCCTCCTCCTTGGAAGGGTGCGGGGTGGGAAAAAGGTGGGCAAAGAGATCGCTTGTCCTATGTGAAATGGTGTAACCAATTTAGGAAGGAACGAGGGTCTCGTCCTAAGCACCACTTTGTCTGGATGCACAGAGAAGAAAAGGGCTTAGAGGTTAGAGCCTGAAAGCAGTTTTCAAAGTAAGAAGCCTGAGAGGACAGTTGTGACGAGGCTCGAAAGGAGCGCACATAAGATAAGTTAAAACAAGATTCAAGTTCCACTGGGGCAGTATGAAAGGAGATGGAGGAAAGAGATGAATAATGCCCTTAAAGAATCTGTTTACAATAGGAGACTTGAAAAAGGATGGCTGATCTGGTAGCCGAAGGAAAGCCGAAATAGCTGCAAGGTGGCCGTTAAGACTGCCCAGGGCAGAGCCCTGCTGGGCTAAAGAAAGAAGATACAGAAGGACCTCTGAAAGAGGGGAAGAGAGGGGATCCACAGCCTTTGCTGCGCACCATGCCACAAAATTGTTCCATCGACCGGCGTATACCGTTTTCGTGGAGGGACGCCTGGCTGCCAAGATGACACTACAGACTTCGGGTGGAAGGTCAAAAGCTGTCAACTGTTGCCGCTCAATCTCCACACAAGGAGGTGGAGGCTGGACAGGTTCAGGTTAAGAACCGTCCCCTGCTGCAGCGACAGAAGATCCTCCAGAAGGGGCAGTCTGATCGGAGGATCGATGGCCATGCTCAGGAACTCGGGGTACCATACTCTTCATGCCCAGTCCAGAGCCACCAGAATAACTTGGGCCTGGTCGCGCTTGATCTTCTTCAGCACTCGGGGCAGAAGAGGTACAGGCGGAAAGGCATACAAGAGGCGGCAACTCCACTCGCGACGAAAAGCATCGCTGAGCGTGTGCCGCCTTGGAAATTCCAACGTGCAGAACTGCTAACATTGCGTGTTCTCTTCGGTGGCGACAGATCTAACAAAGGCTCTCCCCATCGCTGAAAGAGACCTTGCACCACCTCCGAGTGTAGACGCCATTCGTGATCCACCAGGCATCAACGGCTGAGTTCGGCCGCCCTGGCGTTCAGAAAATCAGCCAGATGTTGAACCACCAGAGCTATGCCCTGATGTTCCAGCCACGTCCAGAGGCGAAGAGCCACCTGACACAGGGTCCACGACCCCACCCCACCCTGCTTGCTGCAGTACCACCTGGCGGTGGTGTTCTCGGTGAACACCTGCATGACTTTCCCTTTGAGAGAGGGAAGGAACGCTTTCAGCACCAGGCGGATCGCCCGGAGTTCCAGCAGGTTGATATGGAGCCCGGACTCTGCCGGAGACCAGACCCCTCTGATCTCCGCCTCTCCCAGATGGCCGCCCCATCCCAGGAGTGACGCATCTGTCACCACTGTTAGATCTGGCTGGGGAAGGGAGAGCGATCTGCTTCTGATCCAAGCTTGGTTCCTCTGCCACCACTGCAATTTTGTTGCAGTTCCCTCCAAAATCTGGACGTAGTCGGAAAGATTCCCCCTGATGCTGCACCCACTGGAACTTCAGGTCCCACTGCAGAGCCCGCATATGCAACCTGGCGTGATCCACTAGCAGGATGCAGGAGGCCATAGGGCCCAGTAGCCTCAGAGTTATTCTCACCGAAATCCGGGATAGAGGCTGAAACATCTGTATCATAGCCCGAATATCCTGGACTCGCTGTTCGGGAGGATAGGCCCGAAACTGCACTGTGTCCAGAACAGCTCAGATGAAAGGGAGCGTCTGAGAGGGAGTCAGGTGAAACTTAAGCACGTTTATAGTGAACCCCAGCGAGTGCAAGAGGTCCGCCGTAGTCTGGAGGTGGGAGACGACTGCCTGGGGCGAGGATGCCTTCAACAGTCAGTAGACGAGATAGGGGGAGACTGGAACCCCTGATCTGCGCAGATGAGCTGCAACCACCGCCATCACTTTCGTGAACACCCGAGGGGCACTGGTAAGGCCAAAGGGGAGCACGGTAAACTGAAAATGCTCGTGGCCTACCGTAAACCGAAGGTAGCGTCTGTGGGCTGGCAGGACGGGAATATGGAAATAGGCGTCCTGCAAGTCCAACGCCACCATCCAGTCTCCAGGGGCGAGGGCAGACAGGACCTGAGCTAACATGAGCATTTTGAACTTCTCCTTCCGGAGAAAGTGGTTGAAGGCCCGGAGTCTAGAATAGGACGCAGGCCTTTGTCCTTTTTGGGCACCAGAAAGTAGCGGGAATAGCAACCACGACCTACTTCTGGCATAGGGACCCTCTCGATAGCTCCCTTGGCCAAGAGAGCTGAGACTTCCTGGCGGAAAAGCACCAAATGATCCTCCGACATGCGATCAAAAGGCGGTGGCATGGAGGGAGGGGTTGTCTCGAAGGGGAGGGAGTAGCCCCTTTGGACTATTTGCAAAACCCACCTGTCCGAACTAATGGATTGCCAGTGGGGGAGGTGATGGCGAATTCTGCCGCCCACTGGCTGTTGATGGCCCTGAAAGGTTGGACTAGGAAGGCTTAGAGGGTGTTGCAGGGGGGGGGGGGGGGGAGGGTGGACTGGCCCGCCCGCTGGGTCCCAGACCGGCGAGATCGCTGGGTCCCACGTCCGCGGCAACGCACAGGCTGGGCAGCTTGCGTGAACCAGTGGCTAGACTGGGCTGGGCGTGGCTAGGCATCCCTTCCGTAACCATGAAAGGGACGAAAAGCAGACTGGAATGGACAGGAAGGTGCAGGGAGGCCCAAAGATCTGGTCGTAGCCCGAGAATCTTTAAAGCGCTCCAGCGCTGAGTCTGCTTTGTCACCAAAGAGGCAACGGCCATCAAAAGGCATGTCCATCAAGGTAGACTGGACATACCCCGGAGAGCCAGTAGTCCTCAACCAGGAGTAGCGCTGAAGGGCTACCAACGAGGCAATCGTTCTGCCTAGTGAGTCGGTGGTATCTAGTCCACATCTTATTGTGAATTTGGCTGCATCTCTCCCATCCGCCATTGCCTGGGAGAGAACGGCCCAGGCCTCCTCCGGGCACTGAGGCAGCACTTGCGCAACCGAGTCCCAGATGGTATGGGAGTCTCGGCCCAAGAGGCGCACGGCATTCACAGACTGCAGTGCTAAGCTGGAGAAAGAAAATATGCGCTTCCCAAGGTGATCCAGCTTCTTGGATTCCCTATCTGGGGGAGCAGAAGGGAATGCGCCCTTGGAGGAAGCGGATTGGACCACCAAGCTCTCGGGGGGAAGGGTGTTCTGTGAGGAAAACTGGGTCGCCCGGGGCCGGGCGATGGCGGCAGGCGATCGTTCTTGTCACAGGAGCCCCTGTGCTGGGCTTGGACCAGGTGCCCAGAAGGACGTCAGTGAGGGCTTCATTGAAGGACAATAGGGGTTCGGAAGTGGATGCCACAGGTTGAAGCACCTCTGTCAGGAGGTTAGTCCTGACCGCCACTGAAGGAAGCTCAAGGCCCAAGACCTCGGCCGCCCTTCTCACCACCACAGCATAGGAATCTCCCTCCTCCGTAGCCATGGTAGGGGGAGAAAGCATGCCAAGGTCTGGAGAAGTGTCCAGATCACTGGCGTCACCCAGGTCCTCTCTCCAGTCTGGCTCTTCTAGCTGGTCTACTAAATGGTCCAGCGACCCGTCCCAGTCCTCAACACCACCTTCTGGGTGATAGGGAACACCAAGGATGAACAGGGGAACAAACGTACCCTCCAGCGTCGGATCCGACGTCGACTGATGTCGGTCCCGCTCAGGGTCCATCTCGGGGGTGTGGATGGAGACGGCGTCAACCGGGGGCACGGTCGGCGCCATTGTCGCCGGGGAAGGTCGGGTAAGATGGACCGGCATTGGTCCGGATCCAGGCCTGGATCCGTTGGGGCCCTCCGGAGCCGCCGGCATCGAAGGCCCAGGACCCCCGACCGGCTCCGTGGGGCCTGAAGGCGCGCCGGCAGAGTGGGGCTGCCCAAAGATACAATGGAGGGCTTCGTAAAATGTACGAAGTTGGGCAGGGGACGCCTCGGCTCCCGGAAAAGGGGGAAGCGAGGAGTTGTCCCTGAAGGAGGCACCGGAGATGGAGCGTTAGAGCGATGACGCTCCGGGTCCCGTGTCGCGTCAGCCGACCGAAGGGGAAAAGGCGAAGAGCGCCGGTGCTTTTTCGCCTTCTTGTGCTTCGACTTAACCGAAGACTTCGAAGATTTTTAGTGCAAAGAGGTGTGGGGGCTACACGAGCGGCCTCAAGACCTTTCTCTCGAACGAGACCGGGAGCGACGCAGAGTCGACCACCGGGCCTCCAAGAGCTTTCGGGACCGCTCCCGCTAAGACTTTGGATTCATGGCCCTGCAGTCGGAGCACGACTTCGGGTCGTGGTCGCGCTCCAAACACCAAAGGCACACGAGGTGCGGGTCAGTCACAGACATCAGCTTGTGACAGGCCTTGCAAGGCTTGAACCCGGTCCGACGGTGGGACATCCCTCGTACACCAGGAGTCGAAGACTAGAAAAAACAATCGACAAAACGTCAAAAAAGTTTAGTCAAAAGTGACTAAGGGGGTAGCTGCTCTGTCCGGATCTGCGCTAGGCTGGCGTGGAAAAAGAAAGAACTGACGTCAGCGCGCAGGGGCGGCGGCTAAGTAGACACCGCAACGTCATCCCGGCGACCACGACGCTTAACACGGAGTCGACCGACGCCACCCACCGACGCGCAGGGGTACTGCTAAGAAAAATTCTTCGGATCCAGTCTGACGCCTAGGGGTAATTCTAAAGGTAAGGAATCTATAACTAACTGTCTCTTTCAGATTGAGAGTTTACAAGGGAACTGTGTGGTGCGTCATATATAGGGTGGCCAGCCACCTTACCAACCGCAGAGGCAACCAATATATCTGCCTCCAAGATGGGTGAATGTGATTCAGTCGGCTCCTCTAAAGATTGTGATCCCCAATTCCAAAGAATATGATGAGGAAATCAGGGGTCACAGCTGCATATTTCAATGGTGCTAATCCCTGAGATGTGAAAGATGCTCTTGCTACCTAAATAGTTATAAAAGTGGTACATTTCCCCTTTACAATTAACCAGCAAGGAATTCCTCAAAACCAGACATAGCATGCAATACTTCTATAAGCAGACAACTCCTTAGATTTCATCAGATATGCTACGCTGTCTGTGAGACCAGAGCTCTGAAATTTTAAAAGGTAAACTACTTGGATGCAAAGCTCCAAGTTATGGATTATACTAGACAAAGATTCACTCTCCCATTACACGTGCAGAGCCCTTAATCATGTATGACATCTGTGTAATGCAAGGGCTAGCTTTAAAGCAGGAACTGAAAATCCTCTCTCCCATTAATCCCGAACTGTGCAAAGGAGCAGCTGTTTCATCTTTCCTTGCTAAAACGGAGCCTGATCTAGTTGAAAACGCCCAGAACAATTCAGGGAGTCTCCTGGCAGCCATCGCTGGCCGCGAGGATGCTGCAGATGGATGACCAGCGCGAGATTATATTCACCATAAAGTGAAAAGGCCCCTGCAGCCTCACTAACAGCAGACGAGAGCTCAGCAGCTGCACAGAGAATGCAGGCCCTGATGATGTGGTGAGCTGTGAACCACATTAAGAGCACATTCATGCTTTGGAAGAGACAGCGAACAAAGGGCTACGGAAGCCGAGTAGGACTTACCACTCTTTTCACCTGCTCCCACGGACTGTGGCGAGACATTAAGCCTGCTTCAAATTGTAATAAGAGACCTTTCAAATTATGATCCATTTCCAAGGGCAAAAGTCCCACGCAACTGTGTTTGTTGGATGATTGGGGAGATAAAATTACTGGAAGGCTGCATTCAACATGAGCAAGCCATTTGCCGCCCTGAGCATCTACGACTGCTGATGAAGGAGACATTGTCTGGACTGAAATCTAGTTGACACTAAAACCTGAGTAGGACATTTATGTTGCTTGGCAGAAAGCTCTACAAATTTGCAGTTGGTTTATTTTTCTCAACGAGCCTCTTCATGGTCGCAGCCGGTGCTTTCTACATATTGAACACACACTCCTGAACCACACAACTCTCAAGACACGAACGAAACGTAGCTCTAGAGAAAAAGGCAGGGGCTAGAGGGGAAGGAGTGGCACACAGGCCAGCTGACCCTCGAAGGCAGCTAAAAGTCACATTTAAGTGAAGCTTGTTTCCTTTGGGTAAGGTCTGTTTCCTATAACTGACATATCGCTCAGAGGATTAGGCGACAGGAGTAGCTACTTACAGTCTGTGCTCACTGCAAGGGAACGATGCATACTGATGCGCTCTTCCTTCTGCCTTAAGCCTGACCAAAGACAGACCTCGCAAAATGCGACGAATGAATGGGGTCACTTAAGATTTGTCACCACTCTCTAGGTGGGCCTACACCACCTGTTCCCAGCCCTTAAGTTAACCCAAAGAAAGTATTCACCCAGTCCTCCAACATTAATAAGACAGCCACCAGATTTCTCACTTTCAAGTCTCTAGACTGACAACAAGATCACAGCATTCCTTGCTTCGCACACTTAAGTTACATTGGGGCGGATCACAAAGTGCGCTTGCAAAGTCTTATTTTCGCATTTGCGCCATTAAAGCTTTTAGCGGCCACCCCAATCATGTAAACCTTTTGCACCGCCTACCTTTCAGTCTGTTATTATTACACGCCTGTAAATGTTAGGGCCTGCAGTGCAGTCTTTTTTTTCGAACCTAGCTTAATTGACCTTTAAACAACATTTAAGTTGCAGAAGCACACTAAGGATGTTTAAAGAGGTTTCTTATTTCAAAAGACTAGTATAGCGGAGAGATCATATTTAAAGGGTGACCTTGGGTACAGAGCTTTGATGAAGCCTGACAGGAATATCAGTGAAACAGTGTGCCGGACCTAATGCTGTAAGGTTTCTTTCAGCTCTCAGTATAGCTGAAAACTGAACTCAATCACACGCAAACTGAAGGGTAGTACACAACTCTCAACTAATGCTATTGGCTTTTTGGATGTATCCTTCCGCCTCCACTCCAGTGCCTGCACTGAAATGCATGAGGGACTACTCTCTCAATCCGCTCCTGCTCTCTCCCTGTAATGCATGTGTTAGCACATTAAGGCCAGACTTGTTGGTTTGGCCACTGATTGCTAATAGGAGGACAAGTAGAACATCTTTTCAAAATGTAAGATTTGTCCCCAAAAAATAAATGTATATGTATATATATATATATATATATATATATGATTTCCAAGCAGTTTGCCCAATGCCGTACGCCTGCCCTTCAAAGTCGGTGCCAGCCGTGGCGGCAAAAAACACACAAATTCCAAACAATCCATATGCAATCGAGTGCATAAGGATTGTTTGGAATATATATATATATATATATATATATACACATTTTGTTTTTTGACAAAGCTTACATTTTGAAAAGATGTTCTACTTGCCCTATTAGCCTATATATATATATATATATATATATATATATATATATATATATATATATATATATATATTTATATTTATATATTATCTACTGGCGGTCAGGCCCTGGGAGATGGGGTCCCCAGGGCCCAAAATAATCAAAAAGAAGGGGGGCCACACAGCCCCCTTTTTAAATCCGGCATCGAGCCGGAGGCCACGCCCCCTCCTTGGCAGCACTCTGCAAACGCGCCCCCTGGCGCGTTTGCAGAGGGGGAACGAATTCCCCTTGAATACTGGGGGTCCCTGGGGAGCAACTAGCCCACCAGGAACCTCCAGTATGCGCCAGGGGCTGCGTTGCAGAGAGGTGTTCTGAGGCCACGCCCCTTTACACCTCTCTGCAACGCAGCTCTGTGGCGCTTAATGGAGGTAGCTGGTGGGCTAGTTGCACCCCAGGGACCCTCAGGATTCAAGGGGAGTTAATCCTCCGACTTAAAACGCGCCACGGGGCGCGTTTGCACAGTGGTGAAGGGAGGGGCGGGGCCTGAGGTGACATGTGTGCAAACATGCCCTGTGGCGTGTTTTAAGTTGAGGGAGTAAGTCCCCTTGAATTCTGAGGGTCCCTGGGGTCCAACTAGCCCACCAGGTACCTCCAGCAAGCGCCACAGAGCTGCGTTGCAGAGAGGTGTAAAAAGGGGCGTGGCCTCGGACCACCTCTCTGCAATGCAGGGCTGTGGCGCTTACTGGAAGTACCTGGTGGGCTAGTTGGGCCCCAGGGACCCTCAGGATTCAAGGTGACCTAATCCTGTAACTTAAAACGCGCCACGGGGCGCGTTTGCACAGTGGTGAAGGGAGGGGGCGGGCCTGAGGTGACATTTGTGCAAACACACCCTGTGGCGTGTTTTAAGTTTGGGTATTAAGTCCCCTTGAATCCTGAGGGTCCCTGGGGTCCAACTAGCCCACCAGGTACCTCCAGTAAGCGCCACAGAGCTGCGTTGCAGAGAGGTGTAAAAAGGGGCGTGGCCTCGGACCACCTCTCTGTAACGCAGGCCTGTGGTGCTTACTGGAAGTACCTGGTGGGCTATTTGGGCTCCAGGGACCCTCAGGATTCAAGGTGACCTAATCCCCCAACTTAAAACGCGCCACGGGGCGCGTTTGCACACAACACCTTAGGCCCCCCCTCCCTTCACCACTGTGCAAACGCGCCTTGTAGCGCGTTTTAAGAGGTCGTTTTAATCCCCCTGCCCTATTATGTACTAGGGAGTTACAGAGGAGGTCATGCTAATCACAGGGGTACCCCAACGCATAGTGTTCCCTAGTGTATGTAGGTGTTTTAACTGTATTCTAAGTGTCTTTTACCACAGCACTGGCTCTAAGCCTGGTTAGTCAGAGTCAGTTACCACCAGTACACGACTGGAAAAGTTGTGGGCACAGGATGATTTTGCAACAAGGCCTCTTTCTGCTCCTCTGTTGGTTGTTTCTGCACATGTCTTGCTTCTTCCTGGATTTTTCTTCGTCTTTGTGGACTTTTGTTACTTTCGACATTTCTTTTGCTTCTTTCTGTGCGTTTTTTCTTCTTTCTTCACATGTCCTACTTCTGTAGGCATAGTTTCAAACTAGCATTTGAAAAACCTTTGAAATTCACTGGAAAAACCATAGGTTTCAGGCACGTTATAGTTAGAAATTAGCATTTAAAAAACCTTTGAAATTCACTGAAAAAAACATAGGTTTCAGGCACGTTATAGTTAGAAATTAGCATTTAAAAAACCTTTGAAATTCACTAAAAAAACCATAGGTTTCAGACGTTATAGTTAGAAATTAGCATTTAAAAAACCTTTGAAATTCACTGAAAAAACCATAGGTTTTAGGGACAGTTATAGTTAGTTGGACATTTCACTCGTACAAAACCCGTGAAATTCCCCTGTTATAGTTAGTTCAGCTAACTACAACTCGCGCCCCTGCAATGCACTGCTGATGACGTCACATATTACATCACTCATGACATGGTCAGTGACATCACTGATGACATCTCAAATGACATCACTGATGACATCACTGATGACATCATCCATGTGATAATTTCATGCATCTTGTCACACCCTAATATAACTTTTGATACACTGACTCTAAATTACAGACTGCCATTCTCAAAACCATACACACTCCAATACCAATATCTACATACCCACTCACTGATTCTTAGGTCTACACACACACACATCTACACACTCACCCGTACAGTCACTCATACTTACGGTCACTCAGTACAGGACTATCATATGCACTCATACACCTATATAAACACTCACACACCGCCACTCATCCATAGAGGTAGTCACACACCTAGTCAGTCATGCAAAAAAATAATCACACACCCATTTACTCACCTATACAGTTATACACACACCAGCTCACTTACTCATACAAATACTAGCACATTCTTACGCTCTTATACAATAACTGATACAAGCACACACGCATCCATACAGCCACTCTCACAATCACACACTCTCACTTATAGCGTTTTAAATACTCTAACACACATATATACTGCCTTTTACATATGTAGTTACTCGCACATGTACCACTGAGATATACATTCACTCACTAACACACCCATACACACACTCACCCACCCACCCGAGCAGTCCATCACAGATGCACTCTTGAAACCATCCACCCAGTGAATCACCCACTCACACATCTATGGACACAGAGTGACACACCCCACCCACACAAACACTCAGGCACCCATACAGATACTCAGACAACCAATCAATAACTCATATAGACACTCATGTAGCTATTCACAAACCCATGCAGCCACTTACACAGCAACAGACAGACGGATACAGACATTCACCCAGTTTAGTCACTAACCCATGCATTCAGTAAGATACGTTTAATCACTCACTTATAGTCAGTCACGCACCTACAAAATCATCCATTGAGACACTTATACACCCAGTCATTCTTCAATACGCCTTTGCCTATATATATTAAACATATTTAAACTTTACAGAAACACACAGTCACTGCATGATGTCATCAGTGATGTCATTTGAGATGTCATCAGTGATGTCACTGACCATGTCATGAGTGATGTAATATGTGACGTCATCAGCAGTGCATTGCGGAGGCGCCAGTTATAGTTAGCTGAACTAACTAGAACGGGGGAATTTCACGGGTTTTGTACGAGTGAAATGTCCAACTAACTATAACTGTCCCTAAAACCTATGGTTTTTTCAGTGAATATATATATATATATATATATATATATATATATATATATATATATATGTATAAAACAGACACTTGTGATTCACAGAATTTAAATTGAAAGAAACATATTTGTACAACTGATAAACATTGAGAAAACAGTGATTTAATACTGCATGTATGCCTCAATATTCATCACATTTATCTCGGAACTTGCAGTGCATTAAATTTGATCATAAACAACTGCCATTCACTTTGTGAATCGATGTAGTTATAATGAGGTTAAAGGTGAGCATCTTCAATTGTACAGAAAATGTTACCATGTAAGCATCTGGTTTTAGTGTGGAGTGCTGTAGATTCACATGCTCTGCATACTCCTGCCATCTAGTGTTGGACTTGGAGTTTGCAAGTTGTTTTTCTTCAAAGAAAGTCTTTTGAGTAACAAGATGCACTGTGACTCCCTTTTGGTTGCGAATGCACATGGGAACCAACTTCATGTTAAGACTGTTTTTCGCACAGCAGGTGAGTATGTATGGAGTGAATTTGGCATGTTGACAATGCGTATTGTGAGTGCGTAAGAAATTGGGTTATTAGTTGTGGAAGCTTGTGACACTGTGGCTGGGCCTCCCCTACTACCACAATCACAGGGAGTGGGGAGGTGGCGCCCAGAGCCTTTCCTGATCTTTGTCCCAGGGTATGGGGTCCCCAGTACATCATTGTGTCAGGCCTTGCAGAACCTATTTTTTCCTTCACTGCGTCAGCACTATTCTCTCTCTGCATCGGGTTTCAGCCCCTATTTAATGTTGCGCCATCCCGCTGGGGCAATTTTGAAGCGACGAAGATGGCCCCATACACACCCGCTCTTCCAGCAACTACATTTGCTGGACACTTGCACACACCCGCTCTTCCAGCCCCCCCTACCCCCGGGGTGCGCTAGTGGGCGCACAACAAGATGGCTGCGCATTAGTGCAGCTCTGCCGGACGATCCATAATCCAACCATTATCCGGATGTGGATTGGACGCACCTAAAGGGACGCAGAGATAATATATGCGGCCCTGGACAGGCATGAGGCATTTGCTGGCGCCGATGGACCCGTTATTTGCAGCATTCCCATGGTGAATCTGGCAAACCTGAAAAAGCAACATGGCGGCGGTGGACGTCTGCGATGCACTGAGCTCGCTCTGCTGAGTAGCTGCGGACTTATCTAGATCAGTGCACACGTGTGAGCGGCGACGTACCTGCTGTTCATGCGTACCTCAAGTAAGAGGGAGATCAGGACCCGACCAGCTGCCTGGTGCTGAGTGCTGCTGCGCGGAGGCCTGCCTGGATCGGGGCGGCGGGGCCTAGCGAGATAGCGAGGTGGGCCGGTCTGCCTTGCGGAACCTGTGGCGTCGCTGACGAGGGTGGCGGGCGGCGGAACAAGATAGAACAGCAACGCGCCCTGAGGAAATAAAGGTCGGCCCAGAAATTGCGAGCTGCAACGCGTGCGGTGAGTGGATCCGGCAGTCGCGTTAGAGCCTGGGAGGACTGGGACAAACGTGCGGCCCGGGCTGGCTGCTGAGGCCTACGGCCCCACTCGTGCGAGCAGATAGTGGGGCTGGTTTCAGGATCGGACCAAAATAATAGTAAAGAAGGAGAAAAATCACGCGGCAAAAAAAAAAAAAAAAAAAAGAAAATATAGAAAAGAACTGAGGCCATCAGGGCACATTACACTGTTGGCAAAATAGAGGCTGCAATTGAGAGAAGTACTCCTTCACACTGATGCTGAAAAACCGCGGCGGAGGCTGGTGAGAGTGAATGGTACGTGCCAGCCTGGGAAGCAGAATATATAACAGTGGCTGGCGGAAGTTGCGCATAAGGTACCCTAAGAGGTGAAAAACGTCTGAGCGGGGAGCCATTGACGAGGCGCTGTCTGTGTAGGAAGTCAAAGCTAGTGGAGTGACAACGGCGAATTGGGCAAAGGTGAGTACAGTCTGCCCGCGGCATACAAGAGCCAGCAAAAAATGGGTAAACCAACAAGTCGCAATCCCGTCTCACGTTTGGGATGCGGAAACCGAGCAGGTCACAGTCGAAGAGCGCTTCAGACTCGGAAGCGGATGCCCTAGCGGAGGCTGCCCCTTCCCTAGAAACCACGCTTCCAGCGATGCAGCGCAGTCTTCAGTCAATCGATGGCAAGATTGACGCCCTAAATCTTCGAATGGACCACATGTCTGCAAAGCTGGAAAAACAAAACACCAGAATCGGGGAGGTGGTACAGAGGGTCTCCAATACCGAGGATGAACTGAATGCGGTCTCCAGCAAATCCCAAAACATGGAGAAGGTATTGGCGATTATACAGGCGAAAAATGAGGATTTGGAGGCGAGGTCCAGAAGAAACAACCTAAGAATTACTGGGCTGCCAGAATCGACCAACACTGGCAAAATGGAGACCTTTGTGGAGACAATGATCAAAGATATATTTGGGGCGGACAACTTATCCCTGATGCTGATAGTGGAGTGTGCACACCGCTCGCTAGTGGCTCGTCCGGTCCCTGGAGCGATGCCGCACCCTATCATCGCCAGGCTATTAAACTATAGGGACCAGGACTCTATTCTACGTATGGCTAGAGAGAAGGGCTCCATTAGTTACCAAGGAAACGCACTGGCCTTTTTCCCGGATTTTACGACAATGGTGCAGGCAGCCAGGAGTGAATTTGTAACAGTAAAGAAACTGCTAATGCCAGAGGGTATTCCCTATGCCATGCTGTATCCGGCTCGCCTCAGAATTGGCCCAGAGGGTGCATCTAAGATCTTCACCAGCCCAAAAGATGCACTAGAACATGCCAAAACACTGAAAACACGCAGGCGTGAAACCTCTAATGACCCCGAAGATAAGGAACAGTGAATCTCTCAACGTGCTGTGCGGTATATGAAGGGAGAGGTGCTGACCTGTAAGGTGCTCCTTGTATGGTTATGTCTACAGTGAATATTTTCTGTTTGAGGGCTGCACTTGTCTAAAAAGAGATGTTGATTTCATTGTTGCTCTGTAGTCCTGGAACTATGACTGTGATAATATACCACCAAGAGTGGACAGATCGGCCACCTACCGGTCTGTCGGGAGGCAAATTGCACTCTGGAGTCCCTAATGGGTGCACCCCGTATGTTCACTGTGACACTATGTTTATGGGGGGGTTGCTTTTGTTAAAAGGGGATGTCTTTAGCAAGTTGGGGGTGCTGAAGTGGGTGGGGGGCTGTAGGGAAGGGGGGGCTACGGCAGGCGCAGTACAGTGAGGATGCGGCCTTTAGAGAAATACAATTTACATATGTGACATGGGTGGGAAATAGCCACTATTGTAATGATATGTTGCAGGTCTGGGTAGTACTATAAAGCTTCTAACATGGAATGTACGCGGGCTCAACAACCCCCAAAAAATCAGTTCTGTTTTAGCCTATTTGGATAGACTGGATGTGCAAATCGCTTTCCTCCAGGAAATACATCTTACCAAATTTACTGAGAACAATGTGGGGGCCCCATGTTCTGGGGTGAGAGTGGCAGCATCGTATTCCTCTTATTCCAGAGGTGTGATGATCCTAGTTAAAAAAGGTACACCGTTTACTATGATTAGATCTTAGGTGGATAAGCAAGGCAGAGTGGCAATGGTCATGGGAAAATTGGGTGGCACGACTGTATTGTTGGCGAATGTATATGGACCCAATGTTGACGATCCTGCTTTTTTTAACAATGTATGGTGACGTATTTCCATGTTCCCTCCCATGGTTGTGCTTTGGGGTGGCGATTTTCACCTATGCATGGATACTGGCCGGGACCGCTCACAGTGCGCAGCGGAACGTGGGAAGCAGGCTTCACAGGTATTGTTAGAACTGATGGAAGCTGAGGGTCTTAAAGACATATGGAGACTCCGAAATCCCACAACCAGGGAGAGCACATTTGTCTCCATGGTGCACGGGTCATGGTCCAGGCTGGACTAGCGGCTGGCGTCTGAGGAGGCATGCCCCTGGACAGTCACAATTAGCCACCTGGCAAAAACACTCTCAGATCACTCACCTGTGATGTTAGAGCTGCATGACCCCGAGTGTGTTAGACCTCCGTTTCAGTGGAGACTACAGCAGTCCTCTCTGACTGACCCAGTCTTCCATGACACAATAGGGAATGACATCAGGAACTTCTTTGCAGAAAATGAGGGATTGGTCGACAGTGCGGGGACACTGTGGGAGGCCTTCAAAGTGATGATCCGGTGGGAGTGCATAGGGGCGCAGGAGGGGGTCCTGAAGGATCTTCGACGTAGAATCCGAGGGTTGGCAGCGCAGATATCAGCGTTGGAACAGGAGTGTGAGTCAAAACCCACACCAGCAACACTTCCTAAAATCAGGGATCTAGTTACTGAACATAACCAAACGGCTGATCAAGAGATCCTGCATAGATCTAGGCGATGTAAAGCGCGATATTATGGGGAGGGTGGTAGCCCAAGTCGCTCGCTGGCTCAAAAGATCACAATGCCGAGGGGTCAGGAAAATATTATAGAGGTGCTGGATGGGGATGCTGTTGCGCAACACGCCACATTGGATATTAGTAAGATTCTTTTGGATTTTTACTCCGAACTCTATGGGGACAGACCACCGGTTAGTGAGACAGATTTCCAATTATCTGGATGATATTGCGCTTGGGTGGCTCTTTGAGGGCCAGAGAGAGTATCTAACGCAACCTTTCGATGTGGAAGATGTGAAGGAAGCTATAATGTCCCTTCCCATGTGCAAAGCATCTGGCCTTGACGGGCTACCTAGTGAGTTCTATAAGGCCTATATTGAGGAGTTAGCACCAAGATTGCTAAATGTATATGTTGAAGCGTACGAGACGGGCATACTGCCTCCCACACTGAAAGAGGCACTAATCGTCACACTGTTAAAGCCTGAAAAAGAGGCGAATAAATGTGAGTCAAATAGGCCCTTGTCCTTAATCAATATAAACGCTAAAAGTTTGGTGAAAATAATTGCAAATAAACTGCAGCCACTGGTCCCAAAGCTGATCCTTCCGGATCAGTCGGGATTCGTCCCTAAGAGATCCACTGCTCATAATTTGCAAACCGTTTTCGCAATGTTACACTACTTGGAGTCAGACTTCCAGGCGGTTGCGGTGCTGCTAGACGCAGCAAAAGCCTTTGACTCATTACAATGGGGGTATATGTTTACAGTCTTACAGAGAATGGGCATGCCGCCATTCTTTCTGAAATGGGTAAAACTGTTGCATGCTGAGCCAGTGGCCCGACTGCGGGTAAATGGGTGGATCTCAGACGCCTTTCCAATTAAGAGGGGCACTAGACAGGGTTGTCCCCTGTCTCCGATGTTATTCTCTCTGGGGCTTGAGCCCTTAGCCTGCAAAATCCGGCAAAAACACGCTAATGCCGCTTTAAGGTTTAGACAGCGGCCACTCGCTGTCTCCTTGTATGCGGACGATATGATGCTGTACGTTCGTGAGCCAGCCACGTTTCTCCCGGCTCTGCTGCATGAATATGTGGTATTTGAAAGGTATTCGGGCCTGGGAATTAACTGGGCGAAATCCACAGTGTTCCCATTGACAGCTGCCACTCAGGAGTCTACGTTGGATTTCCCACTATCCTGGTCAACTGACCCGGTGAAGTACTTGGGAATATGGACACATAGGGACCCGGAAGTGGTACTGACCATGAACTTCGGGCGGGCCATCACTAAAATCACGGAGCAAATTGCACGCTGGACCCGTTTGCCCCTCTCGTTTGCAGACAGAATTGCAGTTGTAAAAATTACTATTTTGCCCAAGCTTTTATACCTATTTGTCAATATCCCAATACGACTCAATGTGGCACTCTTTAAAACACTCCAGTCCTGTCTACTGTTGCTTGTGTGGGCTAGAAAACAGCCAAGATGTAGCTGGAACACGCTAGCAAAACCGTTTGACCGGGGTGGGTTTGAGGCACCTGACCTGCGTTTATATTATTTATGCGCTCAAGCGCAATTCGCGCACTACTGGTATTTCCCACAGCATTATCTTCCACACACTGCAGTTGAGGCAGACACGGCGCATCCGACCGCGCTAACTGCCATGGTCTTGTTGGGTGGGGAGGGAGCTGCCAGGAAGGAAATAAATTTGGTTAAGTGCACTGCCTGGGCGTGGAAGACTCTTGCCAAACGAGCTCGGCTGGAGTATATGTATGCTCCAGCTTTACCGATCGCTGCGCACCCGGGCATCTCTGCGGCCCAGGAACAGGGAGCCTTGAGGGCATTGCAGATGGTAGGGGTCACTCAGCTCGGAGACGTGTACCTGAATGGTGTCTTCAAATCTCTCGCAGAATTCCAGGCGGGACAAACGTCTAATGCAATGCTCGGTTTTACAATTGCAAGGGTGCGCCAAGCGGTTCGGTCCATATACCCTGAGTTTCCCAAAGAGCCAAAAACCCTGAGGGCATTACAAGTTGTGCTGGCTGGGGAGGAGTGCAGGGGACTGATCACTAGATTGTAAAATGCTTCCCAGAGAGAGAATGAGTTGACGGATCCCCCTCCGCTTAAAAAATGGAATGCCGTGCTTGAGTCCCCATTGACGCTGGAAAACGGGAGTTCTGCTGTGAATTGACTGGGCGCTTGACTGCGAATTGCAATCTCCGTATTATACATTTTAAATATTTACACCAGTTATACTACACACCCAGTCAATTAAAGAAATTTAGGTTGAGGGAAAATGCAAGATGTATAAGATGTGGGCAAGATGACGCGGATTTCATGCATCTGGTGTGGGGTTGTGCTCTAATATATGCTTTTTGGCAGCGTGTTGTACAGGTGCTCATTGAAATGACTCTTCCTGAACTGTGCGTGCTCGGCATGGTAAAGGAGCTTAAACCCTGCAATAGGCGTATTGTCGCAATATCCACCCTGTTTGCAAAACGCGCAGTCGCAATGCACTGGGGTGCTAAGACAGGCCCCACTATCCTGAAATGGATTCAAGACTTGGTGTATTGTAATGAGCAAATGGGGATTTATGCAGAAGAGCTACCTGTCACCTAAAGACCAAAAGACTTTTGGGCGCCACTTTCTAGGTTTCTGCTCGAAAACCCGGACTTGCGCTGCACTCAATGAACAATTGCCTAGACCGGTATAACAAAATAAGCTACATTATATAAAATTCTGGAGGCAGAATTGTGTTATGTAAATTGTGCAAATGCTCGAAATGCTGTACTTGTTGAATGGGGAAAGTTGGGGTGGGGCTGGGCCCTGTTTTATGGTATTAAGAAAATTGTTTGCGCCTTTCACTGTACAATGTATGTTTACAGGGTTAGCCCTTCGGAACTCTGTATATTGTATTTTGCAAAGTGACAAAATAAAATATTTAAAAAAAGAAAAAAAAAGAAAGACGTGCTGACCCTTGGCCCAGCCCGGGAGGTATTCCTCAAACTTACGTCTTGAGCGCCAGGAGCTTGTTCTGTATGTTGGAAAATGTAAAAAGAGGCAAATCTTTAAATTTGCGTCTCTGTAGCCCAGTTGGACCTATTTTCTTCAGCTTTGGGATCGTTTTGCTTATAATGGCCAGGCCTGGCTTCCAAGAGCATTTTCAATAGGCTGGGTTTGCTGGTTCCCTCAGCCAGCCTTCTCCTCTGCCTGGCAACTGGCTCCCCCTTCGCTACCAGCCAACAGAGCACCCTCTTGATGAGGAACTTAGCATTAGTTCTGAGACAGACTCTTTCCCTGTGAACTTGAATGAAAGGCTCTTGCAAGGTGAGTGCAGCTCACTGATGCGTCTGAGGGAAGTTACAGCTATGAGGAAGGTCACCTTCTACGAGAGGAACTGTAAAGGGCAAGAGTTCAAAGGGGGGCCATGAACCTAGAGAATACTTGGAGGTTCTATGCAGGGACAGGGCACCCTGGGCGGTATGATCCTCTTGAGGCCCTCCATGAACGCTTTGCTGACAGGGATCCTAAATACTGAAGAATGTTCCCTGTTTTGCATGTAGGCAACAATAGTTGCCAGGTGTAGCCAGGTGGCAGTGTAGGCCAGTCTTGACTGTTGTAGGTGCAAGAGGTAGTAAATGATGTCCTGGACAGTAGGCCTTAGAGGGTCCAGGTGCTTGAGGATGCAATAGTGGACAAACCTTTTCCACTTTGGAGCATAAAAGGCACAGGTAGTGGGTCCGCAGACTTTGTGCAGGATAGTCATGCACTCCTGTGGAAGACTAAGATGGTCAAACTGTAAGACCTCAGGTGCCAGATCGATGTGTTGAACTGTTTGGGGTCTGGATGTATGATCTGTCCGTGATTCTGTGTGAGAAAGTTCAGTCTGTTGGGTCTCGTAGGGCTGATTGGCATCTTGAGGAGAGTTGAGTACTAAGGCTGCCAGATCAAAATGGGAGCCACCAGGACGAGTGTGATGGATGTTTGCGGCAACTTCCTGCCCATGTACGTAAGGTATGTAAGTAGGATTTTATTTGGTTAAAGTAACCATAAAAGTGGACAAAACAGGTCACAGCGAAAAACAAATTACAAAATCAGATACAACATTAAAACCAAACAATGCTCAATGAACGAGGGCTTTTCACATCAAGAATTGGAAAAACTATCAAAGACATACATAAAATTCAAATGATAAGTTCACAAAATCGTTTGTTCAATGTGTAAAATGGCAAATTCATAAAAAGAAAAATATTTTCACACAAGTAAAAAGCAAAGAAAAACTCACTACCACAAACAAGAAACAAAAAAAGAGAGACAATCTTGGACGAAAACCTTAGCTGCCTTCGTTGTACGTACATATATCTTAAAAATCAGTTTAAAAAGTCATACAACTGTCTTTCAGGCCTACAGGATTAATGAAAGTCCTCCTTTGTCCTAAGGTGGATCTTATGGTAAATAAAATAAGATACATAAAAGTGATAGAAGACCACTAAAGTGCATAGGTTTAAAGTCCATCAGCCTAGGCTACAGTGCAAAACATCACAGCTTCGGTTCACCTCTCAACTGAGCTATGTCTCTCTACATCTACAGCGAGGACTCACTCACGAAATATCCAAGTTACCCACCACTACTAAAAGGGATAAAGAAAAGGGCGGCCGAGTAAAATTAGCCAAGTGTTTTGGCTCTTATGGTCCAACTCCAGTGCAAATTTTGGCTATGCCACAGACAATCGATTCTTTTGTTTCGGCGCGCAACAATCTAAGCACCACATAGCTTATATTCTTGGCAAAAGAATGAGAGATGCATTATGGTTTCATCTGCCTGTAAGCAATCTGGGAATACATTACTCAAATCAGAAATAGTTTTCCATTTTGAACAAAAACAGTTAACAGGAAGGGTCCATGGCGTAACTTGATGTACAGCTGGATAGCAGTTTGAACCATAATAGAATCAAGGAAATGTTCGAGCCTACTGTAGTTTTTAAAATGAATAAAATCGGAGGTAAGAGTTCCTTGGTTTTTATTGCACACTTCCCGCCCCCAAATATGAGCCCAGAATGCATCCTTGATGCAGTCCCTAGTTAGGGGTTTCTAATGCGCTCCACTTTTCCAGTGTTCATTAAGACCTAATTGTGACAAGGTTTCCTTAATATTCAATAGCCACTTTATTTTCTTGTCCATATCTAGATCTATATGTTCTTAAAAGCACTAATAATCTCCAAGAGCCAGGGTATATACTCCAATCTCCGCCAGTATAAGACAGGTCCTAATTTGGACTTGCACATGGTACATTTTGTACCTGTGTCCCAAAGCAAGGGGAGCAAGGGAGTACTCTTTGGCAAGCTCAGCAAAGATCTTAAAAACTTGTTTTTGCTGGGTGCCAACATAGTCAACCTTGAAAATCCCCACAACTCAGCCCTGTGAGGGCACTGCCTACTTCCATGGCATGATAAAAGTTATGGCTGGGGATACCGGTCTTGCTGTGGTAGAATTATATAGCAAACACAAGGAGATGATAGACGGAGCGCCTAAACTTTTCAGACACTCACCCCCAGTCACAGATCTGGGTTGAATCCATCATCGTTCTTTAGCTCAATTCACCACCCCAGTTCAGACCCAGACATACGCAAATCAGTCTTCACCCTGTTACTCATGGGAACAGTCCAGCCCAAACTGTTTCAGTACTCCGTCCATCATCTCCTTGTGTTTGCTTTGTTGGCCCTAAGTTGGCAGGGTTTGCCCAGATGTAGGTCCCTTGCTCACTTTGCCACTGGATTCAAGCAAGCCTGGTGAATGAGGGGTGTTACCCCGAAACCGGTCCCAGGATGCTTGTTTCCGGTCCAGGGAAGACCAGGCTTGGCAGTTCGGGCTGGACTGTTCCCATGAGGAACAGGGTCAATACTGATTTGCATATGGCTGGGTCTGAACTGGGGTGACAAAGGGAGCTAAAGAACGATGATGGATTCAACCCAGATCTGTGACTGGGGTGAGTGTCTGAAAAGTTTTAGCGCTCCGTCCATCATCTCCTTGTGTTTGTAGAATTATATAGCCTCAATATCCCTGAGGCTTGTTGGCATAAATTCTGGCTACATTTTATAACTTTGGGTCTCCAAGACATATTCAGTGTTAATTTTAATCCCAGATAGTCGAAATAAAATACCCTTTGCAGGCACTCCTGCAATGGACACATATGAGGCCTGGCATGGGGTACTGTGGCGATGCATGAGGCCATCATGCCTAGAAGGTGCATTACTGTTAAGAATAAAAACTGACGAGTGGACTGAAAAAGAGGCAGCAGCTTCAAAAATGCTAACCTTGATTGGTTGGGGGTAGGCTTTGCCTGTAAGAGTGTTCAGTACAGACCCTAGGAAGGGGTGAACATGGAGCTTTTGAAGGTGGGACTTGGTGGCATTTACGGTGAATCCTACGCTGTCCAGTAAGGAGATCACAGCTTGAATATTGGCTAGGCATTACTGCCTGCTGGATCTCTTGATCAGCCAATTGTTGAGATAAGGAAACACAATAGTTCCTCCCCTCCTTAGATGAATGGCTACTACCAACAGGCACTTTGGTGAACACCCCTGAGGCAGTGGTGACCCCAAAAATAAGTATTTTGAGTTAGTTTTCAGTCACCACAAAGCAGAGGTAGTGAACGGTGTGGTTTGGCATGTAGAAGTAGGCGTCCTTGAGGTCTAACACAGTCAGTGTTGATATGTGGTAATGTTCTGACAGGGAGAATTTCTTGAGGGACCTGAGGTCCAAGTTTGGTCTGAGGAAGCCATCCTTCTTGGGAATGAGGGAGTAAACAGAGTAGATATTCTTGCCCGGTAACCCTTTCTACTGTGTTCTTGAGAAGGAGTGCCTGCACCTCTTCCTAGAGAAGGCAAAGATGTTCTCTGCTGAGAGTATGTGTGTGCAGTGGGATGTTGGGGTGGAGGTAGGAGTTCCACACACTAGCTGTGACAGACCACCACAGGAACCTACTGATTTTAGCTGATTTGCTTCCCCTGGCAAGTGACATAATCAGGGGAGGTGGGGCAAATCAGTGTTTGGAGGTGGAAGCGCCTTTATCACAGCCTCCTCTACACCTACCCATGTTGTTATTGCCCCTGAAGGCACCTCTGGTATAGCCCCTGCCTGCCTGCTGGTGGAAGTGCTGCTGTTGCCTCTGGTGGGAGTATGGCTGATCCTCTACGTTGTTTCTTCCGAGAGGACCCCCCTAGTGCCCAAAGTTTGAAGGGCACTCTTAGATTCAGTGATGTGGGTGTCCATCTTGATCTTCTCCAGCATCTAGTCAGCCTGTGGCCCAAAGAGGTGTTCCCTATCATAAGGGAGGTTGAAGAGATACTGTTGTACTTCCGGCTTCAACCATGAAACACGGAGCCACATATGTCATCTGAGGACGCTGACATTGACCCCAAGGGAGGCTGTGCCTGCGGCATCAAGGGCACAACGGATCACAACACTGGATTTGCCCTAAGGCTATGGGCCTGATTTAAATCTTGGTGGACGGGTTACTCGGTCACAAAGGTGACAGATATCCAGTGTGCTGAAATATAAATCGGATTATATCCTATGGGATTTACATTTCGGTGGACAGGATATCCGTCACCATTGTGATGGAGTAACCCGTCAGCCAGGATCTAAATCAGGCCCTATATCGCCTTCTCCCTCTTCCTGAGCTCCTCAGGAAGACGCTAACCAACTCTTGCATCTCCTTCCTCTGAGATCTGTCATAAGGGGAGAGGAGCCCTACGCAATTGGGCATACACACGTGGGTAACTGCTCCTATGGCTACCCTTTTCCTACTACTTTGAGCATTAGCTCTCTTTGTCAGGCAGTCTGCTTGAAGGTGGTATGGATGACTAGAGAATCAGAGGAAATAGCCTTTGATGTAGACGGGGCCACTGGGAGAGGGCTTATATGTTTTCACCACCCTGGGTGGCACTAACCTTCGCCTTCATGGGCTCCTTGAATGTCTCAGGGGTGGATTTAAGCATGCCCTTGAGCATGGGCGGAAACTACACCACATACTCTTATTTAGAGAGCATCTTGACGAGAAATCCTCTTCCTCATGCAGGACGTGCATGTCCCCCGTGGGGAAGGTGGCTGCTCACTGGATTACATCGTGGTATGCTGTGGTATGATCAGGGGGAGGTGCCTTAAGAGGGTATTGATTGAGGTCTGGGCCACCCGGAGCATTAACTTCATAGTATTCCAATGGGTCATATGTGGGCCTTGGCTCAAAGGGCACATCATAAGGATCAGAAGGCCAAACTGGTTGCCTGGGTCATGAAAGAAGTACGGGGACCCTTCATGTGACACTTGCAGAAGCGGTGGAGGTGGTGCAAATGACCACAGCAATGTGGGCAGAGGAGGTGATGGTGCTGGAGGTGGAGGGCTTGTGGCCTTGTCTCTATATCTCATGGGCCTCTCATGCAGGTTCCTCCTCGAAAGTGAGCCTCCTCTTTTGAGGGAAAGTCCGCTGGCTTCGGCAGGGTGGTTTGGTCAAAATATTGCCTGTCACAGGGTGAATAAACAGGTGTTTCTTCCTCACATCGAGCTACTCTTGGAGCCTTTGCAGAATCGGCTGTTCCAAACCTCGATGCCAGTCGTCGATAGTGTTCTCAGCATTGGCCATCGGCAGTGGATTCGGAGCGACAAGAGTCTAGGCACTGACGTCAACGTGCCTTCAGCTGTAAGTGGTGTTAAGGCTCGTCAGTGGCCTTGCCCCTGTGGGGCTCGACAACTAGGACGGACAGACACATTTGGACGGGTCTTTTCTCGGATCAGAAGCCTTCACCCAGTGCCAATCAGAGCCCAAAGGTAGCGGAGGCCCTGGAGGCGGTAATATCTTGTGCATGGAGCTCAACACCCTACTCCCTCAGGAGCGGTTCTCTGTCTTGGCGTGAGGCCTCTAGTAAGACTTGGAGTGGGTGTCACAGCTGGCTGTATTTATTACAGTCAAGGGTCGCTGATTCTGGGGGACAAGTAGAGCTTACTATTCTTCCTCTGGGTCAAAGACGTTGGAGGAGATGGCCTCTGGGTTCGGTGTAGCTTGATGCGCACAGAATGCCAGAAGGGCCGATTTCCTCGCATTCCATGGTACCGAAGAGGAACTTTTCACTGATGTTGTTGGGTGTATCGGCGGCAGACTTATGGTGCATCTTGTGCTGCGCCCAACGCCTCTCCATTCGGTACCGTAAGGTTTTCTTTGAATTCAAGGTTGGACAAGCTTCACACAACGTGTCATCGTGGTCCGGGAGAGGCAGAGGTCACAAATCTCACAATGGTCTGACCAAGGGTACTTCGCATGGCACCAGGGGCAGTACTGGTGCCTGTTCCATCACCCAGTAAGGATCCACATTCTCCAGAGTTGAAGGTTGCTGAAGAGGCCATGTGGCTTTGGAAGGTTGCAGGGGCCTCTGTGTACGAGACCTTGGCAGATGGGCGTCAGTCTCTTGAGTGTGTAGATGAAGGGAAATGCAGTCAACATAATGTACTGCTCACGTTGGGTGTCAACATTTCACCATGTGGGTCCAAAAACACTTGGTAGAGATGTTGCATTTATGAACCCCATCAGTACACTTCCGAACCTGATGGTGGAAAAAAAAAAACAATCGAACCCATCTACCCATGCGGATTACCCATTATGGAAAGAATCATAGTGAACCTCATGATTCAAAAGACTTTTTAGAAGACAAACAACTTAAGCGTCCAAGCCCAACAGTAGGAGTATGCAGAGCATGTGTGTCTACAGCCACACATGCTACGAGCATAAGTTTCCTAGTAAGAACATCAGGCGTTGTTAGTGAGCTGGGCTTATACAAATATATTTACAAAGCAGAAACACTTTCTCATTAATGGCACAAGTGCTCCAAATAAAGACATGCAAGGGGGTTACTGTGTAGACTTCCGTTTCACTGGCACCTCATTCCTATGAAAAAACGAGACATTTGACATCTTAGTATGGGATTGCCTTTTGTGTGTACCCAATTAAAAATGTCATGTCAAATGTGTGGCCAGAAGCAAAATTAAATATAATAGTCTTCCGTAGGACTGGCCATGAATAAACCATGGATGACCACAATCTGTCTGCGAACATAAAATGAAGCCTGTATTGGCCTGAATGTAATTAAAGCTAGGCCTAGTGAAGATAATCAACAGAGTCTTCACCACAGTCTTGCAACGAATGAGAATAGCATAGGTGGTTGGATCAGACAGAAGCTTCCTATTGTGCTCCTACTAAGTGTAGACAACATACCAGTACCATGAACCTAACCCTTGTCTGCACTAGGACACATGATCAATCAAGCTGCATTCTGCAAAAGGTCGGCGAGCATATTGAAATGAAATGAAATGAAATTGGGTATTTATAAAGCGCGCGGATACTCACAGAGAGTGTCCCGGCGCTAATCTCAACAACTGAAACAGAAAGAGTCCCACCCCGACACCATAGTGTTATTGTTGGAACAGCCACGTTTTAAGTTGTTTCCTAAAAGACTGCAGGTCCTGTGTCAGTCTAAGGTAAAGGGTCAATTCGTTCCACAGACGAGCAGCCTGTACCTGAAATGACCGTCCTTCTATCCAAGATCTCGTGATCTTGGGAATCACCATGAGGGATTGTCTAGAGGATCTTAGGACCCGTTGAGGCTGATAACGTTGGATCCTATTTCTCAGGTAAACCGCACCCGTATCATGGAAGGCACGATAAGCGAGCACTAGGACCTTAAACTGGACCCTCTTTCTCACCGGGAGCCAGTGCAGCGCCTTCATATTCCTGAATTCTGTGGGGAAGGGACCCCAGTATTTTCATACCTACTACCATATCTGCAATTTCCATCACACAAAGGTGATAGCAGCAGCAGCATCTGTCGATGGGCAAGGCCCACATTTTTAATCCCTTTTGTCTAACAGCATTCATGCACATTCATGCACTTTGTTTAGATATCAGGGAGTGTAGACAAAAAAATACCTTTACCTGCAAGAAGTCAGTGTATCGGCCTGAGGAAGTGGCTGTGAGCCCGTCCACCCCAGCACATCTGGGGTGGGTAGGAATTTGTCATTGATAGGTTGCAAAAAGGTTTCAGCTCATTCACTCCAGTTACTCACCTGTTTTGATATTCATCTTTCAAATTTCACAACAACTAGCCACAAGATACTTGGCCTAATCTGTAAAATGTTCCCTTTTTCACTGCGTTCATAACAAATAGCACTCACGATTTTGTGGATTGCAAAATATTAAATACCAAGACTTACTCCTAAGATTACCTTCTTGTTTTATAGAGTCCTTGCAGGAGAAGACAACTTCTTTTCTCCTTGACCTCCCCCTTCTTTTATCAGTGCAGAGATAATTCTATACTTCTTTTCAACAAAATAACATCTTAATGATAGGCTCAATGAAAACCTTGCGCAATGATTGCCAATTCAGCTTCATCTCGGTTATCCAATCTATTAATCACCACATAAAAGGTAGAATCAATCCCCAGACCATATAAGAAGACCAGCAAATGTCAATCAACAATAGCACACCCGCAGATCAAATCCACCACTCTGATCACAATCTTGAAATCTGATGCAAAGGGTCTCCTTTCAGAACTAATAGGAATCCGAGACACAGCAACAGAAGTAAATCACCATTAGCCAAATAGATGAGAGTGTGAACAATTTACTGAAAACAGACAAACAGAGGTGACATGACTGAATACCTTGTACAAAATATGAGAAATTGGAAAAGAGAATCAGTGAAGATGCATTTATATGAAAAGTAAACGGGTTCAAGGAAACACCAAAAGACATGAATAGGTTAGATACCTATCGAGCTTATTACAATTTATAGTCGCACAATCCAGAAGACATATATCATAGATCATGCATTCAGAGTGTCTATAGAGTGCGATAACGAGATAGAATGGTAATCAAACATCATTTCTATCCCAAACACATGAAGATGCTTGAAAATATACAGTAAGTTGATGTATTTTACAGTCTCCAATATAAGACTGGGTTAATTTAAGAAATCATACAGACCAAATAGAAAAGAGAATGGCCAATAAATATGGCAGACAAAAATAAGAAGGTGTGCACGAAGATATGTGTAAACATCCTAAATTTGGTGACAGAAGCAAATAAATATTGAAAAGTACAATAGAAAAGAAAAAGTCTCAGGACATTGTATGCAGAAAGCTGAGCAAATAAAGTTTCTTGTTGAGGCGAGGATTTCAGTGCTGGTTGAATAAACAAATTAGGTGGTCTGATTAAGAGACACTCAACAGGGAAGCCTCCTTCTCAAGCTCCTTTGTCATCCAAATCTTCTGGTTCAATCTAGCGCATAAGCACAAGTTACTAACTTGTGTAACGATATATCTGTAAGAGACAGTAGTTAGTGACAGATTCCTTACCTTAGAATATCCCCAGGCGTCAGGCTGGATCCGGAAAGTTTTTGCGTAGCAGTACCCTTGCGCGTCGGTAGGCGGCGTCGTGCGGCTCCGCGTCCGTCGTCGGCGTCGTGATCGCCGGGATGACGTCGCGGGCAGTACTTAGGTGCCGCCCTGCGCGCTGACGTCAGTTCTGTACACGACTTTCCGCACCAGGAACGCAGAGCCATGCAAGAAGCTGACATAGGTGTCTGAAAAATACTAGGGCCCTGAAAGGGATGTCCTTAACCCTAGAAATCAGTTCGCAGAACGGGGAGGATGGGTGGGGCGGTAAGGAATCTGTCACTGTCTCTTACAGATATATCGTTACACAAGTTAGTAACTTGTGCATCTGAAAGAGACACGTTAGTGACAGATTCCTTACCTTAGAATAGATACCCCAGCAATACCAACCCCGGTGGTGGGTCTGCGAACAAAGATCAGACAAGGAAGTCCTGGAGGACAGAACGGCCAAAGAAGCCGTCCCTCCGGACCTGACTGTCAAGGCAGTAATGCTTTGTAAACGTGTGCAGCGAGGCCCACGTAGCTGCCTGACAGATAACCGGCAGCGGAACACCGCGGCCCAAGGCCGTGGTAGCAGCCGTTGCCCTGGTGGAATGGGCACGCAGCCCAACAGGAGGCTCCTTCTTAGCCAAAGAATAGCAGGTCTTGATGCACAAGGTAACCCAGCGGGAGATGGTCCTCTTGTGCACCGCCCGACCTTTTTGGCGCCCACGTAGCCAACAAAGAGCTGGTCATCCACCCGGAAGTGTTTTGTGCGGTCAATATAGAAGGAGAGCGCACGTTTTGGGTCCAGACGGTGGAGCCTCTCTTCCTCTCTGGAAGGATGCGGAGGCGGAAAGAAGGTGGGCAAAGTGATGGTCTGCCCAATGTGGAAAGCAGTAACCACCTTTGGCAAGAAGGACGGACGCGTCCGAAGAACAACCTTGTCTGGATGAGCAGACAGAAAGGGAGGTTTGCAAGATAGAGCCTGGAGCTCACTCACCCGCCGAGCGGAGGTGATGGCCACCAGAAAGGCTGTCTTCAGAGTCAGAAGACGAAGAGGACAGTTATGTAGAGGCTCAAAGGGAGCGCACATTAAAAAGGTAAGAACCAAGTTCAAGTCCCACTGAGGCATCACAAACGGAACAGGAGGGAAGAGGTGAGTAATGCCTTTAAGAACCTGTTAACAACAGGGGACTTGAAAAGGGAGGGCTGATCAGGGAGCCTGAGGAAGGCCGAGATAGCACAAAGATAACCCTTGATGGTACCCAGGGCAGAACCCTGTTGGGCCGAGAGAGAAGGAACAGAAGGACCTCAGAAAGAGGGGCAGAAAGGGGATTCACAGCCTTTGCTGTGCACCATGCCACAAATTTATTCCACCTGCAGGCGTATACCACCTTAGTGGAGGGACGCCTGGCTGCCAGAATCACATCACAAACTTCGGGAGGCAAGTCGAAAGGAATCAACTGCCGCCGCTCAATCTCCACGCAAGCAGGTGTAGACTGGACAGGTTCGGGTGGAGGACCGTCCCCTGCTGCTGCGACAGAAGATCCTCCCGAAGAGGCAGACGGATCGGGGGATCTACGCTCATATTGAGTAGCTCGGGATACCAAACTCTTCGAGCCCAGTCCGGAGCCACAAGAATGACTTGGGCCCGGTCGTGCCGAATCTTCTTCAACACTCTGGGTAGAAGTGGTATAGGCGGAAAGGCGTACAACAGACCGCAACTCCACTCGCGACGAAAGCGTCGCCGAGCGAGTGCCGCCTTGGAAATTCCAACGCGCAGAACTGATGACATTGCGCGTTCTCTTCGGTGGCGAATAGATCTAACCAAGGCTCTCCCCACTGTAGAAAGAGTCCTTGCGCCACTTCCGAGTGAAGACGCCATTCGTGATCCATCATGCACCTGCGGCTGAGGTCGTCCGCCCTGGCGTTCAGGGAACCTGCCAGGTGTTGAACCATCAGGAACATGTCCTGATGTTCCAGCCAAGTCCAGAGGCGCAGAGCCTCCTGACAGAGGGTCCACGACCCCACCCCGCCCTGTTTGTTGCAGTACCACATGGCGGTGGTGTTGTCTGTGAACACCTGCACTACCTTCCCTTTGACAGAGGGAAGGAATGCCTTGAGTGCAAGTCGGATCGCCCGGAGCTCCAGAAGGTTGATATGGAGCCGGGACTCCGCCGGAGACCAGAGGCCTCTGATCTCCGCCTCTCCCATGTGACCGCCCCATCCCAGAAGGGACGCGTCCGTCACAACTGTGTGCTCTGGCTGGGGAAGGGAGAGGGATCTGCCCATGACCCATTGCCGGTTCGAGAGCCACCACTGCAACTGTTTTGCAGTCCCCTCCGAGATCTGGACGTGATCGGACAGGTTGCCCTGGTGCTGCGCCCACTGGAACTTCAGGTCCCACTGCAGAGCCCGTATATGCCATCTGGCATGATTGACCAGCAGGATGCAGGAGGCCATGAGGCCCAGCAGCCTCAGGGTCATCCGTATCGCAACCCAGGATAAAGGCTGAAAGATCGGAATCATAGCCTGAATATCCCGGACTCGCCGTTCGGGAGGATAGGCCCGAAACTGCGTCGTGTCCAGAACTGCTCCGATGAAAAGGAGCTGTGGAGAAGGAATCAGATGCGACTTCGGCACATTGATGGAGAACCCCAGCGAGTGCAGGAGTTCGGCCGTAGTCTGGAGGTGGGAGACGACTTCCTGGGACGAGCCCGCCTTCAGCAGCCAGTCGTCGAGGTAGGGGAAGACTGAAACCCCTGCCCGGCGCAGATGAGCTGCGACCACCGCCATCACTTTCGTGAACACCCGAGGGGCACTGGTAAGGCCAAAGGGGAGCATGGTGAACTGAAAATGCTCGTGGCCTACCGTGAACCGAAGGTAACGCCGGTGGGCCGGCAGGACGGGGATGTGGAAATAGGCGTCCTGCAAGTCCAACGCTACCAACCAGTCTCCAGGGTCGAGGGCAGTCAAGACCTGAGCTAGGGTGAGCATCTTGAACTTCTCCTTCCGGAGGAAGCGATTGACGTTCCGGAGGTCCAAGATAGGACGCATGTCCTCCTTGTCCTTTTTGGGCACCAGAAAGTAGTGGGAGTAGCAACCACGCCCTACTTCTGGGGTCGGAACATGCTCGATGGCCCTCTTGGCCAAGAGGGCCGTGACTTCCTTCTGCAGAAGTACCAAGTGATCCCCTGACATGCGGTGGAATTGAGGTGGCATGGCTGGGGGGTGGTCTCGAAGGGGAGGGAGTAGCCCTTCGGACAATGTCCAAGACCCACCTGTCCGAGGTGATGGCACGCCAGTGGGGAAGGTGATGGCGGACCCTGCCCCCTACTGGCGTGCTGTGCACCTGAAAGGAGGGACTAGGAGGGCTTGGAGGCCGCGGACGGGTTGGAGGTGGTGGCCTGACCCGCACGCTGGTTGCCCGATCCGCCACGGCGGAATCCACGTCCTCGGCCACGCGAAGACGCCTGCTGCGCGGGCCGGTGGCTGGGCTGCTGACGTGAAGGGGCGCCCCTACCGTGGCCACGATAGGGGCGAAAAGCAGAAGTCAGCGGAGGGCGTGTAGCAGAAAGGCCCAGGGACTTGGCAGTAGCCCGTGAGTCCTTAAAGCGCTCCAACGCATGGTCTGCTTTGGACCCAAAAGACCGACTCCATCAAAGGGCATGTCCATGAGAGTATTCTGGACATCCCCTGAAAACCAGTGGTTCTCAGCCAGGCGTGGCGTCGCAGCGCCACCGTCGTTGCAATAGACCTGCCCAGCGAGTCGGCGGTATCAAGGCCACATCGTATCGTGTATTTGGCCGCATCCCTTCCTTCCGCAATGGCGCGGGAAAGCAGTGTCTGGACCTCCTCAGAACACTGGGGCAAAACAGTCGCCACCGAATCCCACAAGGAGTGGGTATATCGGCCCAAAAGACAAGCGGTGTTGATGGACCGTAAGCCAGCACTGGAGGAAGAAAACCCTTCTTCCCAAATTGATCCAGGCGTTTGGATTCCCTATCCGGAGGGGCGGTAGGGAAGGCGGTTTGGGAAGCGGAGGCTTGGACAACCAAGCTCTCAGGAGTGGGGTGGACAGAGAGAAACAGGGGGTCGCCCGGAGCTGGGCGATGGCGTCGGTACACGTTCCTATCCACAGGAGCCCCTGTGTTGGGCTTGGACCAGGCGCCCAAAAGAACGCCAGTGAGGGCGTCGTTAAACGGCAGCACAGTCTCCGTAGAGGAGGCTGCCGGCTGAAGCACCTCTGTCAAGATGTTAGTCTTGACCGCCACAGTAGGGAGTTGGAGACGTAAGGCCCCAGCCGCCCTACGCAACACCGTTGCAAAATTGGCTCCCTCCTCCGTAGCCACGGGAGGAGACAGCATGCCAGTGTCAGGGGAAGTATCTAGACCACTGGCATCCCCTAGACCCTCTGTCCAGTCCTCATCGTACTGACACTGTTGTGTCAGAGGGTCATCAGACCCCTCCCAGTCCTCCTGGTCCTCCTCTGGTTCAAAATAAGGAGGAGGAGGGACATTTGGGACCCAAGGTCCCATCGGCGCCGGAACCGGCGTCGAGCGACGTCGGTCCGGGTCCATGTCCGGAGCCGGAAGGAACTGGGGGATGACGCCGCCCGGAGCCCCAGGCGGCGTCAAGAATGGCACCGGAGACATTGGCGCCGGCAGAGGTGTCGTTAGGTCGACCGGCGTGGATGGGGGTTGTGGAGCCGGGATCGAGGCCGGGGCCGGAGCCGGGATCGAGGCTGGAGGCACGGGCGACGCCGGGGCCGGAGTTGTCGGCGACGCCGGAGCAACCCCATCAGGGCCCGAGGGGCCCGAAGGCGCACCGGAGGGACCTGGAGGCCCGAAGAGGCGGGCCATGGCCGACAGGAATTCCTGTACTTGGGCCGGATCCGCCCCCGAACCCGGGAAGGACGGGTATTGCGGGGGCAGCTCCACAGGCATGTCCGGGGCCGCGGGGGCGGGGACGGTGCCGGGAGGGGCCTCAGCCGAGTCGCGAGACCGGCGAGGTGAAGTCCTAGAGCGACGATGCTTTTTGGACTTTTTGTGTTTGGACTTACCGGACGAAGAAGACTTCGATGCCGACGACCGGTGTGGACTCCGCGATCGACCCCTGGACCTATCACGCGACCCAGGCTTGCGCGGAGCCGAATGCCGGGCCTCGAGGAGCTTTCGAGACCGCTCTCGCAAAGCTTTCGGGTTGAGGGCCCGGCAGTCGGAACAAGACTCCGTGTCGTGGCCTCGGCCGAGGCAGAAGAGACACTCCCGATGAAGGTCTGTGATGGACATCATCCGAGCACAGGCGCCGCAACGTTTAAACCCGGGCATCCCTACGACACCTTGAAGTCGATTCGAAGAAAAACAGTGAAAAAATTCACCCAAAAAGTTAGTCAAAAAATGACTAGGGCACTGCTCTTCCCGGATCTGCGCTTGCTGGCGCGGAAAAAGAAGAACTGACGTCAGCGCGCAGGGGCGGCGCCTAAGTACTGCCCGCGACGTCATCCCGGCGATCACGACGCCGACGACGGACGCGGAGCCGCACGACGCCGCCTACCGACGCGCAAGGGTACTGCTACGCAAAAACTTTCCGGATCCAGCCTGACGCCTGGGGATATTCTAAGGTAAGGAATCTGGCACTAACGTGTCTCTTTCAGATCTACTATTACAGAAGGAAACAGCAGAAATCTTCTGAAAAGATGTCCGCAGGAACTTGACCCTGTACCACTGTACGAACCTTTAAAGCTGGTCTGAAATAAAATAAAACCATTTTACATGGTCTCACTACTTAAGATAAGCTATCTCCCTAGCATAATTTCATTATCAGTCCCTACCAAATATTGCAAGAAAACGTTAGCTCTGCTGACACATGTAGCTGTGTGGAAGAGTTAAAAAAACAAGACACCTTTTTCACTAGCCTGAAAGTCCTCAATTTAACACAGCACATATGGTCAAACAGGCTGGCAAATCTTGTGAGTGCTTACTGAGGGAAGTCCAGAAAAACCTATTAGGGTCATCTATCAATCAATCAATCAAACATTTATACAGTGCGGCAAATCCCCTGTGAGGGTCTCGAGGCGCTGGTCTATGAAAACTTTATGCTGAATCCCATCACTATGCTTTACTAGACCAGGCAATCCAAAGCTCTAAACAGAACCAACTTGATATTGGAGGGTTTGAAAGAAGTGGTGAAGGCAGTATGTGAGAAAGAGGGTACTGATGTTTACCTCACAACTTCCTACAAACTGTCTGAACATCAACTTTTGCATTGATGGCCGGCTTCCCTATTTTAAAAAAACTGGAGTGCCACAGGTGTACAGCTTTTGAAACACTAGAGGATTTCTTAGCAACTCCCTATATGTGCTGTGAAAGTAGCCTGCACAAAGGGGACTGTCAATGGAATCTCGCCTCCTCTTTTGAGGGTTGAGGTGAAGCTAAAAAAACACAGAGGCAGTGTAATTGACTGGCCTTAGTACCAATTTGTACGGAAAGAAGGTGATAAAGGGCGGTAGCACCGAATGCTCCTGTAGTTAATTCTCTTGACGAGCTAATGTAATTGCAATGAGGAAGATACCATTTAAAGTCAAGAGTTGTAAAGTACAGCTGTACATTGGCTCAAAGGGCATGCACAGGAGGAATGTTGAGATCAAGTCCAGGTTCTCTGTGGCATCACAAGAGGATTGCAGGGAAACAGGAGTCAACCTTTTTATGACACACATTATAATTGGATACACCCCACTGATCAAAGATGCCCTGTGTCACCCAGCATGGAGACGCCACTTGCTGTCCATCAGACAACATCTGTTTTAAGTTTAAGTTTTTAAGTTTAAGTTTATTTGATTTAGTTCTCAACTGAGAACCACAAATATTTAATACATGATATAAAGGTTTAAACAGTAAAATAATAAAAGTTTTCATTCTAATACAAAGTTAAAAAGGATTTAAAAAATTTAAATATATTATAACATACAAATTCATTTGGCGGAACCTTGCAAAGCGAGATCAAGTCCTGAACAGAGGTGATTCTACATTTTATATAAATTGGTTGTAGAAATCTTTTTCTTGCATCTACGACTAACGAATTTGGGCAAGTAAACAACAAATGTTCCAAGTTTTGCTCCCCTCCGTTGCATAAATTACAGAGACTACTAGATCTTTCTTTCGATAGCCACTTGCAAGTAAAAGATTTTAGAGGGAGTATCTCAAATCGGAGCAATACAATCGATCTCCTAACTCCATGCTTTAGGTTAAAATACATATACTGTTGTGTTTTCTTATAGACCAAAGTTTCAGCGTATTTTTTATATAGTGACAAATTGGCGCAGTGCTGAACGTCAAGGTCAAAGCTTAATCTTGGAGTGAAGTTTTTTAAGAAAAGCTTCAGCTGGGCAGGGGTCCATGATTGTAACAAGTCTGTATTAACATTTGATAATTTAAAAGCAGTTGAGACATTCCTACCGAATACGTATTTTAAAGTTCCTTGGTCAAATGTCTCTGTTTTGAGTAGGGAACGCAGCGTTCCTTCTTCCGCATGAAGGAGGTTATATGCCCATCTGATAACGTTGCTAATTCCTCTAGCATGGGAACTGACTAGTGAAAATTCTAGGCGAAGAGCTTGTACCGGGACTGCTTGGGACATCTGTGCGAGTTTCCGTAAGATCTTCCCTTCTTTTAGATCTAGATGTTTCCATTGTTCTAAAGGGATATGTTCTAGAGCATATGAAAGCACTGGCGGAATCTTGGCACTATAAACCTGGAGTAGCGAAGAGAAGTGTCTTTGGCCAGTCGAGGCATATAAACGTGATAGTGCCCCCGCGTGGACGTCGGCTTTCCGGATTAAGTTCTGTACATGGAGCACGTTTTGTAGGGACTTTGTAAAGATTCAACATCTGCTTAGTTCGTACATTCTGGTATTCAACAACCCTAAGTGATTGGCTACCAGGAAAATGTCTTGACGGTCCATCCACCTCCAGAAGTGTCCTGGCAAAAGGTCCAGGAACCCACTCTGCCCACCATGTTGCAGTACCTTGTGGCAGATAGCAGACATAGTGTCCATGAGAACCACTACCGGACTGAGATTGCAAACCAGCCCTGGCAATTATGTCGGACCAGCCCCAGCAAGGGTGCGGGGGTGCTAGTGGGAATCACTGCTGCTGCTTTTATTATTTTGCTACAGGGGGCCGATATTGCAGCACTGCTGCAAAACCGGCACCCAGTAACAAAAAAACGGCCCCCACCGCTTCAAAACCGGCCCCCACCCTTCCGGCCCACCGGGAAAATGCCTCGTGCCCGCTACAGCCTCTGCCTGCATCAGCCACCCATTGATGTATGACAAGAAGGGTTTTAGGGCCAGGTGGATACCTCAATACCCCAAAACCAAAAGACTGATATTCACCATCAGAGACCAGAGGCTTCTGACCACATCCTCCAGGTGACCTACACAACTTAGCAGTGACACGTCTTTCACAAAAGTGAAGTCTGAGGAAGGAAGGAAGACTTCTACAGGTCAGGTTGGCATCTGTCTGCCACCACAGAAGATCCTGAGCCACCTCTTGTGAGCACTGGTCGAGGCGAAGCACATCCATGATCCTAGGCCCATGAAACACGAGTTTCCACTGCAGGGTCCGCATATGGCATTTGGCGTTCAGGATAAGGAGGATGTACAAGGCTAGCAGACCAAGAAGCCTCACAGTCGTACTCAGCGAGACCCAGGGCTGAGCCCAAAACATCTAGATCATATCCTAAATGTCCCAGATTCACTGCAGGGGTGGAAAATTTGTGAATGTCACCATGTCCAGAATAGCGCCAGGGAAGGGAATCTTTTGAGCAAGGCATAGGTGGGATGCTGGGTCATTGATGGAAAACATCAAAGATGTCAGGAATGCATCCATCATCTGGGCTGATTTACGACTGACTGTGGGGAGCTCACCGGTAGCAGCAAGTACAATGTGCAGATTATGCCAATTTTAATAGTACATTAGCCATGAAGAAGTGAGAAATGTATCATTATAGTCACAAAACATGTATTGCTTTCTCTTTTATTCATGTCTTTCAACAAATTGATTATTTGATTGATCACAATACTCAATATTGGACAAAAGACTTCTTTTGATCTGATAAGTAGGCTCATTGATCATGCTGAAACAACTTGAAATCAATCAATGGCACCTCTGGACAAAAGAAGAATGTTTTCCTGCATCAGGATTGCGGGGTGCTCTTCAGAAATTTACTCTGGCAGTGCAGGAAAGTGGGGTAGGAAAGATATGAAAGGCAAAGAGTACCCTCGTTGAACAATTTGTAAGACCCACCTGTCTGAAGTGATGTATCTTCAGCCTGGGAGGAAATGTCATTCTGCTCCTAGTGGGCAGCAATGGGTCTGAGGGGAAACTAAAGAAGCATGCCATCCGCTGCAGCAGAGGAGAAAGAGTTGGAAGACTGCTGCCCCTACTGCTGCCAATGGTTCCAGCTGCTGCACTCTTCCTCAAAAGAGCTGGGTTGGTTAGGGCAGTATGGGTTGAGAAGGCACACATATTCTGTAAGCTACCCCCATAGACTAGCCCCCCAAACCTTCTGTACTAGTGTGGAAATTGCTTCTCGGGCCATAACAGCCCCAAGGACCTAGCTGTGGCGCAACTGTCTTTATAGTGTTCAAGCACCGGTACCAGCCTTTCGATCGAAAAACCTGGAGCCATCACAGGGAATGTCAATTAGGGACGCTTGGGTATTTCCTGAAAACCGGTTTAATTGTATCTAGTCATGCCATATGAGCATGACATTGGTGCCAATAGCTCTACCTATGCAATCAGTAGTGTTCAGGCCAGTTCAGAACACAAATTTGCAGCATCCTAACCATCATATACTGTTTGAGCCAACGAGGCCCTGAGGTGCTCGGGGACGGCCACAAAGATCTTGCTGGCCATATCACACAATGCATGAGTTGCTTTCCAAAGGCATCAATTCTTTTTAATTGTCCGTCTGGGTGATTTGCCAGAAAGGAATTTGGATTGATCTTACTTGTTGATGCCTTTACTATCAGTGCAGGATGTTTGGTTAGAAAGTCCAAGTCACTGTCAGACAGCCTGTGTCGCCACATCACAGTTCGACTGACTGGAGGGCATAAGCATGGCTTGGAGCGAGTCGCTATAAGGGCGTCAGTAATGACCTAGTTGGAAAGCTCAGTTGAAGCAAGCCCAGAATCTCAGTCAACATATTTGTCTTTGTCTCAAAAGGGGACAACAGAACTAATGTTTATTGGTTGTATTAACATGCAGGCGGTATTGACCCAATTATGATGTAAAGACCAAGATCTGTTACTGAGTCAATTATTTCAATTGCTTTTTGTAAGCTCAACATGTACTCTGATACTCATGGAATATAAAATAAAACATTAAAAAAGAGTGGGCAGCAGCAAGAATAATGCTTCAGCTGCCCTCCGAACCACAAACTGCAAATGAGGCACTAACTTTTGTTTGTGCCCAGGTGGCGAATCTGGCTCTATTTCAGGAAATGTGTCTAGCCCACTGGAAAGTTGGAGTTCAAAATACAAGGCATCATGAATATAATGAGGGGGAAGTAAATTGTCTCGCTCCCCAACATCATCAGTGTCCTGTGGGACATTAGATGTGTTCTGCACAGGATCAGAATCAGATTTGAAGACAGCCTCATGCGCTGATAGTACTTGAGGCATGACAAACGTCTTGTTTTAGAGTCAGGTTGGATAACAACCGGACGTGCATTTCTGATATGTTAGCACAACATGTGCCAGAAGCAGACCGACACCGGTTCAGGCTTAGAGATACGTGTTGGGACCAGATCTTGAGCTGGTGCCAGCAGAGTTGGTGCTGGTTGGTCTCTTGACTGAGGGTGAATGTTTGATTTGTTCCCCATTCCGTCCATCATTTGTGTGTCTTTTGCTTTCTAGCCCTAAGTGCGCCGGGCATGCCAGACGTGGGTCCCGGGCGCACTGTGCCACTGGATTCAAGCTAGCTTGGCTGATGAAGGGAGATACCCCGAAACCAGTCCCAGGATGCTGGCTCCTGGTACAGGGAGGACCTTGCTTGGCAGTTCAGGCTAGACTGTTCCCATGAGGAGCAGGGTCAAGACTGATTTGCATATGGCTGGGTCTAAACTGGGGTAGCATGGTGAGCAAAAGAACGATGGATATAACAAAGATCTCTTACCTGGGGTGAATGTTTGATTTGTTCAACATTTCCGTCCATCATTTGTGTGTCTTTTACAGAAGGAACCAGCATTGACCCTGGTGCCATTCTAGAGGCCAGGACAAAGTCGGTGAGGGCCAGGTAGCAAGTCCCCAGGAGGCAAACATCATCTGGGGAAGACCCGCTGCTAGATGTTTGTCTGGAGGCATCTGTAACTTCAGGGGGCCCGAAGTTGCACCAAAGGAAGCTGGGATTGCACTGAAGATCTGCAGCTAGGACTCTTTAAAGGCTGCTGTCTGGTGCGGGGTTGAAGATTGCCTGGGAAATTCAGGAGGTGCCAGGAACTATTATGGGGAGGGTCAGATTTGGATAATACCCTAAGAATCTATCTTGATGCTGTCAGACCTTCTTACTAGACTTCGAGTGGTTGAATGAGGGCATGTCCTGCTTAGTCTTCTTTCGCTTATGTCTAGGCTTCGACTAATCAAAATACTTTGACTAAGAAGTAGACTTTCCATGGGAGAGGTCTCAAGACCAGGACTGCGACTCCACCAGTTACTCAGAGCGGGAGTAAGATCTGTGCTCAGACTGCACCTCTTCTTATTTTAGGTGATGGAGAGCTTAGTCTTCTACTGTTGAATCGTCTTTGGGTGCAGAAAGGTAAACCTGTGGTCCTACTTAAGAGTTTTGGCTGGAGCCCAAGCATAACAAACACTTTGTTTGGATTTGTGACCAACATCTGCTTATTGGAGTCTCTGCACAGGAAGTAGATGTTGGTCCCGAAGCACACAAATCCGGTCTTTTTTGGTGGGGAAATCATTTCATAGCACACTGCTGGAGAAATTCGAAACCTAAAGGAACACCAACAAAGTTTGGGAGCAGAGCTCAAAAGGCGTGAAAAGAAAGGAACTGACAACAGCGCACAGGTGTAGCACTTATATGCGGCTCAGCTCTGTCATTTAAAGAGCGGTACGTGGCACTGGGAAGCCGAATGATGTCACCTACCAGGAGCATTCCTACAAAAATCTATAGATCCTGACTGGCACCTGGAAATATTCTAAAGGTGAGGGATCTGCAATTAGAAGCATCTTACAGAAAGATGAAACGTTGGACCTTAACTATGGATAAATCTTTGATGACTTCAATTTTGGGGTCGCGCTCATTGACCAGGTCAATACTAAATCAATAATTAAAGAGAAGGCTGAATACTCTGACATATTCCTCCACGATTATATTCAGAGACTGGGAAAAAAAGCGCTGGTGGAGTTTTTAAAGAATGGCCTCATCAGATGCACCAAGTAGCGATCATCGAGAACTACTGCTGGCTGACCCAAAAGCTGCCACAAACGTTAGAGACATGGTACTGCTTTAGCCAGAACATGTGCATAGACCTGACAATCACCAGTATGCACTGGAGAGACTACCTTTTTTCATTTTTGTTTCATCAGAGTTGTATTGCTAACATTATCTTATTTTTGCAATACTTTAATTCAATAATTTGTTCTTGTTTTACAGAGGGATGTAGCAAACTATTTCAAGGTGTTTTGGACTGGACTTATTTTGTGTTATTTAGAACGTATTTTAGGTCGACACACTCTCAAGCTTCCACCCTCGGCTTCATATGGTCAGTGAACAGTACGAGTAATTGAGGGAGTGCAAAGGAGGCTGCTGAGATGTTGCTTTCTTGAGATACTGTGGGCATTGTCAGTGCAAGAAGGCAAATCGTATGGAAATGTCAACAGGAACATAAGCCAAACAAAGCTTGAATGAGAAGATGACAAAAGGTATCACAGCTCAGCACCATCATTCATTTGCAAAGAGGCCTTGAAGGAAGGCATGCTCCACAGACACAAGCAGAAAAGTTGACGCACATAACCACCTCCTGCATCTTGAAAATCCACAGAGCTCACCGTCATCAGTGGTTTTGGAGTGTACAAAAAGTTTGAGCCTCCTCGACACACCCATTAAAAACTTAAATTACAAATGTTTGTTTTTAAGGAAGTAGAGCACCGCAGCATGATGATGCAGCTTCCCAAAACATATTTCCATCAATATCCCTTGATGACTGCTGTCCCTTGCTGCCCCTACCACAGTAACACAAAAGACAGGGACTAGATTGGAATTTAAATTTATAGCAGCGAACACAAAAAGAAGACTTTTCACTAGGGTTGACATATGTCATTGTCTAATACACCTGTAGACCTCAGGGCTATGTATCTGAGCTTTAGGAACACAGTATATTACAAAGATAGAGTTGTAACTGCAGCCATAATAAAGGAATACATCAAAAGGCAAGAAAACAGTCACCCTACGTTTTTCTCATGAATGTAATACCTACTTAATTAAATAGTCACATGCAAGACTGAGCTAAGTGAACTTTAAATTACATGCAGGTTTGAAGCTGCCTTGCAGTTCTTTGTTAGACATATTTATTTCCTTTAACTCTGATCAAGCAAATCCTAAAGTCTGTCCACACACTGTCAGTTACCACGTAGGAGCCACCCATACCCGCATTTACTTATGGGCAGACAAAAGAGAAACTAAAGAACTGGTTTAAATTCTCAGAGGTAAAAATCTGCAGCTAAGTAAAATATGTTCATGTTTTTGACAATGCAAAGTTACGATTTGAAAAATAGCAGCAACATCTGCTACTCTGAGGAGGAGGGGCGAACACAAGATGAAAAAGCTTGTACATTTTCGCAAAATAGTCTAGAATTGAACTGGGAAGGACAGAGGGTGGGCGAGGGTATGGAGTCTGCAGTACTAGCTGGAAACTGAGCTCTTTCTGATTCTCTTTATCTGCAAATGAGAAAAAGAACCCCCTATGTTCCTCTCCTCGATGTAAAAGCATCAGAGTCCTGACCAACAACTATTCACAATAAAAAAAAAGTACTGTCTAACCTTTTCATGTCATGGTCAGGTGATTTACTGGCTATGAGATGTGTGGGGTACAGTCAAAGGCTATTTGTGTTCGAATATCTACTTACTGTACTATCGTATGAGTGCTCTATGCATAACCATTCAATTAAAGTCGATTTGTGATGTTGTTACCCACATTTTCTCAAAAACGTTTTGCAGTACTCTGCAACAGAGGCAGTTTTCAGAAATGAAAATATTATTGTAATTATTCTTCATCAATAATGCACTACTTTCACTGCCACATTCACAAATAAACATGTAGCATGTATTTTTAGCAGTGGTCGAAGTGCATTAAATAAAATAAGGTAACTGTGATGCTGTGCACGATGGGGGCGGGGTGAGTAAGCCTGGGGGTGGGGTCAAAGGCGCGGCTAAAAAAACAAAATGTGCTGTAACTTTTTCCGGTCTTTCATTCTCAGGTATGTACATATAAAATAACACAGCTTAAATGTAAAATAAATGCAAGTTAAGTTAATCAGTGGGAAATGCACTATCGTACTTTATGAAACCTCTATTAGTTAATGCACTGCAGAGGTCTGCGTCTGTAACAAAACAGCCACAGAATTGAATGTTGGTTGAAGTAGTGGAGACTAGTTAGGGCCTGTGTTACGCCCCTTTAACAAGCATACACTTCACCGCTCAGCTAGTAACTCCTTTCCAATACCACTCAAAAAGAATAAATCTGTGTCATCAGGAAGTGTCAAGAGGTTCCATTAATCAAAGCCAATACGGGCTTCCGAGTTTCCTTAACATTGACAAATTGAAGAGTTGTCCACATATACATTTCTTTCAAGCAAGCAGGTACCTTGGCAAGGAGGCGTGTTTGGCAGTCTGCTCCTCTTTTTTTGTTTTTTTTGTCCTCATTCTGCCAACATTCTTGTTAGGGTATACTCTGATCCCGCTAGGTCTTACCAAGAAAGACTTAGAAGGAGAGATCAGGGACGAAGAGATAAGAGCCCAGTGTAAGAAAATGGTAAAGGGGAAAGCTGCTGGGCCAGATGGTCTTCCTGTGGAGGTTTTCTTATGTATTATTGATGTCCTGATTCCAGTTCTAAAAGTTTTGTTTAATGAAATATATACGAGTGGGGAATATGCTCCTAGGTCGTGGTCAGAGGCTATAGTTACTTTGATTTTAAAACCTAATAAAGACCCACGGAGAGTTGACTCTTATAGACCGATCTCTCTACTAAACATAGACTACAAGATTTTTTCTGGTATCATAGCAACTCGGGTAGCCAAGGTAATAAAACAGGTTATTCACCCCAATCAAAGAGGTTTTATACCTGGGAGGCAACTTAATGAATTAACATTCCAGCTGATAGGAGTGGTAGACATAGCTGAGGCTTGGAATATTCCTCTTACCATAGTAGCGGTCGATGCAGCTAAAGCTTTTGACCAGGTACACTGGAAGTATTTATGGGAGTCCTTACGTAGTTTCGGATTTCCACAGAATATGGTTACGGCGGTGCAAACTCTGTACTATGGCCCGAGGGCTAGGGTGTTGGTTAATGGGGGGTTGTCTGACTGGTTTGAAATCTTTAGGGGGACAAGGCAGGGTTGTCCTCTGTCCCCGCTACTTTTTAATATCTATATAGAGCCATTGGCAAACTTGATAAGAATAGACACCGCTATTCTCCCTTTTAGATCTAACGATTTCGAAGTCAAATTGGCATTATATGCCGACGACATGATGTTGTACACAAGAAACCCGTTGGAAGCAATTCCTAACTTGATGAGGAAGGCAGAATTATTTGGTCAGGTCTCTGGGTATAAAGTAAATATAGATAAAACTGAGATAATGGAGTGGAATCAGGACTCACAGAGTCACGGGGCAAAAACACAAATACGATACCTAGGGATTTTAATCACACAGAAATTAGAAGACATCGTAAAAAGTAATTGGAAGAAAACTAGTCAGGATGTGATAGGACTAATGGTAAAATGGGCGAACCTCCCCTTAAATATCTATGGTAGGGTAAATTTAATAAAAATGATCATTCTTCCGAAAATTACTTTCCTTTTCAACTCTATTCTGTTAACTTTTAAGAAAGAAGACATTGCCAAACTCCAGGGGAGAATAGGGAGTTTTATTTGGGCATCAAAAGGACCCAGGATATCCTGGAAGAAACTGAGGAGAAGATTGGAGGTGGGAGGATTGGCACTTCCAGACCTGCTTGCATATTGTTACGCATTTCATTTTAAAAATGTGCGTATGTTGGCAAATAAGATAGATAAGTCATCTATCGGCTCACTCTTTGCGGCTATGCTGGAGGATATCCCGCAAGGTCAATGGCATTTTCTTTTTAAATTCGGAGACCCTAAGTTTTTTAAGAAAGTCCGTTTGAAGGTCCTGAAGGCTGCACTAAATACGTGGATGTATGTGAGGAAAACACTCAGAGTTCCATACTTCTCGTCTTATGCTCCAATTTGGGATTCCCCAGGTACCCCGGAGTGTTTGAGAGATCAACTTAGTCAGCCCTTGAAAGCAGGGGGTATCTTCTATTGGGCGGATCTTAAGGAGGGCACAAATATGATGAGCTGGGAGGCTATGAATAATTTGTCTAAGGGACAGCTAACGAGGTTTAAATACTACCAACTGAATTCCTGGTGGGCGACACAAGACTGGGTGGAGGAAGAGGAGACAAAATTCAGTCAGGTGTCGAGAAATGACCAGTGGAAAAAAGAAATGTCGTTTTGGTACTGGGATTTCTGGAAGCGGATACAGATTTTGAAACTGATATTACAAAACTATGGGGTCGGGAGTTTGGTGAGGGTGATGTGAAGCGAATGTGGTGTGATTCCTACGGTATCTTACGAACAGCTGTTAAACCTGCATCACTTAAACGTAATCACTTATTCACCACCTATAGAGTGTATTGGTCACCTGCGAAGCTATCGAAGATCACCAGCAATGTATATAATTGCCCAAGATGCGAGTTGATAGCGGCAGATGATATGCATTTATTCATGCTTTGTCCAAAAATATTATCATATTGGAACTCTGTTTGTGATTTTATAGGGGAAACAATCGGGACACGGATCTTAGTAAGTCCTCGCTTAATCTTTTTTGGGTTAAATTCGGAAGAAGAAGTGCAGCTCTCAGTGAGTAACGCAAAGTTTTTGTTTTATGTTATTCTTTTGGCAAGACGCGAGATTTGTAAACTATGGAAATCGGAAAGTCCACCACGTTTTTCTGAGTGCCTTAGAAATGTTATATATACTAGTGAGGCGGATATGGCATGCGATCCTACAAGTGAAAAGAAAATTTGGGCTTCGTTGGTAAGGTGGAGAGAAAAGACAACGTGAGTCCTATGATTAAGCCAATTTTGCTGTCGGCTACGGTTTCTCCTTCAGGCGGTATCAGTGTGTTAAGGAGATGGAAGTGGACACAGCAGTATACTTGTGGGTCACTACGTCTGTTTGCCTTATGGGTCATCGGACAAACCCCCCTGGCAGTCTGCTCCTCCCTCGGTTTCGCAGTACAGGAGACTCCCTGCCTTATACTGCAGCTGAGGCATTTCAGCTCTCAGAATTAAACATTCCGGGACGGTTATCTTTTCGCAGAAAGTAAGGGAACAGTCTTCCTTAAATTAAAAAATAATGGGCAAGTCGTACCCCTCCGATCCTGTCCACTTCGACCACTAATGTATAGCACTTTGGAATGAGCTCCAGTTTTGTTATTCGTGTGGTCACTGCGCGCTGACGTCAGTTCTGTACACAACTTTCCGCGCCAGGAACGCAGAGCCATGCAAGAAACTGATTACTGGTGCCATGAAACTAGGGCCCTGAAAGGGATGACCTTAACCCTAGAATCAGTTCGCAGAACGGGGAAGATGGGTAGGGCGGTAAGGAATCTATCACTAACTAATGTCTCTTACAGATATATCGTTACACAAGTAGTAACTTGTGCATCTGAAAGAGACACGTTAGTGATAGATTCCTTACCTTAGAATAGATACCCCAGCAATACCAACCCCGGTGGTGGGTCTGCGAATAGATTACACCAGAAAGTCACGGAGAACAGAACGGCCAAAGAAGCCGTCTCTCCGGACTTGACTGTCAAGGCAGTAATGATTGGTAAATGTGTGCAGCGAGGCCCACGTGGCTGCCTGAAAAATATCCTGCAAGGGAACGCCGCGTCCCAAGGCAGTAGTGGCTGCTGTCGCCCTGGTAAAATGGGCACGCAGCCCCACAGGAGGCTCCTTCTTAGCCAGGGAGTAACATGCTTTGATGCACAAAACGACCCACCGAGAGATGGTGCGTTAGTGCACGGCCCGACCATTTTTGGCTGCTGGTCATCTACCCGGAACTGTTGTGTGCGCTTTAGATAGAACGAGAGCGCACGTTTTGGGTCCAGACGATGGAGCCTCTCTTCCTCTTTTGAAGGATGCGGAGGCGGAAAGAAAGTGGGCAAAGTGATGGTCTGCCCGATGTGGAAGGGCGTGACAACCTTTGGCAAGAAAGAAGGACGGGTCCTTAAAACCACCTTGTCCGGATGAACAGAAAGGAAAGGAGGTTTAGAAGAAAGAGCCTGGAGCTCACTCACTCTTCTGGCAGAGGTGATAGCTACCAGGAAAGCCGTCTTTAGAGTAAGAAGACGTAAAGGACAGTTATCAAGGGGCTCGAAGGGAGCGCACATGAGATAGGTCAAGACAAGATTTAAGTCGCATTGAGGCATTATGAAAGGCACGGGAGGAAACGTGTGTGTAATGCCTTTGAGGAAACGGTTAACAACCGGGGACTTAAACAGAGAAGGCTGATCTGGAAGCCGGAGAAAGGCGGAGATGGCCGAAAGATAACCTTTGACAGTGCCCAGAGCAGAGCGCTGCTGGGCCAAGGATAGTAGGAGCAGAAGGACTTCAGAAAGAGTGGCAGAAAGGGGATCCACAGACTTCGCTGTGCACCATGCCACAAACTTGTTCCACCTGCAGGTGTACACCGTTTTAGTGGAGGGACGCCTGGCTGCCAAAATGACATCACAGTCTACGGGAGGAAGATCGAAAGCTGTCAACTGTCGCCGCTCAATCTCAACGCATGGAGGTGGAGGCTGGACAAGTTCGGGTGGAGGACCGTCCCCTGCTGCTGCGACAGAAGGTCCTCCCGAAGAGGCAGTCGGATCGGGGGATCGATCGCCATGTTGAGTAGCTCGGGATACCAGTATCTTCGTGCCCAATCCGGAGCCACAAGGATGACTTGGGCCCGGTCGCGCCGAATCTTCTTCAGCACTCTGGGCAGAAGTGGTATAGGCGGAAAGGCGTACAACAGATCGCAACTCCATTCGCGACGAAACGCGTCGCCGAGCGAGTGCCGCCTTGGAAATTCCAACGCGCAGAACTGATGACATTGCGCGTTCTCTTCGGAGGCGAATAGATCTAACCAAGGCTCTCCCCACTGCAGAAAGAGACCTTGCGCCACGTCCAAGTTCAGACGCCATTCGTGATCCTTCAAGCACCGGCGGCTGAGTTCGTCTGCCCTGGCGTTCAGAGAACCTGCCAGGTGTTGAACCACCAAGGTAATACCTTGATGTTCCAGCCATGTCCAGAGGCGCAGAGCCTCCTGACATAGGGTCCACGACCCCACCCCGCCCTGTTTGTTGCAATACCACATGGCGGTGGTGTTGTCTGTGAACACCTGCACAACACCTCCCCGGACAGAGGGAAGGAATGCCTTTAGTGCAAGTCGGATCGCCCGAAGCTCCAAAAGATTGATATGGAGCCGGGACTCCGCCGGAGACCAGAGGCCTCTGATCTCCGCCTCTCCTAAGTGGCCGCCCTATCCCAGGAGGGACGCATCCGTCACCACTGTGTGCTCCGGTTGGGGAAGGGAGAGGGATCTGCCATTGACCCAATCGCGATTCGTGAGCCACCACTGCAATTGTTGTGCAGTGCCCTCCTAGATCTGGACAAGATCGGACAGGTTGCCCTGATGCTGTGCCCACTGGAACTTCAGGTCCCACTGCAGAGCCCGCATATGCCACCTGGCATGTTGCAGTAGCAGAATGCAGGAGGCCATCAGGCCCAGGAGCCGGAGGGTCATCCTGACTGAAACCCGGGATAGAGGCTGAAAGATCGGAATCATAGCCTGAATATCCCGGACTCGCTGCTCGGGAGGATAAACCCGAAACTGCGTGGAATCCAGAACCGCTCCGATGAAGGGGAGCTTCTGAGAAGGACTCAGGTGCGACTTTGGCACGCTGATGGAGAACTCCAGCAACTGCGGGAGGTCGCCGTAGTCGGAAGGTGGGTGACGACTGCCTGGGGCGAGCCCACCGTCAACAACCAGTCGTCGAGGTAGGGGAAGTCTGACACCCCTGACCTGCGCAGATGAGCTGCAACCACCGCCATGACCTTCGTGAACACCCGAGGGGCGCTTGTAAGGCCGAAGGGGAGCACGGTAAGCTGAAAATGCCTACCGTGAACCGCAGGTAATGCCGGTGGACCGGCAGAACGGGAATGTGAAAATATGCGTCCTGCAAGTCCAACGCTACCATCCAGTCTCCAGGGTTGAGGGCAGCCAAGACCTGAGCCAGAGTCAACATCTTGAACTTCTCCTTCCGGAGGAAGCGATTGACGTTCCGGAGGTCCAAGATGGGGCGCAAGCCCCCCTTGTCCTTCTTGGGGACCAGAAAGTAGTGGGAATAACATCCATGTCCTACTTCTGGCCCAGGAACGCGCTTGATGGCCCCCTTGGCCAAGAGGGCCGTGACTTCCTGTTGGAGAAGCGCTAAGTGATCCCCCGAAATGCGGTGGAACTGATGTGGCATGGACGGGGGGCAGACTCGAAGGGGAGGGAATAGCCCCTTCGGACGATTTGTAGCACCCAGCTGTCCGAAGTGACAGAGCGCCAGTGGGGGAGGTGATGTTGAATCCTGCCGCCCACCGGCGTGGGGTGCACCGCAAAGCGCGGAATAGGAAGGCTTTGAGGCGGATGCTGCGGGAGCAGAGGTGGGCTGACCCGCACGCTGGCCCCCTGTGCCGCCACGGCGGCCACCACACCCGCGGCCGCGCTGAGGCTGGTTCTGCGCCGGCCTTTGGCTGAACGGACGTGTAGAGGCGCCCCTGCCGCGGCCACGAAAGGAACGAAAAGTAGACGTGGCCGGGCGGGTGGTGGAGAGACCCAAGGACTTGGCTGTAGCCCGAGAGTCCTTAAAACGCTCCAGCGCACTGTCTGCCTTATCGCCAAAAAGGCGAGTACCATCAAAAGGCATGTCCATGAGGGAACTCTGGACATCCCCCGAAAACCCTGTGGACCGCAGCCAGGCATGTCGCCGCAAGGCCACTGTTGTGGAGATGGCTCTTCCCAAAGAGTCCGCGGTGTCCAACCGACACCGAATTGCGAACTTCGCGGCATACTTCCCCTCTGCAACAGCTTGGAAAGCACAGCCCGAACCTATTCGAGGCACTGGGGCAGAGTTTGCGCCACCGTGTCCCACACAGCGTGAGAATAGCGGCCCAAGAGGCATGCAGTGTAGACCGACCGCAGCCCCAGGCTGGCAAAGGAAAACAACCTTTTGCCAAGCTCTGTTTGGGAAGTGGAAGCCTGAATGACCAGGCTCTCCGGTGTCGGATGAGTCGTCAAAAAGGCAGGGTCACCCGGTGATGGGCGGTGACGCGTGGACACATTCTTATCCACAGGGACCCCTGTGGCTGGCCTAGACCAGATACCCATTAAAACATCCGTTAAGGCCCCACTGAATGAAAGCAGAGGTTCCACAGAACTTGCCGCCGGCTGAAGCACTGCAGTAAGGAGGTTAGGTTTGAGGGTAACAGTAGGCAGGGTAAGGCCAAGAGCCTGAGCTGCTCTTCGGAGCACCAAAGTGTATGTGGCGCCTTCTTCCATGACAGTGGGAGGAGACACAAACCCAGGCGCAGAGGAGAGGCCAAGGCCACCTGCATCCTCTGAGTCTTCTGCTCGAACGGCGCCAAGAACGGCGCCGGGAATGGCGCCAGGAACTGCGCCGGTCGGCGCCGGGATCGGCGCTGGTGGACGCCGATCCAGCTCCATGTCCCAAGCGACGGAACTCAGTGCGGGGCCGGGAATGGAGCCGCAAGGGGCGCCAGGGCCAGAGCCGCCGGCGGTGTACCTTGCGGCGCCGGGGCTGGAGCCGCCGGCAAAGGACCGTGCAACGCCGAAGCCGCTGGCGGAGAACCTTGCGGCGCCGGAGCCGCTGGCGGAGGACCTTGGGGCGCCGGGGCCGGAGCCGGCGGCGGCAGAGCCGGTGGCAAGCAAGGACCCTCAATAGGGACCGCGGGGCCCGAAGGCGCGCCGGCGGCAGCCCTAGGCCTGAAAAGGCAGCCCATGGCGGCAAGAAACTCTTGCACCTGGGCCGGAGCCTCCGACGGACCCGGTAGGGCGAGCAGACCGCGGGACTCACAGGCTCCAACGGAGCCGTGGGGGAAGGACCCCTGGCCCCCTCGTCCGCGTTCGGAGACCGACGGGGGGGAGGTCGGAGAGCGTACGCGCTTCTTCGACCGGTACTTGTGAAGTCTCTTACCCGATTCCAAGGGCGAAGACGGGGACACCGAGGAGCGATGATGATGGCTCCGCGGTCGGTCCCTCGACCGACCCCTGGGCGTCGAACGGCGCGGAGACGACAGTCGGGCCTCCAGCAGCTTTCGGAACCGCTCCCGTAAAGCCTTCGGAGCCATGGCCAGACAGTCGGAACATGACCGGAAGTCATGGTCGCGCTCCAGACAGTAGAAACAGACGCTTTGGGGGCAGCCACCGACCTCGGACGGCGGCAGGCCTTGCAAGATTGAAACTGAACATCCGTACGTGGCACCAGGAGTCAAGACTCAAAGAAGTAGGACAAAGTCCCGAAAAGAAATTAGTCAAAAAATGACTAGGGTACGTGTTCTTAACCGGATCTGCGCTTGCTGGCGCGGAAAAAGAAAGAACTGACGTCAGCGCGCATGGGTGGCGCCTAAGTAGTCTCCGTGACGTCATCTCGGCGCTTACGACGCCAGCGACGTACGCGGAGCCGCAAGACGCCACCTACCGACGCGCAGGGGTACTGCTGACGAAAAACTTTCCGGATCCAGTCTGACGCCTGGGGATATTCTAAGGTAAGGAATCTATCACTAACGTGTCTCTTTCAGATATATCTGTAAGAAACATTAGTTAGTTATAGATTCCTTACCTTAGAATTACCCCCAGGCGTCAGACTGGATCCGGAAAGTTTTCGTTAGCAGTACCTCTGCGCGTTGGAAGGTGGCTTCGGTCGGCTCCGCGTCCGTCGTCGGCGTCGTGGTCGGCGGGATGACGTCGCGGCAGCTACTTAGACGCCGCCCTCGCGCGCTGTCAGTTCTGTACACGATTTTCCGCGCCACAAACGCAGAGCCATGCAAGACACTGACCACTGGTGCACAAAACTAGGGCCCTGAAAGGATGTCCTTAACCCTAGAAATCAGTTCGCAGAACAGGGAGGATGGGTGGGGCGGTAAGGAATCTATAACTAACTAATGTTTCTTACAGATATATCGTTACCGAAGGTACGTAACTTGTTCATCTGAAAGAAACACGTTAGTTATAGATTCCTTACCTTAGAATAGATACCCCAGCAATACCAACCCCGGTGGTGGGTCTGCGAACCAAGATCACACCAGAAAGTCCTGGAGAAAAGAACGGCCAAAGAAGCCATCTCTCCAGACTTGGCTATCCAGGCAGTAGTGCTTGGTGAACGTGTGCAGCGATGCCCACGTAGCTGCCTGACAGATGTCGCTTAGAGGAACTCCCCGTCCCAAAGCAGTGGTGGCTGCCGTCGCCCTGGTGGAATGGGCGCGCAACCCGACTGGAGGCTCCTTTTTAGCCAAAGAGTAACAGGCCTTGATACACAAGACGACCCACCTGGAGATGGTCCGCTTGTGTACAGCCCGACCTTTCTTGGCGCCCACGTAGCCAACAAAGAGTTGGTCATCCACCCGGAACTGTTTCGTGCAGTCTAGGTAAAAGGAGAGCGTACGTTTTGGGTCCTCTCTCGAAGGATGCGGAGGGGGAAAGAAGGTGGGCAAAGTGATGATTTGGCCAATATGAAAAGATGTAACCACCTTTGGAAGAAAGGATGGACGAGTGCGTAGGACAACTTTGTCCGGATGCATAGCCAGAAATGGAGGCTTAGAAGAAAGAGCCTGGAGCTCACTCACCCTTCTAGCAGAAGTGAGGGCCACCAGGAAAGCAGTCTTAAGTGTCAAGAGACGAAGAGGACAGTTATGAAGTGGCTCAAAGGGAGCACACATTAAAAAGGTTAAGACCAGGTTCAAGTCCCACTGAGGCATAACGAAAGGAACAGGAGGAAAGAGATGAGTTATGCCTTTCAGGAAACCATTAATAACAGGGCACTTGAAAAGAGAAGGCTGATCAGGAAGCCTGAGAAAGGCAGAAATGGCTGAAAGATAGCCCTTGAGAGTGTCCAGAGCAGAGCCCTGCTGGGCCAAAGAAAGGAGGAACAAGAGAACCTCAGAAAGAGGGGCAGAAAGGGGATCCACAGCCTTTGCTGTGCACCATGCCACAAATTTGTTCAATCGGCAGGCGTATACCGTCTTAGTGGAGGGAAGCCTGGCTGCCAAGATGACATCACAGACTTCGGGAGGCAGGTCAAATAACGTCAGCTGCCGCCGCTCAATCTCCACGCAAGGAGGTGGAGGCTGGACAGGTTCGTGTCAAGGACCGTCCCCTGCTGCTGCGACAGAAGATCCTCCCAAAGAGGCAGACGGGTCGGAGGATCGATGGCCATACTGAGTAGCTCGGGATACCATACTCTTCGTGCCCAATCCGGAGCCACAAGAACGACTTGGGCCAGGTCGCGCCTGATCTTCTTCAGCACTCTGGGCAGAAGTGGTATAGGCGGAAAGGCGTACAGAAGACTGCAACTCCACTCACGACGAAAAGCGTTGCCTAGCGAGTGCCGCCTTGGAAATTCCAACGCGCAGAATTGCTGACATTGCGCGTTCTCTTCGGTGGCGAATAGATCTAACCAAGGCTCTCCCAACTGTTGAAAGAGTCCTTGCGCCACCTCAGAGTGAAGACGCCATTCGTGATCCATCATGCACCTGCGGCTGAGCTCATCCGCCCTGGCGTTCAGAGAACCTGCCAGGTGTTGAACCACCAGAGATATGCCCTGATGTTCCAGCCATGTCCAGAGACGCAGAGCCTCTTGACATAGGGTCTACGACCCCACCCCGCCCTGTCTGTTGCAGTACCACATGGCGGTGGTGTTGTCCGTGAACACCTGCACTACTCTTCCCCGGACAGAGGGAAGGAATGCCTTGAGTGCAAGACGGATCACCCGAAGCTCCAGAAGGTTGATGTGGAGCCCGGACTCCGCCGGAGACCAGAGGCCTCTGATCTCCGCCTCTCCCATGTGGCCACCCCATCCCAGAAGGGATGCATCTGTCACCACAGTGTTCTGGTTGGGGAAGGGAGAGAGATCTGCCGCTGGCCCAATTCTGGTTCGTGAGCCACCACTGCAATTGTCGTGCAGTGCCCTCCGAGATCTGGACGCAATCGGACAGGTTCCCCTGATGCTGCGCCCACTGAAACTTCAAGTCCCACTGCAGAGCCCGCATATGCCACCTGGAATGATCGACCAGCAGGATGCAGGAGGCCATGAGTCCCAACAGCCTCAAGGTCTTCCTGACTGACACCCGGGATAGAGGCTGAAAGATCGGAATCATAGCCCGAATATCCCGGACTCGCTGTTCGGGAGGATAAACCCAAAACTGCGTCATGTCCAGAACCGCTCCGATGAAGAGGAGCTTCTGAGAGGGAATCAGGTGCGACTTTGGCGCATTGATAGAGAACCCCAGCGAATGCAGGAGGTCGGCCGTAGTCTGGAGGTGGGAGACGACAGCCTGGGGCGAGCCCGCCTTCAACAGCCAGTCGTCGAGATCGGGGAAGACTGGAACCCCTGATCTGCGCAGATGAGCTGCAACCACCGCCATCACTTTCGTGAACACCCGAGGGGCGTTGGTAAGGCCAAAGGGGAGCACAGTGAACTGGAAATGCTCGCGGCCTACCGTGAACCGCAGATAACGCCGGTGGGCCGGCAGGACGGGGATGTGAAAATAAGCGTCCTGCAGGTCCAACGCTACCATCCACTCTCCAGGGTCGAGGGCAGACAAGACCTGAGCCAGGGTCAACATCTTGAACTTCTCCTTCCGGAGGAAGCGGTTGACGTTCCCCGAGATCCAAGATATGACGCAGGCCTTTGTCCTTCTTGGGTACCAGAAAGTAGTGGGAATAACAACCACGACCTACTTCTGGGACAGGAACGCGCTCGATGGCTCCCTTGGCCAAGAGAGCCGCAACTTCCTGCTGGAGAAGGGACAGGTGATCCTCCGATATGCGATGGTACTTGGGTGGCATGGAGGGAGGGGTAGACTCGAAGGGGAGGGAGCAGCCCCTTCGGACTATTTGCAAAACCCACCTGTCCGACGTGATGGTGCACCAGTGGGGGAGGTGATGGCGAATCCTGCCGGCCACTGGTGTTTGGTGGCCCTGAAATGTCGGACTAGGAGGGCTTGGAGGCTGCGGCGGAAGGGGTGGAGGTGGACTGGCCCGCCCGCTGGCCCCCAGAACCACGGCGTTGGTTCCCACGTCCCCGGCTGCGCTGGGATGAAAAGTTCTGCGCAGGCCTGTGGCTCTGAAGGGAACGCGGTGGGGCACCCCTTCCGTGGCCACGAAAGGGGCAAAAAGCCGACTGTGCAGGGCGCAGGGTGGAAAGACCCAAGGACTTGGCCGTAGCCCGCGAGTCCTTGAAACGCGTCAATGCACTGTCCGCCTTGTCGCCGAACAGGCGACGGCCATCAAAAGGCATGTCCATCAGAGTGTTCTGGACATCCCCCGAAAAGCCAGTCGTCCTCAACCAGGCGTGGCGTCTGATCGCCACCGACGTGGAAATCGTTCTGCCCAGTGAGTCGGCGGTATCCAGCCCACACCGAATGGCGAACTTAGCTGCATCTCTCCCTTCAGCAACAGCACGGGAGAGCACGGTCCGGGCCTCCTCCGGACACTGAGGCAGCACTTGCGCCACCGAGTCCCACACAGAGTGGGAATAAAGGCCCAAGAGGCATGCAGTGTTCACCGACCGCAGCCCTAAGCTGGAGGAAGAAAACAACTTCTTCCCAAGGTGATCCAGCTTCTTGGATTCCCTATCCAGGGGTGCGGTAGGGAAGGCGCTTTGGGACGTTGAGGCTTGGAGCACCAAGCACTCAGGGGAAGGGGGTTGGGGAAGGAACAAGGGGTCGCCCGGAGCCGGGCGGTGGCGTCGGACAATCATCCTATCCACAGGAGCCCCTGTGGTGGGCTTGGACCAAGTGCCCAAAAGGATGTCCGAGATGGCTTCATTAAAAGGCAGCAGGGGCTCCGAAGAGCTCGCTGCCGGCTGAAGTACCTCTGTCAGGAGGTTAGTCCTGACTGCCACCGTAGGAAGCTCGAGGTTGAGAGCCTCGGCCGCCCTACGCAACACCACTGCGTAAGACGCTCCCTCCTCCGTAGCCACGGTAGGAGGAGACAGCATGCCAGGGTCTGGCAAGGTGTCCAAACCAATGGCATCCCCCAGGTCCTCTCTCCAGTCCTGTTCCAGCTGTTCTGTTAAAGGGTCACCTGACCCCTCCCAATCCTCCTCCTCATCCCCTGGGTGCCAATCTGGCCTAAAAGGGACTCCAGGAGTGAACAGGGGCACAAAAACCCCGCTCGGCGCCGGATCCGGCGTCGGTTGACGCCGGTCCAGCTTCGTGTCTTCATCCGGAAGGAGGTCGGAGTCAACGCCGGCCAGGGGGCCGGCCGGCGCCAGGCGCGGTAGTGGTGCTGTCGGAAGCGGCGCTGGCGGAGGTGTAATAAGGTCAACCGGCGCCGATCCGGATCAAGGCCTGGATCCAAGGGGGGCCTGCGATGCTGGGGCCGGAGCCGCTGGCAATGAAGGTCCCGGCCCCCCAGCCGAGTCCGCGGGGCCCGAAGGCACGCCGGCGGGTTTGGGCCTCCCAAAGATGGCATGCATCGCCTCGTAGAACGTACGAAGCTGGGCGGGAGTCGGCCCGGGTCCCGGAAAGGGAGGGAAACCCGGAGTTGGCTCTTCGGGCTCCGCACGCGGAGCCGCGGGAGGGGCACCACCCGCGGGCCTCGTCGGGTCGGCCGACCGACTAGGAGAAGTCGAAGAGCAACGATGCTTCTTCGACTTCTTTTTGTGCTTCGACTTACCCGACCCAGAGTGCGAAGACTTAGATGATTTCGATCCTGAATGGTGGTGGCTCCGCGACTGGTCCCTCGACCTCCCTCTCGACTGGGACCTCGAACCGCGCGGAGCCGACTGTCGACGTTCAAGCAGCTTTCGGGACCGCTCCCGCAAAGCCTTCGGCGTGAACAACTGGCAGTCGGAGCACGACTTGGGGTTATGGTCGTGCTCCAGGCAGAAAAGGCACACGTGGTGAGGATCCGTCACCGACATCAGTCGGCTACAGGAGCCGCAGGCCTTGAATCCTGGCATCCCTCGTGCACCTTACGGAGTCGGAGACTCGAAAAAGACGTCGACAAAAGTCGAGAAAAAGTTAGTCAAAAAATGACTGAGGTACCGCTCTTCCCGGATCTGCGCTGGCTGGCGCGGAAAAAGAAAGAACTGACGTCAGCGCGCAAGGGCGGCGTCTAGGTAGCTGCCGCAACGTCATCCCGGCGACCACGACGCCGACGACGGACGCGGAGCCGACCGACGCCAGCTTCCGACGCGCAGAGGTACTGCTAACGAAAACTTTCCGGATCCAGTCTGACGCCTGGGGGTAATTCTAAGGTAAGGAATCTATAACTAACGTGTTTCTTTCAGATACTGCGTTTATTGTCTGAGTTCCTGAAAAAATGATGTACAGATGGGTCTGTAATCGTATTTATATTAGCTACACATAGGCGTTTCCCTGTTCCTATCTTCCAAGGCATTTTATTGAAAAACAGATGACTTCCAAACACATCCTTCACCTGTAGATACATATAAAACACATAATAGAGGTTACGCATACCTCTGATTCCAGGCCATACATCTCAACCTCTATTTATAATTTATTGAGTTGAAAACCTCACTGGGATTACTCTGGCAAAAATAATCTTGAACACACGAGCTCCTTTCATGATCCTGCATATAGTGCTTAATACATTCTCCATACTAAAGACATTATTTTTCATCTGCTTCAAACTTTTGCTACTTGAATTATTTTCATTAAGGCATAAGTATACACTTTTCTTTGACATAAACTAAGGTAATTATTATGATACAATCTCTCGGCTTGACTTTAGCAGCTTTTACTGCACTGTCCCAGACACCAAATGTACCCTTAATAGGTTTTGCAAACACCTCATCTTGATTCTACCTCGTAATTATGTTTTAATGGTGGAAATGTTGTTTAATAATATATATTTTTCACAAAACAAATCACGATGCGCACACTTCAGGTGATGATGAATTTTTAAAACCTTACAAAATCTGATGCGTGCAGGAAGTAATGCCCCTAACAGGGCGATCCGTCAAAGCCTAACCACACTTCATGCTCGTTTCTAGGCAGACGCCCCTGTGCAACACATGGAGAGAATGATTCTTTACTCAAAGAACTACATTCTATCAAACGTGTACGGTGCTGAATTAATTCTTCTTATATGTATTTTCTCGAAAATTCATGCAGGTGAATTACATTGATTAATTTAATCTAACAATGAATCATTACTGTCAAACTGGGTGTTTTCTGAGGTGCCAAGCGCTCATATAGAATTTGCATGCATGTACTGTTGGACTGGGATTTCGCCCGCGTTGCATTCAAAAGTGGGGATAGACACCCTAGACCCCTAATACAATCCTGAGATTGACAGATACAAGCTACCTGATTGAAGCACACGCCATTCATATCAATTACAGTATGTTAGAAAAACAATCAGAAGTGACAATGAGAAAATTAGATTTCTTTTCTTGTCTTCAGTGGTTGTATTTTATTCTTTTCCGATGATCTTCCTTTAGCCAACACGTGTTTTGTCATTTTATGGGAGATATCCCTACGACTTCGTCAGGGCAAAAAATACGGGTATGCAATGCAGGTTCCACTGTTTGACAGATAAGTGTGGGTAGCTTACAACACAGATGTCATCGGGCACCCTGCCGATGCAGTGGCCATTTCTCTTAAACATGAAGAACAGTAATAGGCCGAGAAACGTACATTTAGAGGTGGGCGAGCCAATAAATTAACAGGGAAAGCAGAGCTAAGGGTCTGACTGGGCTCTAAGAGCCCATGCACGAGCCGAGCCATGAAAATATTTGGCATGTAAATCGTTCAACACACACCACATAAAAATATGATAAAGGCTCTTCAAAATAAAAAAAAGTGTATTCCTTAAACATGCAGGAGCGTTTCAAATTAGTACATCAGATTATATCACTGCATGGAGAGGCATTTTATTAAAGTGACAGTTCTTAAACATAAACTTAAACATAGTCATGTGCCCCCCTCTTTCCCCCCCCACGACGACAATGCTACTACTGAACTAGTGGCCAAGTCAGTTGTCTTGTGAACCATATATGGCCTAGATTCTTACAGTGAGCAACATTATAGTATATTTAAATCAAACACAAGAGAGGTATTTGTATAGCACACAATTTTATTTTAGAATTTTTAAAACACGAACATGACCCAGGTGTATCATAAGGCTGTACAATGCAACAGTTTCATGACGGATAACAAATAGTGACAAGAGTGATGTACTGTAGATTAACAGCAACAGTGTCAAAATCTGAAAAACGGTGCTCAATGTTGTATTGAAGCGGACTACAGAATTTCCAAATCCAATATTTGTATCACTGCTTGGGTGCAGGCTAAGAAGTCGACAGCTAGACCACTGATCTTTCATTTGGGAGGAGTGAAACGAACTGTGTCATGCTGTTTGTTGGCCAGAAGAAGGTTCATGAAAGAGTCTTGTGGACCAAGAGCGATCCTGGTGGAAGCAATGATTTTCGGGTATGTTAGCCACTGGACAAAAGTCGTTTAGATCTGTTGGGTCAGTTTCCTCAGAAGAGATGTCACTTGTCCAATCTTCAGTCATGCTGGGATAGTGTCTTGAGTAAGTGACCTATCGACAATCTTCGTCTAAAGGGTGGAGAGGAGGTGTGATATTTTGTGTGTGCTGAGAGGATTGGGTTGGTGAAGTGAGAGGTGGATTTCAGTGAAGATATAATCTTCTGGACCTCTGATTCAGTGAGGGCTTTGAATTCGCTCCATGCTTCAATTTTTCCTATCTTCTCCTAAAAAAAAGGTGGAAAACATCTCACAGTTCTCTGAAGAAGTGTCCATGACAGTTGTGATAGTGCTGGTCTGGCTTGCTGCTTGATCCTTTTGAAGAGTTTGCCTAGCCGAATTTTGGTGTTGTCGAGTTGAGATCTGAATAATGAGGCTTTGGCATTCAATAGTCACCTCTTGTAGAAGTTTCTTACATCCCTGGGTTGATCAAATGTAAGGAAAAGGATTGTTGCCCCCATCTTCTCTCTGCTTGTCTGCGTTTCCTCCAATCTTCATTTAAGTTTTGGTTGTACCATAGGTGGGGCAATTTCTTTTTAGGTCTTCTGAGACATAGTGGAGCTTCTATCTTCATTGTCTGTAGTTGCCTGGTTGTAGTGAAATGTTAGCTCCTGTGCATTTTGCAGCTCATTTGTAGGTGTGAGGTCCGGTATGCTGAAGGTTATGATTCATTAGGAAGTCTTTTAGGATAGTAGCGTGTGCGTCCTCATCATTATTCCAGTGGAGATTGAAATCCCGAAGAAAGATGGTGTTAAGATGTAGATGTGAGTGCACTGTGATGGTCTGCATTAGTTGTTCGAGGTAAAGCTGGTTTTCTCCTGGTGGGTGGTAGATAAAGTGTAATCTGGTCAGCAATCTCCCTGCTGTGAAGAGTTGGACTCCCATGTAACATGTGGGCAAGTCATCCAGGCGATATTTAGGGAGTTTTGGTGAATGACTGAAATCCCAGCTCCTGGGCGTTCAACCCGATCTAGTTGGCAAAGTCTGGGGGTATGAAGGTATCCATTAGATGGGCAGAGAAGTGACTGAGCTACGTTTCTGTCAGAAATACAGTGTCAAGCCCGAGTGATATGATTGCTTCAGCAATGTCTGTGGCATGTTTGGCCACTGATGTGCAGTTGTGCAGCAAGCATTTTATGACATACCCGGGAGCTCGGGATTGGGGTTGCATGATCTGGGATCGAAATGAGGTTTGTGGGGTTTATTTTGGTCTGCATGTGTTGGTGTTAACAATTATCTGAATGTCATATGAAGGCAGCAGAAGGGTCTGAGAGGCCTCCAGGATTGTAAAGGGGATATAATTGTAGCCCCAGATAGTTGGCAGTGTGATCTCTTTGGTCACTGGGTATCATTAGGTACTGGTATAAAAAGTCAGGGCTTGGTGGGTGATTGTCTTCCAGGGATTGGTGGCACCAGTTGATCCAGGTGCATCTGTATGACTTGCATAGTAAATCTGGTCTCAAAGAGATTTATTAAGATATATTTTAACTCCCCTCTAAGCTTGTTGACTTTGTTTCCTAGGTGACTAAATTGGGAGTGTGGTTGTGTAGTGTAGTAGGCCATATAGTGAGAGAACCAATTGGGATTTCTACTCAGCAGATCTCCGGACCTGGTGAGTAGCCCGAGGTGGGGGAACTCTGGTCAATCTGGTGCCCAATCTGAGAAGGCTCTGTGGTATGGAGGCCATGCTAGAGGCTTGAAGAGTGAGGTTATGGTTGTCATCTTGTGTGAGCCGCAGAGCATGGGCTTCTGCCACCCCACAGTGGGTCAGTAGAATGGGTGGTGCTAGGGGAATCCCAGGTTAGCTGATAAGTAAGGATTGCCCGTGTGAAGAGCGGTGTCCCTATAAGAGGGTAAGGGGAGGAGGGGGATCACTTTTGAATGTTGTGTAAGGATTGTCTGCATGTAGAGTGGTGCCACCGTGGTGGGTAGAGGTAGAAGAGAGAACGATGTTGAGTGTTTTGTAGAAATATTTCCGGGAAAAGAGTGGTTCTGGTCCCAGATTACAGGCAGAATTCCACAGAGGGGCTGTGGTGCGGGCAAAGACGTTATCAGAGAGGGGCGGGATAGCAGGGGGCCCCAGATGAGTATCCCTTCACTGGTGTGCTGGCCCTCAGGGCTGAGAAGGTCATTCTTTGGATTACTTTGGGGATAATCCTCATGGTGAGAGGAGCACAAGCCGAGGAGCGGAGAGGGGGTGGTATTGGAATCTCGGAGCTGGTCTATCCAGGGGTGTGGTGTTTATTGTCACAGATGGGAGGTCAGTAGTTCGGGCCGGTGGTCTTTGATTTAGCAGGGTGGTGGGAGGTCTTGTATGATGTAGCCACCAGGGATGGGAGGTGCCTAGCATCTAGGGGAGCTGTGAGGGATCTAGCATACATGAAGGGTTTTCACGTATCGCATTGCATATCAAAGATCTCCAGATTCAGGTCTGATGCTTCCATAAGAATGTTTACATTCTTGTAGATAGAGATCAACACCTGAGCTCTGAGGAAGGGTGAGGGTGTGATGAATAGTTTGAGTCCATGGGAGATTCTGGTAGCATTTGAGACACATAGGCGCGTGTTCAGGGATTCTCTCCAATGGGTGGTGTGGCGCGTTAAGAATATAAGGTCTGATTTCAGGGCTCCTTTTTTCATACAGAAGTTGATATTAGAAATGAGGGTTTCAGGGAGTTCTTTGCTTTGTTCTTTTGAGCGTTTCTGCTTAAAGTTCTTTGCTGGGTTTCTGGAGTGTTTAGGTGTGTAATCGATTTTAAAGGAGTTTGGACCGGCATTCCATAGTCCTTTGTCAAGTGTAGAGTTGTCTCACCCAGTCATGATTGTGGCTGGGGTGAGTGTTGTTGACAATTACACTAAGCCGATCTTTTCCTTATCAGTGTGTGGATTCAGTGGTACAATAAGTTGCTACCACTTAAACCAGTAATCTAGAGCAAAGATGACACTACTTGCTAGCTGAATCTACTAGGAAGTTTCAATTAATTATCATGATCTGGTACATGGATGGTCATTCTTGTAAGGATTATTAAGTATTAATTGCTCAGAGTGTCGTTGACTTTTAGTGCTTGCTATTTGGTTAGTGTTTCATAAAAGATTGTCTGAGTCTTTCATTGGTTAAAACATGTTTCTGCTGATGAGAGCTCAAAAAATTTAGAGCTCATGTACTCATGCTTTGATTCCAAGAAAAGCGGAGTGCAAGACAATCTTAATTGGTTCAGGCACTAAGTAGATGGTACACTTGTTATCCTACTGATGCTATCTAGAGCCTGGACATGTTTGTTCTATTTGCATTTATAAATCTATCTTAGATACATTTGAAATCCCCATTGCTTTAAGGACAGGCGAACATTTATCTATGCCACGATAAGAGCCACCTGATGATGAGGGCTGGAAGAGGTAGTTACAGTGCTGGGACACGAGGTAAGGTAAGACGTCTTTCATTCTATGGAACCAAAATGTATCAGTAAGAAACAATAGAATCAGCCAACAGAAACACAGTCCGAGTATTTTACTAGACATCATAGTTATGTCCAGCTATTTGAGAGGCGAGAAGTAAAAAGTGAAAGATACCTTTGTCCAGCTATTTTTAAAGTGTGAGATAAAATGTGAGAAACCCTTTTAGTATACCTCTAAGGTCTTGGGTATAGGTTGTATACTTTTCTGTGAGCTATGGCTGTTTCTCAGTAGAGAGTAGGATTGTCAAAAAAAGATTGATATAGTCATTGAGTTGGTAATTTGATCATTCTCATGCACATCGAAAGATGGCAGAGTAAAATATGATATGTAGTATACCTGGTTACAACCGTTGTAATAGGTTATTTGATTGTTCGTAAGCTATATCTATATAGTTTTATATATTTACCTAATTGACGAAAGCCCGCTTCTCATGGGTGTAAGGGAGGGTCGCCCTTGAGAAGTAGCCACCGTCTTTGAGTGGTCTAATTTTTATGGTTTAATCCATTTTATTGAATTTTAGTTGCAAATAATGAACATCACACCCACCTACAACCACTGGCCGGTGGGGAATAGCATGGCTTATACGCAACATTTAAAAGATAAGAAGAGTAGAAGGTAAGAGAAAGAGAGAAGGAGAGAAGGAGGAAAGCCGAGAGAGAGGAGAGAAATGGGCCTACCCATTGCCCAATGCAAGACATAGTAGGGTTCTAGCTAACGTGCGGCGCTGCCTCATCTCGGGGGGGTGTGGTGGGAAACCGCAGGACCCTTAAGTAACGGGGGCAGGTGAGCTCAACGAACTCAGAGGACAAGTAGGCCACCGTGGATCCCCAGGTCTTATCAAACTTGGGCAATGTACGATTAATACCAGCTGTAATCCTTTCCATCCCCACTACCTCCCAAACTCTATGAAGCCAGTCCAGTTTTGTTGGGATGTCTTCCGTGCCTCACTTTGCTAGTAGCACCTGCTTAGCCGCTCCGAGTGCCAAGGTGATTGCCCTCCCCCTGCAGGAGTTTAGGGGGTATGTCAGAGGGTTAGGGAGTCCCAACAGTGGTCTAATTTTTAAAGCGACCTAAGGAGATTTGGATAACCCGTCTGTGAGGTCAGTAATTATTGCATGAATCAGGTGCAAAACGTTCATAGGGTACAAGTAAGACCTATTGATCGCCATGTCATTTATTATGTAGGTTGATTGGGAGAACTCGTTGATGAAGGTGATTTCCCTCTGCGACGTAGCTGCCATCCTGGAATTGTCTAATTTTTATTAAACAAATATGTCCTTTCAGGGGTGCTTTGCAATTTTCTACCTTCTGGGACTCTACGTGTCGATTCCAGTGTATGTTAACAGGGCCAATGGGGGGTGCCTTTGCTATCCCAAGGCCCCTGTGTTGCTGCTGAGATATAGCAGGTGAACCATATGGGTAGGTCAGTGAGGCACAGCCTCTGTCATGGAAACTCCTGTCCTCACTGTTGTAGGCTGCAGCTCTACGAGACAGGGGAGAGCCAAGGAGCGTCACAGTCCTGCACCCAGCTGCAGGAAAAAGGCTGTGCCTCCTCGCCACGCTGTTGGGGTCTGCGGCGTGGTGAGCTAAGAGGGGCCAAGGAGGGTCTCGCTCCAGGACCCGGCCACAGCTAGTCAGCACTGGACTCCCCTCCCATTCGGTAGGCCTCCATCCTCTGTGAGTCATTTCTTTCGCAGTGAGGGGCCTGGGTGGAATGCAATGCTGCACCCTGCTGCCAGTCGGCTCCAGTGGCAACAGAGCTGGTTAGTTCCCATTCAGCAGGTACACATCATCGCTGCTTCGGGTCTTGTCCCCCTCACCCTCTCCAGTGCCAGCGCATACAGAAGCCCCCTGGTCTGGATCCACTGTCCGATAAGGAAAACAGTAATTGCAATTGAACTTATACAGCACTTACTACCCCTGACGAGGCGTTAAAGTGTTTTTCAGTGAGTAGCACGCTACTCCGGAACCCAAAAAGGATTATTAGTGAATTAATATAGGGAGATATGAAATTAATTTGAGCGGTGGACAAGTGAGTTTTATATTTGGATTGAAAAAGGATAGTGAAGGGATAGAAGAGGGAAGGAATTGCATTTATATAGTGCTTGCTACCCGCGATGAGGTGTTGAAGCGCTTTTCGGTGAGTAGCACGCTACTACGGAACCCAAAAAGGATTATTAGTGAATTAGTATAGGGAGATATGAAATAAATTTGAGCGGTGGACAAGTGAGTTTTTTATTTGGATTGAAAAAGGATAGTGAAGTGATAGAAGAGGGAAGGATTTGCATTTATATAGTGCTTGCTACCCGTGATGAGGTGTTGAAGCGCTTTTTTGGCGGGTAGCACGCTTCTACGGAACCTAAACAGGATTAGTGGGGAATTAGTATAGGGAAATATGAACTTAATTTGAGTGGTGGAAATGTGAGTCTGTTAGTTGGATTGAAAAGGATAGTGGATGGATGGAAGGGTCTAGAAAGTGTTTTTGGGAAATCATAGCAGTAGGAGGAGGAGGTTTGGGATAAGTAAATGGGAGATGGAGGGGGGAAGAGACAGAGGGAAGGGTTTAGAAAGGCTTGTTTGGGCGATCTGAACAGTAAACGAGGTTTGAGATGATGCAAGGAGGAGTAGAGGAGGGAAGAGTCTAGAAAGGGTTATTTTGGGGATCATAGTAGTAAAATGGGTTTTCGAATGAGTCAGAGAGTAGGTAGAGGATATACTGAGAGAGGTATAGGGTGAGAAATAGGGTAGTGCACTGGAGAGAGTAGTAGAATGAGGTTTGGGATGAGTCAGAGCGGAGGTAGAGGACATACTGAGAGAGGTATAGGGCGAGATATAGGGTAGTGCATTTGAGATGTAGAATTAGAAGTAATAAATATAAAGATACGCAAGTACATGGAAGGTATATATGTATAGGGAAGGTAATATATGTAGATTTAAGTTGTATTTAATAAACTCAGAATTTCAAGTGTTGCTGTACTTTAAGCTAATTTATTTGTTTTTATAATTTATATATTGTTTTGTAATTCAATAGTGATGCAACTGTAGATAAATAGTTATGATAAAGATCTACTTATTTATGCAGTGACCTATATAGATGTTAAACACAGAACAATATAATCATAAGTAATATGTACATTTGTTAAGCAGAACTAATGAATATCTATATATTTATAAACAATTATTATACACATTTATACAAAGGAATACACATATGTAGGTACACATATATGGTGCAAATAAATATTTATATGCAGAGGGATATGCTGTATATTTATGTTTGAGTATTGTGGCTATGTGGGGAAAAGCCAACTCTTGAGTAGTCTTCTGAAGATGAGATAGTTATCCGTGGATCTTATGTTTGGGGGTAAAGAGTTAACAGCTTGGCTGCTTGAACAGAGAAGGATGTGTCACCTATGTTTTTTGATTGTCTGGTGGGATTTTGAGGCGAGGTGCCAATCTAGAGCGGAGGTTCCTTTGTTGAATGTATTTGGTGATTTTATTCCTGATGAAGAGCAGTCCTTTTCCGTTTATCGCTTTGTGGGTGGTACAAAACAGATTGAATGTGGATCTTCTGGTAACCGATAACCAATGTAGGGCCTTCAAGGCAGGGGAGATGTGAGCTTGTGGCTCTACATGTAGGAGTAGTCTGGCAGCAGAGATCTGAATCAGTTATGGTCTTTTCATAGTTGTTAAAGGTGATCCGTGGTAAAGGCTATTGGCGTAATCGAGTTTAGACAGTAAAAGAGACAGTTGCCTGGACCTTGTATGGAAATCCCAGGTAGGGGAAGATGCATTGCAGAGTTTTTATAGTAATGAAGCTTGATCTTGCTAGTTTGTCCATTTGGGCATTCATTGATAGCTTGGAGTCCATGGTAATTCCAAGGTTTCTTTCTTCCTTAAATACTTTAGGAGGTGTTCGTCAGGTCAGGCGGCGAGTGGGTCATAATTTTTCCAATCGCCACATGCAAGTATTTTCGTTTAGGGAGCATGCAATTTGAGATGGCTCTATGTTATCCAATGATCAACGGCTGAGGCAATTGAAAATTTGTGAGCTTCCAAAGTCTTTGGAGCTTTTCAGTTTAAGAAGTATTTGTGTGTCGAGGGGGCGTGGCTTAGCCGGCTGCAAGATGGCCGCACCTTGAGTGGGCTCTGCCGGCCAAGCCAAAAATCCAACAACATCCTCCGGACCAGCGTGTGCCTCCCGTCTCACGCTCAGTGCCTGTGGCGTCAGTTGATTGCTTTTTCGGCGCTCCTCGGGGCCATTGTTAGGAGGAGGCGGGCTCTGGAGGCGCGGCCCGGGCCTGTGCGCGACCGCAAGGCCTCTCCGACAGCACCACAGCGTCAGTGATCCTGCGTGGCTGCTGAACACCTCGACCGGACTTGTGCCCTTATCCAGTGTCCGGCATCACCAGCGAGGCATCTGTTGGGACAGCGCCTTGGATGACAAGTGAGTGAGGCGCATTTTATTTGTGGCGGAGTGGGGGCGCGGGCGCCGTACCGCGGGGCCTGTGTGCACCGGGAGCCCCGGCCTCCTTTCGGCTGTCTGGGGTTCCTCCCCTCGCTTTCCTTGGGCCCTACGACGGGGGCGCCGCGCCCCCCCTTGTCTCTTCGCTGCAGCCTGCCTCCAGGGTTCGTCCCGCTCCCCGAGGCCTGCAGCTGCTAGCATGACGAGGCACCGAAAGGCAGCACCAGGCCCGTTGCGAGGGCACCTGCTTGCAATTTACACTGAGACTGCCTCTCGCCCAGAGTGTCGCCCCTACAGCCGGCTGTGGGTCTCCGCCTCTGGTTCTTGCTGTGCTCACCTGCGCCTGGGGCATTCCGGCTCGTTGGCCCCCTGGACTCAAGCGATTGCGTGCAGACAGGGCGCATCACATTGGGAGTGCACTCATTGCTGCTTTACGCGAGACCGGCCTGGTGGCACATCGTGGGGCACTCTCTCCTGCTGGTTACACTGGCTCTTCAAAAGCCCCTCTGGCACCTCCTTGATTCTGTTGGCTAATCTCCGACTTGTGCGCCCCCTGTGGGGCAGACTCCCAGCTTTCTCAACTTTGGGGCGCTTTGTGCCTGCGCCGCCGGCGCCCTTCCAGTTACCGTGGATTTGTGGCACCCTCATTCTCTCTTTGCGCCTCTCTCTTAGGCTTCGCGCCCCCGGCGCAACTGTTCCCCACACGGGGCTACCGTTTGCTGTTTGGCGGACCTCCCCTGCTGGCTCTCCTGGCAACATGGGCAAGGTGGACACAAAACAGTCAAAGCTTGCCTTTGAGCAACGTAGGCAGACCAGGCAGGACGACCCAGCTCCTGAAACCAGCGAGCTCGCTACCCAGACCGATCCCGGCGCAACACGTGAGGACGATCTAAAAACGATACTGCTGGACGTCAAGGCCAGTATTGGCGGTATCGCAACCAAACTGGACCAACTGTCCGCCTGCCTCGACACGGTCAAGACCAGAGTGGACAAACACGACTCGCAAATTGCGCAACTCAAGGCGCGGGTGTCGGATGTTGAGAACTCTTCTGCCGGCGACATGCGCAAATTGCTCCAGATGGACAGAGTTTTGGAACTCATAAAAGCCAAGAATGAGGACTTGGAGGCGCGCTCTCGTAGGAGTAACCTCTGCATTACGGGGGTGCCCGAGTCCTCCAACATCGCGAAGATGGAAGACTTTGTCGAAGACTTGCTGCGCGACCTCTTTGGCGAGGTCCTCTCGCCGGTCTTTATTGTGGAGTGGGCGCATCGCTCCTTGGGGGCGCGGCCTCCCCCGGGCGCGCCCGCCCGCCCGATCATTGCCAAGCTCTTAAACTATCGCGACCGCGACGCAGTCCTGCACGCCGCTCGCGAGAAAGGTGAGGTGCGCCACCAGGGGAACACGCTGTCGTTTTACCCGGACTTTACACTGGCGGTGCAGGCTGCCCGCCGGGAGTTCCTCCCAGCCAAGAAGCTGCTCCAGAAACACGATGTAGCGTACTCCCTGGTCTACCCCGCCAAGCTTAGAGTGAAAATGGGAGCGCAGCGCCTCAAATCTTCACCGATCCAAAAGCCGCCTTGGCATTTACCTAAAAACTGGAGAAACAGCACCGCTCGGCGCCGAGCTGCTCACAGCGAGTTGAGGACGGAGGCCTGAGTGATAACGACTGATGGAAACCCGGGATCCTGTTTTTCCTCATTTTCCCCATTGAGCTCAGTTTGCTTCTTTTTTTGCCTCATTGATGCTCCTGGCTCTGTCCTTCTCTCTCCTCTTGTGGTCCATAAATCTTTTTCATTGTTCTCTGCCTCATCGCACCTCCTCCGAGCCGAGTGGTTTATCAGCTCCTTTGGAACTTATTGCCTCAACGCCTGCTGGCTCGTGCCCCCTGGTCCTCTCTCCCCGCTCCTGAACACTACAACGTCCGCAATGGACTGACTTGGGGGACCTTGGCCATTGTTATTTACTGTTCTGATCTCTGGGCATCGGGCCATTTACGAGGTTGCATATATTGGCCCGTTTCTGATTCTTTTTATGGCGGGCTCCGGCTCGTGCAATGCCCCCCTTGGGGCGGGTTGCCTTTATGTGTTTTGATGCTTTGATCATTCTTGTCCGAATATTGCTACGGCTTGGCCACCCTGTCTAGATGGCAGGGGTGTATGCCGGGTGGTCCCACGCCTCCCTGGGATAATTCCCTTGTTCCTTAACATTGCTACCTTTCCTAGTTGGGGGTCCCTGGGTGGTGCGGGTTTGGTTGCTCAACCTAATTGGGGGGTTGGAGTGGGTGGGGGGTGGGTGAAGGGGTTCCTTTCAGGGTTGACGCCTCTTCCGGGAGGCCTGTTTTATTTGTTTTTTTTATTGTTATGCTTTGTATTTGATATGCTATTGCGGCAGGCAACTTCTCATGTACTGCTCTCCATGTTATTCTTCACAGTCACTCTTGCATTCATTTCTGTGCGCTCCGCTATCCATTCTCTCCCTGACACCACATGACTGACACCACGTTTTGGACCTGGAATGTCAGAGGTCTAAACGACTTTCGTAAGGCCCGTCTTATGCATGCTCAACGTATTAGACACCAGGTGGACATTTGCTTTCTCCAAGAGACACACCTCCTCCCTGCGACCGCATCCAGACTGCACTCACGACACTGGGGCGAGTCTCACTCCTCCTTCTATTCCAATTATTCCTGTGGCGTCTCCATCCTCTTTCGTAGAGGCCTTCCCTGGCACACCACTCACTCATCATTGACCCTGAGGGCAGATACGTTATTCTTGCTGGCACTCTCTTCAATCAGTCCCTCGTCCTGGCGGCAGTATATGGCCCTAACTCGGACTCCCCAGACTTCTTTACGCACGTCTGGCAGCTCATCGCCTCCCTGGGACCCCATTCCTTGCTCTGGGGTGGTGATTTCAATATTGCCCCCGCGCATGCGCTGGATCGCTCTGGCGATCGACCCCAGCATCCCCAGGCCACTTCTCTTCTGAACTCCATTATCTCTGATAATTCCCTACTGGATATATGGCGGCACACGCATCCCGATGGGTGCGAGGGAACCTGTGTTTCTGGCTCCCGGGGATCTTGGTCTCGCCTTGATCTCTGGCTCACCACCCGAGATGTCTGCTCCTGGACCACATCCGTGGATCATATGGCCCGCACTTTGTCAGATCACACCCCCGTGCGCCTGCGCTTACGTCTCCCGCATACATGGCGGATGTTCGCGTAGCGCTTGCCCCCTAATGCCCTCCGCAACGCGGTTTTCCGCGATGAAATTCGGACCGCCATTATTGCTTATTTTGACCATAATGTGGGCTCGGTTGATTCTCCCTCTACCCTCTGGGAAGTGTTTAAAGTTGTAATCCGGGGGGCATGTATTGCCAAGCAATCTGGGGTTCTGAGATCTATCCGAGGCACTCTTGAGCACCTGGAGAACGAGATTAAAACCTTGGATCTCCAGCAGTCCCACGACCCCAGCCCCGCTACCCTTGCACTGATCAGAACCAAACTCTCCGACTTCCATGAGGAGGCCGACAGGGAGATTGCCTTTTTGGGCAGCGAGGCGCGGGCTCGCCGGCATGGCGAGGGCGATCGTCCTGGCAAGACTCTCGCCAATCTCCTCAGGCAACCGCACGCCTCCTCCTAAATTACTGCCCTGCAGGACAGGGCTTCTGGCAGAACGACATCCCCTACGGAAGACATTGATCGAATTTCCACTTTCTACTCTCAGTTATATTCCGCTGGTGAGGCACCCCCACGCGCTGTCCTGGACCAATACTTTGACACCATTGAGCTCCTGTGGCTGAGTAACAATCACCGAGCCTACTTTGACGAACCCTTTACTCAGGAGGAGATCTCCACGGTTATTGCGGGGCTCCCGGGCGACAAGGCCCCCGGTTCCGATGGTCTCACTCCTGCTTTCTACAAGCAATATGCTCCTCTCATTGTTCCGCACCTGGCCACCATGTACAACGACTCACTCGAACGTGGAAGTTTCCCCCCTTCTCTCCGCGAGGCTCTGCTCACCCTTCTTTTGAAGCCGGACAAATCCCCCGAGTGTTGTGACTCCTACCGGCCCTTGTCCCTTATCAATACTGATAACAAAATCTATGCCAAATTACTTGCCTCCCGTCTTCTCCCCCTCATGTCCCTAATTGCTCGCCCGGATCAATCCGGCTTCATCCCGGGGCGTGCCACCTCCCACAACCTTCGGACCATTTTTTCTGTCCTCCACCAGATCAACCCCTCTCTCCAGGCTGTGGCGGCATTCTTAGATACTACCAAAGCATTTGACACCCTTGAATGGCCCTTCCTTTTTTATCTTCTCCCTCGCTTGGGTTTTAGCCCAGATTTTGTTTGCAAGATTCGTCTTCTATATTTACTCCCCACGGCTCGCATTAGAGTGAACGGGCAGGTCACTGACCCCATCCCCATTTCGCAGGGCACCAGGCAGGCGTGTCCTCTATCGCCCATGCTATTTGTCATCGCTATGGAGCCCTTAGCGGCCCATCTCCGGCAGCATCACACTCAACGCAGCATCGGTTTTTCGGCTCGTGCCCTCGTCACCTCCATGTAAGCGGATGATGTCACGATCTACGTCCGAGATCCCCAGATTAATCTCGTGCCCATGACCAGGGAGGTGGTGCGATTCGGTTGTCTATCCGGCGTCCAAGTTAATTGGAGTAAGTCGGTCCTCTTTCCCCTCATGGATGCTACCAAGCCTTTCACTCCTGACAATCCTTTTGTATGGGCTTCTGGCCCAACTAGGTACCTCGGTATTTGGCTGAGTAGAGATCTGGACGAACTCTGGAGGTCCAACTTCGGCCGGGCAATGGACTGGCTGGAGACCAAGCTTCGTATTTGGCAAAAACTTCCTTTATCGCTCGCGGGACGCATCGCCATTGCTAAAATGGTGGTGCTCCCAAAATTTTTATATCACTTTTTAAACATCCCGGTCCTCCTCACGTCGCAGTTCTTCCGTAAGCTGCGCTCCAACATTATCACCCTGATCTGGGCCGGTCGCCAGCCACGAATTGCCTATGATATTCTTACGCTGCCGCTGGTCAGTGGCGGATTGGGCGCACCGGACTTTAAGCTCTATGAGCTGTGCGCCCAGGCTAGCTTCCTCCACTTTTGGCTTCATCCCGCGCCCTTCCAACCCCATGTGGCTGTCGAGGCGGATCTTGCTGCCCCTTGGCCACTTCAAACTGCGCTTTTTCTCCCGCCGAAATCTTCGCGCCACGAGATAGACACGGTCGAATGTCTGCGTTGGGCTTGGGACGGGCTGCGGAAATTCACCGGCGCCAACACATTGTACGCCCCCTCCATGCCCCTTGCGGTCAATCCGGCGTTCCCACCGCTGCAAACAGCTGGCATGGCCCGCCGCGCAGCCCTCTTGGGTCTCCACACTATGGCGGACGTTTAACCCGATAACGCGTTCTTCAGTGTTCGTGATAACATTACTCCTTTGGACAAACTACTGTATTATCAGATCCGAGCGACCTGCTAAGAGGCAAACCCCGCGTTCCCTCAGGCCCCCCCAAGTTAATGTTGCCCTTGAATTTGTTCACACCTCCACCTCACCGCGCAAGATGGTCACTAGACTATATGCCCTCACACTAGCCGCATCCTCCATTAGCACTGAGCGAGCCCGTACCGCTTGGAGCACAGACCTGGGCAAGGATATACCTCATGAACACTGGCTATACTGCTGTAATCAGACCAAGCGCCTTTCCCCCAATTATCGCCTGCGCCTCATACATTTTAAATACTTGCACCGCCTCTTCCGCTCCCCCATGTCCTTGCATAAGATTGGTCTACTCGATCACGATAGATGCGCAAGTTGTTCTGCTCCTAGTGCAGACTTTGCCCATCTGGCGTGGCTCTGCCCCAGGGTTTCCGCTTTCTGGCAGGGTGTATGTGCAGCCATTAGTGACATCACACTCGAACGTGTTGTCCCCAACCCCCTGGTGTGTCTCCTGGGATATGTTAAACACACGTCGGACACCAAACGCAAACTCACCGCAATGCTCCTCGTCCTCGCAAAACGCAGGGTGTCCATTCACTGGGGGCGCAAACCGGCGCCCACGGTTAAAGACTGGTTGGGTGATGCAGCCCGTTGCCAGACCTTGCTGGGCGAATTCTGGGAGCTGATGCCAGCAGATCCCCAGACATATGGGCTCCTCTCATTTCCTACCTACACCGCTTGGCTGCTTCCGCTGACACACTATCTAATTCCCCCAGAACTGCGATGCTGGACACTAGGGTAAATGTAGCTGAACCTGCCCCCCCATTGAGTCCACCCCTGATTGTCTCTCCTGCTGAGCCTTGATCACCGCCTTTCTGGGATTGAATTATGCGTTCTGTTTCTTCTGGCCTGTTTTTCTTGTTTAATGGCAAGAGCTGTGACTGTGGCGTAGATGGGATTACCTTCTTTGTTGCAATAGCACGGTCTGCCTCTTTGTCGCAATAATAACATGTAGAGTGGTAAGATACTTTTTTGTTTTTAGCCCGCCATCTTCTTATGTTGGTGTAAAGTATATGCATGTGCCCATGCATATTGTGACATTGCCGCAATGATAATTTGCAATGTATGGTGAGTTCTTTCTCAATAAAGGTTTTAGAAAAATAAAAAAATAAAAAGTATTTGTGTGTCATCTGCACAGTTATAGCATGTGAGGTGAAATTCATTGATCAGTGCCGGTAATGACTTCATGTAGATGTTGAAAAGCATAGGTGGGATGATAGAGCCTTGAGGGACCCCTGCTTTTGTGAAATAAGGTTTGGATGAGAAAGGGGGGGTATGGATGACATTAGTTCTGTTTTGAAGGTAGGTTGTGATCCAGTTGAGAGAAGTCACCTCTATGCCGGCTTCATAGAGTCTTTGTATTAGAGTGCCAGGGTCAACCGTGTCAAAGGCATGTGGGAGGTCCAAGAGAAGTAGTGCAGTAACCCTGTTCCGGTCAACTGTGTTCTTAAGGTCATCCCAGATGGCAATGAGGGCTGAATCTGTGCCTCTTCCTGAAGGGAATCCTGTTTGGAAGTCTGAAAGTATGTAATTATCTTCAATGAATTGTGACAACTGGGCAAATGCTGCTCTTTCTAGCAGTTTGCCCAGAAAAGTTCCACTTGTAATTGGTCTGTAGTTGTCGGGGTTAAGTGGGTCCAGGTTTGTTTTCTTTAATAATGGGTCTATGTATGACTTTTTTTAGATCTTCTGGAAATATTCCCATAGTTAAGGAATTGTTGATGATTTTTCTTACTGGTGTGGCAGCAGAGGTAGTTAGAAGAATTTTCTTGAAGGTTTGTGGTGGACACATGTCAGAAGGGCTGCAGGACCAGGTCCACAAATTCATTGTGTGATATTTGTTGGAAGGAATGAAGAGGCTGCGGTAGCCTACTCTTGGAGGGTTTTTTTGGAAACTGGTTGGTGCTGTTGGTTTTCTTCGTTTTAAATAGGAGTCCAAAGTGTCTGCTTTGGTCGTGTAATGATGTGCCAGTTTGTCTGTGAATTGTTCAGTATTGGGATGAGCTCCTTCTAGGCAAACTGGTTTACGAAATTTGAATGAGAATTATATAGAATTCTTTATTTGCACATTTAGCATTTTGAATTTTGCTTGAATAGTATTTCTTCTTAGCTTTTTTGATTGCTGACTTGTATAATCCGTTAAGTTTCTGTAGGTGAAGTATGTCTTGACTGATGTTTATTTTGAGCCAGGTGCGTTGCAGCTTTCTAATTTTCTGTTTTATCTCTTTTAGCTCTGTATTTCTACAAGGTGCCTGTTTTCTTTTGTTCTGTTCTTAGTGGTATTAGGACATCAAAAGCTTCCTGTAACCACTCATATAGTTTTTGAACTGAATTTATTGTGTCTAGATCTGTACTGAATTTTAGTTGTTTCTCTAAGCGTTCAAAATTGAGTTTGATCCACGGTCGATAGGTGGTTGCATGTAAGGTGGTTTTAGGTGTGTTGTTTGTGTTGTTTTATGTTGGAAGGCAAGCAAATGGTCTGACCATGTGAGTGGAGTAATTGTTTGAAAGATAACCAGTTCTGAATTTGCAAAAATGACATCTAGGAATTGTCCGGCGATGTGTGTGGGTTTGTGGACGATCTGATGTAGGTTCAGTGCGTCTAGTCCGGTGATGAATATTTTTGGACGGGCCATATTGGGTTTGTCAAACCAAATGTTTAGGTCATCAAGAATGCATAGGTTGGAGTGTAGTGTTATAAAGTTTAAAAATGTGTCTAGACGTTTGTCTGGGAAAGTTGCATTGCTAGGTGGAGGTCTGTAAAGGAGTAAGAAGTTACAGGAGGAAGATGGTGTATGGTTCCATCTGGAGAAGAGTGCCTCACAACCTTGCTTGGAGACGTCTGCTTTAGTGATTTTCAATGTTTGCTTGAATACAACAGCTAGGCCACCTCCTCTTTTGCCTATACGATTTTGTGTGGTAGTTTGATATCCTAGAGGATTGGCTTCATGCAACACTGGAGCCATGCCATCTCCTAACCATGATTCAGTTATGAAGAGTAAGTCAGGTTGTGTCAGTGAGAAGATTGTAGATGTGATGCATGTTTTTTTAGAGTGATTGAGTGTAGGAAGGTAGGATCCTTCTAGCATGGTTACCCCCACATTTTGCCTGGTGTCAGTATGTTTTGACTTAGTGACTGGGACCCCAGTCACTGTGCTTTCTCCCTAAATCAACCATGGTAAGTACTTCTGTACATCCCGAATTGCCTACTGATGTAACCTTGTAAGTCCCTAGTATATGGTACTGAGGTACCCATAGCATAGGTACTCCAGGGGTCTCCCATGAGCTGCCGCATGTATTGGGCCACCCATGTGAGTCCACTTAAACTGTGACTACAGGCCTGCCATTGCAGCCTGTGTGAGTTGGTGCTCGCCCCTCTCACGACAGATATTTCCTTATATCTGGGGTCACTACCCTTAAAACCTATAAGTCACCCCTATGGCAGGCTCTTCAGTCCTGAGGGCAAGGTGCTTGGTTATAAATGTGAGGGTGCCCCTGCATGAGCAGGACACCCCTACAAACCCCAAAGTCGATTTTCCAGGCTTTGTAAGTGGGGTCAGCCATTTTAATACAAATAGTGGACATCAGTCATTATGAGGTATCTAATTAGATAGTGGCTGCACCAAACCTGGTCATGTTTGGTATCAAACATGTTGGAATCATACCCCAACACCGATTCCAGTGTTGGAAGTATGATCCCATGTACTGGGGGGCCCCCTTGGGGTACCCCCCTGTACTAACGGTGACAGTCTTTCAGGGTCTGACAGCAAGCTAGCACTGCTGCCGACCACAGGCACGATTCTGCCCCCTGCTGCTGAGCCAAACTTGAGCTGGGGAAGGTAGGACAATAGGCTTCCTGTCACAAGGCGGTGTGACCACCTCCCAGACAGGACTTCGCATATAGGGCTGAGATGGGGGCACGTGCCAGCGCCACCAGAATCCTTTGAAGGGCACATTTCGTGCCCTCCTTGCATACTCCACTTTGAGCCAGTTCAGGGAGCCCTTGGCTCCTGCTCTGGTGCAAAACTGGACAAAGAACATGGGAGTATCCTCCCCTTTGTCCAGCCTCTCCTCTAGGAGGGACCACTGTGTCGTTCCAACCCTTTTCCTAGGGTACTTAAGGGCTTACCTGAGGGTGGTTCCTTAGATTCATCGTGGGACAAGACCCAAGCCTGAAAGCACATCACTCTTCGACCATCTGGACACTGGGACTTTGTTGAACTTCGCCTGGAACCGAGACTGCATCAAGGAAGACTCCTGCTGCACCTCGTCTGTGTTTCTTTCAGGACCTTCAACAGACCTGTGGGCATCAAGGACACCTGAAGTCCCTCCCTTGGAGTGAAGAAGTCATGCCCCTGCATCTGCAGGCACTGCATCAAAGCTGACCAGTCTGCTGCTCCTAATGTCTCACTGAGTTCGAAAGGCTCAGCAACACAGGTGGTGATTCTGCAACTCCCTCGAGGCCAGACCTGTCTTCTCTGCCATTTTGAGGCCAATATCCCTCGTCGGAGCCGCTGGGACCAAACCCCTGTGGACCGCGTCGCCTGGCCATTGCCAAGGCTTGCTGGCTCTGCAGTCCAGAGATCTTTGGGCACCAAGAAGCTCCAGCATCTCTTCCTGCCAAGTACAGCATCCTCACCGCATCCTCTGCACCATGGGCCTTCCTTCTTGGTTATCTGCTAGAGGTCCTCTTGCGACTCCTATGCCTTTGGCCTGTGGGTCCTCCTGAGGGTCTTCTCCTGCTTTAGTGGGCTCTCCTGCTTGCTCTGAGCCTGCTCTGACTCTCCTGCTTGTGGCGAGTCCCTTGGACCTTGCTGGTCCCAACGTTGCTCCTTCTTCACTCTCAACGCCAGTTGCAGCTACCAAGGTTTGTTGGTCTCCCGCCAGACACCGACCCCCTGGTCCTAGACTTCCGATGTGGGACAGCTCGTGCATGGCTCCTGGTCTTCCTCAGCATTGACTGGCCTCACAGCTGCAGCGACTAGATCACCATCAACACTTCTGAACCGTCCGGCATTGGAGGGCATTGCTCTCCCATGCCTCCTGGTCACCTCCAAGTGGCATAGACTCTGTTCCCTCTGCTTACAGGTTCTCCTCTTCAAGAATCCACCCTTGGATTCCACCAGACTCTTGCACAGTCTTCTCCAGTGGCATCTTCTTCGAAGTCCTCCATTGTGGTCTACGGCGGTTTCCGACGTCACTTCACACCTATGCACCGACTTCTCTGGTGTAGGTATCCACGGATGGGGTGGCTCTCCAACCTTCTGTCTTCCACGGGGCTTCTTCGGGGTCCACTAGGAAGGGTCCTTCTTCTTAAAAACTGCATCTGCGACTTTCCCGTTGACTTCCATTGGACACGCATCTGTGTTCCCACTCTGCACACAGCCTCTGTGGGGTTCCTGGGTACTTACCATGGGTGGTTCCTTGTGTCTCCAGCTCCTCTGAGTCTCCTGGTTGAAGTCTCAACTTCGGTCGCAGTTTGCATTCCACTTTTTTAGTATATGGTTTGGTCTCCCCCTGGAGACCACTGTATTTTGTGCTACTTACCGTATTTACAATTGAAGAATTGTGTATTTGTGCTGATATCTCCGGGTAACGTTAGTGGGTGTTGTGTAATAAATAGACATCTTTTTTATATATACACACTGTGCAGTTCTTTTTCGTTTAACCTACACTACATGATTAAACTGGTAAAACAAGCTGCTTAACACTCCTTCAGATAAGTCTGAAGATTGCTCTCCACAGCTACCACTTTAAGAGATTTCTATGGTTATCAAAGACCACTAAAATCACCATAAGAGTTGCCTGGATTAGTGAAAGGTGCATCACTTAAATAAGTGTGGACCCTATACTAAGCCAGCCTCCTACATCGAGAATTTATTAGTAGGCAGTTTAGAGAATGTGTTTTGGTGATGGTGTGACTTTGTTTTGTAGAAGAGTGAGCAGCATTTTGTGGACTTGTAGCAGGTGTGTCCTTAGTGCTGGTATTAGCTGTATGAGGATAGCAATAGTGTAGCTGTTCTGTATCATATTCCTCGTCCAGCAGGCTAAGAAGGCATTTTGACGGGTCTGCGTGTGTAGGTGGTGGAGATGATGGTTGGGAGTGAGTTGGTGAGCTGTGTTGTTTTTGTAGAGTAGCTTTGTTGTGCAGTAGACATGGAAATGCAAAGTTGTGAAGAGTGGCATGTTGCTTATTTTGTGTGCGTCTGTTTGGGATGGAAGGTGTATGAGTTAGGGGTGGTGGTGGTGCAGCATGTGGATCATGTTGTAAGGTTCTAAATTGTCCAATGAATGAGAGGCGGTTAAAATAGAGTTGCTGTATTCGTGTTAGGTGTGGGGGAAGAGAGAAAGCTTGGCAGTGGAGTTAGTTTAGGGTGTAGGGAGTGAATGTGTTTCTAGTTTGTGATGGAAAGTATTACGAGGTAGTGTGAGTGTGAAATTTTGGTGTGCTGGTGTGAGTGTTTGTTTTTGAGGAGAAGTGAGAGGAGGTGATGATGTATTTGTTTTCTGAGAAGCATTTGTATGTAAATTATTGTTGGAGAGTGGAAGCTGAAAGGTAAAGGGGGTGGTGATGTGTTTTGGAATAGAGTGTATGCGGTGTGTGAGAGGGAATGAACAAGAGTTAAGAGTGTTTGTGTTAGATTTGATTGCTAAAAGAGGTAATATGTGTGGTTCAGTGGAGAGTAAGGGTTGTATGGTTGTGTTTTTTGGGTAAAAAGAAGAGGAGGGTGTTGGTGGACGAAAAGATGGAAGGCTGAGTATAGGTTTGTTGGTGACAGAAAGGAAGCATAGTGGTATAAAATATTTGCCTAGGATCACACAATTTGGTCACGCGGGAAAGCAGGGATAAATCACAGGTTTTCTGATTTCGCATTGTGCCATTTAGTGGGTATCTCTTCCCATCTCCTGTTTTACCTCAAAGGTTAAAGTTTTCTTTAATTTTTGGGGCATTAGGTTAGAGGGTGGGTGGGAGTAGGAAGCCACATGAAAGCTCGAATCGTTTTGGGCCCGAGGATCTAAGAGGACTTCGAGCTCAGGCAGTCAGGTCAGACACCTGGCTCAAGCTTTTAGTGGCTTGCCCACCTTTAGGTCCTACTGTAAGCATAGCCTAGTGTAACAAACTGACAGCATTAGGCCCAGGCGAAATTTAAATTACGCTGGGAAAGGGGACGCGGTGACTGGGAGAGGGTCCACCCAACTTCATTACATCTCTGAGGCTCTAAAAAGCAGAATATGTTCTGGGATCATCAATACCCCTAGCACGTTCCCTACAGGAAAAGGCAGGTAAAATCATGACGCCTGGTGGCCAGCTAGTTCGCAATGGAAGCACGAACACTAAACACTCGTACCATCATGAAAGATCAAGCCGCACTCGAAAAAAAATATCTCAAATTAAACCTTTGAAACTAAATCAGTGAAATTTCACAACCATGTCAAATCATGGTGAGGATTAACTGAAGCAAGCCTAGGACTAATCCCAAAACGATAAACCTTGCGGAAGAGTGAGCATGTGGGAACATTCTTGTGACTCAAAACTAATATACTCATGATTAAATTCTGTGCCAACATCATTAAGAATCAACACACTATTCTAAGTGGCCAATTGTTTTTGGAAAGAATATAAGCAACAACTTAATTCTGTTGATTCGTTACTACCACAGGAACATATCAGATGGGAACGTTGTGTGAAACGGCCAGAACATGTTCATTAGGGAAAGGAGCAAATGGCACCACAGAGCTTAACAAATATATGAGAACTAAAACTGTTTGTAACATTTCGTTTCTTACACAAGCTGATTCTTTCCAAATGCTCAGATGATGAAAACGGCATTCTGCAGAGTATTGGCAGTGCTGTGCACATGCTGGAAAGACTTTTGCTTAAAACAGATGACATCCCTGACGGTGTGCATTTCATCAAATACGATGTACTGGCATATTAACAAACAGCTTATTGTGATTGGCTTGCTTCTTGTGTTTGCAAATAATTCAGCACATGGAAATAAACCACTGCAATTCAACGGATGTGTTTTGGAAACCACAACATAGCAGCTAGCTTTTGTGGGAAACTGAAAGGGGTAAGAAAATGTCAAGTCACGAATTTTAAGTGGGAAAATAAACTATTAAAAAAACAAAATTATTTGTGTATTCAAAGACCAGATCATCTCCTCTTCGTGTGCCTAGAATATGGGGGTGACTTGTTCATTATATAATCACCATTCATTTTATTTCAATTCCTCTCCCTTGGACTTGAGGTGTCCGTGTGTACATTACAGAAGGACTTGATAGATATAGGGCAGATTATTTGAGGAGTTCCACCAAAAAGCATCTCATCCCGGCACTCTCGCCGATCCATGGCTTCTTTCTTCATTTTGCAGAAGCCTCCATTTAAGTAAGAACTCAAGGAACGAGCAATTTAGCTTCGCACTTGGGTTGAAGGTAAAGGGAAAACCAACGGCACACAAATCTGGTACCAGATAGGTATTGATCTCTACATGTGCGACTGTCACCATGAGTTGCTCAGGTGTGTCTGACAGCACATTCAAGTCTGAAAAGATGCATCCCATTACTAAACAAACAAAAGGTAATTCTGCACAGGATTTAAAATCTGGATAGGTGCCACGTTCCTCAATTTAGTTCTGTAGTACAATGCAGGACACATTGGGACAAACATTTGCGCAAAAGCCTCATCTGGCCTGTCGAAGTGAGACTCAAAAGCAGCTTGAATCTAGCTGGTCAAGTAATAACCAGAAGTCCACTGAAGAGCTGAATTCCTTAAATCCAAGACCCTACTGACTTCTCCTGGCTGCCGCATGTCCTCTTAAGAAGAGCGAGACATCCCAATTCCTGGGTGATACCATATTCTTTGTTAGAGCTAGCCAATTATATCAGTGCATCAAGAAGCAATGAATTAATGGAGGCTCAACATGGTCTTGTCGCCTATGGCCCTGGGGACAGCGCCCACCTCCACAAGGTCGGCTCCTGCTATGTCCCGGGGTGCCCATCCGCGGGACATAGCTGTTTGCTATGGCTTAGCGGGAGATTTACCGCTCCTGCAAGCCATAGCCAACTGTGCTCACTTTCAGCAAGCGACAGCATTGAATTTTTTTTTTTTTTAAAAGGTCGGGCCCAGGGTATGGGGGTCCTTGTGGCTGAAATCGGCAGGGGATAGGTGCTGCGCGGTCCCCATCCCGCATTCAAAAAAGGCCTTGCCCTGGGGGATGGTGTCCCCAGGGCCGAAATTAGCCCAGGAGAGGGGCGGTCACTCGGCCTTCTTCCCTGAATAAATTGTTAAAAAACGTTTTTAAAAAAAAAATACTGGCAAGTCGCCGGAGGCCCCGCCCCCTTTCACCACCCCTCTGCAAACACGCCTCCTGGCGCACAACTTATTGGGATATGAAGTCCTCCTGTCTGCTGAGGGTCCCCGGGGGCCAACAAGCCCTCCTGTTACCTCCAGTAAGTCCCAAACAGTGGGACTGCTGAGAGGTCTTCGGAGGCCACGCCCCCTTTCTTCACCACTCTGCAAACGCGCCTTCTGGTGCACTACTAGTTGTGGGATGAAAGTCACCTTGGGTGCAGAGGGTCCTTGGTGGCCAACTAGACCTCCTGTTACCTCCAGTAAGTTCCAAACAGTGGGATTGCTGTGAGGACTTCGGAGGCCACACCCCTTTTCTCCCCCACTCTGCACATGCACCTCCTGCCACACTGCTGGTTGGGGGATGAAGTCCTCTTGGATGCTGAAGGTTATTGGGGGCCCATAAAGTACCTCCAGTAAGTGCGACACAGCAGTATTCCTGAGAGCTGATCGGAGGCTCGCCCCTTTTCTCCATCAGGCTGCAAACGCGACTACTAGTAAAAAAAACATATAAATTAAAAAACCAAAGGTTACAGGGATGTTAAAATTTGGAAATAGAACTTGAAAAACCTTAAAAATGCACGTAAAAACCCAAACTTTAAAGGGACTAAATATATAAAAATATATATTTTTTAAACGTAGAAATTCAGTGAAAAAATGCAAAAGTTACAAGGACGTTACAGTTAGGCTCAGATTTCACTCGTACAAAACCAGTGAAATTCAGCAGTTATAGTTACTTGAGTTAACTATAACTTATGCCCACGCAATGCACTGCTTATGACCTCACAAATTATATCACTCATGACATGGTCAGTGACATCACTGATGACATCATCCACAGAGCCACTCACACCCTCATACAACCTCTCATACACCCACTCACACACCTGCACACCCACTCACATACCCATTTACAGACCCATACCAGTACTCACACACCCACTCACGGCTCCATAGAGGCACTCGCACACCCACTCACTCACTCGTACAGCCACTCACACAACTAATCACTCACCTATACAGCCACTCATACAGCCAGTCACTCACCCGTACAGCCAGTCACATAGCCACACACTCACCCATACAGCTACTCACACACCCACTTATTTACCTATGCAGTCACTGACACACCCACTCACTCACCCATACAGCCTCTGTGAGTGGCTGTATAGGTGTAAGTCTGTATGTGAGTAGCTGTATGGGTGAGTGTGTAGATGTGGGAGTGGCTGTATGGGTGAGTGAATAGTTGTGTGAGTGGCCGTATGAGTGAGTGGGTGGGTGTGTAAGTGGCTCTATGGAGGAGTGAGGGGTTGAGTACTTGTATGGGTCTGTGAATGGATATGCGAGTGGTTGTTTGATTGAGTGTGTGTATGAGAGGTTGTATAGTGGTGTGAGTGGGTGTGTGAGTGGTTCTGTGGATGGTGTCATCAGTGATGCCGTTTGAGATGGCATCAGTAACGTCACAGTGATGTCACTGACCATGGGCATGAGTGATGTAATATGTGAGGTCATAAGCAGTGCACTGCGGGGGCGAAAGCTATAATTACCTCTGGTAACTATAACTGCTGAATTTCAATGGTTTTTACAAGTGAAATCTGAGCCTAACTATAACGTCCCTGTAACCTTTGTTTTTTTCAGTCAATTTCTAAGTTTTTTTTAATGTTAAGTAAAATGCCCATCGAAATGCACAGTGGGGCGGGGGGTTGAACGCAGGGCCTGGCCTGGCATTGTGCTACTCCCACCCAAGCTTGCTGCACCTGCTCCTCCCTCTTGCCATCCATTGCCCAGGTCCATGACCCTGCTACGTCATTACAGCCATGTGTGGCCGTTGTCCTGTCACAGCCCTTCCCGCCTGCCCTAAACAGTTAGCTTGCTGCCCAACCACCTCCTCCCTACCTTCTGTTGTCCGAGTCCATGCAACAGTCCCCTCCCTCCTGCCCTGCATGGTCCGATGTGCTGCCACTGCCCTCCAATTAGCTTGATGTCCTTGCCCACTCCTCCTGCCCTCCATTCCCAATTCTATGCCCCACCATTACCCTCTTGCTTTGCATCTGTGTTTAGCTTGCTGCACCTACTCTCCTTCCCCCCTGCCCTCTGATGCCTGTGTGCATCGCCCTGCTCCCTCCTTTCTAGTCTGCAGGATTTATAAAGCACATGGCTGCCCAACATGCCTTCCCAGCGCTAAGCAGAGAGCAAGAGAAGAAGATGTTATGTTATTCGAACAGAAATGTTTTTAGCACTTTTCTAAAAGAAAGCTTGGATTCAGTCTTCCTTATCTGTAAAGGAAGGGCATTGCACAGCTTAGGAAGATGAAAGCAAAGGAGCGGCTGCCGGCTCTGGCTTTATTGAATCTTGGAACAACAAGACATTGCTGGGTGGAAGATCGCAGATGCCTTGTAGGCTGATGAAGTGTCAGAAGGTTTTGAACCAATATGGATCCTTTGTTGTGCATTGCTTTGTGGGCCAAACAGAGCACTTTGAAGTGTATCCTCTTTTGCTCCGGAAGCCAGTGCAAAGAGGTTCTGGTGACTGTTACTGGCTGAAACGTAGGAAGGGTCCGCACTGTAAGTACTGCCGCATGTTGTATCATTTGCATCCTTTTAATATCTGATTTGGGGCTGCTAGATATAAGGAATTTCCGTAGTCTAGGCGAGAGATAATTAGTCCTTATACTATGGTTGGAATCCGGCAGCCACATCAGTAATCTCCTGAGAGTTCAAAGAAGGCCAAAACAAGTGGCCGCTAATTTTTTCACTTGTGTTGCCATGGTGAGTCCCTCGTCGATCCAGACCCTAAGACTTTTCACCTCTTCCTTAGGGGTGGGTTTACTGCCCATGCATATCGGCCACTTCAGGTCTAGCTATTGCGCATGATTTGTTTCTGCTAGCAGCACCTCTGTTTTATCTCCATTAAGTTTGAGGCTGCTGGCAGCCATCCAGTTTACTACATGATTCAGACATTTGTCCAGGAGGACGGAGGTAATGTCAGTTTGTTGCAATAAGACTTATAATAATTTGAGTGTCGTCCGCCTAAGAAATCGCAGCAAAGCCATATTTTTTGATAATCTCAGCCAAGGGACATACATAAATGTTAAAAACTGCTGGGCTGAGAGAAGACCCTTGCGGTACCTCACAATTCCAATAGAAGATGCTAGATTGTTTATCCTCGTCAATAACCTGACAGGTTCTTTTTTGAAGGGACGCCGCCAATCACTTTAGCTCTGTTCCAAAGAGTCCTGCTTGTGCCATTCTCTTGATAAGTGTAGGATGAGAAACCATATCTAAAGCGGCACTCAGATTTAAGAGAATGAAAGCCGCAGATCCTTCATTATCGAGCATAGCTCCTAAATCTTTTGAGGCAGCTAAAAGTACTGTCTCAGTACAGTTTCCTACTTTGAATCCAGTTAGGGAGGGGTGTAAAATATTATTTTCCTCTAAATATCTGGCCAAAGTTATATTTACAAGTTTTTCCAGGACTTTGCTTGGGCCTGGCAGTAGGGAAATTGGGCAGTAATTTCTATTTAGCAGAGGACTGGCATATGCCTTTTTTAATAGCAGTTTTACTGATGCATGTTTCCTTGCTGCTTGTACGGTACCTGACTTAAGAGAGAAATTAAAAATATCAGAAAGAGAGCGGGTAATTAATTCACCTCCCTTTAATAGAATATCTGGTGGGGGTGGGGGGGCAAATCGATAGGCTATTCTGATCTGAGGGAAGAGAGAATCTCTGTAGTTTCTACAACCGTCATCTCTGGGAAAGTACGTAATTTCCCCTGAACTGGCTGGTCTGTTAATATTGTCCTTTCATCTCCTCCCAGGGTTTGACAAGAATTATCCTAGGAAAACAATTAGCTAGTTAATTGCAGCGTTCATCTGATGGCCCGAGGATATTGGTGTTCCTAGGAGTGGACATCAAATTGTTTACTTTTTTATACAATTCTTTTGGAGTGTGTGGAACATTTTCAATTTTAGCTGCAAAGTATCTAGTTCTGGCATCCCTAACTGCAGCTTATAAGAGAGCTTCATAGATCCATCATAGTTTTTCCTCAATGCTCTTTCTAATCTCTTAGTTTACTTTTTCAATTGCAGGAGCTCTGAAGTAAACCAGGAGGCTTTTCTTACTGTCCGCGGTGCCTTCCGTGATTGAGCAGTCAGCACCACGTTATGAGTGTTCTGTATCCATTTTTCGAAGGTGCTAAATCTATTATCTAGATCCCCCTCTAAGCCAGGGAAACTGTCTGCGAGTAAAATTTCCCAGTCTGAAGAATTCAGCTTGGACCAGTTGCGTCCAGTTTTGGCCTTATACAGTCTGGCGGCTGAATTATTGGGTATGTTCATATAGAAAGGTATTCATTTGTGGTCAGACCATATGATTTCGATAAGGGGCCCTTACTATTAAATCCGGTGAATTAGAAAAGATGGGATCTAGTAGGTGCCCTTGAATGTGGGTAGGAATCAAGCTGTAGCGTGAGCTGAATAGCTTCAAGATCGGAAGTAAAATCTTTAATAGTGTCACTTTTCTTGTTATCAAGGAGTAAATTATGGTCTCCCAAAACTGAAACGTTAGCAAATTTTAAACTGTTTGCAGCCGCGATCTCAGGGAGGGCATCCAAAAACTGAGTAGCGGGACCAGGTGGACAATATATAAGGAGACCTGAGAGAGTGGAGGTGGGTGCCAGGTCTGGCAAGAAAAACAAACACTCGCACCCTGGGAGTGTTATAGGTTTAAATTTTGCTTTTATTTCCTCTTTATAGATGATGTCCAGACCTCCTCCTCTCTTTTCTACTTCTCTATCTCTTATAGCCATCATAAAACCAGATGGGAGAGTCATTACTACATCTGAAACATGTCTCTCCTGTAGCCAAGTTTCAGTGAGGAACAAGGCTGTAGGGTTTTCTTCCTCCACGAAAGTAAGGATATCCATAGTACTTTTGAGGAGGGATCTTCTACAGTTTAAAAGAAAGAAATTCCAATATGAGTTCTTGTGAACCGCGCTATGTGAGATGTCCGAGTCTACATTAGTTGTGAGTTTAGTGGAATCCCATGCGCATACTTAACATCTAAAATCCCTATCAGTAGGATTCCAACTATGGGCACATGGCTTACCTGTAGCCAAATTAAACCCTTTCAGTTCATTTGTGGAGTATATGATTGTATTTTTATTTGACCGGACAGGGGGCCTGTCCCCTGGTCCCGGACAGGCGCAGAAGGGCTTACCTTTGGCACATCGGTGGCGCGCCCGCCACACGTCTGCGGGCCAGAGGGCATTAAATAGCCGTGCTGGGCAAACGAGAGACTAGAGCGCTAACAACAATGGCGCCCAAAATTAGACCACAGGTGAGGTACTGAACACGGTTTGACCTCTGAGCCAAGACCAAAGTGCTTGTTTGCTCCCGAAGATCCTTAAAGAAGTTGAAATATGCGGTAAAAATTAAAAGTTACAAGAATGAAAAGTTAAAAATACCAGTGTTTAGCAACAATATGTAACACTGTTCTCTGTGCTTCTGCTCTCGCGTCCGCGCTCCAAAGCACGTTAAATAGCCGTGCAGGGCCAGGTGAATGAGAGACTAGAGCGCTAATAATAATGACGCCCAAAAGTGGACCACAGGTGAGGCACCGAACACAGCCTGACCGCTGAGCCCGGACCAAAGTGTTTGTTTTCCCCTGAAGAAGATCCTTAAAGAAATTAAAATATGCTGTAAAAAATAAACGTTCCAACAATAAAAAGTTTAAAATGCCAGCGTTTAGCAACAATATCTAACGCTGTTTCTTGTGCTTCTGCCCACCATATTCCATGGACCTGTCACCCTCCTATCTACTCTGTGTTTTTTTTTTGTTTTTTTTTCCACAAAATTTTTATTGAGTACTGCGGTTGAAATATATACTTATATATAGTCAAGATTAGGCATTTGGTTACAATTTTCTATTACAAAAATAACAGTAGTCATATATATAGACTGAGTGACAATAGGTAACATACCGATCTATTCAATACTGAGTGTGTTAACCTCATATACTAAAAATGCGCATACATTCTATGTTTACATATTGTAGAGTCCTGTATATGGACGCAAAGTGCAGCACTCATTAATCCCCACTTAAGAAACCCACCCCCAACAATACCCAAAACTAAACAATAAACAAATGTTGCCGCCACATAGACAGTACCCTGTAACAGTTGTTTCTATACCTGGTGACTGTCCGGTCTGTAACTATAGGGGAAGGGAAGGGAGGGGGCCGGTGAAAGAGGGGGAAGGGGAGAGGGGGGGGGAAGGGAGGCGCAGGGGAAAGGTAAGGAGTAAGAAACATTAGCATCTCACTAACAGTAATCAGGTGTCTGCACTGTTTTCCAATACTGTGACCTGCGATTCTACTAATTCGTCCCCCATGCCTGCTTTAAAAAGTTCTATCAGGTGTGCCCATTCTAAGGATATGGGACGTTTTCGTAATCCCCTATATTCTTCACGCTGTAATGCTTCCCTTTCTGCAACCGCCCACCTGATAACCTCTTCGTGCCATCTGCCCTCACGGGGCGCCGTGTTGGATTTCCAGCGCTGTGTAATCAGCCTTTTGGCCAGCATCAGGGCCAATCCGGTAAATCGACGCAACAATTTTGCTTTCTTAGGAAGGGGGGGTAGCCCCAGGAGACAGGCCTCAATCGTGTCCCATGATGTGTGGTCCGTCAGAGCCACTAAGCCTTGGATAACGTCTGACCAAAACCCCGTTAGCACTGGGCATGACCATAGCATATGAATAAAATCGGCCTCCTGTGTCTGACATCTCGGGCAAGCCGAGGACGCATTCGGGTACATCTTGCGTATTGTTGTCGGGGCTACGTATGCTTTGTGTAATATGAATAATTGTATCGTTTTTAACCGGCAATTACGAGATACTCACCGAGGGTGTTCCAACATTAGGGCCCATTCTCTGTCTTCTAACTCACGGAGAAGTATCACGTCCCATTTCTGTCTGAGATACTGTAATGGAGTATGTAAATGCTCCCTCAAACCCCGATAGAGCCAACGAACCAAGTGACGGCCATGCCCCATTATGTGAATAGATTTCAATAAGTGGAAAGTTGGAGGTTCCCCCTGGTCTATAAACCAATATTTCCGAATAAAGTGAACTATTGCTGCGTGAGTGAGAAACAATGTACTAGGTACAGAATGATTTCGTACAAACTCCTCGTGGGGCATCAGGTGTCCATCCAGGAAGAACTCACCAACTGTCCCTACCCCCATCTGTGTCCACCCTCTTATCCGATTCATTGATATTACCCCGCGCCTGGTAGGCAATCCACAGAGCGGGATGTTCGGGGCGTATGGAAAGGGTTGCTTTGCTAATTTATGGGCTTGTTTCCAATAATGTAATGCAACTTGCAGAAGATAAGGAGGATCCCGCATTTTCGTCGCACCCGGGCATAGCAGTGATTGCAGGGTTCCACGTTGTAAAAAGCCTGGGGATTGCCCAATTTCAAATAAATTCTTGCCCGCCAACCAATATGCCAGCCACTGCAATTGTCCGACTATACAGTATGTTTTAAAATCAGGTGCTCCCAGTCCCCCCGCATTACTAGGTAACTGCAACTTAGCCAACGCTAACCTGTGTCTACCCACCCCCCAAATTAAAGAGGACAACAAGGTATCGAGTGTTTTAAATATCCAGGCCGGGAGGATAACCGGTAGATTCACAAAATGATAAAGTAGTCTGGGCAACATAACCATTTTAGACACCGCCAAGCGGCCCGCCACTGTCAATGGTAACGTATTCCAGAAGGTAATCTGGGAACGTAGTGAATTAATTGTTCGCACTACATTACCATCTATGGTATCTGCATTGGATCTATATATGTAGATACCCAGATATCTAAAAGTAACAGGCTCCACTCTAAATTGCATCTGACCAAATTGCAGATAAGGAGAGGTATAGGTATCATAAAAGGAGTAGGCAATTGATTTAGAGGCGTTAAGACATAAACCAGATATTTCCCCAAAGCTAGAAAAAACAGTAGCTACCGTGCGTTTGTCTCCAGTTAGATCCCGAAAATATAATAACATATCATCGGCATAGAGTGATACCGAATGAATCACACCCCGGAGGGGATGCCATAAGGAACCATAACTTGACGCAGATAGTGTGCAAGAGGCTCGAGGGCCAACACAAAAAGCAAGGGGGATAGGGGGCAGCCCTGGCGCGTTCCCCGATAAACAGTATAGGAGGGAGAGATGCTCGAGCCTGTCTTAGCACGAGCTGTGGGGTTAGTATAAAGCAAACTAACCCAAGCACAATATGACTGAGGCAGTCCGAATTTGGACAATACAGCTAGCATATAAGGCCAGCTTAGGGTGTCAAATGCTTGACGGACGTCCAATGACAGGCAGCCGGCAAGAGGTGAAGTTTCCGACGCTGTATGCAACAAGGCATGAAGCCGACGAATATTCAGTGAGGTACTGCGTTGGGGTATGAACCCACACTGATCCGTATGGATCAATCGAGGAAGTAGCGGAAGGAGCCGCGATGCCAAAACCTTACTAAGTATCTTGTATTCTGTGTTAAGAATCGAGAGTGGTCTATAAGACAGAAGTTCAGTCGGGTCCTTATCAGGTTTTAATAGAGACGTAACTAATGCCTCCCTGGTGGTAGGAGGTAGGGCACCTTCGTCGAAAGAGGAGGTATAAAGTTGCAGTAATCTAGGAATCAGTGTATCTGCAAAAGTGGAATAAAACTCCACAGGGAGGCCGTCTGAGCCCGGCATTTTATTACGAGCTAATGCAGTAACCGCCCTACGAATCTCTGCCGTAGTAATCGGAGCTGCCAAGTCTTCGGCGGTTGCAGCTGATATAGTAGGAAGTTGGATCTGTGCCAGGAAACCGGTTGTTGTAGCGGCCATATCCAAGAGGGGGGCAGTATATAGGCGAGCATAGTGTTCCTGAAATGCAGCATTAATTGCAGCTTGAGAAGTAACCAAAGTGTTATGGACTGTATGTATCGCCAAGATAGGAGTGGGGGTCATTGAAGGTTTAATCAGTCGTGCTAATAATGTGCCTGCTCTATCCGCCTCTGAATGTGTATGCAGTGTATAGGCATGAAAATCTATCTGTCGCAAGCGTTCCAGTAATTCCGCGTACTTAATCCTAGCGGTCTGCAGCGGCTCTACACCCTCATTGCTCCTCTGGGCAGCTACCTCCAGAGCCTGTAGTTCCCCTTCCAGGTCCGTTATATCCCTAATCGTTTCCCTCCACGAGCCCACCAAGGTTCCCATGGAGACCCCGCGAATGGTTACTTTGAAGGCCTCCCACTCAAAGGATCTGGACGAGGCAGTGCCCTCATTATCTATAAAATATGTAGTGATAGCTGTAGCTAAGGCGGCCCGATAAACTTGATCTTCCAATTGTATAGGTTGCATTCTCCACGTTGGGATAGGAGCGGGGGAACGGCCCCAGGTCAGCGATAGTTCTATGGGATTATGATCAGATAAGGTCTTGCCCAGTTAACCACATTGCGCAACGGAAGGGGCTAGATCTGGAGTGCAAAGGAAGTAGTCCAATCGAGTGTGTAATTTGTGTGGATAAGAATAAAAGGAATATTCTCGCATATTAACATGTCTATTAAGTTCCAACCTCGTGCCCATCTTGTCAAGTTAACAGCCTGTACTCGTGCTGCTGTGTTAGATAAGGGAGGATGAGATCGATCGAGATCCACATCAAATACCGCATTTAAGTCTCCACCCAAGAACCATGGGATGTGTGACCATTCTGAAAGTGCTCGAGAGACCCGTGTGAAGAATGCCTCTTGATCTGTATTCGGAGCATAAAGGGAACCCAACACTACCTGTCTACCATCCAATGTTCCAAAAGGAGGACAAACCGACCCTGGTCATCAATTTTACTCTCATTAAGGAGAAAGGAATCCCCGCCCGAATCCATATTGCAGTCCCTCTAGAAAAGGCAGAATATGCAGTCGCATAAAATTGACCCCGCCACCTTTTTTGTAGTTTCACAGTTTCGGAGGGAACCAGGTGAGTCTCCTGGAGGTATACTGTGCCGCTTAGTGATAGTTCCCATACCCCGGACATTCCATGAGATGAAAGTATAAGATTTGACAGTAGACATCATTAATAAATATTGAGAGATCTCCCCAGTTCCCACCCCCACCACCACCCCCACATACCCACCCCCAAATCCCAGACCATGCGGCAAAAATACAAATAACTCAATAATATCCCAATACTGGGTCCAACGACCAAACTGTGTTCGACCAAACCATGAAAACAAAAAGAACATACTTTACATTAACAGTTGCTAACGCCTACGGGGAAAGGTCTCCAACACTATCAATGTCCAAACAATTACAATGAGCTATATATAAAATCGCCCAACACGCGGGCCGGGCCAGGGGACTTTCTGAAACATCCCTATCAGTTGTGCGTACATACTAGGAACATTGTATACTGCAAGTAATATAAGTAGGCATGCCTGTAATAATGACACAACAAGCTGTACCGGTAACTGAAAGTGGACTGGGAGTCACCCTCGGGGTCCTGTATCCAATAATATACAAACAGTTTACGCCAAAGGATCATTACTAAGTTGCGTGTCTATAGAGGGAAACAATGCAACGCTGCCGTTGTCGTCAGAGTCCGAGTCCGTATTAGCATCTTCGGACGGACTGGTACTGATGGATGGGCGAGACGTACGAAAGGTTGTGGCAGTTTGAATGGCCCCACGCCTGCCCTCCATTACCTGTTGACGAGGCGGGGGACTAGTGGCTGAACTCTGGGTAAGGAGCCCCCTTTGCGTCTTCGAGGAGGGCGCTGTGACTTCGGTTGTGAGGAATCCATCCGTCTAGTGGGTTGAACATCAGGGAAGGTCTTGTCCATCCAATCCCATGCACTGTCAGGAGTATCGAAAAACAAGGAGCGCGGATTATAGATGATTTTCAGTTTTGCTGGGAACAGTAGAGCAAACGTCAGGCCTGCTGCCCGGACCCGGGCTTTTACCTCCATAAAGGAAAACCTTTTTCGCTGTACAGCCAGGGTGTAATCAGGGAATATGGAGACCTGTACATTATCAATTCGCAATGGGCCGTTATCTCTCGCCGCTTGTAACACGCGATCCCGGTCTCTATAGTTCAAGATCCTAGCCAATATTGGACGTGGATTGGCGCCAGGTATTGGTCTTCGTGTGGGGACACGGTGTGCACGCTCTACTGTAAAGTGTGCGGATAGTCCGATCGGGGCCACGCTATTTTTCAGCCAGGACTCTATATAGTCCGTGGGGTTGGAGCCCTCCGTTCCCTCCGGTAATCCAACAATACGGAGGTTGTTGCGGCGTGCCCTACCTTCTGCATCATCGGCCCGGGCTTGGAGAGAATCAATCTGTTGGCGCATGTGACAGAGTTGTTCTTCATGGGCTTTCACCTGCGGTAACATAGTTTCTACAGTTTGCTCAACGGTTTGAACTTTATCAGCTAATTTTTTATGATCATCTTTCAATAGATTGAGATCAACTGATATCATGCCCAGCTGCGCTTCTAGTACAGAGCGAGAATCACGGATTTCCTGTAAAATCATGTCCAGTTTATCCACCGAGGCGGTGGTACCGATACTTCCTTCTGCAGGGTGTGATCGGTTGGATGAGTGTCCTGAAGTAGGAGAGAGGGAGCCCGTCCTCCCGGACCTAGTAGCCGCTCTGGGCTTCCCTTTGCCCATGGTCGGGGTCGGAGCGCAGCAGTGCGATGACCACGCGGTGGCAAGTATAATATAACCACTGATGGACCAAGGACCAGCCAACAAGAAGGTGAGTGAGGACTCCTATTACAAACTGGCAGTGCGGTCGTGGGGTATCAACATGCACTTCACGTACCTCGGCCTCAGTGGTGGCACGGGTCTCTCCGGCGAGTCAGCGCAGCCTCCGCCCTGGCAGGACAGCAGTAAGCTGAACAGGGGGGCCAAAGTATACACAGCTGCCAGTCCCCGCAGCTTCGAATCAAACCAGTCCACAGGCCGCAGCCAGCATAAGCCCACAGACCCTCACTGAGCGGGACACAGGTTCAGCAACCCAGCTCCAACGGCCGCCACAAATTCGCCGTTCTTAAAGGAAGGGGGGGGGGGGGAAAGCGGAGACATAAGACGGTCATCGGTCCCCATGCGTCACAATCCCCATCCCGCTGAGCGGAGCACCGCGGACACAGCAGGGGACCCGCTTCCAATGCGCTGCGTGTGGCGGCTCCGCAGACAGCAGCAAGCGCTACCGATGCGCCGGAGAGGCCCACGCACGCCCCTGTGTTAATCAATCAACTGAGCAAGGCACCGTGGGTACAGCAGGGGGACCGCCACCGACGCGTGGCGCGAATCTGTCCCCCGGAGCGCAGGGGCCCCCCGCCGGCAGCGGCAGATCGCAGGGCCCGTAGGTGTTGTTGTGCACTCCACTCACCCAGGCAGCAGCAGGAGTACGGATCACTCAGGCGATCCCGGACAGTTTCGTGCCAGTTGGATCCAGCCGATAGTTATTATGGAAGGCGGGCGGGTAGGCCCCAGTCCGGGGGCTCGAGTAGGCACCGCAGCCGGAGCCAGTCCCACGCGGCCGCACCAGTCCATAGGCCAGCCCGGGGCTGATAGGGCTCCTCCCAAGCACCAGGCCCCGAGCTGCACCAGAGAGCGCCGTCCAGAAGTCCGCTCTCCCGGGGTCTCCGGGAGCCGGAAAGCACGTCCGAGGCAGCCGGTTGTTGGGATACAGCGGTCAGCGATGGAAGCAGCTGACTAGTAATGTAGGGAATGACGGATCATAGGCGGATAGGTGCCACCGGCCCGGAGCTCGTCGCTTAAGCGACCACCATCTTGGGCTGCAGACCACGCCCCCTCTACTCTGAGTGTTTTGTTGAGCTGCCACTGCCCCTCCCACCTGCCTAGCATGGTCAGCTGGCTGCATAGTCTCCCTGCCACTTCCACCCTGCCTATCCAAGTTCCATGCCCCTATTCCCCTTCAAGTTTTCCATGGTCCATTTTGCCGACGCTCTCTTCTGCCCTCCATGCTCTGCTGTGCTGCAACTGCTCCTCCTGTCTGCCCAGCATGGTCTGTTGTGAAGCCCCTTCCCCTGCCTTCTTTTGTCTGTGTCCAGCCCCTACTCCTCCCTTCTGTCCTCCGTGGTCCTTTGTGCATGCCCCTGCCCTCTTCCTCTTGCCCACCATGGCCGCTGTGCTGCCACTAATCCACCTGCTTGCCATGCATGGTCTATTGTGCTGCCACAGCCCCTCCCACCTGCCCTGTGTTGTCAGCTTGCTGCCGCTGACCCCCTTCCACCTTCCTTCCATTGTCTGTGTATATGCCATTATAGCCTCACTACTGCCCACTATGGTGTGTGTGCTTCCGGTGCCCATCTCTCCTGCCATCTGTTTTCCATGTGCAGACCCCTATACCCTCTCTCCTGCCTTGTCTGGTACGCTATCGTGCCCCTGCCCCTCCTTCTTGCCCTTTATGGTCCGTTATGCTTCAACAGTCCCTCCTGTCTGTCTGGTATGATCACCTTGCCTCTTTCCCCTCTGCTGTCCATGTGCATGGCCCTGTCCCCTCCCTATAGCTTTCCATGGTCCGTTGTGCTGCTCTGTCGTCCCGCTTGCCTTGTGTGGTGTATTGTGCTGCTGCAACCCCAGATGCCTGCCCTGTAAGGTCAGTTTGGTGCCCCTGCCCATCTCCCTCCAGCCCTCTCTTATCCGAGTCTATGTCCCTACTCCATTCCTCCTGCCCTCTGTGATCCAATGTACCTTACTTGCCACCATTTTGATCTTGGTAAAAAGGAAAGTTTTAAAAAAAAACCTGAGGAATTGATTTTTCCCATTGACTTACATTGAAAAAGAGGAGATTTTAGGCAGGAGACAGATAAAATAAAGCCCTTTAGGGCTTAAAAACATCAGGAGTCACCTGCTGAATCGGGTCTGTTGGCATGCAAGGTTGTACTGCCACTGCCTCTTCCTTCTGCCCTCAATGGTCTTTTATATTGCCCTAGCCTATCTTGCCTCTACTGCATGGTTTGTTTGTTGCCCCTGCCCCCTTTTCCCCGCCTTCTATGGTCCGTTGTGCTGCCACTGCCCCTCCTGCCTGCACAGCGTGGTCAACTTGTTGCCTCTGCACCCTCCTCTATGAGAGGGTCTTATTCCCATAGAAATTATGGTTAGTGCTCTAAACAACTAAAATGAGGACATATTTTCTGAGTTCCCAAATAGCGACAATTCACTTTTAAATAATTTGCTATCTTTAAGGTTTTTTTATCCAGTTGATCACTTGATTATATGTTACACTTAAGGGAGAGGGAGTGGCGTTACGGCCAGAGCTGCAGACTTTGCAACTGGGGAACCAGGTTTGAGTTTCGGCATCAGCTCGACATCCTGTGATTCTGGGCAAATCACTTAATCTCCCCATGCCTAAAACCAAAATGAATGTGTCCTTGTGCAATGTAACTGATGCTCACGTAAAGCACTCCTATACCTTGTCAAGTCTGTGCTATATGAAACTGCAAAAAAACTAAACAATTACGTGTTCTGCACACTTCTGTCATTGGGCTATACTTGGGCTACGATTGGGTGATGTTTGTGCTATATTTGGGCTCTTTTTTTCCCTGGTGGCCATCTTTGAAAACGTTCAGATGAGCCACACTTTTGGCATGTATTCAGAATGTTAGCACTCTAGTTGCCAGCAGCGGCTCCTCCGCTATGGTGGAGGAGCGTCGCCCCACTGCCCGCAGAGGCAAATGAAAAATAAAATGCAGCTCATATATTTTTCGCCCTGAGGCTGAGTCTTGGGGGTGGGGGTGGGGGGCACAGCACTGCAGCAGGGGGAAGAGGAGTGGTGGGCACTGCTGTCAGTGCGCATGACGGTTTGGACGGCTGTCTTAGGACGGGCAAACCGTCATGCGCACTGATATCTTTCCAAACCCAGCTGTGTTGCTGGGTGGAGAGACCAGCAGCCACAAGCTCCCAATGGAGCACAAAACAAGCCCTCTCCACCCAATCCTGACACTCACTGCTCTCATGGGTATGAGAGCAACATCTGGATTGGCCGTAGAGGAGGGTGGGAGCTTCAGGCAGTGCCCAGAGTAGCAGCAGACGGCAAGCAGAAGACCAGCAGGTAAGTTTTTTAATTTTGTTTGTTACAGCACCCCCACGCTGCCCCCCCACTACATTTCCCTGACACCAGCCGCTACTGCTAGTTGCTCATTAGAAAACTGTAGTAAAGCTGTTGATCACCAGGGAGTTAACTGGCAATCTGCTGCTGGTGTTAAAAGTGCATGTTTCAGTCTGCATGTCAGAATGTTTTAATGAAATAGAAGAGGAAAATATTTGAGAACTCACTTAAAATGTGTCCTAATTTTTCTTTCTAGAGCACTAACCATAATTTCTATGACACACTGAACCCCCTCATTTTGTTCTTTTCTAAATGAAATGTTTTAAGTTTTACCAGTTTGATGCAATCAACATGGCTTCAGGTGTGCCGTGCTTTTGTCATACGTAACACTGTTAGTGCTCTAGTTATTCTTTAGCACACTCTGGGAGGCTGCAGTAGAGCACAAGGGAATCAAGTGACAGGCTGCTTCTGTTGGAAGTACATGATTTACTGAGAATGTCAGACTTCATTTTCATATGGCTGAGAAAGATAGTGTGAATTTACAGAAAATATGCTCTCATTTTAGCTTCTGGAGCACCTTCCATAACCTCTGTGGGAAAATCATGTGAAAACTGTTTTCTCTCAACCATGATTCATGAAATCCCAGCAGAAGGCTTTTCCACAGGGTAAAATCACCTTAGAACACACCACAATTCCTAAAATAGTACCATCAACAAACGATTTATATTGCAACTAAAATCTGTTATCACCCTTTATACGTTCTTTTTGTAACCCTCAAAACTTGCCATTCACTACAATGCATTTCAATAGGGTGCTATCATGTATATTGGTCCCAAGATGGCTGCCTACAATTCCTGGTTCAAGTGTTGGCAGCCAATCAGGTCCCATCATGAGATCTGTGCTTAGGCTCTGCCCAGATATACACCTTTGGTTTTCGTTTAATATCTCCAAAACTATTAAATGGATTTACACCAAATAACAAAAAGTGTGATCTCTGGAACAAAGTCTACTTTTCTGCCAAATTTGGTGTAATTCCGTCCAGCGGTTCAGGTTGCAGGCATGTCTAAAGACTCTATGGGAATTAACATGGGAAATGCACTTTTTTTGCCCCCCCTTTTCACGGTCCCCGCTTGACTGATCACCCCGAAACTTTTCATGCACAATTAGAATCACTGGGTCACTTTCTTTGGGGAAAGTTTTGTGAAGGTTCGTCAAAAGGCGCCAAAAGTATAGGTAAGTCAAAAAACGCTTTTCCTATGGAAACATCGTCCTAACTATAATTACCTACTGGCAACCGGCAGTAGGATGGATATATATCTATATATACCCAAGGAACATGCTGTACTCCAGGAGCTCAATACAGTCACATTTATTTTGTGCACAATTGCAAGCTAAAACCCACTAAGTTTCTACACACTCAATTGGGGGCGGGGTGCATGTGTGTGCTCACTGAAAAAAAACAAACGTTAAAGGGATGTTCTAGTTAGGTGAAAATTTTAGAAAGGGCGGGAGCTTAACTTTTTTTTGCGGGTGAGGATTAGGTCGGAAGATCTGCGGATCCTCCACGGACCAGATTAAAATTAAAAAAAAATGTTTGGGCCCAGTGAGGGTCACTCTGGGACCCTACCACCAAGTTTTGGGGGGTAGTTTATCCCTATCCTGCCCCTTATGTGTTTTTTTTAAACATTTTTTTTAGGACAAGGGACTAAGTCCTAAAATGGCTGCTGCCACATCACTTGTATTGATGTGGTGGCAGCCAATCAGATCATTAGATCAGTCTGCTCTGCAGATCCTCCACGGCATGATATATACATATATTTTAAACCTTAATTTCTCAAAAACTACTGAACGGATGTACACCAAATCACAAAAACCATGTTTTCTGGACGAAGATCTAGCTTTCTGCCAAATTTGGTGGAATTCCATTCAGCAGTTTTTGAGGTATTGCTATTTAATTTTCCAATGGAAAATTTTATTAGGAAATTGAATTTTAGGACCCACTTTTTTCTCAGCCCCCGCTTCATGGATCACCCCAAAAATTTCCAGGAAGGAGATGATATCTTACTATGAATTAAAAAAACCTTAGAGATTCCCTGAAAAAACACAACGGTTAAAGGGACCTTATGGCTAGGTGAAAATTTCAGTTAAAACATAGTTTTAAATTAACAAAACCACTGAAATTCACCCATTACAGTTATCTCAAGTAACTCTAACTTTTGTCCTAACGTAACTATAACTCGCAACCTCACCATTCACTGCTTATGACCTCTCATTACATCACTCATTAGATGTTCTATGACATAACTGATAAAATCACTGCAACACCTGAAATTACATCATTGATGACAACACTGTGAACAGAGGGGGCATAATATCTATAACTGGTAATTTCAGTGGTTTTGTTACTTTAAAATGGTATGTTTTAACTGACATTTTCACCTAAGTATAGCATCCCTTTAACCTTTTTTCAGTGAATATTTATATATATATATATATATATATATATATAATTTGCCTGTTATTTGCACCAAACACAATGGTAAAAAAAAAAACTATTTCACGGGGAACCGTAAAATATGAGAAATATTTCACAGTTGCTTGTGAAATACGGATTTCATCATCATAATGACAACCCCAAACCACTCTGCATAACTTTAACATTATCAGGGCTATTAGGATTATGTGGCTTGAAGGATAAAATGATGCCATACATATATTTATGCCATGGCAGTGTAAATATCTGTGGCCCAGTAGCACGTTATTTAGAGCAAGTGTACTAATAAATGCACATACATACAGTTATTACTACTGTGCAAAGGTAAAATTCTAGCTTATTACCACAGTACAGAAAACGTTACATGAGAAAAACCCTTTTTACAGCCTCACAGATTGCATGTAACAACTACTTTACACATAGAAACAACTCTTAGTAATCACACCATCTCTCAGGTATGATTTCACTTTGCTGCACACATTTAACCCTTTCCTTTTGGTTTTCGTTTCACATTTATTAAAACAAATACAAAATAAAAATGTCATAGTATAAACTAGACGCACAAGTTACTAACTTGTGTAACGATATATCTGTAAGAGACAGTAGTTAGTGACAGATTCCTTACCTTAGAATATCCCCAGGCGTCAGGCTGGATCCGGAAAGTTTTTGCGTAGCAGTACCCTTCGCGCGTCGGTAGGCGGCGTCGTGCGGCTCCGCGTCCGTCGTCGGCGTCGTGATCGCCGGGATGACGTCGCGGGCAGTACTTGGCGCCGCCCCTGCGCGCTGACGTCAGTTCTGTACACGACTTTCGCGCCAGGAACGCAGAGCCATGCAAGAAGCTGACATAGGTGTCTGAAAAATACTAGGGCCCTGAAAGGGATGTCCTTAACCCTAGAAATCAGTTCGCAGAACGGGGAGGATGGGTGGGGCGGTAGGAATCTGTCACTAACTACTGTCTCTTACAGATATATCGTTACACAAGTTAGTAACTTGTGCATCTGAAAGAGACACGTTAGTGACAGATTCCTTACCTTAGAATAGATACCCCAGCAATACCAACCCCGGTGGTGGGTCTGCGAACAAAGATCAGACAAGGAAGTCCTGGAGGACAGAACGGCCAAAGAAGCCGTCCCTCCGGACCTGACTGTCAAGGCAGTAATGCTTCGTAAACGTGTGTAGCGAGGCCCACGTAGCTGCCTGACAAATAACCGGCAGCGGAACACCGCGGCCCAAGGCCGTGGTAGCAGCCGTTGCCCTGGTGGAATGGGCACGCAGCCCAACAGGAGGCTCCTTCTTAGCCAAAGAATAGCAGGTCTTGATGCACAAGGTAACCCAGCGGGAGATGGTTCGTTTGTGCACCGCACGACCTTTTTGGCGCCCACGTAGCCAACAAAGAGCTGGTCATCCACCCGGAAGTGTTTTGTGCGGTCGATATAGAAGGAGAGCGCACGTTTTGGGTCCAGACGGTGGAGCCTCTCTTCCTCTCTGGAAGGATGCGGAGGCGGAAAGAAGGTAGGCAAAGTGATGGTCTGCCCAATGTGAAAGGCAGTAACCACCTTTGGCAAGAAGGACGGACGCGTCCGAAGAACAACCTTGTCTGGATGAACAGACAGAAAGGGAGGTTTGCAAGATAAAGCCTGGAGCTCACTCACCCGCCGAGCGGAGGTGATGGCCACCAGGAAGGCTGTCTTTAGAGTCAGAAGACGAAGAGGACAGTTATGCAGAGGCTCAAAGGGAGCGCACATTAAAAGGTAAGAACCAAGTTCAAGTCCCACTGAGGCATCACAAATGGAACAGGAGGAAAGAGGTGTGTAATGCCTTTTAAGAACCTGTTAACAACAGGGGACTTGAAAAGGAGGGCTGATCAGGGAGCCTGAGGAAGGCCGAGATAGCACAGAGATAACCCTTGATGGTACCCAGGGCAGAACCCTGTTGGGCCAGAGAGAAGGAACAGAAGGACCTCAGAAAGAGGGGCAGAAAGGGGGTTCACAGCCTTTGCTGTGCACCATGCCACAAATTTGTTCCACCTGCAGGCGTATACCACCTTAGTGGAGGGACGCCTGGCTGCCAGAATCACATCACAAACTTCGGGAGGCAAGTCGAAAGGAATCAACTGCCGCCGCTCAATCTCCACGCAAGCAGGTGTAGACTGGACAGGTTCGGGTGGAGGACCGTCCCCCTGCTGCTGCGACAGAAGATCTTCCCGAAGAGGCAGACGGATCGGGGGATCTACGCTCATACTGAGTAGCTCGGGATACCAAACTCTTCGAGCCCAGTCCGGAGCCACAAGAATGACTTGGGCCCGGTCGTGCCGAATCTTCTTCAACACTCTGGGTAGAAGTGGTATAGGCGGAAAGGCGTACAATAGACCGCAACTCCACTCGTGACGAAAAGCGTCGCCGAGCGAGTGCCGCCTTGGAAATTCCAACGCGCAGAACTGATGACATTGCGCGTTCTCTTCGGTGGCGAATAGATCTAACCAAGGCTCTCCCCACTGTAGAAAGAGTCCTTGCGCCACTTCCGAATGAAGACGCCATTCGTGAGCCATCATGCACCTGCGGCTAGAGTTCGTCCGCCCTGGCGTTCAGGGAACCTGCCAGGTGTTGAACCATCAGGAACATGCCCTGATGTTCCAGCCATGTCCAGAGGCGCAGAGCCTCCTGACAAAGGGTCCACGACCCCACCCCGCCCTGTTTGTTGCAGTACCACATGGCGGTGGTGTTGTCGGTGAACACCTGCACTACCTTCCCTTTGACAGAGGGAAGGAATGCCTTGAGTGCAAGTCGGATCGCCCGGAGCTCCAGAAGGTTGATATGGAGCCGGGACTCCGCCAGAGACCAGAGGCCTCTGATCTCCGCCTCTCCCATGTGACCGCCCCATCCCAGAAGGGACGCGTCCGTCACAACTGTATGCTCTGGCTGGGGAAGGGAGAGGGATCTGCCCATGACCCATTGCCGGTTCGAGAGCCACCACTGCAACTGTGTTGCAGTGCCCTCCGAGATCTGGACGTGATCGGACAGGTTGCCCTGGTGCTGCGCCCACTGGAACTTCAGGTCCCACTGCAGAGCCCGCATATGCCATCTGGCATGATTGACCAGCAGGATGCAGGAGGCCATGAGGCCCAGCAGCCTCAGGGTCATCCGTACCGAAACCCAGGATAAAGGCTGAAAGATCGGAATCATAGCCTGAATATCCCGGACTCGCCGTTCGGGAGGATAGGCCCGAAACTGCGTCGTGTCCAGAACTGCTCCGATGAAAAGGAGCTGTGGAGAAGGAATCAGATGCGACTTCGGCACATTGATGGAGAACCCCAGCGAGTGCAGGAGTTCGGCCGTAGTCTGGAGGTGGGAGACGACTGCCTGGGACGAGCCCGCCTTCAGCAGCCAGTCGTCGAGGTAGGGGAAGACTGAAACCCCTGCCCGGCGCAGATGAGCTGCGACCACCGCCATCACTTTCGTGAACACCCGAGGGGCACTGGTAAGGCCAAAGGGAGCACGGTGAACTGAAAATGCTCGAGGCCTACCGTGAACCGAAGGTAACGCCGGTGGGCCGGCAGGACGGGGATGTGGAAATAGGCGTCCTGCAAGTCCAACGCTACCAACCAGTCTCCGGGGTCGAGAGCAGTCAAGACCTGAGCTAGGGTGAGCATCTTGAACTTCTCCTTCCGGAGGAAGCGATTGACGTTCCGGAGGTCCAAGATAGGACGCATGTCCTCCTTGTCCCTTTTGGGCACCAGAAAGTAGTGGGAGTAGCAACCACGCCCTACTTCTGGGGTCGGAACATGCTCGATGGCCCTCTTGGCCAAGAGGGCCGTGACTTCCTTCTGTAGAAGCACCAAGTGATCCCCTGACATGCGGTGGAATTGAGGTGGCATGGCTGGGGGGTGGTCTCGAAGGGAGGGAGTAGCCCCTTCGGACAATGTCCAAGACCCACCTGTCCGAGGTGATGGGACGCCAGTGGTGAAGGTGATGGCGGACCCTGCCCCCGACTGGCGTGCTGTGCACCTGAAAGGAGGGACTAGGAGGGCTTGGAGGCCGCGGACGGGTTGGAGGTGGTGGCCTGACCCGCACGCTGGTTGCCCGAACCGCCACGGCGGTATCCACGTCCTCGGCCACGCGAAGGCGCTTGCTGCGCGGGCCGTTGGCCGGGCTGTGGACGTGACTGGGCGCCCCTTCCGTGGCCACGAAAGGGGCGAAAAGCAGACGTGAGCGGAGGGCGCACAACAGCAAGGCCCAGGGACTTAGCAGTAGCCCGTGAGTCCTTGAAACGCTCCAGCGCATGGTCTGCCTTCGAACCAAAAAGACCGACTCCATCAAAGGGCATGTCCATGAGTGTATTCTGGACATCCCCTGAAAAACCAGTGGTTCTCAGCCAGGCGTGGCGACGCAGCGCCACCGTCGTTGCAAGCGATCTGCCCAGCGAGTCGGCGGTATCAAGGCCACAGCGGATGGTATATTTAGCCGCATCACGCCCTTCCGCAATGGCGCGGGTAAGCAGTGTCTGGACCTCCTCAGAACACTGCGGCAAAACAGTTGCCACCGAATCCCACAGGAGTGGGTGTATCGGCCCAAGAGGCAAGCGGTATTAACAGACCGCAAGCCAGCACTGGAGGAAGAGAAAGCCTTCTTCCCAAAGTGATCCAGGCGCTTGAATTCCCTATCCGGAGGGGCGGTAGGGAAGGCGGTTTGGGAGGCAGAGGCTTGGACAACCAAGCTCTCAGGAGTGGGGTGTTGGGAGAGAAACAGGGGGTCGCCCGGAGCAGGGCGATGGCGTCGGGCCACGTTCCTATCCACAGGAGCCCCTGTGGTGGGTTTGGACCAGGCACCCAAAGAACGTCAGTCAGTGCATCGTTGAACGGCAGCACAGTCTCCGAAGAGGAGGCCGCCGGCTGAAGCACTTCAGTCAGGATGTTAGACCTGACGACCACTGTAGGCAACTGGAGATTTAAGGCTCCAGCAGCTCTACGCAACACCGTTGCAAAATTAGCCCCCTCCTCCGTTGCCACGGGAGGAGACAGCATGCCAGAGTCAGGGGAGGTATCCAGACCACTGGCATCCCCAAGTTCCTCAACCCAGTCCGGGTCAAACTCGCACTGTTGTGTGAGAGGGTCCTCAGACCCCTCCCAGCTCTCCTGGTCCTCCTCAGGTTGAAAATATGGAGGAGGAGGGACATCAGGGACCCAAGGTCTCATCGGCGCCGGAAACGGCGTCGGGCGGCGCCGGTCCGGCTCCATGTCCGGACCCGGAGAGAACCGGGGAACGACGCCGCCCGGAGCCCCGGACGGCGTCGGAAACGGCACCGGGGACATCGGCGGAGGCGTGGTTAGGTCAACCGGCGTCGATGGGGGTTGCGGCACCACCGGAGCCGGGGTCGAGGCCGGGGCCGGAGCCGAGGCCGGGACGAAGGCTGGTGGGACAGGCGACGCCGGGACCGGAGTCGACGGCGACGCCGGAGCAACCCCATCAGGGCCCGCGGGGCCCGAAGGCGCACCGGAGGGACCTTGAGGCCCGAAGAGGCGGGCCATGGCCGACAGGAATTCTTGTATATCGGCCGGAGTCGCCCCCGAGCCCGGGTAGGGCGGGTACTGCGGGGGTAACTCGACAGGCACGTCCGGGGCGGGGACGGTGCCGACAGGGACCTCAGCCGAGTCGCGAGACCGGCGAGGCGAAGTCTTAGAGCGATGACGCCGCTTAGACTTCTTGTGCTTCGACTTACCGGAGGAGCGCTAAGACTTTGATTCCAACGAACGGCGGGGACTCCGCGTCCGGCCCCTCGACCTCTCCAGGGACCGGGGCTTGGTGCGGCGCGGAGCCGAATGCCGGACTTCGAGGAGCTTTCGAGACCGCTCTCGCAAAGCCTTAGGATGAAGTTTCCGGCAGTCAGGACACGACTTCGTGTCGTGGTCTCGGCCGAGACAAAAGAGACACTCGAGGTGCGGGTCCGTGATCGACATCATGCGACCACATTCCTCGCAGGGCTTAAAGCCGGGCATCCCTACGACACCTTAGGAGTCGTGAAGACTCGTTGAAGAAACAGTGAAAAAATTCACCAAAAAAGATAGTCAAAAAGTGACTAGGGCACTGCTCTTCCCGGATCTGCGCTTACTGGCGCGGAAAAAGAAGAACTGACGTCAGCGCGCAGGGCGGCGCCTAAGTACTGCCCGCGACGTCATCCCGGCGATCACGACGCCGACGACGGACGCGGAGCCGCACGACGCCGCCTACCGACGCGCAAGGGTACTGCTACGCAAAAACTTTCCGGATCCAGCCTGACGCCTGGGGATATTCTAAGGTAAGGAATCTGTCACTAACGTGTCTCTTTCAGATATAGAGATGGACAGAGTATAATACGGTATTTATTACCAATGTTGAGGGAGGGGAGGAGCATCACATTTCATTTGAGGTTTTAACTCTTGTGAGTCATGGCCCCTCCTCAACAACAGCAATGCGTGTGTGTGTGACAGCAGTAAAAACAAAAGTGGCCAAATAACACCTTATTAACAACTGTATTAACACAATATACATATTACTACAGTTTAAAGTCACATTCCATATTATTACCACACTACAGAAAAATAATTAACATTATAAAAACATATGCAGATGTGCAGAGTGTAATATGCTATTTTTTACCATTCTCAAGGGTATGGGGGCATCATGACCCACTCAAGACTTCGCTTCCATGAGTCGAGGTCTCTCCCCACACTAACAATGTGAATAAATAGCATATTACACCTTGCAAATCTACGTATACACTATTTATATCAAATATGCTGAAGCTAACAAGAGTCATAAACGTGAAATATTTCCCAGCTGCTTTATTTCATAATACAAACTCTCTGAAATAGGACACCTCTTTAAAGAAAACAAGAACATATCCTTGGCATGTCCTTCATCCAATGTAATGTCAATAGTTTATCACAATCTCCAAAGCTAAATCCTTGAATATGTTTGGAATGATGTAGAGGAAAGAAAAATCACTCTCCTTGTGCGATTTTTGTAATCCGACTAGAGGTCAAGCAGAAAGAAAAAATGCTCCATGCTGGCAGTAGTGTTAGATGGCATCCATGCATGTTTTAATTTCAACATTATGCCCACTGACTACTCCAAGAAGACTTTGAAACATATTTATTTGGGGGTTTCATATATATAACGTACTACTGCATGCCCAAACTATTCACACAGATTTTCTGCTTGGGGCATGGCCGAGCATCCAAAAATGAAGGACGCCTTACTATGAGCTCCGTAGGCTGGTTGCCAGGGGCGTAGGAGAAACTAAATTTCTGGGGGGGACAACCTTTTGAACTTTCCAGTGACCCGATACAAATCGACCACTTTCTGAGAACCGTACACTTCGTTAACCCCTTCGCTGCTAGGCCTTTTCCCCTCCTGTGCTAAGCCTTTTTTTGGCTATTTGGGGTAGTTTGCGCTTAGGCCCCTGTAACTTTTTGACCACATAACGTATCCACGCCAAATATGCGTCCTTTTTTCCAACATCATGGGGATTCTAAAGGTACCCAGGGTTTGTGGATTCCCCTGGAGGGGACCCGGAAATTAGCCAAAATACAGCTAAATTTTGGTTTTTGGGGGAAAAATGCGAAAAAGGGCTACAGAGGAAAGCGTCTGGTTTTTCCCTGCAAATGGCATCAAAAAGGGGTTGTGGTGCTGAAATCACCATCTTCCCAGCTTTCAGGGACAAGCAGACTTTTGTCAGAAAACCAACATTTTTTACACAGTTTTGGCATTTTTCTGGGACATAGTCTATTTTTGCAATTTTTGTGCTTTCAACCTCCTTCCAGTTAATGGTAGAAATGGGTATGAAAGCAATAATGGATCCTGGAAAGCCATACATTTCTGAAAAGTAGACAAAATTCTGAATTCAGCAAGGGGTCAATTGTGTAGATCCTTCAAGTTTTCTTTATAGAAACAAACAGTTAAATATAGGAAAAATTGAAAATTAGTTGAAAAAATCAGCCATTTGTGTCAACGTTTTCACCTGTAACTTCTTCTAATTATGACAGCTATTTGAAAGCAATATACCGTTACATCCGCTGGACCTTTCTGGTTGTGGCGATATATAGGACTTGTAGGTTCACCAAGAACCCGACGAACCCAGAGCCAATAACTGAGCAGCGTCTTGCAATGGTTTTTATTATGTACCGGGTATATAGCAATTATTCTGGGAAAATTTATACATGGAAAAATCGGTATGAAAGACACCTATGTATTTCTGAAATGGGAACAAAATATAGAGTTTAGAAATAGTAGATATTTGCACATTTCCGAAATTGGGAGTACCCATACTAGCATGAGAATTATAGGAATTTTTCAAAATGACTTCTTTTTTACACATTGCCTTTCATTTGGAAGGCAGAAATGCATCAAAAGTCAATAGATAATAACAGTTGCTCTACAATTTTGTGTTACCCTAAGTCTCCCGATAAAAATGGTACCTCACTTGTGTGGGTAGGCCTAGTGCCTGCGACAGGAAACGGCCCAAAACGCAACGTGGACACACCACATTTTCACAGTGAAAAATGACCCTTTTTTTGCAAAGTGCCTAGCTGTAGTTTTTGAACCCTAGCTCTTCCGGCACCTAGGGAAACCTAGCAAACCTATACATTTTTGAAAACTAGACACCCAGGGGAATCCAGGATGGGGTGACTTGACTGGCTTTCACCTGGTTCTGTTACCCAGAATCCCTTGCAAACCTAAAATATTGTCAAAAAAATTTAATTTTCCTCACTTTTCTGTGGTGGAAAGTTCTGGAATCTGCATGGATCCACAAAATTCGACCCATTCCGCGTTCCCCAAAGTCTTTCAAGAAAAACGGTACCTCACTTGTGTGGGTAGGCCTAGTGCCCGCGACAGGAAACGGCCCAAAACGCAACGTGGACACACCACATTTTCACAGTGAAAAATTACCCCTTTTTTGCAAAGTGCCTAGCTGTAGTTTTTGAACCCTAGCTCTGCCGGCACCTAGGGAAACCTAGCAAACTTATACATTTTTGAAAACTAGACACCCAGGGGAATACAGGATGGGGTGACTTGATTGGCTCTCACCAGGTTCTGTTACCCAGAATCCCTTGCAAACCTAAACAATTGGCCAAAAAAACACATTTTCCTCACTTTTCTGTGGTGAAAAGTTCTGGATTCTGCGTGGATCCACAAACTTCCACCCACCCCGCGTTCCCCAAAGTTTTCCGAGAAAAATGGTACCTCACTTGTGTGGGTAAGCCTAGTGCCCGCAACAGGAAACAGCGAAAAACACAACGTGGACACACCACATTTTCACAGTGAAAAATGACCCTTTTTTTGCAAAGTGCCTAGCTGTAGTTTTTGAACCCTAGCTCTGCCGGCACCTAGGGAAACCTAGCAAACCTATACATTTTTGAAATCTAGACACCCAGGGGAATCCAGGATGGGGTGACTTGACTGGCTCTCACCAGGTTCTGTTACCCAGAATCCCTTGCAAACCTAAACAATTGTAAAAAAAAACACATTTTCCTCACTTTTCTGTGGTGGAAAGTTCTGGAATCTGCGTGGATCCACAAAATTCCACCCACCCCGCATTCCCCAAAGTCTTCCGAGAAAAATGGTACCTCACTTGTGTGGGTAGGCCTAGTGCCCGCGACAGGAAACAGCACAAAACACAACGTGGACACACCACATTTTCACAGTGAAAAATGACCCTTTTTTTGCAAAGTGCTTAGCTGTAGTTTTTGAACCCTAGCTCTGCCGGCACCTAGGGAAACCTAGCAAACCTATACATTTTTGAAAACTAGACACCCAGGGGAATCCAGGATGGGGTGACTTGACTGGCTCTCACCAGGTTCTGTTACGCAGAATCCCTTGCGAACCTAAAAAAGTGTAAAAAAAAACAAATTTTCCTCGCTTTTCGGTGGTGGAAAGCTCTGGAATCTGCATGGATCCACAAAATTCCACCCACCCTGCGTTCCCCAAAGTCTTCTGAGAACAATGGTACCTCACTTGTGTGGGTAGGCCTAGTGCCCGCGACAGGAAACGACGCAAAACGCAACGTGGACACACCCCAATTTCACTGTGAAAAATGACCCTTTTTGGCAAAGTGCCTAGCTGTAGTTTTTGAACCCTAGCTCTGCCGGCACCTAGGGAAACCTACCAAACCCACACATTTCTGAAACGTAGACACATGGGAGATTCCAGGGAGGTATGGCTTGCGTGGATCCCCCAATGTTTTCTTACCCAGAATCCCCAGAAACCTGAAATTTTGCTGAAAAAAATCACTTTTTTCACACATTATTGTGTGGGAAAGTTGTGGCATCACCGGGCTGACACAAATTTCCTACCACCCAGCATTGCCCCAGGTCTCCCGATAAAAATGGTGCCTCACTCGAGTGGGAGGCCCAAGTACCGGCGACTGGCAAGGGCCCAAAACGTATTGAGGCGACATCAAAAATGCCGATCACAAAACGACCTGGTTTTGCAAGGGGGGTCCCATGACTTTTTGGCCCGGGGCTCGGCGGCCACCTAGAGAAACCTAGCAAACCCACACATTTCTGAAAAGTAGACACCCGGGGGATTCCAGGGAGGTATGGCTTGCGTGGATCCCCCAACGTTTTCTTACCCAGAATTCCCTGCAAACCTGAAATGTTGCTGAAAAAAATCACTTTTTTCACACATTTTTGTGTGGGAAAGTTGTGGCATCACCAGGATGACACAAATTTCCTACCACCCAGCGTTCCCCCAGGTCTCCCGATAAAATGGTGCCTCACTCGGGTGGGAGGCCCATGTACGCGCGACAGGCAAGGGCCCAAAAGGTATTGAGGCGACATCAAAATTGCCTATCAGAAGACGACCTGGTTTTGCAAGGGGGTCCCATGACTTTTGGCCAGGGGCTCGGCGGCCACCTAGGGAAACCTAGCAAACCCACACATTTCTGAAAAGTAGACACCCGGGGATTCCAGGGAGGTATGGCTTGCGTGGATCCACCAACGTTTTCTTACCCAGAATCCCCTGCAAACCTGACATTTTGCTGAACAAATCACTTTTTCACACATTTTGTGTGGGAAAGTTGTGGCATCACCGGGCTGACCCAAATTTCCTACCACCCAGCGTTCCCCCAGGTCTCCCGATAAAAATGGTGCCTCACTCGGGTGGGAGGCCCAGAGTACGCGCGACAGGCAAGGGCCCAAAACGTATTGAGGCGACATCAAAAATGCCTATCACAAAACGACCTGGTTTTGCAAGGGGGTCCCATGACTTTTTGGCCCGGGGCTCGGCGGCCACCTAGGGAAACTTAGCAAACCCACACATTTCTGAAAAGTAGACACCCGGGGATTCCAGGGAGGTATGGCTTGCGTGGATCCACCAAAGTTTTCTTACCCAGAATCCCCTGCAAACCTGAAAGTTTGCTGAAAAAAATCACTTTTTTCACACATTTTTGTGTGGGAAAGTTGTGGTATCACCGGGATGACACAAATTTCCTACCACCCTGCGTTATCCCAGGTCTCCCGATAAAAATGGTGCCTCACTCGGGTGGGATGCCCAAGTACGCGCGACAGGCAAGGGCCCAAAACTTATTGAGGCGACATCAAAATTGCCTATCAGAAAACGACCTGGTTTTGCAAGGGGGTCCCATGACTTTTGGCCCGGGGCTCGTCGGCCACCTAGGAAACCTACCAAACTAACACATTTCTGAAAAGTAGACACCCGGGGGATTCCAGGAGGTATGGCTTCCATGGATCCCCCAACGTTTCTTACCCAGAATCCCCTGCAAACCTGACATTTTGCTGAAAAAAATCACTTTTTTCACACATTTTTGTGTGGGAAAGTTGTGGCATCACCGAGATGACACAAATTTCCTACTACCAGCGTTCCCCAGGTCTCCCGATAAAAATGGTGCCTCACTTGGGTGGGAAGCCCAAGTACCCGCGACAGGCAAGGGCCCAAAACATTTTGTGATAGGCAATTTCAATGTTGCCTCAATACGTTTTGGGCCCATGCCTGTTGCGGGCACTTGGGCCTCCCACCCAGTGAGGCACCATTTTATCGGGAGACCTGGGGACACTGGGTGGTAGGGAAATTTGTGTCAGCCCGATGATGCCACAACTTTCCTACAGAAAAATGTGTGAAAAAGTGACTTTTCAGCAAGAATTTCAGGTTTCTGGGGATTCTGGAAGAAAGCGTTGAGGGATCCACGCAAGCCATACCTCCCTGGAATCCCGGTGTCTACTTTTCAGAAATGTGTGGGTTTGCTAGGTTTCCTAGGTGGCCGCAGCCCCAGCCAAAGTCATGGGACCCCTTGCAAAACTAGGTCGTCTTCTGATAGGCAATTTTGATGTCAGCCTCAATACGTTTTGGCCCATGCCTGTTGAGGGTACTTGGGCCTCCCACCCAGTGAGGCACCATTTGTATCGGGAGACCTGGGGCAACGCTGGGTGGTAGGAAATTTGTGTCAGCCCGGTGATGCCACAACTTTCCTACACAAAAGTGTGAAAAGTGACTTTTTCAGCAAAATTTCAGGTTTCTGGGATTCTGGGTAAGAAAGCGTTGGGGGATCCACGCAAGCCATACCTCCTGGAATCCCGGGTGTCTAGTTTTCAGAAATGTGTGGGTTTGGTAGGTTTCCTAGGTGGCCGAGCCCCGAGCCAAAGTCATGGGACCTCCTGCAAAACCAGTTAGATCTTCTGATAGGCAATTTTGATGTCGCCTCAATACGTTTTGGGCCCTTGCCTGTCGCGGTACTTGGGCCTCCCACCCGAGTGATGCACCGTTTTATCTGGAGACCTGGGGAAACACTGGGTGGTAGGAAATTTGTTTCAGCCCGGTGATGCCACAACTTTCCCACACAAAATGTGTGAAAAAGTGATTTTTTCAGCAAAATTTCAGCTTTCTGGGGATTCTGGGTAAGAAAGCGTTGGGATCCACGCAAGCCATACCTCCTGGAATCCCCAGATGTCTAGTTTTCAGAAATGTGTGGGTTTGGTAGGTTTCCCTAGCTGACCGCCGAACCCGGGGCCAAAACTCATGGGACCCCCTTGAAACCAGGTTGGTTTGTGATAGGTAATTTTGATGTCGCTCACTAGGTTTTGGGCCCTTGCCTGTCGCGGGTACTTGCCCCACCCACGCGTGTGAGGTACCATTTTTATCGGGAGACCAGGGGGAGCAGAAAGGCTGTAATGGTGGCAAGGGCATGGGGGCATTGGCGTGCCCATTTTGGGCAGCCCCCACCCTAAAAACAAATTGCACGAAAAAAAATCCCTGGCGTTTAGTGGGCTTTCTGCCTCACCAGGGGGGCAGATTGGGGGCTGCAGCCCCCATCTGCCACCCAGGGCGGGGCAGAAAGGCTGTAATGGTGACGGGGGTGGGGGCATTGGCGTGCCCGTTTTGGGCAGCCCCACCCTAAAAATAATTGCACAAAAAAAATCCCTGGCGTTTAGTGGGCTTTCTGCCCCACCGGGGGGGGGCAGAAAGGCTGTAATGGTGACGGGGGTGGGGGCATTAGCGTGCCCGTTTTGGGCAGCCCCCACCCTAAAAAAAATTACACAAAAAAATCCCTGGCGTTTAGTGGGCTTTCTGCCTCCGGGGGGCAGAAAGGCTGTAATGGTGGTGGGGGGGGGGGGTGGGGGCATTAGCGTGCACGTTTCGGGCAGCCCCACCCTAAAAAAATGCGTCCAAAAAATCCCTGGTGTTTAGTGGGCTTTCTGCCCCCAGGGGGCAGAAAGGCTGTAATGGTGGCGGGTGGGGTGGGGGCATTGGCGTGCCCATTTTGGGCAGCCCCCACCCTAAAACAAATAGCACACAAAAAAATCCCTGGCATTTAGTTGGCTTTCTGCCCCCTGGGGAGGCAGATTGGGGCTACTGCCCCCATCTGCCTCCCAGGGGGGCAGAAAGGCTGTAATGGTGGCAGGGGGTGGGGGCATTGGCGTGCCCATTTCGGGCAGCCCCACCTTAAAAAGAATGCACCAAATAAAAATCCCTGGTGTCTAGTGGGCTTTCTGCCCCCGGAGGCATGAAAGACTGAACATTGGCAATTTTTTGGGGGGAGCAAAAGCCCTTGCCCAAGGGGCCGCTCCCCCTCCCTGGTGCCTTAGTGGGTGAATCCTGCTTGGGGATCGCCCTCCTGGGGCGATCCCCAAGCAGGGATCCACTGGGGAGGGGTACCATTGGAAAGGGAGATTCTCCCCTTTCCAATGATACCTCTCCCATCTTTCTACGTGCTCAGGGGGCTGAGATAGCCCCTGAGCACGTGAAAAGTGAAACTGAAATGAGCCTAAAGGCTCATTTTAGTTTCGTTTTCAGTGAAATGAAGTCAGCGCGACGTGCGCGCTGATCTTCATTTCACTGAAAGGGGGGGGGGGCCTCGGGAGCTGGGGAAGAGGCTGTGGGGGAGAAAAGGAAATCCCTCTGCTGTCTGCAGCAGAGGGATTTCGTGCCCCAGGCCTCATGACGGAATGGTTCCGTCATGAGCACAGGGGCACCGATGCTCATGACGGAACCATTCCGTCATGAGCATCGAAGGGGTTAAACGAATACAATTGCATAGTTTTGTAGTGAAACTTTGATAAAGGCAGGCATGTAGCCACAGTTTGCAAGTATGCTTTAATTGTTATTTACATTCACAAAGTAATTAGACCAAATGTGAAAAAAACATGTTTTTGAATCTTACATCTTCATGCACCAAGCAAACAAAGGTGGGACGAAAGGTAGGAAGAATAAACTGAATGCTCTTTGCGACATTCCTACACCTCAAAATGCAATTGGACTAATATTGGAGTGTATTGGAGACAGGCTACAAGCACACAGAGCTGTAAGAGCAGAGAAATCTCCACTTTGCAAAAGTGGCATGTTCAAAATAGTAATATGAAATCTAACCTTATCAGTAAAGAGGATTTATCATTGCCATTCCAAAGATGCAAAACATGGTACATCTACTCCTTTCTAAACAGGAATTACAGCTCAAAAGAGAGTACTGAGGAATTCCCAATGTTAATCTATGAGAGGAGTAGGCCTCACAGAAGTGAAAAACTAATGTAGGTGTTTTTCACTACAAGGACATGCAAAACTTAAAAGTACATGTCCTACCATTTAGTAACATAGCACCCTGCCCTATGGGCTACCTAGGGCCTACCTTAGGGGCGACTTATGTGTAATTAAAGAGAAGTTTAAGGCTTGGCAAGGGGTTTTTAATACCAAGTTGACATGGAAGTAAAACTGCACACACAGGCTCTGCAGTGGCAGGCCTGAGACATGTTTAAAAGGCTCCCTGTGTCTTGGTGGCACAATCAGTGCTCAGACCCACAAGTAGCATTTAATTTACAGGCCCTGGCTATATGGTATACCACTATAATAAGGTACTTATAAGTAAATTAAATATGCTAGTTGTGTATACACCAATGTTACCATGTTTGGGGGAGAAGCACACGCACTTTAGCACTGGTCAGCTGTGGTAAAGTGCTCAGAGTCCCGAGGCCAACAAAAAGAATCAGCAAAAAGAGGAGGTAAGCAGGCAAAAAGTTTGGGGGAAGACCACCCTAAGGCTGGCAGGTCTATTAGTATGGTGTAGGATTCTGTGTGTCTGAGTATTAAAGTCAGTCGGATCCCTTTTGGAAACCCCTCGTTTAGCAGGGCACAAGAAGAAGAGCGAGAATAGTTTCTCAAACACTGGAAGTTTATCACCTGCATTCCTGTGACTGGAGGGTGGAGAAAGCCTTAATGCATCGCAAAGTATACAACACAATACAGAAACTTTTGTTGTCTAATTTATGAGAAGCGTTATTGCAGATGGATGATAAGAGTATAGAGTGCATTCAAACCGCATTATCTAGCACAAAAATATAAAAGCTCTATGAGATAAATTTGCAATAAGAATTAGCCTTGTGTGGGATGTTCACAAAAATGGGATGTACAGTGTTTGTGTGGAAGAGAGATGCTTACCAATGTAAAAAGGTCTGCTGTGCGAGACACGTATGAGATGCTCACAGAAGATAGGTATAGTGAGATATGCAGAATGAGGTGTGTGGCAAAGCTCAGATATGAGGTGTTAATGATGAACACCAGAAACATAGTGTTTGTGTGTGAAGCTTACAAATGAATACAGTGGGTGGAAAGTAACAAATGAGTAGTGCATGGAATGCACTAAAGCACAAAAAATGTGTTATATGGGAGGCTCACAAAAACTATAAAATGCTCAAAACAGCAAATATGCCTCGGGCTAGGATTATTCGAGCCAAAATACTGAGCATTTAATTGAAACAATGATTGAAGCCACGGAGGCCTTGCTCAAGACTATGATAATTTATTTACAAGTGACATTTGGAGAGTTGCGTATTAACAGTGAAGTAATCTTTGGGGAATAGTTATTGCTACCAAGAAAAAAGGCCAGATGGGCAGGATAACTTGGATATGGGTGGTGATGCTCCAGAAGATAAGCCAGTGGTGACCAACACCCATGACTCTGCTTCTGAGCATGTCCAGGAGGAATCTGAAGACACCCTACAGGAGAACTCTAGTCCCCCAGGCAATAGCTCTAGTGACACAGAGGGATGCTCTTGACATAGGACTCCCTTTATTCCTCCTGGAAGGGTACAACATGCTCAGTGGAGGTCCAGGTCCTCCACAGTTAATTCAACCTCCTCTGCCACTTCAATAGGAACCTCCATCTCTAGCAAGAGAGGATTCTTTAGAAAGGGAATACCATCTGCTCAAGCTCAAAGTGAGAGAGCCAAGCTCAGAATCAAGAAGGAACAGTTGGTCCTAGATAAGGGAACCCTAGAAGTCCAGAGGGCTAGGAAGAATTTGGGATTAGAATCCCATGGTGGCAGCACTAGTGAACCTAGAGTTAGGTGACACTCCTTTGAGACTAGTAACTTGAGCAGGATAGTCCCTCCTTACCAGCAGGGTGATGACATGCATAAGTGGATTACTGCTTTAGAGAGGGCCTGTATAGTTCAGAAGGTTCCTCAGGGCCAGTGGGGAGCTATCCCGTGGCTCTCCTTTGCTAACAAAGGTAGACACAAACTCTTGACTGTGAAGGAAGAAGATGCAGACAATTACCAAGTCTTGAAGAGTGCTCTCATAGATGGGTTTGGGTTAACCACTGAGCAATACAGGGATAAGTTTAGGGACACACAGAAGGCAAACACTCAAGACTGGGTAGATTTTGCAGATAGTGCTATTAAGGCTCTGGAAGGATGGCTTCATGGAAGTAATGTTCATGATTATGAGGGACTGTACAATTTACTTGTGAGGAAGCACATCCTTAACAACTGTTAAAATCAGCAACTGCACCAGTACATGGTGGACTCGGATCTGACCTCTCCCCAAGAATTGGGAAAGAAGGCAGACGAGTGGGTCCACACCAGCGAGAAACTAAAGTCTCATGGTGGAGGTGACCAGAAGAAGCAAGATTCTTCTAAGGCCCAAGAGAAAGGTGGGGAAAAATCTAAAGAAAAGAAAGAGTCTTCTGAAGGTACTCAAAAATCTTCCTCTGGGGGTAGGTCCCCTTCCTCTTCCTCCTCCATTAAGAGACGTTGGTGCTATTTGTGTAAGGAAAAAGGCCATAGGGCAGAGGATGCTGATTGCTCTAAGTCTAGTACCAATACTGCTACTACTACTCCTAAACCTCCTAGTGGCCCTAGCAATAGCACTGGTAGTAGTAGCGCCCCTAGGAGTTTAGCTGAGTTAACCTTGGGTACTGAAGGGGGTTCTGGCCTAGTCAGGACACCCACTCAGGCTATTTTAGTCTGTGATGGTGGCACTGAGCTTGCCACCCTTATTGTAAGTCCCTCTAACTTGGGCAAATACGAACAACAGCCTGGTCAGGAAGCTGTGGCATACAGGGACACAGGGGCTAGTGTCACTATGGTGACAGAGAAACTTGTGTCTCCTGAGCAGATTCTACTTGGTCAGATTTACCAAGTGACCAATGCTAACAATACTAGGAAAGATCATTCCATGGCAGTTGTCAATCTCAGTTGGGGAGAGGTAACTGGCCCAAAGAGAGTTGTCAATCAACAAAAAAAAGGACTATGGGGCTTTTTATTGAGGTCCAGCATAAGTGCCCAGTCAGATCCTATTATCTAAAGATATGCAGTTCCTCTTGTAGTAGTGCCTAGAAAAATAATAAGTCAATGGACCAAGACACCGTCGTTCGTAGTGACAAACTTGGTGGTGTATGATGTGTGAAAGAGAATGGAGGAATTCCTCCTATCGGAACTAGGGTCCTCACACACCCAGCGAGCTAGGTGTCATGCTTCATCATATGAACCTGCTCCTCGTCAGGTCGGCGCTGCAATACCCAACGGGCACCCGTAAAGGGGCTCTTTATCAGAGATCTTTTGTTCCTCGTCGTATGATGCAGTGGGGGGGGGTGTGGCCTATAGTGTGTAGATATAGTGGAAGGGTGATTTAAAAGAAGTAGGATAGTCCAAATAAAACTTTTATTCTGGCTGGCTATCCACCTCATTAAAACAAACAGAGTGGCAGCGTATCTGACACGAAGGTTCAGTTTAAGCTATGCTCATCTCTCCAGGTCAACATGTTTCATGCCTATTGGTCAGTTTGATCCGTGGCAATTCTTCAGGACCTACTCAGTGAATCTATCTACACCTCGTGGTGGGGTTATTTACTACCTACCACGTGTATACACTATGGGTCAGGTTTTCTGTAGTGTTGTTCAATAACCTCTCTAGATTGAAAGTGTCACCTCAGTCGGTGCACGGAGGATCAAATGGACACCTGGATCATGGTGTCCCTTCCGTTGGGGAAACGAGGCCGATTCACCTACCCCTCTCGCCGGCACCGGATCAGTTATGGCATCCCCCGACCTACCTGTGGACTGTCTACAAGGCAATCATTTGGAAACTTCAGCCTGGTAAGTGGAGTTGAGGGCTCATGCAGAAATTATGGGAATTTCAGCCAGTGTCTTTGCTGTCACTAGGGCTGAGGCCAAGAAGTTAGGCACAGAGGGAGCCCTGGATCCTGAAGAAATGGACCAGCCAGCTCCCAAGAGAAGAAGCAAGAAGGATAAAGATGTATCCTCCTCTCAGACTCCCAATGTGAATCAGCCTCCTGAGGGAGATAATCTCAGTACCTGTGAAGGAACTGTCCCAGAGGAGCTTGGGCCTGACAAGGCAGAGTTACAGGGGGCAGGGGTTCTTCAAGGGAAGACTTGAGCCTGGAGCAGAAGGCCTGCCCCTCTCTTGAACAACTCAGACATCAAGCTGCTGCTGAGGAAGCAGGGAATGTCAGTGGGTCCCACAGGACTTATTAGGAAGAAGGGCTCATGTTTTCTGAAAGTAGAGACCCCAAGCCTGGTGCCACCAGGAGGTTGGTCATGCCTCAGAAGTTCAGGGGTTTCTTATTGACCCTGGCACATCACATTCCCCTTGCAGAACATCTTGGGCAAAGCAAGACTTGGTGCAGGCTTGTCCCTCACTTTCACTGGCCCCACATGTCTTTAGACACCAAGGAGTTTTGTCACTCCTGTGTCACCTGCCAAGCCAGTGGTAAGTCAGGTGGCACTACAAAGGCCCCCTTAATCCCATTACCTGTGGTTGGGGTTCCCTTTGAAAGGGTAGGGATAGACATTGTAGGTCCCTTAAACCCTCCACCAGCATCTGGACATAGTTTTGTCTTAGTGGTGATGGACCAATCCACTAGATTTCCAGAGGCTATTCCCCTTAGGACCACTACAGCTCCTGTAGTGGCCAGGGCTCTCCTGGGAATCTTTTCCAGGGTTGGGTTCCCTAAGGAGGTCTTGTCAGACAGAAGTACTAACTTCATGTCTAGCTATATCACTGCTATGTGAAAAGAGTGTGGTGTTAACTATAAGTTTACCACACCCTACCATGCACAGGGCAAAGGTTCAACAAGACCCTCAAAGGTATGATCGTGGGACTCCTAGAAAAACTGAGGCGAAAATGGATGTCTTACTACCTTGCCTTCTCTTTCCCTAAAGAGAGGTTCCTCAGAAGGGGGTGGGATACAGCCCATTTGAACTTCTGTTTGGACATCCAGTTAGGGGCCCATTAGGTATAGTCAAAGAAGGCTGGGAGCAACCTCTCAAGCCTCCTAAACAGGACTGTCAGGAGACGGATGACGAACATTGGACTGTAGTGCCTTACTTCCCTACCGACACCTTCACTGACGTGCTGTCACTACAGGCTGTGGAGGAGCCCTTTAAGAAAGTTCTCAGCAGCCACCAGGCGGAGCCCCGAGGAGCGTGGGCAATGACGCTTCCCCCGACTATCGTATCGGAGGAAGAAACGGACGTGAAAGGAACTCCGGGGGCCGTGACGAAGGCAGAAGACAAGGCAAGGACAGCAGGAGAGGAGCCGGAGACGACGAGTTTTGCCAACGTGGAGGAGCCGAAGAGAGATGTGTCCAGAGACTCCGTCCACAACAAGAACGAGAAGCCAGGAGGCCAACGGGACCACTCGTCGCCCCGCCACTCTCCAGGAGGAGGGTGGCTGTACAAGGTATGAGCGAGGCTCCAGGGGTTTTCAGGGCACGGACCGGGGAGGGACTCAACGTAGAGGGAGGACACGTTAAGAAACACATGGTGCCGGTATCTGGGTGATACTTCCCTCACACCCCTTTCCCTGTAGGAGGAAACCATCTCTTCCTCCAGACTGACCCTGGTTTTTCTTTCGTTTTTCTTTATCATTTCTGTCGATTACGTACCTGCGGGAGAACGCCGGAAGCTTACGCGAACCCCTACCGAAGACACTTGGTGAAGACGGGAGTAATCCCAACCAAGCAGACGAACAATTGCATTTAGTTGTTGTATACAAATAAATAAAAAAACGGCAACAAGAAACTCCCTTCGTCTCTATGGCATTGATTACCCCCCTATATACCAACATCCAAGCCGGTCCCGTGACAAGGACATACTAGGTTATGTTCTGGGCCTGCGTTCTCACATGGCTGAGCATATTAAGAAGGCCAGCAAAAACCTTGAGGCCAGCCAGGAGCTTCAGAAAGCTTGACATGACCAAAAGGCTGTACTTACTGATCTGAAAGAGACACGTTAGTGACAGATTCCTTACCTTAGAATATCCCCAGGCGTCAGGCTGGATCCGGAAAAGTTTTTGCGTAGCAGTACCCTTGCGCGTCGGTGGCGGCGTCGTGCGGCTCCGCGTCCGTCGTCGGCGTCGTGATCGCCGGGATGACGTCGCGGGCAGTACTTGGCGCCGCCCCTGCGCGCTGACGTCAGTTCTTCTTTTTCCGCGCCAGCAGCGCAGATCCGGGAAGAGCAGTGCCCTGGTCATTTTTTGACCAAGCTTTTGGTGATTTTTTCACAGTTTTTCTCCATCGACTTCAAGGTGTCGTAGGGATGGCCGGGTTTAAACGTTGCGGCGCCTGTGCTTGGATGATGTCCGTCACAGACCCGCATTGGGAGTGTCTCTTCTGCCTCGGCCGAGGCCACGACACGGAGTCTTGTTCCGACTGCCAGGCCCTCCACCCGAAAGCTTTGCGAGAGCGGTCTCGAAAGCTCCTCGAGGCTCGGCATTCGGCTCCGCGGAAGCCCCGGTCGCGTGAGAGGTCCAGGGGTCGATCGCGGAGTCCACACCGGTCGTCGGCATCAAAGTCTTCTTCGTCCGGTAAGTCAAAACACAAGAAGTCCAAAAGCATCGTCGCTCTAGGACTCCGCCTCGCCGGTCTCGCGACTCGGCTGAGGCCCCTCCCGGCACCGTCCCCGCCCCGCGGCCCCGGACATGCCTGTGGAGTCGCCCCCGCAATACCCGCCCTTCCCGGGTTCGGGGCGGATCCGGCCAAGTGCAGGACTTCCTGTCGGCCATGGCCCGCCTCTTCGGGCCTCAAGGTCCCTCCGGTGCGCCTTCGGGCCCTGATGGGGTTGCTCCGGCGTCGCCGACGGCTCCGGCCCCGGCGTCGCCCGTGCCTCCAGCCTCGATCCCGTCTCCGGCCTCGATCCCGGCTCCACAACCCCCATCGACGCCGGTCGACCTAACGACACCTCCGCCGGCGCCGATGTCTCCGGTGCCGTTCTCGACGCCGCCTGGGGCTCCAGGCGGCGTCGTCCCCCAGTTCCTTCCGGCTCCGGACATGGACCCGGACCGACGTCGCTCGACGCCAGTTCCGGCGCCGATGAGACCTTGGGTCCCAAATGTCCCTCCTCCCCTTATTTTGAACCTGAGGAGGACCAGGAGGACTGGGAGGGTCTGATGACCCTCTGACACAACAGTGTCAGTACGATGAGGACTGGACAGAGGGTCTAGGGGATGCCAGTGGTCTAGATACTTCCCCTGACACTGGCATGCTGTCTCCTCCCGTGGCTACGGAGGAGGGAGCCAATTTTGCAACGGTGTTGCGTAGGGCGGCTGGAGCCTTACATCTCCAACTCCCTACTGTGGCGGTCAAGACTAATCTCTTGACAGAGGTGCTTCAGCCGGCAGCCTCCTCTACGGAGACTGTGCTGCCGTTTAACGACGCCCTCACGGACGTTCTTTTGGGCGCCTGGTCCAAGCCCAACACAGGGGCTCCTGTGGATAGGAACGTGTCCCGACGCCATCGCCCAGCTCCGGGCGACCCCCTGTTTCTCTCTGTCCACCCCACCCCTGAGAGCTTGGTTGTCCAAGCCTCCGCTTCCCAAACCGCCTTCCTACCGCCCCTCCCGGATAGGGAATCCAAACGCCTGGATCAATTTGGGAAGAAGGGTTTTCTTCCTCCAGTGCTGGCTTGCGGTCCATCAACACCGCTTGCCTTTTGGGCCGATATACCCACTCCTTGTGGGATTCGGTGGCGAATGTTTTGCCCCAGTGTTCTGAGGAGGTCCAGACACTGCTTTCCCGCGCCATTGCGGAAGGAAGGGATGCGGCCAAATACACAATTAGATGTGGCCTTGATACCGCCGACTCGCTGGGCAGGTCTATTGCAACGACGGTGGCGCTACGACGCCACGCCTGGCTGAGAACCACTGGTTTTCAGGGGATGTCCAGAATACTCTCATGGACATGCCCTTTGATGGAGTCGGTCTTTTTGGGTCCAAAGCAGACCATGCGTTGGAGCGCTTTAAGGACTCACGGGCTACTGCAAAGTCCCTGGGCCTTTCTGCTACACGCCCTCCGCTGACTTCTGCTTTTCGCCCCTATCGTGGCCACGGTGGGCGCCCCTCACGTCAGCAGCCCAGCCACTGGCCCGCGCAGCAGCGTCTTCGCGGGGCCGAGGACGTGGATTCCGCCGTGGCGGATCGGGCAACCAGCGTGCGGGTCAGGCCACCACCTCCAACCCGTCCGCGGCCTCCAAACCCTCCTAGTCCATCCTTTCAGGTGCACAGCACGCCGGTAGGGGGCAGGGTCCGCCATCACCTTCCCCACTGGTGTACCATCACCTCGGACAGGTGGGTCTTGGACATTGTCCGAAGGGGCTACTCCCTCCCCTTCGAGTCCACCCCCCCAGCCATGCCACCTCAATTCCACCGCATGTCAGGGGATCACTTGGTACTTCTGCAGAAGGAAGTCACGGCCCTCTTGGCCAAGAGGGCCATCGAGCATGTTCCGACCCCAGAAGTAGGGCGTGGTTGCTATTCCCACTACTTCCTGGTGCCCAAAAGGACAAGGAGGACATGCGTCCTATCTTGGACCTCCGGAACGTCAATCGCTTCCTCCGGAAGGAGAAGTTCAAGATGCTCACCCTAGCTCAGGTCTTGACTGCCCTCGACCCTGGAGACGGGTTGGTAGCGTTGGACTTGCAGGACGCATATTTCCACATCCCCGTCCTGCCGGCCCACCGGCGTTACCTGCGGTTCACGGTAGGCCCCGAGCACTTTCAGTTCACCGTGCTCCCCTTTGGCCTTACCAGTGCCCCTCGGGTGTTCACGAAAGTGTTGGCGGTGGTCGCAGCTCATCTGCGCCGGGCAGGGGTTTCAGTCTTCCCCTACCTCGACAACTGGCTGCTGAAGGCGGGCTCGTCCCAGGCAGTCGTCTCCCACCTCCAGACTACGGCCGAACTCCTGCACTCGCTGGGGTTCTCCATCAATGTGCCGAGGTTGCATCTGATTCCTTCTCCACAGCTCCTTTCATCGGAGCAGTTCTGGACACGACGCAGTTTCGGGCCTATCCTCCCGAACGGCGAGTCCGGGATATTCAGGCTATGATTCCGATCTTTCAGCCTTTATCCTGGGTTTCGGTACGGATGACCCTGAGGCTACTGGGCCTCATGGCCTCCTGCATCCTGCTGGTCAATCATGCCAGATGGCATATGCGGGCTCTGCAGTGGGACCTGAAGTTCCAGTGGGCGCAGCACCAGGGCAACCTGTCCGATCACGTCCAGATCTCGGAGGGGACTGCAAAACAGTTGCAGTGGTGGCTCTCGAACCGGCAATGGGTCATGGGCAGATCCCTCTCCCTTCCCCAGCCAGAGCACACAGTTGTGACGGACGCGTCCCTTCTGGGATGGGGCGGTCACATGGGAGAGGCGGAGATCAGAGGCCTCTGGTCTCCGGCGGAGTCCGGCTCCATATCAACATTCTGGAGCTCCGGGCGATCCGACTTGCACTCAAGGCATTCCTTCCCTCTGTCAAAGGGAAGGTAGTGCAGGTGTTCACAGACAACACCACCGCCATGTGGTACTGCAACAAACAGGGCGGGGTGGGGTCGTGGACCCTTTGTCAGGAGGCTCTGCGCCTCTGGACATGGCTGGAACATCAGGGCATGTTCCTGATGGTTCAACACCTGGCAGGTTCCCTGAACGCCAGGGCGGACGAACTCAGCCGCAGGTGCATGATGGATCACGAATGGCGTCTTCACTCGAAAGTGGCGCAAGGACTCTTTCTACAGTGGGGAGAGCCTTGGTTAGATCTATTCGCCACCGAAGAGAACGCGCAATGTCATCAGTTCTGCGCGTTGGAATTTCCAAGGCGGCACTCGCTCGGCGACGCTTTTCGTCACGAGTGGAGTTGCGGTCTGTTGTACGCCTTTCCGCCTATACCACTTCTACCCAGAGTGTTGAAGAAGATTCGGCACGACCGGGCCCAAGTCATTCTTGTGGCTCCGGACTGGGCTCGAAGAGTTTGGTATCCCGAGCTACTCAATATGAGCGTAGATCCCCGATCCGTCTGCCTCTTCGGGAGGATCTTCTGTCGCAGCAGCAGGGGACGGTCCTCCACCCGAACCTGTCCAGGCTACACCTGCTTGCGTGGAGATTGAGCGGCGGCAGTTGATTCCTTTCGACTTGCCTCCCGAAGTTTGTGATGTGATTCTGGCAGCCAGGCGTCCCTCCACTAAGGTGGTATAAGCCTGCAGGTGGAACAAATTTGTGGCATGGTGCACAGCAAAGGCTGTGAATCCCCTTTCTGCCCCTCTTTCTGAGGTCCTTCTGTTCCTTCTCTCTCTGGCCCAACAGGGTTCTGCCCTGGGTACCATCAAGGGTTATCTTTGTGCTATCTCGGCCTTCCTCAGGCTCCCTGATCAGCCCTCCCTTTTCAAGTCCCCTGTTGTTAACAGGTTCTTAAAAGGCATTACTCACCTCTTCCCTCCTGTTCCGTTTGTGATGCCTCAGTGGGACTTGAACTTGGTTCTTACCTTTTTAATGTGCGCTCCCTTTGAGCCTCTACATAACTGTCCTCTTCGTCTTCTGACTCTGAAGACAGCCTTTCTGGTGGCCATCACCTCCGCTCGGCGGGTGAGTGAGCTCCAGGCTCTGTCTTGCAAACCTCCCTTTCTGTCTGTTCATCCAGACAAGGTTGTTCTTCGGATGCATCCGTCCTTCTTGCCAAAGGTGGTTACTGCTTTCCATATTGGGCAGACCATCACTTTGACCACCTTCTTTCCGCCTCCGCATCCTTCCAGAGAGGAAGAGAGGCTCCACCGTCTGGACCCAAAACGTGCGCTCTCCTTCTATATTGACCGCACAAAACACTTCCGGGTGGATGACCAGCTCTTTGTTGGCTACGTGGGCGCCAAAAAAGGTCGGGCGGTGCACAAGAGGACCATCTCCCGCTGGGTTACCTTGTGCATCAAGACCTGCTATTCTTTGGCTAAGAAGGAGCCTCCTGTTGGGCTGCGTGCCCATTCCACCAGGGCAACGGCTGCTACCACGGCCTTGGGCCGCGGTGTTCCGCTGCCGGTTATCGGTCAGGCAGCTACGTGGGCCTCGCTGCACACGTTTACAAAGCATTACTGCCTTGACAGTCAGGTCTGGAGGGACGGCTTCTTTGGCCGTTCTGTCCTCCAGGACTTCCTTGTCTGATCTTTGTTCGCAGACCCACCACCGGGGTTGGTATTGCTGGGGTATCTATTCTAAGGTAAGGAATCTGTCACTAACGTGTCTCTTTCAGATGCACAAGTTACTAACTTGTGTAACGATATATCTGTAAGAGACAGTAGTTAGTGACAGATTCCTCACCGCCCCACCCATCCTCCCCGTTCTGCAAACTGATTTCTAGGGTTAAGGACATCCCTTTCAGGGCCCTAGTATTTTTCAGACACCTATGTCAGCTTCTTGCATGGCTCTGCGTTCCTGGCGCGGAAAGTCGTGTACAGAACTGACGTCAGCGCGCAGGGGCGGCGCCTAAGTACTGCCCGCGACGTCATCCCGGCGATCACGACGCCGACGACGGACGCGGAGCCGCACGACGCCGCCTACCGACGCACAAGGGTACTGCTACGCAAAAAACTTTCCCGGATCCAGCCTGACGCCTGGGGATATTCTAAGGTAAGGAATCTGTCACTAACTACTGTCTCTTACAGATATATCGTTACACAAGTTAGTAACTTGTGCTTTACCAGCCAGGAAAGAAAGTGTGGATGTTGGAGCCTGTGGCCCCAGCAGCTCTCCAAGACAAGTGGAGTGGCCCTCAAACTATACTGGAAAAGACAGGTGAGGTCACCTACTTAGCTGACCTAGGTACTCCAAGAAGTCCCCACAGGATTCGCCCGAAACCTTTTGTTGACAGGGCTGACATGAGCTTGCTTATGGCCACTGATGAGGGACAGGAGAAAGAGAGTGACCCTCTCCCTGATCTCCTCTCTCAGGACCCTGTTGATGGACCAGATCAGGTGAAGGAGTAGCCTTGGCAGACAACCTCACTGATCAACAGCAAGCTGATTGTAGACAGGTTCTCAATTTTCTGGTCTCTTTTCTCTGACACCCAGTCACACCACCTGGTGTACCCATGAAGTGGACACAGGTGACAGCCTGCCTGTAAAGAGCAACATTTACAGACAGCCTGATCAAGTCAGAGATTGCATCAGGACAGAGGTCCAAAAGATGCCAGAGGTGGGAGTCATTGAGCCTTGGGCTAGTCCTGTAGTCCTTGTACCAAAACCTCACACCCAGGATGGTAAGAGAGAGATGGGGTTTTGTGTTGATTGTAGAGGCCTCAATGCAGTCACTAGGACTGATGCCCATCCAATTCCAAGGGCAGATAAACTGATTGATACTTTGGCCTCTGCCAAATATCTCAGTACATTTGACCTTAATTCTGGTTATTGGCAAATCAGACTCAATGAGGATGTCAAACCAAAAACAGCATTTTCAACCCCCATTGGGCATTATCAATTTATTGTGATGCCTTTTGGTTTGAAAAATGCACCTGCCACATTTCAGAGGCTGGTGAATAAAATCTTAACAGGTCTAGAAGCCTATAGTGCAGCATATCTAGACGATATAGCTGTCTTTAGCTCCACCTGGGAGGATCACCTGGTCCACCTCAGAAATGTACTTGCAGCCCTGAAGAAGGTAGGCCTCACTATCAAGGCCACAAAGAGCCAGATAGGGCAGAGCAAGGTTGTGTACTTGGGCCACCTTGAAGGTGGAGGCCAAGTTCAACCACTGGAGAGTAACATTCAGACCTTCATGGACTGGATTACTCCCACTACCCAGACTCAGGTCAGAGCTTTCTTGGGCCTGACTAGGTACTACAGAAGATTTGTTAAGGGTTATGGATCCATAGTGACACCCCTTAATGATCTCACCTCCAAAAGAATGCCTAAGAAAGTTCAGTGGACATTTAGCTGTCAGAAGGCATAACCTGAAGCAAGCCATGTGCTCTGCTATAATTCTGCAAAGTCCTGACTACACCAAACCATCCATTGTCCATACAGATGCTTCTGGGATAGGTGTAGTATTGTCACAGCTTAATGCAGAGGGCCAGGATCAACCAGTAGCTTTTATAAGCAGAAAGCTGACCCCCAGGGAGAAGCGTTGGTCAGCTTCTGAGAGGGAGGCATTTGCTGTGGTCTGGACCTTGAAGAAGTTGAGGCCATACCTGTTTGGCACACACTCCATTGTTCAGACAGACCATACGCCCCGCTTATGGCTTAAACAGATGAAGGGTGAAAACCTCAAACTTTTGAGGTGGTCCATTTCACTACAGGGGATGGACTTTTCAGTGGAACATAGACCTGGGAGTAACCATGCCAATGAAGATGGACTTTCCAGATATTTCCACTTAGAAAATGAAGACTCAAATGGGCAAGGTTAGCCTCATGTGCTTTCTCCCCTAAATTGGCTCTGGTGAGTACTTTGGTACATCCACAATTGGCTACTGGTAAAACCCTTATACGTTGCTAGTATATGGTACTAAGGTACCCAGGGCATAGGTACACCAGAGGCTCCCATGGGCTGCAGCATGTATTTTGCCACCAATGGGGGTCCACTTAAACTTGACTACAGGCCTGCCATTGCAGCCTGTGTGAGATGGTGCTTGCACCTCTCACAACAGATATATGTTTCCTTATATCTGAGGTCACTGCACTTAAAAACTATAAGTCACCCCTGTGGTAGGCAGGGTGCTTGGTTACAAATGTGAGGGTGCCCCTGCATGAGCAGGACAGCCCTACAAACCCCGGAGTCGATTCTCCAGGCTCTGTAAGAGCGGTCAGCCATTTTAAGGTATATAGTGGACATCAGTTATTACGAGATGTCTAACTATATAATGGCTGCACTGGACCTGGTCATGTTTTGTATCAAACATGTTGGAATCATACCTCAACACCGATTCGATGCTAGAAGAATGATCCCAAGTACTGGGGGGCTCCTTAGGGGACCCCCCTGTACTCCAAACAACAGCCTTCCAGGGTCTGCCAGCAACCTAGTGCTGCTGCTGACCAGAGACAAAATTCTGATGCTGAGTTGAGCTCGAGCAAGGGAAGGTAGAACAATAGGCTTCCTGTCACAGGGAGGTGTGACCACCTCCCAGACAGGACTTAGTGTATTGGGCTGGGGTGGGGGCGCTTGCCAGCACCACCAGACTGCTTTGAAGGGCACATTTGGTGCCTTCCTTGAATACTCCGGTTTGAGACAGTTCAGGAACCCCTGGCTTCCACTCTGGTGCGAAACTGGACAAAGAACAGGGGAGTATCCTCCCCTCTGTTGAGCCCCTCCTCTGGGAGGGACCCCCGAGTCGTTCCAACTCTTTCCCTTGGGTACTAAAGGGCTCCCCCGTGGGCAGGTCCTCAGATTCTTCGTGGAACAAGACTCACCTCTGAAACCGTTTGGACACGTGGACTTCGTCGGACTTCTACTGGACCTGAGACTGCATCAAGGAAGACTCCTACTGCTCCTGATCTTGCTGTTCTTCAAGTCTTCTGCGTCATCTGTGTCTGTGCATCATCCAGGTTCTCCAGAAGGCCTGTGGGCATCAAGGACATCCGAAGTAATCTCCCTTGGTGTGAAGGAGTCACTCCCCTCCATCTGCCTGCACCACAATAAAGCTAACTGGTCTGCTGCTCCTGTCATCCAAAGGACTTCCAGAGGTGCAGCAACACAGGTGGTGGTTCTACAGGTGGTGGTTCAACAGCTCCCTAGAGGCCTGACCTGTCTTCTCTGCAATTTTGAGGACAGTATCCCTCATCGAAGCCGCTGGGACCAAACCCATGTGCACTGTGGCGACTTGCTGTTGCCAAGGCTTGTTGGCTTTGCACTCCAGAGATCTTTGGGCTACAAGAAGCTTCAGCCTCCAGCACCTCATCCCTCAAAGATCAGCATCCTCACTGCATCCTCTGCACCGTTGCCCTCCATCTTTGGTGAGTTGCCTGAGGTCCTCTTGCAACTCATGTGCCTTCGGCCTGTGGGTCCTCTCAAGGGTCTCCCTTTGCTTCAGTGGGTTCCCCTGCTTGCTCAGGGCCTGCACTGACTCTCCTGCACTTGGTGAGTTGCTTGTATCTTACTGGTCCCAATGTTTGCATCTTTTTGCTTTCCACGCCAGTTGCGGCTACCAAGGCTTGTTGGTCCTCCCGTTAGACACAGACCACCTGAACACCGACACCCAATATGGGACAGCTCGTGCATGGCTCCTGGTCTTCCTCAGCATCGCCTGGTCCTCACAGCTGCAGCAACAAGGTCACCATCTTCACTCTTGAACCTCCCAACATCGGTGGGCATTGTGCTTCCGTGCCTCCTAGTCACTTAGGAGTGGCAAAGACTCTGTCCCCTCTGCTTGCAGGTTCTTTTCTTTAAGAATCCACTCTAGGATTCCACCGGACTCCTTCACATGCTTCTTCAGAGGCATCTTCTTCGAAGTCTTCCATTTTCGTCAACAGCAGGTTCCGACGTCACTTCACCCCTATGCACCCGGCTTCCCAGGTGTAGGTAACCTGGTTCCTGGGGCATCCATGTGTGGGGTGACTCTCCAACCTCCCGTCTTCCAAAGGGTTTCTTCAGGGTCCTCTGGGAAGGGTCCTTCTTCTACAAAACTGCAACCGCGACTTCTCCATTGACTTCCATTGGGCACGCTGCTGTGTTTCCACTCTGCACACAGCCTCCGTGGGGTTCCTGGGTTCCTTGTGTCCCCATCTCCTATGAGTCTTCTGGACTAAGTCGGTCTATGGTGAGGCCACTAGCTTTCCTCTCGCTCGCTGACAATCACCCTGTGTGTATGCTTGGTGTATTTCAACCCCCCGGGACTCGCACTGCTTAATGCGCTGTACTTATGTGTTTGCTCTGCATTTTTAGCTCCATTTAAATTTTAAACTCCATATCTATTTTTAACCTACTTTGTTGCTGAGATCCGCCCCGTTCCACCGCGGCTGGGTGCCGTTTGTTGTGGAGGGCGCTGATTGGTTTCTGTGCCTCCCTTCAGAGTGACGCATTTCCGGGTTGTAGGGGGCAGGGGTCGGTACTGGCCATTAGTGCTCACCTATTTAATATGGTGTGGCCGCGGACGCGCAGCGGACGCGCGCAGCGGGCGCGCCTAAGGCAAGCCCGTCTGCGCCTGGCCGCCGCCAGACATGCTGACAATCTGGGCAGAGACAAGCCCACTTATACCAGCGGCGACCTGTTGGCTATTAGGGAGACAGTGAAACCTTGTGCTCACTCTCTGGGCAAGGTGCCTGAAGGTCCTTTCTGTTGTATATACTGCGGCTTTGACTCTTGGGCCATTAACCTGCCTTCAACGAGATCCTTTTCGGCGGGGCACAATATCAAGATTTGCAGTCTGAATTGTCGCTTGCTAGTGAAACATTTTCTCGATGTTTATGAGCTGCTACAGGACGAAGATCCTGATGCTCTCTTCCTAACGGAAACCTGGCTGTCAGCCGATACGGTAGCTGAGCCCGGCCTGGCGCTCCCTAATGGCTTCAATATCATGACTCTTAACAGAGACTCTAGGGGGGGCGGGATTGCAGTAGTCCCACTATACTTGCACCTTTGCCAAAATGGCTGTGGCAGGCTGTGAGTGTGCACGCTTTGGGATCTCTTTTAATGCAGGTTTTACCATGTCGGGACTATTGATCTACCGGCCCCCAGGCCCCTCTAAAGAGTTCAGGACAGCTCTCATAGAATCAGTCAGTTCGCTGGTTACGAGAGCAGCCAACTTCACTATCATTGGTGACCTGAATTTGCATTTGGATAGTCTTGTGGACTCGGAGATAGGTAGCTTTCTGGCGGACTTTGAGGCCTGTCAGTTGGCTCAACTGGTCCAAGGCCCCACTAATTGTGCCGGCCATTTGTTGGACCCAGTCTTTTCGAATCTCTGCTCCCTCACAGTCAATCCCCCAGTCCCGGTGTGCTGGTCGGATCACCACCTGATATCTATGATCCTCACAGGGGTAGAGCCCCTTCAGAAGATGGCTCAACACTCCTCCTTCAGGCGCCCGTGGCACAAACTAAAGACCGAACAATTTCATGCCCTTCTGTCTACAAATGCCCTTAACCTACCAGATGAGCCGGAGAAGGCTGACAAAGCACTGTCGGACTGGATCCGACAGTCACTGGATGTGCTCATCCCAGCTAGGTGGTCCAAGTGCCGCAACACCAAGTCCAGTCCATGGTACAGTGACAAGCTTGCCAGCTTGCGTAAAATCTGCAAAAGGTTGGAACGGGTGTGGAGACGTGACTATGACTCTTTCTCCAAGGGGCTGTATCAGGCAGCTATCAAGGATTACCATAGGGCCATCCAGTCAGAACGGGCAGCCTATTACGCAGCTGAGATCAAGGGCAGTAAAAACCCCACTAAATGTATCTTTGGTATACTCAAAGATCTTAAACAGGCAGGGCTACCCCTACACCCCGTATTACATCTGACGAGCAATGTGAGGCTCTGGCCACCTTTTTCGTGGAAAAGGTGGAAAATATCTACCATTCTTTCTCACCAGCTCCTTCAGCTTTGGGCCCAGCACTCAGTCCCTGCACCACCTACACTCTTGCGTCCTTTCCATCTATCTCTCAGGACGAGCTGCGTGTGCTATGCAGCAAGGTGAAATCAGGCTCCCCTGCCGACCCCCTTAAACCGGAGCATTTTATGAACTCCTTACCCATGCTCCTGTCTCCTCTGTGTCAGGTGATCAACTTGTCCTTGTCCAGAGCAGTTGTCCCTAGAGCATGGAAGCAAGCAAGGGTGACTCCCCTGTTAAAAAAGCCTTCCCTGGACACAACCAAACCGGAGAATTTTCGTCCCATCTCTCTCCTCCCATGGATATCTAAGATTGCTGAGTCCCATGTCAACTCCATTCTGACAGGCTACCTGGAAGACAATAACATCTTGGACATCTCTCAGAATGGCTTTCGCCCTGGCCACAGCACGGAGTCAGCCCTCTTAGCAGTGACTGAACATCTGAGGGCCGCATTGGATGAGGGACGCACGTCGGCACTGATTTTATTAGACCTCAGTGCCGCGTTTGACACGGTCTCTCACCAGATTCTGCTGCAACGGCTGGAGGAAGCGGGGATCTCGGGCTTAGCCCTTGACTGGTTTGCCTCCTTCCTTTCTGAGAGGACCTTTCAGGTGTCGGCTCCTCCGTTTTCCTCTGGGACCCATGATATTCATCAGGGGGTGCCACAGGGCTCAGCACTGAGCCCTACGCTGTTCAACCTGTATGTTCAACCTTTGGCAGCGGTGGCTAGGAATAGAGGGTTGACATTGGTATCATACGCCGACGATACTCAGTTGGTAGTGGCACTCTCTGGCAACTCAGCGCAGGATGCCTGTATGTTTCGGAGCAATCTTATGGCCATCTCTGAGTGGATGTCCGCCAACTGTCTGCAGCTTAATGCAAGCAAGACTGAAATCCTGTTGGTTGGGCGTGACGGTGAGCTGTGGAGTGAACACTGGTGGCCCACCACCCTGTGCTGTGTCCCCACCCCCAAACAGATAGTAAAGAATTTGGGTGTCTGGGTGGACTCCGCTCTTAGTTTTCAGGCCCAAACCAAGAAAGTGGCAGGGACCTGCATGGGTATTCTACGTGGGCTCAAACCATTGCTAGGTTATTTTGACCCGTCCACTCGGCAAGTTATCATTCAGGCTGCCATCCTGTCGAGATTGGATTATGCCAATTCGCTTTATTTGAGTTCCAACAAGTCAGAGATCCTAACATTGCAGAGAGTCCAGAATGCTGCGGCCAGAATCCTTCTTGGCCTTCCGAGGACTTGCTCCACCTCTGTTGCCATTCGCCGACTACACTGGTTGCCGGTGGCCAGACGTGTGGAATTCAAATCTTTGTGCATTGCTGTTAAGATCTTGAAATCCTCCCCCCCGGCCATTTTGGCCACCCTGCTCTCGCCCTACAATCCTTCCCGCCAACTTCGCTCGATGGGCCAAAAATTGGCGGTGGTTCCGAGGGTGAGGAGAGTACGGGCTGGGGGACGTGCTTTCTGCACACTGGCGGCCAAACTTTGGAACTCTCTCCCACTGTCCATTCGTAGCCTAAACAACTATTTAGCATTCCGTAAGGCCACCAAGACTTATCTTTTCCCTCCACCGTAGGTTTCTTACCTTTTGGTGGTCCTCTCCTCCTGACTGTTTTAGCGCCGGGACGCTCCTTTGCTGGAGCAGCTGTGCGCTCTATAAGCTTTATAACATAACATAACATAACTAAGTCCCGTTCTCCTTGAAGTTTGCATTCCACTTTCTTAGTACATGGTATGGTCTTCCCCTGAACACCAGTGTATATTTGTGCTGCTTACCTAATTATTTTGAAGTATTCTTGTGTGTATTGTTGATATCTCCGGGTAGGAGATATACCAATGTGTTAGTGATTGTGTGGCATAATAAATAGCCTTATTTTCATAAACACTGTGTGGTTCTTTTTCATCTACTCTACACTGTCGAATAAATGTGGTAAAACAAGCTGCTTTACACTCCTTCAAGATAAGCCTGAAGGCTTCTCTCCACAGCTACCACTTTGAGAGCTTTCTATGGTTATCAAAGACCACTAAAATCACCATAATGGTTGCCTGGATTGGTGCAAGGTGCATCACTCCTAAGAGTGTGCACTATATACTAAGCCAGTCTCCTACAACCACCAACACCAGTTCTCCAATATACTTCTCCCAGCAGGGCACAAGTTCTAATTAAAAAAAAAAAAGTGGGGCATTGACCAAGTTAGGCAGTATGGAAGTGACATCACAGCACATGACATCGCACATGACATCACAACCCATGACCTCACAGGAAGTGATATCACAAAAAATGACATCAGATTCTAAGACCTCGCATATGTTAAGCAGGTTTATCATGAGTACATTTGAGCGCATTACAATATTTAACAAATTAGAGTTTGCGTCGGAGTTGTGCCAAAAATTGATGCAACCCCAGTGCAAGATCTAGGTATCAACTTAAACATTTATTTATTAAAACTCTGCCAGAAAGAAATTGGCAACAAGGAGAAACATGGCAGTAAATCAGTTCTCCTTAATTGGTTACAAAGTCTGCATTTTAAAATATCTTATGGGGTTAAGGCACCTGCTGCTTAGATCTTTATGTACCCAGTAAATCTCAGGAAATGATAATAATGCTAAGATAACTCTGGAGGTTAATGCTCTTGCTGTAGAGACAGGTGTTTTGTCTAGTCCCAGTTTTGAATCAGTGTAGCATAGAGGGTAAAGCACAAGTTACTAACTTGTGTAACGATATATCTGTAAGAGACAGTAGTTAGTGACAGATTCCTTACCTTAGAATATCCCCAGGCGTCAGGCTGGATCCGGAAAGTTTTTGCGTAGCAGTACCCTTGCGCGTCGGTAGGCGGCGTCGTGCGGCTCCGCGTCCGTCGTCGGCGTCGTGATCGCCGGGATGACGTCGCGGGCAGTACTTAGACACCGCCCCTGCGCGCTGACGTCAGTTCTGTACACGACTTTCCGCGCCAGGAACGCAGAGCCATGCAAGAAGCTGACATAGGTGTCTGAAAAATACTAGGGCCCTGAAAGGGATGTCCTTAACCCTAGAAATCAGTTTGCAGAACGGGGAGGATGGGTGGGGCGGTAAGGAATCTGTCACTAACTACTGTCTCTTACAGATATATCGTTACACAAGTTAGTAACTTGTGCATCTGAAAGAGACACGTTAGTGACAGATTCCTTACCTTAGAATAGATACCCCAGCAATACCAACCCTGGTGGTGGGTCTGCGAATAAAGATCAGACAAGGAAGTCCTGGAGGACAGAACGGCCAAAGAAGCCGTCCCTCCGGACCTGACTGTCAAGGCAGTAATGCTTTGTAAACGTGTGCAGCGAGGCCCACGTAGCTGCCTGACAAATAACCGGCAGCGGAACACCGCGGCCCAAAGCCGTGGTAGCAGCAGTTGCCCTGGTGGAATGGGCCCGCAGCCCAACAGGAGGCTCCTTCTTAGCCAAAGAATAGCAGGTCTTGATGCACAAGGTAACCCAGCGGGAGATGGTCCTCTTGTGCACCGCCCCGACCTTTTTGGCGCCCACGTAGCCAACAAAGAGCTGGTCATCCACCCGGAAGTGTTTTGTGCGGTCAATATAGAAGGAGAGCGCACGTTTTGGGTCCAGACGGTGGAGCCTCTCTTCCTCTCTGGAAGGATGCGGAGGCGGAAAGAAGGTGGGCAAAGTGATGGTCTGCCCAATATGGAAAGCAGTAACCACCTTTGGCAAGAAGGACGGGCGCGTCCGAAGAACAACCTTGTCCGGATGAACAGACAGAAAGGGAGGTTTGCAAGATAGAGCCTGGAGCTCACTCACCCGCCGAGCGGAGGTGATGGCCACCAGAAAGGCTGTCTTCAGAGTCAGAAGACGAAGAGGACAGTTATGTAGAGGCTCAAAGGGAGCGCACATTAAAAGAGTAAGAACCAAGTTCAAGTCCCACTGAGGCATCACAAACGGAACAGGAGGGAAGAGGTGAGTAATGCCTTTTAAGAACCTGTTAACAACAGGGGACTTGAAAAGGGAGGGCTGATCAGGAAGCCTGAGGAAGGCCGAGATAGCACAAAGATAACCCTTGATGGTACCCAGGGCAGAACCCTGTTGGGCCAGAGAAAGAAGGAACAGAAGGACCTCAGAAAGAGGGGCAGAGAGGGATTCACAGCCTTTGCTGTGCACCATGCCACAAATTTGTTCCACCTGCAGGCGTATACCACCTTAGTGGAGGGACGCCTGGCTGCCAGAATCACATCACAAACTTCGGGAGGCAAGTCGAAAGGAATCAACTGCCGCCGCTCAATCTCCACGCAAGCAGGTGTAGACTGGACAGGTTCGGGTGGAGGACCGCCCCCTGCTGCTGCGACAGAAGATCCTCCCGAAGAGGCAGACGGATCGGGGGATCTACGCTCATATTGAGTAGCTCGGGATACCAAACTCTTCGAGCCCAGTCCGGAGCCACAAGAATGACTTGGGCCCGGTTGTGCCGAATCTTCTTCAACACTCTGGGTAGAAGTGGTATAGGCGGAAAGGCGTACAACAGACCGCAACTCCACTCGTGACGAAAAGCGTCTCCGAGCGAGTGCCGCCTTGGAAATTCCAACGCGCAGAACTGATGACATTGCGCGTTCTCTTCGGTGGCGAATAGATCTAACCAAGGCTCTCCCCATTGTAGAAAGAGTCCTTGCGCCACTTCCGAGTGAAGACGCCATTCGTGATCCATCATGCACCTGCGGCTGAGGTTCGTCCGCCCTGGCGTTCAGGGAACCTGCCAGGTGTTGAACCATCAGGAACATGCCCTGATGTTCCAGCCATGTCCAGAGGCGCAGAGCCTCCTGACAAAGGGTCCAAGACCCCACCCCGCCCTGTTTGTTGCAGTACCACATGGCGGTGGTGTTGTCTGTGAACACCTGCACTACCTTCCCTTTGACAGAGGGAAGGAATGCCTTGAGTGCAAGTCGGATCGCCCGGAGCTCCAGAAGGTTGATATGGAGCCGGGACTCCGCCGGAGACCAGAGGCCTCTGATCTCCGCCTCTCCCATGTGACCGCCCCATCCCAGAAGGGACGCGTCCGTCACAACTGTGTGCTCTGGCTGGGGAAGGGAGAGGGATCTGCCCATGACCCATTGCCGGTTCGAGAGCCACCACTGCAACTGTCTTGCAGTCCCCTCCGAGATCTGGACGTGATCGGACAGGTTGCCCTGGTGCTGCGCCCACTGGAACTTCAGGTCCCACTGCAGAGCCCGCATATGCCATCTGGCATGATTGACCAGCAGGATGCAGAGAGGCCATGAGGCCCAGCAGCCTCAGGGTCATCCGTACCGAAACCCAGGATAAAGGCTGAAAGATTGGAATCATAGCCTGAATATCCCGGACTCGCCGTTCGGGAGGATAGGCCCGAAACTGCGTCGTGTCCAGAACCGCTCCGATGAAAAGGAGCTGTGGAGAAGGAATCAGATGCGACTTTGGCACATTGATGGAGAACCCCAGCGAGTGCAGGAGTTCGGCCGTAGTCTGGAGGTGGGAGACGACTGCCTGGGACGAGCCCGCCTTCAGCAGCCAGTCGTCGAGGTAGGGGAAGACTGAAACCCCTGCCCGGCGCAGATGAGCTGCGACCACCGCCATCACTTTCGTGAACACCCGAGGGGCACTGGTAAGGCCAAAGGGGAGCACGGTGAACTGAAAATGCTCGGGGCCTACCGTGAACCGAAGGTAACGCCGGTGGGCCGGCAGGACGGGGATGTGGAAATATGCGTCCTGCAAGTCCAACGCTACCAACCAGTCTCCAGGGTCGAGGGCAGTCAAGACCTGAGCTAGGGTGAGCATCTTGAACTTCTCCTTCCGGAGGAAGCGATTGACGTTCCGGAGGTCCAAGATAGGACGCATGTCCTCCTTGTCCTTTTGGGCACCAGAAAGTAGTGGGAGTAGCAACCACGCCCTACTTCTGGGGTCGGAACACGCTCGATGGCCCTCTTGGTCAAGAGGGCCGTGACTTCCTTCTGTAGAAGCACCAAGTGATCCCCTGACATGCGGTGGAATTGAGGTGGCATGGCTGGGGGGTGGTCTCGAAGGGGAGGGAGTAGCCCCTTCGGACAATGTCCAAGACCCACCTGTCCGAGGTGATGGTACGCCAGTGGGGAAGGTGATGGCGGACCCTGCCGCCAACTGGCGTGCTGTGCACCTGAAAGGAGGGACTAGGAGGGCTTGGAGGCCGCGGACGGGTTGGAGGTGGTGGCCTGACCCGCACGCTGGTTGCCCGATCCGCCACGGCGGAATCCACGTCCTCGGCCACGCGAAGACGCCTGCTGCGCGGGCCGGTGGCTGGGCTGCTGACGTGAAGGCGCCCCTACCGTGGCCACGATAGGGGCGAAAAGCAGAAGTCAGCGGAGGGCGTGTAGCAGAAAGGCCCAGGGACTTGGCAGTAGCCCGCGAGTCCTTAAAGCGCTCCAACGCATGGTCTGCTTTGGACCCAAAAAGACCGACTCCATCAAAGGGCATGTCCATGAGAGTATTCTGGACATCCCCTGAAAAACCAGTGGTTCTCAGCCAGGCGTGGCGTCGTAGCGCCACCGTCGTTGCAATAGACCTGCCCAGCGAGTCGGCGGTGTCAAGGCCACAACGTATTGTATATTTAGCCGCATCCCTTCCTTCCGCAATGGCGCGGGAAAGCAGTGTCTGGACCTCCTCAGGACACTGGGGCAAAACATCCGCCACCGAATCCCACAGGGAGTGGGTATATCGGCCCAAAGACAAGCGGTGTTAACGGACCGCAAGCCAGCACTGGAGGAAGAAAAACCCTTCTTCCCAAACTGATCCAGGCGTTTGGATTCCCTATCCGGAGGAGCGGTAGGGAAGGCGGTTTGGGAAGCGGAGGCTTGGACAACCAAGCTCTCAGGAGTGGGGTGGACAGAGAGAAACAGGGGTCGCCCGGAGCTGGGCGATGGCGCCGTGACACGTTCCGATCCACAGGAGCTCCTGTGTTGGGCTTGGACCAGGCGCCCAAAAGAACGCTCAGTGAGGGCGTCGTTAAACGGCAGCACAGTCTCCGCAGAGGAGGCTGCCGGCTGGAAGCACTCTCTGTCAAGATGTTAGGCTTGACCGTCAAAGTAGGGAGTTGGAGACGTAAGGCCCCAGCTGCCCTACGCAACACCGTACTCAAAATTGGCTCCCTCCTCCGTAGCCACGGGAGGAGACAGCATGCCAGTGTCAGGGGAAGTATCCAGACCACTGGCCTCCCTAGACTCTCTGTCCAGACCTCATCGTACTGACACCGCCGTGTCAGAGGGTCATCAGACCCCTCCCAGTCCACCTGGTCCTCCTCTGGTTCAAAATAAGGAGGAGGAGGGACAGTTGGGATCCAAGGTCCCATCGGCGCCGGAACCGGCGTCGAGCGACGTCGGTCCGGGATCCATGTCCGGAGCCGGAAGGAACTGGGGACGACGCCGCCCAGGGCGGCGTCGAGAACGGCACCGGAGACATCGGCGCCGGCGGAGGTGTCGTTAGGTCGACCGGCGTCGATGGGGGTTGTGGAGCCGGGATCGAGGCCGGGGCCGAGCCGGAGCCAAGATCGAGGCTGGAGGCACGGGCGACGCCGGGGCCGGAGCCATCGGCGGCGCCGGAGCAACCCCATCGAGGCCCGCGGGGCCCGAAGGCGCACGGAGGGGCCTGGAGGCCCGAAGAGGTGGGCCATGGCCGACAGGAATTCCTGCACTTTGGCCGGATCCGCCCCGAACCCGGGAAGGGCGGGTATGGCGGGGGCGACTCCACAGGCATGTCCGGGGCCGCGGGGGCGGGGACGGTGCCGGGAGGGGCCTCAGCCGAGCCGCGAGACCGGCGAGGCGAAGTCCTAGAGCGATGATGCTTTTTGGACTTCTTGTGTTTCGACTTACCGGACGAAGAAGACTTCGACGCCGACGACCGGTGTGGACTCCGCGATCGACCCCTGGACCTCTCACGCGACCGGGGCTTCCGCGGAGCCGAATGCCGGGCCTCGAGGAGCTCGAGACCGCTCTCGCAAAGCTTTCGGGTTGAGGGCCTGGCAGTCGGTACAAGACTCCGTGTCGTGGCCTCGGCCGAGGCAGAAGAGACACTCCCAATGCGGGTCGGTGACGGACATCATCCAGCGCACAGGCGCCGCAACGTTTGAAACCGGGCATCCCTACGACACCTTGATAGATGAGAAAACAGTGAAAAAATTCACCAAAAAGTATGGTCAAAAAATGACCAGGGCACTGCTCTTCCCGGATCTGCGCTTGCTGGCGCGGAAAAAGAAGAACTGACGTCAGCGCGCAGGGGCGGCGTCTAAGTACTGCCCGCGACGTCATCCCGGCGATCACGACGCCGACGACGGACGCGGAGCCGCACGACGCCGCCTACCGACGCGCAAGGGTACTGCTACGCAAAAAACTTTCCGGATCCAGCCTGACGCCTGGGGATATTCTAAGGTAAGGAATCTGTCACTAACGTGTCTCTTTCAGATTATGTCTCACGCAAAGCACATCATGTGATATACAGACGACGGATTTTTATTTTATGTAGATGGGTAAGTGGGTGATTGCTTTTAACACAGGGATCCTTTCGTTACGTGCAGTTCATAAATTGTAATCCTTCTAATATAGCCCAGTGAACTATGAAGGAAAGGACATGTGACTCATACACCTTGTAACCCTCAGTATCTTATGCAACACATCCTGTAAATTGATTTACACACATATGATTTATTGTCAATGTATAATGTGTCTGTGTGATTTAAAGTGCTCCGACACCCTGGGTTGGGTAACGCTATAAAAGAAACAAGAAAAAATAGTGGTATTTAAATTATTTGTGTAGATATTAGGACAGACCAACACATCTGACACAACATAATGCAAGATGTTGGCTTAGACTATGTCTGATGCTAATTGTTCTTATGTTCCAGGGCAAGGTTCAACTGTTCAAAATAAATTTCAACAAAACTTTAGGGTTTGAGAGGCTGAATTGCGCAGTGTGAAACAGTCAAATGAGGTAGGGTCCCAGCTGAGGAGGGGCAGAATGCAGTCAGTAATCAACAAACTACCTCTTTTCCTTTGTCCTATGAGTTCAGACTGCAGGCAGCGGTGGCGGCGAGGACGAGGTGTGAAAACATTCCTGGAGCTTTTGCAACACAACAAAAGGGAAGGTCACAAGTCAAGTGCAGGGCCTTTAGCACGTTAAAGCACTCGTGCTTTGACGTACCAATGGCTCTGCCACAGACAGAAGAGAGAGGGGAAATTCTTTTGTCCCCTCTTCCCCCTCACCCTTGTCCCCTGTGTCCTCCCACTACAACATCTGGGGAGATATATTCCCGCACCCCCCACACTTCCTACGCCTATTCGGTTCGATCCCCGGCACCGGTGGCAGGTTAGCCCAGCACCATGTGACTCTGGGTAATAGCTCGCTTAATCTTCCCGACGGCCCCCAGCGCCGGGACACCTCTCCGGAGGTAGCTGTGCGCTTTACAAATGCTGGTATTTCATTTTCATGCTGGGTGCACATAATCCGGCATTCCTTCTCCCCTCTAGCTGCACCTAAAGGCTGTGGACAATGAAAGGTGCCGGGAGCCCTTGTGAAGGCGGTTGGGCTTCACACGGGCCAGACTCGGCTGTCTGCAACCACTGACAATGCGGGGCAGCGACAGAGATGAGCAGTGGCCTGAGGCGCGAGCTGTCGAGTGCCACCTCACATCCCTATCATATAGACACCACGAACGGCAGCTAGGGTGAATCTGGACGTCCTATGGGTGGTGTGAGGGGGGGCACACACCGGTATTTGTGCACCAACGGCTCACCGGCGCGACAGTCACTGCAGAGGCATCCACAAGGTAGGAGCCGGCTGCCTAGCTCTATACAGAAGGCCACCCTCTGCACTTTTAGTCCCCCTCCGCTTTTTTCTTGACCCCCACTTGTCAGAGCAGCTCAAAACTTTCCTCATAGGAGCCAAAGTAGATGACCTTTTTTTTTTTATAAAGTTTCATGCAGCTTCGTCAAACGGTGCAAAAGTTATTAAGAAAACAAAAAATGCCTTTCCTATGAAAACTTCAACCTAACTATAATTACACATTGGCACTGTGTAATATATGCATACGCGTGTGTCGTTTAGTTTTTTTACACCGGCGGTGGTAGTGCCAGTGTTATCATGGTTAGGTCAGCGTTTCCACAGGAAAGGCACTTTGTTTTTTCTTAATAACGTTTGCCATTCAAGGAATCTGCACCCAAAAACTTTCCCAAAAAACGTGTATCCACTTTTGGGTTCATCATGGCAGGTTTTGTGCTGATTTGTCAAGCAGGGGCCAAGAAAAAGAGGGGTCCAAAAGTCCCATTTTGATACCCATTGGGCTGAATAGCATTACATCACATTTGGTATGAAGGTAGAACTTTACTAAAGGATTGTGCTTTGCTCGGTTGATCTATACCTGTTTAGTATTTTTCAAGAAATCAGAAATTAAAAAAGGTGCTCGAGTTGGGCATGAAGAGGTTACATTTTAGAGATCTGTGCAAAGTTAATTTGTGGAAGATCTGTAGTTGTGGTACCATAGACCTCCAAAGCTACAAAATTCTAAAAATACTCCAATCTGACAGGCCAATGAAGCTTTTTCTCCCATCTATCATGTTAGTACCATGAATCCGAAGATGGATCCGCAGTATCAGAATGATCATAGGTAAAACAAATGTCGCAATGACTATTACAGAATGCGGGGACTTGGTCCTGCATCCTAAAACTGAAAAAGAAATGGCTTATAAGAGGGCAGAGTGATCCCAAATCCACAAGGGGGATCCGGCTGCAACATGTGCCTGTAAACCTTGCCCTGGACTTGCAGACCCAGAGAAGCTTGCATTTAGTATTGTGTATGCATTCAACAATTTAAAGAAATTAAGAAGGTACCAAACCATGTGGCAAACCCCCACCTTGCATGGCAAAGGTATTGCAGTGGGGATTGGCCACCCACAGAGGGTTGGGTGCAGGCCCTGTGGCCAACCCTCCAATGTGCTCAGCAGTAGCATATGAGAGTTAAAGAGGCCATAAAGCCTCAGAACCAGCTGCGCAGAAACCTAAGAGTGAGCTAAAAATATCAGGAATATTACCTGAATGTACCAGACATGACGCAGGATTTGAAAAGCTTTGCATTTCCCTGTGTTGAGGATGCCCTCTATGAAAGGGATCTTCTACGTAGGCTGCACATGAGACTTTGGCTCATTGATGGAAAACCCCAAGAATAACAGAAGGGTGGCAGCTGTCTACAGATGGGCGGGAATGACTGACGAGCACACCTTCAGCAGCAAGTCATAAAGGTATGGGAATACATGTATCCCTGACCTATGAAGATGTGCCACAATCCCCATCATCACCTTGGTAAAGATCTCAGTGGATGAGGTGAGAATGAGGGGACGATTAACTGAAAGTATTGATACCCTACCAAGAACCGAAAAACGCCTGTGGGACTGCAGAATCTGGACATGAAAGTACACATCCTGCAAGTCCAAGGCAGAAAGAGCCTGGTCCCGGGTCGATATCTTGAACTTGTCCTTCCAAAGGGAGGAGTTCAGAAGTCAAAGGTCTAACATTGGCATGAGTCCTCTGTCCTGTTTGGGCACATCAACTGAAAACCCTATGGTGTGCATCCAAGTATGACATCTAATCACGACACTGATTGGTGCCTATGGCATGGCCCACAGTCTGTGATAGCCCAGGATGGGCCTCAAAACATATTTAATCGTGCCTTGTCGATCGTCCATCTAGGATTGTCTGAAAAAAGGCGTTCCTAAGTTCGCCAGGGATGGCTGGTAAGATGTCAATCGCCACATCCCAACAACACATGCATGTAGTGTCCCATAAGGTGGTTGGCATTCATGGACCTCAGTGCCAAGTGGGGGAAGGAAAAGAATCTTTCACTGAACATCTTAATTTACTTCAACAACTTGTGCGGAGGCGTAGTAGCGAACACACTGGGACTTAACTCGCTGGTGGAAGCATGAAACACCTGGCTCTATGGAGAAGGGTGCTGGCTCAGTAATGCTGGATCCCTTGGGCAAGTTTAAAGTATTGAGCCACCTGATGTACTGGGGCGGGGTTGGGAGGGGGAACTGAACAAGGTTTCTACCACATTGCCATCAACGTTCCTGCCAAAGCCTTGTTAGAAGGCAGTAAGGGCTCTGAAGTAATAGATTTGCCTTAGTCTCTGCGGTTGGCAACTGGAGATCCAAAATGTTTGCTGCTCTGCAGACTATTACGGGAAAGAAGGCTCTCTCTTCAGGTGAGGTACCCCGGTGGGAGTCCAATTCTGTCTTAGAGGAAGTATCGAGGCCACAGGCATTCTGTAGGCCTAAGTAGACACCAGCATCTGTGTGCTAAGTTGGGGAAGTAAATTGTCTTCCTTCTCGTTGTCTTCCTCACCATGTGGAGCATTTTTAAGTCCTTGAACAACGTCAGAATCTAATCTGAGCAGGGCCTTCAGTGGACTGGGTATCAGGACAGAGGCTGGAGTACATCCAAAGTTTTAGGCTGCGCTTTGGTAATCTCATAACGAGAGACAGGCCTAGCCCAGGCGACAGATCTACGTAGGCACCAGGTGCCTGAGCAGTTGAAAACGACAAGGACTCCGATGAAAGAGAAGAGGCATGGGCTGTAGCCTTTAGAGCGCAGGACGGAGACCCAATGAGGTTAGTCGTTGGCTGGGGCAGACCCGCCGGCAGAAGTCGGACTGGGGGTCCATGCAGCTCTATGGGGCATAAAGGAGCTCCAGTGGAAGCCGGCATCATCCTAAACAGCCTCTCTGGAGGCCTCTACCTGCTGCGAGGTTGAAGATGGACCAGAGAACTCGGGCCATGCCATTACCAGCTTTGGGATGGGTTTGCAGTTGTATGATGAACAAGAAGTCAGGTCCTTTGAGCGTTGACTGCACAACTTCACCCCAGAGCAGTGGCTACAGAATAGTGATGAGTCCCTCTTGGACTTCTTGTGTTTGTGGCAGGACTTGTCTATCAACTTCATCTTCAATATAACTAAGAATGATGTCATCAAACGAGACCTGAAGTGGGCCTGCGACTTGAAGCAGATCCACAATTTACATCGTGACCGGTCCTGTTTCTTGTGTTCAGCGACATACAGCTTTGTTCAGCTTGGCCTTCAGGAGGATCAGGAAGCATTTATCTCAAGATCTGGAGTCATGTCTAGACCATAGACACCACAAGCAGACATTGTGTGGATCTGTTACCGACATATGCTTCCTCGAGTCGGAGTACAGTTTGAAAATTCTCTCAGTGAATCTATATATTCCTGTTCATTAATCATAAGGATAAATCAGTGGAACAAGATAGGACACATCCTAGGATACTGAAGGAGGCTAGTAAGATGATGGCAGACCCACTAATTAAAAATTTCGGGGAATTGGGGAAAAGGCAAAAGTGCTATTAGGGGGGCAGACATCAGTGGTGAAGAAAGGCCTTACTAATGACAAAAAGACTAAACTAACACTTTTCAATTAGAGAGCTACAAGATCCAGGGTAGCTGGTACCACAAAGATCAGAGATACAGAGCAAGGAGAGCTGATGGATTTTATTGATGCTCTGTGTACCTTGTCACCCAGGCGGTTCAATGCAAGTCAAATGCTCTGTGTGTGTAGGCCAGTTCGTTAAGATGGGTATCTTGACAATGAAACTAGAAGCATTGGAGCTTTGCATTCTCTTTAGAATCAAACCTACTTAACTCCACTACGATCACACCACATTCATGGACAGGAGAGAGAAGGAATAGTTTCTTACCTGTAACTCCAGTTCTCTTGTAGGGGTATTTCCGTGATAAGTCATAATCACTTGAATAGTCCCGCCCACGTGCGGGGACCCCGGAGCACTTCCTTAGATATATCTTCTTAAGTTGTCATCTTTCGCCTTTCTTCGGGAAGGCCTGCATAGACACTTAAGAGATAGAAAGACAATAATGCAGCCTAAATAACTAGGCTACAATGGCCATTACTTCATTTTGAAGTGAAAAAAGACAGCCAGCAACTTTAAATTTCGCAATTTATGGAGTTTAATACATATACAAAACTCCCCTTCACAAAACTCCTTTTTTTCTTCTTCATGATAGAGATGAAAGGGTAGGACAGAGAAGCCCCCATAGGCTGCCATTATATGTCTGAAAATGGACACCGTGCCTTTAAGAGTCTCCAGAGACCACCAGTATCCCATGATGCACAGCCAGTGGCAGTTACTTCAGTTCTTTTTGAAGGCCTAGAGAAGTGAATACCTATTGTAAATCATGGATAAGTCTGCTTCTTCCACCGGGGAGGAGGGAGGGTTGCTTATGGCTTATCACGGAAATACCCCTACAAGAGAACTGGAGTTACAGGTAAGAAACTATTCCTTCTCTTGTAGGGGATTTCCGTGTATAGTCATAAGCACTTGAATAGACTAGCAAGTCCATCCCATAAACACATGCGGTGGAAGAAACAGAGAAGTGACATTTCAGTTTAGGCAAACAGATTCCGAAGGGAAGCCTGTCCAACCTGAGCATCTGCCTTGGCATCAGTATCCAGGCAGTAGTGTTTTGTGAATGTATGGACTGACTTCCAGGTAGCAGCCTTACAGATCTCTGAAATGGGTATATTCCGAAGTAAAGCCGCATTAGCAGCTTTCCCTCTGGTAGAGTGAGCCCTAGGCTTACTAACAAGAGTCTTGTTGGTTTTCTGGTAGCAAAGCAGAATACATGAAACAATCCATCTGGAGATGGACTGTTTGGAGGTAGCTAGACCTGTACGGATAGAGCCATAGATTATAAATAACTGATCTGATCTTCTAATATCCTTAGTATTGTCCAAATAAACCTTCAAAACCCTCCTGACATATAGGGAATGAAGCGACCTCTCAGCAGGGGAAGAGGGATGCTGAAAAAAAGTAGGTAGAGAAATAGTTTGATTCACGTAGAAATCCGAAATTACTTTAGGGAGGAATTTTGGATGCGCCCTCATAACCACCTTGGAGGAATGGAAGACAGTGTATGGTTCATGGCAACAAAGTGCCTGGAGTTCGCTAACCCTGCGGGCAGAAGTGAGAGCTACAAGGAAAGCTGTCTTCCAAGACAGATGCTGGAGAGAAGCCCTATGAATGGGTTCAAAAGGCTCCTGCATCAGTCGAGAAAGAACTACATTAAGCTCCCAAGGAGGAGAAGGACATCTGACAGGAGGAAACACTTTCTTCAGACCTTCTAGAAAATCTCTAATGACCGGGATTTAAAAAAAGGAAGTTTGTGAAGGGCATTTCCTGTAAGCAGTCAAAGCTGCTAGGTGCACTTTAATGGAAGAAAATTGAAGGCCAGATTGTGCTAAATGTAGCAAGTATGGAAGGATAACATCTTCCTGGCAGGAAGTAGGATCTTCATTCTTCGATGAACACCAGAAACAGAATCTCTTCCATTTATACGCGTAAGAGGTGCGTGTGGATGGCCTTTTAGCTTCTTTAAGTATTTCCATGCAGTCCTGAGGCATATTCAAAGGTCCATACTGTACTAACTCAGGAGCCATGCCGCCAAATTCAATGACGAGAGATTGGGGTGCACCATCTGCCCTCCGAATTTCGTGAGAAGGTCTGCCTGGCATGGAAGTCTGAGATGCGGCAGGAGAGACCGGTGGAGAAGGTCCGTGAACCACCACTGACGCGGCCACTCCGGAGCAATGAGGATCATCTTGGCCCGTGACTGCGAGAGCTTGATGAGGACTGCCGGGATCAGGGGTATCGGAGGAAAGGCGTAGAGAAATCTGCCTGACCAGTTTATCCACAGGGCATTCCCCAGAGTTCCCGGTTGGTAGAACCTCGAGGCGAAGTTTTGGCATTTGTTGTTTTCAGCAGTGGCGAACAAATCGACCTCTGGAGTACCCCATCTTCTGAAGATATCTCGCACCACATCGTCGTTTAAGACCCATTCGTGGTTTTCCTGAAGGAGTCTGCTTAAAGCGTCGGCCTGAGCATTTTGAACACCTGGGAGGTGAGTTGCTGTGATGGTCAGATTTCTGGCCAAGAGCCATTTCCAGATGGTCTGGGCTTCCTGAGATAACGGACGGGATCTCGACCCCCCCTGCTTGTTGAGGTAGAACATTGTTGTCGTATTGTCCGTCTGGACAAGCAGGGAGCTGGTGCGGAATGATGGCTGAAAGGCTTTCAGAGCCAAATGAACCGCTCGTAGCTCTAGTAAATTGATGTGGTATGTGGATTCCTTCGTGGACCACTTGCCTTGAATTTGAAGGTGGTCTGTGTGTGCACCCCAACCGAGGAGAGAAGCATCCGTTACTATGGTTTGTGTCGGTATCTCCTTGTGGAAGGGAATCCCTCGTAGGAGATTGCGGGGAGAACACCACCATCTGATGGACTGGAGGGCATGTTGTGACAGCTGAATCCTGTCCTCCCAATCCCAGATTCTCTGGTCCCATTGATCCTCCAGACATTCTTGCAAGGGTCTCATGTGGAGACGTGCATTCGGAGTGAGGAAGATACAGGATGCCATGGAGCCCAGAAGAGAGGAGACCTTCCTCACTGTTGGTAAACACATGGTCATGAGAGCCTGAGCCTTCTGAAGGATCGATAAGCGTCTCTCCTCCGAAGGATACACGTTTGCCGTGCGAGTATCGATGGTTGCTCCCAGATATTGAAGACGCTGGACAGGCGTCGAGACAGACTTCGTCTGATTGATGTGAAGACCCAAACGAAGGAGAAGATCGGAGGTCCAATTGAAGTGTAGTTGAGCCTCCTGATACGCGGATGCTTTGATCAGCCAGTCGTCTAAGTACAAGTAGACAAACACCCTCTGCTTCCTCAGATAGCCAGCAACTACTGCCATGCACTTTGAAAAGGTCCTGGGAGCTGATTTCAGGCCGAATGGGAGTACACAGTATTAATAGTGGTTGTTCCCTACTGTGAACCTCAGGAACTTGCAATGCTTCCTTACTATGGGAACGTGGAAGTATGCGTCTTGCAGATCTATTGCGCATAACCAATCCCCCCGATGAATTTGAGGGTAGATTTGATGCAACGCTAACATTCGGAATTTTTCTCTCCGAATCCATTTGTTTGCGTGTATTAAATTGAGAATGGGTCTGAACTCGTTCTTGTCTTTCTTTCGGACCAGAAAGAACCTTGAATACAGTCCTGTTCCCCGTTGTAAAGGAGGAACAGGCTCTATTGCCCTTTTTTGTAAGAGAGTGTTGGCCTCCAATTGCAACTGGCACAGTTGGTATCGTGAGTGTGTTGAAGGGATCGATGGAGGAGGGCTGATGAAACGTAGCGAGTATCCATTGCGAACAATATTCAGAACCCAATTGTACCGTGTTATTTTTTGCCACTCTGCCAGGAAATGTTGAATGCTTCCCCCCACCGGAGTGGGTAACAGAAGAGGGGGAAGAAAGGCTTCAGGGCTTAGCACCAGCAGGCGCCTTATTCCCTTGCGCAGGATGCTGTCCTGGCCTTCCTCTAGGTTGTCGTTTTTGGAACGGTTGGAACGACCGCTGGTACGATTGTTGATGATTGGTCTGTTTGCCCTGATATCTCTGAAACCTCTGAGAAAAGTACCGACGTTGGAAAGGGCGGAAAAATTTGCGCTGTTCCTTAGGTTTTTCAAGACCTACGGCTTTCAAGGTCTCCATTTCTGCCTTCATGCGGGCCATCTCCTCATCCGCATGAGAACCAAAGAGTGTTGTTCCAGAAAAAGGCAGGTTCATGAGGCGTTGTTGAGCTTCAGGCTTGAGAGAAGTAAGGCGAAGCCATGAATGGCTTCTGAGAGTTACTCCGTGGCAATATCCATGTGCAGATAGAAGTGATGTATCCACCGCTGCACTAATCACTTGGTTAGAAACCATAAGTCCTTCATTCAGGATTTCGATAAATCCTCCCTCTTGTCCCTAGCCAGATGGTCTGCGAACTGCTGAAGAGACTCCCAAAGGGACCGGTCATACCTTCCCAGCAGGGCTGTAGCACTAGCAGCCTTCATTGTGGTAGCTGCTGTGTTGCATACCTTCCTCCCCACCGAATCTATCTTACGGCTCTCAGGTGGAACTGTGGACATTGGAGCCGCAGAATGCTGTTTCTTAGCTGCCACAACAATGACAGAATCTGGGGTGGGGTCCGTCCGGAGGAATGTGGGATCCTGCTCAGGCGGACGATATTTCTTCTGTAACCTGGAAGGAGCTGATTTAATGGAAGAAGGCGTCAAGAATAATTCCATCGCCGGTTCCAATAAGCCTGGCACCAGAGGGAGCAAGGGACGAGAGGCTTGTCTCTGCTGGAGAGTCTCGAAAATTACGGAAGTCGATGGCACCGGAGTGGACATCGGAATATTCAGTTTAGAGGCTACTTGCACTAAAACTTCTTGAAAGGTGGTAATGTCGTCGATAGGAGACACCCTTTGAGGAAGAGAATCCGAAAGTGTCGGCGAATATCTCCCAGTACTTGTTGAGGACGTGTCCCTGGTGTGTCGGGAGCGAGATCTCTCATAACGATGTCGGTGATGAGAGCGAGTGGAGGAACGTCGATGACTGCGAGATCGATCTCTCGCACAGGACCTAGATCTCGGTCTTCGAGGTGCAGTAGGCGTCGTGGGCAGAGGAGTAGCAGGCCCAGAAGGAGGAGGAGGAGGAGGAGGCGGCGGCGGAGGTGGTGGTGGTGGAGGAGGAGGCGGCGGAGGTGGAAGAGGCAGCGGAGGAGGAGGCTGTTCCTCTGGTCGACGAGGAGAAGACTGAGTTGGTGTCCTCGTAGGGGAATATGTTCGTGAATATTCTGAATCCGAGGAATAAACCAATCTCCTCCTTTTACGAGCTGCCTGAAGTGAGGAAGGAGCCATAGATTCACTGCAAGATCTCCCTCTCGACGTCGATCTGCTTGTCGACGGCGATCTTCGACGTTGTGTCGACCTAGAACTTCCCCTCGACGTCCACAGGCTCAATGTTGATCGAGTCTGAGATCGACGGTGTCGTCTCGGCGTAGACCGCCGGTCACTCTTCGACGTCGACCGCCGGTGACTCGCCGACCTTCGGTGACTTCTCGACGGCGACCGTCGGTGCCTCCTCGACGCCGATCGACGATGGTGAGTCGACGTCGATCGGCGCTGATGCGTCGACGTTGAGCGAGGAGACAAAGTCTTCGACAGCGAACTCTGAGGTGAACGAGAAGGTCTCACCCTTGTTCTCCTCGACGTGGAGCATCGACGTCGTTTCGACTCAGAGCCCTGAGTCGACGGCGAACAGATCGCCGCCATACCTGCCCTCGACGTCGTAGTCTTCGACCGAGACCGACGTCGTTTTTCAGCCGTTCTTCATCTGGGGAGCCCCCCAGCGGCAGAAGACAGGGTTTTGGTAGAGGACTGACCCTCTCCTAGCCCAGAAGTCCCACCTGTTGACCTGGTCTGCTGTTTTCTTCGCTCTTCCACACCCTGAAGCCGAATATTCTCCCTGTCACGCAGGGTGCGCCTGGAAAAGGTTTTACATATGGGACAGGCATCAGGAACATGAGAAGCAAGCAGGCAAAGAATACACACTCTGTGAGAGTCAGATTTGGCCTTCTTTCTTCCACAGTCAGGACACTTGTCAAAAAGGGAAGGCATTTTGACTGAAAAACTGTGGAATTTCTGTCAGAAAAAGACAGCAAGAGGAAAAGAAAGACCAAAGACGTGGAGTGAAACTGTAAAAATGTAAATTCTGAAGAGAATTTTGATGAAAAAACACCAAATAGGTAGAGCCCAATGCTCGAGGGTCCTGCTAATAGGAGCCGGAAAAAAGAACTGAAGTAACTGCCACTGGCTGTGCATCATGGGATACTGGTGGTCTCTGGAGACTCTTAAAGGCACGGTGTCCATTTTCAGACATATAATGGCAGCCTATGGGAGCTTCTCTGTCCTACCCTTTCATCTCTATTATGAAAAGAAAAGAAAAAAGAGTTTTGTAAAGGGGAGTTTTCTATATGTATTAAACTCCATAAATTGTGAAATTTAAAGTTGCTGGCTATCTTTTTTCACTTCAAGATTAAGTAATGGCCAGTGTAGCCTAGTTAGTTAGGCTGCATTAGTGTCTTTCTATCTCTTAAGTGTCTATGCAGGCCTTCCCGAAGAAAGGCGAAAGATGACAACTTAAGAAGATATATCTAAGGAAGTGCTCCGGGGTCCCCGCACGTGGGCGGGACTATTCAAGTGATTATGACTATACACGGAAATCCCATACAAGAGAATAGGATGAACAACGATGAAAATCAAGTACTTAAATGAGACATTTGAATACAGTGTTAGGTGATGCTGCTACTAGGGAACTGCTGCAGGGAGTTAGAACTAGGAGACTGAATTGTGTAGCAGACATGGTGCTCACTTCAGCCTTTAGTACTAAGGAGCCTGATATAACCTTGGAGTGATGAAAAAAATAATAATATTAGCATGTTGTACGATCAATTGCTTTCTCTGTTACATACGCCATCACTTAACTTCTATGAACAATTGAATTGTGCATCTAGAGCCCATGAACATAAAACGGATTCACCACTAGACTCTGGGAATCTTTACGGCAATAGGAATGGTGAGTCCACGTAAAATATAGGGACAGACAGGGGAAAATTTGGCAAAAACTGCAAAACGGATACAATATTCTTTATACTTGCAAACTAGCCTCAATAACTCTACATCTTATAGGCACTCTGTCTTTTCAGAAGCATAAAAAGCTATTTTATGTGTATTTTGTAAAACTTTAATGCTAGACTAAAAAGCGGAGGACGTGGGAGGTTAGATTGTGTTGGAAACTGTGAATCGACACAGTATGAATGCAAATGTACTTTCTCTACAGGCTTAAGCAGCTGCCTCTTCGGCCAAGCTACTTGTTTGTGGTCTATTCTAAAGTAAAGAACGCAGACCTTTTCTACAGTAAATCATGGCACAATCCCTAATCCATGTATATCAGTGCAGAAGATCCCACAATCGGCATATGAAACAAAGACACTTTCTATGCGAGGAGTGATTTATCATAATGCCATCCATACCTGCTGCGCATGCCTGCTGCTCCGTTTCTGTGGCTGGTACATAAGCCATGTGTACACAATAGGGTCTATATTGATTGCCACTCCCTGCACACTTGCCAAGAACACAGCACCTGGTTAAAGAAATAAATCATCGTCTTTCAGCAAATAGATTTTGCATACAACACATGATAATTTCATGCCACATAATGGGTTTTATTGAACCAGCCTTACTTTGCACTATTTTTATTTTATCTCCTCCGATGGAGCTTTGCATTAACCTACTTCCTAACATGCATTACTTAAAATAGTGTTCCCGTGGTGGCAAAAAGGATTCCAATGGTGTCAATGTAGTTCTAATATATTCTGAAAGCTAATGAATAACAAATATTATTGATATTTATTATTTAATAAATACATTATTTTTCTTCAAATGCCAAAGATCACGTACCTTGTCTAAAAAACGAAGTGCTAAAAATCCTGCAACTAAATTACAGTATGTACACACACACACACACACACTTACACACACTCTCTCTCGGCGACTACAATATGCCAAAGAATGTTCGGGAAACATCATATAACTTGTCAGAAAACATGTTAATTTAGACCACTATTATGCAGGCATTTCAGCCAGAAAGTAAGGGAGTAAAGCTGTGTGAGCTAGTTAACACAATGTGATCTGCTTTCAAACAAGCCCTCTATGAATCCGCCCGGTCGCAAAGTGCCACACCTGGACACCAGTCCTAGTTGTTATTGCAAGACAACCCTGCAAAGACAGGCACTTTATAGTTCCATCTATTACCTACCTTGCAGGCCAAAATCACGCTTTCGACAATGGCGAGATCTCACACATTTCCACCCAGAGGAGTGGCAGGAGTGCAGTAACGTAGGAGAAGTAGACTGCTGGAGAGATCACTTGTTTGAGAAGTGGCTTTCTTATCTAATTATGCTTACTATTGGCACAAATGCTACATCTTGACAGGAATGTCAAAGAGTGCCCATTAACTGAAGTTAATTTGCAAGAAAGTAAGGGCTTCCACATGTTAGCACAGCAACAGAGCAGTGCCTAACACAAGCATGACTTTCCTGTCAGTTGTTGGTGCACACAGTGGGGTGACACCACGCTGTCGTGGGGAACTAGAGCATGAAGGCATGAGTGTGTGTCTGTGCACTTCTTTTATTACTCACAGCCCAGAGCACCATTAAGTGGCAAATGTCCAGCAGCTAAGCATCCAGACATACATGTTTGTAGGCATACCGACCAATGAGGTTCCCCTTCTCAGGTAGCAGACCACACTTGTCCAAGTTTATGATATCTGCTCCATTGTAAATGCAGGGCAATTTTTATCTCTTGTTTTCTATGGCCATGAAGCCTCTCATACGCATCTTCGCCAGCCGTGGTCCTACATTTGGATCACATATTTTTGTTTGTAAAAGGTTGTCTATTGGAGAGGAGGTATTATTTTGTTCAGCACTCACCCGAAAAAGGTTGTTCACATAACATGATTTTTTTGTCAGAATGCCTCCATCCGGTCCTGGTTTCTTTAGGCATCATGTAAGTCCCCCTTTCAGATGAGGAAATGTCCATTGAAGCTCCTATTGGGTCATTGTTCCAAATAACTCTTAGCAGCGGAAACGCGGATGGACAGGACAGGCGTGAGGCTGATGAAGTGAACACAAAAAGAAATCTCCAGAAGAATGCAAGCAACAGGCTCAAGACTAATTGTGGATTAAACTCCCACCTACATTTTGATTAGATTATGAAGAATGTAAAACCTCTTACATCATTTGACAGAAGAAACAGCTGTGTGGCATTGAACATAAAGTACTTAAAGCAGCCGGGCATTATGAGGAAGGGTGTGAAATGAGTCCTCGCTGATGGTCAAGTTATGTTATGCTATGTTATGTTATTAAAGTTTATACAGCGCACGAATACCAAGCGGTGTCTTGGCGCTAACAGTCCTGAAGCGAGCTAGAGCACTATTCGTTGAATAGCCAGGTCTTAATGGCCTTCCTGAAGGACGTTAAAGAAGGAAGACTTCTGATGAAAATGGGGAGGGTGTTCCAGAGCTTTGTAGCACCCACTGTGAAGCTTCTGCCGCCCCAGTTAGCCTTACAGAAAGTTTGGAGAGTACCAATGCAGTGACCGCCTCAAAAACTGAGAACCAGTACCGTGTAGCGCCTTATATGTGATACATAAGGCCTTAAACTTAATGCAACACTTAACTGGCAGCCAATGCAGTCCCTGAAGATGCTTTCCCACTGATTGAAACTAGGGGATGCCCAGCAGGAGCCTTGCAGCAGCATTCTGGATCATCTGAAGCTTGTGTAACTTCTTCTCGGGCAAGTCAGGTTAAATACAGTTTATTGTCAGGAAGACATCATGCCAAAAACGCATTTAACTGATGAAGGCATAGAGAATCAAGTTGTGTTTCTAAGCACATTAGCCAAAACAGTACACTAAAGTTAGAAAACAAGCTCCCAAGCCAGTGTGAAGTTGTTCAAATGGAACAACCCATTAACTCCTGTAGCTTAGAAGCAGGAAAGACCGTCTTAATAGTGTTGAGGAAGTGCACATCGACACAAGGCTGGAGGAGCACAGAGGCAAGGTAAAGACATCCCATCAGAAGTGTTCCACTTAATCTTATGAGTGGACATATTGTGTGAACTTTCAGCTGCAAATAAGCTCACACTTTTGTCTCCATACAAGCTACATGTCTAATTTCTCAGTAAAACATGCTCTCAAAGAAACAGCCAAAGTATTGATAGGATAGAAGCCAACAAAACCATGTTGTCAAGGGCCATTAAAACAACACTCCTATGGCATGGTCGACTGCCCAGCATGATGGAGACCTTCCTCGGGTGCTCCTGTGACTGGGATTGAAACCATGGCCAGAGGGTTCCTCTGATGTCTGAAAGTGGAAACAGAGAAGGTTCAAGAATGGGGAGCGGTTATGAAAGGACTACAGTATTGCGGTGGCAGAAACAGCAGTGAAAGAGTGATGAGAGTCCCACCTCATCTTGGAGAGGGTTTAATCCGAGGCCTAAGGATGATATTTTGGCGTCAGGCAGTGAGGAACAGACTATCCAGCGAAGGATCAGATGTCCCAGTGGATTGTGGCCCTGAACCATAGAAGAGGAGCTGTTAAAATCCATGTATGTTGCGATCCAGCACCATATGAAAATAAATAAAGAGTCATATATGACAAAGGGCTGATGGGGTAAGAATAAAAAGAAATGCAGAGAGGAGGACTGAGACTTTTGTACCCAAAGAAGAAGACATCAAGATCCTTCAGAGAATTCCTAGGTGGCAGGTAAGAATTGAGCATCGGGCAATGACTAGAAAACCAGTTTAACAAACGCAATGAGTGAGTAACCACCCAGGAAGACAAAAAAGAAAACTCTGGACAACACAATCCCTGAATTAGAAAAGCAGGACAGAACAATGCAAAAATCCAACAGGGGATGAATGAATGGGTCAGTAAATCAAACTCACTCATTAAAGATAATGGGTCCTTATCCGTTAGAGCACCTATATGTGGAAAATGTGATTAGGTGAGTCAAATATGGTTCCTGGGGTTGCTAGTGGGTGTAAAGATGATGAACCCATGATTTTCGACTACCAAAGGATGGCTGACCTTTTAGCCCTAGATATGAAGGAAGCCCTCCTATTTTGATTGTTGCTATAGACTAAAGGTTTCGTATGACTGAATAGATCAGACAGGAGGAGGCGGGGGTCTTGCTACAAAAATTAATGCTTCAAACGAGCTCGAGATGCCCTAGAGGGCTGGGATTTTAAATTAGTGTAAAAGCTAATTCACGTATTCAGACAGAGATGGTTTTAAAGTCTATGGCATATGTCTACAGAGTAGAAGATGCAAAAAAACAGAGCTGCAGATCGGTCAAGAATGCATCTTTCGCTGAGAGCCTATCAGCATCCAATCCTGGAAGCTGGGTTGAGCCTGAACAGAACCATCGTAAATCACAAAACTGGAAAGCTAGAACTTCATGCTGAATTTTGGGCCTGGAGACAACGACAGAGGGAAACGTGGGCTTTACTTTTTAAAGCTCTTTCTGCCAAAAGGGGTCCCTTATCTGCATTCCAAACAGGCTTTACCAATTAGCTCTCCGGGGCACCACATTCACTTTCAGTTACTTCCCATCCTAGCGGATGATTAGAAGCAGGGGTTCCAGGCTGAAGCTGCACAGATAAAAAATGCAACATGTGCATGTCTTGTCAGCTCGATAGCATCTCTGACAGGCCTAGAAGTTCGCCTTGTAAATACGGCCTTATCAGGGGGACAACTTGTCCTGCCTTCTATCTGGAACCAGATGGAGAGAGCAAACACATCAATCTGCATTAAAGGCAATTCCACTGCCTTTAAAAACATTGTTCTTTTTATAAAGGAAGCCAAGGACTTCGTGTTTTAGAATTAAAAAGCATTACGAGTTAATAACTTACATTTTAAGGTGGACTAAAAAAATCTATCTTTAGGATTTTAGGGATAAGAGAAAATTAGGCTGCATATACGAAGCAATGAGGTAAATATGTAAAGCGATTAGGTGCAACAAATCAAATTCAAGACAGCAGAAATACTGACCATCGCGTTTACAGGTTGGACCAACAGCACTCATTGTGCGTGCACACTGGGCACGTTGCACATCCCATATCAAAATGTTAAAATTGTGACATCATGCTAGCTAGCTAGGCCACTTTACAGCGCTGAAACGAAAAGGAAACACGCCGAACCCCGAGACAGGCCTGCCAAGTATCACGCATCACGTGCGACTCTAACGCATTTCAGTGTGGTGTTCCGCATCACCGCACTGAAATGCATTGTCACGCATTTTTAATGCCGCTGAAACTGGCTATGCAGTGCTAGCGCGCCGGCACTGCTGCTCCCCGCAGACTTGCCGCCAGCAGCTCAGCATGCTCAGTGTCAGTCAATAAACAGTTAAGGATTCAATTCTCCTCAGCTCTGGCTGAGTGAGAGTCAGTGCTGCTACAATGTTACAATTTGCGGCCTCAGCCGCCTGCTAGCCTGGCTGCATTAATTAATTACTCCCGGGCCGGCGCCCGTTGCGCCGCGCGGCTGTCTGAGTCACTGACTGACACCAGACCACTGCCGATTTGAAACAAGGGGGTGCGGGGCCTGCCCTCAGCAGTACAGTAACAGTCAGTTGCTACTGGCTGAGTGTGGGCGCGGGGGGGATTAATATCCGGATGTGACCTCACTCACGCGGCCTGTCCTGCACTGCAGGAAGAAGTGAGGTCGCCAGAGAAGCGGCGTGGGAGACTCGTCGAGAGTCAGTCGACTCGAGTCAAGCAGCCTTGCCTCAGCCAGGCAGCCTGCTACTGGCTGCGCATAATTAATTAATTATACCCAATCCCAGCGGCGTTGGGACATCGACCTCAACTTACTGAGTGACTCTCAGCATGATCATGGCCCGGCCCGCGCTGCATCAGAGGCATCTCGGGCGCTGCAGGGAGTCTGCCAGAGTAACTGGTGGTCATGGTCTGGGTCATCATGTTGTGTCACTGCTGTGCGGCCGTGACCCCATCACCGTGACCCCGTGTGCGGCTCACCGCCGCCGGACGAGAGGAGACCGTGTGAGACAGTCAGTCTTGACTGTAAAGAAGACAGAGAGAGATAAGACGTCAAGTTCAAGTAAGTTTAGTTACTGTTTCGTACTTTACTTTCCGCCAGGCTGCAGAGGTGCTGCTGGCACTGACTTAAGTAACAAGTCTGTGTAACTTTAGCACGAACGCACGCATGCTGCAAATGAAATGATGAGATCTCATTTAATTATTGCAGACTCATGAGATCTCATTTAATTATTTCAGACCGGTTGCTGAGCCGCTGTCCACTGTGGTGCCCACTGCCGGTCCAACAATAGAACTTCACTTTCTTGCAGCTCCGACCCGAACGCCTGCCTCACTTCAGCAGAGTCGCCCTGTACTAGCTCTGTGACAGGCTGGCTGCGCCGTGCGGCTGGTGTGATCGCCGGTAAGGGCTCAGCTTGTCAAAATTGAATTAATTTAGGGTTAGTTAAAAAGTTGAAAGTAAAGCTTAAACGAGTCTAGTGTTTTTGAAATAATACAGGCAGGCCTGGCTGTGACCTATGTGTGCCCTGAAAATAAATGCCTGGTTCTGTAGTCGACTGCGGCGAGTCGAGTCGAGTCAGCCGAGTCATACTGTTGTGTTGACTGTCTATTTAATTTAATATATGCAGCTGAGAAGAGATCCAGGAATGGGGCCTATCACATTCTTTTTGGGAGGCTCAAGTCGGCCGGGCCTGGGCCCCACGTGGGAAAGAGAGCAGACTGGAGTCCAAACTGATCATGCTCTGCAGCATGCTAATAATTGATTGCCAGAACCGGGGGCATGGAGGTGTGGTGGTGGGGAGTTGGTGTAGTGTGGCTGAGGCAGGATGATTTGTTAATTGTTTTTCTTCCGGCCGCCCAGCAACACAGGTGGTGAAGAACAAAGTTCTTCACCACACAAGCATAATTACTCTTGTAACATCCACGAGCCTTGTTTGCATTCTATTCTGCATCTATATATTGTTAAAATAATCAAGGTAGCAGCTAGTCCATTTGCAGGTACAGATTTATATAACCAATCTTAAAAAAAATCTACATTTTCAAAAAAAGGAATTGTTTTCTCTTTTGAAAGGGCTCAATACTTAGATGACCACAACTTGTCATAAATCAAAACATTCTTTCTTTGAATATGTGCAAAACCAGTATAATATAATGTCCAACTGTTTTTAGGACGTTGCTTTACACCTTTGTGCAATTTGTATTTATTCATTTATTTGCACTATCGCATGTTTAGAGCAAAACAGCTCCAGGTTTTGCGCTGGCACTTCTGAGCATTCTTTTTTACCTTATTGCATTAGCAACCAATAATGCCAGACACAGAGTGATGGTATAAGCTCCTAGTTGCACTTGCTATGCTATAAACTTTGCTTTTTTTAGGCTAGTGCAGGTCCTGAATGAGCAGATCAATGAGATCATCTTCTTAGCAGCTTTTGTGCCTGCCTGCCCTCTGATACTGAGTCTGTGTCTAGTTAGTGCCCTTCCATTTCTGGTGCTTTACAGAAGTTTTAGGATCTTCTTAGGGTTTCTCGTTGTTCAAATGGGGGTAATTTCTGATATTTAAATGTTTTCCTAGACTTCATTGCTTGATTTTGCTCGCGAGAAAGTGTCACTCAGTCGTTGTAATGTCACTCATAATTACTCTGAAAATATGACAATGTCACACATATCAATCCGAAACCTTGGCAGCTATGCTGAGAGCTAGAGTCGATGAATGCCTAGGGTTCCCATGAAGATGCGGGCTTCGGCGTAAGTCACCTGTTTGAAAGATTCCGTCTTCAGGACTTTCCTGAACTGAAGGAGGTGAGGGCTAAGGGCCTCAGTGCTTTAAGGGGGACGGGTCCCTCGGTTCTCAGATCTAGTAGTAATTAAAAACAGACATCGAAAACGCGTCTCTATTGAGCACTAATTTAATGTCCTTAACTTTAATGATAAAACAATTGATCGTTTTTGAACAACGAATGTAAAAAGCGTAAGGTAATCCATGTCGGCGATTTACTTCCATTTTATATTTCAAATGTTTTACTCAATAATATTTAATTCCCCAAGAGTGCTAACTATATCCAGGCCAGGATGTTGCGTTTCTGTGTTTTTTGTGTGTATCATATTACTCTTGACATACTTTGAACTGAGACCCCTTCAGGTGTTAATAAACAGTCCCCGATTGAGAGCTCTGGTGTTGAGACTGAAGCAATTCGATTTTCTCACAGTGCCTGCCAGTGGGTCAAAACGGTGTTCAGAATACATGCTGTCATCCATTTCTTGGGCTCTATGCAAAGCACATGCCTTCGTAATGTTTAATTCAGTCTCTCAATTTCAGGATTGAAATATTTTCAATATTCATTATTTACAACAAAATCATTGTTGTTAATCATTTATCCTACACAGTTAATAACCACTGACAAAGCCAATAGTCCTTGCTGGTTTCAGGTGTATGCTATTTGTTGTGTTATATATTATTATTAAACTGAATTTGTAAGGCGCTCAGCTACCCCAGAAGGTTTTGCCGGCACCAACCGGTAGGAAGAGAGAGTAGATTAAGAAATCAGAGATTAAACAACCAAGTCTTTAAATTTTTACGGAATCTACCATATGTGGTTTCCTCGCGTAAAGTGAGGGGCATAGAATTCCATAGAGTGGGACCAAGATAAGAAAAAGAACGGCAGCGCATACGCAACAATTTAATTTTGGGGATGATAAATCTGTTTTGGTGGGCAGAGCGTAAGAGACGTGAAGGAAGATACGGTTGTACCAGCGATTGCAGATATGTTGGGGCCACTTCCATTTTGATTTTATGCATATAGCATAAAGCTTTGAATCTAATTCGATTCTCTATCTTCAGCCAGTGTAAGTCGCGAAGATACTGAAACAAAGCGGGGGTAATGTTTAGCACAGGGTATGTTGTGGCGCTAACCTGATATCGTGAGTTTCAACAGCGAAGGTAATCTGTGCGGTGCAACAGGTGAGGGAAAACCCCTACGCCCTCAATAGTGGACAAGGGTCCGTTTCACACAAATGACAATAAATCCTGTGCACATGCTCATAAGTATTTACAAAGACAGGTAATTATTGTCAACAGGAAAACAATGAAGAGTAGTTCTTGTCCAAGTGTTGATTTTAATGTAAGTTACTTCAGCGGCCAGCCAACACGTGTTTCGTCAGTGGGTGTAAAACCCAAGACTTCTTCAGGGCTTACAAATAAAGTGGTCATACTTCAGACCTTATCACTGGTGATAATTCCGACCCAGCGGGTCTTAGAAGCCAATGTTTTTTGAAACCATTAATCTCCTCGTGGTTAGAAATCTCCAATAAATCGTATGTTAGGGCCAGTATTTAACGTCTTAATTGGGCTTCGTATGCCAAAGAGGTAAAATATTTCCACAGTATCAACTCTGTCTGCCTCAGTACGGCCACAGAGACCGCAGTGTCATCCGCCGCTAACCAGCTCAGGCGAGTACACCCCGTGGTTGAATTCTCCGGCACCGAGTATACCGGAAGTGAGCGAAGATAGCCAGTGATTGAAGCAGTCTTGGGTACATTGCACAGCAGTCTAGCTGCCGCGTTCTGCACTACTTGGAGCCTTTGGATGGTAGCTTTGTTGGATCCTAAGTAAAGAACATTGCCATAGTCCAGCCTAGGCGTGACTAGGGCATGGACCACCGTTTTCTGTGCCGCGCGAGGTATCATCCATAAGATTTTTCTCAGCCATTTTAGAACATTAAAACATGTGGCGGCTACCTTGGTGACTTGTTGGTTCATTGAGAGCTGGCTGTCAATAATGAAGCCCAGGTTAAGGACTTGGTGTACTGGCAGGGGCAAAGTACCCATTTCAGATTGTCAGTGATGCAATCCCCAGAGGTCAGTTTTTTTACCTAGGATCATCACCTCCGTCTTATCTCTGTTAAGTTTGAGCAGATTGTGCTGCATCCAAGATGCAATTTTGCTCAAACCCAACTGAAGGGCTGAGGGCTCCGATCCCTTAGATGAGGAGAGGGAGAAGATGATCTGGGTGTCATCGGCATAGGAAAAAAGAGACAGCCCTGCTTCCTCAACAACATCAGCCAATGGTCGGACATAAATATTGAACAACAGTGGGCTCAGGACAGAACCCTGAGGTACACCATAAGGTAAAGCACAGGACTTGGAACTGGCCTCTGTAGAAAAGACCTGGAAAGTTCGATTGGTTAGAAAAGAACTAAGCCATTGTAGGGCCGAGCCCTCAAGGCCCAGAGACTTCAGGGCTTTCAGCAAGGCAACATGGGACACTGTGTCAAACGCGGCACTGAGGTCCAACAGGACAAGAGCCGCCGTGTCTCCCTCATCCAGCCGGTGCCTCAACATTTCAGTGACTCCAAGGAGATTAGATTCCGTAGAGAAACCAGCTCTAAATCCAGATTGAGAAGCGTGAAGAAATTTCTGGGACTCAACAAAAGAAGTCAGCTGAGTGTTGACATGTTTTTCAAGGATTTTAGAGAACGCCGGGAGTAACGAGATAGGACGAAAATGAGCTAACTTAGACATGTCGGCGTTGGCTTTCTTTAGGAGAGGGAGCACCATTGCATGTTTCCATTCCAATGGAACTAGGCCCTCCTGCAGGGAGGCATTCAAGAGGTTCATAATTATGGCAAGGATAGGAGCGTCAAGCTGTTTCATCACCGAAATTGGAAGTATATCACGGGGAGATCCAGATTTAATTTTTGTCAAAAGATGATTAAATGAACTGTAATCCAAAAGGGACCAGGCTTCCAGTTTGATGGCTGGTTTAGTGTCAATAAAGGTCTCAGTCCTATCAGCACTGGTAGCATTGGTGGGGAACCCAGGATCAACTGGAAGGCTTTGTAGTTTAGAGCTAGATAATGCAGAATGTATTTTACTGACTTTGTCCACGAAATACAGGGCGAGTTCTTCACATTGAGTACCAGTGAGAGCAGGTGGAGTAGTTTGAGTTTCCGAACCAGATAACCAGATAACTCTTTTACCACCTTGAAGAGGGTTTTGGAACTATTTTGTGCTTGAGAAATTTTATCTGAGAAAAACTCGGCTCGAGCAGCTCTACATAGAGTATGATATTCCTTTAAGGCTTTTTTATATGTCACTTTAGCAGCTAACTGGTATTCTTTCCTCCAGTGTCTTTCAAGGGTTTTACATTTGGATTTTTCAGCCTTGAGTCTATTAGTGAACCAAGGGGCTGGTGGACGGTGATTTTTAGAGCATTTATTAGTCAGGGGGAGGCAGGTGTTGAGTGCCAGCGAGATCCAGGTTTGAAAGGAGCCGAGATCTGTTGTTAGTGGCAATCCTACCTCTGGCCTACTGTCCATTAAAAGTTTATTCAGGGCTATATCTGGATGCAATAGCCAAGAGGAACCAAAACAGTGGTTGGGTTACACACTGCAGGAATCACAAAAATGTAGTTCACCTCTTTAAGCCACACCCTTAATTACATAGCCACGTCCCTTTTAGAAACCCACTTGTTTTAGCGCACTTAAAGCCCTGGAGGGCGTTTCATTTTTTGGATCGTGGAATTTCACCATAATATTGATATCATTGCTATAACTTTCGATCAATCAAACCCATGTAAGCATGAGCAGTCCAATACAACTTAGTCTCACCTACATTCTTCCTCTGTTATTTCATACCTTAAGACAGCAACAGGCTCTACAGCAGTGCTTCCCAAATTTTTTAAAACCGCAACCCACATTTTAGAACAACAAACTTTCGCAACCCACCAAGCTTTAATGGACATAAGAAGGCAGGCGATTTTTAATGTAACCAAAGCATTGTGTAGTAGCGCACTGTCATTTACAGACAGCACATTTTCCATTGAAATGGCCACTAAGTTTGCACAAACATAGTCTTACTGATAAAACTATATTGTACATAAATGATATGTAGAAATCGAGTTTCAGTGACTATTTATCATTTTTGCATCACCAAGTAAAGTGTCTTGATTTGTTTTCATTCTAAATAAATCTTTGTTTCTATCGCACTTCAGAATTACAAAAAAATCGCTTCATTTTTGCTTTCCTAACTGCGCAATGTGTACAGACTATTTATAGGTTACAAAAAATGACATCCTACAGCCTTTCCTTTCACACTCCTTGGAACCCGGCAAGATGTCACATAATTCACTTTACTTTTCTTTCTCTGACTGCAAAGTGAGAGGAGTTTGTAAACACAATTTCCCATGTAAAACAAACAGAAGAAATAAGCAGCAATTTGTCAGAAGACATAGTCTAACATTTGACCTCTGTCTTTAAAGATAAATACAGAATTTAAAGGCACCTTTATTTATAGCTTGGACTTTCATGAGCCACCAAAAAAAGTCTTACAACCCAGTTTGGGAAACACTGCTGTTGTCAATGGGTTTGAGGTATCCTTTTGGTTTCCTGCGAAAGTTGAGGACCTGCAAGGAGGACAAGCTGTTCATGGTCTCAGGCTGCTAGAACACATCTTGGCTTCTTAAAAGAGTGCTATGGTGTTCTGGTGTAGGGTTATGCCCTGAAGTAGGTGAACTGCTGGTGATAGCGCGGGTTAATATTCTTTGTGATGTCTGGTTTGAATTACCTTCCCTTAACAAGTGTATTGTCTCTCCACCCTAAGCTTCAAATCTACTGGAGGGATCTTCGGTTGGGCAGCATTGGATTACTCAAGTATTATATATAAAAAAAATCAGCATGAATCTGTGAATGGTAATACGGATAGGTAATTTAACAAGTTGGATAAAAATGATTTCCACATAAAAATGACTCGATCCATTTCTGAGCTGAGCCAGTCACCTACAATAGTGTGTGGTCAAGCAAATCAGAACAACTACATTCAAAACAGTGTCAGACCAAAAGAATAGTTTGTGTACCACCGGCAATTGACATTCAGTGTCATAGACGCACAGCAACTGTTACCTTATTCTGAATATGATTAAAACAGTTACCCTGCAAGAAGGCAATGTTGATGGTCGTCAACCACTTGCTGCTTTCAAGCAACTGCTTTTGCATTGGAAAGTGTGTGTTTATTGCACAATATGTCTGAGACTACTGCGCTTGCTGCACTGAATCGTGTAAAATTAGATAATATCAGCTGTTTTCGGAGAAGGCCTGAGTGATAACTGCGAGGCAAGACTTGTAATACACGTGAAAACCCAGTTTCATGATGTATGCGCATTTTGTGCACAATTTTAAAAGACTATTTTTACTGTGCTAATAAACCGTATTAGTCAAAGACAATGCAACTCAAATTTTAAAATAAAGCATTCAAATACTTAGAAACATCGCAATTCTGTACATTGGTGGCTTACTGTATATTTGTTTTTATTCCTTTTAAATGTGATTCGGTTTTGATTGTATTTGGATCCAATTTGATTTGCTTCTGTTATACAACTGTTTGTCAAACCAAAATATGCACATATATAAAATTAAGAGTAATGTACAGCGTACGCTTTCCCTTAAATTCTCTCATCAAAACATGAGCCAGAAATGAAATATTTGTTACGGGGTACCTTTTTGTATCCAAAGTGATTGTGTTATTTAGGTTTTTTCAACTAATTACAATATAACGTTAAAAATCATGCCCATCAAATTTAAAAACAATCTGCAACCAACCCTCAAATTACACACATAAAACAATTATTAGTCATTATGCAAATTACCATAATGTTTAAATTCAATTAACTAATACACTTAAAGAACAAGTTACTTACCTTCGGTAACGATATATCTGTAAGAAACATTAGTTAGTTATAGATTCCTTACCTTAGAATTACCCCCAGGCGTCAGACTGGATCCTGAAAGTTTTCGTTAGCAGTACCTCTGCACGTCGGAAGGTGGCGTCGGTCGGCTCCGCGTCCGTCGTCGGCGTCGCCGGGATGACCTCGCAGCAGCTACTTAGACGACGCCTTCGCGCGCTGACGTCAGTTCTGTACACGACTTTCCGCGCCAGAAACGCAGAGCCATGCAAGACACTGACCACTGGTGCACAAAACTATGTCCTTAACCCTAGAAATCAGTTCGAAGAACTGGGAGGATGGGTGGGACGGTAAGGAATCTATAACTAAGTAATGTTTCTTACAGATATATCGTTACCGAAGGTAAGTAACTTGCTCATCTGAAAGAAACACGTTAGTTATAGATTCCTTACCTTAGAATAGATACCCCAGCAATACCAACCCCGGTGGTGGGTCTGCGAACCAAGATCACACCAGAAAGTCCTGGAGAACAGAACGGCCAAAGAAGCCATCTCTCCGGACTTGGCTATTCAGGCAGTAGTGCTTGGTGAACGTGTGCAGCGATGCCCACGTAGCTGCCTGACAGATGTCGCTTAGAGGAACTCCCCGTCCCAAACCAGTGGTGGCTGCCGTCGCCCTGGTGGAATGGGCGCGCAACCCGACTGGAGGCTCCTTTTTAGCCAAAGAGTAACAGGCCTTGATACACAAGACGACCCACCTGGAGATGGTCCGCTTGGGTACAGCCCGACCTTTCTTGGCGCCCACGTAGCCAACAAAGAGTTGTTCATTCACCCGGAACTGTTTCGTGCGGTCTAGGTAAAAGGAGAGCGCACGTTTTGGGTCCAGACGGTGGAGCCTCTCTTCCTCTCTCGAAGGAGGCAGAAAGAAGGTGGGTAAAGTGATGGTTTGGCCAATATGAAAAGATGTAACCACCTTTGGAAGAAAGGATGGACGAGTGCGTAGGACAACTTTGTCCGGATGCATAGCCAGAAATGGAGGCTTAGAAGAAAGAGCCTGGAGCTCACGCACCCTTCTAGCAGAAGTGAGGGCCACCAGGAAAGCAGTCTTAAGTGTCAAGAGACGAAGAGGACAGTTATGAAGTGGCTCAAAGGGAGCACACATTAAAAAGGTTAAGACCAGGTTCAAGTCCCACTGAGGCATAACGAAAGGAACAGGAGGAAAGAGATGAGTTCTGCCTTTCAGGAAACGATTAATAACAGGGGACTTGAAAAGAGAAGGCTGATCAGGAAGCCTGAGAAAGGCAGAAATGGCCGAAAGATAGCCCTTGAGAGTGCCCAGAGCAGAGCCCTGCTGGGCCAAAGAAAGGAGGAACAAGAGAACCTCAGAAAGAGGGGCAGAAAGGGGATCCACAGCCTTTGCTGTGCACCATGCCACAAATTTGTTCCATCGGCAGGCGTATACCGTCTTAGTGGAGGGACGCCTGGCTGCCAAGATGACATCACAGACTTCGGGAGGCGGGTCAAATAACGTCAGCTACCGCCGCTCAATCTCCACGCAAGGAGGTGGAGGCTGGACAGGTTCGGGTGGAGGACCGTCCCCTGCTGCTGCGACAGAAGATCCTCCCGAAGAGGCAGACGGATCGGAGGATCGATGGCTATACTGAGTAGCTCGGGATACCATACTCTTCGTGCCTAATCGGGAGCCACAAGAATGACTTGGGCCCGGTAGCGCCTGATCTTCTTCAGCACTCTGGGCAGAAGTGGTATAGGCGGAAAGGCGTACAGAAGAGCGCAGCTCCACTCACGATGAAAAGCGTCGCCTAGCGAGTGCCGCCTTGGAAATTCCAACGTGCAGAATTGCTGACATTGCGCGTTCTCTTCGGTGGCGAATAGATCTAACCAAGGCTCTCCCCACTGTTGAAAGAGTCCTTGCGCCACCTCCGAGTGAAGACGCCATTCGTGATCCATCATGCACCTGCGGCTGAGCTCGTCCGCCCTGGTGTTCAGAGAACCTACCAGGTGTTGAACCACCAGAGACATGCCCTGATGCTCCAGCCATGTCCAGAGACGCAGAGCCTCTTGACATAGGGTCCACGACCCCACCCCGCCCTGTTTGTTGCAGTACCACATGGCGGTGGTGTTGTCCGTGAACACCTGCACTACTCTTCCCCGGACAGAGGGAAGGAATGCCTTGAGTGCAAGACGGATCGCCCGAAGCTCCAGAAGGTTGATGTGGAGCCCGGACTCCGCCGGAGACCAGAGGCCTCTGATCTCCGCCTCTCCCATGTGGCCACCCCATCCCAGAAGGGATGCATCTGTCACCACAGTGTGTTCTGGTTGGGGAAGGGAGAGGGATCTGCCGTTGACCCAATCCTGGTTCGTGAGCCACCACTGCAATTGTCGTGCAGTGCCCTCCGAGATCTGGACGCAATCGGACAGGTTCCCCTGATGCTGCGCCCACTGGAACTTCAAGTCCCACTGCAGAGCCCGCATATGCCACCTGGCATGATCGACCAGCAGGATGCAGGAGGCCATGAGTCCCAACAGCCTCACTGACACCCGGGATAGAGGCTGAAAGATCGGAATCATAGCCCGAATATCCCGGACTCGCTGTTCGGGAGGATAAACCAGAAACTGCGTCGTGTCCAGAACCGCTCCGATGAAGAGGAGCTTCTGAGAGAGAATCAGGTGCGACTTCGGTGCATTGATGGAGAACCCCAGCGAATGCAGGAGATCGGCCGTAGTCTGGAAGTGGGAGACGACAGCCTGGGGCGAGCCCGCCTTCAACAGGCAGTCGTCGAGATAGGGGAAGACTGGAACCCCTGATCTGCGCAGAAGAGCTGCAACCACCGCCATCACTTTCGTGAACACTCGAGGGGCGCTGGTAAGGCCAAAGGGGAGCACGGTGAACTGGAAATGCTCGTGGCCTACCGTGAACCGCAGATAACGCTGGTGGGCCGGCAGGACGGGGATGTGAAAATAAGCGTCCTGCAGGTCCAACGCTACCATCCAGTCTCCAGGGTCGAGGGCAGACAAGACCTGAGCCAGGGTCAACATCTTGAACTTCTCCTTCCGGAGGAAGCGGTTGAAGTTCCTGAGATCCAAGATAGGACGCAGGCCTTTGTCCTTCTTGGGTACCAGAAAGTAGTGGGAATAACAACCACGACCTACTTCTGGGACAGGAACGTGCTCGATGGCTCCCTTGGCCAAGAGAGCCACAACTTTCTGCTGGAGAAGGGACAGGTGATCCTCCGATATGCGATGATACTTGGGTGGCATGGAGGGAGGGGTAGCCTCGAAGGGGAGGGAGTAGCCCCTTCGGACTATTTGCAAAACCCACCTGTCTGACGTGATGGTGCACCAGTGGGGGAGGTGATGGCGAATCCTGCCGCCCACTGGTGTTTGGTGGCCCTGAAATGTCAGACTAGGAGGGCTTGGAGGCTGCGGCAGAGGGGGTGGAGGTGGACTGGCCCGCCCGCTGGCCCCCAGAACCACGGCGTTGGTTCCCACGTCCCCGGCTGCGCTGGGATGAAAAGTTCTGCGCAGGCCTGTGGCTCTGAAGGGAACGCGGTGGGGCACCCCTTCCGTGGCCACGAAAGGGGCGAAAAGCCGACTGTGCAGGACGCAGGGTGGAAAGACCCAAGGACTTGGCCGTAGCCCGCGAATCCTTGAAACACGTCAATGCACTGTCCGCCTTGTCGCCGAACAGGCGACGGCGATCAAAAGGCATGTCCATCAGAGTGTTCTGGACATCCCCGAAAAGCCAGTCGTCCTCAACCAGGCGTGGCGTCTGATCGCCACCGACGTGGAAATCGTTCTGCCCAGTGAGTTGGCGGTATCCAGCTCACACCGAATGGCGAACTTAGCTGCGTCTCTCCCTTCAGCAACAGCACGAGAGAGCACGGTCCGGGCCTCCTCCGGACACTGAGGCAGCACTTGCGCCACCGAGTCCCACAAAGAGTGGGAATAACGGCCCAAGAGGCATGCAGTGTTCACCGACCGCAGCCCTAAGCTGGAGGAAGAAAACAACTTCTTCCCAAGGTGATCCAGCTTCTTGGATTCCCTATCCGGGGGTGCGGTAGGGAAGGCGCTCTGGGACGTTGAGGCTTGGACCACCAAGCTCTCAGGGGAAGGGTGTTGGGAAAGGAACAAGAGGTCGCCCGGAGCCGGGCGGTGGCGTCGGGCAATCATCCTATACACAGGAGCCCCTGTGGTGGGCTTGGACCAAGTGCCCAAAAGGATGTCCGAGATGGCTTCATTAAAAGGCAGCAGGGGCTCCGAAGAGCTCGCTGCCGGCTGAAGTACCTCTGTCAGGAGGTTAGTCCTGACTGCCACCGTAGGAAGCTCGAGGTTGAGAGCCTCGGCTGCCCTACGCAACACCACTGCGTAAGACGCTCCCTCCTCCGTAGCCACGATAGGAGGAGACAGCATGCCAAGGTCTGGCGAGTTGTCCAAACCACTGGCATCCCCCAGGTCCTCTCTCCAGTCCTGTTCCAGCTGTTCTGTTAAAGGGTCACCTGACCCCTCCCAATCCTCCTCCTCCTCCTCTTCCCCTGGGTGCCAATCTGGCCTAAAAGGGACACCAGGAGTGAACAGGGGCACAAAAATCCCGCTCGGTGCCGGAGCCGGCGTCGGTCGACGCCGGTCCGGCTCCGTGTCTTCATCCGGAAGGAGGTCGGGGTCGACGCCGGCCAGGGGGCCGGCCGGCGCCGGGCGCGGTAGTGGTGCCGTCGGAAGCGGCGCCGGCGGAGGTGTAATAAGGTCAACCGGCGCCGATCCGCATCCAGGCCTGGATCCAAGGGGGGCCTGCGACGCCGGAGCCGGCAGCAATGAAGGTCCCGGCCCCCCAGCCGAGTCCGCAGGGCCCGAAGGCGCAGCGGCGGGTTTGGGCCGCCCAAAGATGGCATGCATCGCCTCGTAGAACGTACGAAGCTGGGCGGGAGTCGCCCCGGGTCCCGGAAAGGGAGGGAAACCCGGAGTCGACTCTTCGGGCTCCGCAAGCGGAGCCACGGGAGGGGCACCACCCGCGGGCCTCGTCGGGTCGGCCGACCGACGAGGAGAAGTTGAAGAGCGACGATGCTTCTTCGACTTCTTTTTGTGCTTCCACTTACCCGACCCCGGGTGCGAAGACTTCAATGATTTCGATCCTGAATGGTGGTGGCTCCGCGACCGGTCCCTCGCGCTCCCGCAAAGCCTTTGGCGTCAACAACCGGCAGTCGGAGCACGACTTGGGGTCGTGGTCGTGCTGCAGGCAGAAAAGGCACACGCGGTGCGGATCCGTCACCGACATCAGTCGGCTACAGGAGCCGCAGGCTTTGAATCCTGGCATCCCCCGTGCACCTTACAGAGTAGGAGACTCGAAAAAGACGTCGACAAAAGTCGAGAAAAAGTTAGTCAAAAAATGACTGAGGTACCGCTCTTCCCGGATCTGCGTTGGCTTGCGCGGAAAAAGAAAGAACTGACGTCAGCGGGCGAGGGCGGCGTCTAAGTAGCTGCCGCGACGTCATCCCGGCGACCACGACGCCGACGACGGACGCGGAGCTGACCGATGCCACCTTCCGACGCGCAGAGGTACTGCTAACGAAAACTTTCCGGATCCAGTCTGACGCCTGGGGGTAATTCTAAGGTAAGGAATCTATAACTAACGTGTTTCTTTCAGATATAATTGTCTGTTCATTGTTTAATTCCTTATAAAACAATCTCTACACTTACAAAAATAAATGCATAATAGTTAGACAGAATTGTGATTTTTCATTGAAGAAGAGTCACAGCAGCTTGCTCGGGAATTGCGTTTTGTGTCGGTGCTGAATTTATCATAATAGGGCACATGGAGTTTCGATACCTGGTACCAGAAGGCAATTTAAAGGTAAGCTCTTACACTGATTTTCAAACAGAGTCTTTAGTCATTAGTGCAAAGTTTTATATAGGTTGGGTTAATAAGAATCATCAAATAATCCCTAAAGTGCCCAATCCATAAAACATCTACACAGTCCGTTCATCATAAATCGTATATTTTCAGTGGTGCACAAAAAGCCTTTGCCAATCGGTGGAGACAGCATGTAAAACATATAATGGTTTTAAAGTACATTTTAACTTCGCCCCCAATAAACAATACTTTTTCAAAGGAATTGTTCCTTCCTTGGTGATTACTGATGAAAATGAAATGAAGCAAATATTAATTAAACTATTGATATGCTGTAAAGTGAACACAACAAAGATATGTGTAACAGATTTTAAGTATATTTAACATGTAAGAAACAATACATGTATGTATAGTGCATGTTTTTTGAGGCAGGTCATATGATATTCAAAATTATCAATAACTACAACTGCCATGAAATTAAATAAGCCCTCAAAATATATGCAATTATTTCTATGTAAAGTATGGCGTTTCAAATTCCAATTGCAAAACAAAAGTTTGCTTTTTAATAGCTGTCTTCATGTTAACCCTAAATAATGTTTAAAAAACTACTGGAGTGCAGACTTATTTTTTTGTCTTGAAAGATAGCAGAAATAAACCAAAAACATGAACATCTGACCACTAAAAGATGGGCAGTGAAAGAACGATAATAAAGTATGCCTTCCTTAAGAAATTTGATGGTATTTGGGATACAGTACCCACTGCGGTACATTATAAGGATACTGCAAATCACAAAGGAGTTCCATGACTATATAGTGGAACAAGGATGAAGGCCATGGACCTCTTCAGATGCCTGGTACAACTTCTCCCGTGCCAAATCGTAAATGTGCTAGACTTATTTTTGGGAAAAAATATTCTTGGTGCCTATCTTTCTTGAACTGGAGTATGATAATGATATAAACATGTTTCAAGAAAGACTCCTTGTCAAAGGGAAGAGGGTATGGGGGGGACTGGGAGCCTCATTAGGAGGTCCAAAAGCCCGTGCTCCTATACAGAATCAAAGTATCAACAAGGGGCTAATGTTCCTATGAAGGGTAGAGAGGAAGGCACAATATCTCAAAGGGTGGAGAGTGCCTGGGTCAGAGTACTAGATAGAGACAGTCAGCTGGACTGTTCATAGTGCTTCATCATAGGGCGGTGCGCCTCGTCGGGCCAGCACTGCAATGCCCTACGGGTCCCCCGAAAGGTCACTTTGGCGGAGATCTTTTAAGAGGATGCCGTATGATGAATGCGAGTGAGGTGGTTCGCGAAGTGGTGGGGTGTGAGATAAAGGATTAAAACTGGTAAGGGAGATCCTGCACTATATTTTAATGGGGGGAGGGGGCGCCCTTCCAGGATAAAAACCTGTTGGCAGGTGAATGCTACCTTGGGGTTTCAAAGGAACCCTGGTAGTCTGGATGCTCTGTAAACGGAAACCTTATGGTCCAGCCATCTCTCAATGAGGCAGACAGACCGAGAGTTTGGAGGACAGGGTACTCTGTCGCGACAGAGTGCCCTGTCCACTAAGCTCTCAACCAGGCCGCAAGTCTTAAATAAAACATTAGCAGGACATTACGCCTTAGGGTGAGCACTGAACTGTAATAGCTACAAATGAAATATATATATTTTTTAATTAACTCAATCTAGTAAATAGACATTCTAATTTAAAGCTATATTAAAAGGTACATATTGAAATCATGTGTACGATATTAAAAAACAGGCTGCATCTGTTGATTATTTCCTTATTTTACCATAAAATGCAGTTTAATTCGAAGCATCGCACTAAATACCGTGACTGCATGAACCAGCGCGTCAAAGAGGAACAGATCAAGGATGCCTCTGTGTCATAGAAAATCCTTGCGCTCTTCGAGGACACAATAAAACAGTCAAGGGTTTTCGCAGCCTATGAATGACGAGAGTTATCATTTGATGAATTGCAGGATTTAAAAAAATAAAATAAAAGCACCTGCAGTTTTTAAACTATCTCAGTACTCGCTACGAAATTCTTCAGATATTTTATAAACTCTGTGTTTAGTAAGCTACACAATAATGATACAAGTGAGCTAAATTATTCAGAAAGATTTACACGTCATGAAAATTATTACTCATTAAAACGTCCAAGATTCAGTACATGCAGGTAGCCATAACCATTCACTTTTTAAAGTTTCATTTGACTCCGAAAAGCTCCGGCACAACCCTGTTTTCAGGGAAAATAAAGATGGGAAATTGCATTTGCTTGTCACCGGAACGTCCTAATGCACAAGTTACTAACTTGTGTAACGATATATCTGTAAGAGACAGTAGTTAGTGACAGATTCCTTACCTTAGAATATCCCCAGGCGTCAGGCTGGATCCGGAAAGTTTTTGCGTAGCAGTACCCTTGCGCGTCGGTAGGCGGCGTCGTGCGGCTCCGCGTCCGTAGTCGGCGTCGTAATCGCCGGGATGACGTCGCGGGCAGTACTTAGACGCCGCCCCTGCGCGCTGACGTCAGTTCTGTACACGACTTTCCGCGCCAGGAACGCAGAGCCATGCAAGAAGCTGACATAGGTGTCTGAAAAATACTAGGGCCCTGAAAGGGATGTCCTTAACCCTAGAAATCAGTTCGCAGAACGAGGAGGATGGGTGGGGCAGTAAGGAATCTGTCACTAACTACTGTCTCTTACAGATATATCGTTACACAAGTTAGTAACTTGTGCATCTGAAAGAGACACGTTAGTGACAGATTCCTTACCTTAGAATAGATACCCCAGCAATACCAACCCCGGTGGTGGGTCTGCGAACAAAGATCAGACAAGGAAGTCCCGGAGGTCAGAACGGCCAAAGAAGCTGTCCCTCCGGACCTGACTGTCAAGGCAGTAATGCTTTGTAAACGTGTGCAGCGAGGCCCACGTAGCTGCCTGACAGATATCCTGCAGCGGAACACCGCGGCCCAAAGCCGTGGCAGCAGCCGTTGCCCTGGTGGAATGGGCACGCTCCCCAACAGGAGGCTCCTTTTTAGCCAAAGAATAGCAGGCTTTGATACACAAGGTTACCCAGCGGGAGATGGTTCTCTTGTGCACCGCCCGACCTTTTTTGGTGCCCACGTAGCCAACAAAGAGTTGGTCATCCACCCGGAAGTGTTGTGTGCGGTTGATATAAAAGGAAAGCGCACGTTTTGGGTCCAGACGGTGGAGCCTCTCTTCCTCTCTGGAAGGATGCGGAGGCGGAAAGAAGGTGGGCAAAGTGATGGTCTGCCCAATGTGGAAGGCAGTAACCACCTTTGCAAGAAGGACGGACGCGTCCTAAGAACAACCTTGTCTGGATGGACAGACAGAAAGGGAGGTTTGCATGATAGAGCCTGGAGCTCACTCACCCGCCGAGCGGAGGTGATGGCCACCAGAAAGGCTGTCTTCAGAGTCAGAAGACGAAGAGGACAGTTATGTAGAGGCTCAAAGGGAGCGCACATGAGAAAGGTAAGAACCAAGTTCAAGTCCCACTGAGGCATCACAAACGGAACAGGAGGGAAGAGGTGTGTAATGCCTTTAAGGAATCTGTTAACAACAGGGGACTTGAAAAGGGAGGGCTGATCAGGAAGCCTGAGGAAGGCCGAAATGGCACAAAGATAGCCCTTGATGGTACCCAGGGCAGAACCCTGTTGGGCCAGTGAAAGAAGGAACAGAAGAACCTCAGAAAGAGGGGCAGAGAGGGGATTCACAGCCTTTGCTGAGCACCATGCCACAAACTTGTTCCACCTGCAGGGGTATACCACCTTAGTGGAGGGACGCCTGGCTGCCAGAATGACATCACAAACTTCGGGAGGCAAGTCGAAAGGAATCAACTGCCGCCGCTCAATCTCCACGCAAGCAGGTGGAGGCTGGACGGGTTCGGGTGGAGGACCGTCCCCTGCTGCTGCGACAGAAGATCCTCCCGAAGAGGCAGACGGATCGGGGGATCGACGCTCATACTGAGTAGCTCGGGATACCAAACTCTTCGAGCCCAGTCCGGAGCCACAAGGATGACTTGGGCCCGGTCGCGCCGAATCTTCTTCAACACTCTGGGTAGAAGTGGTATAGGCGGAAAGGCGTACAACAGACCGCAACTCCACTCGCGACGCGTCGCCGAGCGAGTGCCGCCTTGGAAATTCCAACGCGCAGAACTGATGACATTGCGCGTTCTCTTCGGTGGCGAATAGATCTAACCAAGGCTCTCCCCACTGCAGAAAGAGACCTTGCGCCACTTCAGAGTGAAGATGCCATTCGTGATCCATCATGCACCTGCGGCTGAGTTCGTCCGCCCTGGCGTTCAGGGAACCTGCCAGGTGTTGAACCATCAGGAACATGCCCTGATGTTCCAGCCATGTCCAGAGGCGCAGAGCCTCCTGACAGAGGGTCCACGACCCCACCCCGCCTTGTTTGTTGCAGTACCACATGGTGGTGGTGTTGTCTGTGAACACCTGCACTACCTTCCCTTTGACAGAGGGAAGGAATGCCTTGAGTGCAAGTCGGATCGCCCGGAGCTCCAGAAGGTTGATATGGAGCCGGGACTCCGCCGGAGACCAGAGGCCTCTGATCTCCGCCTCTCCCATGTGACCGCCCCATCCCAGAAGGGACGCGTCCGTCACAACTGTGTGCTCTGGCTGGGGAAGGGAGAGGGATCTGCCCATGACCCATTGCCGGTTCGAGAGCCACCACTGCAACTGTTTTGCAGCCCCTCCGAGATCTGGACGTGATCGGACAGGTTGCCCTGGTGCTGCGCCCACTGGAACTTCAGGTCCCACTGCAGAGCCCGCATATGCCATCTGGCATGATCGACCAGCAGGATGCAGGAGGCCATGAGGCCCAGCAGCCTCAGGGTCATTCGTACCGAAACCCAGGATAAAGGCTGAAAGATTGGAATCATAGCCTGAATATCCCGGACTCGCCGTTCGGGAGGATAGGCCCGAAACTGCGTCGTGTCCAGAACTGCTCCGATGAAAAGGAGCTGTGGAGAAGGAATCAGATGCGACTTCGGCACATTGATGGAGAACCCCAGCGAGTGCAGGAGTTCGGCCGTAGTCTGGAGGTGAGAGACGACTGCCTGGGACGAGCCCGCCTTCAGCAGCCAGTCGTCGAGGTAGGGGAAGACTGGAACCCCTGCCCGGCGCAGATGAGCTGCGACCACCGCCATCACTTTCGTGAACACCCGAGGGGCACTGGTAAGGCCAAAGAGGAGCACGGTGAACTGAAAATGCTCGAGGCCTACCGTGAACCGTAGGTAACGCCGGTGGGCCGGCAGGATGGGGATGTGGAAATAAACGTCCTGCAAGTCCAACGCTACCAACCAGTCTCCAGGGTCGAGGGCAGTCAAGACCTGAGCTAGGGTGAGCATCTTGAACTTCTCCTTCCGGAGGAAGCGATTGACGTTCCGGAGGTCCAAGATAGGACGCATGTCCTCCTTGTCCTTTTTGGGCACCAGAAAGTAGTGGGAGTAGCAACCACGTCCTACTTCTGGGGTCGGAACATGCTCGATGGCCCTCTTGGCCAAGAGGGCCGCGACTTCCTTCTGCAGAAGCACCAAGTGATCCCCTGACATGCGGTGGAATTGAGGTGGCATGGCTGGGGGGTGGTCTCGAAGGGGAGGGAGTAGCCCCTTCGGACAATGTCCAAGACCCACCTGTCCGAGGTGATGGGACGCCAGTGGTGAAGGTGATGGCGGACCCTGCCCCCTACTGGCGTGCTGTGCACCGGAAAGGAGGGACTAGGAGGGCTTGGAGGCCGCGGACGGGTTGGAGGTGGTGGCCTGACCCGCACGCTGGTTGCTCGCACCGCCACGGCGGTATCCACGTCCTCGGCCACGCGAAGACGCTTGCTGCGCGGGTTGGTGGCTGGGCTGCTGACGTGACTGGGCGCCCCTTCCGTGGCCACGAAAGGGGCGAAAAGCAGAGGTTAGCGGAGGGCGTACAACAGAAAGGCCCAAGGACTTGGCAGTAGCCTGTGAGTCCTTAAAACGCTCCAGCGCATGGTCTGCTTTGGAACCAAAAAGACCGACTCCATCAAAGGGCATGTCTGGACATCACCCGAGAAACCAGTTGTTCTCAGCCAGGCGTGGCGACGTAGCGCCACCGTCGTTGCAAGCGATCTGCCCAGCGAGTCGGCGGTATCAAGGCCACAACGGATGGTGTATTTAGCCGCATCTCTTCCTTCCGCAATGGCGCGGGTAAGCAGTGACTGGACCTCCTCAGAACACTGCGGCAAAACAGCCGCCACCGAATCCCACAGGGAGTGGGTATATCGGCCCAAAAGGCAAGCGGTGTTGACGGACCGCAAGCCAGCACTGGAGGAAGAAAAAGCCTTCTTCCCAAATTGGTCCAGGCGTTTGGATTCCCTATCCGGAGGGGCGGTAGGGAAGGCGGTTTGGGAGGCAGAGGCTTGGACAACCAAGCTCTCGGGGGTGGGATGTTGGGAGAGAAACAAGGGGTCGCCCGGAGCAGGGCGATGGCGTCGGGCCACGTTCCTATCCACAGGAGCCCCTGTGGTGGGCTTGGACCAGGCGCCCAAAAGAACATCAGTCAGTGCATCATTAAACGGCAGCACAGTCTCCGTGGAGGAAGCTGCCGGCTGAAGCACTTCCGTCAGGAGATTAGTCCTGACAGCCACAGTAGGCAATTGGAGGTGCAAGGCTCCAGCTGCTCTACGCAACACCGTTGCGAAATTTGCTCCCTCCTCCGTAGCCACGGGAGGAGACAGCATGCCAGTGTCAGGGGAAGTGTCTAGACCACTGGCATCCCCAAGTTCCTCAGCCCAGTCCTGATCATACTCACACTGTTGTGTGAGAGGGTCTTCCGACCCCTCCCAGCTCTCCTGGTCCTCCTCTTGTTCAAAATATGGAGGAGGAGGGACATTTGGGACCCAAGGTCTCATCGGCGCCGGAGCCGGCGTCGAGCGACGTCGGTCCGGCTCCATGTCCGGAGCCGGAGACAACCGGGGAACGACGCCGTCCGGAGCCCCGGACGGCGTCAGGAACGGCACCGGGGACATCGGCGTCGGTGGAGGCGTGGTTAGGTCAACCGGCGACGATGGGGGTTGCGGTACCACCGGAGCCGGGATCGGGGCCGGAGCCGAGGCCGGGATGAAGGCTGGCGGGACAGGCGACGCCGGAGCAACCCCATCAGGGCCCGCGGGGCACGAAGGCGCACCGGAGGGACCTTGAGACCCAAAGAGGCGGGCCATGGCCGACAGGAATTCCTGTATTTCGGCCTGAGTCGCCCCCGAACCCGGAAAGGACGGGTAATGCGGGGGCGGCTCCACAGGCATGTCCGGGGCGGCGAGGACGGTGCCGACAGGGGCCTCAGCCGAGTCGCGAGACCGGCGAGGCGAAGTCTTAGAGCGATGATGCTTCTTAGACTTTTTGTGCTTCGACTTACCCGAGGAGCGCGAAGACTTGGACTCCGACGACCGGCGGGGACTCCGCGACCGGCCCCTCGACCTCTCCCGGGACCGGGGCTTGGTGCGGCGCGGAGCCGACTGGCGGACCTCGAGTATCTTTCGAGACCGCTCTCGCAAAGCCTTCGGGTGAAGTTTCCGGCAGTCAGGACACGACTTCGTGTCGTGGTCTCGGCCAAGACAGTAGAGACACTCTAGATGCGGGTCTGTGATCGACATCATTCGACCACAGGCGTCGCATGGCTTGAAGCCGGGCATCCCTACGACACCTAGGAGTCGATGAAGACTCGAAAGAAACAGTGATAAAATTCACAAAAAATTTAGTCAAAAATTGACTAGGGCACTGCTCTTCCCGGATCTGCGCTTACTGGCGCGGAAAAAGAAGAACTGACGTCAGCGCGCAGGGGCGGCGTCTAAGTACTGCCCGCGACGTCATCCCGGCGATCACGACGCCGACGACGGACGCGGAGCCGCACGACGCCGCCTACCGACGCGCAAGGGTACTGCTACGCAAAAACTTTCCGGATCCAGCCTGACGCCTGGGGATATTCTAAGGTAAGGAATCTGTCACTAACGTGTCTCTTTCAGATAGGTTTATATGAGCTAGGAGATTAAGCCATTTCCACCAGTGTGTGCAACTTACGTTCGTTGGACCAATTCTACTGAACATGTGCTCCAATTCAAACAAGCATTGGCAAAGACAATAGGTCTCGCCTATGCAAGAGGTATTGGTTTTGCCAATATTTTAGCCATGTTGTACACCAGTGTGGCTGCTGTTCAGCACGGCTAAACGTTTGTGGAGTGGCGAAGAGTGGAGTGGTGTGGAGTTTTTTAGAGTGGCATAGAGTGTTGTAGACAAAAGTGTTGTAGAGTGGTGTGTCATAGAATAGAGTGTGGAGTGTAGTGGTGGAGCGGGGGCAGAGTGGAGCGGGAGGCAGAGTAGAGCGGGGCGCAGAGTGGAGCGGGGGGCAGAGTAGAGGGGATATAGAGTGTCAGGGAGTAGAGTGGAGTGTTGTGTCATAGAGTGGAGGGGCATAGTGTTATATTCCATATAGGTACCCTATATAGGCGCAGGTAACATTGCAACCTTTCACCTAAATTCTTCCCTACATTACATACATTACGGTTCTTGGTGACTGAGCTTTTACCCAGATATGACACTGCATTCAGAACGCGGGTTTCCCCCAAGTTCGAATCTCATACATTATGCATGAGGCTTCTTGGAAGCACAGCAGGACTAACAACTCCTGTATAATATCTCTGTATAAAGTTCATCCTTTAGTCCGACACAGTAACACAGCAATGTAGGACACCTGGGGAGACCTATGGGTATATATACATCACATCTTGCTTAGAAAGACAGAGGAGACCGAGACTTCCCGGCTGACACACTGACCAGAGACGCTGAGGTTCCTGCATGCAGACGCTCCAGCTCGCAGTGGTCGAACATCCCTCGCGGGGTGTCCAACTCGAGGCCAGGACGGGATCCCATATTCTCTCATTCTCAGGTAATGGGGTTGACCAGATCCTAGAGGGATTCTTGGCATAACACCTACACAGATGCTCGGTACATTTAGGTACATCTAGTTGGGGAGGCATTGTAGGAGTACGCACCTTTTTTATCATGTGTTTTAGGTACTTGTATATATTCATGATTTCTGCAAGATGGTAGAACTATACCATCCCTTTACTTTCGTAATATTGCTAATCATATATCTCTGCTCCTGTCTAATGGTTGTTGCAGCTCATCTATTCTACACTAGAATAACAACTGTTCAATAAATACTTATTGAAAACACCCAGCCTGTTTATTCTGTGTAACTCTCTGAGACAAACTAGGTAAGCACGAGTGACTGAGCGAAAGGTAGTATATTGTTTCCACGATTCTGGGGGATCAGGGTTGTCATGTTCTGAGGTTGCCAGAATCTATTCTATCCTTGGTAAAAGGAGATTATAGTGGCACTGTGAGCTAGCTAATACAGACAGGCTAACGTATCCAGTGGGGGTGCACAGAATCAGTCCGCCAACAATTCCACAGTTTATTTTATCCAAACGCGCAGATCCTGTATAGGTTATATAGGAACTACACGACAATAGGGTGGAGTAAAGTGTCGTAAAGAGTCGTGGAGTAAAGTGTGGTAGAATGGAGTAAAGAGTGGTAGAGTGGAGTTAAGTGTGGTAGAGCGGAGTAGAGTGGTGTGCATAGTGTAGAGTGCAGCTGCATAGAGATGAGTGTAGCAGAGTGTCATGGAGTGGAGTAGAGGGTCATGTCATGGAATAGAGTGGCGTAGAGCAGTATAGAGTGGTACAGAGCAGCAGAGTGGCGCCAAGTGATGCTGTAGAGTGGAGCCGAGTGATGTCGTAGAGTGGAGGGGTATAGAGTGGAAAAGCATAGAGTGAAGTAGAGTGCAGTAGATTGGAGTAGAGTGGAGTGGCATAGAGTGGAGCAGAGAAAAGTGGAGTAGAGAAGAGTGTACTGGAGAGGCACAGAGTAGAGTGGAGTGAAAAAGAGTGGAATAGAGTGTCAGAGTTGAATGACGTAGAGTGGAGGAGTGTAGTGTGGCATAGCACAGAGTGGAATACGGTGTCGTACAGTGGAGTAAACAAAGTGCCGTAGAGTGAAGTGCAGTGGCGTATCGCAGAGTGGAGTAAAGTGGAGTGGTGTAGAATGCTGTGGAGTGGCGTAGAATGCTGTGGAGTGGTGTTGAGTGGCATAGAGTAGCATTGAGTGGCATTGCATAGAAAGGCATGGCGTAGAGTGGAGTGTCGGAGAGTACAGTGCAAGAGTGGAATAGAGTGTTGTGGAGGATCGAAGTATGGAGGGTTGTAGAGTGGAGGGTCATAGAGTGGAGGGTCATAGAGTGGAGGGTCATAAAGTGGAGGGATAGAGTGGAGGGCCATAGAGTGGATGGTCGAGGTGTAGAGTGGAGCAGAGAAGAGTGGCAGAGTGAAGTGTCGTAGAGTGGGGTGGCGTGGAGTAGAGTGTTGTATAGTGGAATATTGTAGAGTGGCAGAGTAGAGTGGAGTAGAGTGGCGTAGAGTAGAGTGGCGTAGAGTAGAGTGGCGTAGAGTAGAGTGGCGTAGAGTAGAGTGGCGTAGAGTAGAGTGGCGTAGAGTAGAGTGGCGTAGAGTGGCGTAGAGTGGCATAGAGTAGAGTGGCATAGAGTAGAGTGGCATAGAGTAGAGTGGCATAGAGTAGAGTGGCATAGAGTAGAGTGGCATAGAGTAGAGTGGCATAGAGTAGAGTGGCATAGAGTAGAGTGGCATAGAGTGGCATAGAGTAGAGTGGCATAGAGTAGAGTGGCATAGAGTAGAGTGGCGTAGAGTGGCAGAGTACAGCGGCATAGAGTACAGCGGCAGAGTACAGCGGCATAGAGTACAGCGGCATAGAGTACAGCGGCATAGAGTACAGCGGCATAGAGTACAGCGGCATAGAGTACAGCGGCATAGAGTACAGCGGTGTGGAGGGGTGTACAGTGGAGTAGGTTGAGTTGAGTATAGTGTCGTCTAGTGTTGTGTCGGAGGGGAGTAGAGTGGAGGGGCGTAGAGTGGAGGGGCAGAGAGTGGAGTGTCGTAGAGTGGAGTGCCGTAGACTGGAGTAGTGTGTTGTAGAGTGTTGTGTCAGAGTTTTGTGTCATAGGGTGGAGGGGCAGAGAGAGGAGGGGCGTAGAGTGGCACCGCGTGGAGTAGAGAGTCATGGAGTGGAGTGTCGTAAAGTGAAGTGGTGTAGAGTGGCCTAGAGTGGAGTGGCGTAGAGTAGAGTGGAGTGGAGTGGCCTAGAGTGGAGCAGAGTGTTGCAGAATGGAGTGGAATTTCATAGAGTGGGGTATCGTGGAGTGGCATGTACTGGAGTGGAGTAGAGAGGCATAGAGTCAGGTGGTGTAGAGTGTCAGAGTAGTGTGGAGGGCGTAGAGTGGAACAGAGTGTCGTAGACAGGAGTGGAGTATCGTGCAGTGGCACGGAGTAGAGTGGCGCAGCGTAGGATGGAGTAGAGTGGCATAGAGTGGAGTAGAATGTCATGGTGTGGTGTACTGTGGAGTGCAGTGGCATAGAGTGGAGTGGGGAGTGTCATAGAGTGTTGTATCGTAGAGTGTTGTATCGTAGAGTGGAGTGGCATAGAGTGGAGTGGCATAGAGTGGAGTGGCATAGAGGGGTGTGGCATAGAGGGGAGTGGCATAGAGGGGAGTGGCATAGAGGGCAGTGGCATAGAGGGCAGTGGCAAAGAGGGCAGTGGCATAGAGCGGAGCTGCATAGAGCGGAGCTGCATAGAGTGCAGTGGCGTAGAGTGGCACAGTGTCGTAGAGTGTTGTGTCATAGAGTGGAGCAGCACAGAGTGTAGGGGCGCAGAGTGGAGGGGTGCAGAGTGGAGGGGCGCAGAGTGGAGGGGTGTACAATGTTATGGTATAGAGTGGAGTGTTGTCGGAGTGTCACAGAATGGCATAGCGCGGAGTAGAGTGGAGAGGCGTAGAGCTGCCTAGAGTGGAGTGGCGTAGAGTAGAGTGTTGTAGAGTGGAGTATCGTGGAGTGGCATAGAGTGGTTGCGTAGAGTGGAGTAGAGTGTCATACAGTGGGGTAGAGTGTTGTGGAGTGACGTAGAGTGCCTTTGAGTGGTTTACAGTTGAGTGGAGTTATCGGGAGTGGAAAAGCCTAGAGTGGAGTGGCATAGAGTTGAGTGGAGTGGCATAGAGTTGTGTGGTGAAGAAAGTGGAGCGGAGTACCACGCTACTCTATTCCACAATATACCACTCTACTCGAGTGTCGTAGAGTGTTGGGGCGTAGAGTGTATGGGTGTAGAGTGTTGAGGAGTGGAGTGTCAGATTGGCGTGGCATAGAGTGGCATAGAGTGGGTGGAGTGGAGTACAGTGGCAGAGTGAAGTGATGTAGAGTGAAGGGACATGGAGTGGAGGGGGTAGAGTGGAGTAAAGGGTTGTGGAGTAGAGTGGAGTGGCATAGCGTGGAGTAAAGTGACGTAGCAAAGAATAGAGCAGTGTGTTGCAATGTGTCGTGGAGTAGCGTGCTATAGAGTGGAGGGGCGTAGAGTAGAGCGTAGTAGAATGGGTTAGAGTGAAGGTACAGAGTGGAGTGGCGTAGAGCATAGTGGAGTGTGGTAGACTGGAATTTCGTAGAATGGAGTAGTGTAGAGTGGAGTGGCGAATAATGGAGTGTTGTGGCACAGAGTGGAGTAAAGTGGAGCAGAGTGGAGTAAAGTGGTGCAGAGTGGAATGGATTAGAGTTAATTATGATGGAGTAGAGTGGAGTACTGTGGAGTAGAGTGGAATGTCAAAGATTGTTGTGTCAGAGTGGAATGTCGTAGAGTGGCCTAGAATGAAGAGGCGTAGAGTGGAGTGGGTTAAAGTGGAGTGGGGTAGAGTGTCAGAGAGAAAAGTGGGGTAGAATGTCGCATAGTCGAGTGGATTAAAGTGTCAGAGTGGCGTATAGTGGAGTAGAGTGTCAGAGTGGAATGGCGTGGAGTGGCGTAAAGTGGAGTTGTGTAGAGGGAAGTGGCATAGTGTGTCAGAGAGGAGGGGCATAGAGTGGAGGATCGAAGAGTGTTGTGGAGTAGAGTAGAGTGGCACAGAGTGGAGTAGAGTGTTGTGGAGTACAGTGTTGTGGAGTACAGTCTCGCAGAGTGGAGTACAGTGTCGTAGAGTGGCATAGAGTGGAGTAGGGTGTCGGAGAGCGATATGGAATAGAGTAGAGTATTGCAGAGTCGCATAGAGTGGAGTGACAGAGTGGCATAGCGTAGAGTAGAGTGGTGTAGAGCTGAGTGGAGTGTCGAAAATGGAGTGGCGTGGAGGGCTGTACAGTGAAGTGGAGTGGCCTAGAATTGAGTAGAGTGGAGTTGCGTGGAGTGGCGTAGAGTGGAGTTGCGTGGAGTGGCGTAGAGTGGAGTAGTGTGCAGTGGCTTAGAGTGGAGTGGCGTGGAGTGGCGCAGAGTGGAGTGGCGCAGAGTGGAGTGTCGCAGAGTGGAGTGTCGCAGAGTGGAGTGTCGCAGAGTGGCGTGTCGCAGAGTGGCGTGTCGCAGAGTGGCGTGTCGCAGAGTGGCGTGTCGCAGAGTGCCGTGGCATGGCGTAGAGTGGAGTGGCAGAGTGAAGTGATGTATAGTGGAGGGGCGTGGAGGGGGTAGAGTGGAGAAAAGTGTTGTAGAGCAGGGTGGAGTAGTGTAGCATAGAGAGGAGTTGAGAGTCAGAATGGAGTGGCGTAGCGTGGAATGGGGTAGAGTGGAGTATAGTGACAAAGTGTCGTAGAGTGGAGGGTTGTGGAATAGAGTGTTATGGAGTAGAGTGCCATAGAGTGGAATAGCACTGAGTGGCATAGAGTGTCGTAGAGGCGAGTGTCACATAGTGGAGTGGCCTAGAGTGGAGTGGCCTAGAGTGAACTGTCAGAGTGGAGTGGTGTACAGTGCCGTTGTGCAGAGTAGAGTAGAATGGAGTACAGTGGAATGGAGTAGAGTGGAGCATTATGGAGTACAGTGGAGTATTGTGGCGTAGCGTGGAGTGTCATTGAGTGTTGTGTTGTAGAGCGGAGTTGAGTGGCATAGGCTGGCGTGCAGTGTCATTGAGTGGCAAGGGGTGGAGTGACAGAGTAGAGTAAAGTGGGATGGCATAGAGTGGAGTAGCGTGGAGTGGTGAAGAGCAGAGTAGAGGGGCACAGAATAGAGTAGAGGGGCACAGAATAGAGTAGAGTGGCGTAGAGTAGAGTGCCTTAGAGGAGAGAGGCATGGAGTACAGTGCAGCAGAGTGGAGTAGGGTGTCGTATAGTGGAGTGACCTAGAGTGAAGTGGCGAAGCATACAGGAGAGCAGTGTTGTAATGTGTCGTGGAGTAGCATGCTGTAGAGTGGAGTGTCGTAGAGTGGCCTAGAGGGAAGTGACAGAGTAGAGTGGAGTGGCATAGATTGAGTAGAGTGGGGTGGCTTAGAGTGGAGTCGAGTGTTGTAGAGTGGAGTTTCATACATTGGAATGGCAGAATGGAGTGGCATACAGTGTAGTGGTGTAGAGGGAGTAGACTAAAGTGGCGTAGAGCGGAGTAGAGTGGCGTAGAGTAGAATGGCATGGAGTAGAGTGTCAAAGTGGCTTGGAGTGCCAGAGTGCATTGGAGTAGTGTACTATAAAGGGGAGTAGAGTGTTGTAGTGTGGTGTGTCATAGAATGGAGTTGCACAGAGTGGAGCATGCACGATGTGGTAGCACACTGTCATTATGGACAACACATTTTCAATTAAAATGACCATTATCTTTGCACAGGCATACAGTTTGGTGATAAAAAATATACAGCACACAAACAATGTGTGGAAAAGGCATTACTAAGTGTATTGATTTGTTTTGATCGTATTAAAATATTTTGTTTCCACCAAACTTCAAAATTACAAAAACATGTGATTCATTTGTGCTTTCCTAATGCAGATATATTCTGAAATATTTCTGAAGTTCATTTAGAAACATTTAAATTGTGTTGTGTGCTAGAAAAATAACATCCTACAGCCTTTCCTCTCACATGGGTACGCAGCAAGATTGTCATATAAATCCTCTTACTTTGAAGTCAGAGATAGAAAAGTAAACACCAAGCTCCCTCAGAAGACAGTGCCTGACAATTGACCTCTGCCTTTGAATGAACAGCAAACGTGACAAGATAAGAACAAAATGTAAAGGCCTGTTTATAGAAAGTCAGTACTCGTAGAAGAATAAAAGGAGCGATGGTGAACAGGCTATGCTCAACGGGAGGGACAAATAAAGCCAGCAAGAAGAAAGAAAGCAAATGTGAGTTACAAACCACAAAGCCAATGGTAAGCAAAGGGCGGAATGCATTCCCTAGAAAGCTTTCAGGATGTCCATGAGATGTCTTTGCAAACTATACAGCTGCACAGTCTGGTAGGTTTCGGACTAAAAGAATTACCTTTTACCCACTAGAGGGGTAGCAATAACCATAAATGGACTGCAATGTGCACCTCAAATCCCTGGGCTCCGGTGCCTCTCCACATACAGCACTAATACCAGCTACACTCTTGATCCACAAATTTGGACACTGCTTTAAACTGTAATGATCTAATTTCTTTTTTCTACTAGGACATATGGCAAACTGTCCCAAAAGGGCCTTACAAATGATAGAAAACCTGTTTAAAGGAATAGTTCCTGCTACCATTTTCATAGCCGTAGATCCGACTTCGCTGCCTGGATTATATCCTCAAACCTTAAAACAGCAACATTCTTGCTTGATAATTAAAACTAAATCAACTTCTTCAAAGCCTTCTTGAACTCAGGCCATTTTGACAACCCAGTTCTAAACAAGCATTTGCGAAGTCAATCCATCTGGCCTTGGCAGCTGGTGCAATGGTTACATTTATTTTTATTGAAAACATATGCCACAAAAAGAAAAAGGAAAAAAGCGAGCATGTTCCTGCCTAAACGTGGCAGCATTTCTGCAATAAAAACTTGAAATTTAAAAAAAGTAGTCATCACATAATTTAAATAGATCAACAGCGTGCTTATAAGCAGGCAAATGTACTTAGAATAGGTATGGAAATATGTTTTTGTTGTAAAGCACATCACAGGAAAATAAGATTCTTATTGGAGCAAAGACAAGGTGCTATTGATTTTAGTTACTGCAACCTGAAGATGTAGATTAATCACAGAAGGATGACTTAAAAAATGAAAGAAAAAAAGCATGGATAAAATAAAGTATTGTCCCTGGGACTAATTTGCTTAAGTGCACTTCCTTTTTGTGGATGTGTACAGGTGATGAAAGAAAATGCTGCCAATCACAGTGCAAGAGATCCAATGCCTCAAGTGGACTGACACACTGCCCCACGCTGGCGTAAGCTGAAGCAAAACGTGAATGACTGATGATTAACCAAATGAATGAAGAAGGCTGACTGAATATTCCTGTGTGCGCGCGCATGTGTATATACATATACACACATACATAGGGCTGTGGGCACTCGTAGGATCTCTGGTTCAGTGCATTTATTCAGCAGTAATGTGTTTCGGCCAAACAGCCTTGGTCACACCACCGAAATACAGTGCAAACGCAGTATATTTACATTATAATTTAGAGTGACGTGAACAAGCATAAAAGAAAGACTATAAAGTGCTTGCATATACATCTGGAGGATAACCAATAAAATTAATATAAAACATACTACAAAATTAATATGTAAGAACTACGCAATGTCCACTATATTTTCATATGTTTCGGATTCCAACAATAATTTGTAGTGAATTAAAATAAAAAATTAAACAGAAGTTGCTACCGCTAATGCAATAACTGCTAAATTGAAGTAGTAGTCAGACCAATTTAAAGTGTATGACATGAAAGAATAGTAACATACTCTTAAAGTCCTGAATGCGGTAGACTACAAAAACAGACATTTCTGCTTCTATATCAAATTCAAGTCATGCAGCATAAACTGATGCATACTAAATTAAACTAAAACTCATATCATTTCTCTATAATAAAGAAATCTCGCTATTGATTTATGCCAAATCTCGATCTAACATGACCCATAGTGGGTGACAAATTTGTGAGTGTTTATGATTTGAACGAAGTTGAAAATAATACAATTATGTGCTATGTACCCTCTTATCAAGAACTAATAGTCATACCTTATTCTAAAAATATCAACTGAAGAGGGTCTTACAATCCAAAATTAGGTAATTCACATAACTACTGTAACAGATATTCTGCAGCATCAAAAATCCATGACATTCCCAATTTCTGTGCCAAACACACATTATCACCGTTAGTGGGTACACATTTCCATACACATTAATCTTATTGCAATATGATCAAACTATAGTGCTCTCTCATGATAAATATACAGATTACATAATTCATTCAACTGTGAAAGTTGGAAAATACAGAGAAATTATTTGTAAATGTCTCCAATGGTAAGTCACATGGCCTTTTTGTTTAAATATTTTTATTGGTTTTTAAACATGAAATAGGATACAGGTACATAGCATAGCTCAGTCTTGTTACCATAGCATGCAATCCACATACTCCAACAGTACAAATAACATTTCAGGTCATGACATCATTAGTAGGGTAATGCGCAATCTGCAACAGGGAGGTTGCTAATCACCTCTGGTGCTAATGTGGGGTCGATCAGTTTGCACATTTAACTGCAACTCTCAGGTCACCAGAGTTCTCCATTGGGACTGTAGCGCTGCCCAAAACCAGCGGATGTTGTGTGAACTACTGCTGAAGCGTGGTACTTGATGTAAGAGGACCATAGCAGCTGACCTTGGTGAAGTGTAATGGTGAGGGTGAGGGCGGGTTAAGCCAGGGTTAAAACCAGAACTATTGCCCAACTCTAGTCGCTCTTGCCCACTGCCACTTTTCCTGCTGCGTACGCATGCCATTGGTTAGTGATACTAGTGCATGGATAAGTCACATGATTAAGAAAACTATACATCAAATCAAATATGAACCTATAATTCTTCATCTATGTTCAGTCCATGGGTACGCATTGCCTGCAAATTAAATATGTATCTAGATTCTAATTTGCAGACTTGCAAAGTTTTGACATCTCCTCTTACATTCCAGGGTACATTGTCTATTGTACAAAAACTAGTATATCAGGGTGGCTACTACTTTGCTCTTCAAAATACCTTGCCACAGGATAGGTCACATCTTTGTTTTTTATAACCTGTCTTTGCTCTAATATCATGTTCGTTAAAGGGAAAATTGTGCTGGCCACATAGCACTTATTGCATGGGAATATGAGGATATAGACCACACTTTTTGAGATGCAATTTAGACTTTTAGTTATTTTTCTTGATGTTTTTGAATATGAAACTTTGATGCTTCATGCTCAGTCCCTGTAACTAGTAGTCTTTCTACAACTAGTAGTCTTTCTACCACCTTTGCACCAGTAATTTGGTAAGATCTAAAACTTTTCCAGTGCATTTTAGGATTTTACCGACTTCTTTGGCCTGGTTCCTATATGTCATAATCCTTGACATTTTTTTGTTGGTTTTTCTTTTTTTCCTTGCTCAAACAAAAGCTTTTTCTCTTGATGAGATCAATTTTATTTGAGGCTGTCTTCAATAATTTATCCGGATAACCTCTTTAAATCTTCATATCCTGGTATCTTTCTCTTTTTGAAAAGATTCATGTGTGCTACAATTTGGTCTTGTTCTGAGTAATTCTCTGTAAAATAAAATGCTCCAATCCAGAGCATTCAGGTGGCTGCTTCTCATGTGCAAGATACAAATTCCAGATGTCTTCTTACTGAATAATGATGACTCTAATTATCCAGTTGTATCTAGTAGTTCTGACCCACATACCCATTCATTTGTACAACTGCCTGCTATGCGCTTAATTATCCTCCAACAATGTTGAATCCTTTCCTGTTCTAAGATGAGTTACCCCAGTAAAAAACGCTTTAAAAAAAGTCAAGATCGAAATCAAAGTCAATATTAGTCGTTGATCAACTTCCTGGTTGCTAGGATTACCTTCAAGATGAGAACCTAGACCTTCTCCACTCATATGACTACAGGCACGTAGCGTTGTTGGTGATCATAACAGATGTGTCCTTTCTACCTGTAAACTACCAGGCGATTCCTTTGTTATTATGCTTAATTACCTTCCCATCTGTGGTAATGTAAGTGCTTGATGGTAACACTTCAAATCAGGAAAGGAAAAACGTCCAGGAGTTTGATGTCTCCAATGATATCTTGGTTCCTCCAAGTCTTTTGGAAAAGGCAGTTGTTGTTTGAATTATTAAGTTACTAAACAAATAACGTTTTCGAAGAATAGCAATTTTTATATGATTTACTTTTCTATTAAGTCTCAAGTTATCAAAATGACTCCATCTATTTAGTCACTTTATTGTGATTATTAACACATTGTTAAAATGTATTTTAATTATCTTGGAATAATAATTCACAAGAAGGTAGTGCAAAGACTTTTCCACTTGAAATTACATACGTCGCTATCACTTAAACGCACGTGTTTAGACAGAACAGATAAAGGATTTTCTCGGCAAAAGAAGTCTGAGGCAGCCAAAAGATGGCAAGTGTTATGCAAACAAATTAAACAAATAACTATATGTGTCTAACCTGTAGCATGCTCTAAGCAGGGTGATTAGCAACAAATATTGACTAAACTCACAGTTGGCATGAAAACAAGTAACAACAATGTCAATTGTTTTAGCTTTTGAATACTGTCAAAAAGGTATTTACATACAGAAGAGGTACAACATAGGTACAGCAAAGCAAACGTATTTGGCACAAGTGGAAAGATGGAAACAGCAAGCACAATCACTTACAATAGATCAACTGTGGTGTTCTGAGCTCCTTTCAGACTCATGAAGAGCTGCTAAGCTCACTCTGTCTAGAGGGCATTACAACAATCCATATCCCTGACAGCTGCAACTACTACTAGAGCACGATTCTTGGGAGAAAATAGTAAAAGCAGAGGTTTGAGCCTGTTTTCAGGATATAGTTTCTAATCACAACATTCACTTGGGATTTAATGGAAACCTCTGCAATAAAAATGAACTCAAGATTGTTAGCCCTGTTTATTGGACTTATACTGGGCTAATGATGTCAGAAACGTCTGTCTCTCCCTCCTACCAAATATAATCAGCTTGGCCTTGGACTTACAAAGCTGAAAAAAACTGTCTGTCATCCAATCTTTCCCTGGTTCGATTCTCATACATTATGCATGAGGCTTCTTGGAAGCACAGCAGGGCTAACAGTAGGATTACCATCTCCTGTATAATATCTCTGTATAAAGTTCAGGCCCAACGTCATCCTTTAGGCCGACACAGTAACACAGCAAGGTAGGACCCCTGGGGAGACCTATGGGTATATATACAACACATCTTGCTTAGGAAGATAGAGGAGACCGTGACTTCCCGGCTGACACACTGACCAGAGACGCTGAGGTTCCTGCATACAGATGCTCCAGCTAGCAGTGGTCTAACATCCCTCGCGGGGTGTCCAACTCGAGACCAGGACGGGGTCCCACATTCTCTAAACTCTCAGGTAATGGGGTGGACTAGATCCTAGAGGGATTCTAGGAATAACACCTACATAGATGCTAGGTACATCTAGTTAGGGAGACATCGTAGGAGTACGCACTTTTCATCATGCGTTTTATGTACTTGTATATATTCATGATTTCGTCAAGATGGTAGAAATATACCATCCTTTTACTTTCATAGTATTGCTAATCATATATCTCTGCTACTGTCTAATGGTTGTTGCAGCTCATATATTCTACACTAGAATAACAAATGTTCAATAAATACTTATTGAAACGCCCCGACTGTTTAATCTGTGTATCTCTCTGAGACAAACTAAGTGAGCACGAGTAACTGAGCGAAAGGTAGTATATTGTTTCCACGATTCTGAGGGATCAGGGTTGTCATGTTCTGAGGCTGCCAAGAACTATTCTCTCCCCGATAAGAGGAGATTCTAGTGGCACTGTGAGCTAGCTAATATAGACAGGCTAACGTATCCGGTGGGGGTGCACGGAATCCGTCCGCCACCAATCCCACAGTTTATGTTATCCGAACGCGCAGATCCTGTATAGGTAATATAGGAACTACACGACAGCGGGGGCAAGGAAGAAAAAAAGTGCAGCAGAGTAAAACGGAAAGATATGTTCTCCCTCCGCCAGGACATATTGACAATGGGGCCAAACCGGGCTAACAACGAGCGGACGAAGAGGCCTACGAGCCGTTGCTCCAATAGATCATAGTGGCCATACAGAGCATAAGGGGCACGCTAGAACCCAAACTCGACTCGGTGGTGGCCTAAATGTCACTGGACAGAGCAGACTTAAATAAGGAAAAAGAACGACTCCAAAATACACGCCTAACAGTCTTGGAACTCGGCATGACCACTGAGCAACTCCAAAAACAGGTCACCTCCCTTCTCAAAGATAATGCTACTATACAAATGCGGCTCGAGGACATGGAAGGCAGGTCCAGACGCAATAACATAAGCCAGGTGGGGGTGCCGGAAAAAGCGGACAAGCCTTGTACTGACCTATTTGTGGAACAGTTCATTACCACTGTGCTCCAACCCAGGGGTCTTTCAAAAAAAAATTTCAGTTGGAAGAGCACACAGGGTACCGGCCACCCCCCCAAACCGGGCATGCCGCCACGCACTATCATTGCCCGCATCGTCAATCATAGAGATAGGGACGCTATCCTGCAGGCCGCCAGGCGGGCTCCAGATCTGAAATTTGAGGGGGTGTCGATCTCCTTATACCCGGACTATTCTCCTAAGGTTCAACAGCAACGAAAGAGCTTCACTGAAGTAAAGCGGGAGCTACGAAAGCGTGAGATTAAGTACATGATGCTCTTTCCAGGGAAACTCTGAACAGAATACAAGGTTTTTCAACTCCCCCTTACTGGCTGCGGAATGGCTGGAGGGATTGTGCACAGTGAATGGCGGGAAACAGGCAAAAAGTCCATGACCAAAACGGGGTGATGTGGGGGTGGGGCAGGCCGGCGACCGCTCCCCGCGAAAAGAAGCTGGAAACCCCGAAGGAGGTGAGAGGCGAGCGGCTGACTCGTCCTACCCATCAGATCCCCGGACTGGGCCAGAATGAGACACGCAGCCCCACTGACTATAACAATTGGGGCCCACTATGCCTATGTAAGCTGCAAGGGCCCACGAGGTGCAGAGAGGGCCCCCTTGCATGTCTCTAATGTGGGACCTGCTGACTTGCGGCCCTGCTGACAGGCGATCGGGGGCCCTGGCTCCTAACACAGACACCTACACCTGCTGACTCGGAAAACTCCGGAACTTGTTCCTCCAAAGATTAAGCCAATGGGGGCACTGAGTCGGCACAGAGCCGCTCTGGTCATTCTACCCCCCACCCACCAGTTATAATCTAACTACATGTATCTTCCTTTTTTTAGAGGCGACAGGCGCCTTGCCAGCTGGGGATGGGAGGGCAGTTTAGGTTCCACCAGGCAGGGTAGCAGGGTGGGGGGTTTCCTTAGTTAACAGGGGTTAGCTATAGTTTGTTTGTCATGGAGCAGTGAAGCATCATTCAATACCTTCCTCCGACACCCCCCCTATCCTCTGGGGACTACTCCCACGTTTCTCAACACACGACATGTCATCCTCCTCTAGTTCCCGGTCTCGCTTTACCGTTTTATCATGGAACGTGAATGGTCAAAGCAACAAAATCAAGCGAGGCATGGTACACCAATATATTCGCAAGCAGGCACCCAATGTAGTACTACTGCAAGAAAAACATTTGCTGGGCAACACTTGTAGCATTAGGACTCTGGGAGGCTACACGATGGTTGCACACACGGGCTTAATGTCTGACTCACGGGGTGGGTATACTCATCAAGAACTCAACCCCCTACATTCCACACAAGAAATGTGTGGACCCACAGGGTGCCTACGTGGCACAGTCTGGCACTTGGAAGGGGACCCCCGATTAACTTTTGCTCGGTTTACGTTCCACCACGACTCCACTGCCTTACACTCCCAAGACTGAGTGAAATGCTGCTCCAACTACCGGAAGGGGCTACATACCTGGGGGGCGACTTTAATGCACCGCAATTCCCCGTCCTCAATAAACACTCCCAAGCTCAAATGACCCACCATGACCCTACTCTATCCAATTTCATTACAGCCCTAGGTCTTGCTGATATCTGGCGTTTGAGTTATCCGACGGAGTGCCAATACACCTTCCTCTCAGGGGTTCATCACAGCCTCTCCAGATTAGATTACATATTTACTCAATCCGCACACCTGGCCCAGGTGGCCAAAGTCGGCCCGGTGTGGTTGGCGATATGGGCACGTGCCCGCTCTCCCTGCGGCTCTCGACCCATAAACACCTGGCATCTGCAAGATGCCAAATTCGCCAGTGACTTGACCCAAGCCACGAACTCCTACTTCCAACTTAACGAGGGATCGGTGGCCTCCTACCTTACTCTTTGGGAGGCTTACAAGACAGTCATCCAGGGCCGAGCGTATTCAGCAATCGTGGGGAAAAAATGCAAACAGCAAAAACAACTGCTCGCACTGGAGAGTGAGATGAGCAAATTAGAGCGGGAGGGACATCAAGCTACGGCTGAGGACAGCCTACACCCTCCGCATTAAGCAAAATGAGTACAGAGACCTACTGGAGGATAGAGCCAGAATGTCTGACACCCTATCCCAGCGACGCCTCTATGATGTGGGTAACAAAACAGGCAAACTACTTGCTTTGCTTGAAAAGAGGGATCAAACAAGGGGATGGGTATCACATATCACCAACAACCTGGACGAGTTCCACTCAGACCCTGAGGGCATAGCGGAGACGTTTGCGCAATACTATGAGCAGCTTTACTACCCCAATACAAACTGGTCACCTGCTGAGATTAGTGACTTTCTAAGAGATATCACACTCCCCACTCTTACAGAGGAGCAATGTGCTCCACTGGAAGCGGACATTGAGCCGCACGAAGTGGAACAAGCGTTGCGAGCTTTGAGATCCGGCAAGGCTATTGGACCCAATGGGCTCCCTGTTGAACTCTACAAATGCCTTGCCTCTAAACTGGCTCCCCCGATGTTTAAAATGTGGAAGGAAGCTCGGGAGAAACACGTGCTCCCCGAGGACCAACGATTGGCAACAACTGTCATAATACACAAGCCAGGAAAGCCGCCGGAGCGCTGCAGCTCATATCGCCCCATTTCCCTCCACAATGTGGAGATCAAAGCCCTTGCCAAGCTCCTCGCAAAAAGACTCCGACTAGTAATCACCTCCCTAGTACACCCGGACCAATCCGTCTTCATGCCGAACAGGGGAGCACGTCTTAACCTGTGCAGGTTATATGGGGTTATGGCAGGCTCCAGAAATGACGAGGTCTCCACTATGGTGGTATCCATGGATGCCTCGATGGCATTTGACACTCTGGAATGGCCCTACATGTTTGGAGTTCTTGAACGTATGGAGTTTGGCCCAGAGGTTTTAGGTTGGATGCACCTAATATACAGAAACCCGACAGCCTATGTTAATGGCACGGTATCCCGCAGTTTCAACTTGGGCAGAGGTACTAGGCAGGGGTGCCTACTCTTTCCGTTAATGTCTGCCTTCGCCTTGGAGCCCCTGGCGGCTTGGGTCGGTCAGGGCCTGCTCGTAAGGGGCATTTCCTGGGGGAAGTCTTGGGAAGAGCGCATATCCCTATATGCAGATGATATCCTCTTTTACGTGACAACCCCCCCTCCCGCGATGATCACCCGCTTAACCCACATACTACGAATTTTTGGCCAATACCCCAGGTATACTGTAAATTGGGGCAAATCCCTCATGCATTTGATAACCGGCCCTATGCTGACACTTCCTAGAGACCTCCGTCTCCCCTTAGCCACCAAGCATTTTAAATACCTGGGCATCCACGTAACTATGGACCCCCTTCTATTTTATCGATTAAATTTGGTGCCTATCCTTGAGCGATTCGAATCTGATGTATGACACTGGAGAATGCTCCCCCTTTCCCTCATGGGGAGAGCAGCAATGTTCAAAATGATGACACTGCCCCGCATGCTCTATGCACTACAAAACACACCCCACCGAATACCCGACAAGTTTTTTCACACCACTGATTCTCTCCTCCGCTCGCTTCTGTGGCATGAGGCCCCGCCACACATATCCCTTGCCAAGTTGACGCGAGGGGTGTACGATGGAGGCATCGGTCTATCCGACATTACAAAAATACTATTGGGCATCACATTTAGCAGTCGCTAATGACTGGGCATTTATGTCCTGAGACGACCCCGCCCTCAGACCGGAGAGCCTCTCAATGGAACAGGAAGAATACCTAACTATATTCTATGATAACACAAAAGCTAAAATTCTACTGCACCAGACACATACTGTGGCACAGATTTGGAGATCAGACACGTCATTTTTGGGCTAGAAAAAGAAACTTACAGATATGACTTCCCTATGGAGTAGCGAATCACTCTCTCAATTACGTAGCCTGCAGGGTTTCAAACCTTGGGACCTCATAGGGATATCCTCGCTGGGCGATGTATGGAGGGGGGGGAGGGGGGGGGAAGAATGCTTTCATGGGGAGAGTTGCAGACCCAATATGAGTTGGCGCCCTCTGAGGTTTTTAGATACTTACAGCTTCAGCATGCCCTCAAGACCCATAGCTCCACTGGCACCCCTGTCCCAGATTCCTCCCCACTAGAAGATAGGGTCCTAACTGAACCGGTACCCAAAAAAACGGTCTCCCTAATATATAAAAAGTTAATAAATAACTCCCCTAGCAGTCTCATGAAACTCAAGGCAAAGTGGGAGGGAGATATTGGAGACTGCGACGAGGGGGAGTGGGTGGAGGCACTAAGTATGTTCCGTGAGGAGGCCATACACGCTGGGTTTCGTTATTATTCACGCACAGCAATTCCGGCCATGGGCCGCTCCCCAACTGATGATTGCCTCAGGGGTTGCAGTGAAGCGGGCACTTTCTTCTACACTATACGGTCTTGCCCGCAGTTACAACCTTTCTGGACAGAACTACAGAGAATTATGGGAGAGGTAACGAGGGAAGCCCCACCGGAAACTGAAAAAATATGTCTCTTACACATATGGGGAGATGACCCACCACCTAAATATGCAAAAATATGGTAATCACTGGGTTTCATAGTCGCAAAATGAAATATAGCACGCCTGTGGGGGTAGGGGGGCCAGGGCCCCCCAGCGGTGAGGGAGTGGGAGCGGGACATGAATTGTTGCATGACTAATGAAAAATCGATTTACCTGGGAGAGGCTGTCCACATAAGTGGGAGAAGATATGGGCAGGGTGGCGCTCATATAGGGGCCTTGACTTGGGTCCCACCCCAACTTGCGGAATCCCAGTGTGGGATGCCCCCTGAATTGCTGAGCCACAACTATAAGGTGATAACTTGTTGTGTAACCCCAAAACCAATTGAACTTCGCTCAGAATGTTTGATAGAGGTATTGTTCCTTATTTTAAAAAAGAAGTTTGTATACAACTGTAAAACAACATCTACTTTACTGCTCAACGTTAATTGTTAATGTTTATTGTATGATTCTTGCCTTCTTGTTGAAAACAATAAACAGAATTGTAAAAGAATAAAAAAATACAGTGTGGGTGTGGTATTGACCTTTTACCTAGTTATGGCGCTGCATAAATCTTGTGTGGTTTTCCCAGAAAATTAGCCTCATTTATTATGCATGAGGATTCTCAGAATCACAGCAGGATTACCATCTTCTGCATAATAACTATGTATAAGGGTCATCCCTTTCGTCATCCTCGGCCGACATGACACAGCAAGGTAGAACCCCTGAGAGTACCTTTTGGGTATATAAACACCATATCTTTGCTGGGGCAGGCAGAGGAGAAAGACTTCCATGCTGACACACTGATGCGAGACGCTGAGGTTCCTCCACGCAGACACTCCAGCTCGCAGTGGTCTGACATCCCTCACAGGGTGTCCATCTCGAGACCAAGACAGGGTCCTTCATTCTCTCACACCAGGTAATGGGGATGGCTTCATCCTAGGGTGATTCTTGGTTCTACACCTACATACATGTTAGGTACACTTGGGTACATCTAGTTAGGGTTGCATCGTAGGAGTACGCATTATCATTGTCGTGTATTTATATAACTGCCTATATTTGTTGTTTTAGCACTATGGTAGAAATCTACCATCCATTTACTCTGTTGGTGCTTATAATCCTTTATATCTGTTTCTGTCTTATGGTTGTTTCAGCACACCTATTTTACACTAGAATGACGCTGGTTCAATAAATACTTATTGAAAACATCCCCACTGTTTATTCTGTGCATCTCTCTGAGAAAAAGTGAGCACGAGTGACTGAGCGAAAAGTACTGTGCTGTTTCCACGATCCCTGATGGGACAGGGTTGTCATGTTCGATAGTTGCCAGGAACTATTCTCTCCTTGGTAAGAGGAGTTTACAGTGGCACTGTGAGCTAGCTGGTATACAGGCTAACATTCCCGGTGGGGGTGTCTGGAATCAGTCTGGACACCAATCCCACAGTCTATGTTGCCTAAACGCTCAAATCCTATATACATTTATAGGAACTACACGACATAACAACGCTGCTGATAGCAGTGTCGTGATTGGTCAGAGTGCCGTGGTTCAGCGCTCAGATGGGGGCTGGGGGCATGTGCATGTTCTCCACCCAGGCTGTGCATTACAGCCGGTGGAGAACATAGAAAGAGCGCATGACTGTTTGGCCGGCACAAGACGGCCGGCCAAACCGCCATATGCACTTGGAGAGTGACTACCACTCCTCCCTTGCTCTGTGGAAAGCCCTGTCCCACACCTACAGAGCCGCTAGGGAGAAATTAAATGGTAACATGGCATTATTATCATTTTATTTTTCTTGTGAGGCGAGGCTCCTCCGCCTTAGCGGAGGAGCCACCCCTGGAAGGGGCGCTGTTTACATCAATAAAACCCAAGGTGTTGCACCAAAATCGGAGTAAAGAGGAGTCAGTTCCACGCAATGGCCTAAAATCAGATTGGATGGGTGACAAGATGTAATTTAAATCTAGTAAGTATTGGAATTATTGTGCCATAATTTTTCTAGAATTTTAGCTAGAACTGACACATTTGTTACAGGATGAAAGTCGGCGGGGTCCCAGGGAGATAAATTAGGATTGTTGATCACAGAGGTGATCAATCCTTCTTTTAATTCACCAGATATTGAATGCTGGAGGCAGTGCTTAATTTGAGCCAGTGGTGTCCAGTGCTGGGCACAGGCCCTTAATTGTCAACAATGGCACTTATGACAGTCTGCCATATAGTGGTGCTGTTTGTCTAATTCAGGGAAGAGCACAACAACAGTTGTTTAATAATTCAATATACAGTAAAATTACTAATATCTGCCACCTAAGCCATTCTTATAGCTTTGGGGAACTGTGATAGTCTGACTGGTCACACTTGTAGGAGTGGGAGGGTTATTAGGTGTGTTGGCACGGTCATTGGCAGCACTGGCAGGGGCAATGGTTGGTGCAATCAGCAGTGACCTCCCGATGAGGGCCCTGGCACTTATTACATTTTTTTTTTTTACAAATTAAGCACTGGCTGGCGGTAAAGAGAGTAGAATGCTGTTTGATAAGCATTGCTGGTGATGCATCTATGACAGCATCAATAGTTGTTAGCTATTAGAGAAGCAGTGCAATTTCCTACAAACTAGCCAGGTGAAGCTGTAAAGAGGGAGTGCTCCGACAGTTAAGCCTTCAGCCCTGGAATATACTCTTCACCATTTATCAATCACAGTAAGAGTTTCTCACATTTTGCACATTATAAAACAAAAATAAAAATTATTGGTCACATAACTGCTGTGTTAACCTGGCATTAGAGGAGACTGACTATGTATTGGCCTAACGACAGTCCAAAAAACGTTTAGCGAAGTGATTAGCGGTCTTGTGAATTTCATCATGTTGTTAAGCTTTCTTAGCTGCCGCTGAAACATTCTTATACTTTTTAGGGAAGTCAGGTACTCTTTTTTTCCAAGTGGTAATATTTTTATTTATACTCTTGTTTTTTATTTGGATCGTTCAGCTGGGGAGAGAACCACAGGGCTTCTTTATGTGACTGAGTTCTGAAGTTCAAGTGGAGAAAAATGTGTCAATACTGTTTTCTATGGACTGAGAAAAGAGGCTAAAAGACGCCACATAGTAAAGTTGATAGGCTTCTAGTGGCTTGTGAACGTAAGGTGTTCTTCCTAGATCTGGGGGGTGGGCCTATATAAGAATACAAATCAAGGAAGATTGCTGCTTTTCTGGAAAATGATACAGCAGTAATTCAATATACATGAGGAAATGACTAACCAAATACAAGGGTGAATGTAACAGGCTAAAGGTTTAGTAATTTTAGAAAAGATAGCATCTAATATGTGTCCTTTGTGTACAGCCATGAAGTTTTCTGGTAAATCCAAGGTGAAAAGGGCCCTTGGTAAGCATGCCTAAAAGTGAATCTATGCTATCTTCAAGCTATACATTAAATTTCACCAAAATGTTTTAGAGTGTAAAGCGAATAGAGAAAGGACCAAGGAAGGACAGAATGTGTTGCTTGTTATGTATGCTTTGGGCAGTAACCGATTAAGAGAGATAAGCTAACTTTAGAGGAAAGATGTAGAATTGCTCCAATAGATTCTGATCCTGCACATGATAGTGGTACTGGTGTAGATGAAGAGGAAGATGGGATTCTTGAAGAATCTCAACAGCCCTCATAGCAGATTAGGTCAATCATGGTGGGGTAGCCATCCCCATGCCACAGGGTTGAAGTTGAAGAAACATCAAACCTTTGGGGCAATTAAAGTGAACTATACAGGCTTCTCAATGATACACGGAGGATCATCGACAAAGAAACTCACTCTCAGAGTTGACTAGAAGGTGAGGAGCTTCCCCAAGGTCAAAATGTCTTTGTGGAACATTCAACTGGACTGTACCTCAAAGGCCCTTTCCTTCCAAGCAGCTGGGTTGTTTTTCACTGAAGGCGGTCACTTCTTCTTGCAGAAGAGGTCCAGAAACTCACACAGGCAGACATGACTTGGTCTACTCACAGCTCGACACCAGAAGAGCTGCAAAGTCTTCTTGAACTTCAGCTAAGGTTCCACTCCTAAACCTATGTTTTGCTCAGCTACACTGCTGTATATGGCCTCTTTAATGGCAAAGAAAATGTTAAATAACTTAATGATCACAGGAGCTAATATCTAAGGCCAGTATTGGCCAATCAGGTCATCTGCATTGTTCAAATCTTGGACGGGCTCTTCCAATTCTGGGGTGCATTGCCTCTGCATGATCAGCTCTTAGCCAAGTCACATATCATTGCAGTCCCATTCAGCTTCTTAGAACTGGCTGAGGTGGAATGGGTATTAGCCTTATAAGGTAGAATCTTCTGGAATTGTGGAATTCCTATTGAGGCAGGATATAGGGCATGCTAGAACGCAACCTGGCAGGAGTATTGTGGCTTATTATTCTGTTCTCAAGCCTGTTGCTGGCTTTGGAATAGGATAAGTAGTACACTCGGGATCCCAGATACAAAATATAGTTCCATACACAAAGCACAATACAATCCTGAATCCCACCCTAACACAAACACACACACACACACACACATGTGGAGTCTCAGTTAGGCACCCTAGTGAATTCACAATGCACACAAACATGCACTCCCAGAGACCAAAAACTACATACATGACCAACACATGATAGAGACAAAGAACCACAACTAGATAAGAAGGCACAGACTTCAAATGGACGGACTCAGTAAGATATCTCTCCACAGGAGCATGGGCACTTAAGCCTCCCCACCTCACTATAGATATTGCTGCCGCCACTTTCAGTCTCTCTTGGCCTGGATGCCAGGGGCCACAGTCCCCTGTTTATAGAAGGGGTACACTTTTATGTCTCAGAATCTTTAAAGGGATGTTGCTTCAGTGGGCATGCAAGATTATCTGGATCAATGAGAGAAAAGAGACAAAAGCCTATCCAGATACATAGATGGCCAAATTCGCAGTTACCCAAAGTGACTCAGAGGACTTTCATCCTAACAGCGACAATAAAGGGCCTACTACCACACTAGATGCCCATGGGTTGCTAATCATTCAAACAAATATGATTTTTTAATGCATGTCAGTGCCTGTTAACTTGGTGGTTTCAGTAGACTTTTAAAGATTGTAGGGCATACACAATGCCAAATATTGTAAGAAGTCCCACAACCTCATTGTCAGAGGGGTAAGAAAAACACAGTCTTAGTTTGAATTGTGCTACCTTAGTTAGCTGGAGAAACCAATGTCACTATCCCTCTGGTCCATGTACTCCAACAGGTCTGCCTGCCCTGGTATCTCCCCTTACACATAAAGGGCTGTTCAACCGCACCGCCAATCATAGGAAGGGCTCAGGAGGTTGGGTGCATGTTGCTACACATTGCCTTACATCAAAGGGCCTCCCGAATAGGATGGATGACTGTTTCTGGAACGACATTTAAGTTCACGGTGTGGTGAAGCAGATGTAAGGTGGCAGTGCGATTCTGCTCATGTGACTGGGTGGAGGCATACTGGGCAGTATGAGTAATAGTCCTTCGGAGTCCACCTAATCTTGCACTATTCCAGACCCACCTAAAAATATTTTTGGCTCAGTCCTGGATATTTTTTACCTCTGTTCTTACTTCATGTACGTTTGCAAATAATGGTCTGTCAAGTATGCTGGGGCCACCTTGGATGAGGGTTGTTTTGTCTTCCAAAAGAAATGCTGTTGAAGATGGTAAGATGGCTCTTGGTGGTGCAGAGAAATAGTGTGGCACTTTTCCCTCTGAGCATAAAGCAATGCACATCTAAAAGAATGGCCAGTGCTCGCACAAGAATGCATTTTTCTCATGAGCCTACTAGGGTCACTAGATCAGCATTCTGAAATAGTTTGATCCTGGCTTCTGAGTCGTCCTGAAAACTCTGTATTCAGACTTTTCCGCTTTCTCTCCATTTCTGTTCTCCAGGTGAATCCACTCTCCTGACACCAAAATAGCCCTTGATTTTCGGCTGTTCGAGTAGTAGGTATGCAAGATGATGTCTGCAGCCTTCTATCCCTCTGAGGTACACTCCACTAAGTGAGATCAGATGTGTGGACCTGGCCTACACAAAAGTTTAACAGAAACACACATGCATGTATGCAGCCGGAGGGAATCTATGAGCATGTGTGCAGAGCACATTGAAGGTAAGCAAGAATCCGGCACGTTTACAAGATGTAAACATCCTATTCACACAACGCCCACTGGGACAGTGTAGAAGTTTACTGAATGAGCTACTTGGAACAAATAAAAAACACTTTACTGGGCCTGCAACACTTGAACTGAAGAAAACAAAATAAATGTTCTCCGCATGCTTGCACAGAAACAGATGCTATATGAAAATACTACAGAGGTAACATGAAATCTCAAGCGCTATTAATTCCTCCTTTTTGATTTCCACACACATGCATGGGTATTGTTAAAAATAATATTGTGGATCTTTGGGCGCAGACCCAGAAACAGCAGACGTAGTACGGAAAGCGGGTATTTCATGTGTAGTGTTTCCGGTGCATGTGAGCAGCTAGGTTACGAGTTTTCTTGAATGAGTAAGACCACAGAGGCGAGGCGAGCAGCTTTAGTTCAGCTTATCGTTGAGTAGTTTAATTAACAATCCGGTAACAGGGGTGTAACACATAAAACATAACAATTTGAATTGTAAGTGATTTTTTTAATAACAGTATCAATATGATGGGAAAAAGGCAGCAACCCAAACATGTCTTAAAGTCAGTAAACGACGTGCATTAAAAAAGTATGGGAACTGTGATGCTGCGTGCAATGGAGGCGGGCTGGGTGAGTGTGGGGGCGTGGTCAAAGGCGTGGTTAAAAAACTAAATATTCTGTACCTTTTTTTGGTATCTGACCTTCAGGTAACTACATATAAAATAACGTCCAGCTTAGAAGAAAATTAAATGCAAGGTATATTAATCAGGGAGAAATGCACTATCGTACATTATGAAACCTCTATTAGTTAATACACTGCACCAGAGGGCCACAGAATTGAATCCTGGTTGTGGCAGTGGAGAATAATGACTTGTGTATTTTTAGTGCTAAAAGGACCCAGTCTGTGACAGAAAGCACTGTGAACATGTAAATCATTATTTTAAACTTGCATTACATATAATATAATATAGGCTGCTACAAAATGCGTAAAAGGGTAAGATTAAAAAAGAGTTTCTAAAATATCGATTTTTTTGCAGACTGTACATAGTGCAATTTTTTTTTTTATCACTGTCTTTTAAAAGCACACACTTCACAGCTTAGTATGCTAGCTCCCTTACAATACCTCTAAAAAAAACAAATGTGCCAACAGGAAGGTTCAAGTGATTCCATCAATTAAAACCAATACAGACTTCCAAGCACCTTTTACATTTGCATATTGACCAGTTGTGCACATTTACATTTTTTTCAGGCAGCAGGCACCCTGGCAAACAGCCCTGTTTAGGTGTCTGCCCCTCCTTAGGTTTCACAGCACAGGAGACTCCCTGCTTACACGTCAGCTGGAGCATTTCAGCTGTCGGAATTAACCGTCCCGGGACGGTTGTCTTGTCACAAAAATGATAGGAAGTATTTTCTTAAATTATAAAGGTATGGGCACGTCGTGCCCCCAGATCACCCCCACTTCGACCATTGCTTAAAACTGGTAGAAGATAAACGCCTTTACTAAAAATAATTTGAAGAAACTATCAATGCTAACACACGCCTCAAATATAGAGCTGATAAGTATCAGTTGATAAATGGAAAATCTTTGTTTGCCGGCTTAAATGATGCAATCTTTGACTGTTTTTGAGACTAAGGAAAACCATATTGCCCAAGAACATAATACAAGACTGCACAAGAAACAGCAACTCTCTACAAATGAGAGCTGGTTCCACAGATCTTGCTGCCTCTCCTGTGTGTCTGAACTCCTGCTTTCTCGGGCTGTTGAGTACGTTTAAGCTGAAAATGTAGTAACATGTATTTTAATTATGTATTCAAAAATCCCATCGTTTATTCTCTAGCTTTCTGCACTGGAGTCCGTGTCTGTGAAGCCACCATTCTGCCTCTATCCAACCTGTATGCATCTTTCTTCTACTCATCCGTTTCCTTGTACCCACACACAGGGTTGGATTGGGATTAAAAATCGGCCTGGGCACGCTAAAAAAAAGTGGCCCACATTTGCATATTGCCTTTCCGCAAAACACTGCTTCGGCGAAATTTTATTTAAAAAAAGGTGGGGGGGGGGGGGTAAAAAAAAACGCACAGATTAGTCTACACTGGTGAAACACACCTGAAAACAAGTGAGGCCACTTTTGCTCATGCCCCCTGCCCCCGCTTGATCTACATATATTAGTGGGCCGGCCCAGCGAGAGAATGGGAGTGACACCTCTGCCGGTTGATAACAGGAAGGTAATGGACGCCCATCTACCTCCAAAAAGGCCAGTCAGGCACCCACTGGGCAGCTTGCGGCATCCGAACGACGCAGAAACCGCCCAAATATGCCCCCCAGGCTGCTCAGAAAAGCAGCCCACAGCTGGAATTCGGATACCGGCCCCTCGGGCATTGCCCGAGTGCCCGCATTACCAATCCGACCCTGCCCACACAGTACATGTACGTGTTGTTGGCAGCCAGTCATTAATACGGGCCAGGACACCCAACACTCAAGTACAGTACAAACAGTGACTAACTATTTGGAGGTGAACTGGTTTCTTCTTGGCGGTGCACTGCCAATCCTCAGCCAGTGACCAGATTTTAAAAACAATAAACCGGGACACTTCACAAAACTAGAATAAGGTTACAGTTTTACATAATCCGAGGGGCACCGAATGACAAGGCTCATTAACATAGAAACACAGACAATGAGGTACTAAGGAAATGAAAATAATTTTTTTAAGCTCAGCATCTTTCCTGTTAATTTGACTGATTTCTGATAAGAGCTGCTAACTTGTCCGGCTTTGTAACACACAAAACGTGCCTCCGACTCTTTTCAGTCACCCTCCCTAAAAACGGGACATTTTATTTATTTATTTAATAAGTTTTATATAGCGCTGGCTAGACCCGAAGGTATCAGAGCGCTTTACATAAGGAAAAAGCGAGTTTCAAGTTACAAAATTTCACATAAATTACGGAATGATTACAAAGTCAAGACAGGAGTTATTAGCGAACACAAAAGTCAAGACCCCAAAAAGACCAAGAGAGCTGGAAGATCACAGGGGGGAGACAGTAGCGGGGAAAAACGACGAGACACATGTCCGAAGTCCGGCTGGGTAGGTGACGGCCATAGCGGTGCGCCGGGGCCAATCTCCCCTATAGCTGTCGGTGCAGCTCCACCGGGAATCGGCCATGTGGTTCGGGTTCCGCCCGGTTAGAATGAAGATCATGAAGTGACCGAAAGTCTTAAGTCCATAAACGGGAGGGTGGAGATGATGAGGCTGTCATGATAGGAAAGGGTATGAAGCTTGGCTGCCATCTTACAGTAGCTTCACTCCTGCATGTTGCTCCTCTTCTATACGGCGGGCGCCAAGTCAGGGTCAGGCATGTATCGTCTTGGGTGCCATGTTGAAGTCAGGCAGGGCTTATCTAGATGTCTGCGCTGTCATCTTAGCCCCCCAAGCTCCTACGATTCAATTAAACAAGAATTTGCCCCTCAGGCTGACCTCTTCCTAGCAGGGGGGCCGCTCGCAATGGCAGTCTGTATTCCCCGCTGGCCGTGGTCATGAGGACTCAGGCGGGTGCTATCAGCCCCGCATTCAATCCGCTCGTACAGAGCACTCACTTCTTCTCCGCTTCTTACCGACATTATTCTCATTCAGCAGAGGGGGTCCACACTGCTGATCATGAGGAGCGGCGGCCGTCAAGGCAGACTCAAACAAATGTGTCAGCTTCCGCGATGGCAGTCGTTTCCCGATGATTGCGGGCAGGCAGGTCCTCTGCGATGGCAGTCATTTCCCTACAGGGGGATAAATCGGCAGTGTTGTACCTTGGGGAGGGAACGGAGGCTCCGTAGATAGTCAGAGCTGGATCCAGCGGTATCGTGGCTCCTATCATACGACCTCCGGGTGCAGGCTCGAAAATTCTCCAAGCGCCATTTTGGTTTACGGTCGCCTTGGCTCAGGAGTATTTTGGCTTGTTTCTCAGCCAGCAGTGATTAATGGAGGCGAAGTTGGGTTCTGCGAGAGCCGCCGACATTCCAATTTCAGGGATTGTGCTTCTGGTGGGTTTTAAGTGCGGCGGTACGCCGCTCCGGCTTTTTCGCACGGGCTCACCGCAGAGCATCAGCTGCAAGCGGCCATCATGTTTTAGCTCCACCCCTTAGATAGGGGTGGGCCAGGTCCACCCAATGAATACCGTGGCCCACCCAAGGCTATTCAGAACTGACAATCAAATGTTTTTCACCTTAATGTTTCACAGGGGGGGGGGGGGAGCAGCCTGGTGGGCTTTCCCTTATCGTTTATTTTAATGATTATTTGACATAGGATACTTTCAGGCCTGGGGAGAGGTGTGCAGTCAGCAGAGTGTATTAGCTGCTATGATGCACAGAGGACCAGAATGGACATCCTGAAAACTAATTTATGTTCTGGGCTTATTGCATCGTATTTTTAAACTTCAATGCTATGCAAAGTAAAAATCTGCCAAAGTTTTTTTAAAAGCATGTAAAGCTTTAAAACGGGCCCTGTATGGCAGCAGAAACATTCCTGCTGCTGCACATCACCAGGAGGATGCTGCAGTCTTAAACTTCTGCATCTTAAAGATTTGACAAGCAGCGTTCCTCGCCTTCCCCAAAGCCGGATGCACATCAGAGAAAGCGGATTATTGTGTTTAAAATGTCAAAAGGGGGCATATGCCAATAACTAAAATATCATATTGATTAAATACTTCGTTGTTTTTTGGCCAGGTCCAATTTATCTTCATGGCCCACCCATGCTTCTTACGGCCATCCTAAAGAAAACATTCTAGAGCCGGGCCGGGACATAATCCCAATTTGCTTAAATTTGTTGGGACAGCTAGTGGGAAACCGGGTTTGTGCCAGCAAACCTATTAGTCCTATTGCTTGAGTGCCCCTCAAACCTGTGTCAGTCAGATGCTACAACCGTCTGAGAACGGCGGGGCCGGCATCGGCCACGCCAAAAGTATGGCGGTCGTGCCGGCCCCCTCCGGCGACCACAGAGGCAAGCCTGTCGCGCACTTTGGTGACGCGACAGGCGCGCCCACGCGTTATTGGTCCCGTGTCCTGGGCGTGCCCCGGAAGTGATTGGAATCACTTCCGGGTCACGCAAGGGGACAGCGCCAGGCCGGTTAGAACCGGCCTGGCCTGGCAAACAGTTAAAAGGCTGGGGAGCGCAGGAGTCTGTCTCTTCGCTCCCTGCTCCCCAGCCCGTCACACCAGCCTCGCTAGGAGGCTTTAATTTCATTTTGCCCACCCACCGTCCCCTAAAGCAAAGGTATTGGGGTTTTGAGAGCAATGTATAAGCAACAAGCTGGTATAGGTATTTGGTTGTAGGTTGTATCAAACTGTGTGTTTTTCCCACCAACTGATTCTGTTTTCAGGTCTTCAATCGTCGTATTTAGTGCTATTCCTAGGTCAGGCGGTAAGGTCATGATTGGTGAGCAGTAAATTTAAGGTCCTTAGAGGGCGGCGCCATTCTTGAATGGGGTCGCCCAAGTGGGAGGGACAGGTGGTCTCTCCTAGAACTCCAGGGGCAGTTTACAGCCGGTTGGCTGGATGGGTGCGGGGGAGGGGAGTCACGCTTTCCCTAGGCTGGTTGGCCACCCCGCACGTGCACAATGTCGCCAGTAAACGGCGCAGAACTGCAAGGGCCCCTTTATGGAGATGATATACAGAGCGTACGGGGGTAACCGGGGGGGGTACCCTCACGGTAAACGGGCCCTCTGCGCATGCGCACTCCGGCTGGAGGGCGTGGTTAAAAATTGATAAGGATCTGACACCAGTTAGTGACCTTGCCGTAGGCCCAAATAGGATACGCAGAAAAGTAAAATGCTGTGATGATTATTAAAGATATGTTAGATTCGGATAGGAAAACCTTTGTATTAGAGTCATGTTAAGGTTAGCCAACTGACATATGTACTTATCAATTGTAATCAGTGTAATGCATAATTTTCTGCGTAATTTGTAAATCATTGTATATATTAATAATGTTTTCATTTTGTTTAATAAATACGGCCGGGGGTTTAACGACCCCCACATCCAAAACCTTCTCATGTCATTTTGGTCTGGGTCCAGTTATGGGAGGAGGGGGTGTAGGTAGTACCTGGGCCATATTACTGTGACGTCTCCTGCTGCCTTCTACTCCTTGCCACCACCAGAAGCTGAGCAAAAGGGACTAACAAAATGCACAAGTACCGAACGCCGCTGAGCCACGGTGCAAGACTACCTGGCAGCGGACCGAGTGTGGGTTGATTCTGGTAGTCTTCCTGCCTAACACCCGCATAGGGATGGATGAAAGCGAACCAAACTTAGGGTGACCAGGCGTCCCGGATTTGCCCGGACAGACCCGGTTTTTCGGCAGCTGTCCCTGCGGATTTCAGGAAATTAAGCTCATGTTCCGGATTTTTGAGAGGGTCGGCTGAAAAGGGTGAGAGGTATTTTTTTTTATGTTTAGCAAAGCAGGGATAGTTAGCAGCTGTTATAGGAAAGCAATTTAATTAACAGGCATGCCTCTGGCTTTAAAAATGGCATTTTATGTATTTTCTTACTGCCTTTTCTGTAATTTTCTGCTAAGGAGCGCTGTCATTCTGTGCACTGTGTTGAAGTAAAATTGTAGTCCTTCTTCTATTTTTGGGAAATGTCCCTGTTTTTTGCTTTAAAGTTCTGGTCACCCTAACCCAACTGTAAGAACTGGTTACGTTTAAGAAACTGCATGCCAAAAACAAAGGCTTTGCTGCATCTCCCTTTTGTCGTTTGTCTTTGTACATTTCCATTCAACTGCAATACCAACCAGGGTGTATTGCTGGGATGCCACATGTACTGTCAGAAATTAATAGAACAATTATCGAGTTATTCAAGGTCCTTGACTGCAGACCGATTTATAAAGACATAACAGACACTATAACATACGTTTCCGAAAGATGTTTATTTATGGGTATTGTAGAGCGCTGTCTTTCTTTAACATTACTTCAAAGTGGCAGAAAAGCTGATAACATATATCCCAATTTGAATGCGTGGGGTGTCGCATTATTTCTGCTGCACAAAATGACATTACAGAAAGCAAGACTTTGTTTGAGACGTGCAGGCACAGCTTTGCCACAGTGACAGACAGCCTTGACAGACAAGTCCCTCCGTTCATTGGCTTAAAGTTCCTAATCAGTTAATTCAACGCCTCTCTATGGCAGTCGTGTCCAGACAAGTGCAGGCTGGGAACGTGGCGTGCTCCCACGGGGCTCCTCGCAGCGCAGAGAATGCCTGGCAGGGAGCCGACGCCCGGAGGTCTCGCGGTGTCCATGTGGGGGCAGTAAGGTTACAGGAAGAGCAGCCTCCAAGCCGGGCAGGCCCATCGCCGTGCTACGCCGCTCCCTGAGAGCTCTCTAGAAAACAATCAATGCCAGTTCAAGGATTCAGAGCTATAAACTAAATGGAAACAAAGCACACGATTAAAGTAACTGCTTGTCAAACAAACCTTTGAAAATATGACCACAGTAGGGCTTCAACAGACCACACACAGCCACCAGTGCCTTGTAAACCGTTAGCAAGGCAGAACTGCCAGCGCACTTGACCCATCGAGATCAGTGTGACAAGCTGCGTAATATTTCAACGAAATCAAAACCGTGTTTATATTTGGTAAATCTTCGGAAATGAGGATTTATATTGTATGTATATAATCTGGGAGTCCGTTTTCCATTGGGTGACGGATTGCGACAATTTATAATTCTGAGTTAACGCTCCGTTTCACATCAACGGGATGCAGAAGAGCTTCAGAAGCAGACTGTCTTTAGAAACTCGGAGTATTTAGAATTATATGTTAATGCACAATTGTTTTAGTTAGGGTTGCGGTATGAATTTACACGATGTGCGGTTTGTAGCATGATTTTTTACAATGTTCTCAAATGAAGGCGAGGTAAAATAAAAATGTTTTCCACAAACTCAGACTCATCAAACCTTTCCTTGCGTCCGCGACACTTGCCACATGTAATACAGTGTTGCCAGATTTTGATACCTGTCCCAAGCCCAATGCTGTCCAAATTCAAGCCCAAATTCAGCCCAACGCAGACCAGTTTCAGCCCAAAAACCAGCCCAAAGTTGCCACCGTCAATTCATGCAAAATCAGCCTTCAGGAAATATTTTACGCACAATCCTAATTTCTATTCAACATGCTTATAGTGGGAGGAGGTTCAATGGGCACCCAGGCACTTCTGCAATCATGTCCCAATTCGTTTAGTAACTACTGATTTTGAAGATCGGTCCCATTAGGACCTGTTACTTTGTTCACCACGAATCCAAACCTGAACCTGGCATTGATGAACAAACTTTGTAAAAGCAGACTGTTACCCATTTTAGTGAAGTCGAAATGCTGAAAAGTTGAAACTCTATGTCATGTAGCTCCTCAAACAGGATATTTAATGCATTTCATGGATCTGCACATATAAAGTAACCACCTTGGCATTCAAGCAATCTCAGAACAACTCGTTTGGCAAGCTGAGATTAGAGGCCCACTCCCTTCAGTGAAAATGTACAAAGGCCAAATAGGAGAGTCACTTATTCCTATTACTGCCTGCCCTCCACTTCAAAGACTTTCACCATGACCTTCTACTGTGACACTAAAAGTTAAACAGAACCTACATCATTGCCGTCATGTTTCAGCAAAGGCTAGACTAAAGGCCCCAGTCTTGGCAAGAAGCAGATTGGTTTGTGTGAGGTCCAAATGAAATCAACTGGAGAAGACAGGAAAAAGACTGAGAGGAAAAAGAGGTAAAACCCTCCCCAACATCTCAACACTAACGCTCCCTCAAGTCGGATGACACTGTCATCACACCTCTTGTCCCAGTCAGTTCCATTCCCCTTCATCATTCGCACTGTCGGTCTCTCATATCACCATTGATCAGTGAAATCTCATTAGGCTGTGCAACTCCTTTAAACCTATAAGCCACTCATGGCTTTAAGCAGAGCAGCTCCTAAAACTGACTTTGCAATGGATCACTAATGGGCTCTATATTCAGCTCCTTAAATTTCAAGGCAAAAGCCTGGATCAATTTCTCAATAATGCTCAAAGTGTGAACAAAAATACATACACCTTTCTCAATAATGACCATGAAATAAAACCCTAAAGGTAATCCGTGCCAGCAACGCAGTTCCTGTTTACAGTACAGAACACTGTCAACAACGCAGATGTTTACAGTTCATCTTCATTACATCTTTCATTACATAAGAGTATTTTCTATTTTTCGATTTATGGGCTATATTGTTCCTAGACAACAAATTGATTTCTATTCAAATAAGAAGGCGTCCTGTACCTTTCTTCTGACTAATAGAATTGAGTCTACACACATTTGTTTTAAAATAAGATTGAAGTAGAATATAAATAAGTCCCACAGGACTATTGTTGGAATATAATACAATTACCCTGCTTCCCGTGGGCATATAGGGTTCTCCTTGCTCTGTTCACACGGAAACAGAATGGGGGCAGAGTTGGGGAGTATAAAGTTCCATACTGCTTATGGTGCATGTTTTAGATGCGATCTCTATCATTGTGTATATGTGGAAGAATACTACTGGCTAAGCTCAGAGACACCCCTGCCTGCTACTGTACTGGGAGAAAAATAGGACAAACAGAATGGAGTCAGCACCAGGGAGTACTGTGTGTGCATGCTACTTATGGAGCATGTACTATATGAGATCTCTCAAAACAAGGGTACCATTTAGTGTGAATGGAAAACTGCTACTGGCTAAGCTCTGAGACACTCCTGCTTGCTGCTGCCCTTGGAGAAAGAAGGTTCAAACAGAATGGGAGTATGCCTCTACATAAGAGTGTCAAGGTAGAGGTACCATCTAGTATGTACGGGATAATGCAATTGGCAAGGCTGAGAGACATCCCTAACTATTACTACCCTGAGACAAAGAAGATGGAAACAGAATGGGACATCATTGGGGAGTATTGTGTGTGTGTGTGTGTGTGTGTGTGTGTGTGTGTGTGTACAGCATATGGTGCACGCCTCTACATGAGTTCTCTCACAGCAGAGGTACCATCTAGTATGTATGGAATCTCCTACATTATTGCGCTTTATGCTTCATCATGCATTCATTGGAAATGCATGATGTACGAGTTACATACCTTCGGTAACGATGTATCTGGTAGAGACGTTGTCTAGCCGCAGATTCCTTAACTTAGAATATCCCCAGGCGTCAGACTGGATCCGGAAAATTTTGCGCAGCAGTACCTCTGCGCGCCGGGGGGCGGCGCCGCCTGGCTCCGCCCTGACGTCGTCCCCGGACATGACGTCAGTGGAGCCATATAGGACTCTCCCGGCGCGCTGACGTCAGTTTTCTTCGGAGGAACTTTTCCGCGCTACAACGCGGAGCCCCCAGCAAAACTGTGAGAGTATGGGAACAGTGTGCGAATAAAAAAGAGAATTGGTGAGAAAGCACCATGAGCGACAGTGAGAAGCACTGTCGACTGAAAGGTGTCGAAAAGGAAAGAGCAGAGCAATACTCTGAGAAGCCAATTCGCAAGAGCGAAGTGAATGTCACCCCTGAGGGAAATCGACCTACAAAAAGAAGACCGAGGCAGACGACAGAAAGTCTGCACCGGATGAAAGGAAATGAAGAGGGCAGAACAGTAAACTGAGAAGCAACCCCGCAAAAGCGAGAGAGTGCCCACTCCTGAGGCAAGACGGCAATAATGAGCCGAGAGCGACAGGCAAAAAGCACCCACCCATAGGATCAAGAAAAGAAGAAAGAAATAGGGAGACCGTGTCCCCTGTGAGAGAATTATCGGTCGTAGGAACAGGCCCAAAAGAGACCGGAACACTAATTGACTGCAGGAGCGTCAACAGAGAAAGCGGGTGGGAGGGTAGAGAACACCAGTAGGCACCATACTGGAAGAAACTGATGCGTAAAAACGCAGAAGGACACCTGAATCCACCGACCCAGCATGAAAATGGGGGGGGGGAAACAAGTAAACCAAAGGAAGAGGCCAACGGGGAGCAAGGCGAAAAAACGCCACCCCGTAGAAGGACAAGCCACCCCAAAGGAGGCGAAAGCCGAAAACCCCACCTGAAAAGGTCCTCGCAGATCGGGGAGGATGGGTGGGCGTTAAGGAATCAGCGGCTAGACAACGTCTCTACCAGATACATCGTTACCGAAGGTAAGTAACTCGTACATCTGATAGAGACATCTAGCCGCAGATTCCTTAACTTAGAATAGATACCAAAGCCATACCCCATTGGAGGCGGGTCTGCGACAGAACCCCACTAAGTTCCCAAGGGAACAGAAGTGTCAACCAGCTGACTAAACACAGTGGGGACAGCGCTGCCAGAAAGGCCAACACCGGACCAGGATACTCCGGAGGAAGTGGCCAACAATGAGAGGCAAAAGGCATCAAAGACTGCCGAGGGCGGCAGGAAATCCCTGTTGGTCAACAGCGGAGAAAATTAGCACAAACCCAAACAGGGGAATTTGGAATAAGAGTGGACACCTGCCGTAGCCGGAGAGGCACGAATGCAGGATGTGAGGGACCCACAGGATCCGATGGACCGTTGAAAGAGGAAGGTTTAACTAGGGCACAAGGACGTACCGAGTCCGAGGGCCATGCACGACAGTGAAAGAAACACTGTGAGAGTGGGAACAGCAGCGGGAAGATGCTGACTACGCCCAAGATGAGTTAGTGTTACAAGAAACACAAGACCTGCCAATGCACCCGTCACGCAAAAGGGCGGACAGCCTAAGGCATAAAAGAACGGCAACAACCAGTGCCACGCACGTGGGTAACAGAAGTACACCAAGAAACCTGGATGTACCGCCAGAACCACACCATGGAAGGAGAAGGCCCCATGAAGTGCCACGAGCAAGCTGAGACACAAGAGGCGCAAGACCAGGCGCATTGTGTGAACGGCGCTCACGAAAGTGAGGGACCAGACCTCGACGACTACCCGGAGTAGTAAGCATGTGGGAGGCGTATGTGTGGGTAGCACACTGGTGAGAAAGAAAAAACACCAGAGCCCCAACAGCCACGCAGCAGCGGCACAGGGCAGAACAATGCCCAGAGCGAGAGCAACAGCCGACGGTGGAGCAGACCCATTGGCTATCGCGAGAGAGGCAAGGAGGCCAGGCCAGCCGTGATGTGTCCAGAATCACAGGATGTAGAGTCGACCCCGAGACCGGAACCTCGCGCTCCAGCTCGAAAATCGGCATCTAGCCAGGAGACCACATCAGCTCCCCTAACACACCCCATGAGAGAACAATGCTCTGAGGAGACCGCCCCCGCAGAGAGCAGCAACCGCAGCCCGAAGGAAAGCACGCCAACCCTGCGCGGAACGCAACAGGGGCATGAGAAACGGTGGCAGAGGAAGTGCCAAAGGCAAGGCACAAGACAAGGAACATCAACCACGTCTGGAGCCAGAACGCCACCATGGAGAGCGAAGTCCACCAGGAAAGGGCTACGCAGCATGGATATAGCAGAGGAGAACGAGGCAACAGAAGGCACCAGAGAAGAACGTACCAGCCGGAGACACTAGGGAGCAGGCATGGTACGCCGATAGAACACAGAGGGAGAGTGCCGAGCTAAGTAGGAGTGCTCGGGGACAACGACAGGGCCTTCCGACAGGGCGGCCACAGATGGAACAGCCGCAGCGAAGAACCATGAGGGGACGGGAAGGAGCAGAAAGCCCTTCCGTCCTGAAGAAAGGTATTGGGAAAAATGCAGGCCAGCAGCCGACGCCCCACCAATGGCACGCAAGAAGGCCCCTGAAGGGCCCGCAGCAGCAGCGTGCAAAACACACAGGCCCAGCCGCAGGAGGACCAAGTGAAAAGGACCCCACAGAAGCGAACAAAGGCAACTGTGGAAGGAAGGCAGCTATACAATAGCAAACAAATACCCCACATAGGGTAAGTATCAACCCCAACCAGGGGCTCCTCTGGAGCGGAAGCTCAAGACAGAGGACGTAAAAGTGGAACTTAGAAACCACAGGCTCCGAACACATAACCCGTGGAGGAAGGGTGCAATCTGAACCACCAGGCTATAGGAACTGAGAAGGATAAGCAGCAAAACTGCTGCATAAATGAAAGAAAATACGCCGAGGAGCCGCCCAGGCCGTTCAGGCAGTACAGCATGAACCCGGCCCAACATGAGTCAAGACAACAGAGCAGGGTGAGGATAAGGACCTCAACCGGAACAAAAACTACGAAAGGTGAGACAGAAGGCGGCGAAACGCAGAGTCCGCATGTGCGTCAAACAGGGACACACCATCAAAAGGCAAATCCCGGAGACTGTCACGGACATTGTCGGGGAAACCCCCGTCGCGCAGCCAGGCATGGCGGCGCAAGGCAACGGACCGCGCCATTGTCCTACCCACCGAATCGGTAGAATCAACGGCGGACCGAATCGTAAACCGTGCCATCTCTCTGCCTTCGTGAATGAGACGAGCCATATCAGCTCGAGGACACTCAGGGAGGGCAGGCAAAAGACACTCCACGGAGTCCCAAAGGGCAGAAGAAGCCCTGGCAAAAACGCAAACTGTGTTGAGAGCACGTAATGCAGAACTAGCGGACGCAAAAATGCAGCGTCCACATGTCTCCAGCCAACGAGACTCCCTAGTAGGAGGCTGCAGTAGAGGCGGAGAAGAAGGCTGCATGGCGAAAGACACCTGCACCACGAGACCGTGAGCAGTAGGCTGAAGGGACAAACAGGATGGGCCCCCAGGGGCCGGACGATGCCGATGCGCAACGGCCCTGTCGACAGCATCTCCTGAAGAGGGACGCGCCCAAGTCCCGAGAAGGGAGTCGAACAACAAGCCGCTAAAGGGCAGCAAGGGCTCAAGATCCACCGCACCTTGGTGGAGGAGATCCAACAACGGATCAGAGGACAAGAGGACAGAAGGAGGGTGCAAGTGCAAAACAGCTGCCGCCCTGCGAACACCCCGTAAAAATAAAGCACCAGCTTCAGTGGGCGTCCGGAGGGGGGGACAAGAGCCCATCTGTAGGGGACGGTTGCAAACTAACACGTCCCCCAGCAGGAGAAAGAAGGGGCCACTGCCTCCATGGCGGCGGAGCCAACGGGCGTGGAGACAAGCCCAAGCACAGTGGTTCCGTGTCCTCTGGAAGCGGAGAGCCAAGAGGTACCGGCGACCCTTCCGGCGTCGACCGACGCCGAAGCGACGTCGAGCCCCATGAGGGGCGACTCGGCTGGACGAGTGGGCGTCAACGTCTCCACCACCGAGAGGTGCGGAGAAAGTGCCTGAGGTCCAGGAGACGACAGGCAGAGTGCCGCCGGTGCCGATGTCGACGCAGGGAGCCGCCAGGGGCTATGCGGGGACAAGGCAGAATGGCTCGGCGTGGGGCTGGAACGCCCATCGGTCGGAACCGACGCCGGCACGACTCCGGAGCCGGAGTCGAGGCATTCGGCCGGCGCCGAGGGCGAACCCGCCGGCGGAGACCCGACCTGAATGCCTACCTCCACTGTGGGACCCGAAGGCGCACCAGGGAGTGGAGGTGACCCAAAGATGGAGTGCAGAGCCTGGTAATAGGCTTCCATCTGGGGCCGAGTCGCACCAGTACCCGGAAAGGGCGGGTAAAAGGAGGCCGACTCCGGGGGGCACGGCTCCGCGAAGGAGCGGGAACCATGGCCCCCACCGTCACGTGGAAGCGAGGACTTCGACTTCCGTGACTTGTGCTTACCTGCATATCGACGTTCGCGGGATGGACTCCGGGAGCAGGCGCGGAGAGACGAACCCACTGGAGAACGTCGGGGAGAACGTCGGGGAGACGCCGGGCGGGTCAACCGGGCGGCCAAGAGCTTCATCCGCCGCTCCCGTAGGGACTTCGGACGCATCTGCCGGCAGGCGTCACACTCCTCGGAGTCGTGGTGCGACCCAAGACACCACATGCAAATGGCGGGCGGGTCTGACGCCGACATCTGACGCGAACAAGTCCCGCACAATTTAAAGCCCGAAGGCATCGCACACTGTTCCCCGACGCCAACGACGTCGAAAAAAGGGCCTGAATAAAAACAGGCCAGAGGAACAGCTGAATCCCGGATCCGTGTTGTAACGCGGAAAAGAAGGAAACTGACGTCAGCGCGCCGGGAGGGTCCTAAATGGCTCCACTGACGTCCGGGGACGACGTCAGGGCGGAGCCAGGCGGCGCCGGCCCCCGGCGCGCAGAGGTACTGCTGCGCAAAATTTTCCGGATCCAGTCTGACGCCTGGGGATATTCTAAGTTAAGGAATCTACGGCTAGATGTCTCTATCAGATATTTAACGTTCTCCAGTGCATTTTCAACACCCTACCCTTTGTCAGACACAGTCCCACCTTCTTTGCATGTGCTGCCCCACCACGCTTAGTCTCAACAAACATGGTGCCTCGAAAGCAGATCAGAATTAAAGGCGGTATGACATAGTGTGCCTAATTGGGAATCTTGTGTGAAACATACCTCATCAGCAACAAACATCTTATCTAACAGCCAGAATGCCTAAAGGCATGAATGCTTGCTTTACAAATGTAGATGTTACAGTCCGCATTTAAAAATTACTCCATTAATCACTGCTCCTAAGGCAAAACTTTCCACATTTTCAAAATCACACATACAGAGACAATGAATCATACATTTGTAAATTAGTGCATAGAAAATGTTACATAAGGCAAAGGAGACTAAAAGGTGTAAGATTCACATGCCACCCATACTGGTAGGCACTTTTTAAGAGTGCTTGGTCTGGAGAAGGACAAACTCAGGATTCAGAACATAAAACAGTGGATAGGGTCGACTTTAATAAGAATTTATTTCTACCCCAAAAACTTTTCTTTACAACATCAAGATAGAAAGACTAGGAAGAAAATCACTTTCTAACATGTACCATGCAGCTCTTAGATGGCAGTTCATAGCTCACTGTTCTAGATTACAAATGTAATTTATGAACTACACAGTAACAGAATCTCTGTGACAAAAGCAGTAACCCACTGAGCTGTGCACATAAAATATTGTTCTTTGATATGCATGGCACAGGTCCTATGCAGCAGGCGTATTACAGTCCTGCGAAGTACCACGCATCAGGGGTTGGACTAACATTTTAGTACTGATGTCCGCATCACCGCACTAAAATGTGTTAGTCACACATACTATAGCTCCTGGCACAATCACAACACGGCGCTTCATATTATAACAAAAGCAGCCACTGCCAGCACCTGCTATGCTACTGGTTGTCCAGCGCCACAATTAGGAGCTTATAACTGACTCCGCTCTGGCTGTTAGGGAGCAGCGTTGTGACCTATAGTGTCAAAACTTCTCTAAAAACACACATATGACTTCTGCCCTGCAGCCTAAATACATTTGCACCAGGTCCGGCCCACCACCTGCTCATCTGGTGTCACTGCAGAACATAAACAACAGCCAGGATCCGGCACTTCTGTACCATCAACAGAAAGACTGCAACGATTATCCCAGCCTGTGGCTGAATTTTGGTTTGTTTTCCGGTTACCATGCTCACCACGCAAACGGCATTGTGTGACTCTCACAGCGTGCTCTCTATGATCGTGCTGCTGGCAGGCAGCTGGCACTGGAACAGTGTGGGGGGATTTTTCTGCTGTGCACAGCCCCGATTCTGCCCCATGGACAGTTCCACCTAAAGAGAGCAAGCAACTTAGCCCTCACCTGTGCCTGGCCTTTGATCACTAAGGGGTCCCTGTCGACCGTCCAGTGGGCGGTGGCGGGCGCAGTTTAAAGGTGGCACTGCTAACTAGCATTTAGGAGCACCTAGTGTAACAGCAAGAGAGAGTGACTAAGAAGGTCAAAGAGTAGCCTTGTCTGGCAGGCCTTGGGCCTGTAGGTAACCTCAGCAATGTCTGCAACCCGGTCCACCACACTGGGATTGACCACGCACTCTGCAGGCCTTGCCTGGCAGCACCTTCAGGATACTACAGGTGAGTCCAGCGCACCTGATCACTAGACTAACTTGAGTGCTGCAGCTGGGGCAGTACCAGGCCGGACGAGGGGGAAGAGGGTTGGGAAGACAAAATATGTTATTCAGTCACTAGTTTTGATTGTCTTCACCTTAAGGTAACAGCATATAAAATAAAGGCTCACTGTATATTTAAAGATAAATCCAGGTTAAAGTAATCAGTAGGAAATGCATTTGTTTGCATTATGAAATCTTATTGATTTATTCAGTCACTGCAGATGAGTGTAACCAGACAGTAAAGGAATAGATTGGCAGGGGGGTAAGGAGTGGTGGTTAACGACTTCTGTATTTATAGTGCTACGAGGTCCCAGCCTATGACTTAAAGCACAATGAATACGCAACTCATTATTTTAACACAGTATAAATTGTTTTTGAAGTGTCACATTTTGCTGTAGAATGTCACTCATAAGTCACTGCAAAAATGGAAATGTCACATTAGCAATGCGAATACTTGGCAGCTAGGATATTAACCCTCTGGGCTACCTTACACAAATGAAAACTGCCACTAGACGAAACTCCCATCTCTCTCCAGCAGGTAAATTAATCACCAGAGTTAACTTGACACTTTATTTGTTGCCCAAAACTGCTCAATATACAAGGAACTTTGTAGTGCTTTTAACACAGCTGCACTGCTACAAAACTGAGAAATAAAAGTTCCATTAACGAAGAGAAGAATATTTACATGTGCAGGCCCATTTAAAACACTGGTCCTGTTAATGTCAAGGTTTGTCTCCGTGTCCATGGGCAAGGCCAGAGCCTGCAACACACTCCTTCTACACATGACAGAGAAAGCACTTCTATTCGGTGTGGTGTCCTCCTTTCCCTAACCTCACCCCCAGAGTGACGCGCATCTTATCTTTTCAGAAGTGCCACCTCCAAAAACAGTGTACAAACTAGAGAAAAAATTACTTGTTGTTGCTGCAATCTTCCAACGATCCGACGCACCACAAGGAGAGTCGAAAGTCAAAGTCTTCTCTCACACGGCCTGTCCCCGCCCGGCGCCCAAGGTCCAACTGACTCACTCAGTCAGAGTGACACGTGAAGCAAGTCACTCACTTATGGGCCGAGACTTGGAGTTGGTTCGGTTCAACAATTTGTGTTGGCCTGTTGAAGAAGTCAGTCACTGGAGGCATGCATGCACATCACCACGTGCGTTGGTGCGAGCTAAATGACAGCACAGCTTACTAGTCTGCCAAGGGCGGGCTCTGGATGATAAATGATTTCTGGGCCGTCATTGGTAGCGCTTTCGCGCGCTACCAGATTGACAGCCCTGGGACCCAAACATGAAAGTGCACTTTTTACTTCTTCTCAGGTGATGCGTGCAGTGCGGTTGCACTCACACACACTGGCCAATCAGGCTCAGTCATGCTGCGCGCTTCGTGTCCAATCACTACTCAGGGCTGGCTGCCAATGATGATATAGTGTCGTGTTGATGCCGACACTGCTGAGGCGCCTCCCCAGCTTATAAAAATGCGCACAACGGGCCAATAAACGCCCAAAAAGTAGCCGCCCGCAATTTGGGTTTTTTCTCGCACAAATGGGAAAAATGTCGCCCATTTGTGCGGGAAATAGCCCAATTTGGCTACACGCTTCTTTCCGTGAAGGCGGGCGGATAGGGCCTGGCAGGCAGCCACCCATTGGCTGATTTCCATTCGATTTTGGCCCTTTGCGGTCAAGAGGCGACTTCCGCCGGAGCTCCCTTTGCCAGCCAGCCAGCCAGCATCCTCTTTGTATGTGGTGGCCGGTGTCCCTCACTCCTGCAGCACCACTCACCACCAACCACCCCCTGCTAGGTCTTTGAATTTGTTACACAGCAGAACGACTTTCCCCACCATTGCCCCATCCCTAAATTAAGAAGCATAGGGCCACATGTATCAACCAATTTTGCCTTCCCAAACGGGTCGGTTTGCGAACGCAAAAAAGGCTATTTACACGTATCAACCCCTATTTTGCGATTCAGTAACCTGTTACCGAATCGCAAAATGGGTTTGCGATTCGGTATTTGGAAGGGGCGTGTTTAGGGCGTCCCTTCCAAATAGCGAATCGCAGCGGTATGTATGAAAGTTTTGTGACCGTGAATGCGGTCGCAAAACATTCGCAATTTACTACCAACTTCAAGTTGGTGATAACCCATTCACCAATGGGAAGGGGTTTAGGAATGGTGGCGTAAACGTTTTTTAAGAGCAGGCAGTGGTCCATCCACTGCCTGCTCTTAAAAAATAAAAATAAAAATAAAACTTTTCATTTTTGTTTTTTAAATGCAACCTGTTTTCCTTTAAGGAAGACAGGCTGCATTTTTTAAAAAAATGCTTGCTTTATTTACAAGCAATCACAGACATGGTGGTCTGATGACCCCAGCAGGCCACCATCCCGGTGATTTTAGCGGTTCCTAGGGGGTCGCACATTGCGACCTACCTCCTTAATATTAATGAGCTAGGTCGATTTGCGAGCCCCTACAAATCGCTAAATGAAACTCTTGGAGCTTCATACATTCGGAATAGTGAATACCCAATTACGATTCGCTGAAAATCGCAATTAGGTAATCGCTATTCCAAACCTTGATACATGTGGCCCCATAGTAGTCATCCGAGTGCTAGATTATGTTGGCATGGTTCACATGGACCGGTTTGCTAATGTACTGGCTGTATTAAGGATACTCGTACAGGATACTCAAGGTCACGTTACGATCCAAGCACAGTAGCATTGCATAGAGCCGGAGACGCATTTGACAGCCTTACTTGTTTCCCCTCCAGGTGTAAGTTAAGGGATAAACAAGGCCTCGGGGCCAGGATACTTGCACATTATCTGAAACATTTCTAGGCTTTAATCCTATCTGTCTGCGCGGTGAGAGGGGCCAGGCTGGGGAAAGGGTGCTCACGTTTTGCAGTGGCTCAGGATTCTATGTCAGGTCCGGTTCGGATTATGCTTTCTCTTTCTTCACTGTTTATTGATATCATTTTCACAGCAGCCAATTAAAATTCAAACTTTTTAAAAACTAAATTTTCCAACATTCCTTACATGACATCATCAGTAATACTCCAATCAGGCCATGCCTCTGCCGATATAATAACAAGACGCCATGTTCATTCCTCCTTCTTTTCTGCTCCGCTCAAAGATAAGTACTCTTTCGTTTATTCCTCAAATTCACTTTATCAGTCAAAACTGACTTATTCTATCAGTAAAGTGTGCTCTTGTACTCGCGGGCATAACTTATGATCCGCGCACCCTACGAGCTTGTTGCTACTTAACTCGCACCCGATGTGGGGGCTCAGGAGGCAGGAAGCAGAGAGCTAGATCGCTCTTTTGATTGTCCCATTTATAGGTCACCGCCCGCACACTACTCGCGCTGCGGGATACCCTGGGTATATCGGATGGAGTGAGCCACGCTGCCTCGCAAGAGAGTGCCTGCACTTTCCATGCACAGAAAAACACTACCCTACGCCTGAGTGGGCAAGTGTAAACATTCATATAGGCTTTGCCTGAGGGGCTTAGTGTCACTCCAGTTTTGTCTCCTAACGGCCTCTATAACGTTAACATACTGGGTCTGCCCCTCCTTCCATCCTTAGTTGTTCAGTAGCTCTGACCTTGACACAGCCCAGGCACCTCGCACACTTCGTTTGGTTTCCCAACCAGTATCGAGCCACACAAGTGGTTACGTGGCTTCGCGCTAATGACTTAAAATCCAGCCAGTCCTATTGGAGTATCCTTCGGTGGCAAATATTGGGCTACACTCACCCTTCTCTCGCCCACATGCCAGCTCAAGTCTGTTGGTGACAAAGGTTCTACTGAAGGGCTGGAGATGCCATCTACTCAGACACCGTCTCGTGTGACATTTAGCCGCTGCCCACAGCCCTCTTCAACTACTACGGTTTCACCACTATTTCTCAGTCTTGTGCGGTACCCCTGCACGGTTCTTCCTCATGGCCAGCCACCATGCCGCCCCAGAAGGACCACAGGCTCTCGAGGAAGCGCTCAGATGGGTGAAAACTGTGGTGGAAGCCTTAGAAGGTTCTATGTCCCTACCCGCCAACGTGGCCTTGGCGGAGGTACTCCAGCCGTTCTCCTGATATCTCAGGCAACATGTGCGGTCCAAGCAAGGTTCAGATACCCTACAGCTATTTCACCCATACCTCAGCAGGACACAGTGCCCTATGGTGACGTTGGGCCCACAAGATAACTACAGCTTTTAGGGCCTCAGACCTTCCTTATGACAGTTTTTACTAATTCTCCCCTGACTCCGGCGCTGCCTCCACCCTCAGTCACACACAAGCTCTCTGGGAACCTCGAGACAAGTCTCCCTTTACAGCCGTTCACGTCCTGTTTGTCCACAAATCCCCTCTGGACTTACATTTTCATGAATCCCTACATCCATATTCTACGACCGATGTCCCAAACCCCATTGTCAATGCCTACAATAGGGATGTCCCAGACAGTTTCCCCATAGGTGATAACGTTGAAGTAATGTTTAACCCCAATTCGGCCTCTTCTTTAGAGCTACCACTAACTAAAATACTTGAAATGGCGGCCATCGCCGAAAACTTGCATAACCCCGTGGACCCTGATGTCCTTACCGGATGGGCCCAACGCTTGTTGTGTCTAATAGCCAACGCCCATTGCATTATGCCCACAGAACACCATTGATCGGAGACTCCCTGGCACAACCCCATACAAGCGGAGGCTCCCTCCGCAGTGGCAGACATTTCGGAAGGGGACATATCACATGACCTAGGCGCTACAAGCCTGAACTTCCAGGATAATTCCTTTACGGCCCTTGTCGATCCTCAGCCGTCCCACTTCGATGTACCCAGTCACCTAATTATACCAGGACCAACTGTTGGCGTGGAAGATCACCCGTCCGCATACACAGACACAGTTCCCCAGTTGTGACTGGGACCCACGACTACGGGTAACTCCATTACCCTCCAGGAACACTAAGGGTCAAAATTCCCCCGCCAACCACGAGACAGCGATAGCTCCGGTTTAGTTTCAAGGTACAACTAATTCAACTTTATCTGTTGGTCTAGTCGGCAAATCAGTATGTTCCTTCTGCCTGGACTTCTTCTTTTCCGATCTTTGGGCTTTAAAACCAGTGACACGAGGACACTTGGGGTTCTTTGTGTAGGGAATTTCGTCCTCCGGGATCTCCTCTAGGTAACACTCTGGAGAGTATAATTCACCTCAACTGATCCCTATATAACTACTCTGATGTTTCCCTTCGGCATTCTTGGCTCAAGGGTTCAGTAATGGAGATTCCTTGTGTCGAAAGGGCTTGCCGAATTACCCATTTGGACGACTCTCTCCTTACAACAGGACAAGCAATTTCTGCCCTGACGTTCTAACTGAAAAGTCCATCTGCTTCAAGACCTAGTTTCCCGGTTTCCACACTGGGTTCACTTTAACCCAGTGCTCCTCAAATCACACGAGCTGCTGCTATGCCCACAAAATAATTTGCTCCAGCCTTCACAAATACAGGGTAGCCTTGACGGTTTTGGCCAGACTCTCATATCTTCGGGTAGTCTTGGGCCCTCTCCGCTACGGGTCAGTTTAACACATAAGTCCTTTCCGCTGTGGAAAAGAGTACCTTGTTCTTAGGAGATCTTCTTGACGCTACGGTTTAGTCGGACTGCAAGGATGGTGAACGTCTATGTCTGATCAGACCCTCTGGGTCCTTTGTTCAGTTTTAATTGAACTTCACTCGGGTATTCAGACATCGGTATGTAGAGATGATATGCCCATAAAGAAAGATCTCTCTACGGATGTTCGATAGATGTCGGGAACCCCTTTTTCACGTGAATTTGCTTTGAGAAGTTAAATACCCTGCATGAGAAGCTCTTGTTTCCTGTCTCCTGTTAATATGCTCAGCAGAGACATGGGCGTCCGCAAACATTTTTCCAGGGGGGAGGGGGCAAAATGTTAACGTCATCACCATCCTCCGACATGATGTGAGCCAGGTGGGGCACAAGAAACACATGGGCGCAGGAGGAGCCATGGGGGGCAGGAAGCAGGCCGCATATGTTCTCATACACCATAGGGTTGTTGTGCCACAGCCATCTCTTTCTTTTGTGGCACCCCAAAATCCATACCCGCCCTGGTCCCTAAAATTACCCCCTAGCACCCCAAAACCCATACCCACCCTGAACCCTACAATTACCCGTGCCCCCCCCAAAACTCATACCCGCCCTGAACCCTAAAATTACGCCCCTGGCACCCCAAAACCCATACCCACCCTGAACCCTAAAATTACCCCCTAGCACCTCAAAACCCATACCCACCCTGAACCCTAAAATTACCCCTGCCCCCCCAAAACTCATACCCGCCCTGAACCCTAAACTTACCTTCCTGGCACCCATACCCGCCCTGACCCCTAAAATTGTCCCCCTGGCACCCCAAAACCCATATCCACCCTGAACCCTAAAATTACCCCCCTGGCACCACAAAACCCATACCCGCCCTGACCCCTAAAATTGTCCCCCTGGCACCCCAAAACCCATACCCGCCCTGAACCCTAAAATTTCCCCCCCCCTTGCACCCCAAAACCCCTACCCGCCCTGAACCCTAAAATTACCCCCCTGGCACCCCAAAACCCATACCCGCCCTGACCCCTAAAATTGTCCCCCTGGCACCCCAAAACCCATACCCGCCCTGAACCCTAAAATTTCTCCCCCTTGCACCCCAAAACCCCCACCCGCCCTGAACCCTAAAATTTCCCCCCCTTGCACCCCAAAACACCTACCCGCCCTGAACCCTAAAATTACCCCCTGGTACCCCAAAACCCAAACCCACCCTGAACCCTAAAATTATCCCCTGGCACCCCAATCCCTAACCCACCCTGAACCTTAAAATTACTCCCTGGCACCCTAAAACCCACACCCACCCTGAACCCTAAAGTTACCCCCGGGCACCCCAAAAGCTGAACACTACATTCTGATTGTGTATCGCGCCGTCTCCCTGCTCAGGAGGATCTGCTGGTCCGGATCTGCTCGCCCTGGTCCGGTTCCGCTCGCCCTTCTCTGGAGCTGTTCTGCCTGCCCTGTCCCTCTTCCGGACCCACTGAGCCTGTCTCCGTGCACACTGCCTGGACCTACTCTGTCTGGCCTGGTTCTTTCTCCTTTGGACCCGCTGTCTTCACTGGCGGAGTTAGGACACAGGTCTCACTTCTCTGAAGCTGCTCTCCCTCACCCAGATCCCCCCCCCTTGCTCTCTCATCTTCCTTCCTCCCTACTTCTCGGTCTCTCTTTCCCCACTGCTTCTCTCTCTCTTTCTTTCCCCCCCTCTTCTTCCTTCACTCTCACCCCTCACCGTATCCGTCTCCCTGACCCACCAAGTCTTCCTCTGTCCCCCCTCTCTCTTCCTCCTGCTCATGTCGGTGATAGGGAGCCCGGGGCCCTCTCTGAAAATGCGAGCTGGAGGTGACGTTAAGTGTGAAAGCACCAAGGTGTGAACCGGGAGAAGAGGCGGGGGAGGGGGTGGGCGGCAGGTAGAGGGTCAAAGGGGGCACTGGCTCTCAGAGAGGTGAGAAGGGGCGGGGAGCAGCCTGAGGACAAAAACAACACCGGAGCAAGAGGCAGACGCTCTGCGGGGAGCCTGGTGTTGTAAAATGAAGAAACGCACACTTCTTAGCACAACAAAGTAACGAAGGGCGCCTTTCACTAGAGCCAAGAATCAGACCCATAGCGAACCAACAGCAGCCACCTGAGAAACCTGCGGTGTCATGAAAACAACAAAGGACAGAGACAGACGACTGCCGCCGAAACCTGGAACTACAACTTACACCTTTAACAAAAGGCAATTCCTGATGCAAGCACCACACGCCAGAACACTATAAATATATAAATCTCCCATCAATGCACACCTAAGAGTGAATAAAAAGATGAGCAGCAAACTAAGGCAGTGACTGACAGACACTAAGCATGGGCGTCCGCAGGGGGGGCAAGCCCCTCCTTGCCCCCCCCCTGCGGACGCCCATGAGCAGAGAGTAGTTAACATCTCAATTGATTATTACTTAGCTAAACGGAGGGGAACGAGTTCCCCATTGTTGATAGTGTGTGCAGGTTGGTTTGACATTACAGCCTTGCATTTCATTCCCACTGGAGCACCGGCCTATTGTCCGTTTCAGAGTGTCATAATATTTAACGTCTGGAACCAGAGCTTCCTTACGGGCTAAGTGGCTGGGGTCATTTCGAACTAGAGAGTTTTCTTTACAATAGGTCTCCCGCCCTATTTCTGATCTTTCTGCTAATAACAACACACACTCTCAGCCTCTGAGCGGAATTGTTCCCAATTATTCTGATAGGGTAGCTCATTTTGGTCTTTTTGGGATAGCTTATGATTCCCTATTAAAATTTATTTTCTCTGATTTTCTCTTGGCTCAGGCTTCAACCGGCTTTTATTTTTCAGCCTTTAATGACATTCCAGGAGAGGCTGTTTTGCCTCCCACTTCTTTCAGATCAAAGTTCTTTTCCCTCTATCCAAAGTTTGGTTTTCCTTCAGCATCAAAGTTTTTTTTTTTTTTTTTACAGTTGCCTTCCACTGGGTTTCCATTACATTCAGATAATATTTCTACTTGTGGCCATCGGCCTGCAGATTTAACAGGTCTTTCCTTCTTTGAGGATGGAACAGTTGGCAGACTCCTTCTCGTCTATAGAATATGGCAGGTTCTTCCTTCCCAGTCAATAATGTGGTTCTCCGTGATATCTCCAGGTTTTCTCTGCTGAGCTAGTTTTTCAATTTCAATTCAGGTGGAAAACAATTTTTGGCATAATTGAACATTCTATTCTTGGTTTTTCATCTAAGGCGCTTGGATGCTCCGAATTGGTCATTGCAAGTAACTTGGCTTTGCCTTTTTTGATGTAGTGTCTTTCACCATTTTCAGAAGGTCGAAGACACCTCCTGCACAGTGTATTCTCGCAAACTCTCACAGATTTTGCCAGATCTCAAAATTTGTAAATTACTCAGAGTACATTTGGCTCAACTTTTTACGGTACAGGTTATAAATTCCAAGGGTTTATTTAGGAAAAAAGTCTTGATACTCTGGCAGCATTTTTCATAGTTTTAATATGAAATGGTTTCAGATATGCTTCTTTGTATTTCCACAGCTTTGAACAAGCATAGAAAACAATTTTTTCTAGCTAACGCGTCAAGAATTTTCAATTCTATTAAGAACGTGGAGGCGAGGATTATCCCGCACACACGTGTAACATCATATTGGTTTATTACGCTGCCAGCTGAAAAAATTGGTTGTTACCCACCCTGCATATTGTTTTATGGTATTCACGAGTTTTGTTCTTTAATATACACGATTTGATTATTATATATTATATACTGTTTTCCTTACAAAACAGTGGACATTGTTCTTTAACCATAAGATTTGGGGACACTACATGATGTTTCATTGTACTCAAGTGCATTGACGCCCAGGACATATTGTTTGGGGTCAAGGGCAACAAGTTTTCATGTGTATTTTGTCTTTGGGACAAGTAGGCCCAACCCCCTACAGCACAAACCCTTTGGCTGCCAGTTTACAGTATCACATTATGGATCAGGGAAGGACATTGTCTACAGTTAAGGTAATATGTGTCCATGTGTTAATGCTGTTCAAACTTGTATTTATGGTTCATTAATGCAAAGCCTTTATTATTAGGGTGAGCACTAAAAAGTAAATGTTGTAAGCTCAGCCTGCACTACTGACAGTGGTTCCAGTATAAATGTGTACACACGTTTTCAAAGTTTAGTAATATGAAGCTATGTATAATGCTCCCAGAATGCTCTCTGATTATATGCAAATATTTGCAGAAGCTTGAAAGCAAGAGGGATGATTCTTTGCTTTCAAAATAAAATGTTCACAAAAAATGCAAGTAGGAAAAACAACATTTTGATAAACTACAGTAAGATTTTAGGTACCATATCTTTGCAGCATCATTTAGTAACATGTTGATGTATGCTTGTATTTCCCAAAAATATTCATAATGGAAAATCAGTGTAACCAGTTTAAATACGAGTATGGGAAACAAAAATAAACAAGCATTGGCAAAGCTAGTAGGTCTGAAATTGGTGGTCAGCCTTTTGGTTTTGTCAATGCATGACTTGTTTAGGCATGGTTTTTGTAAAACCTTATCGGTGTGGGAGGTGCTGGGCCCTCACCATTCTAACAAGCATTGTCAAAAGCAAAAATAGTTTTTGGTCTCAGAAAGCACACATTGCCACAGCAGTTCCGGGCACTGAACTAAACTACTTTGTGTGCCAATAAGCTCCTTGTAAAAGAGCAGAATACTGTCACTCACAGTGAAGCCAGCTGATAGACCGAGAGAGAGAGAGAGAGAGAGAGAATTTTATCAAGCACAAAAGGTCATGGTTAACGCAAGGCCTAATTAAAGGGCCAATTATTAAAGAAAGTCTCAAAAGTGCATCCATGGTATATATCCTTGCATTAAGTGCATATATACAGTTTCCGTGAATTCACAAGAATTTACAGAAGTAGGTCAAGAAATAGTACTCCTAGAAAATATTTGTGAACTGCATTTTAGCATGAGCAAATGTGCATGTGTAGATTTGCTCATGAGAAAATCTGAATGTTTCAAGTTCACTTTTCCTCCAAACACTTTTTTCCCAACCCTGGATAAAGTTTTACGTCTGCCACTGTCAGGAGTAAATTTCCAACCTTTTTCAGTATGGAAAAAGATTAGACTATTGCTTACCACTACCTTCAGCCAAGTATTTAGACCTGCCGAAACATAGCAACATAAGGGAATTGCTAGTATTCAAACCCTACTATGGTACGAGCCCTGGCATAATTAAAGAGGCTATGTCAGAACTCTTATATAATGAGATTGCTGCCGTAATTTGTCGCCGCATTACAAGGCACAAAAGGGACAAGTGGATTTTGTTACAGGACAAGTAGATTTATGAAGCAACCTGCCCCATGGACAAGTAGATACTTTATTAAATTTCACACCCCTGTACTTGTTACGTTTTCCTTGTTTTCATGGACAGCTAAAACTCAACTCTGATAAAACAGAGATCGTTATAACCAATAACAAAGTAAACCACTGGAACCCTGCCTACTGGCCAACAGAAATGGGCCCATGCACAACCCCTAGGACTGCCGTAAAAAGTCTAGGCGTTCAAATTGACAATAATTTGTCCAGGAAACGTCTTCCTGTTTCCTCCAACTTAGGAAAATCAGGAGATTCTTTTCAATGGAGGCATGCGTTCAAATCGTCATTGCCTTAATTTTATCTAGAACGGACTACGCAAATGCTCTCTATTTAGGACTCCCTAAAAACCTAAATCATAGACTCAAATTTACGCAAAACCAAGCAGCAAGAATTATTTTCCAACAACCGAGACACTGTCACATTAAACCACTGATGAGGAAGCTACATTGGCTCCAAGTGACCCACCGTAACTTATATAAAACAGGATGTATCATCTTCAAATCCCTTCACAACAAATGTCCCCAGTACATATCTGCTAGAATAAAAAATATTCTCCGAATCGCAACCTTAGGTCCGCCCAAATGAACCTTCTAATGACCCCGAGATTCAAACGAAAGAGATTGGGAGGGCTATGTTTCTCGGTTCAATGTCCTTAGGTCTGAAACTCACTTCCTACCGCAATCAGACTAGCAGATAACTACACGTGCTTCAGAAGAATGCTGAAAACTTGGCTATTTTCCCAGGCATATAGCAGCTTAATTCCTGATCTGATGACGGCTCCTAACCCAGTGCCAAGAGACCTTTTGGTGAAAGTGTGCTATACAAATGGCCTATAACATAACATAACAGTGTTGCTTAACCTACAAGAGTCGGGACTAGGTTCTCCTGCATGATGTTTTATGGTATTCACGTGTTTTGTTTTTTAATCTACACGATTTGATTATTAAGTCCTGTATGTTTTTATTTCTTTACAAAACATTGAGTATTACGGTAGTGTTTTTTCTGTTTTCCCAGATCTTATTCGGACGCATAAATGACCAGATTAGTTGAGGTTCCAGTACCTATTCCAAGTTTCGGCTGGTCTCAGGGCTGCCATTTTTCTTCCTAAGGTTCTTCAACAGGCAGAAAACTTGTGTTCCAGCAAATTGAACTTGGGTTTGGGTCCCAGTTATTGTTCCGGATGTCACGACGGAAAGTTTTCATTTAAATCCTTAGTTGAATGGACAGTTGGGCTCTTACAGTTCAAAACAGATTACAGCATATCCAAGTTCGTAAGACTGTTCACCGTGGTTGGCAAAGACAGAGGAATGAACATGGTGTCTTGTCACTATACTGGCAGAGGCATGGCCTGATTGGTGTATTACTGATATCGTGAGGAATGTTGGAAAATGTAGTTTTTAAAATGTTTGAATTTTAATTGGCTGCTGTGAAAAAGTTATGAATAAACAGTGAAGAGAAAGCATAATCTTCGCCTCCGAGTCCTTATTAGAACTGAAAATTCATGACACGTTTGCTAAAAACATTTTTTATGTCCCCTAAAAAGATAAATGAAGGCAGACTCATTTTGATTGGTGGGGACAAAGCCAAAGATTTATGTTGTGTGGATGCACCATCCATAATAATAACGAGAAGTCTGTTTTTTACAGCTAAGGTAAAGCACAGTCGTCTTGACTCTGGCTAAAGTTTCATACTGCATGGAGTCTTCCAGTGATATGGACTGTAAGCAATGCTAAAACGTACTAGCAGGCAATGGATTACTATGTGCTGTTTATTTGCTCAGCATGGAAAGACACAGCCAATATAACCAGACAGCATGTAATAAAAAGGTGCCATCTACCTGCCCTCATCTCACATTTAACTAAATTGCCTATTTCAAAAGCACCTAAAACAATTAAATTATGCAGTGTGTACTTTACAATCTGCTGCTGATGACACAGCATTGTGGAATGTTGTAAACACTAAAGATGGCAAGAAACAAGTACAAAAATTCTCAAGACACAAGCAACACACATCAAAATAAGTATACATCCCTTTCCAAGGAATGCATAATAGTACTGAATCAGTAAAGGATAAGAGTGCACTATAGCAACTCTTTGAAGGATTGCAGAACAATAAGAACAGTACAAGGCAACAAAAGGCACTAGCTGAGTATATAATACCAACAGATAATTTCAGGTTGTGTTGGATGTGGAATTGTCAGGAGGTCTGAGAGGCAATAATTCCACTCTGAAGCACAAAAGACTCCATTTTGAAATGTATCTGATAAAGCAATCACAATTAAACAAAAAGGGGCACCCAACTTGAGAAAATAAAGATAAGGCATCAACACTCATAAAGACCTCGAAGAAAACAAAGACGTTTGGAAATGTTCTAAAGATTCTGGGGATAGGGCCTTCTCATATAAATACTTAATAGGTAGTCACCTGAAAGCAAGAATTTCTTCTTAAAGAAAATAGTTCTTAATTCTCAAGACCATGAATTCTAACATGAAAAAAACAACAGGTTGGATATTTTGGAAAAAGGTTCACTAAACAGTTAACTACTAAATTTGCCTCAAGCATGAGTTTCATGGAAATTCATCAGTACAGGGCTTCAAAGGGACTTTAAGTCCTATCACTGGCAGCAAAGTAGGCTTCTCTAAAGCTAGAAAAACACATACTGTGGAAAACATTGCATGCAACTTGTCACCGACTCAATTCCATGGAAGGGGTATTTGCCTGCCTTTCTTTCTTTTCTTTTTTTTTTTAGAGCTTTATATAGCGAAGATATCAGGTATCAGAGCGCTTTACATGAGCACCAGTTTCGTTACAGATGGACACATTCATTTTTGTTAGGCACGGGGAGATTAAGTGATTTGCCCAGAATCAGAGGAAGTGAGCGTCCCTGTCGAGACTCTAACCCGGTCCCCCAGCTTCGAGGTCGACCACTCTAGCCGTAAGGCTACATCCTCTCCCCGAACCTGTTGTTAAAGTAGGTACACAAATGTAACCACTGCTTCCATAAATGTGCATTCACCACGATCTACATCTTGGTGAACCCTCTCAGGCACAAGCTCAGTGGACTGGAAGCACTGCAAACTGGAAGTGTTGTCCTATAAATAGTGTTCGTAAAAGTTCCTTCCTGAGACCAGATCTAACATGAAATTTTGTATCTTGCACTTCTAAAGACATAACCAGCCATGCAATTCCAGAGCCAGCATGACTTAAGTCAAAGTCAACTTCTGGAATTTGTGCATTCTTGGCAATCGGCTCAAGCCTTCAAAGACTCCACCTTCCTTCTTGGGACTAATAACCTGGGGCAAATCTCTTTCTATTTGCATATCTCTCACCAGACAAGTGTGATTGGTGTTGGCTTCCTTGAATATAAAGGAATTATCCTAGTCGTGTTTTCTGTTTAGAGGTAGTCTCCCTCCATCTGAAGAGAAAAGCTGCCTACTTCTCAACAGTTCTATGTGCACCCTTGAGATGTCAACCCTTAAGGTAGTGTCGGAGTGGAGGAGGTAGAGCTCGAGGAGCTCTGTTGGGAGTGCTATTCTCTGCTCACACTCCTATTATTGGAAAGGGCACAAATACTAATATGGTTACTCCTGCTGTAGAGGCAGACACAGCCTTGCAAAACCAGGGAGGTTATACCCTCTGAACTTCCTGTGTATGGCTAGATTGGTAAGAGACTCTGAAAAGGGCTTATATACAATTCCTGAAAGGTGTTCCAGTTTAGGACCCTACCTTCTTGTAGTATGTGCCCAAACTCGGGAGGGGGGGGGAATAAAATTAGGTGGGGAGCATACAAGGTTCATTTCCACATTGACTTGCACTTTGGCCATTGTCTATTAAGGGCATGGGGGAGAGAGGGTGATCCCCGAGCTTCATAACCCCTAAAGCACCAAGAAAGTTTTGGGACATTCGGGGCCCTCAAGTGGGTCACTCTTGCCTCACATTTGGTTCAGGTACATTGGAAGGGAAGAGCTAGAGCAGTGATGTCACCGTTGGATAGGGCCGCAAAAGCCAGATGATTTGTAAAGTCATGGGGCCTTGACCCTTACCTTTCCTTGCTGGACTACATGGCCCAGACCACCACGGCTGCTTTCCACTGGAGTTTGAGCCTCCTGACCAATCCTTTATTTAGTACTTAATAACTTTCTTTGCGGGCAGCAGTAGATTTGTGATCACTCAGGGTCGTAGGGGTTCAGATATTTCTTACGTAGATTAGGATCAGGGTAGGACCCCTTCAGGGTTGTAGGACTGGACTTTGATGAGCAACGAGTACCTCCACTGAAATCGCTCGTGTTAGCATTGAGAAGCTGCTTAGGGGATATTTTAATTCCTGATTTCCTCCAGGGATGGGAGCATGGAACTGAGACATCTGATGGGCAGGGCTAGAGGCTGTAGCCTCTGACCTGACTACTAGTTAACGAGGACCCCCTAGAGTACATGAGGTAGGGGGGAATGGCACCCCTAGGTGCGTAGCCTTTAATCGTACCCCATAAGAACAGGCATTCAGGCGCTTGCGCCTGCACTGGAGTATGGAATGGAATCACGGTCATAACGTATTCTTAGTGTTATCTGTTGGGCTAATGTTCTTTGACGGAATGTTATGTCATGATTTTGGTGATGATACTGTGTAAAGACATGGAAAAATGGTGAATAATGTAAGTAGAATACGACCACCTTTTCACCACAAATACAGTTGAGCTTTTGTCGAGTCATTAATTCGTTTAACTGGGAAGGAGGACCGAAACAGATGCTTACCAGGCCTATGCTGATGCTGGGGAGGATGTGTTGTAACGGCCAGAGCTGCCAAATTTGAGCTGGGGTACCAGGTTCGATTCTGGGCCTCGGATTCAACATCCTGTGATTCTGGGTAAATCCCGTGACTACCAAAAAAACATGAATGTGTCCTTGTGTAATGTATCTGGTGCTCATGTAAAGCCCTCTAATACCTTCGAGTCGAGTTCGTGCTATATAAAACTGCAAAAAAGGAAAGAAAGAAAGGGCCATAAACACTGCGTCCTCTGTCTCTCAGATATGAGCACCTGGGCACAGCAGTTACAGGCTTTGGTCCATCCTCAGGCTGGGGCACCAACACAAGTGTGAGGATTCAAAAACAAAGGACCCTAAACAATACTCCTGAAACAGCATGTACATAGCGCTTAAAGCCACAGGCAAGCCGATTTTTTTAAATTGTTTAGAGCGACAGGGATTAATATAGTCCAAATTCATTCCTAGAAGCCTTGAACGAGCGGAGGAAGAGTGAATAAATGAATGCACGACTATATAGACATACATATATATACACAGGGGAGAGGATGTGGCGTTACTGCCTACTTTGGAACTAGGGAACCAGGTTCGAGTCTCGGCGTCAGCTCAATGTCCTGTAATCTCCTGGTGCCTAAAAAAAATGAATGTGTCTTTGTTTAATGTAGCTTGTGTGTAGAGCGCTCCAATACCTTCGGGTCGAGTTCACGCTATATAAAACTGCCCAAATATATCTATATTTGACGTTAAACGCTAGCAAAATGTCTTCTCAGCACATTTTGGCATACAAAGAAGCATAATACCCATGTGCTCACCCACGCTGCTTGCATGCAGTAGACAGATCTCAACAATAAGCAGTTTAACCCTCTGATCTATCGTACTGTTTGTTTGCTTGGCACAGTGCACTGCCCTTAACACAAGCCCATCCTGCTTCCAAATGTTCTTACATCAATAACAAACATCCGCCTGTAACATGCCTGGAAGGCAGACAAGAGTTTACAGACTCCCTCTCGGCAGGGGTCGTGTGCCCACTCTCCACTAAAGTACCACAGGGTGACAAATGCCTCCAGGGCTCCCTAATACAACAGCACTTTAAGTCTTTAAAGCGTGCCCCAGCCTCCTCCCCGCGGTGTCATGGGGACTACCGCCCCCTCGGCACACATGGAAAGCCATAATGGCCTACTTCTGAGCGCAAGACCCCCAGGGAAGGCAACAGGAGTAAATAAGGCCTACACAAAGAGAGGGCGATAAGGACGTGTTAGTGGTGGAATGTGCCGCCAGAAGAACTGCGCCACAGACACCTCCATAAATAAGCGGCGTAATCCAATCAGATAGAGTTGACAGTAGCAAACCTTTATTCCTAGGCCTGCTCTTCACCACGCAGGCAGGCAAGGACAGCGCTGCACCCTGGGCACTGTGGGAGCCTCCACCAGCGACTCACGGGCAAAATAATAATCAACGCAATGAACTGGTACTATCTTTGCAGCAGTACATACTTCAGAGAACAGTGCATGCAAACTTCGCAAATGTGCGTACTTTACTCTCGAAGCTGTAAATAAATGTTAATTTTTTTTATAGCAAAAAATAGAAAAACAGGCGTGAGCAGTCAGTCTAACTAGAGAGAAACTCCTCTATTGTCAGGACCACTGTATTTGTGAGGCAGATCAGCACCAAATTATGCAGGAGGGCAGAGTTGGCTAAATTATGCAGCAAGAAAAGGCAAATTATGCGGCATAATGTGGCACATTTTTTGATATTATTACGTCATTATTTTGTAACTTTTAAACATGGGATTACTGATTGGGAAAAGATTTCACCTCCTTAGTATCAGTGTAACAATCTAAGACAGAAAAAAACTACCAAAAGATGACCAATTAATCTTCCAAACCCACGTCGCCACGTTTTAGTAACTTTTGATCCATTTGAGCTAGAAACAATTTCTTTTGTTAAAATTTGCAGATTAGACAAAAGATGGATTCTGTGGTAAATGCGGAAAATACATAACTATGAGAAAAAGCAGCAGCCGAGGAATCGCATAATTCCAGTGGCCCTGGTTATTGTATAGCAAAGCTCACTTCGAAGCACACGACTCCCTGACACAAATGTTGAGATTTCCATTGTGTTTAATTTAGGAAAGGGGTTAGTTAGGTCCACAGCACCTTTAACGTTTATTTGCAAAATCATTGTGCTTTGCTACTGATCTCACATTCATCTCAAGGCTAGCATGTGAAATGGAGACTTATTTGCAAAGTCACTGCAATTTAGGTGCAATCGAAGACCACATTCTGCAGGAGGGTTGACTAAATAGTGTAGTAATAAAAGGCAAATTATGCGTCAGAATGTGGCAGTTTGTGAAGTTTGCTGCCTGCATGATGGATGTCGCCGCCCCGATGAAAACCAATTGTCTAAAACTGTACATCAAAAGGAAAGAAGGCGTGATTTTCGGCATAAAACCTTTTTGTGAAACTCCACCTTGTGGCCAGCAAAACCTGGTCCCACACCCACCTCCCATGCCAAGAACCTCAACATCGTCCGGAATAATCAACTCAGTATGACCGCCCAAGTCAATGGCGTCTCCGCCTTCTGTTTCCACAACCTGAAAATTCTGAAGAAAATCATCAAATGGCTCCCCACCAGCACCCACAGAACAGTCACCCAAGGCCTCACTACAAGCAAACTGCACTACAGGAACACCCTCTATGCCGGAATCAGCACGCATCTGACCTACCATGTCACAAGCACATCACCCCGAACCTCATGAGTTCAATGAGTTCCACTGGCTTGCCATAAACAAGCTCTTTTCGAATTTTCAAAGGGTCTTCCACTGCTCTGCACCACAAGTGGTGCTATTGTTTTTAATAACTTTTGATCTCGATACATTTTTTTGGTGAAATCTGCTAATTATCCAGTACTTGGTGGATTATGTGACAAGTGCAGTAAATCCATAATTATAAGGAAAAATAGCGCAGGTGTAGAATCATACGCTGACAAGCTGCTGCCGCTACAGGGACTCTGTGTCCCAGGATCCTGCCTGCCCTGAGGGAGGGGCTGCTGCCAGTATTCACGCTCTTTAGCGCGTACAAACTCCTGCTCCGTGGGACGCGCCCGGGCTAATCCCGGGCCAAGGGCGGGCCCGTCCTTGCCAGGAAGAGGCATGGCAGGGCCACACCCCTTGCGTTTTGTTACCTGAAGCTTCCAGGGCCCTGTTGTCCCACCATAAGGTATTGTGTTCTCCTAACTATTTCTTTTTAAACTTGAGACTGTGCCGCCCAAAACCTTGTATCATACGCTACGCCACGTTGGTGTGGGACGCCCAAAGTCATCAAGCTGCTCCACGGACCATAAGCTGACTTGCCTTGTTGATCACTAAGCCTCCTTGGGCTAACCTCTGACCCTAGTTGTCAACAACTTTTTGATATCTGATGTCTGAAGCCATTTGGCGCTCGCCTGTGGACTGAGGGCGAGAGGAATGATTTTTTTTGGGGGGGGGCACTCCTGGCTTAAAGGCAACCTTGTCTATTATGCAAGGCAGCGCTAAAAATCTCTTACAAGCTCGGACCCTAATTGTCTAACAAAGCTGCCAATGGTGAAAAGAAAATCTGTTGTTTGTGGGGGGTGGGGGCATGCAAACCCCAGTAAAGCAAAACAGCCCTGCAAGAATGCTGGGAGCAACTGTGTGCTAGACCAAATTGACGACCTATTGGTCGAGTGTAAGGATATCCTAACTTCCTCGAGGTTGGTCCCAACCTGTACACCGGAGGGGGTTCCATCTGGGTCTAAACAAAAGCCCCCAAAACGTAGCCCCTTAATGTTCAGGAAGCCCACTACGCGCAGCAGCAGGCTGACTCAATGTGCTCCAACTGCCTCGCCCGATGATAGTGAGACCAACCACTTAGTTCCATCTGAAATCCAAACAGCCCGGACCACCGGGATTCTGACTTCTCCCTTAGTAATAGGTTCCTACCCCTCCAAGATCTAAGTGGTGAGCAAGAGCGAAGGGAGGAGCATGAGGGAGATAGAAGTGGGGGGAAGATTGCGACAGCTGGGGGGGCAAGAAGTGAAGCTGGAAGTGCCCCCCCATGCGAAGGGGAATTTTTGCTTGATCCCTCTGCCCTTAGAGTTATATCCGATCATCTCAGGGCAGAAGTTAGCATGCTGAAACTAGCAATCAAAGATCTCACAGGACCGGTTAATCTTCTTTTAGCTAGTAGTGTGAGTAATAGCCTGTCCCCCACTCTGCCCTGTAGCCAGTACGCTACCACAACTACTCTAGCCCAAGCTGATTTAACCCAAATTCCTTCAAGAGATGTTACAGCCAGCTCCAACTCTAACCCTAACAACGCGAATGCCAGAAATAATCCACCTGGAACACACAGAACTAGGTTTCAACTAAAGAGGGACCCATTAGTGCAACAGGGCCTCCCTCCTACTCCCGAACACCACTCCCCCCCCCCCCCAAGACCTCTTAGGGATGCTGCCCATCTCCTTAACAATTCCCAAGGGCTTTGCGAGCACCCCGCACCTCTTCCCAAATGCATTTTTCTGACCAACGGCCCCATAACTCCCACACAATCAAAGGTACGAAGAGGAAGACATACTCAAACAAATCCATTCACTGGATTCGCCATGTGAGGGGTTGCTGCTCAGTTATAAGAGAGAATATCATAGGAGCCAGAAGGCTACCTCGCCTTAGCAACCATATGGACTGTATTGAATTGCTGATGGGATGGTGGCCCATAATTTCATAGCTCTGGAGGCTAGCTCTAGTCCCCCTACACCCACACGCATTCAACTCAACATACTACCGCAAAACCCTTTACCTGCGACTGGCCACACATCAATTACTCATTTGGGTAGAGATTCCTCTCTAACAGCTAACAACTGACTCGAATTTCAAAGCAATCACTTATGCCTAAAGTCTGTAATGTTAGAACTTCCTAATACCCAGCACCCACCTACAGACAGATGCTCACCTATTAAAAACTATCCCACAACTCCCTCGCCTAATGGCATGCGGAACCCCAATGAGCTCTCTCCCTCCCGTAGAAGCATGACTATAGGAGTATCCCTCTCCAACAAGGTACAACACCAAGTGCAGACAGGGAATCCCCTAGCTGTCCTGCAACCAAACCATACTAGCAGTCAGGAACTGGGCAGCCCGCTCCAAATAATATCATGGCACGTGGCAGGGGTAAGACCAAAATTGTCCTTCCCGCACTGGATTCTATTCATCGAAACCATTGATATTTGTATTTTGCAGTAGACATGGAGTACCTCCCCTGTCTATGTCCCCGGTTATGTAACTTTTTTTCCGTCCTGCATCCTCCAACAAGCCAGGACAGCCAGCAGGGAGGCTGATAGTTTGGGTCAAGATTGCACTCCATTGTTCATCACGTGAGCTCCCGTCCGATAGCGCTGACATCTTAGCTGTGCAACTTGAAGGCCAGAATGACGGCTTGCTTGATTTATACAATGTATACGCTAGAGGCACCAGGGCGGGAAGACGGTCATCCACGCTAGATGAGCTGGAGGCACTCTTGGATGACAGGGCAGATTGCCACCTCTGACTGTAGCTGGCCACTTTAAGGTTACTTTTGAAACGCTGGAGAGGGAGGATATCTGTGGGACCAGCGAGGAGGATGAGATGTGGCATGTCCCCCACCTTGATCTGCCCCCTAAAAAAAAGTGGTCCCAAGCGGCACTCCAACTAATTGCCCTTTCCTTAGAGTTTGAACTAAGGGCAGCAAATGGCCGCACAAAATCAGATGCAATGGGTGCCAACACCTTCAATAGGACCAACAATACTAGCCGCATAGACTATTTTCTGGTGGATCTTAGAATATGGCACAGAGTGGTTGACATGGTCGTGGGTTCCACAGTGGACAGTGACCACAATCCCCTGCAACTCTCAGTGGGGTCTCCTTGGGTGGGTTCGTATAGTTCTCCAAATCCAGTCTTAACCTCAAAAGAGTTACTCCCTTCCAACGATAATCGGCGACTCAAATGGCCCCTGGTAGCTATGGATGAAGGCAAGCTTGATTCCATCAAACAGATCCTGCGGTCAACCACAGCAACAATCCGCAATCTAACCCACCAACCAGGAGGGCTGGTCAAGATTCCAGCTTCACATAACGGTCTCTTTGAACAGTTAGCAACATACTTTATCGAACCATTGCATTCTCGCAATTCAGGCCAGAAGTCAAGTTCTCAGTCGGCCTGGTTTAATAAGGAGTGCAGAGCCCTTAGAAGACAACAAGCCCAGGCAATTAGAGTAAATAACCTGGCTCAAGTGGAGGGAACTGAGGAGGCGGTATAAGCTCACACAGTAAAGGGCCAAAAGGGAATGGGACAAAGACAGATGGGTGCTGATCAGGGAGACCTGCGATAGGAAGGACACCCAGAAGTTCTGGCTCCTTGTTACTAGGGGGGATGCAAATAGGCCTTCACCTCCTACTAACAACATTTCGATTACTGCATGATATGGCCACTTTTCTCAACTATACTCTGGGCCTTGCGTTCCAGAAGCAGAAGATGCCCCCCATGGCTTCTCTTATGTCACAGCTTCAGACTTTTTCTCTCTATGCGAAATCAGGTCCTGCACCAATTCTATCGCAAAGGCCAAAGCTGCTGGTCCCGATGGCATCCCAGGAGACGCGTTTGTACATGACAGCGAGAACTGGGCCAATTAGGTCTTGGCCCTAACCAATGCAATAGCCAAGGAGGCCCAAATACCCACCTCCTGGAAGGGAGCAGAGGGGATCCCTGTATTTAAGAGAGGAAACCGATCACTACCCTGTAACTACAGACCAATCAGTTTCATAGACTGCATCCAAAAGGTCTTTGCTTGCGCACTCCTCCTAAAAGTCCAAGGTTGGATGATCGAGCACAACATCTTGTTCCCATACCAAGCTGGTTTCAGGAAACAACAAGTACTATCGACCAGGTATTTCGATTTCTTCTCCTCACCTGGAATACTGTGGACATTGGTCGAGGGAGCCTCTATGTAGCCTTCATCGACCTAAAGACCGCATTTGATCTCGTTCCTAGGAACAAGCTCTGGCATGTATTAAGGGATATGGGCCTCGCCTTAAAGATTTTAGCGCTCATCATTCGCTTACATGAAGCAAACTTTGCTAGGATTCGCTGTGGTTGCCAAGGCCAGCTTACTGACCCAATAGAAATTATTAGGGGGGACGTCAGGGCCGGTTTCTGGCTCCCACGATCTTCTCTCTTTTCGTGAATGTTGTGGTACAGCATCTTTCAGAGGTCCCGGCAGATGCCCCAACTTTGAGAGGAGATAAAGTGGTAACCCTACTGTTCGCAGATGACACTCTGCTAGTATCTAAAACTCCAGACGGGCTCCAATTGCTTTTAGATCGTTTTAAATCATTCTGCGATTCCTGGGGTTTAGAGGTTAACACCACAAAGATGAAGCTTTTACAGCTTAACCCTCACAAGACATTTAGAGGCAAACTAACACTAGGAGAGGTCCCCTTGGGGAGGGTGAGCACCTTTGACTACCTGGGCATTACTATCTCAGAAGACATGTCATGGAAGTCCCACGTTGCCAAACAGACCCTTAAGCACAGGCAAATTGTAGGGGCCTGATCAAAGAACACAGCACCTCCTTCAGCAAACCGGTGGCTGCCCCACTTCAGATTTATGAGGCCAAAGCTGTAGGCTGCGCACTCTACGGACCCGAACTCTGGGGTTTTGAAAAGTTGGACTCCCTCTTGAACTTGGAGAACAAGTTCTTGAGGACCCTGGTTTCTCTACCTGCAGAGTCCGACGTTACACCCGCTAAGGCTGGACCTAGGTAGAGTTCCCATCACAGAGAAGGCTAAGTTACGCCCCTTATTGTTCTGGCTGTGTGTAAGGTCCACCCCAGAGTTGTCCTCGTATGCCGCTGCCCTTAAGGAAGTTATTGCACTCGACCACTCTAGCAAGATAAGTTGGTTCCGTAATGTGAGATCTCTGTGAAGCGCAATAGGACTAGAGGGCTGCTGGGCCACCAAGGATCCGGCACTGCTACCTAGCAGAGACACAATCAGGAAGCATTATTGGGACTGGGCTACACAGGGCTCACATACTAGTTCCTCGTGAGGACGCCTTTACTACGGAGTTTATGAATTTTAAACTGATTGGCTCATATGAACAATACTTTGAAATCATTACCATACCCCAGGACAGGAAACTCTATATACAGTTTAGGTTTGGCTCCCTCCCCCTGAACTCGTTCACTGGTTCCTGGTGGCAGGCAACTACTACCTCTCAATCTTGCCCCAGCGGTCTCTCTGTAATAGAATCTATCGCCCATATATTTTTTGTTTGCCCCAAGTATTCCTGCCCGAGAAAGAAATAGCTGAGGCCAATTTGCAAGCAATTGGGCACACATCATCATGCCGAAGCCCTTCGTATCTTAAGATCGGAACCTAATCCGGCGATTGCTTGCTCTGTTTCAAAGTTTTTGGGAGTATGTGGGCAATCAGAAGACAACTGCTAAAATTGTGAGACCATTGCACATGTTGGTAATCCTTGCTACCTAATAGCTTTTATAATGTATTTGCTTTCTCTTTTAACCAATTCAGCTGCTATGTTTTATGATCACTTGATTAATTTAATCCCCTATGAGTGTGTTAACAGACCCTGATGTCATCCAAATTAAGATACACAAAGCCTTTTGGGGTCTTGGTGCTATATGCACATTCATGTTTATTTAAATCCTAGAATTAATTTTAGATGTTGTCCTGATAGATATTTTTTAACAGGCTATTAATGTATTTTCCTTGGCCTCTTAAATTGCCCTGTATGATTTTACTGCATTTGCACTTTTATGGTCTACGACTGAAATAAAAATTTATGATGATGATGAATCATTTAATTCCAGAGGCCATATTTATTTGTTCTATATAAGAATTACTTTTCTGTGCATCACTTAATTTACTTAACAAATAGTTCTGTTTTCTGTGTTCTGTTTTCTATAGGACTATAAAAACTCAAAACTACTGTAAATCCAATTAAACTCTTTAGGGCTGCATCATGTAACCTAACAGCATCAGCACCAGTAGTAGGACAGTCGCAAGAGACCCAAACCCTTGTGTGTTGCTAGAGAGTAACAATGTAGACAACACCAGTTAATAAACAAATGCGTGTATTCGCCAATGTAAGTTTATTTATTTATTTATTTTATCAGTGGACAAGACACATTAAGAGGCAGAGCACTTTACATGGAAAGAGTTTCAAAGAAACAGGAGAAATACAATATAACGTATGATAAAATACAGTACTTCACGTGAATAGAATATAAACAGCAGCAGGACCAGATACAAGCATCCTGGGACCGGTTTCAGGGTCCCTTGCTCACTGTGCCACTGGATTCAAGCTAGCCTGGCTGAAGAAGGGTGACATACCCTGAAACCGGTCCCAGGATGCTTGTTTCCGGTCCAGGGAGGACCTGGCCTGGCAGTTCGTTCTGGACTGTTATCATGGGGCACAGGGTCAAGACTGATTTGCATATGGCTGGGTCCAAACTGGGGTGGCGTAGTGGGCAGAAGAACGATGGATTTAACCCAGATCTTTTGACTGGGGGAGAATGTTTGCATTGTCAGCATTCCGTCCATCATTTGTTTGCTGTAACACTTTTCGCCCTAAGTGGGATGGGTATGCCCAGACGTGGGTCCCTTGCTCACTGTGCCTCTGGATTCAAGCTAGCCTGGCTGAAGAAGGGTGACATACCCTGAAACCGGTCCCAGGATGCTTGTTTCCGGTCCAGGGAGGACCTGGCCTGGCAGTTCGTTCTGGACTGTTCCCATGGGGCACAGGGTCAAGACTGATTTGCATATGGCTGGGTCCAAACTGGGGTGGCGTAGTGGGCAGAAGAACGATGGATTTAACCCAGATCTTTTGACTGGGGGAGAATGTTTGCATTGTCAGCATTCCGTCCCTCATTTGTTTGCTGTAACAGTTTACACTTTATAGCCATACATTAACCTCCGTTTGGCCCCATCGAATCTCAGGGTCCTACACTTTAGTCCATCTGAAGCCCCTATCGTAATCCAACCAAGCCGTCCAGCCGTACATGTGATGCGCTTTAAGTATCTTATTGGCATAAAATATCATGGTTTAGGCTACCTTTTGTCGTGTAGTTCCTATAAAACCTATATAGGATCTGCGCGTTTAGATAACATACACTGTTGGATTGGTGTCTGACTGATTTTTGACACCCCCACCGGGTATGTTGGCCTGTATACCAGCTAGCTCACAGTGCCACTAGAAACTCCTCTTACCAAGGAGAGAATAGTTCTTGGCAACTATCGAACATGACAACCCTGATCCCTCAGGACCGTGGAAACAGTGTAATACTTTTTGCTCAGTCACTCGTGCTCACTTAGTCTCAGAGAGATACACAGAATAAGCGGTAGGGACGTTTTTCAATAAGTATTTATTGAACAGTCGTTATTCTAGTGTAAAATAGGTGTGCTGACAATCATTAGACAGTAACAGATATAAATGATTAGAAGCACTAAGAAGGTGAAAGGATGGTAGATTTCTACCATTTTGCTATAATCATGAACATAGGCAAATATATAAAATACATGACAATAAAATGTGTACTCCTACGGTGTTACCCTAACTAGATGTACCTAAGTGTACCTAGCATGTATGTAGGTGTTAAGCCAAGAATCCCTCTAGGATAAAGTCAACCCCATTACCTGAAGTGGGAGACTGTGGGACCCCGTCTTGATCTCGAACTGGACACCCCGCAAGGGATGTTAGACCACTGCGAGCTGGAGTGTCTGCATGCAGGAACCTCAGCGTCTCGCGTCAGCCTGGAAGTTGTGATCTCCTCTCTCTATCTCAGCAAGATGTGATGTTTATATACCCGAAGGTATCCCCAGGGGTTCTACCTTGCTGTGCCACTGTCAGACTTAGGATGACGTCGGGAATGAACCTTGTACATAGTAATTAGGCAGGAGATGGTAGTCCTGCTGAGTTTCCAAGAATCCAAGATTCCTCATGCATAATGTATGAGGCTATTGTTCAGGGAAAACCCCACGTTCTGTAAGCAGTACTGTAGCTAGGTAAAGGGTCAGTCCTAACAGCCCGTTATGTATGGACTGTAAGGATGAATATAGGTGAAAGGTTGGGATGTTACCCGAGCCTATATTTGGGGTACCTATATGGAATATAACACTTTGTTTTTTCCCCCAGCATAACAGTGACTAAAACATTAAAACCAAACAGCCAATTAGTGATGGATTCCTCAACCTTAGGCTTCTTGTCCTCAGAAGAGCCACCCTTCCCCTCTTTCTCCTTGGCCTCGCCCTCCTGTCTTTTGGGTCTAATAAGTGAAAAATGTCAACAAAGTCACCCTTCCATATCTTTTCCTTCACTTCCATAGGAACATGCAACACTAACTTACCTGGCCTGGAAAGTAACGGGACTGGCCCACCCAACGCTTTTCCCACAGAGCCAGAGTCCTTGGCATTGCCCTCAGTCCCTTAACTTGATGCAGCTGTAGCAGTGTCTTTGCTTACCGACAGGCATCCCGGCCCCTCGCCCTGAGCAGCGGGATCACACCTTGACCCATCTCGTGCATCCGCAATGGACTCAACCTGCTTCTTTAAATCAGCGATGGCAGACAGAAAGGTGGGCGAAGGGGCCCGGGGGCTGTAAGGGGGTGACATCCTTGAGTTCCAGCTGCTGGACCCGCTAATTTAGACAACAGAGCTGCACCTGAGGAAAGCACCCCAGTTGTGGGGTCTGGAGGAACCACTGACACTCACACAGAGCCAACCGGTGCTACCTGGCGAGATGGCCCAGCTCGCGAGTCCTGAGGGCCCACCACCACCCCTAATGTTTGGGAGCCGCCACGGACTTGCGTCTGTGACACTGGACGTTATGATCCAACAGGCGAGTCCTCTACTAACCCCTGTGACTGCGAGCAAGGGGCTACCCCAAATTGTCCTGACGAAGCGCCCGTTTTCTGCTCTGAAAGCAGCTCCAATGACTGTCTAATGTCAGCTAGTACAGAAGGGACCGAATTTGAGCCTTGCAGGGCCTGCTGTGAGTCAAGGGTGCGGAGGGGGCAGCAGGTGGCAAGGGTAGGGGAGTAGTGTCCTGCCTGGTGCCCTCGGTTGCAGGTTTGCTCAGGGACCCCCACCCCACCCTGAATCAATGGAGCCCACTGCGTCTTGTGGTTGGACTAACTGCGTCTTGGCCCTCCTCTTAACTGGAGGGAAGGCAGCCCGAGGAGGGACATTAGAGCACCTCGGACTATCTTCTACCTCTTGCTGTGGTTCAGGCTCAGGTTCCAGCTCGGATGCTGAGCTGCCAGACTCCCCACTCAACTTAGCAAGGGCCATTTTAAAAGCTGGGCTAACTCTGGGTCACCTACCTTTCTCTTGCCCATTCTAGCGCCCTTGGCAGGCATCGTACCCCCGAGATCCAATGGGCAACCTACAGTGCAATTAAAGCAATAAAATTCAAACACCTTCAAAGGCCATTCACCTTATGTCCCCGGTCACCGTTCCCGGCCCGATGCTGCTGCAGAGGCAGGAGCACCAGGTGCCCGCACCAGCACATTAATATTAGACAGGGGAGGGTGACTAGACTAAACAAGCGAGGGCCCCCCGGCAAGGCCAAATGTGCGTGCTTGCACTAAAGAGCTGCAAACCCCATCCAAGATTCCCCCCTCATGCCTGTACCCAGGCAAAAATGGTCTGATGTCCCGGCTACCCGTATAATTTCTGGTTTCAGTTATAGTGTGTGATGACCTATGAAAAAGCACAAAAACTATGAAGGGCCCCCTAGACTTCCACCCTCAGGAAAAGGAATTACAGTAACACTGTCAATGAAATACCAACAGTAAAACCTCAATCCAAAGGGTGAGAGTCAGAGATGTTAGGGCACAATTAGCTCACTTGATACCACAAAACCAGTCAAAATTGTCAATAAAAGCCTAATTCAACTCTACGATCACACCAATAACAACCTAACACACAGAACCCCCCCAGAACGCTGCCAGAGAAATAAACAAGTGAACTCAACACAATAACTCCAGAGATGCAGGGCAGCTGCTACAGCACCGCAACAATGAGCAACCAACTCCCTCCCTGCTGGCCAGAGAATCGCACGAGGAACGGAGCAGGTCCGGCCCTCGGGTCCCCGGGTCCTAATGCCGTGCCCCAGTGCGGCGTGGCTATGCCATTATTCAGTCATTCTAAACAGAAAGCAATCCTCTTTTGCTACTTTTGCCCTAGCCCACGCAAAGCAAATAGGACAACGTTTGTACATTCAACACATGTAAACAGCATTTGTGGATGCCTGTTTTCAGATGCAGGCACATCAAAACCAGGGCTACTGGTGTTGCCAATCCTGGTTTAAAACTGGGATTTTTCTTCTCTCCTACATCAATTTCACACACCCTTCCTCCCAGGTTAGGAATGCAATTTTCCTTCCAGCTGTTTAAGTCTGGCTTAGAAATAGTTTTTTCTGCTACACAAGACTCATTTAAATAAAAAAATCTTTAAAAAACATATGTATACACACTCACACATCTCCTCCCACCCTGAGAGGGTCCTTAGGTCAGCCCTCTTTATCCATTAATCCATTCAACTGCCATTCCATTTTGATTTTGCCCACCACTCCACACAGCAAGGGGCAATAGGCCAGACTACTTCAACCATTGACTCTCTTGCACGGTCAGTGACTCCACTGTGCCTGATCATCTGTCCAGATCTACCTAAAAAACGCCATTGCCACAACTGGTGGGCCAACAATATACTCTGCCAATGCTTTTTTTCGTTCCATTCTTGTTTCTTTTGCATGTTTGTAGTCACCCTTGTGTACATAAATTATGGCTACAGCCACTCAAATCCAACAATATATTTTATGTGCACTAATAAGATTCATATTTCCCTGTGATATATACTCAAATAAAAATGAGTTTCAAAACCTGTTCTAAATTCAATTAGAATTATATGCAACAGTTATTTGTTTAATTTAACATTTTATTACAAGCATAAGGCAATTGTGTGTTTATATTTGTAGCATTTGCTTGCATAAAAAATACCCAACTCTTGCATCAGCTTGGCAAGGCCAAACCTATTGTCTTTGTCAATGCTGTTGTTTCCACACAATCCAACATCCTTAACCGGTAATTGCTCTGTGGCACCTGACCGAGTTGAGAGGAAAAAAGCTTCACCGCCCTTCTCCTGCCAAACCTGCACCCTTTGGGTTCTAAAAACACGTTTACATTTTTTTTTGTAATTCAAACGTATCCGTTCTTTCTTTTCCTTTTCTCTTGTAATTGTTTTTCGTGCACACAGCCTAATTCGGTGTCAATAGTTCAATTATATGGGAGTACTATGCAGAAAGGAGAGAAGACAAGGAATATGTTGTTATCGTGCTTTTTTGTTTTGTTAAAAACATATTTAAAACATATTAATAAGAAAAAATCAACAACGGATGTGACTGTAGTAAGGGATTAAAGAAATGTAAAGCAGGTATTTGGTTTTAATTTATGCAAATAAGTACTTGTGAAGAATGTTAAATAGTTACTTTAAAGGGAAACAGTGGATTATATTCTGGAGTTGTGCTTCAATAGCTTTCCACAGCACAAAATGTTTTGTGCCCTGTGAGGAATCTTACATCTTAAGACATTGTCTAAGAATGATAGGGGCCAAAAAATAGGCCAGGGGAAGCTGGTGATTTCATAGTCAGAGTGATCATCGTATATTTGCCCCTTTTCTGTAACGTGTAGGATTAATGACCCCGACAGATCTGTGATTGTGGCAATCACGAAGGCCTTCCGGGGGTAGTTTCTCTTCAGTTCCCATCCTCCCCTGTCCACAAAAACTGTCTGTCAAAGAACTGTCCCAGCCCCCAAGTGGCCCCTGCTCAGGAGTTTCCCCAGGTCACCAGTCTCCGCTGCCTGCGAGCATCTCCTCAGTCAACAGGTCACCCTTTCCACATGCACCCAGTCCCCAGCCCAAATCTCACCCAGTTTAAATGTCTTATCAAGCAGATTCCGGCTTTTAAGAACCAAAAACATGACCACAGAAATATAAGCGGCTGCCTCATGTTGCAACACGGACGCAATGCAGTACCAGTGCAGGAGGGAAAACAACAGAAAACAGAGAGCAACAAGCATTTGCAATGCAATAGGTCTTGCATTAGCGAGAGTTTAAGCTATTGGCATTGTAAATAACAATGCCTTTTATTTATCTGTTTTGATCATTAACACATAAATAAAAGGCCTTGTCATTTACAATGCAAATAGCTCAAACTGTTGTAAATGCGAGACCTATTTCATTTCAAAGGAGCGGCCGCCATTGTTCCCGGCTGCTTGGAAAGTGAAAGCAGGCATGGTGCACTGAATGTTGCAGGAAAGCCTGTCGTGCCTGCAGTAGAAGAAACTCATTAAAGAAAATAGTGCTTACAGACTAAATAAGACATACCGTGTAACAACAGAAGTAAAAGGGCCAGTCCTCATGGGAGGTTACAAATGAAGACAAGACAGTACTAAGGAGGGACTAACAAGCCTATTAACAAATCAGAAGCCAGCATTTACAAAGGACAATGATACAAGCCGATGAAAAATATGGGCGGAGCTTCAAGTCCATACTCTAATACAGCATGCCTTGCAGAGCAGCGCATGCGCTGCCCGGGGTCGACCTAAAAAGACGCCGTATAAGCAGGGGGCACAGCTGAATACCACACAGTGGAAGAATAGCTTTGAGTAGGACCAGGCAGCAAATGGAAACACGCCACACAAAAGATGATCCCAAAGTGCTGACAAACCCCATTTTCTTTTTGACCTACAGCTGCACCCTCCCCAAGTATGACATTCTACAGCTGAACCCCTGAGTGGCACCTCTGCTATGTTATTGCCTGCTTTTGCTCCTGCATCATGTTCTGCAGTAAAAGGAATTAACATTTTGAAGTCGGACAAGAGTCAGACAGTGGTTTCAAGACAAGACCTCCTCGCACTGCCCTGGTCACATTCACCAGCTATATCCAGTGGGTAAAATGATACCCACTCCCTTTCTAATAACGCTGACGGTCCACTCAGAAATTTCATGTTTTTGTTAAAATCTGAGATTTAAGAAAAGGACACACTACGTGAAATCGCACGAATTCTAAGCTACTGCTATGACTCTGATTAGCGTTTCCTGTGCGAGTGAACTTTGCCCTCAGCTCTCTGAAGGCCTTCTCAAAGCAGTTGCAGTGCTAAGCTGCCTCACTTTCACTGCCCTCCTCTTCTTGATCAGATAACAGGGCAGCGTGAGTGGCAGCCAGACTGTGCTATGAAAACCTGACATTTCTGACTAGCCTTCCCAAGAGACCCTAGGGGGTTCTGTCCAGAAATCCAAATGCTGCTGCCCACGTTTACTGCGACCCTTCGAAGACGCTAAAAGTAAAACTGTACACGACTCGTGCCGCCGAGGAAATCATTGTGTGTAAACTTAGGAAGTTGGCGCACAGTGTACATGTATGTTTATGCTGAAGACTGCAATCTATTCTGTCCCCTGTTTAGATATTGCATAGAGTGAGATCAAAATAGAATAAAAAAACACAAGCAAGGCTGAATGAACTCTTGTTCATAAAGTGATTGCTTTATGTCTCACAAAGACATGGCCCCAGTGGGCCACGTGCTCTGAAATGAGGGATGGGAAAAATATCCATTTCCCCAATAGCTGTAAGTAGATGCGAAACTGCGGGCAATTTCGTCATTTCTGACTGTCCCGAAATGGAAACAAGCACTGGCAAAGCCAATAGGTCCCACCTATGCAAGAGTTATTGGCTTTGCCAATGTGTTTTTAAGCCATGTTGTACACCAGCGTGGCTGCTATTTAGCACAGCTAAAACTTGGTGGCATAGAGGAGAGTGGTGTGCAGTGTCGTAGAGCGGAATGGCGAAGAGTAGAGTGTTGTAGAGTGGAGTGGCATACAGTGTCGTGTATTGGAGTGGCATAGAGTGGAGTCGCATAGAATGGTGTACCATAGAGTAGAGTGGACTGGTGTAGAGTGCATTGGCGTAGAGTGTTGCATAGTGCAGTGGCGTTGAGTGCAGCGGCAGAGAATTCAGCGGTGTAGAATTCCGCAGCGTAGAACATTGTGTCATAGAATAGATTGTTGTATAGTAGAGTGCAGTGGCGTAGAGTGTAGTGGAGCAGAGTTGCAGTGGCGGACCGGGAGCAGTCGCCTAGGATCCACATGGGAAATTTCCCTTGATGCAGGTTTGACTACAGGGGTTTCCCCTCCCCTCCTCCCATGGGGCAAGTAGCTTTGATATCTAGGGCTTGAAATTAGAGGCCATCAAGTTGTGGAGTGTGGCAGTGCTCACGCCCACACAGTGGTTTACTCTTACCACTAGCTGGTAAGAACGGAGCCCTCTATGTTCTTTTTAGGTCCTGACGAATGCCCTGGACCCAAGCGGGCCATTAAGGCAGAAACATGTTGACCTCTCACATAACGGATAGGGGACATTAATTCCCCCACATACCGTCACTTGATTTTAATATCATATAGTTACCTTTAACATTAAAAACACGATTAAGATAACTATAATGTTTTTTAACCACACTTTTTGTTTATGGGCCCCCACTTAGTTTAGAAGTGCATCCCTGTCGTCAGGTGTATGCCCGCCCTCTATCAAACCAAGGTTTTAGAGGGCGAGGACTGGTCAATGATGAAGCATGACACCAGGTGGTGTGTGAGACCAGTCCGTTACTTTTTGTGAGATGCCTTCACTTACAAATACATCCCAAACCTCGTAGTGGCAATTCAGTTAGGAGCAGCTTTTTGTGGTTAGACTGTAGAGTAGAGGGTCACAGAGTGGAGCAGAGTACAGTGGCATAGAGTGGTGCAGAGTAGAATATAGTGCCATAGAGTGCAGTGGCGTAGAGTTGAGTGCTGCAGCGTGCAGGGACGTAGGGTGGAGGGATGCAGAGTAGAGGGGCGTAGAGTGGCGCAGAGTAGAGTGGCATAGAGTAGAGTGCACGGGCGTAGAGTGCAGTAGTGCAGAGTAAAGTGGCGTAGTCTCAGTAGCGTAGAGTGTAGTGTTGCAGAGTAGAGTGTCAGAGTGCAGTGGTGTAAAATGGCATAGAGTGCAGTGGTGTAGAACAGAGTCGTGTGGAGTGCAGTGGCGTTGAGTACAGTGGTGCAGTGTAGAGTGCAGTGGTGCAGAGTGGACTGGTGTTGAGTGCATTGACGTAGAGTGTTGCAGAGTACAGTGACAGAGTGCAGTAGCGTAGATTACAGTGCTGCATAGACTGTAATGTTGCAGAGTCTAGTGTCAGAGTGGAGTGACAGAGTGGAGTGATGAAGAGTGCAGTGGCAAATATTGCAGTGACGCAGAGTAGGGTGGCGGAGAGTTCAGCGGCTGAGAGTGCACCGTTGCAGAGTAGAGTGTCGTCAAGTGCACTGGCAAAGAGTGGCGTAGAGTACAGTGGTGTAGCATGCAGTGGATTAGAGTGCATTGGCATAGAGTGCATTGGCATAGGGTGCAGTGGCATAGGGTGCAGTGGCATAGGGTGCAGTGGCATAGGGTGCAGTGGTGTAGAGTAGTGTAGAGTGCAGTGGCATAGAGTGGAGTGGCACAGAGTGGCGTAGAGTAGATTGTTTCAGAATAGAGTGAAGTGGCGTGGAGTAGTGCAGGATAGAGAGCAGTAGTGTAGAGTGTAATGGTGTAAAGTGGTGTACAGTGCAGTGGCATAGAGTGCAGTGATATAGAGTAGATTAGAGTGGTGTACAGTGGATTTGCGTAGAGTTCAGGGGCGTTGAGTTACAGAGAAAAGTGCATTGGCGAAGAGTGTATTGGCATAGAGTGCAGTGGCAAAGAGTGCAGTATTGTAGAGTGGCCTAGAGTGTAGTGGCGTAGCACAAGTTACTAACTTGTGTAACGATATATCTGTAAGAGACAGTAGTTAGTGATAGATTCCTTACCTTAGAATATCCCCAGGCGTCAGGCTGGATCCGGAAAGTTTTGCGTAGCAGTACCCTTGCGCGTCGGTAGGCGGCGTCGTGCGGCTCCGCGTCCGTCGTCGGCGTCGTGATCGCCGGGATGACGTCGCGGGCAGTACTTAGGCGCCGCCCCTGCGCGCTGACGTCAGTTCTGTACACGACTTTCCGCGCCAGGAACGCAGAGCCATGCAAGAAGCTGACACAGGTGTCTGAAAAATACTAGGGCCCTGAAAGGGATGTCCTTAACCCTAGAAATCAGTTCGCAGAACGGGGAGGATGGGTGGGCGGTAAGGAATCTATCACTAACTACTGTCTCTTACAGATATATCGTTACACAAGTTAGTAACTTGTGCATCTGAAAGAGACACGTTAGTGATAGATTCCTTACCTTAGAATAGATACCCCAGCAATACCAACCCCGGTGGTGGGTCTGCGAACAAAGATCAGACAAGGAAGTCCTGGAGGACAGAACGGCCAAAGAAGCCGTCCCTCCGGACCTGACTGTCAAGGCAGTAATGCTTAGTAAACGTGTGCAGCGAGGCCCACGTAGCCGCCTGACAGATAACCGGCAGCGGAACACCGCGGCCCAAGGCCGTGGTAGCAGCCGTTGCCCTGGTGGAATGGGCACGCAGCCCAACAGGAGGTTCCTTTTAGCCAAAGAATAGCAGGTCTTGATGCACAAGGTAACCCAGCGGGAGATGGTCCTCTTGTGCACCGCCCGACCTTTTTGGCGCCCACGTAGCCAACAAAGAGCTGGTCATCCACCCGGAAGTGTTTTGTGCGGTCAATATAGAAAGAGAGCGCACGTTTTGGGTCCAGACGGTGGAGCCTCTCTTCCTCTCTGGAAGGATGCGGAGGCGGAAAGAAGGTGGGCAAAGTGATGGTCTGCCCAATGTGGAAAGCAGTAACCACCTTTGGCAAGAAGGACGGACGCGTCCGAAGAACAACCTTGTCTGGATGAACAGACAGAAAGGGAGGTTTGCAAGATAGAGCCTGGAGCTCACTCACCCGCCGAGCGGAGGTGATGGCCACCAGAAAGGCTGTCTTCAGAGTCAGAAGACGAAGGGGACAGTTATGTAGAGGCTCAAAGGGAGCGCACATTAAAAAGGTAAGAACCAAGTTCAAGTCCCACTGAGGCATCACAAACGGAACAGGAGGGAAGAGGTGAGTAATGCCTTTTAAGAACCTGTTAACAACAGGGGACTTGAAAAGGGAGGGCTGATCAGGGAGCCTGAGGAAGGCCGAGATAGCACAAAGATAACCCTTGATGGTACCCAGGGCAGAACCCTGTTGGGCCAAAGAGAGAAGGAACAGAAGGACCTCAGAAAGAGGGGCAGAAAGGGGATTCACAGCCTTTGCTGTGCACCATGCCACAAATTTGTTCCACCTGCAGGCGTATACCACCTTAGTGGAGGGACGCCTGGCTGCCAGAATCACATCACAAACTTCGGGAGGCAAGTCGAAAGGAATCAACTGCCGCCGCTCAATCTCCACGCAAGCAGGTGTAGACTGGACAGGTTCGGGTGGAGGACCGTCCCCTGCTGCTGCGACAGAAGATCCTCCCGAAGAGGCAGACGGATCGGGGGATCTACGCTCATATTGAGTAGCTCGGGATACCAAACTCTTCGAGCCCAGTCCGGAGCCACAAGAATGACTTGGGCCCGGTCGTGCCGAATCTTCTTCAACACTCTGGGTAGAAGTGGTATAGGCGGAAAGGCGTACAATAGACCGCAACTCCACTCGTGACGAAAAGCGTCGCCGAGCGAGTGCCGCCTTGGAAATTCCAACGCGCAGAACTGATGACATTGCGCGTTCTCTTCGGTGGCGAATAGATCTAACCAAGGCTCTCCCCACTGTAGAAAGAGTCCTTGCGCCACTTCCGAGTGAAGACGCCATTCGTGATCCATCATGCACCTGCGGCTGAGTTCGTCCGCCCTGGCGTTCAGGGAACCTGCCAGGTGTTGAACCACCAGGAACATGCCCTGATGTTCCAGCCATGTCCAGAGGCGCAGAGCCTCCTGACAAAGGGTCCACGACCCCACCCCGCCTTGTTTGTTGCAGTACCACATGGCGGTGGTGTTGTCTGTGAACACCTGCACTACCTTCCCTTTGACAGAGGGAAGGAATGCCTTGAGTGCAAGTCGGATCGCCCGGAGCTCCAGAATGTTGATATGGAGCCGGGACTCCGCCGGAGACCAGAGGCCTCTGATCTCCGCCTCTCCCATGTGACCGCCCCATCCCAGAAGGGACGCGTCCGTCACAACTGTATGCTCTGGCTGGGGAAGGGAGAGGGATCTGCCCATGACCCATTGCCGGTTCGAGAGCCACCACTGCAACTGTTTTGCAGTCCCCTCCGAGATCTGGACGTGATCGGACAGGTCGCCCTGGTGCTGCGCCCACTGGAACTTCAGGTCCCACTGCAGAGCCTGCATATGCCATCTGGCATGATTGACCAGCAGGATGCAGGAGGCCATGAGGCCCAGCAGCCTCAGGGTCATCCGTACCGAAACCCAGGATAAAGGCCGAAAGATCGGAATCATAGCCTGAATATCCCGGACTCGCCGTTCGGGAGGATAGGCCCGAAACTGCGTCGTGTCCAGAACTGCTCCGATGAAAAGGAGCTGTGGAGAAGGAATTAGATGCGACTTCGGCACATTGATGGAGAACCCCAGCGAGTGCAGGAGTTCGGCCGTAGTCTGGAGGTGGGAGACGACTGCCTGGGACGAGCCCGCCTTCAGCAGCCAGTCGTCGAGGTAGGGGAAGACTGAAACCCCTGCCCGGCGCAGATGAGCTGCGACCACCGCCATCACTTTCGTGAACACCCGAGGGGCACTGGTAAGGCCAAAGGGGAGCACGGTGAACTGAAAATGCTCGGGGCCTACCGTGAACCGAAGGTAACGCCGGTGGGCCGGCAGGACGGGGATGTGGAAATACGCGTCCTGCAAGTCCAACGCTACCAACCAGTCTCCAGGGTCGAGGGCAGTCAAGACCTGAGCTAGGGTGAGCATCTTGAACTTCTCCTTCCGGAGGAAGCGATTGACGTTCCGGAGGTCCAAGATAGGACGCATGTCCTCCTTGTCCTTTTGGGCACCAGAAAGTAGTGGGAGTAGCAACCACGCCCTACTTCTGGGGTCGGAACATGCTCGATGGCCCTCTTGGTCAAGAGGGCCGTGACTTCCTTCCGTAGAAGCACCAAGTGATCCCCTGACATGCGGTGGAATTGAGGTGGCATGGCTGGGGGGTGGTCTCGAAGGGGAGGGAGTAGCCCCTTCGGACAATGTCCAAGACCCACCTGTCCGAGGTGATGGTGCGCCAGTGGGGAAGGTGATGGCGGACCCTGCCCCCTACTGGCGTGCCGTGCACCTGAAAGGAGGGACTAGGAGGGCTTGGAGGCCGCGGACGGGTTGGAGGTGGTGGCCTGACCCGCACGCTGGTTGCCCGATCCGCCACGGCGGAATCCACGTCCTCGGCCACGCGAAGACGCCTGCTGCGCGGGCCGGTGGCTGGGCTGCTGACGTGAAGGGGCGCCCCTACCGTGGCCACGATAGGGGCGAAAAGCAGAAGGCAGCGGAGGGCGTGTAGCAGAAAGGCCCAGGGACTTTGCAGTAGCCCGTGAGTCCTTAAAGCGCTCCAACGCATGGTCTGCTTTGGACCCAAAAAGACCGACTCCATCAAAGGGCATGTCCATGAGAGTATTCTGGACATCCCCTGAAAAACCAGTGGTTCTCAGCCAGGCGTGGCGCCGGAGCGCCACCGTCGTTGCAATCGACCTGCCCAGCGAGTCGGCGGTGTCAAGGCCACAACGGATAGTGTATTTGGCCGCATCCCTTCCTTCCGCAATGGCGCGGGAAAGCAGTGCCTGGACCTCCTCAGGGCACTGGGGCAAAACATCCGCCACCGAATCCCACAGGGAGTGGGTATATCGGCCCAAAAGACAAGCGGTGTTAACGGACCGCAAGCCAGCACTGGAGGAAGAAAAACCTTTCTTCCCAAACTGATCCAGGCGTTTGGATTCCCTATCCGGAGGAGCGGTAGGGAAGGCGGTTTGGGAAGCGGAGGCTTGGACAACCAAGCTCTCAGGAGTGGGGTGGACAGAAAGAAACAGGGGGTCGCCCGGAGCGGGGCGATGGCGTCGTGACACGTTCCGATCCACAGGAGCCCCTGTGTTGGGCTTGGACCAGGCGCCCAAAAGAACGTCAGTGAGGGCGTCGTTAAACGGCAGCACAGTCTCCGCAGAGGAGGCTGCCGGCTGAAGCACCTCTGTCAAGATGTTAGGCTTGACCGTCAAAGTAGGGAGCTGGAGACGTAAGGCCCCAGCAGCCCTACGCAACACCGTACCAAAATTGGCCCCCTCCTCCGTAGCCACGGGAGGAGACAGCATGCCAGTGTCAGGAGAAGTATCCAGACCACTGGCCTCCCCTAGACTCTCTGTCCAGTCCTCATCATACTGACAGTTGCGTGTCAGAGGGTCATCAGACCCCTCCCAGTCCTCCTGGTCCTCCTCTGGTTCAAAATAAGGAGGAGGAGGGACATTTGGGACCCAAGGTCCCATCGGCGCCGGAGCCGGCGTCGAGCGACGTCGCTCCGGGTCCATGTCCGGAGCCGGAAGGAACTGGGGACGACGCCGCCCGGAGCCCAGGGCGGCGTCGAGAACGGCACCGGAGACATCGGCGCCGGCGGAGGTGTCGTGAGGTCGACCGGCGTCGATGGGGGTTGTGGAGCCGGGATCGAGGCTGGGGCCGAAGCCGGAGCCGGGATCGAGGCTGGAGGCTCGGGCGACGCCGGGGCCGGAGCCGCCGGCGACGCCGGAGCAACCCCATCAGGGCCCGCGGGGCCCGAAGGCGCACCGGAGGGGCCTGAAGGCCCGAAGAGGCGGGCCATGGCCGACAGGAACTCCTGTACCTTGGCCGGATCCGCCCCGAACCCGGGAAGGGCGGGTATGACGGGGGCGACTCCACAGGCAAGTCCGGGGCCGCGGGGACGGTGCCGGGAGGGGCCTCAGCCGAGTCGCGAGACCGGCGAGGCGAAGTCCGAGAGCGACGATGCTTCTTGGACTTCTTGTGCCTAGACTTACCGGACGAAGAAGACTTCGACGCCGACGACCGGTGTGCACTCCGCGAGCGACCCCTGGACCTCTCACGCGACCGGGGCTTCCGCGGAGCCGAATGCCGGGCCTCGAGGAGCTTTCGAGACCGCTCTCGCAAAGCTTTCGGGTTGAGGGCCTGGCATTCGGGACAAGACTCGGTGTCGTGGCCTCGGCCGAGGCAGAAGAGACACTCCCAATGCGGGTCGGTGACGGACATCATCCGCGCACAGGCGCCTCATCGCTTGAAGCCGGGCATCCCTACGACACCTTAAAGTTGGAAAAAACAGTGAAAAAAAATCACCAAAAAGTATGGTCAAAAATTGACCAGGGCACTGCTCTTCCCGGATCTGCGCTTGCTGGCGCGGAAAAAGAAGAACTGACGTCAGCGCGCAGGGGCGGCGCCTAAGTCCTGCCCGCGACGTCATCCCGGCGATCACGACACCGACGACGGACGCGGAGCCGCACGACGCCGCCTACCGACGCGCAAGGGTACTGCTACGCAAAACTTTCCGGATCCAGCCTGACGCCTGGGGATATTCTAAGGTAAGGAATCTATCACTAACGTGTCTCTTTCAGATAAGTGGAGTTGTGCAGAGAAAATCAGTGTGGCCTTGACTGGAGTGGTGTAGAGTACAGTGGTGAAGAGTGCAATGGTGAAGAGTGCAATGGTGAAGAGTGCAGTGGTGTAGAGTGGCGTAGATTTCATTGATGTAGGTGAGAGGCGGTGAGTGGTGCAGAGTAGAGCTGAGTACAGTGGCACTGAGTGCAGTGACGTGGGGTGGTGTAAAGTGGAGTGCTGCAGAGTAGAGTGGAGTATGCATGGTGTGGTAGCACACTGCCAATACAGACAACACATTTTCAATTGGAATGACCATTACATTTGTACAGACAAACAGTTTACCAATAAAACTATACAGCGCACAAACGATAATGTGTAGAAAGGGCATCACCTAGTGCATGGGTACTCACAAACCTTCTCTCGGGGTCCAAAATTACAGTCTGGTTTGTGGCCGAGGGCCGCACCGATGGGCTTGCGGGTGGGGGCAGGGTCAGTGGGGGCAGAGCTACAGTAAAAAAAAAAAAAAAACACACACACACACACAAACACCATCTTTTCACCTGCAGCACCCCCCAGAAATAAATGCCAGAGCTCAGAAAGTGAATGAGCAATAAAGATGCCTTTAAATTATGTCGTTAGATTTCCTGTGCATTCGAGCCAGAGGTCAAATGTCAGGCTATTATGTCTTCTGTCATATTGCTGTTTATTCTTCTAACACTGAGACTGGTGTGTACTTTTCTTTCTCTGAGTGCAAAATTAGAGGAGTGCAAGGGGTGTGAAAGGAAAGGCTGTAGGATGTCATTTTTCTAACACAATAAAATGTAAATATATTGTACAATTATTTCAAAATATAGGAGCACTTAAGAAAGCACAAAGGAAGCACTGTTTTTGTAGTTCTGAAATGTGATGGAAGCAAAGATTTTGAATAGGATCAAAATAAATCAATGCACTTTACTTAGTGATGTGCAAATGAAACCCGATTTCCACACATTGTTATTTGTGCACTATATAGATTTATCAGTAAAACTGCAACTCTGTGAAAATGAGAGGCCATTTCAATGTAAAATGTGCTGTCTGTAAAAGACTGTAGGCTACCAGACCATGCTAAATTAATATGTTTGCGACAGTGTGTTCCAAAATGTGCCACTGGCTACATACCACACTCTTATTACTCTCCTGCTGAATGGGCGTGGCTCATTTGCTACACTTCTTTGTGTGACGCTTGGATTTTTCACAATCCCTGTAACTTCAGTGATGTAATGGTGATGGCACCACCCACACTGCAAAAATTGTTCCCACTCTTGATGAAGTCCAAACTCCTTCACAACATTCCCCATGCCTCCCCCAAACCCCAACTCCGGCTTCTTAGATTTTTCAGACCCTCTTTTCCACCAAAATCATCATCTTGATGGCCTCTTTTATTTTTCGGATGCCGATGGATGCTGACCTCTGACCCAGAGGTGCATTTCCCTTATGCACTCAATAATAAAATATACAAAGTAGATAGTTGTCTATTAACTTGGTGAGAATGTTTTTATTCTCGTTCAATTACATTAGATTGAATTTGTTCATCATTTGCATTCTTTAATTTGTTATTACTTCATAACAATGGTTTCACATGATTATTCATTCATCTGTGCCCAATGCATTTCGGGCGGAAAGCCCTTCTTCAGGGGCTGTGTAAACTGAAAAGTAGAGGAAATTTCAGGTTCAGTACAAGAAAACTGGAAGTAATTGAAATTAATGGTGTAAAAAATGCGATATCAGTTGGGTCTATGAAAAGTCGAGATGTATAGGAATCACCATGCGGTTATAATCTATGCGAAGTGAACGCGTAGATTGTCTAGGAAGTGATTTTCAAATAAAACGTAGTGCTCGGTGAACAATGTGACTCCGTGCGATTATGTGCAATTATATAGCAACGTAAAAATGTGCCTTGTTTAACTCGGAGCGGTGAAAAATCGTATTGGTGCTATTACGTACGGTAACGTTGTAGAGTAAAATTGTACCTCATTAGACTGGAAATGCCTTCAGGCTACTACATACAATGTCGGGTGAACTCGCGGATCGTGTGTAAAAACTAAAACTAATCGAACGTGCTGTGCCGTGTCCCGGTGTGTTAATAAATGGTCCGCGAGTTAAAAAAGTGTGAGCGCGATTATATTAAAAACTAACCTAGACTGTTGAGTTCTATGTGAAATGGTCCGTGTGTTAATAAAGTGCAAACAAAAACAAATTAAAAGCTTACGTAGACTGCTGAGTTCAACAGGGTCGTCATACACTTGTGCTGCACGGAAAAACCGTAGATTTAAAATGGTGCACATGTGCTTAAGTATCTGCTAAAACAAAGTGTTGGACCGGTAAGCAGGACGAATTTAAGGGGGCTTACCCGTGATAATCGAACAGTTACATATGTAATCCTTCCGTAAGGTTGAAAGCGCGATTGAAACTGTTTATGAGTGTGCATGGTTTTAAGGTGTGCACGTACCGGAAGTGAGCGCGGTGTGAGAAACTACTCGGGTGATGGTATAAGACAACAGACTCGTAGTTCGCTCCGTTGTTCATGTTGTAAATGAGTCAATAAAGCGTCGGTGAAGCCGTGCCAAAAAGAGGGTGTCGACCCATGTTAAAAATGGGATTGTATCATGCATATGAGTGCGTAAACAAAAGTGTAACACATAAACATGGGTATGACAACGGTTAAAAAATATTTCAAACAAATGTGCTACCAAATATACAAGGTAATTCCTAAATACATTCGTGAATTAACAATTTAATGCCCATCCGTATCTAAGTTCACTTTTAAGTACCAAATATATGCTTGGATCAGGTAATGTATTCAATCTCATGCTAACTAAAGATGTCTCTACCCCTGCATCATCAAACATCTTAGGAAGTTTACATATAATAGAAAACAGAATTGCAATTAGAGAAAGCAGTTCAAATCAAAACGTTCATTTAGTCCCTTGGGGCTGACGGAGTCCATAAAGTTGATCCAATGGATTTCCCTGCGTAATAAAAATTGTGTATTGTTACGTCCCTGTAAGATAGGGACCTGTTCCAAAACCAGGAAACGAAGTTGACTGACGTTATGTTGCATAGTGTTGAAGTGGCTAGCTACTGTGGATTTAGGATTGCATGTTCGGATATTACTCTTGTGTTCATTTCATCTTATTCGAATTTTCCGCTCAGTTTTTCCGATGTAAACTAGGCCACATGGGCATTTGAGCATGTAGATTAAGTTTTGACTGTTGCAGGTGGCGGTGACTCTGAGTTTCACTGGAGTTCCTTTGTTTGGGTGTCTGATAACATTACCTTTGATTATAGAGTTGCAGTTTCCACAGTTTAAACATGGAATCGTACCTTTGTATTCAAGGTCCTTTTGGACTGTAGGTTTATTTAATATTTGTTTAAAATTCTTTGATCGTGTGTATGCACGATTGATTTTCAAACAGACACAATCGAACAGATCAAACATTGCACCCAAAGAATATCAAGCCTTAACCCAAATAGCAGCAATACCAGAAGTTACTATTCGACAAGCTGACAAAGGAGGTGCCATGGTCATCATGGACACCGAATTCTACATAAAAAACGTTGATGAACACGTGCAAGATACCAGTACCTACATGGCACTGTCCTTCGATCCAACAACGGAGTTTTTAAAGGTCTTATCAAAAATCATTGACACAGCAATAACCAATGGTACCATCGCCAATGACGACAAAAGATACCTCATCAAAATGGATCCATCTATACCGTATATTTACATGATACGAAAAATACACAAACACCCAACTGTACCTCCATTCAGACCAATCGTTTCGACCACCAATTCCATACACGAACCGATGGGTAAATATCTTGATAAACACCTTCAACCACTAGTACAAGGAATGAGTACCTACATAAAAGGCACAACAGATTTCTTGAATATACTGGAGTCAATTAAACCATTGGTTACATCTGATACAATCCTTTGCACTATTGACGTCAAAGCACTATACACCTCAATACCACACAGCAAAGGAATACAGGCTGTGGAATCTTTCCTCTTTACCAGTGACAAAACTGAAGACCAAAAAGTTTTCCTCATGGAACTGATTCACTTTACACTTTACCACAGCTATTTTAAATGGGGTGAAAAATTTTATGTGCAATGCTCCGGAACATCTATGGGAAATTGTGCCGCTCCAACATACGCGAATCTGTTTATGTACCGTTTCGAATCAGATCACATTTTAAATCAAGATAAATGGCGGCAACATCTAATCTTATACAAAAGGTACATAGATGATATTTTTATTTTGTGGCAAGGCAGCCACAATGAATTAACTGAGGCCATAGAATCACTCAACAAAGTAGATGAACGTATTGAATTTACCTCTACCATCAGCAGGCAACAAATCACTTTTCTGGACACTCGTGTTATAAATGATAATGGTCAATTGATAACCACAGTTTACACCAAACCTACCGACAGGAACAACTTACTACACTTTCGCAGTTTCCATCAGCCATCATTAAAGAAACACCTTCCATACTCACAGCTACTCCGACTCAAAAGGATATCATCCAATGATGAGCTATACAAGAAAAACATGGAGACATGCATTGAAAAATTCAAAGATCGTGTTTATCCGGAAGAAGTCCTAAGGACCGCTATTATGAAAGCAGAGACAAAGTCACGAGAAGAACTACTTAAAAATACCCATGGCACCAAAGAGGAAAACCATAGCGTATTTGTTTCAAAATTCTCGACCAGAAGTTATCAAATTAAAAAACTATTCTCAAATGTTGGCCTATGTTAAGCACAGAAGCTGATTTTAAGGGCATATTCAACACACAACCAAGATTTGCATACACACGATCAAAGAATTTTAAACAAATATTAAATAAACCTACAGTCCAAAAGGACCTTGAATACAAAGGTACGATTCCATGTTTAAACTGTGGAAACTGCAACTCTATAATCAAAGGTAATGTTATCAGACACCCAAACAAAGGAACTCCAGTGAAACTCAGAGTCACCGCCACCTGCAACAGTCAAAACTTAATCTACATGCTCAAATGCCCATGTGGCCTAGTTTACATCGGAAAAACTGAGCGGAAAATTCGAATAAGATTAAATGAACACAAGATGAACATAATATCCGAACACGTAATCCTAAATCCACAGTAGCTAGCCACTTCAACACTATGCAACATAACGTCAGTCAACTTCGTTTCCTGGTTTTGGAACAGGTCCCTATCTTACAGGGACGTAACAATACACAATTTTTATTACGCAGGGAAATCCATTGGATCAACTTTATGGACTCCGTCAGCCCCAAGGGACTAAATGAACGTTTTGATTTGAACTGCTTTCTCTAATTGCAATTCTGTTTTCTATTATATGTAAACTTCCTAAGATGTTTGATGATGCAGGGGTAGAGACATCTTTAGTTAGCATGAGATTGAATACATTACCTGATCCAAGCATATATTTGGTACTTAAAAGTGAACTTAGATACGGATGGGCATTAAATTGTTAATTCACGAATGTATTTAGGAATTACCTTGTATATTTGGTAGCACATTTGTTTGAAATATTTTATAACCGTTGTCATACCCATGTTTATGTGTTACACTTTTGTTTACGCACTCATATGCATGATACAATCCCATTTTTAACATGGGTCGACACCCTCTTTTTGGCACGGCTTCACCGACGCTTTATTGACTCATTTACAACATGAACAACGGAGCGAACTACGAGTCTGTTGTCTTATACCATCACCCGAGTAGTTTCTCACACCGCGCTCACTTCCGGTACGTGCACACGTTAAAACCATACACACTCATAAACAGTTTCAATCGCGCTTTCAACCTTACGGAAGGATTACATATGTAACTGTTCGATTATCACGGGTAAGCCCCCTTAAATTCGTCCTGCTTACCGGTCCAACACTTTGTTTTAGCAGATACTTAAGCACATGTGCACCATTTTAAATCTACGGTTTTTCCGTGCAGCACAAGTGTATGACGACCCTGTTGAACTCAGCAGTCTACGTAAGCTTTTAATTTGTTTTTGTTTGCACTTTATTAACACACGGACCATTTAACATAGAACTCAACAGTCTATGCTAGTTTTTAATATGATCGCGCTCACACTTTTTTAACTCACGGACCATTTATTAACACACCGGGACACGGCACAGCACGTTCGATTAGTTTTTACACGATGCGCGAGTTCACCCGACATTGTATGTAGTTGCCTGAAGGCATTTCCAGTCTAATGAGGTACAATTTTACTCTACAACGTTACCGTACGTAATAGCACCAATACGATTTTTCACCGCTTTGAGTTAAACAAGGCACAATTTTACGTTGCTATATAATTGCACATAATCGCACGGAGTCACATTGTTCACCGAGCACTACGTTTTATTTGAAAATCACTTCCTCGACAATCTACGCGTTCACTTCGCATAGATTATAACCGCATGGTGATTCCTATACATCTCGACTTTTCATAGACCCAACTGATATCGCATTTTTTACACCATTAATTTTAATTACTCCCAGTTTTCTTGTACTGAACCTGAAATTTCCTCTACTTTTCAGTTTACACAGCCCCTGAAGAAGGGCTTTCCTCCCGAAATGCATTGGGCACAGATGAATGAATAATCATGTGAAACCACTGTTATGAAGTAATAACAAATGAAAGAATGCAAATGATGAACAAATTCAATCTAATGTAATTGAACGAGAATAAAAACATTCTCACCAAGTTAATAGACAACTATCTACTTTGTATATTTTATTATTGAGTGCATAAGGGAAATGCACCTCTGGGTCAGAGGTCAGCATCCATCGGCATCCTAAAGACTATCCTCTTACTCAGGAGGATTAACCCGATTGCACCACCGACCTGTTTAATCACATTTATATACTTTTTTCAGCCATAAAAGGAGTGCGCCACACTGGATCCAGTCTAGAGTTACTCTTTTATTTTTCACCATTGTTATGTCCCCATGGCTTGGACTTTTTATGTTTACAGCACAATAAAGATTTATTTCCATAAAACCTGATCTGTGCACCCTGCTCACACATCTGTACTTTGTGGCATAATGCACTGCAATGGAAAAACTATATAATGTCCTGTGCAAAAGTTTTGTAATAGCAGTGTAATCATTTACACCGAGTGGCCTTAAGCGCTACCACACAACTTAAAACTGCACAGCAGACAGTTACACATGTAAAAAAAAAAAAAAAAAAGGTTAATAAAATTTAATGAAAGGCTTACTTATTGAGCAAAACACGGCTGGCCCCCTGCTACAGTCCTCAATGGCAGCAGATTGTGCTGGCGGCGCGAAAAGAGGAGGCTGAGGGCGGAGACGTTGTCAGCAAAAACGGCGAAGAGTGCTGGCTGCAGGCGGTGTGAGTTGAGCAGGCTGTGGACGAAGACATAGTCAGCAAGGCAGCAGGAAGCTTTCCAAAAGGCCTCGTAAACGTCAGCTGTGAACCTGCAACAGCTGACTTTTAAAGGGGCTTTGCTTCCCGCTAGTGCCAGGCGAGTGACGTCACAGAGGCTCTCAGTAAACACAGAAGAAGGCTGCTGGAGTGGGAGCATGCGCAGTGAAGCTGCTATCACGCTTGCTCCACTGGCCCTCTTTTGTGTTTCCTGACCCTCCTGTGTTTAGCCCTACAAGGTCCGCGGGGAACCAAGGAAGGTCTGACGGGCCGCTGGCAACCCGCGAGCCGTACTATGAGTACCACGGACCTTGTGTATTGATTTGTTTTGATCATATTAAAGTATTTCTTTCCAACACACTTCAAAATTTACAAAAAAATGTGCTTCATTTGTGTGTTCATATTTCTGATATATTCTGAAACACTTGCATAGTTCATTTAAATGTTGCTTTGCACAGTTCATTTAAATGTTGTTGTATGATAGAAAAAAAAACCTCTTTAAATGATTTGTAAGACAACTGTCTAACATGATGGATCTACAGCTGGGGAGGATAAGTGGTATCCTGTCTCCTACAGGATATGGGCTTGCGAAGTCAAGTAAAATTGGCTCGGCTGCGGCTACATCAGGGACAGAAGAGTCAGAGGAGAGCTGTCCCTGCTGGTGTGATCGGCCTCGGCCATACCACAGCCTTTGCCCCGAAAGGACTGGGCCGCTAGTTGTTGCATAGATTTGGAGGGCTGGCACTGTCTGTCGGCTAGCGCCCTGGAATAACTCTTAAACTTCCTATACTGTTAGTGGAACTGCTTAGCGGGAGACAGGAGTCCCAAAGACAGTGCTGTGGCTTGACTATGCTTAACTCGTTCAAGTGCTGAATGAGTCACCTTTCCAAAACAATCCAGAGCCATCAAAGGGAATGTCCATAGGAGACACTTGGGTACCCCCCTGAAAACCATGTTGACATGAGTTTACCTGCCTAGAAGGCACAACGCATTCAAGGATCTTAAGGCTAAATTAGCCAAAGACAACATTCTCTTTCTGAAGGCATTAATACATTCCAGTTCTCATCTGAAAGATTGGTAGGGAAGGCTTGAGGAGTGACCTTACTTGTCGATACCTGTACCACTAGGCTTTCAGGCTTAGGATGCTGTATCAGAAAATTGGGATCTCCGGGGGTGGCCGGTCTTTGTCATCTGGCAACAGGTCGGCTGACTGGAGGGCCCAAGCATGGCTTGGATCAAGTAGCTGTGAGAATGTCTGTAAGAGCCTCGTCGAATGACAATAGTGGTGTATAAAAGGTATGACTTAATTAAAGGATCTCAGTTTATAAGTATGCCATAATTTCAACAACGGTTACTGTACGTATAGCACTTCTGCTGCACTTCACACAACTACTGAGAGGCACTTTTTTACATGGGTGCCCAGAAGGCAAGTCTAGCTCATTCTCTGGAGATGTATCCAGCCAACTGGCATTCTATAAATCTAGGTCTAGGTATAGCCCATCATCAGTATAGTAAGAGGGGAGCACAATGTTGCTCTCTTCAACATCATGATAAGTTTCATAGCAAACATTTTTCACACCCCGCCCGCGTCAAGGTCAGATCCAAATAAGGCCTCTAGCCTCTAATAGTACTGGCGTCGAGACAAAGGCTAAGGTACAGTAAAGCCTTTGTGGATCACTTGTGATGTGCATAGATCGAGGATTAGAGTCAGATTGCAAATTGACTGGTTGGGCGTTTGTAATACTGTTGCACGGCATAGACCTGGAGCAGGCAGATGAGGGCTCTGGGTTGGACGCCGGCATCGAAAACAGGTCTAGGGTTGGTGCCAGTAGAGTCTGCATAAGATTCAGAACAGAAGGAACTGGTGTGGACCCTGGGGCTGGAATAAAGTATGAACCGTCATAAGAATAGGGGCAGGAACGGGCTGTATGATGTCACATGGCACTGAGGGAGGGACAACTGGCAGAAGTCTAACTGGAGTCTCTTGCAACACCATACGGCCCAAAGGCACAGCAGAGGGAGCTGGAAAAGTCTAAAAGAGCTGTAGCATGGCCTCTTGAAGGTGGTTATTTGCTGCGAGTTCAATGATGTTCTAGGGAATTCAGGGCATGCAGGGACCAGTTGCAGGACTGTATCAGACTTAGAAGATGCTTGTGGGGGTATGATATTTTTATCGACGCCCTTCATGTCTTCTGATCCGATTTCGAGTGACAGGAACTGGTTGAGTCCCACTTAGGCTTATGGCTTGTCTTCAGCTTACCGGAAGACTTCAAGCGCAAAGCACAAGTTACTAACTTGTGTAACGATATATCTGTAAGAGACAGTAGTTAGTGACAGATTCCTTACCTTAGAATATCCCCAGGCGTCAGGCTGGATCCGGAAAGTTTTTGGCGTAGCAGTACCCTTGCGCGTCGGTAGGCGGCGTCGTGCGGCTCCGCGTCCGTCGTCGGCGTCGGGACCGCCGGGATGACGTCGCGGGCAGTGCCTAGACGCTGCCCCTGCGCGCTGACGTCCAGTTCTGTACACGACTTTCCGCGCCAGGAACGCAGAGCCATGCAAGAAGCTGACATAGGTGTCTGAAAAATACTAGGGCCCTAAAAGGGATGTCCTTAACCCTAGAAATCAGTTCGCAGAACGGGGAGGATGGGTGGGGCGGTAAGGAATCTGTCACTAACTACTGTCTCTTACAGATATATCGTTACACAAGTTAGTAACTTGTGCATCTGAAAGAGACACGTTAGTGACAGATTCCTTACCTTAGAATAGATACCCCAGCAATACCAACCCCGGTGGTGGGTCTGCGAACAAAGATCAGACGAGGAAGTCCCGGAGAACAGAACGGCCAAAGAAGCCGTCTTTTCGGACCTGGCTGTCAAGGCAGTAATGTTTGGTAAACGTGTGCAGCGAGGCCCACGTAGCTGCCTGACATATATCCTGTAACGGAACCCCGCGGCCTAAAGCCGTGGTAGCCGCCGTTGCCCTGGTGGAATGGGCACGCAGCCCAACAGGAGGCTCCTTCTTAGCCAGAGAATAGCAGGCTTTGATACACATGGTGACCCAGCGGGAGATGGTCCTTTTGTGTACCGCCCGACCTTTTTTGGCGCCCACGTAGCCAACAAAGAGCTGGTCATCCACCCGGAACTGTTGTGTGCGGTTGATGTAAAAAGAAAGCGCACGTTTTGGGTCCAGACGGTGGAGCCTCTCCTCCTCTCTGGAAGGATGCGGAAAGAAGGTGGGCAAAGTGATGGTCTGCCCAATGCACAAGTTACTAACTTGTGTAACGATATATCTGTAAGAGACAGTAGTTAGTGATAGATTCCTTACCTTAGAATATCCCCAGGCGTCAGGCTGGATCCGGAAAGTTTTGCGTAGCAGTACCCTTGCGCGTCGGTAGGCGGCGTCGTGCGGCTCCGCGTCCGTCGTCGGCGTCGTGATCGCCGGGATGACGTCGCGGGCAGTACTAGGCGCCGCCCCTGCGCGCTGAGCGTCAGTTCTGTACACGACTTTCCGCGCCAGGAACGCAGAGCCATGCAAGAAGCTGACACAGGTGTCTGAAAAATACTAGGGCCCTGAAAGGGATGTCCTTAACCCTAGAAATCAGTTCGCAGAACGGGGAGGATGGGTGGGCGGTAAGGAATCTATCACTAACTACTGTCTCTTACAGATATATCGTTACACAAGTTAGTAACTTGTGCATCTGAAAGAGACACGTTAGTGATAGATTCCTTACCTTAGAATAGATACCCCAGCAATACCAACCCCGGTGGTGGGTCTGCGAACAAAGATCAGACAAGGAAGTCCTGGAGGACAGAACGGCCAAAGAAGCCGTCCCTCCGGACCTGACTGTCAAGGCAGTAATGTTTAGTAAACGTGTGCAGCGAGGCCCACGTAGCCGCCTGACAGATAACCGGCAGCGGAACACCGCGGCCCAAGGCCGTGGTAGCAGCCGTTGCCCTGGTGGAATGGGCACGCAGCCCAACAGGAGGTTCCTTTTTAGCCAAAGAATAGCAGGTCTTGATGCACAAGGTAACCCAGCGGGAGATGGTCCTCTTGTGCACCGCCCGACCTTTTTTGGCGCCCACGTAGCCAACAAAGAGCTGGTCATCCACCCGGAAGTGTTTTGTGCGGTCAATATAGAAAGAGAGCGCACGTTTTGGGTCCAGACGGTGGAGCCTCTCTTCCTCTCTGGAAGGATGCGGAGGCGGAAAGAAGGTGGGCAAAGTGATGGTCTGCCCAATGTGGAAAGCAGTAACCACCTTTGGCAAGAAGGACGGACGCGTCCGAAGAACAACCTTGTCTGGATGAACAGACAGAAAGGGAGGTTTGCAAGATAGAGCCTGGAGCTCACTCACCCGCCGAGCGGAGGTGATGGCCACCAGAAAGGCTGTCTTCAGAGTCAGAAGACGAAGAGGACAGTTATGCAGAGAGCTCAAAGGGAGCGCACATTAAAAAGGTAAGAACCAAGTTCAAGTCCCACTGAGGCATTACAAACGGAACAGGAGGGAAGAGGTGAGTAATGCCTTTTAAGAACCTGTTAACAACAGGGGACTTGAAAAGGGAGGGCTGATCAGGGAGCCTGAGGAAGGCCGAGATAGCACAAAGATAACCCTTGACGGTACCCAGGGCAGAACCCTGTTGGGCCAGAGAGAGAAGGAACAGAAGGACCTCAGAAAGAGGGGCAGAAAGGGGATCCACAGCCTTTGCTGTGCACCATGCCACAAATTTGTTCCACCTGCAGGCGTATACCACCTTAGTGGAGGGACGCCTGGCTGCCAGAATCACATCACAAACTTCGGGAGGCAAGTCGAAAGGAATCAACTGCCGCCGCTCAATCTCCACGCAAGCAGGTGTAGACTGGACAGGTTCGGGTGGAGGACCGTCCCCTGCTGCTGCGACAGAAGATCCTCCCGAAGAGGCAGACGGATCGGGGGATCTATGCTCATATTGAGTAGCTCGGGATACCAAACTCGTCGAGCCCAGTCCGGAGCCACAAGAATGACTTGGGCCCGGTCGTGCCGAATCTTCTTCAACACTCTGGGTAGAAGTGGTATAGGCGGAAAGCGTACAACAGACCGCAACTCCACTCGCGACGAAAGCGTCGCCGGCGAGTGCCGCCTTGGAAATTCCAACGCGCAGAACTGATGACATTGCGCGTTCTCTTCGGTGGCGAATAGATCTAACCAAGGCTCTCCCCACTGTAGAAAGAGTCCTTGCGCCACTTCGGAGTGAAGACGCCATTCGTGATCCATCATGCACCTGCGGCTGGAGTTCGTCCGCCCTGGCGTTCAGAGAACCTGCCAGGTGTTGAACCATCAGGAACATGCCCTGATGTTCCAGCCATGTCCAGAGGCGCAGAGCCTCCTGACAAAGGGTCCAAGACCCCACCCCGCCCTGTTTGTTGCAGTACCACATGGCGGTGGTGTTGTCTGTGAACACCTGCACTACCTTCCCTTTGACAGAGGGAAGGAATGCCTTGAGTGCAAGCCGGATCGCCCGGAGCTCCAGAAGGTTGATATGGAGCCGGGACTCCGCCGGAGACCAGAGGCCTCTGATCTCCGCCTCTCCCATGTGACCGCCCCATCCCAGAAGGGACGCGCCCGTCACAACTGTATGCTCTGGCTGGGGAAGGGAGAGGGATCTGCCCATGACCCATTGCCGGTTCGAGAGCCACCACTGCAACTGTTTTGCAGTCCCCTCCGAGATCTGGACGTGATCGGACAGGTTGCCCTGGTGCTGCGCCCACTGGAACTTCAGGTCCCACTGCAGAGCCCGCATATGCCATCTGGCATGATTGACCAGCAGGATGCAGGAGGCCATGAGGCCCAGCAGCCTCAGGGTCATCCGTGCCGAAACCCAGGATAAAGGCCGAAAGATCGGAATCATAGCCTGAATATCCCGGACTCGCCGTTCGGGAGGATAGGCCCGAAACTGCGTGGTGTCCAGAACTGCTCCGATGAAAAGGAGCTGTGGAGAAGGAATTAGATGCGACTTCGGCACATTGATGGAGAACCCCAGCGAGTGCAGGAGTTCGGCCGTAGTCTGGAGGTGGGAGACGACTGCCTGGGACGAGCCCGCCTTCAGCAGCCAGTCGTCGAGGTAGGGGAAGACTGAAACCCCTGCCCGGCGCAGATGAGCTGCGACCACCGCCATCACTTTCGTGAACACCCGAGGGGCACTGGTAAGGCCAAAGGGAGCACGGTGAACTGAAAATGCTCGGGGCCTACCGTGAACCGAAGGTAACGCCGGTGGGCCGGCAGGACGAGGGATGTGGAAATACGCGTCCTGCAAGTCCCACGCTACCAACCAGTCTCCAGGGTCGAGGGCAGTGAAGACCTGAGCTAGGGTGAGCATCTTGAACTTCTCCTTCCGGAGGAAGCGATTGACGTTCCGGAGGTCCAAGATAGGACGCATGTCCTCCTTGTCCTTTTTGGGCACCAGAAAGTAGTGGGAGTAGCAACCACGCCCTACTTCTGGGGTCGGAACATGCTCGATGGCCCTCTTGGTCAAGAGGGCCGTGACTTCCTTCCGTAGAAGCACCAAGTGATCCCCTGACATGCGGTGGAATTGAGGTGGCATGGCTGGGGGGTGGTCTCGAAGGGGAGGGAGTAGCCCCTTCGGACAATGTCCAAGACCCACCTGTCCGAGGTGATGGTGCGCCAGTGGGGAAGGTGATGGCGGACCCTGCCCTCTACTGGCGTGCCGTGCACCTGAAAGGAGGGACTAGGAGGGCTTGGAGGCCGCGGACGGGTTGGAGGTGGTGGCCTGACCCGCACGCTGGTTGCCCGATCCGCCACGGCGGAATCCACGTCCTCGGCCACGCGAAGACGCCTGCTGCGCGGGCCGGTGGCTGGGCTGCTGACGTGAAGGGCGCCCTACCGTGGCCACGATAGGGGCGAAAAGCAGAAGGTAGCGGAGGGCGTGTAGCAGAAAGGCCCAGGGACTTTGCAGTAGCCCGTGAGTCCTTAAAGCGCTCCAACGCATGGTCTGCTTTGGACCCAAAAAGACCGACTCCATCAAAGGGCATGTCCATGAGAGTATTCTGGACATCCCCTGAAAAACCAGTGGTTCTCAGCCAGGCGTGGCGCCGGAGCGCCACCGTCGTTGCAATCGACCTGCCCAGCGAGTCGGCGGTGTCAAGGCCACAACGGATAGTGTATTTGGCCGCATCCCTTCCTTCCGCAATGGCGCGGGAAAGCAGTGCCTGGACCTCCTCAGGGCACTGGGGCAAAACATCCGCCACCGAATCCCACAGGGAGTGGGTATATCGGCCCAAAGACAAGCGGTGTTAACGGACCGCAAGCCAGCACTGGAGGAAGAAAAACCTTTCTTCCCAAACTGATCCAGGCGTTTGGATTCCCTATCCGGAGGAAGCGGTAGGGAAGGCGGTTTGGGAAGCGGAGGCTTGGACAACCAAGCTCTCAGGAGTGGGGTGGACAGAAAGAAACAGGGGGTCGCCCGGAGCGGGCGATGGCGTCGTGACACGTTCCGATCCACAGGAGCCCCTGTGTTGGGCTTGGACCAGGCGCCCAAAAGAACGTCAGTGAGGGCGTCGTTAAGCGGCAGCACAGTCTCCGCAGAGAGGCTGCCGGCTGAAGCACCTCTGTCAAGATGTTAGAGCTTGACCGTCAAAGTAGGGAGCTGGAGACGTAAGGCCCCAGCAGCCCTACGCAACACCGTACCAAGATTGGCCCCCTCCTCCGTAGCCACGGGAGGAGACAGCATGCCAGTGTCAGGAGAAGTATCCAGACCACTGGCCTCCCTAGACTCTCTGTCCAGTCCTCATCATACTGACAGTTGCGTGTCAGAGGGTCATCAGACCCCTCCCAGTCCTCCTGGTCCTCCTCTGGTTCAAAATAAGGAGGAGGAGGGACATTTGGGACCCAAGGTCCCATCGGCGCCGGAGCCGGCGTCGAGCGGCGTCGCTCCGGGTCCATGTCCGGGCCGGAAGGAACTGGGGACGACGCCGCCCGGAGCCCAGAGGCGGCGTCGAGAACTGGCACCCGGAGACATCGGCGCCGGCGGAGGTGTCGTGAGGTCTACCGGCGTCGATGGGGTTGTGGAGCCGGGATCGAGGCCGGGGCCGAAGCCGGGATCGAGGCTGGAGGCTCGGGCGACGCCGGGGCCGGAGCCGCCGGCGGCGCCGGAGCAACCCCATCAGGGCCCGCGGGGCCCGAAGAGGCGCACCGGAGGGGCCTGAAGGCCCGAAGAGGCGGGCCATGGCCGACAGGAACTCCTGTGCCTTGGCCGGATCCGCCCCGAACCCGGGAAGGGCGGGTATGACGGGGGCGACTCCACAGGCAAGTCCGGGGCCGCGGGGCGGGACGGTGCCGGGAGGAGCCTCAGCCGAGTCGCGAGACCGGCGAGGCGAAGTCCGAGAGCGGCGATGCTTCTTGGACTTCTTGTGCTTAGGCTTACCGGACGAAGAAGTCGGCGACCGGTGTGCACTCCGCGAGCGACCCCTGGACCTCTCACGCGACCGGGGCTTCCGCGGAGCCGAATGCCGGGCCTCGAGGAGCTTTCGAGGCCGCTCTCGCAAAGCTTTCGGGTTGAGGGCCTGGCATTCGGGACAAGACTTCGGTGTCGTGGCCTCGGCCGAGGCAGAAGAGACACTCCCAATGCGGGTCGGTGACGGACATCATCCGCGCACAGGCGCCGCATCGCTTGAAGCCGGGCATCCCTACGACACCTTAAAGTTGGAAAAACCAGTGAAAAATCACCAAAAAGTATGGTCAAAAATTGACCAGGGCACTGCTCTTCCCGGATCTGCGCTTGCTGGCGCGGAAAAAGAAGAACTGACGTCAGCGCGCAGGGGCGGCGCCTAAGTACTGCCCGCGGCGTCATCCCGGCGATCACGACGCCGGCGACGGACGCGGAGCCGCACGACGCCGCCTACCGACGCGCAAAGGGTACTGCTACGCAAAACTTTCCGGATCCAGCCTGACGCCTGGGGATATTCTAAGGTAAGGAATCTATCACTAACGTGTCTCTTTCAGATGTGGAAGGCAGTAACCACCTTTGGCAAGAAGGACGGACGTGTCCGAAGAACAACCTTGTCTGGATGAACAGACAGAAAGGGGGGTTTGCATGAAAGAGCCTGGAGCTCACTCACCCGGCGAGCGGAAGTGATGGCCACCAGAAAGGCTGTCTTCAGAGTAAGAAGACGAAGAGGACAGGTATGCAGAGGATCAAAGGGAGCGCACATTAAGAAAGTAAGAACTAAGTTCAAGTCCCACTGAGGCATTACAAACGGAACAGGAGGAAAGAGGTGTGTAATGCCTTTAAGAAACCTGTTAACCACAGGGGACTTGAAAAGGGAGGGCTGATCAGGAAGCCTGAGGAAGGCCGATATCGCACAAAGATAGCCCTTGATGGTACCCAGGGCAGAACACTGTTGGGCCAGAGAAAGAAGGAACAGAAGAACCTCAGAAAGAGGGGCAGAAGGGGATTCACAGCCTTTGCTGTGCACCATGCCACAAACTTGTTCCACCTGCAGGCGTATACCACCTTAGTGGAGGGACGCCTGGCTGCCAGAATCACATCACAAACTTCGGGAGGCAAGTCGAAAGGAATCAACTGCCGCCGCTCAATCTCCACGCAAGCAGGTGTAGACTGGACAGGTTCGGGTGGAGGACCGTCCCTGCTGCTAGGACAGGAGATCCTCCCGAAGAGGCAGACGGATCGGGGGATCGCGCTCATACTGAGTAGCTCGGGATACCAAACTCTTCGAGCCCAGTCCGGAGCCACAAGAATGACTTGGGCCCGGTCGCGCCGAATCTTCTTCAACACTCTGGGTAGAAGTGGTATAGGCGGAAAGGCATACAACAGACCGCAACTCCACTCGCCGACGAAAAGCGTCGCCGAGCGGAGTGCCGCCTTGGAAATTCCAACGCGCAGAACTGCTGACATTGTGCGTTCTCTTCGGTGGCGAACAGATCTAACCAAGGCTCTCCCCACTGCTGAAAGAGACCTTGAGCCACCTCCGAGTGAAGACGCCATTCGTGATCCATCATGCACCTGCGGCTGAGGTTCGTCCGCCCTGGCGTTCAGGGAACCTGCCAGGTGTTGAACCATCAGGAATATGCCCTGATGTTCCAGCCATGTCCAGAGGCGCAGAGCCTCCTGACATAGGGTCCACGACCCCACCCCGCCCTGTTTGTTGCAATACCACATGGCGGTGGTGTTGTCTGTGAACACCTGCACTACCGTCCCTTTGACAGAGGGAAGGAATGCCTTGAGTGCAAGTCGGATCGCCCGGAGCTCCAGAAGGTTGATATGGAGCCGGGACTCTGCCGGAGACCAGAGGCCTCTGATCTCCGCCTCTCCCATGTGACCGCCCCATCCCAGAAGGGACGCGTCCGTCACAACTGTGTGCTCTGGCTGGGGAAGGGAGAGGGATCTGCCCATGACCCATTGCCGGTTCGAGAGCCACCACTGCAACTGTTTTGCAGTCCCCTCCGAGATCTGGACGTGATCGGACAGGTTGCCCTGGTGCTGCGCCCACTGGAACTTCAGGTCCCACTGGAGAGCCCGCATATGCCATCTGGCATGATCGACCAGCAGGATGCAGGAGGCCATGAGGCCCAGCAGCCTCAGGGTCATCCGTGCCAAAACCCAGGATAAAGGCCGAAAGATCGGAATCATAGCCTGAATATCCCGGACTCGCCGTTCGGGAGGATAAACCCGAAACTGCGTCGTGTCCAGAACTGCTCCGATGAAAAGGAGCTGTGGAGAAGGAAGCAGGTGCGACTTCGGCACGTTGATGGAGAACCCCAGCGAGTGCAGGAGTTCGGCCGTTGTCTGGAGGTGGGAGACGACTGCCTGGGGCGAGCCCGCCTTCAGCAGCCAGTCGTCGAGGTAGGGGAAGACTGGAACCCCTGCCCGGCGCAGATGAGCTGCGACCACCGCCATCACTTTCGTGAACACCCGAGGGGCACTTGTAAGGCCAAAGGGAGCACGGTGAACTGAAAATGCTCGAGGCCTACCGTGAACCGCAGGTAACGCCGGTGGGCCGGCAGGACGAGGATGTGGAAATATGCGTCCTGCAAGTCCACGCTACCATCCAGTCTCCAGGGTCGAGAGCAGTCAAGACCTGAGCTAGGGTGAGCATCTTGAACTTGTCCTTCCGGAGGAAGCGATTGACGTTCCGGAGGTCCAAGATAGGACGCATGTCCTCCTTGTCCTTTCTGGGCACCAGAAAGTAGTGGGAGTAGCAACCACGTCCTACTTCTGGGGTCGGAACGCGCTCGATGGCCCTCTTGGCCAAGAGGGCCGCAACTTCCTTTTGAAGAAGCACCAAGTGATCCCCTGACATGCGGTGGAATTGAGGTGGTATGGCTGGGGGGATGGTCACGAAGGGGAGGGAGTAGCCCCTTCGGACAATGTCCAAGACCCACCTGTACGAGGTGATGGCACGCCAGTGGTGAAGGTGATGGCAGACCCTGCCCCCTACTGGCGTGCTGTGCACCTGAAAGGAAGGACTAGGAGGGCTTGGAGGCCGCGGACGAGCGGGGTTGGTGGCCTGACCCGCACGCTGGTTGCCTGACCCGCCACGGCGGGAGCCACGTCCTCGGCCACGCGAAGACGCTTGCTGCGCGGGCCGGTGGCTGGGCAGCGGGCGTGACTGGGCGCCCCTTCCGTAGCCACGAAAGGGGCGAAAAGCAGACTGTTGCTGAGGCGCACAGCAGAAAGGCCCAGGGACTTGGCTGTAGCCCGTGAGTCCTTAAAGCGCTCCAGCGCATGGTCTGCCTTCGTACCAAAAGACCGACTCCATCAAAGGGCATGTCCATAAGAGAGTTTTGGACATCGCCCGAGAAACCAGTGGTCCTCAGCCAGGCGTGACGGCGCAGCGCCACTGTCGTCGCAAGCGATCTGCCTAGCGAGTCGGCGGTATCAAGGCCACATCTGATGGTGTACTTTGCCGCATCTCTTCCCTCCGCAATGGTGCGGGAAAGCAGTGTCTGGACCTCCTCAGGACACTGGGGCAGAACTTGCGCCACCGAGTCCCACAAGGAGTGGGAATATCGGCCCAAGAGGCAAGTGGTGTTGACTGACCGCAAGCCAGCACTGGCGGAAGAAAAGACCTTCTTCCCAAATTGATCCAGGCGTTTGGATTCCCTATCCGGGGGAGCGGTAGGGGAAGGCGCTTTGGGAAGGAGAGGCTTGGACCACCAAGCTCTCAGGGGTGGGGTGTAGAGAGAGGAACGGGGGGTCGCCCGGAACAGGGCGATGGCGTCGGCCCACGTTCCTATCCACAGGAGCCCCTGTGGTGGGCTTGGACCAGGTGCCCAAAAGAACGTCTGAAAGCGCCTCGTTGAACGGCAGCAGTGGCTCCGAGGAGGTAGCCGCCGGCTGAAGCACTTCCGTCAGGATGTTAGTCCTGACAGCCACTGTAGGCAACTGGAGGTTTAAGGCCCCAGCTGCTCTACGCAACACCGTTGCAAAGTTTGCTCCCTCCTCCGTTGCCGAAGGATGGAGGAGACAGCATGCCAGAGTCAGGGGAGGTGTCCAGACCACTGGCATCCCCAAGTTCCTCAGCCCAGTCCTGATCAAACTCACACTGCTGTGTGAGAGGGTCATCAGACCCCTCCCAGTTATCTCCGTCCTCCAATTCAGGTTCAAAATAAGGAGGAGGGACATGTGGGACCCAAGGTCCCATCGGCGTCGGAGCCGGCGTCGGGCGACGCCGGTCCGACCCCGTGTCCGGATCCGGAGAGAACCGGGGTACGACGCCGGCCGGAGCCCCGGGCGGCGTCGGGAACGGCACCGGAGACATCGGCGCCGGCGGAGGTGTAGTTAGGTCAACCGGCGTCAATTGGGGTTGTGGCAGCACCGGAGCCGGGATCGAGGCCGGGGCCGGGACCGAGGCTGGTGTTACAGGCGGCGCCGGGACCGGAGTCGCCGGCGGCGCCGGGGAAACCCCATCAGGGCCCGCGGGGCCCGAAGGCGCACCGGGGGGACCTTGAGGCCCGAAGAGGCGGGCCATGGCCGACAGGAATTCCTGTATCTCGGCTGGAGTCGCCCCCAAACCCGGGAAGGACGGGTAATGCGGGGGCGGCTCCACAGGCACTCCCGGAGCCGCGGGGACGGTGCCGACAGGAGCCTCAGCCGAGTCGCGAGACCGGCGGCGAAGCCTTTGAGCGATGACGCTTCTTAGACTTTTATGCTTCGACTTACCGGAGGAGTGCGAAGACTTGGACCCCGACGACCGATGAGGACTCCGCGACCGGCCCCTCGACCTCTCACGTGACCGGGGCTTGGTGTGGCGCGGAGACGACTGCCGGACCTCGAGGAGCTTTCGAGACCGCTCTCGCAAAGCCTTCGGTTGCAAGGCCCGGCAGTCGGGGCACGACTTCGTGTCGTGGTCGCGGCCGAGGCAGTAGAGACACTCTAAGTGCGGGTCTGTGATCGACATCATGCGACCACAGGCGTCGCAGGGCTTGAAGCCGGGCATCTCTACCGACACCTTCGGAGTCGAGAGACTCGTTTAGAAAAAACAGTGAAAATCACCAAAAATTTAGTCAAAAAATGACCAGGGCACTGCTCTTCCCGGATCTGCGCTTACTGGCGCGGAAAAAGAAGAACTGACGTCAGCGCGCAGGGGCGGCGTCTAAGTACTGCCCGCGACGTCATCCCGGCGGTCCCGACGACGGACGCGGAGCCGCACGACGCCGCCTACCGACGCGCAAGGGTACTGCTACGCAAAAAACTTTCCGGATCCAGCCTGACGCCTGGGGATATTCTAAGGTAAGGAATCGGTCACTAACGTGTCTCTTTCAGATTGGGACTTTACGCGTGATTGACTCCTTGAAAGGGATCATGAACAGCCAGCAACTCGGAGTAGGAGCTGAATTTAGGTTTTGAACCAAGATCCTCTTCATATGTTGAGTGACACAGAGTTTCTCCTCTTGTTCCCAGATCTCCTTTGGGTGCATGAGGATACATTTATCGCATGACTTCAAGTCACGACTAAAGCCCAAGCACAAAAGACAAATGTTGTGCAGGTCCATGACCGATATCCGCTTCCGGCAGTCGTGGCACCACTTTAATCCTGTCAATGTCAGGGGAGGCATTGTCACTAGCACGTTGTCTGAGGTAAATTTTTAAGTCGTCGAAAGTTGGGAGCCGAACTCCGGATCCACGTTGAAGGACGCAGAGAGAAAGGAACTGATGTTAGCGTGTGGGGCGGTGCTTATATGTGGCTCTACTCCGTCACTTTCAGGGCAGTACGGAATCACTGCAGAGCCACCTATCGGCGCACTAAAGTATTGCTGTGTAAAATTCTACGGATCAAGTCTGGTGTCTGGGGATTTTGTTGCTGTGAGGAATTTGTGGTTTTAAGTATCCATCAGAATACCATGTTCCAAGCATTAAGGAATGAGGAACTTTTGTGCCACCCTGTCCAGGGTCAGCCATTGTAAGTAACTTAATAGTAATTACACTAAGGTAATGACAATAGCCAGCCCCTGACAGTGTAATTCAAAGAAACTGCAGCAGGGTAGCTTGTGTGTTGAATCTTGGATTGGTAGAAATTCCAACTCAGAAAACGAAGCACAGATATTTCCCCTGTTTTTTTCCAGTGGCAAAGTAGAACTGGACTTGATCAGCTTCTCTGTGGGCAGGGGGAAAAAAACAGCACAATTGCTTTTTGAAGCACCATGAGGGGCTGGGCAATGTAGTTATTGTGATGCTTAGTGCATTAAGGTAAATACATTGCCCAGCAACCCAGTGTACTTCAAAGCAACTTCACCAGAAGAGTAGTCTGTATGCAGCACCTTGCCTACAGGCTTTCCCTGGCAGGCAGGTACCACACTCAAACGCCCATGCACAGGAATTTCCTTTGAAGAGCACTGTCACCTAACCATTGGCAAGATGGCGCTCGAGTAAGTCCGTCACTCGAGCCGCTCCCGCAACCGGACCTCTAGCCCCCGAAATAGCAGATCAAAGCAGGAGCATACACTATGAAATTTACCTGAGCGCTAGGACCAGGGAGGTGGATTACTGCAGCCAGATTCGCGGGAGGATCTCTGGAGCAAGCTGTGCGAGGTGGTGCACGTTGATTCAGCTGTTGCTCCCGGCTGCTTCCGCTGCCTCGTCGAACCTGCGGCGCAGGCTGATTGTTCACAGACCTGCTGCTTTGCCCCCAGTTCCTCAGGGGGTCTGGTCACGGATGAAAATGACAGGACGTGGGATTATTCGGCCTCACAGCCTGCTGCCTCGGCGGAAAGAGTGGGCAAATATGGAGGAGATCTGGCAGGCTCTGCTATGGCAAACATCGGGGGCATCAGAGACTGGAAACCAGAGAGATCCCTCTCTCTTAATGGTCTTGCAATCTATTGAGAGTTTCCAGGAGGAGGTGAAAAGTGACAATCGCAGAGCTTGGCTTGCAGCTAAAAAACTGCAGGGTGCCGTTAGGAAAGTGGGCAGAACCTGCTCTGATATTGTCGAAAGAATAGCCGCCGTGGAGACTCGGACAGAGAGCCATGAAACAGAAGTTGTGGCCCTAAAAACGCAGGGTGTAGCTCATGAGGGGTTTGTCAAAGACATGATGTGGAAAATCGAAGATCAAGAAAACAGGCAACGTCGTTATAATCTACGCTTCCTGGGGGTCCCAGAAGGGGCTGAGAGGAATGATCCCAGAAAATATATGGTTTACCTTTTAAGAGGCGCCTTTCCCGAGTTAAACACTTGGTACTGGGATAAGGAAATCCAGCGGGCCCATAGGTTTCCTTTAATGTTGCCCAAACGTTCTCCTAAAACCCCAGATCGGCCACGGGCAATGCTGCTATATTATGGATTTTTTGTGCTACGGCAAGCCCTCTATGATTTGGCCCACCCCACGGCTAAAAAAGAGCATGACGGAGTGACTTTCTTCACTAGACCAGATTTTGCCCATGCTACCGTAGAATGGAGGTGGCGGTTTAGGCAGCTTTTTGCTCCATTTCAACAGCTGGGGACAGAAGTATATCTTCAGCATCCAGCTCGACTGAAGATTGTCTTTAGGGGGAAACACGCAGCTTTATCTCAGAAACTCATGCTCAAATTTATTTAAAGGATATTACTGGCAGACCTGAGAATGGGGTCTGATGGATCACATTATGCCATAATATGTTATAATATGTTACATGACTATGGTGCAATTACTTTTTTTGTGTTCACTTTGATGGGCGGTAATTTAGTAATTGATTAGTCTTATTTTTGGGGCGGTAGGAGGGAAGTGTAGGGGAAGTGGTGGGGATGGGATTGCTTCGGATGACATCATCCTGGCTCTGGTTGAGCCCGGTTGCCTTAGTTATTGGTGGTGGGTGGGTCAACTCGGAGAAGACGGAAGTCCTCGTCGGCATGGGACAACACCTGGTGGCCTACGGCCCTTGGCAGGCCCCCCACAGCCACGAACCACGCCTGAAACCTCGGCATCGTACTCGACTCCTCCCTCTCCATGACACGACAGGTCAACGCCGTCGTCTCCAGCTGTTTCAACACCCTCCGAATCCTCTGAAGACCTTCAAGTGGATCCCCCCCGAATCAAGGAAGGCCGTCACCCACGCACTCATAACCAGCAGACTGGACTATGGAAACGCCCTCTACGCCGGGATCAACAAGTCTCTACTCCGCAAGCTCCAGACCATACAGAACACCGCAGCCAGACTCGTCCTCGGCATTCCTCGACACAAACGCACCACCCGCCACCTACGGAACCTCCACTGGCTCCCCGTTGAGAAGAGAGTCACTTTCAAGATACTCACCCACGCCTACAAATGCCTCCACAACACCGGACCCCCATACCTCAACGAAAGAATCTCCTTCCACGTACCCAAGAGAAACCTCCGATCCGCCGACCTCGCCAAAACCCTGCGCATCCCCAGAGCCAGAACAGGTGGAAGAACCTTCTCCTACATCACAGCCAAGACCTGGAACGAGCTCCCGCTCAACATCAGACGCGCCCCCTCCCTGAACATCTTCAGGAAGACGCTCAAGACCTGGCTTTTCGACTGATAGGGATCGGCTCAACGCCCCGCCTCCCAGCGCCATGAGACCCTCACGGGTGAGTAGCGCGCTTACAATTCCCATGATTGATTGATTGGGTGGGGGACGGTGGGGCCAAGGGGTGAGTGGGGTTGCAGGCTGGTGGGAGAGGTTTATTATACCATTTCCCCCCCCCCCCCCATTTCGCTTTCCTCTTTTTCTTGCAGAACTTATGGTCCAAGAAAACACTAGGATCCCCTTTTTTTAAAGGGATGGGTAAATTATGCATAGCCACTATTAATATCAGTGGCCTTAATGACCCCAAAACAAGGCGGAACACTGCAGCAGGATTACGACTGTTAAATGCTGACATTGTGTGTATCCAGGAGAATCATAGAGAAGGTGCCCAACTATATCTTATGAATTCATTGGGATATAAGCTGGTTGGGGAACAACTCAGAACACCCGGACACGAGGGGTGGCTATCCTGGCACGCAATACTAATTTACAATTCACTCGTATGTTAGCCGATAAATTCGGTCGATGGGTCATAACTCAATGTTTGTTATGCACTGGAGAAACTTTTAATATATGTTCAATCTATGGCAGCATTTTGGATGATCCAGGAGTATTTGAGCAGATGACCAGAGAACTTGCAGCTTGGCCTCTCCCAGTTGTTCTTCGTGGGGATTTTAATATTAATATACCAGCGAGCAGGGCGTTGAGCTCAGAAGTAGATTGGATATATACCAGGAGGAAACCAAAGGTGTTTCGTGCCCTGAGGGCGTAATGTAAGGACCATGGGCTAAGTGATGTATGGAACTGGCAAAAGCCATTGGACCCTGGATATACTTTTTTTTCTATACCACATAATGTTCATGCCCGATTGGATTATGTGCTTGTCTCCTATTCTATGCTTCATGAGTGTTCAATAGAGAAAGCTCCGCGTATACTTTCAGACCATAATCCTTTAGTGGTTGAGATTAAAAGGGAAGGTTTTAAGACCAAGGACAAATCCTGGAGTTTTGAGCGAGCTTTTTTAATTAATGAGAAATATTGTAACTACATGCGGAGATGGATCCCAATTTTCTTAAAAGATAATTTAGGAAGTGCAGAAATAGATATTGTTTGGGATACATTGAAAGCTGGCATACGTGGGGAAACTCTTAGATTTTCTTTGAACCTTAATAAGAAAAGCCGACAGCTAGTATGCGATCTGCAAGCTGGGTTGGTTCAAGCAGAAGAGGATATAGTTAAGGCTCTACAACAGGGGGGAGATCTGGAGGAAGCCCAGGCAAAGGTGGCACTGTCTAAATCCTCTATTTTTGGAATTATAGCCAAAAGGGCTGCCGATAAACTCACTGTCTGGAAAGAGATATCATATGAATGCAGTGAGCAGACCGGACACCATTTGGCTATGCGAGCTAGGCAAAGGAGCACGCAAAATCTAATCCGTGAGCTTCGGGACCCAAATATGGGGCTAACCACAGATTCAGATAATATCAGACAGTCATTCCATCAATATTATCAAAACCTGTATCGGGATGATTTAAAGGGGGACCTTAGAGAGATTAAAGATTATTTGGATTCAACCCCTGGTAAACAGTTTTCTTTAGAAGAACCGCAACAGTTAGAAGATCCCCCACAATGGATAGAAATTTTATTAAGCATGAACAGTCTCCCTAGTGGCAAAGCTACTGGCATGGATAGTATACCGGCTGAATTTTACAGGACATTTGCTCAACAACTTAAAGAGTGCATGACTCAATTGTTCGTCCATGTGTTTAAGGGAGGCAGGCCTCCAAGTTCCTGGTCCTCCCCAAAAATTGTGATATTTCTTAAAAAAAATAAACCAATAGTGGAACTTAGCTCATATTGTCCGATCACTTTGATAAATAGTGATTGTAAAATGTAATCTAAAATCCGGGCCTCTCGCCTAGCGCCAATTGTTCATAAGGTAGTTTCAACCCAACAGCATGGATTTATTCTAGGAAGTTGGAGAATAGATCACATATGGAAGGTGATTTCACTTTTGGACGCTACGGCAATAGCTAAGGATCCGATGGCATTAGCTCTGCTTGATGCGAAAAAAGCCTTCTCTTGGCAATTTCTATGGGAAGCCCTGTCAAGGGTGGGAATTAAGGAGGGCTTTTTGCAGACAATCAAAATGCTATATTACCAACCAATGGCTAGGGTCTTTGTGAATGGGGCATTGTCCGACCCTTTTTTAATAACTAGAGGGACTCGACAAGGATGCCCGAGTTCCCCTCTGCTGTTTGCTATATATATTGACCCTCTCATACGCAGATTGGAAAAAAACAGGGCTATTTTACTAATTCAAACACAAGGATGGAAGACAAAGGTATTGGCTTATGCCGATGATATCGTCCTTGTGACCACTGATCCTTTGAATGCTCTCAAGGAAGTAGAAGAGGAAGCAGAGAGGTTTGGGAAACTCTCTGGTTATGCCATTAATCGACACAAAACGCACGTGGTGGTTAACGGAAATATAACTATACAGGACGATAGAGTGGTAAAAGATTCAACCTACTTGGGAGTTAACATCTCTGCAAACGTAGATAATATAGTTAGGGAAAATGTAGAACCCCTTTTAAGTAAAACCAAACAGGATCTGCTCAGATTGAATAATCTTCATCTATCAATTGTTGGTAGGTGTAATATTGTCAAAATGCTTTTTCCCCCCAAGATTTTGTACCTTTTTCGGGCAATCCCATTAGAGTTTTCAGCCTACTGGCTTAAGAGAGCTCTGTTCTATAGGTTTGTTTGGGCTTACGCTAAACCAAAAAGAGCTTTTAAATTCCTTACACTGCCAAGGGAGAGAGGGGGGTGGGCTTTGCCCAATTTAAGACTTTATTACTGGGCCACCTCCCTATTGAATAGTTTAGTTTTGTTACAAGAGGTTCCTTCCTCTTTTGAACTCATAAGGGGGAAAGATGCATGGGGATGCCCGTGGCGATATTTAAATGATAACTACTACAAGAAAGTTCGCTTTAAGACACTATATGGGATTTATTTTTCAAATATGGAGAACAGCTCGGAGGTTAATTGGAATAGGTAAGCTTAATTTCTATACGCCTCTGGCAAATAATCCAAATCTATCCGGGATCTTTGGGGGATCAACCTACTAAAAGATGGGTGGCGCTCGGTCTGGCTAGACTGGGGTCTTTCTTTTCACCAGGGGGCTTTGCCTCCTTTGATGATCTTAAGAATATTTTTGGGTTGGGAGGATTTTTTTAAATACCTTCAAATCAGGGATTTTTTATCCAATAAAGGAAGTGGAGCAATTGGATTTTTTAAAAATGTCATAGTTGACAATCTGGTAGAGAACAGGGATTTGTCAATACGGGTCATCTATAATTTCCTTAACTCATTGATGAAAGACGATCTGGAGAAATGGTCACTGAAATGGAAAGAAAGTCGGTATATGTTCCACCAGTCTTATAGGATGGCACAGAATGTTTTAATACCCGCTCAATTGCAAGCACAATATTATAAGACCTGTTTTTCCCTTTAATATACCCCATATAAGATTGCTAAATGGGGGAAGAGCAAGGGGACATATTGTCCTCGTTGTGCATTGTATCAGGCAGACCTCATCCATATTTTTGCTTCATGCTGTATGCTTTTAAATGTGAAATGAGATATCACCAAATTTTTTAATGAAACATTAGGACTGGAATGCACCCTTTCTCCAGGTCTGATTTTGTAAGGTGTGGCAGATGAGGGGGTGGAGATTGCTGGGCAAGATCTAATTCTTATTGGTATGGCTGTTTTGCGGCTGTGCATTGCGTCTGCATGCCTGGATTCCAACCCTCTGGGATTTCAGCAGTGGCTAGCCTGGTTCTTAGCAGCCTATAATTTAGAGAAGGCTGTCTATGCGAAAAAGGGGGCTTGTGCTCAAATGAAAGGCTTGAGAATTTGGGCGCTACTGACAGAATGGGTAGAGAGGAGTTGTCAATCAGGAAAAGCCAGATAGTATTATCAACATACTGCTGCTATGGCACACTGCACTTTACAGATATCTGGAGATTTTATGGGGGAATATATATATATATATATGGTTGCTGGATATTTAGATCTATATTTATATATGAGAAAGGGGTTTTTATGGAAATGTTCATTGTTTTAACACAAATTTTATTCATTTTTCAGTTGATACATAAACATTTTACATACGCTAGTGGTTACATCGGCTAATTGTTTCTCACACGGACAGGAGTTGCAAGAATTGGCACAAGTGCATGTTTAACAGACTTAATCATTACAGTTGAATTTTCACATTCGTGTGTGGTATGAACAGTTTGCATATCGGAATCCAAACATACTTTTTAGGTGAGTAAGTTTTAGAACTCCAACTTTCCCCCCCACAAACCCCCCTCCCACAAAATATACTTCCTTACCAAGAAAAAGAAAACATTAAAACAAAGCTGCTATGGTCTGGGTGTCTGTGTCCTGGTATACATCCTCACAGGGTGATCAGGCCGGAGCAGTAGGAGTAGAGGGGGGGGGGGGGAGGGAAGAGGATCCGTGTCAGAGGGGAGGGGGTACATAATCAGTTCAATACATAGTGCTTAACTTTACACTGGTTCCCGGGCAATTAGGCACAGGCGGACAACACCAAGGGGAGGGTGGGTGGGGGGGCAGCATTTGCTCAATCTTCGGGATCGGTTGCGGTATGTGCATTGAAATGTTCTAACATTTGGGCCCATTCCATTGAAATCGGCTTTTTCCTCAGTACCCTATACTCTTAGCGCTGCAGCGCCTCTCTCTCAGCAGTAGCCCATTTAATAACTTCTTCCCTCCACTTCCCCTCACGCGGTGCCGCGCGTGATTTCCAGCGCTGAGTGATTAGTCTCTTAGCTAGCATCTAGGAGAGCCCCGTAAAGCGGCAAAGTACATCCGCCTTCTTGGGGAGGGGGGAAAGACCCAAAAGACAGGCCTCAATAGTAGCCAAATTGGTGCGTTCAGTAACTTGTGTGAGGCCCTGCGTGACTTCCGTCCAAAAACCCTTCAGGGAGGGACAAGCCCATATCATGTGGATAAAATCAGCATTCGGGCGGCAACACCTAGGACAATCCGAAGAGGCAGTCGGATACATGCGTCGTATCGTCTGGGGTGTGAGGTAAGCCCTATGTAGTATTAGCAATTGTTTAGCCTTAAGTCGGACATTACGGGAGACGCGTCTGGGGTGTTCTAGGATCTGCCCCCATTCTCTGTCAGTGAATTCCCTGGCTATCGCAGTTTCCCACTTCTGGCGATGGGACAATAATGGAATGCCCATATTTAGACGTAATCCGCGGCATAACCAGATGGCACTCATGGCCCATTATGTGTAGTGCTTGCAAAGGTTGGAAGGTAGGGGGTTCCCTCTGATCCACCAACCAGTGCCGGCGTATGTAATGTGTGATTGCAGCGTTAGTTAAGAACAGTGTGTTTGGGACAGCATTAGTTTGTGTAAATTCATCATGGGGCATTAAATTCCCGTCTAGGAATAAATCACCCACTGTCTCAACTCCGGCCTCCACCCACCTCCGCAACCTAGTGGTCGATAGTACTTCGCTCAAGGTTGGTAAGCCACACAGCGGAACATTTTAGGCATATGGTTTGGGCGTTTTGGCATATTTCAGCGCCAGTTTCCAGTAATGGAGTGCTATATGGAGAAGGAAGGGTGGGTCCTTTACCCGTCCTGCACCAGGACATAGCAGTGTCTGTAATGACCCAAGTTTTAACTGCTCAGGAGAGTAACCTATTTCGAATATGTTATGGCCGGCCAGCCAGTATGCTAACCATTGCAATTGCCCGGCTATGCAGTAGGCTTTAAAATCTGGTGCTCCCATGCCCCCGTCGGTGCTTGGTAATTGCATTTTGGCCAGGGCCAATCTATGTCGGCCCAGTCCCCATAGCAATGAAGTCAGCAATGTGTCGAGTGCTTTGTCAGCAATGTGTCGAGTGCTTTGTAGATCCATGCTGGAAGGGTTACAGGGAGGTTCACAAATTGGTATAAGAGTCTGGGAAGCATGACCGTTTTAGAAACAGCCAGTCTACCAGCTGTCGTAAGTGGCAAGGTGTTCCAGAACGCCACTTGAGATTTTAGGGAATTTAGCGTTCGAATCACATTTCCATCTATGGTATCCGAGGTGGTCCTGTAAATATGGATGCCCAAATATTTAAACGTGATTGGTTCTAACTTAACTGCAGCGGACCAAACTGTAGAGTAGGTGAAGTGTATGTGTCATAAAAAGAGTACGCCACTGATTTTGAGGCGTTGAGATGTAGGCCAGATATTTCCCCAAATTGCCTGAACAAAGGCTATGGGTATCATGTCCACAGGCATGTCTTTAAAATACAACAGCATATCGTCGGCATACAGCGACACGGAGTGGTTTACTGAGTCAACTGGGATGCCATATGTTGTCATAGCGCGGCGTAACTGTTGCGCCAGGGGCTCTAAGGCTAGCACGAAAAATAAGGGCGAAAGGGGGCAGCCTTGACGCGTGCCACGAAAAATATGATATGCGGGGGAAATGTTGATTCCAGTTTTTGCTCGTGCTGTAGGTCTGGAGTAAAGTAACTCCACCCATCTGCAAAATTCTGGAGCGATCCCAAATTTGGCTGACGCAGCCAGCACGGATGGCCAACTCAGAGAGTCAAATGCTTGGCGAATATCCAATGAAAGAGCCCGCTCGGGGAAAATGGACCTGAGCTGTATGTAACAGGGCATAAAAACGGCAGATGTTTAAGGAGGTGCTACGCTCTGGTATGAAACCAAATTGGTCTGTGTGAATCAATTTAGGGAGTAGGGGGGAGTAGCCTCGATGCCAGGACTTTACTAAGAATTTTATATTCTGTATTAAGAATCGAGAGTGGTCTGTAGGATGCAAGGTCTGTTGGGGGCTTATCAGGTTTTAATAAGGAAGTCACTATTGCCTCCCTGGTCGTGGGGGGCAGGGCTCCTTCTGTTAGCGAAGTAGTGTACAGCTGTAATAGTTTGGGGACTAAAGGTGACGCAAAGGTGGAATAAAACTCGACAGGAAGCCCATCCGAGCCCGGAGTTTTGTTACGAGCGAGTCCCTTTATTGCGCCGCGGATCTCAGTGGCGGACAGTGGAGCTGCCAAATCTTCGATATTAGTGACAGTGGGAGCTTTATGGACCCTAGGAATGTTGTGGTAGATTCTGATGTGTCGAGGGAGGGAGCAGAATAGAATCTGCGTAATAGTCGTGAAATGCCCTATTAATTTCCACCTGGGTCGTGACCAATGTATGGTGACTATCATGGACCGCCAGAACAGGTGTAGGGGAGGGTTGTGGCCTAATCAGTCAGGCTAGCAATGTGCTGGACCTGGCTGCTTCTGCGTAGAGTATACGCATTCAAATCAATCACCCGCAGTCGTTCTAATAGCTCTGCATATTTTATCCTAGCTTCTTGAAGTTCCTCCACTCCTTCTACACCCGTCTGGGCTGCCACCTCCAGCGTGATGTCACGAGCTACCTCTCGCCTGGCCCCCACCAGTGTCCCCATAGAGACTTCCTGAATGGCCACCTTGAAGGCTTCTCACTCTACAGATCTAGTTGTGGCCGTGCCCTCATTATCTGTGAAGTATGTAGTGAGGGTGTGTGCTAATGCATTCCTAAACACTCGGTCCTCTAGCTGCAAGGGTTGGAGTTGCCATGTTGGAATTGGCGTGGGGGTTTGGCCCCAGTTAAGCAACAGCTCCAATAAATTATGGTCCGAAATAGTTTTCCCCCCCCGATAGGTGCTTTGTGTAACAAATGGGAAGAGGTCTGGTGTGCAAAGGAAGTGGTCAAGGCGGGTATGGAGGCAGTGTGGGTGGGAATAGAAGGAGTATTCCAGCATACCGACATGTTGCAATCTCCATACATCCAGCAGGCCCCAACCTTTAGCCCATTTAGCCAAGTTAGTATCCTGCGTTATAGCGGCTACTTTCAACAAGGGAGGGTGAGATCGGTCCAAGTGCATGTCCAATACCGCATTAAAGTCCCCCCGAACACCCACGGATATTGCTTCCAGTCCGCAAGGGCTCGCGACAAGCGGGAGAGAAAGGCATCTTGGTCAGTATTGGGTGCATAAACAGATCCCAACACCACCTGCGTACCATCCAGCATCCCCTGCAATAGTACATACCTACCCTGGTCGTCTATCCTACTCTCTTTTAGAGAAAAAGGAACCTCCGCCCATAACCAGATCGCGGCTCCCCTCGAGAAGGCGGAGTAAGCAGTAGCATACAGCTGGCCCCTCCATCGTCTCTGCACTTTATTGATCTCAGAGGCAACCAAGTGCATCTCCTGTAAGTATACTATTTGGGCACGACGACGATGTAATTGAGCCACAATTCTATGCCTCTTGTGGATCGAACCCATGCCCCGTATATTCCAGGAGATGATAGTGTATGATTTAGCTACTGACCGCACAAAGGATACAGGAACAACGTTGGCCCACACCCCCCAGGATGTAAGCAAACAGACTAGCGGCAGTGCAAATAAGGGAACATAAACCCAATACTGGGTCAAACGACTAAACTTCGATCGACCAAACGGTGTATAAAACAGAAACATAATACACTATGTGAAAACAATGGCTTCTTGCTTGTGGGGTAGGCTGCTTACGTGGTATACGTGTATACCAGTCACAAAGGGGTGGATTACCCCAGGACAGGCCGGGCCAAGGGACAATACCAGTTGAGCTTACCATGCTACCTCTAGATGAGTACTCCATTCATGAAGTATTATGCACCAGCCGGTGCTTGGAACTTAACACTAAATTAAATTTGCCTACCGAGGCGCGGACAATTTACCTTGATGGCGAGGCGCCCCCTTCGTATTGCACTTACAGCACCATCAGCCCAATGGGTCATTACTGAGCTGCGTGGACACAATGAAACAATGCTATGCTACCCCCCCCCCCACAAGGACACCTCCACCGATCGACTGGTAGGTCGGCGGGGGGTACGTAGTGCAGATGCTGAACGGAGGGCCTCACGTCTGCCCTCCAACACCATCCAACGAGAAGGGGGACTAGTCACTGTGCTCTGTGTCATAAGTCCTTTCCTCCGTCTTCGTGGAGGAAGCTGTGATTTCCGTTGAGATGTGTCAGGTCGCGCAGTGCTCATGGTGTCAGGGAAATTCCTGTCCAGGCAGTCCCACGCACTCTCCGGCGTGTCGAAAAAGAGGGAGCATTGGTTGTGGATAATCTTCAGTTTGGCCGGGAATAACAGAGCAAACGTGAGGCCCGCAGCACGGACACGGGCCTTGACCTCCATAAACGAGAAACACTTACATTGGACTGCTAAGGTGTAATCCGGGAAGATGGAGATTTTTGCATTGTCAAATTGTATTGGGCCGTTGTCTCGGGCTGCTTGCAACACATGATCTCGGTCCCTATAATTCAAAATCCTGGCCAGTATCGGTCGTGGGTTCGCGCCAGGTATGGGTTTTCGCGTGGGGACTCGATGGGCCCGCTCCACCGTGAAGAGCGCAGATAGACCTGTGGGGGCGACACTGGTTTTGAGCCATTCCCCAATAAATGTTGTGGGGTGTGGGCCTTCTGATCCCTCAGGGAACCCAACTATTCTAAGGTTGTTGCGTTGGGCCCGTCCTTCCGCATCATCGGCACGAGCCTGTAAGGATTCGATTTGTTGGCGCATGTGCTGTATTTGCACATCATGTTCTTTCACCTGCGGTACCATAGTTGTCAATGACTGCTCAGATATTTTAACTTTTTCTGCAAGTTTTCTGTGATCGTCTTTAAGCAGGTTAAGCTCTTCTGAGATTGTGCCCAGCTGCTGTGCAATTGCAGATCTGGAGTCCCGAATTTCCTGCAATATGTCCAGTTTATCAGCATGAGGGGGATTTGTGGCCCCATCCTCCACCAGCCGAGAGCGCACCGACGAGCTCTCCGAGGGCGGAGAGCACGACCCAGCCCTGCTGGTCCCTACCGCTGTCTTTGTCTTTCCTCTGCCCATTGTCGCTGGTACTGCTAGGGGTTTGGTTAGCCTCGTATCTGTGGCCTCCGCGTGATGTAGCACGTCCAGGAAAGTGGCACCAGTCTTGTGATGGGCCGCAGGGGGGGCCGCCATTTAAAGGTGTAACACTGTGCGGGAGCCTTAAATCGCAATCGTGCTCAGCCCCTAGGTCGGGTCAAAGCAATCGGAGACTGGTGAGGCAGAAATTCGCAGCCGGGTTGTGGGGCAAGGGGGGCAAGAGAGGTCTCTAATACTCCTTGGGGCCCCCACTCCTGCCGCGGTCAGGCCACGAGGATCTGTCCCAGCCATTAAGATGCAGAGGGGGAGGGGGTCCAAACACTCCCAAGGGCCCCCACTCTCGGCACGGTCCGCCCACGACAATCACTTCCAGTCACTGAAAGGCAGAGGGGTTCCAACAACACTCCCAGACATCACGGGCCTTCCAACGTGCAGAGCGGGCCCAATACACACAACCAGTCCAGGTAGGCCGATATCCGGGGTCTCGCGTGATCAGGCACGCCGCACCAGGTGGCCCCGGCCCAGCGAGAGCTCCCAGGCAAGTCCGCTGCATCGGGGCCCGCTCCCGCTGTTACAGGCTCACTCCGGTGCGGGCAGCTCAGGGCCCCGGGTCTTCAACAGCGCGGGGGGAGGGGCGCAGGCCTCACCAGCGCCCCTCCTCCGGTACGGACTGAGGCCCACGCCGCCTCCTGGGGCCAAGAACCGTAGCCGGGGGGAAGGGGGGGGAGGTCTAACATATTCTTCGGGGCCTGCTGCCCCTGCCGCAACAGGCCCCGGCGATCACCCCCGGCAATTGGAAAGGAGGGGGGTCCGGTCGGCTCCCCCAGTCAGCCCGGAGCTTCTGGCAGCCTTCCTGGGGCAGTGCCCGTACCTGTCTAGCCAGGCCCGCATCCAGGGCCTCGTGGAGTTGCAGGCCTCACCAGTGCTCCGCCTCCGGTCCACGCCGCCTCTTGGGGCCAGAATCGACAGCCGGGAAAGGGGGGGGGGGGGAGTTCGGAATACTCTTCGGGGGCCGCTACCCCTGCTGCAATCGGCCACATCGATCCCCCCGGCAGTTGGGAAGAAGAGGGGGGGGTCTGGTCGCCGCCCCCAGGCAGTCTGCAGCCACCAGCAGTCCTTGCGGGGGCAGTGTCCACACTCATCCAGCTAGGCCCGCATCCGGGGCCTCGCGTGCATAAGCATGATGCTCCGGTCGATATCAGTCCAGCAATGGGTCCCAGGCGATGCTGCCGCCTCAAGGCCCACCTCGATCGTCTGAGGCCCGCCCCGCCAGGGATGGCTCCGGATCATGGATTGCCCCCGGCAATGCTCAGCTCCGCACCTCCCGGCCACACTTCACAGGCCTGGGATTCCGCTACTACTCAGCATCCCCGCTGGCAGTCGAGGCAGCTAGATTCAGAGGTAATTTCACGGATTAGGCGTCCCGGGCCCGGAGCACGTCGCTTATGCGACCACCATCTTGGGCTGCTAGCAACGCCCGCTATTTATGAAAATGTTCATATGAGCCTTAAGAATGAATTACATATTTGTTGTAGTAGGGAGTTTAAAAATGATAAAACGCACAATGCTATAGGGATGATTCTGTTTCTATCTGTTTTTCTTATCATAATTTTGTTTCTTATTGTTGAATCTTCTTGTGTATTTATGTATATATTAATGATATAATGTGCAATAAAAAAGTATTTAATTTTTTTTTTAAAAAGAAGAAGAGCACTGTCACCAGTTGGCCACTTTAATTACCATGAAGTTTATTACTATGACCGTCCCCAGACAATGCCTGGAATGAAGAATTCTCGTTCTGCAAGGAATTTCTCCTGTATTTCCCACTTTTTGAAGTCTGCAGGAGGCAGATGCAGAATCGGCACAACTCCCCGTAATTTTGCATCCACTCATCACCAATGGGGAAAAAGCCAATTTTGACCACCAGTAGTTGCACCTCCCTGACATGAGTACCCTGCAGGCAGGGGCTGCACTCAGATTTCCCTGCTGGGGATGCTGATTTGAAGTGCACTGTCAGGTGTCCGGGCAATGTAGTTACCTTAATGCAAGTGCATTAAGGTAAATAAATTGCCCAGCTCTTCACACTGCTTCAAAATGCAACTGTGCTTTTATATTGCCCACTGAGCACAGGATCAGCCCCAATTACACTTTGCGGGCAGAAAAATACAGGCGAAATTCCAACATTTCACTTATTGGGCAGGAATTACTCCAACCCCTAGTCTCGTACTAAAAATACAAAGCGAGAAAAATGAAGTCAAGGAGATAACAGCATACTTAGCAGAATAGATGCGTCTTGAGAGTATTCTTAAAATCAGTACGATCAATAACAGATTTAAACGTATAAGGAGTTCATTCTACAGTTTAGGACCGAGCATGGAGAAAACTCTCCCTCCCATTCTGGATTTTCTCACACTTTGTGCAATACAACGTAGCTGGGTTTTCAACAGAGGACCCTTGATGGCTTATTATTCATAAAACGATGGGTAAGTGGTGATTTCTCAAGGCCATAAAACACCTTATGCAAGAGGCACTGGGTCTTAAAAACCATCCTCTGTATGACAGGAAGTCAATGCAGAGCAATTCGAGTCATGGTCATTCCGGCTGGATTCCTATGGGCTCCAGGAGCCTGCCGGCCAGTCGGAGACCGCAACATAATCCCATACGATGAGGTTTCAGCCATCGGGATTATGATGACGGTTTCCAAAAGGCTTTCCATGCCGGGCTTTCGGACATGGAAAACCTGTCGGAAAGCGACTTTGGGGGCCCCTAGCAGGGCCCCCTTCTCCCTGCGGCCTCCAGTTGGGGGCTGAGGGAGCACTGAAAATCCCTGCACTGTGTGGCAGGCACCGTGAGGTGCCTGCCATACAGTGCAGGGATTTGCACAAACTCCTATTTCTCTATGGGAGCTTGTGCTACGGCCGGTTTACCGCCGCAGTACAAGCTCCCATAGAGAAATGGGATATGCGACTGCATCGGAATTGCGGTGTCGGACCGCCGACCGGAGGTGGGATGGTCCCGAGACCGCGACGGTGTCGGTCAGAGGCAACTCTGACCGACATCGTAATAGAGCCTTAAATGCATAGCAACATTTAGAATTCTCTGTAGCTGTAAAAAATGGGAAGTCCGAGAGCAGTATATAGTGCAAGTTGCAATAGGATAGCCCAGACATTATGCAACCTGACCCCACTAGCATATGATACTGTCTGCCTGGCCGAAAGCCAAGGAGCCAGGGATCCAATGAGATTGACTCCTCCAGATTGGAGCCCAGTTGCTTCCCTACTACAAGCTCTAGGATTCTGCTCTGTGCAGGAAGCAGGGTAATGGGTGTATAGTTCTTGACCATTCCTCAGTCTAGGATACATTTTTCAGCAAGGGCATAAGAGTGTACTTTTTCTGTTCTTCTAGAATCAGCCCAGTTGAAAGAGAAATTGATGATATTGGATAGTGGTGATCAAAATATCATTTGCATTGTTTGTCAGGACATGCACAGCGATATCTACTTTTACACTGTCTAATTGAGGAAAAATTCTCCACACATCATTAACTTCACAAGTTTATTTATTTGAAGTTGTGCTAATTTAATAGGCTTTTTAATGTTTTTAATGTTTTAATGGATGAACATGGAGAATGATAATAATTTTATCTTATTTGTGGACTTTTAATATATTTTGTATTATTAATGTCTTATCTGTTTTATGTCTTTTATGGCATTATGTCGAAATAAAGATTGTATAACGGTAACCGTAGAAGAGGCCAAAAATACGCATGTACAAATGAGACCGGACAAAGGTCATCCGGAAGCAAGATATGGATGCCTCAGTTGTGGTTCAACTTCTTCCTAGCTAGCCAAGGTAAGAGAAGTCCAGATACCTGGTGGTGAATTAAACTCTACCAGGGCCAAATCTTCCTTCTGACAAGATGGCAAATATTTTATGACTGTGTAAATATTTTGTCAGTAAAGGCGTTTGCTAATTTATCACAGAATTCTCCTGAGGCCTGTTAAGGAGGTGAATTATGTGCGAAAGAATAAATTTAGTGGAATTTTCCGAACCTAAAAAAGGATTGCAAAGATAGGAGGAGTTAGCTGCAAAAAGTTGCCTTTTGCATAGTTTCAGGTTATCCTTATACATTTGGCCATTTTCCTCATTGAAAGACGCCCACCACTTCCTTTCAGCCTGTCTTGTAAACTTTTTTCAATTATTCCAGATATTATAATACAATTTCTTGGTTATGTATTTTTGACTTATACTGCGTAACTGTAATAAATTGATGCAGGGTGGTTTTTAGATTCTTGTTAAAGCTGCCTGAAGCTGGGCTGGCTGTCTCCAAGTCATAAAAGGAGCCAAATGCCCTCTCTAGGTTCTCAATAAGCCCTCCTAAATAATTTTTTCCAATCTTGGAATGTGACTAAATTGATCATAGGAACAGGGGTGTTTTTCTTCCTAAGGTGTAAGACGGAGTTTACTAGAAAATGATTTGTCCAGCGAAGGGGACAAATATCGTTGTTCCGCAAAGCCTACCCTGAACCCCAGATATGATCTAGGATATGGTCCTTGTTGTGGATAGGGGAAACCCACAACTTGAGATATCTATAAGAAGTCAAAGTGTCCACAAATTATTATGCAAGTGTCATCAATATATAAATTAAAATTATCAAGAACAATAAGCTTGAGATGCTGAAGTACTGTTTTGCCAATTAGTTTATATAGATCCGAGCGAGCACTAGCCTCAAGTTTGGGTGGGCGATGCATCAAAAGAAAGTACTTTGTAGTGAAATTAAACAGGTGCAGACTTAGGCTTTGCAATTATCTTCAATAATGCCATGTGTCAGAGAAAGTTGCTGTTGTACTTGACAATGGTGGCTGGCACAGATCGGGGTGGCGGGGCGGAGGGCAAGGGGGGAAGAGGAGGTAAAGAAAAAAAAAAGTACCTCCTCGCCGTGTCTCGCCTCTCCACCATCGTATCTCCCAGCACAGGAACAGAGCACCCACAACGCGTTGTGATTGGCCTGAGCGCCGTGGTTCGGCGCTTAGGCAGGGACCGGGAGCCTGGGCATGTTCTCCACCCAGGCTGTAATGCAGCCTGGGTGGAGAACATGCAAAGTGCGCATGACTGTTTGGCCGGCCCAAGATGGCCGGCCAAACATTCATGCGCATTTACAGAGTGCCCACCACTCCTCCCCCTGCTCCTCTGTGAGCAGAGCAGCCCGCCCCGCAAAGCTGCATCAGCAGGAACAAATAAAATGATAATAACAACGAGTGATTTTATTTTCCTTTATTCACACTGCTGAAAAGCAGTGGAGCGACGCTCCTCTGCCTTAGCGGAGGAGCCGCCACTGGTTCTTGATAAATAACAGCAATTCCACCCCATTTCTTCTAACACGATCAACATGAAGGATTCTTATTAACACAGATAGCGCTGGCCAAATCAAGTGCCTAATATTTATACAGCCATGTTTCAATTAAAAGGAAGTCCCATTATTGTCTAATGAGCTGCTGAATATCAAACTAGTGTGAGCTGGCAAAGAGCGAACATTTAAGATCACTCATCTAGTTACACTGGTAATACTATAATGATAAACACCAGGATTCATTCTGCCCGACATGGAAGGCTGTCCAACGCATTGGCCAACCAACAGGTCACTCTCAATCCCAGCTGCAGCCAGTTCTCACCTAACTTCAGGGGGAATTAAAGTGCCTTTAGGAACCAGGTCAAGCAGTGCATCTCGTGAATAAGTGATCTTAGCACTCATTTTTCTCTCGGCTTGGGTGAGGTAGGCAGCATCCTGTGCAGACTTATGGTGAACATGCTTGAATTTGGCACGATCAAGCAGTGGCTGTAATTAAATAGGGTCCCCCTAGACCTGCACACACCCAATGGAGTCCCAAACAGCTAGACCGTCACCTTGAACAAGATGCCAGGTCAACAGGACACCTTCAAAGATGACCCATCCCCAACAAGTGGACGAACGCCCCCAAACATGCGCCTGTCCAAAGTCTTGTACTGCATTAAACTCTAACTATATGTAACCGCTATACCACAGCTAATGCTTTTATGACTGGTGCTGCATAAGATAACTCGAATACATTACTAACTGAATGATAATATAAAGACAGCTGTGAAAGTTCAGATAAGAGTGACTAGCCAAATTCACTAATCAAAAAGAGTTAAATAACAAAATACCCTTTTTGCTCTTAAGGGAGCTTTTAAAATTATTAAATGCTTTTGTCATGAAATGGCCCAGAATATCACAAAACATTAGTTCAATGATACTATGCTATAGTTAGCAATACATTTCAGAAGTGCTTCGGGTCAGTAGATCAAACAAAAGACAGCATGAATTGCTTCTTTACTTAAATGTGTGTCACTCAGTTGATTGTTGTGAAAAAGAGGAGACCCTCTCCTCTCCTCACCTCCTCCTCCAGGTCTGCAGCCATTGTAACAGATTGCTCTGGTTTCACTTAACACAATCTGCATAACCTCTTTAATTAATATGGCTCAATACTCTATTGTTTTGAAAAGCTCGAGGTTAACCCTCTCCTGAAAAGAAGAACACCGGATGTTTGGGTCGCATTACTCTTGTATCGAAGGTCATCATTCCTGGTTTCAGCACAACAAGAGTTCTCAATTTGCCCTGACCTGCTCACTATTGAGGAGGGAGGGATATTTAGACTTGATATCAATACACTTTTCCTAAAACTGCGATAGCATAGGAAATGATTCCAGGTTTGAACATCTGCAGACAATGCCCAGCGTCAAAAAGACCAAACCCGAGCTTGCTCTGGTCATTCCTTGCATGGGTGAATGAATCTAGCAGGTCAGTATGATCTTTGCCTTTCGATGTCTCTGAAACGCTTTGACTCCCAACCCTTCCTTTGGTTCACAATTACATTATTTTCCATTTGTAACAGTGATGCAGGCCTCAATAACCAATGTATCAGAAGGACCACTGGAAATCTGCAACCCAGCAGATCGGCAAATATCTCTTAATTATGGACTTAATAATGATGTATCCATCACCTGCTACATAAGCTGCTCTGTTTAAAAACAAAAATATAAATACCATACTAGATGTTTTCAGATAAATTATTTTAATATTCACGTTTCCAGCTTCGGTTTTTCTTGGAGCCAATCAAGTTTACCACCTACCCAGCATTGCAAATGATCCATTTAACATACAGTAATGGGTTCCACAAGGATCAATTATATAAAAACAGCAAATCAACTGCCCACATTTTTATGAACGTCCAGACAACAGTAAGTCGTCAAATCAGACTATATAATGAAGTGATAAGGACATTAACTATTGTGACAAACAATTTTGATCCACTCTTTTCTGAAGAGCAAATATACTTTCAGCACTTTTACTGCATGAGGAGTGAGAAAACCTTATGGTTAGAAGGGTATGTGGGGAGACATATACAAAGACAAATCATATGTAAAGCAAACAATTTTGTTTATATTAAAAAATAAAGCACTGCCTACTGACAGCCAAATAAGTTGTGCATGATTCTTTCACAGGGGCCCGCCACACTTACATTATACAAACTTTTATACCTTTACTAAGTTAATATGCGCAAATGAGACACACTGGGATCACGAAACCCAAGAATACATTACTTATCTTCAGCAGCACTCTTTCTGGTGAATATTCTATGTAATCACAAATTCCTCACCTTGTGAATATCCCCAGGTGCCAGACTGCATCCGGACAATTCAATGCAGTGCACCCACACACCAGCAGGGGGGCACCATGCGATTCCGTATCAATACAATTCCTCTCCGGGAGTGACGAATGGAACCGCATATAAGCACCATCCATGCGCGTTGACGTCAGTTGCTTTCAGGAATTCTTCTGCACCCTTAGACACAGAGCCTATCGCCGAACCGAACAAACCAGTGTGCAGATTTCTAGTTTGGGAGCTTTATAGGTGGAGCAGTGGTGAGGAATCTGCGTTTAGATAAATTATCCTCCAGAAAGCCACTTGTTCTTCTGATGGATACTAACCGCTGAATCCTCATCTTGTGAACAGATACCAAAGCAGTACTTCACAAGGTGGTGGGTCTGTGGAATGGCTCAGACTAAAAAGTCCTGCAGGACTGATTGGGCAAAATGCCCATCTCTATGGACTTGATAGTTGAGAAAGTGATGCTTCATGAACGTGTGCACTGATGCCCACACAGTTTCCTGACAGATATCCACAACAGGCACTCTGTGCCAACACAGTGGTAGCAGCTTTGGCTCTGGTGCAGTGAGCCCGTTAGCCTTTTGGAGGCTGCTTTTTAGCCACTGCGTAGCATATCTTAATGCAGAGGAGTATCCATCAAGAGATGATCCGTTTCTGCACATCTCCGCAATTCTTTTCCCCAGAGAATCCCACAAAAAAGCTGATCGTCCACTCAATGTTCTTTGGTACGATCAACGTAAAAGGTGAGTACTCTCTTGAAGTCCAAACAATGGAGTTTCTCATCCTCTTTAGAAGGATGAGGTGCAGCAAAGGTAAAAAGAGTGATGGCTTGTCTGACATGCAGCTCACGTCCTGAGCACCAGGTTGTCTGGGAAAAAGGTGGTATAAGGAGGCCAGACTGAGAGGGCCTGAAGGTCAGCACACGGATGTTATCGCCATCAGGTTAAAAGTTTTTTATGTGAGTACAAGCAATGAACAACTCTGCATTGGTTTGAAAGGGATACCCTTTAGAAATGGTGAGGTCTAAATTGAAGTCCCACTATGGCATTACAAAGGTGCTAGTGGAATCAATGCTGCAAGGGCCAGTAGTACGACCCTAAATTGCATGCGCAAACGGGTTTGCGACCCGTTTGCGCATGCAAAATGTTACAGGGCCATGTACAATTCCTAATTAGCGAGTCGCAATTTATTTGCGACTCGCTAATTAGGAATTGCGAGTCGCTATTAGGAAGGGGCGTGCCAATGGCGTCCCTTCCTAATAGCGAGTCTCTACCCTATGTAAGAATGTTTTGCGACTGCTCGCAAATTACCGCCCTCTTCAAGAGGGTGGTAATGGAGTCGCAAAAGCGAAGGGGTCCCCAGGGGACCCCTTCCCCTTTGTGACTGGCTCCAAAAATATTTTTTAAGGGCAGGCAGTGGTCCCAGGGACCACTACCTGCCCTCAAAAAATGAAATGAAAAACGTCATTTTTTCCTTTTTTAAATGCATCCCGTTTTCCTTTAAGGAAAACGTGCTGCATTAAAAAAAAAAAAAGCCTGCTTTATTGAAGAGTAGTCCTAGACATGGAGGTCTGCTGAGCCCAGCAGGCTACCATCCCTGTGCGGGCCAGCCATTCCCAATGGGGTCCCAAATTGCAAGTGGCTCATTAATATTCATGAGCCTCGCATTTTGCGACCCCATTGGGAATCGCTAACAGTGTCTCTGACACTGTTGTACATTTGCTTTTGCGACTCGCAATTTTTCGCAATTTGCGAGTCGCAAAAGCATATGGTCGTACATCTGGCCCGAAATCTTTAAGAAAACACATCACAATTGGCGATTTAAACAAGGATGACTGGTCTGACAAACGTAAAAAAGCTGAAAGAGCCAACACATAACCTTTAACTGTGTCCAGAGGAAGGCCTTGCTAGGCCAAAGCAAGCAAAGCAAACAACACATCCGACAGTTTGGCCTGCAAGTGGTCCAACTGCTGGGTACCAAACCACAAACTTGCCACAAGAAACTGCATATATAGATTTCGTGGAAGGGCGTTTAGCTGCTAAAATTACATCAATGAACTCAATTGCTGCCACTCAATCTCCATACATGGAGGTGCAGACTGCGCAGGCTTGGATGCAAGACCCTGCCCTGCTGCTGTGACAGGTGGTCCTCCCACAGTGAAATTCTGATTGCAGAGCAGAAGCACAGGCCCTGAAGTTCCAGGTAGTACACTCTCCTGGCCCAATTTGGTGTCACTAGGGCCCGGTCGTTCCTGATCTTCTTCAGAACTCAGGGAAGGAGAGGCAGTGGTGGGAAGGCATACAGGAGTCCTGTGTTCCACTCTATTCGGAATGCGTCTGAGAGAGAGATTTCTTGGGAACTTCAGAGTGCACAAGTGCTGATATTGTGCATTGTTGTCAGTGGCGACAAGTTCTAGCCAGGGTTTTACCTACTATTGGAAGATGCCCTGTGTCACTTCTGAATGTAATTGACAGTGTTGATCAGCTAGGTGTCGTGACTGAGTTTGTTTGCGCTGGTGTATTTAAGATGCCACCAAATGGTGTACAACAGGGAAATCCTCTGAGGATCCAGCCAGATGCAGAGCCGTAGAGCATCATGGCACAGGACCTTGGATGCTACTCCACCCTGGTTATTGCAGTACCATATAGAGGGGGTGTTGTTCTTGAGAACCTCACTGCCCCCCCCTCCCCCTCCTTTGATAAATGGCAGGAAGGCCTTCAACGCCAAGCAAATGGCCCACAACTCCACCAAGTTAATTTGGAGGCAGGTCGCCACTTGAGATCAGAGACCTCTGATCTCCCCACTCCCAAATGGCCTCCCCAACCCAGTAGCGACACATCCGTCACCATACCATTGAGTTGGGGATTGATAAACATCTGTTATTCAGCGCCAAGATACCCTTGGGTGAACGTGCGCTTTACAAACACACATATTATGTTATGTCACCACTAGGGGGAGTAGGAAGAGGGGTCTGCTACTGGTCCAATTGTAGTCGAGCAGCAGCTACAGCAGATCTTTTGCAGTCTCCTCCCACAACTGGATAGAATCTGTTAGGTTTCCTTGGTGCTGGGCCCACTGAAATTTCAGGTTCCAATTCAACGCTCACATGTGCCATCTAGCATGATCAGTGAGCAGGATCCAGGAAGCTAACAGGCCTAGACGCTTCAGAGCTATCCTCGATGAGAACCAGGAGAGAGGTTGAAACTTTGCGATTGCAGCTGATTGTGCAGGACTTGCTGGTACGGAGGAAAAGCTCGAAAGTACACCTTATCCAGGATGGCTTTGATGAAAAGGGGTCCCTGCAAAATTGTCAGAGGGGACCGAAAACCCTAACGAAGTTAAAAAGTCATCTGTGACCCACTGTGGTGAGCCCACCTTCAACAGCGAGTCATCGAGGTAAGGGAAGACTGGTGCCCCGACCTCTTCAAATGGGCAGTGACCACCGCCATTGCCTTAGTGAAAGTGCTCATGACCCACCTTGAGCTGAGTCCTCCTTTTCTCCAAACGGGTGGGAGCCGTCGAAAGGCATATCCATTAAAGATGCATGGAGCTCCCAGGAGAAGCTTGTGGCCCTCATATATACATGGCACTGAAGCACCATGCTTTTCCCCATAGTCCTGCCCAAGAAATATCTTGTGTCTAGGCCTAAGTGGATGAGGAATTTGGCCACATCCCGACCATCTTGAATGGTTTGGGCTAAAGAAACCCTGAAGTCTTTTGGGATGGACGAAACGCTGCTTTTGGAGACTCCAAGCCCGAAATACCATACTGTCAGGAGGCGTGCTGTTAGAGGGGCCGGGGAGGAACCCCCACGTCCTTGAAAGTGCCGCCAGATCTCCTGCAGCGTGGGACGGATGAAACACTGCTTTTAGGGACTCCAAGTCCCACATACCATAGCGCCAGGAGGCGCGCTGCCAGAGGGGCTGGGAGAAGAGTCCCCAAGTTCTTGAAAGTGCTGCCGGATCTTCCACAGCGCGGGACGGACGAAACGCTGCTTTTTGGCACTCCCACCCCCACAAACCAAAGCACCAGGAGGCATGCTGCCAGGAGGGCTGGGGGAGGAGCCCCCACGCACTGGAAAGTGCAGCCAGATCTCTCGCAGCACCTGACAGACAAAGCGCTGCTTTTGGGGACTCCAAGCCCCACATACCATAGCGCCAAGAGGCGTGCTGCCAGAGGGGCTGGGGGAGGAACTCCGATGCGCTTGAAAGCACTGCCAAATCTCCCACAGAGCGGGACACGCCCAGGAAAAGCCTGGAGCCCTTTTAGAGCCAGGGCAGGGCCACCTCCCTTGGTTCTGCCTTCTGGCACCCCCCAGAAGTGTAATTACAGCTTCTGACTCAATGTAAACCACATCCTTTTTTTTCTGCTCGGTTGCCAGAAAGTTGCTTGAGGTCGTCCCGGATCAGCTTTTGTGGACCCTGATTACATTGTTCCCTGCCTCATTGTAGTACATCTGGGGTAGGAACTAATCCGCCTGCGCCTTTGGGAACCACACTGTACCTGTACCGTTAATCGTACTTTTTTGTCCTGCATAATCGTAGAGTTCTTAGGGTACAGATAAATCTCCGTGCTAAACTGGGGATCCTTTTACCAGCATGGTGTTTATGTGTCGGCACCTTGCTGAGGATATCATCGCGGCAGGGACTTTGTGCTGTATCATGGACAAAAGGAAGTCCCTTTGCCCAGCACGGGTGGTGACCTCATGAGGGTCTCAGAATTGTCTCTCTATTATTTCTTATTTGACCCTTGGCCATGGGAGCCCTAAATGATCAAATCCAGTCTGCTGGAAAAGAGTTAGGACTAGTTAAGAACCCATTTACCTCTCTGGTTTCTCGCCCAACGAAGTACTCTAAAAGTGACTATGTATGCGAGAGTGGGGGTGATCAGGTGGTTTCCCCATTAAGAGCAGAAGGGGGTTATAGCAGTGGACATCCATCATGACCCATGCACATCCCCTCTTGAATCACCCCAGCCAGCTAAATAAAAGAGAAAAGGGATTTGGGCACAATAAAGGCAAGCGGAGTGAAAGTGAATACAATGGAAGAGACCTGGTTCCCCATGGGTGGTGTTCTGTCTCAGATCAGTAATGAGGATTGATTTATGTATACTATCGAAAGGCATAGTATCTAGTGTTAAACCGTTGTTGATTCATTTCTTTTGTAAAATGTTGCTGGCCCGGAGGGAGGTGGAATTAGGGGGCTGGTGGGTTACCATCCAAGTGTTGGGTACGGTCTCCAGCCTACTGTAACTCCATGTACCAGTTGTCTTTGTCATTAGGAGGGGCAAATTTGTCACCATCTCCACCATTGTCATTGTTATATGTGTGCACGGCAGTGGACTTATGTTGGAGTCCAATGGGTTTAACATAGGTAGCAGCATATCAAGATCAGGATGTGGTCATGGCTGAGGTCGAAGTAGGCCAACAAAATAGATTGTGGTCCCCCTCTGACGGCATTGGTGTGGGCGCCCATGTTTGAGAGGCCAACGTGGGTTGTGGTGACAAACCGGGTACAGGACCTGAAGAAGGTACAAGGGCCCTGGTGGCGCAGAGGGTGTTATTCACCAGCTGTAACCTAACTGGGTCACCCTGCGGATCATTGGGGCCCGAAAGCATGCCAGAGGGAGCCAGAAGTGTGCCAAAAATGGGCTGCATAATCTCTTGAAAGGCTTTGACTTGCTGCGATGATGCCAATAGGCCCTCGAACTGAGGGTGCGCCAAGACAAGGGATGGATTCAGCTTCTCAGTGGAACAGGAGCGAGACCAAGAAGCACAGTGATGCCCTTGCGCCTTCTCCAGAGAGTGGCAGGAAGGGGCTGAATCGCTCAAGGACTTTTTATGTTTCCTCTTCGACTTACCCAAAGACCTTGCCTCAAGGAAGATCTACCTATGAATGACTTCAGAAGTGGGAACAGGAGCGGGTCCACACTCTCAACTTCGACTTGTGGTTCCATCCGCCACATTGGGAGCAGAATGTTGTCGATGAGGTGTCGCATGGAGCCACCTGCTTGTGCGCAGGATCAATTCTTTGAATTTTCGGGATCCAGTCTGGCACCTGGGGCTATTAATAAGGTGAGTAATATGCGTTTAGAGGTATCCATCACAAACTTTTTTTTTTTTAATATAATTTCTTGAAAGGTAGGATAGTGTGAACAAAGTGAATTATTGTATATACTCCTGTCCATTAGACATGTATTTTATGTCTATATTTCCATCAAAAGCAGTGAAAGAAAACTACAAGCGAGTTTCGGTGTAAAGGCTAAGAAAAGAGTGCCCATTAAGGATTGCCAGTAATTCATACGTGAGGCACAGCTCGGTATGTTGATCTCTCTACATATGTTCATGTCTTGCTAAATCATTTGTGAAGTCCAATAAAACCCCGACAAAGGTTATACAGTTTCCAACATCAAGCTGTGCTTTTTATTTAATACATGTTTTCAGAGGCTCTGAATGAAGAATAAATGTGGCGCAGAACTACTTGGATAAGCCAATGTTTAAAACAACCTGTTGTTAGTTAATAAAGTCCCTGGAGTTATATCGCCGCACGAAAATACTGCCACGGTTGTAAATAACGGAGATGACCTAAGAAAGCTTTCCACTTCAAAATCCCATGCATATAACGGTGCACCCATTAACCGTGCGAAGAGCTAATTTTAGTTGCCCGCAGATGGAAATATTCTTAAACTCCCATAAAGTGAGCAAACTACACTTGTTGAGTAAGGCGGATAATCCAGTGCTTGTTTAGTTTTCTTCACTAAAGAGTTTTGCTGTTTTAAAACCACAATTGGTTGTTTAGAAGGGATATACAAGGTCATATTTACACCAGTGAAAACACTCATATAAAACGTGGTATCAAACACTGTTGGCACAAAATGTTTAGCGGGCAATAAAAGAGCGCTGAAAGCATAAACAAAGCGCTGGTTACGTTTGACAAAATACTCAAGGTTTTTATTTTGTTCACCTCAAGTCTGCTATCAGAAGTATGGAGTATTTCCAACTGGGAGCACAGCTTCTAACTCATGGCTCCAATCATAAAACTTCTGTCAATAAATGTGTCTTACTCCCAACTTAGTTATGGCGGACTCCTGAATTTTGAGAAGACACTTATGGAAAAAATCTTTGTGAATCAGTTCCAAACTCTTGCTCCATATATCTATTTTAGGGACCAATTCTCAAAAAAGGAGTAAATCACTACTCAGAGCTTTACATCTACATGCAGGTGTAGATTTACTAAATATTTCTGGAAAGCTGTGCCATGCGCTTGATTCCAGGCATATTGGGAGTGTCCTGTGACTTTTTCCAAGGGCTCCTATTCCCCCTGAAAGGAGTTCTCAATAGCACAGATGTCTACACAGTGAGAATGGTGAGCAAAGGCACTTTTTTTCCCTCCAGGAGGAAAGCATTTTCCCTTTGGAAAAAGTAATTTCGTATACCCCCCTCAAATGTCGGGGTGATCTGTTCTTTCCTACTGGAGTCAGGGCCAGACGGGTCTTTTATTTCACCGGACATTTCCCCAGTGGATAGGAGCCTTTGGAGACCGGTTCTGAAAGCCGAAGGCCGCTTCTGATGACTCTGTCCCTTTCTCCACCTCCCCGAGGTTAACTGCAGCAGAAACAGGAAGGCTTCGAGAGAGAGAGAAAGAGCCCGAGGGAGGGGGAATGTAGAGAGAAAGCGATCAGTGAGGAAGAAGAGAGTGGAGGAGAGAGGATGGATGGATGGAAAGAGAGAGAGATTGTGCGTGGAGATGAAGGGAGCAGGGCGGGTTTCATCATTTTTGCCAAGGGTGCTTTTAGTTCTCCAGTCTGGGCCTGGCTGGAGTAAATCTCTAACCATTTCCATGGTGGAAATGGGACAGAGAGAAGTTTGGGAATACCCACAAATGTACGTTTGTGGGTATTCCCAAACTTCCAAGGCAAACCACACCTTTGAACGTCCATTTTCCACAATTTGGGTGGGATTAACAAAAGTGGATTTCTCAACATTTGTGCAGGAGTAATCTACGCTCCTAGAAATGCATATACACCTGTCAGGAATCACTTTGTGCAGCATTTCATGCTCTTGAGCATGCACCAGGCACTTCTCTAGCACAGTATTAGGAAAAATTCTAACTTTTAACAATGCAGACAAGTTCCTAATAAAAAATGTTTTTCTGTGTGTGAGGTTCTGAAATATATGACCCCGCTGGCCAATATCGTCAGATCCTGCGGTCTCAACATAATTTCCTACGCAGACGACACCCAACTCGTCCTCTCACTCACCGACGACCCCACCACCACCAGAACCAACATCCACAGATGCATGACAAACATCGCCAATTGAATGAAGAACAACTGCCTGCAGCTGAACACAGACAAGACGGAAGTACTGATCTTTGGCAACAGCGGCAACACATGGAAAGATTCCTGGTGGCCATCAGACCTAGGACCTTCACCCAGTCACTCCAACCATGCCAGAAGCCTCGGAATCATCCTTGACAACAAGCTCACCATGAAATCACAGATCAATGCAGTCTCCTCCGCCTGCTTCCTCGCTCTGCGCATGCTATAAAAGATCTTCAAGTGGCTACCCCTACACACGAGACGCACTGTGACACAAGCCCTCATCACCAGCCGACTAGACGACGGCAATGCCCTCTATGTAGGAATCGCCACACACCTTGTACAGAGACTGCAGACCATACAGAACGTCACAGCCAGACTCATCCTCGGCCTTCCCTGACGAACCCACATCACACTCCTCCTCAGGAAACTCCACTGGCTCCCAGTACAGAAGAGATGCCAATTCAAGCTGCTGATACCACGCACACAAGGCTCTACACAACCAACCACCCGTCTACATTAACCACCGCCTGCACTTCCACCAACCATCGAGAAGACTACGCTCTGCCTCCCTTTCACTTGCCCATACTCCCCACATCTACTGAAGCAGAAGTAGAGGACGCTCCTTCTCCCACATCGCAGCAAAGATGTGGAACAGCCTCCCCACGTACCTCCAGACCCTCACCTCACTTCCGGAATTCCAAATAGCCCCCAAGACCTGGCTGTTTGAATAAGCCTCCGGGGCCTGCAAGCGCCTGTATACCCGATCAGGTGATTAGCTACACTTTATAAATCCTGATTGATTGAAACATCCTGATTGATTGAAACAAAGGTTATCCCAGTAGTAAAGTAAAACAGTAGAAACAGTTAACTTGGGGCTTTTAAACACAATACTGGTGTCATGATTTTTATTAAACATGCCTCCAAAAATAATAATTGAATAGCAATAAAAGAGTCTATTTATGTAGTTGGAGGAACATGAAAACAACAAAATTCAGCTGTCGGGTGATTTACAAAAGAATCATCATTGTTTCTTCAAGAGGCGCCAAGATCAGTGCCATTTAACCTCCACACAACACTGACAATCAGTATTCGCAGAGGCCGTCCCCGAAGGGGGCCTCGAGGGCCGGCGCCATAACCGACGCCGAGCCCTGCAAGGATCCGGTTCTGGGCGCCCTAGAGCGCCTAGAAGCGGAACTATGTAGCCCACGCCCTCCCCACGGGTGCCAGAGAGGCGCAAGGCCCCCGCCCAATGGGGGGGCCTGGCGAGGTACAAACCCCACAATGGGGGAACAACAACAGCAAGGCGGGAAAGTTTGGGGGGGGATGTAAGCCGCCGCTCCCCCACGTAGCTCCTATCATCGTGGAGCAGGGGAGCGGCGCAACGAGGAATTTTGTGAGAAGATTACCTGGCGAGGCGAAGCTCTGCTATGGAGACCAAGCGACTTCAGGAAACTGTCGGCCAGCGTTTTCGGAGTTACCTTTTGAACCTTTGGTTCCTTCCGGGTATTTGCACAGACCTCAGCCAGGATCGTGTGGGGGCCCCTCCGGAGTGCGGCCGGAGTTTTCATTGCAAGCGTGCGGCCGCCAGAGCATGGGTTAGTGCCCCTCCTCTCGCCGCTCCAGCCTCACTGGTGCAGCAGTGTGCTCCTCTGTGAGTGGCCTGCCCTCAAACGCTATCGACGCGGGTTTCGAGGCCCCGGTCCTTCGTTTGCTTCTGCCTTCCTTTGTGGTTTCTGGGGTACGGCGTGCAGACCTCCCCCCCCCCCATCCAGCAGCGCCCAGCATCAAGTGGGGCGGTTTGCTTGGTGCGTGCTCCCAAGGCGAATTGGAAGTGTGGGAAGACGACTTGGCCCCGGGAACGCTGGGTGTCTCTCCTGCCGTCCCGCCGCCCCAGCTCTTCGGTGGAGCCGCGCGTTGGCTTCCGCTGCAGCGGGTCTGGAAGTGTACCTGGCCCCTGGGTGACCCCGCAGTGTACACGTGACTCGAGCCTCCAGCAGCTGAAGCGCCGGAGCGGACAGTGAGCGAGCTGGGTTTTTATTTCTTTGTGCGCGGAAACAGCCTTAAGTATAAGATGCCCATCCGGGTGAGGGGCCAAGCCTAAATTTGCTCATAGGCTACTAAATCATGAGGCGGTAACTGTTTTTTTATAGTTTAAGTGTCGATCACGTTACCAGCTTCTGACCTGCATCGGACAGAGCTGGCTTATCGAAAACTCAGCAGCGTGTGCCCATAGTCAATCGGCGAACCCCCTGCAAGAGGGGGAGAAGTCAGCTCCGGAGCAAGCAGGCAGTAGTGGGGGTGAGCTCTGGTTCCGGCCGGGAGAATCGGAGCACCTGTTGCTTTTCTGCCTGGGGAGCTGCACTCAGCTAGTGCAGGCATGGGAAGAAAACACGCCCCCGCGGTGAGACAGTGTAGCACACGTCCCAGAAGTTACCATCCACTTTGAGGCGGCAACAACAAGCACGGGCAAAGGCAAATTTGGCTATTGGTGCATATAGGAACGGCGGAAGCACCCCGTCAAGGACTGAAAGGGCTGGGAGCAATTTTAACGCCCAAAAGAGTGGTAGGCTTGGTGCATAAAGAGGGCGGCAGCACCCCGTTCAGAGGCACACGCAATGGAGGGCCAAGGCGGAAGCGGACAGCCAGAAGACCTGAACGAGTTGCTGAAAAAAATCCGGGCTGCATCAGAGGTCCATGGTACCAGCTGGCTGCAGTCACACTTGGGCCAAGACGAGGGGGAAGGTACAAGCAGCCAGCCACCCGAGAACGCCGCCATGCCGGCACCCAAGAAGAGACTGAGGGCGGCGCCCAAACCACCGCGGACAGTGGCGCCCAAAAAAGGAGCCCAGAGGAACGACCTGCCGCCTGTAGCCATCCCGGCGGCGGCAGGATCCAACAGTGACGCCAGCACCACAGCAACAAGGGGTGAGCATATTGGGGCAATAGTACAAGAATGCCTAAAGTCAATGGCACCTCTGTTGCTTAAGGGGCTGGGTTCACAGGGGGCAGGGTCAATAGGAGCACAATCCCAAGGGGGAGTATCCGGGCTACCATGGCATTTGATGGACTCAGGCTGCGCGCGACAGGAACGCTTGCAAGGGCAGGTCCCACAGGAGGACCGTGGGGAGCTGGGGTCCCCCTTAGCAGCTTGGGGTAGCGCAGGCACGGTTAGCGAGCCAGCTAGGATAGCCTTAGCTCTAGAAGCTTACACCAGACCCTCACCAGGTCCGGCATCCTTGACCACAAGAGCCACAGGGTTAGCGAGCCTTATCCCCCTGGCAGTGAAGGAAAGGATATGGAGGAAGGAATTCATTGACATTTTCTCCCTACTAGAGATACAATTAGACGGTCTGGATCTGACAGTGTGTGACAAAAAGGACGAGGATAGAAGGGAAAGGAGAAGGGAACGGAAAGAAAGGAATTTTGATAACTGGTTGGACGCATTTAGAATAATGGCGTGCATAATTGTAGAGAAATTCCCGCGCTGCGCAGCAGATCTATGGCTATATGAGGCCAACATCCATGGGGCACAGAGGCAATTTCCAGGGGACGCATGGTTAGAGTATGACAAAGGTTTCAGGTTGAAGATGCAGGCACACCCAGAAATGGAATGGAATGAGGAAGATGTGTCTGGTTTTATACATAAAATGATGGTAGCCAAGAAAGTAAAAACATAGGCAGGAAAGAGCGAGCAGCCCTTTCGGTGTTCCTTTTACAAGGGGAAGGGTAAGTCCTTTCCTAGGCCCAAAACATTTAATACATGGAAACCTCCTCCCTCCAACGGGCCTCCGGCAATCTGCAGGAAATACGACTCCAATGAATGCACTTGGGGGGCTTCATGCAAATTCCAGCACATATGCTCCGCGTGTGGCGCAGGGCACCTGGCGGCAGGGTGCAGACGCAAGAAAGGGCATAGAGGGGAGAAGAAAAGAAAACCGTGAGGTAGTCCAGGAAAGGGGGGGGACCAAAGGGGTTGCACAACTACCGGTTAGCCAGGTCCCCCATCAACACACATCGACTCCGCAGGCTAGCCAAAAAATATCACAACAGGATAGATGCTGCAGTCCTAGTGCAAGGGTTTGAGGAGGGATTCATTATACCATTTGAAGGCCCCCTCCCCCTGGGCGGCGCAAACAACCTAAAATCAGCACTATAACACCCAGATGTGGTCCGCAAAAAACTGGAAAAAGAGAAATCCTTGGGTGGGATAGAGGGCCCCCTGCCGCCTCACCTGAAAGAGGGGTTGGTAATCTCACCACTGGGGGTAGATCCCAAAAAGGAGCCAGGACAGTTCAGACTAATTCACCATCTATCCTTTCCTGAGGGGACGTCAGTAAATGAAGGGATCTGTGCCGAAGCTTGCTCAGTGGGATACGCTACAGTCGACGACGCCATCGACTTAGTACGGTCTGCAGGCCAGGGGGCCCTCATGGCAAAAGCGGACATAGAGTCAGCCTTCCGCCTCTTGCCGGTACATCCGTCCAGTTTTCACTTCTTGGGTTTCCAGTGGGAGGGGGCCCTGTACATCGATAAAGCAATCGATTCAGCACCTTTCTGGAATGGGCCCTGCATGACAGGCACCCCGCAAGGGGTAAACTCCACTACCTAGATGACTTTTTGTTCACAGGCCCCGCCGGGTCAGCAGAATGTAGTGACACACTGGCGGCATTCCACAGGGTTTAGCTGGGGAATTAGGGATCCCGCTGGCAGCTGAAAAGACTATAGGCCCCGCTACAAAAATCACATTTCTGGGGATAGAGCTAGATTCAGTTGTGGGAACAGCCAGATTACCGGAGGAGAAAGTGAGGGATTTCAGGGAAGAGGTAATGGGCCTCTGTGGCCGCAACAAGGCAACCCTCCGCGACCTCCAACGGTTGATTGGCAAACTCAACTTCGCCGCCAGGGTTATCCGCACGGTACGGGTTTTCGCCAGGCGCTTAACCCAGCTAACAGCAGGACTCACTCACAAACACCACCACGTCAGGCTTGGAGCAGGGGTCAAACAGGACCTGCTCATGTGGGACACTTTCCGGACTGATTTTAACGGTGTCCTAATCTGGAGAGAAGGCTGGGTGACAGCTAGGCAGATAGCCCTGTTTACAGACGCTTCAGGTAGCACAGGCTTTGGGGCAATCCTGGGGGATAAATGGTGCGCGGGCCAATGGCCAAGCAGGTGGCACAAGCAGGGCATCACTGACAACATTACATTCCTTGAACTGTTCCCCATAATAGTGGCCCTAACTGTCTGGAAGCAGGAACTGAGGAACATGAAACTGACGCTGTGGTCAGACAACAAAGGGGTGGTGCAGGCAATCAATAGGGGATCGGCGAGGTGCCCTGACAGATTTAGACTAATGCAGCATTTTTTTAAATTGCAGTTGGAGGGGAACGTAGACCTGGAGGCCCGTCATGTACCAGGAGTGGAGAACGCAGTGGCGGATGCCCAGTCAAGAGCAGGTTCAGAGAATTGGCCCCGGAGGGGAACCGAGTAATGACTCCCTTCCCAGAACAGCTGTGGGGCCTGGCGGAATAGACTTGTCAGCATTAGTGAATCAAGCCCTTGCCCCGGAAGCTGCCAGGCGCTACAAAAAATACGCAGGGACAGTGATGCAGACAGGAGGTATTCAGACACTGGAGAACATGGGCGAAACACGAAGAGCAGTTGAACAGTTTATCCAGTGGGCATTCACCAACAAGAAGTCTATATCATGGGCACAGGCCCACCTGTCCGCCATCACCCATTTCACTAAGATTTACACTGGCCAGGACCCCACAGCATCCCTGTACATTAAAGTAGCGATGAAAGGGTGGAAGCGGGCAGAAGGGGTAAAGACAGACAGCAGGCGTCCAATACACTTCACAAGATTGGGCCAGCTTATGGACACGCTAAAGGAATTAACGAGGGACATCTTTCAGCTCCACCTTTTTAGGGCGGCCTTCTCCACAGCATTCTTTGGAGCCTTTCGAATCAGTGAACTAGTAGCACCCAGAAAGGACGGGCCAGCAGGGCGGTGCCTGCAGGCTGCCGATGTCAGACCCAAAGCAGCCGAGGTTGAGCTATTACTAAGGCGGTCAAAAACGGACAGGCCGGCAAGGGAGCGGTAGTACAGCTCAAGTGCATCAAAGATCACAGATACTGCGCAGTTTGCTGCTTGCTCACATACATGTTGGTGCATCCATCAGGGGAAGGCCCGCTTTTCAAACATCAAGATGGGAGCCACTTAAGCAAGTTTCAATTCACAGCGGTGATGCGCCAGGCCCTCGCTAAAGCAGGGCTACCCCCAGCGGCCTTTGGCTCCCACTCTTTTAGGATTGGCGCAGCAACATCAGCAGCACAACACGGCATGACCGGAGCAGGGATACAATCGGTAGGCAGATGGCGGTCCCGGGCTTACAGGACCTACGTCAGACCCCAGTTACTGTAGAGCCCTCCCTCAGGACAGAAATGGGGCTACAGCATGGGGAGGAGGGGGCGCATCCACCAGCACAAGAGACCGTCTGACATTTGTGACCATTGTTTCAGCAGGAAAGCGCCCCTGCCTGGTGTGGGTAGTGGGCCACTCGTTCGTATCCAGGATGCAGGCTTGGTGGCAGCGGGGGGACCACAGACTGACAGGAAGACCAGCAAGCACATGCATCCGCTGGCTGGGGCAACCAGGGATGAGATGGAATCAGCTACCAGCGGCCCTCAAGGACCTGCAGGCGGACACAGCTTGGCACCCGGACATATTGATAATCCACCTTGGTGGTAACGACCTTCCCCAAAGGGGAGGAAGGCCCTCCTCCAAGACATCCAGGCGGACCTCATGGGGGCATCCAAGTGCTTTGGCAGTACGACCATCATTTGGTCAGAAGTGATCAGTAGAATGGTGTGGCGGGGAGCCGAGTCACACAAAGCAGTCGCTAACTCAAGGAGAAAACTGAACATTGCAGTTAGCAAATTTTGCAAGACCAACGGCCTGGAAAGCATCAGGCATGGGCTCATCCACCTAGGCCGCCCGGAGCTGTATGGGCAGGACGGGGTGCATCTATCGGAAGAAGGGATGCGTGTTTTCTGGGATAACCTGTGGGGAGCAATGGCCCTGGCAGGTTGCAAGTAGAGCAAAAAAAAAAAAAGAGAGAAATAAGGAGATTGGGGGGAGCCGCAGGAAGACGTTAGCCTCCCTGACGGCGTGGCGGAGAAGTAATGGTACAATGGTTGGTTATGGAGACACACCGACAGGGCGGTGTGTAGGAGTAGGGCCACTCACTTTGGGATGCCGCACGGCAGGGTGAGTTGGCCTAACAAAAAAGGGGGTAGCAAACGGAGACTGCACTCGCAGCCCAGACCCCGCCGGACGGCAGGGCACAAATGAGACTGACACGGTAGCGAGTTGGGGCCTAACTCCGGGGAGAGAAGCTACCCCCCACACGCAAAGAGCGTGGAGACCAACCAAACAATGGTCCCAGAAGAGACAAGAAAAGAGAGAGGACTACAAGGAACTAACCAAAGTACTTTCGGTACCATTTACAAACTGGTGATGTGCATACAATGTACACAAAATATTATGTATGACATGCTGAGTACATGATTTATGACCCAAAATATGACAGTTCGCAAATGATAATTTATGACCAGGGGTCATACAAATTATGACCGAAGTATATGTATATAATCCTAATAAACTGCGGCCAACAACGACCACTATATAACCACAACGCATGTTGGCTGTTTATTAGGGAACACAAGGTTGGTTTGTTTGTGGGCATGTACACTGGAATGGGCAAAGTGCGGGGGTTAATAGACAAGCAGGAAAGTGCATCTTTTTTGTATGGTTCTGTCACGATTTATTTTCAGCTCACTAGCTGGAATATTTGCACTCTGGGCAGTGGAAGACTGCTATGCAGCTTTTCCCCTTCATGTGTGCAACCTCTTAAACATGGTGTGTAAGTGGCAAACACCAACTGGCTTGTGGGATTTTCAGGTAAGCCCACAATCAGTGTGCAAAATGTGCACAAGCAGCATAAATGTCAAATTTCTTTACGCTCACCACAGATGAGATTTCAAAAAGAGAGCATATCAGACTAAAACAGTTTTGACATACAGGGACTTTCTCTAAGTCATCAGTAAAGTGTACTTTAGAGGCTCAGGTGAGTATTATTCTAGAGTTATCGGGTCAGTTTAAGCAGACCAGGTCCCTCTGTTACGGAGTGTGTTTGACCTTCCCCTAAACAAAGAACTCTGGCTGTAAAGAGAGTTCCGAGGTCCAGATAAGGGTTCCTTTAGGAACGGAAAAGGAATACAGGGTGGGATATTACAGAGGAGTGCATCATGACAGCCATCATCATTTGTGGCGCGCTCCAAAACAGCAATTTATTCTAAATCCGAGAGTTAGGTCTCTCTTCTTTCCTAATAACATGGATGAGCCACGACACTGCACTCTATACTCACCATGAAGATATTTAACATCACCTCTTAAATTGCTATAAAGCCTACTTTAATTTTACTCGCTCCGAATCAATATTTTTTTAATTAAGTCAACTAATAATAAAAAAACGCCAAGTCTTACGAGACCACACACAGATTTCAAAGAGTTGCGTGCCACCTAACCCTGTCGTCCGCTGATCGTTCATGAAGTCAATAAACTGGCAATTAATAACAAGCCTGCTTTGAGGATCCGCTATTAATTTATTGTCACGCCACTTCATAAACTTGTTAGGCCTTCTGGGATTTCGTCTGCGGCCCCTCAACGATGGGAAACATCAGGCGCGGCTCCTTCTGTCGCCAGTAAAACACGTAATGCTAACTGACTGGTAATCCTCCTCCACCTGCGGCTCAGGTGCGCGCGCTCAGCCGGTACGTGGCTAATTTGTTCCGCTAACGGCTCGGAACACTATTTAACGTAGGTATTCACCGTATAAATCTACACGCAGCCTGGTTTCACCAACTAACGCTTCGTCCACCAGTGAAAAAACAGCTTAAATGAGCACTTAACGCCCATTAAACGGCGCGTAACAGCAGAGACCTTTAACGATAACAATCACCATCAATCTCGTTTATGCACGATGTAAAACCTACTTCTTCTCATGTTAACAAAAAGGTTTTTAATTCTCTTCAAAGTGGATGTCCGAGACACAAAACATCTAACTAACTGCTTTCAAACTTCGCGTATGGTATAAACATGCCATTCCAACGAGCACGAAGGTCCACTACACTATATTTATTGTAAATCGTATTTCAAAGGAGTTTAATTTCATAATGATTTCATTTTTTTTTTTACAGCAGCACGATAAATTAAGACCCCTTCCAGATAAAATAAAACATTTAAACTATGAAAACAAGGAATGTGTCCAGTCATGTTGCACATTTATATATTATACAAATACATGTAAACTACCTATGCTCTTCAAGACTACATTTGTTGCCCTTGTTAAGAAAAAACACACAAAAACCACCCTTTCAAGCAATATTTCCAAACACGCCAAAATGTGAGGCCAAATCCCAGTTTGGCAAAGGGCAGAGAAATGTCATTATAGGAGCCATGTAGGGAGCTTCGGCGAGGGCCTAGACACTGCTAGCCTCATCGAGGCTACCAAAAGCTACATGATCTGGTCATCCCAAGGACTAATAAGGCCAAGAGTGGGTGGGGGGCGCTCGTTTGCACACTTGGAATTCCCTTCCTCTAGCGCTCAGGCAGAACCAGAATTTACTAAGTTCAGGATCAGGAAACAGTATAAAACATACTTGTTTGTGTAATCATTATTTCCTGGAGTCTGGCAGACCTTTTAGCGCTGGGAAGCCCTGCCGGGTAGCCATGCCCTTAAGAAATGCTTTTGAATTTGAACTGAATGAGTGGCAAGGCACAGCCTTCAGCACCCCAAGGAGCAATCCTCCTAGAAATGTAGCACATCTGAACACCCAGTATTCATGACACTTCGGGAAACAAAGGGAAGTCCATCTATAAGTGCCCAAGCCTAACTCCTGCCAGCTACCTCTTAAGATTCTGAGACCGCAGGCACGGCCAGAAAGGCCTTTTATTCCACTGGGCATTTCCCTGGTGGGCTGGAGTCCTTGGAGACTGGTTTTGAAAGTCCAGGACCGCCCCTGGTGCCTCTGTCACTTTCCCCAGCTCCCCAAGGTTAATTGCAGCAGGCACAGAGAAGCTTCAAGAGAGAAAGAGAGAGGAAGGGGGAGGTAGAGAGAACGTGATTAGAGAGGAAGACGAGATTAGATGGATGGAGAGACAGAGATTAGATGGATGGAAAGAGAGAGGTAGCACCAGGAGACAAAGGCAGTGGGTTTGGTTTGAGCATTTTTTGCCTGGGCTCCTTTTGGTTGCCCAGTTCGTCCATGACCACAGGTAAATGAAGCGATCAGGAAGAAGGAGCTTGCTGAGATCTGAGGGCAGATGCTGTCAGAGGGACAGGAAGTGGAAGTCTCCTGTTCCCCTTGAAATCTCCTAGGTTTTTTGTCGCTCCACAAAGATATCTTCACTTTCAATCCTGACAGGCCCAGATTCCATCACTTCATGCATACTTATTACACGGCTCTGTACCTCATATTTGCCACAAATACGACCACCTAGCTTCTTCTGCACTCCTGTGTAGGTTACCACAGCACTAAGACAGACTGCTACACCGAGAGTGACGGCTATTGCAAGTTTAAAGCAAATTAAGCTTTGCTGACATAACTGTTCGTCTTACATACAAGCTCGATGTGACTGAACATTTCATATAGATGTATTGACCTTGAAGAATCTTACAAGCTAACTTGTCAGAGTGAAAGAGATGTCTGCTGATCATGAAATATACTCAGATGTATTTGCAATAAAAGGACTTTTTGCTTTGTAAACGATATAAGAACTGTTTTGTGGAGTGCTTCATTCCCCAAGTCTGCCACTTTTACCTTCTTATTGACAATAAAAGGACTTTTGCTTGGTAAATGTTCTAATACTGTTTTGTGTAGCGCTTCATTCCCCATGTCTGCCACTTCTAACCACTGTAAATAGCAGCTGCTACTGTGCCCCAATTTAATGGAACTCAATTTAGTGACTTTGGTAGGAAGGAAGGCCGAGTTGCCTTTCCCGGGATTCAAACTCGGGATCTTTTGATCAAAGCATGTTTTGAATGTATACAACTGACAGACCCAACCTACTGGCACTGTATAGCGGTTTGATCCATCTCCCCCGGCCTAATCTAATACAAACTGTAAAAACATTTAAGTAATAAAACACATGTATTTGATTTTACCAAAATGTGCAAAATACTTTTTTAAAACAGGTTCTTGGGAACAAACTCTAAAATTAGATAAGGTCACCACTAACTCTGCCTCAGGTAAATCTCCTAAGTAAGTGTGCTGTTTGCTTCTTGATTTCAACAATAATTAGTGTGTCTCAATAATTTCTCATATAATTGTACTGAGATTTATGAATTCATCCAATGGCTGTGCTTCGGATCAATGTCCCAAGAACTCTGTTTATCTGTCTTTGGGAGCCCTCACTGTGCAATAGTGCCTGCCATGATACTGAGCGGGTTAAGATTGGCAGCATTCCAGTGCTTGTGGTCATACTTTACGGACAGGACTCCCCTCTACCAGCTGTAGTGTTAGGAGACACACCAAATGAGCTTCTGTCACCATAACATGGGAAAGAGAGTACCAATGGAAGAGGAATTGTACTCTCCATACTCAGTAGAAGATCTTTTATTAGCATAAAGGAACCCCTGGTGGAAGTGGGTACCAAGAAGAGACACCTTGATAGCTAGCACCTGAACCTACTGCTTAGTTAAGCAGTATTAGTATGCACACCAGTTCACTACTGGACAATGCAGAATCAATTTATTGCTAGGAGGTGTGTGTCCACACTATGGGAAGGTTGTTGGCTCTACTTGTACAATAAATGTATGCAACCAAATTGGCTTTTTGGAGGAAATGAGTATGCAGACCAGCCCATCCACTATCAGCAACAGCACCACTAAAGAGAAAGTCATCACTGAGACCCCTTCTGAAAGGCAAATGATCCTCATTATAACACAAGCATCCTTCGTCCCATTACTCCCACACCATCACACAGCAACCTGAAGGGGGCATTCTTCAAACCCTAATCTCTTTAGATCTCACGGATATCCTCAAATCTCTCAAAAAGCCAACTCCTATGACGATATCTTACAATTATCTTTCAATAAGCCCTCTCCGGAAATGCTCCCTCACCCCTACTCACCATCATTAAAGGCATCCCTCCTGAAGCTCTCAGTACAGGCTAGATCCTCCCACTCCAGAAGAAACCCATACAAGATCTGACAACCATGCCGAAACCAGCCCACCACTTAACAACCCTTCATCAGCAAGATCATCAAAAAAGCAGTCTATGCTTAACTCCAATATCACATCAACCCTCATCCATTTCCTATACAACTACCAATACAGCTTCAGATCATGCTGCAGCACAAACATTGCCTCCTTACAAATAGTAGATAAGGCCCTCCTAACCACAGCTAAAGATGCCCCATGCCTTCTGAAATTTTTGGATCTCTCAGTCGTCTTCAGTCTTAACCATTCCACCCACTGAAGTCTTGAATAGGATTCACTGGTAACTTCCTTCACATGTCCTCTTCCTACCTATCCAACCTGTTTGATCACATGGCTACCTCCATGTAGCAGAAGTTCCCTATCACCTGCCTAGCCCCCCGAGTTTGATCATGTCCCCCATCATCTTCAGCTTCAACATGGAGCCCTTTTGAACTTTATTTATGATAGCACCATTAAAATTGTCCAATATGTCAATGACACAAGTCTACACTGCCTGCATTTCATCCATGCCAGCATGACCAGCACCTAAAATGGATCTCCTTCTATTTGCTAGCAACAATCAGTCAAACATTGTTCAATTACATGAAGCTAGACAGATGTCAACCCCGACGTTCATCCAACGGCAAATCACTTGAATTTACTCTGGACACAGAACTCGCACTGAAGGAACACAAAGCAAAAACAATAACAAGGTCTACCTGGTACCAGAAAGCAAAACCATTCCTCCCAGGACATAATTTCAGAACAGTTGTTCAAAGCTTCATACTGTTTCATCTGAATGGTGGCAGCACACTGTTCCATGGCCTCCCACACTCCATAATGGCACCCCTTAAGGCAGAGGTCTTCAAACATTTTTGCTCTGAGCCCACCCTAACCAAAATGTTTTGCAGTTGTGACCCCTCCAAAACTACATGGCAAGGATTTGGGGAGATGGAGGGATGATCACAGGGGGCAGGGATCATGAGATCATTTCAGGGGTGCTTTCTGTTGCTCATAATCCACCCTAAATGTGGGACTTATAAAAAAAAAAAATTAAAAAAAGCAACAGCATCAAACAATTACAGAACTGACCATAAACACTCCTGCCCATAATTGGGGGGCTGTGGGCCCCAATGCACTCCACCCGCTGCACTAATGATGGCTGTAGCCCTGAGAAAAAGACTATCTCCTCTTCTTTCACTCCTTCCCCACCATGCAGGGCCGGACTGGCTACCGGGCGTTTGTTGTGCTGCCGAGCTGGGGGCTGATTTCACTGCGGTGGGGGCTGATTTCGTTGATGGGGACCCGCGTGAGCTTCGAAATAAACAAAGCAAAACGAATGTTTTTAAGCACACGCAGGTCCCCATCAACGAAATCAGCCCCCAGCTCGGCAGCACAACAAAACGCCCGGTAGCCAGTCCGGCCCTGCCACCATGTCTGACCATCACTTCAATCTCGAAACAAGTTTGGTCTCTTTCATAAAGAAAATGAGCTACTGCATGCTACCTGTTTCACTAATGATAGGTACTGCCTTGCTGTCGCTTCTGACGTTTGTTAACAACATGGGCTCCCATCTCACACCCAGGGCCGGACTGGGAAACGAAACCGGCCCTGGCAAACTGCTCAGCCAGCCCCCAGGAGGGGGGAGAGGGAGGTGCGGCCGAGCTGTTAGTTAGTGCCAGTTTCATCCGATTTTGTTACAGGGGGCCGATATTGCTGGCCCCCGGTAACAAAAACAGCCCCCAGGGGCCCAAAACCGGCCCCCCACCCTGGCGGCCCACTGGGGAAACGCCCGGTGCCCGCTACGGCCAGTCCGGCCCTGCTCACACCATCCCTCTACCTTCCATCTCTCATCATACCTCTCCCTCCGATCTCTAAGGGTCCCTCTCAGCTTTCTGATGCCCAAATCAAGATGTCTCCTCTGCTTCATTTTTTCCTCTCTCTTGGTCCATTGCTCCAAGGCTCAAAGAAACACTGGCACAGCAAGTAGGCCCTGCAACTGCAGCACCAGTGACACCTACAGCTCTGTGAAGCAGGATGTCTACACTGCCCACTCAACAGGGCTATTACTTGTAGGTCAGATGCCCAAAGCAGGCTTTCTGTAAGAAACAACAACAAAAAAGCACATTTAGTCCCCCTCCTCCCCTGTTGCTTGGGCCCTATTCCTTACGCAACAATGGTGCCCTGGGCCCTAAAGCTAGCAAGGAAAATGCACTACATGATCTTTTTCATCATAAGACTGCCATAACTGGGGTCCAGTGCCCACTCACAGAGGGACGGGGAGCTCCTGTGCTGTGAAACAGATAGTAGAGAACTAAAGTACAAACATGCCTTCTCACCAAGGTGCCTGCCATCTGAAAGAAATGTAAATGTGTGCAATGGTTAATCACCAAATATAAAGACTGCTTTGGAGCCCGTGTAGCTTTTAATTAATTGAGTCATTCAGCTTCATGGTGACAAACATTTATTCTTTTCTGAAAGGTAATATATGTGTCCGTTAAAAAGAGTGCACACTTTTAATGGACGCATATAAAAATATTTACACTAGATATAGTCTGAATGCTTATCACTAAAATGTGTATTTTTAAAGCACTTACTTTTTCTTAAACAGTATTGTGCAGCACCCTGTTTTATACAATGTAATACAATTTTAAAATAATGACGTTCACAGTGATGTCTGTCACAGACTGGGACCTCGTAGCACTATAAACAAGTCACTATTCCTCATTGCACCAATCAGAATTTAATTCTGGGACTATCTGGCACACTCAAAGACATCTGCAGTGATCACATTAGCCAACTGAAGTTTCATAAAATAAAACAGTATATTTCCCTTTGATTAGTTTAAGTTGTATTTATTTTTCATTTGAGGTGTGTGTATGTTTTTATATGCAGTTACCCGAAGGTGAACAAAAAACAACAAAATTATGAAATTGTTCTTCTGTTTAGCCATGTCTTTGACCCAGACTTCACACTCACTGACCCTACCCCATGTCACTCAGTAGTATTGTTATCACACTTTTTTATGGGCTTTAACTGCTGCATGTAAATGATGACAGCCTCAGCCTAGAAACATGCCTTTCGCATTTCCAGGCTTTCTTCATTTACATGCAACTACAGAGCCATCTGCGCCCCCCTGGGAACACAACAACGGCCCCCAGAGGGGGCACGCACCATGGTTTGAGGATCTCTGCCTTAAGGGCATCCTACATGCTACAGTATGTCCCATCAAGGGTCTGAGGAAATATGACCACATCACCCTCACCCTGATAAATCTTCACTGACTCTCCTTGCTGGCCCAACCTTCTTCTAAAACATCTGCATCATTTATAAACCCATCGCAACCAGGAAATCTGCCTATCTGGGTGACAACCTTACCATCTCTGGTGGTCCTTTGTACACCAGCAGTCAGGAGACCATCAGACTGGAGATGAAAAAGCATAAAAAGAAAAACAAGGCAGCAGGCCTTCTCCAACTATGTCTCTGGGATCTGGAACAACTTATGACACACATTTTTTTTTAAAAACACTACGTCATAATGCAGAAACAGTCCCCATCAGCTCTTGGAATCCAGCTAACTCTTCAATCACTTGTGGGCTGCATGTTTCCCTTTTACCCTGTACACTGCTCCGCTGTTTTTTTTAGCTAGGTTGGCACTATAATAATACAGCATACATAGGGGAATAGGAAGAGAGTTTCAGAGGGTAGATGCATAAATAGAGAGCACTGAAATTAGATGGATCTGAGACAATGTGAGGGAATTTTGGGACAAAAAATAACGTGCTGGGACATCCAAATAAAAAAGGCACTGCCTTTTTTATCTGACAACTGAAAACAACTGATCTGACAGCTAACTTCCTGGTCTTTCAAGACAGAAAAGGGAGACTTTTCCTCAAAACTTTCAGCTGTTATCAGCAGAAAGTGGCAACTTTGTCTACACCTCTGCATCAAATAGTGATTGGTTGTGTTTAATATATAGTTTTACAAACAAGCTGTGAAAATCTCAGTTTCCTAAATATTGACTACTCGATGATTCATGTTAATATGTAATGGCCCATTTTCTTTGCTTGTGAACAGTGAAAAAGCCAACTGTATATTTTCTCTGTTTATTGCTAGCAATTTTGGCCTTTGCACTCCTCCCTTGTGGTGCTCTCTACCCTTTTGAACCTGCGGCTCCTATGCTAGTTTCTTGAACTCTTTCGGGACGCATCCACTCCTCAAGTCATGTGCTCGGCCCGCTACAAAATAGGGATAAAACAATTTGGCATCTATAATGGGTTTTTGCTATTACCTTCATTAAAATTAATCAATTATAGTTTATTTCAATGTATCAATTTGTAGTAGCTTTAACGATATATTATTGCTATCATTGGTTTTAAGACAGTTTAGAATGTGTCTATGCTTCCTGTATTCAATACTGTGAAACTGAAAATATGATTGCGGACTGAGATCACATTCAACTTCGTCACTAATATTTATATACTGCTGAGTCTGTACCAACATACCCTGGTGGGAAATGTGCCAAGCAGACATCATCATTTAGCACCCATTAGCACCACATTCTTGGCTTTGTTACTGTTGCGTTTAAACTAGTTGTCCTACCTCCAGTCAATAAAGGCTGTCAAGCCACAGCTGAATCTGACTGCCAGGGAACTCAGGTCCCATCTAATTTCTGGAGGAACTGCATGTCGGTGGCATACATACCGCAGTACATAGCAAAAGATCTGGTTTGTTGTGTGAGGAGCTGGACATACAAGTTGATCATCGATAAATGACAGGTATGACTCCGTTGGCCTCAACAAGAAAAAGGGTGGGATTGAGAAGAGAAGAAGGCAGCACAAGTGATCGGCTGGAAGCAGCCAGAACACATCTCTGCCACTGCCAGGCAGTTTCCTAACAATGGGCTTGATATAAATACTATGGTCAGCAGTGTGGAACGGAGCGCAAAACACACAAGCACCAACACAAACTTTCAAATCAACACGCAGCCTCATTGATCAGGCCATGGACATAACGAATGTAGGATTCAAAATGCAAGTCTGATTTATCCCATCCTATCTGTGGGTACCAACTGTTAGAGGCTGAAGGGATGCTTCCACTTTCATCTTGCAACCTACCATTTGGCTGGATTCACGGATATACACTAAGTATCTGCAAGAAATGCCAGGCAGTGCTGCAATTATGAACTTTAATCAACGCTTACAGTACATTTCACAATTTCACGAATGCTAAGTGGTGCAGGGAAAAAAGCCTAGAATGTATCAAATAACCAAAAACAAGAAAAAATTATGACACATGCGATCAGTTCCCTATGAGTGTGGAAAGAGTTGGGTTATATTCAGAAGCGAGATCTCTGTTTGGTGCAATGGAAGTGAGATGTTACCCCATGGGATTTTAATGTTTCACTCGGCTGTTAATTTTTACTTGACCATCCGCTTAAGTGAATAGAACATTTTCTGCCTCATGATTTTTCCCATGAGTCCTGAAGCAGATCTGCAGTTTGCGAAGCTAATTAGGGTCAAGGCAAAACCAGGAAAACAGCCCCCTCAGCATGAGGTTATAGTTAGACTTTGTGTAGTTATACACAACTGATGAGAAACTGCTCAGTCAGAGCGGGAACATCCATTGCTTCACAAAACGCTATGCTATACAAATAATACCAAATCACTCGTCAGACAACTCAACACAACAGCCTACTGAAAATGTATGTCACTGATTTATGTACTGTGAGGAACATTAACATTTTACGATGATACATATTCCTATTCTGAATTACGCATTAGTACGAAATGTACTAGTATATGATTGTCTGACTGTAATTCTTTTGGTCGGCCTCTCTCTGTAGAAATGGCCTTCAAACATTTCAGACCTTCAAACGTTTCACTCCTTGACCTGCTTCAATGCAAGGCTGGGCAACAGCTGCTGAAAGAATTCTTCAAAACAGAAAAGGATGAGTGAGGCTTTGAGAACACTGTTAAGAAAGACATCGAAAAAGTCGCCTGACCAATAAAAATTATATATATATATATATTTTTTTTTTATTTTTTTTTTATTTATATAGAAAAACACAATGGAAGTTGCCACTGTCTAGTCATGGTTCAGAGCCGTACTTTCCATCGAAAAGGCATTTTTTGCTTAGAACTTTTCACCCTGTGGACAGATTCGCAGAACACTTGCCAAGCTAACAATTAAGTCAGTTACGTTTTTGGCATGCCAAGTTGTGTGACGATCCATCTATGGGGAAAAAATTAAAGGGGGCAGAGTGTGTGAAAAAGTATATAGATTCCCATTTTAGCTCCCATAGGAAATCACGACCAAACGGTAGACCAAAAACCCCTGAACAGATTTACACCAAACTTGTCACAAAAGTAAAACTTTGTGCACAGAAGCAGGCTTTTTTCAAAATTTGGTGTAAATCAGTTCAGTAGTTTTTGAAATATTTAGTTAAAAAAAAAAAGATGTAGGGCACGATTTAAAGGGTTAACACGTTTGTATACCTTGTAAGTTGAAAAGGCATTTGTTAATTTGCCTATAACTTTGGCACCAATTGACAAATACGCCTGAATTGTGGCCGACACTTAGTAAATCCAGATTATTATTGGTATTTTCAAATTTGTGCTTAGCCATAAAGAGGCAGCAAAGAAGTGTTTGTTTGCTAATACGGTTGGCACAGTGCAATGAATGCACAGAATTTGGCAGAACCTATGCAGTATTAGTTTTCTATTCGTATGTCAAATTCTATGGCAATCAATATGGGGGGCATATTTAAAAGGGGCTGTCAATAACATTTTCATTTGCATTATGGCACTGTTAGATCAATCCTGGCAAAGTGTGGCATGTAATTAGCAAGTGATACCCAGTGCAGGTATATAAGGTTTTGTGAAGCTCCAATGGGGACAATGTGCATACGTATGTTTAAAAACTACCCTTATTTTAAGTCTGGCATTGAAACAGCTGGGTTGCTAGCCTTTTGTTTAAAAAAAAAAATTCCTAGTAAATTTACAGTCATATAGACACATTAAGAGTGCCTTTCTATAAGCCCTTCTCAGCTACTCGTCTGTTCAAGCGTCATTCACATTTTACTTCTACTCACCACAACATACAGCATGGAGCAATGGGTCAGCCCACTTCATCTGTTGGCATTTTGCACCTGATGGCATTTTGTCTGATCACATATGCAGAGATGAAAAGTAGAGCAATTTAGTAATAGGATGTGTGCTCCTGGGGTGCTGGGCAACTTCTTTTTTTAAAAGTTTTTCACATATAGCATGTTTATACAAAAATGACCCTTTTAACACGAGCCTTTCATCAAGGGTTTTACCATCAGACTAAAAGATGGCAAGCGCCTGTGGCACCCCATGCACAGGCCTGGCGTTGCTCCTTGCTCAACTGGGCCAGGGCAGAGGGAGGACCTGCTAGGGCTTCGCAAGTTTCCCCTGGCTATCGACAGGGGGACTTGTAAATGTATTGCAGAAGATAGATACACCTGCAGAGAACGCACAGGGGGAGTCGGAGGCCTAATCAGCAACAATGCCACATACTGCTGTCACCACTGCGACGCCTCAGGTGGGGCGGCGTCCCTCAATCTCTACTCAGCCAGGCACATCATAGGATCCTAACGCACACTACAAGCAGTCATTCACCTGATGCATCACCTTGAGGCCTTAGGTCACGGGCAGGTACCCCCTCTCCTTTGTAGAGTTATTTTGTCCTCATTTTGTTGTACCCTCTGCCCACTGTTCAGAGATGCACTGCACCACACATAGATCAGCGATGAGCTGTGCTACTGGATGGCAGAACATGCATTGGCGCCTTCACTCAAGTGTTCTGACGATGCTGACATTTTTAATCCCTCACGTTGGACATATTACAACATGCTATCACCATTGTGTCCACAGCATATGATTTGCTATTGTATTTTCTCTTGGTATACAGTGTTGTTGATCTATTGCTGTACTGCATCGTTAGAAATTGTAAATGACAATAAAAAGATTTAAACAAAAAAAAAAACAAATCAAGGGTTTTACCATCAGAAGATTCAGTATTCAAACTCCTCACATCTAGGACTTGAGCACCTGGCCAAACATTCTGCTGACTGAATCACCAATTTGAGGGCTCAACACACACATAATACCATAGACGGCTTTAGTCTTCTCCAAAGGAGAAAAGGAGAAAAGACTGGGCTAACATGTTATAATTTAGTTCAACTCTTCCCACTTCGACCAAAGCCAACAGGTGCAGATTGGATCCCTAGTGTTACTCGAGTTCACCTCTTTTGTAGCCACAATGCTCCTCCTTTTTCTCACCACAGATCAAAATCTATGTGGCAGAGTTGCTGTCGCAGTACTAGGTACATTTTAGATGCATTTCGGTGATATCAAACATACATGTCTGTCTCAAGAATGAAGCAGACCTGTGTCATCAAATGCTTTGACCATGTCAACCAATGGATGAAAGACATACTCTATAAAAATGGAGCTAGTCCACTTGAATGGCCTTAAAGCCTGGCATCACCACCAACCATTTCAGAAAATGTATATAAAAAAAGGGTATGATTTCGAATGCAGCTCTCACCCTTGCCCCTCCAATCAAATCAGTGGTAAAGGATGTTTATTTTCAGCTCTACGAGCTTTGGAAAGCCCTCCAACTCCTTCAAAACCAATACTTTGTAGTTAGCCAATGTCATGGTTATGGTGCTGCTGGATTATTGTAAAGTTGTCTGTACAAAGCTACCCAGGAAACCTATTTAACACTGCAGACAGTTACCACAACTCTGCCATAACTTTTCAATCAATGCTCAACACCTATTTTAGCTTAAAAAGCAACATGTGAAGCTTCAATTTCAACTATGAAGGCCCCAATTAACCGTCTGGCACCCAAACAGCAAATATTAGATACAACACTCACATACACCTGACACAGTACTGATAAGGCGACATAGTTGAGCATCACCATGTTCACAAAAGCACTATCTACTAAGAAACAACATATGAAACATCAACAGAACTCCTTAGTAGAACAGTATGCATACATCCAACAGAGCACCAATGTGCATATAGTTGATTATCAATATGATCCCAACACCACTAATCTTTCTGGCACACCAAATACATCCACAACAGAAAACATTAGACAGAACTCCAAACACCTATGCAAAACAGTCTGCATGGATCAGTATAAGACAACACTTGACCCTCCACAGCATCCAAGACCACCAATTACCTCACCTGCATATGACATGCAAAGCAAAACACAAGGCAAAAAACACAAACAGCACGCAGTCAATTTGTCAAACTTTCTGGCAGACCCATCAAACACTAAATGACTTGCATATCAGCAATTAATACAAACTTACTATAAACCGTATCACTAACAATATAGCTCCACAAGCCAAAATAGAATCCCTGATTACACCTTAGAAGCTACCTGGAACACGCTAGCAAAGGGCAGAATACATGTTATACAAATAATTCTAACATATCATAAACTGAGATGCTATAAAAGGCATCAAAAGATAAACACAGACTCAAATCCTTCGGAGTTCAAGATGCGGATTCTCAAATACTCTCAGTGTCAACTTGAGAGCACATTCAGCCATTTGTGATTTAGAAAACTCTAGAAAATGATTCTGACAATGATGGCATTCAACTAGGAGCCTGTTGGGCGAAGACGACAGTGACTGAGGTATAGCAACTAAGGATTACTTTTTGGGTTTGTTTAGACTCTAACTGCCTTGTCCATCACCTGTATTTTTGGTTGTACACCCGACACTTAGCATAAGCCTCATTTCTATGGTTTCACAGATGTGTTTTGTCACATTAGTCAATAAAAGCCACAAGCAGTGGTTGAATCCGGTGTAAAGACACATGCCAGACAGCCCACAGAGTTTTTAGGCATACTTATGGCAGTTGTGTGCTTCATAAATGTGGATAACATATCCTGATGAACAAGCAACACTACCATTCCAAAGCACTGATCTAACAAGCATTGGCATAGCCAATAGGTCTCGCCTTTGGGACCTTATAAGTATGTAGTTATGCAGCACAATATCCTTACTGCAACAACATTAATTGTTGTATGGCTAAACACTTATAAGGTCCCAAAGGCGAGACCTATTGGCTTGATTGGTTACTCCACCATGCAAGCCCAGCTAAAGATCAGTATCTGCTCAGCTGCAGACCACTCACATACTAACTCCACACATACCTACATTCTGGACCAGGAAAGTGGGAGATTTTGGGAAAAAAATAGGGGTAATGTATTTTCCCCATTTGCTTCTATTGAAGCAAAGGCAATTTTTCAGGCGGGAGAGAGCTAAAATAAAGCCATTTTCAGCTTCAAAAATTGGGAGTCTCCCACCTGAATCGCGTCTGTTGGCATGTATGATACTCTACCAAAATATACGTGTTTTAGATTCCTACTTTGATATTCCCTTCTATAGTGCTTAGAAGCGACACCAAGCTGATGGAAGTGCTTCAAAACAAATACTATAGATCAATAAATTCCAAGCAAGAGTCTACCACGCTGCTTGTATAAGCACTTGTAAAAACAGTACCGACCAACAGACAGTAACCGTGCCATGCTGTGTACATCACTGGCAGGGACCGAGGGAAGCGTAAACAACAGCAGCCCGTGTCAGAACCCACGGTCTAAGAGTATGCCAATGAAAAGGACTAGAAGATGCCACAAACATCTGGGGGCGTGTCATGACGTAGACAGCTTTTCTCTACCTGGAACAATGTTTACCAAATGTGAAGTAAAAAGGGAAATTATTAGCAAATGCGCATTCCACAATACTTACTCCTAAAGGATGGCAAGCGACTGAAAGCTCAAGCGTGAAGCCTGGCTCTGTTCGGCATCCTCTTGGATCTTTGAGCCCAAAACGAGCCGAGCTTTCACGTCACTTATGCCTGCTGCCCATGCTGTGATCTCATGCACAAAAAATTTAAGATAAAAAGTGACTTTTGATGTGTGAAGTGAGTGCAAAAGAGGGTGATCTAGAGGCTGAATTGCACAGCGTGAGACCAGAAGGCCTGGGATCAATCTTAGCTTCCCTGCTTTTCCAAATTGTGTGTTCCTGGGCACATATTTTATTTCATCGCGCCTCCTTTTTGTTGTTCATTATAATGTATGAGAGCAGCTTCAAATAATGGCGTAGAGATGGAGTGGGCGGCAATAAATACGGATGAGCTCCTCTGCGAGTGCTCCCCCCTAGAGTGATAAATTGGGTAACTGCTTAAGTCACTCACGCCCCAGGAAGTTCACGGATCCTTCCTCCTTCCTTGCCAGCTTTCGCATCTAGCTTTACGGTGGAGACGCTGTAGCATGCTGTGATCCTGGGCAAATAACTTAATCTCCCCTTGCCTGTAAAGGGAATATGTGTCTGTAATTCAACGGGTGCCCATGTAAAGCGCTCTCATACAAGTCGAGTTTGCGCTATATATAACTGCTAAAAGCTATATAAAACTGCTAATAAAAAAACGAACTTCCACTTACATAAGTTAACTGTAAGTTATATATTTTGAAATGCGTGTGTACTTCGGCATGGTGGGGTGGATAAGGTTGAGCAGCGGTGATGTACACAGGGTCGGGGTGAGAGAAAAACAAGCGCGAGTGCTCCCCCCCCCTCTAGAGTGATAAATTGGGTAACTGCTTAAGTCACTCACGCCCCCGGGAAGTTCACGGATCCTTCCTCCTTCCTTGCCAGCTTTCGCATCTAGCTTTACGGTGGAGACGCTGTAGCATGCTGTGATCCTGGGCAAATAACTTAATCTCCCCTTGCCTGTAAAGGGAATATGTGTCTGTAATTCAACGGGTGCCCATGTAAAGCGCTCTCATACAAGTCGAGTTTGCGCTATATATAACTGCTAAAAGCTATATAAAACTGCTAATAAAAAATACGAACTTCCACTTACATAAGTTAACTGTAAGTTATATATTTCGAAATGCGTGTGTACTTCGGCATGGTGGGGTGGATAAGGTTGAGCAGCCGGTGATGTACACAGGGTCGGGGTGAGAGAAAAACAAGCGCGCGCGCCTCAGCTGTAAGTTAAAAACAAGCATTGGCCGCGCGGCCATGAAAGTAACGCAGCCGCGAAAGCGAAAGTTATGGCAGGGACGCGCTCTGTGGTGGGGGAGGGGCAGAGCGAGGCGCTTGGGAGAGCAAGGCTTAATCAGCCATGAAAGCCACATGGCGGCTGCGCGCGTGCACTCGCTCGTGAACGCAAGCTTGAGGCCAGGAAAAGATTGTGGTAGCACTTTGAAAAGCCACTAACTAAATATCTCGCAGAGCAGCGCATGCGCTGGCTCAGCGAGACCTAAAAATGGGTCTACAAGCCAAATGGCAATGCTGAAATGCATCTCCGTGCACATCATAAAGTCGACGTCTTGGTAGGTAGCAGCCTTGTAAATAGACATTTCCAACCCATTTGCTTTTGGAACAAACACAAGTGTAATTATTTTTCCCTTTACTTATAAAATCTCTGAAGCGTGCATGTTGTACTCACCAGGAACCCAACCAGAGACATGACTAATATCTTCTGCATTGCATTTAAAGTTTTGCAAACTTCCTTTTAACCAGAGAGAGCCCAAGCATAAAACCGCCCCTGCCTGTCAGCAGGTATGGCGAACATGATGTAATGGGGGAGGGCGTGACATGGGTGAGAGGGGCAGATACGACAGAAACAGCAAGGTTCCGCACTTGCATTAACTTTCTGTGGTGTTCACTTTCAACTAACTGAAATTAATTGAAATAAATACACCCCCAACAGTAAATGGAGTTTAAAGGATAATAGTACGCAGACAAATGTACAGCTGATCATCGAAGTCCTGCTTTAAAACCTGTTTACAGCATAAAACAATTTCAAATGACAGAGCCAGCCCTGCACTGGAATAAAGTAAAGACAACAGCTCTACATAGACTCAGCAACGAAAACTCAAGCTTCTGCCAGGAATGCGTGTTTACATGCATATCCTGGCACTTCTATAGCACAAGCACAATAAAGAAACAGCCCATCAAGACATTTTACATCAAATAAAACACATTCAGTGGCAGTCAAATGGTAAAAGCCCTAAAATTAAAAAGGGTATTTTAGAATGCTAATGCCTCCAGAGTATGCGAAACACCTACTCATAAAAAAGCAGCAGGAAGAATTTGAGATGCAAAGACTAAAAACGAATTAAAAAAATTACTAATTTCTCAACAGCCACGAGTGAGAACGTTGATTTCTGTGAGGCTCGGTTAGGCAAAACAGTAGAACACCCTAAACTCACCATCCTACATGAACCTCAAACTCTCTTGGTGGGAGCATCAGGGCCCTTCACATTAAGGGGCCAATTATGAAGCAGCCAGAATTAAATCCTGGGATCCCCTCCACCACACCTAGATCTAACCGGGGAAAATATACAGAAATCAGTTTCTCGCTTCATGGAAGCACTTTAAGCAAAATGTAGATTAAGCACACTGTATTCAGCACAACTCCGAACTCACATGAGCACCAACAATGAGAACATGGCTCATATGCAATCTGAAATATAGAATATTTTTATTTATTGGCAGCTTGGTAGAAGGGCGAGCATCAAAGTGCTACAAAAGTGGTGCAAGATGGAAAATTAACCAGAAAGGATAAATCAAGGATATCACAGACAAACAGTCAATCAACAGTGTCATAGTTAAAGAGTCAAAGTAAAACATACAGAAACAGCAAATGAGGAAACTTGATAGTAGGAGACTGGTTTTCTGATTGTTTTGTTTGGATCAACAGTAGTGTGGGTGTATTTAATCTGCCGTTTAAGTGTACCCTTGACCTTGCCAGGTAGGTCGCTCCCCCACCACACAGCTCCGCCTGTGTTGGCCGCCCGCTGCTTCTGCAGGTGAGATCGCCCTTCCGCTTGTGGCCCCGGTGCCTGTATCTCTGTCTGTTTTTTCCTTTCTGTGCCCCTCGCTGCCCCATTTGCGTTGTGCCTGTATTTCTGTCTGTTTTCTCCCCCATTTTCCTTTCTGTGCCCCTCGCTGCCCCATTTGCGTTGTGCCTGTATTTCTGTCTGTTTTCTCCCCATTTTCCTTTCTGTGCCCCTCGCTGCCCCATTTGCGTTGTGCCCGTATTTCTGTCTGTTTTCTCCCCCATTTTCCTTTCTGTGCCCCTCGCTGCCCCATTTGCGTTGTGCCTGTATTTCTGTCTGTTTTCTCCCCCATTTTCCTTTCTGTGCCCCTCGCTGCCCCATTTGCGTTGTGCCTGTATTTCTGTCTGTTTTCTCCCCCATTTTCCTTTCTGTACCCCTCGCTGCCCCATCTGCGTTGTGCCCGTATTTCTGTCTGTTTTCTCCCCCATTTTCCTTTCTGTGCCCCTCGCTGCCCCATTTGCGTTGTGCCCGTATTTCTGTCTGTTTTCTCCCCCATTTTCCTTTCTGTGCCCCTCGCTGCCCCATTTGCGTTGTGCCTGTATTTCTGTCTGTTTTCTCCCCCATTTTCCTTTCTGTGCCCCTCGCTGCCCCATTTGCGTTGTGCCCGTATTTCTGTCTGTTTTCTCCCCCATTTTCCTTTCTGTGCCCCTCGCTGCCCCATTTGCGTTGTGCCTGTATTTCTGTCTGTTTTCTCCCCCATTTTCCTTTCTGTACCCCTCGCTGCCCCATCTGCGTTGTGCCCGTATTTTTGTCTGTTTTCTCTCCCCTTTTACTTTTGTGCCCCCGCTGCCTCTAGCCATTCCCGCCGCTGCGTCCCTGCGGCCCCGCCCCCTGACTGCCCATTTGCTGCCCCTGCCTCCCGCCTCCCAGCTGCTCCTCCCTCCCACCTCCCCATAAATGGCGGCCGCTGTGCGGCCGCGCGCTGGCGCGCCGAAGGCGCGCCTAAGGCAAGCCCGTCTGCGCCCGTCCGCGACTGGACCGCGCCCAGCGCCAGAACCCCTGGATCCCACCGATGCAACACTACTCGACGGACCTACGACGCCGCCACCCTCACCGCACTCAATGCCGGCCGGAACCCTGCCTGCTACCGAGCCTCACCGAGACGCACCCACGGACCCTTCACCTGCCAAACCTGCCGATTCACCTGCCCCCGGACGTGCACCACCTCCGCCAAGACGTGCACCAGCAGCAACCACCTGAAATGCATCCTGTTGAACACCCGCTCCGTCCACAGGCACGCCGTGGAACTCTGGGACCTGCTCGACGCAACAGCACCGGACGTCGCCTTCCTCACCGAAACCTGGATGAACGCCTCCTCAGCGCCCGACATCGCCATAGCCCTCCCGGACGGATACAAGATCACCCGGAGGGACCGCGTCAACCAGACGGGAGGAGGCATCGCCATCGTACACAAGAACACCATCCGCATCTCGACTAACTCCGACGAGACCTTCACCGCCGCCGAACACCTACACTTCCAGATACACACTGACCCCAAGACCACCCTCCGAGGCACCCTCATCTACAGACCCCGGGACCACGCACACTATTCAGCGAAGACATCGCAGACTTCATCAGCCCGCACGCCATGCCCTCCGCCGACTACATCCTCCTAGGGGACCTCAACTTCCACCTGGAGAACAACAACGACAGAAACACCACCGCCCTGCTGGACAACCTCGCCAACCTCGGACTCAAGCAACTGGTGAACACGCCCACCCACTACGCCGGCCACACGCTTGACCCCGTCTTCTCTTCCAGCAAGCACATCTCCTTCAGCCACGCCACCGGACTCCACTGGACCGACCACAGCTGCGTCCACTTCAGCTTCAGAAAGACTGCGACCCACCACCACCCGCAACAGGCTCCCGCCGGAGCTGGAGCAAGATCACCGCCGAGCAGCTCACCGCCTCCCTCAGCCAGAACACACCCACCAACACAACGGACCCAAACGAAGCAGCCAGCAACCTCGCCAAGTGGCTGACCGCCTGCGCCGACGACCTCGCACCACTAAAAAACCCTCCCAGCAGACCCGGAAGCAAGAAAACCCCTTGGTTCACCAACGAACTCAAGGAATCCAAGAAGAACTGCCGCACTCTCGAGAAAACCTGGCGACTCGACCAGACCACAGACAACAGGACCGCCCTCAAGCACGCCACCCGCAAACACCACCAGCTGATCCGTGCCACCAAGAAGTCGGCACTCAAAGAACGACTGGACAACAACGCCCACGACAGCAAGGAACTTTTCAGCATCGTCAAAGAGTTCTCCAACCCCAGCGCCGGAAACAACGACATCACCCCTCGCAAGACCTCTGCAACTCACTCGCCGCGTTCTTCCACCGCAAGATCACCGACATACATAACAGCTTCGACGCACAAACCACGCACCCTACCACCGAACCAACGCCCGCCACCACCACCCTCTGCAACTGGACCCCGATCAGCACCGAAGACACCACCCGCACGATGAACTCCATCCACTCCGGATCACCTACCGACCCCTGCCCACACCACGTCTTCAACAAAGCCGACGCCACCATCGCACCCCATCTCCGGGACATCATCAACTCCTCCTTCCACACCGCCACCTTCCCGGAGAGCTGGAAGCACGCCGAGCTTACCGCCCTCCTGAAGAAACCAACGGCGGACCCCACCGACCTCAAGAACTACCGTCCCATCTCGCTCCTTCCGTTTCCGGCCAAAGTCATCGAGAAGACCGTCAACAGACAGCTTGCCGCCTTCCTCGAGACGAATGGATCCTCGACCCCTCGCAGTCCGGGTTTCGGGCCAACCACAGCACCGAGACCGCCCTTATCGCAGCCACCGACGACATCAGAACCCTAACCGACAACGGGGAAACAGCAGCCCTCATCCTCTTGGACCTCTCCGCGGCGTTCGACACCGTCTGCCACCGCACCCTAGTGAAGCGCCTCAGCAACATCGGAATCCGAGAGAAAGCACTGGAATGGATCATCTCGTTCCTCGCCGGAAGAACCCAGAGAGTCCGCCTCCCCCGTTCAGATCCAAGGCCACCGAAGTCATCTGCGGCGTTCCACAAGGATCTTCACTCAGTCCAACCCTCTTCAACGTCTACATGAGCCCCCTCGCAGCCATCGCACGCCAACACAACCTCAACATCATCTCCTACGCCGACGACACCCAGCTGATCCTCTCCCTCACCAACGACCCCACCACCGCCAGAGCCAACCTACACGACGGGATGAGAGACGTCGCCGACTGGATGAGGAACAGCCGCCTTAAACTGAACTCAGACAAGACGGAAGTCCTCATCCTGGGCTCATCACCCTCCGCCTGGGACGACTCTTGGTGGCCCCCGGCCCTGGGCACCGCGCCCAAGCCAACGGACCACGCACGCAACCTGGGCTTCATCCTGGACTCCTCCCTGTCGATGACCAGACAAGTCAACGCCGTCTCATCTTCGTGCTTCAACACCCTGCGCATGCTCCGCAAGATCTTCAGATGGATCCCCACTGAAACCAGGAAAACCGTCACCCAGGCACTCGTCACCAGCCGACTGGACTATGGGAACACCCTCTACGCCGGAACCACAGCCAAACTTCAAAAAGACTCCAGCGCATCCAGAACGCCTCCGCACGACTCATCCTGGACATCCCCCGACACAGCCACATCACCGGACACCTGAAAGACCTGCACTGGCTCCCCGTCAGCAAGAGAATCACGTTCAGACTCCTCACCCACGCACACAAGGCCCTCCACGACCTGGGCCCAAAGTACCTCAACGACCGCATGACCTTCTACACGCCCACCCGCCAGCTACGATCAACCAGCCACGCCCTCGCCACCGTACCACGCATCCGCAGAGCCACCGCCGGAGGAAGATCCTTCTCCTACCTGGCAGCCAAGACCTGGAACTCCCTCCCCACTCACCTTCGGCGAACCCAGGACCATCTCTCCTTCAGGAAACAGCTCAAGACCTGGCTGTTCGAGCAGTAACTTACCCCCTCCCCAGCGCCTTGAGACCCTCCCGGGTGAGTAGCGCGCTCTATAAATGCCGTGATTGATTGATTGATTGATATACATTTAGGCTGTATGTGTGTTGCAATAGTGGTGTTGGATGGACATGTAGCAGGGGGACTTTAACAATTTAGGTATATGCCATCTGGCAGGATTGGTAAATTCATTGCCTATGGCACCTTGGTGGGGTTCAAAGTATCCCTTTAAGCCAGAGTAGCTGCGCAATGCCAGGTAGGTGTTGCATTGATGTGCTATGTGCTTTAAAGAGTGGCATATCTTTTAGGAGGCATGGTGCTTCTGAATCTCGTTGAACGTGTGTGGTTTGTTCTGACTAATGTGTTATGTTGGTATTGTGAATATTTCTTAGTATGGTTGGTAGAATCGTGAGCTTGGTGATACTTAACTAAATGGCATATTCGAGCTGTGTTGTATATGTGCTCAAGCTGGGGTGGCATAGTGAGCAAAAAAACGATGAGTTTAACCCAGATCCCTTGACTGGGGTTGAAAATTTTATTCAGTCAGCATTCCATCCATCATTTGTTGCCACAGCACTTTTCGTTTTAAGTGGGATGGGTATGCCCAGACGTGGGTCCCTTACTCGCTGTGCCACTGGATTCAAGCTAGCCTGGCTGATGAGGGCTGTTATCCCGAAACCAGTCCCAGGATGCTTGTTTCCGGTCCAGGGAAGACCCAGCTTGGCAGTTCGGGCTGGACTGTTCCCATGAGGAGCAGGGTCAAGACTGATTTGCATATGGCTGGGACCAAACTGGGGTGGCATAGTGAGCAAAAGAACGATGGATGTAACCCAGATCTCTTGATTGGAGGTGAATGTTTGATTCATTCAGCATTACGTCCATTATTTGTTGCTGCAGGACAGAGCTCTGTCTAATCTGTTTTGTTAAAAGGTGTGTGTTATTTCCTAGTGGAAGGTTGTGTTTTGTTCACATTCAAATACCATCCACATTTGCATGGCTTTGAACTCATCAGTCTCATCAAGTGTGCAATGTTGTGAGTGCTGTTCATTATTGTAAGTGCTGTTGACAGCCAACTATATAGAATATCCAAGCTGTGTTACACTGACTTGGAGAGTAGAGTGTAATGTGTTGTTTTGGGTGTTTTTAGGTCTTGCTTGAGACAACGGATGTTCTGTCGCTTGCGAGACATTTTGTTAGCTGACAGTAGGCTTAGAGCCCACTGATTGCTAACCATTGTATGGGGCTTCATTGCCACTCTCATTTCCTTGCTCTTCTTTAGTCAGCATGGGCTATTTTCACTTTCTCTTTTTGGGTTTGTCCCTCCCCTGGAGCATAGCTCAAGTACTTGTGTCCTTCCACTGCTCATGCTTTCTGAGCTACTTTTATCATTTAGTTGAAGCACTCCATGTGTTCGCAGGCTGCATCCCTCATGTGCTTCTACCTCCCCTTCAAACCCTTCTGTCCCGCTCTGTGTTGCTGTTTGCCTCCTCACACCCCTCTCTCAGTTGTTGCTTGCCCCCTTCCACCCCACTGCCCCTTTCTGTGTTGTTGCTTTCCCTGTCTGTGTTGTTGCTTGCCACCTCTTGTCCCCACCTGTTACTCTCCGTGTTTTTGCTTGGTCCCCCCCTCCCTCACCGGCCTTCTCTGTGTTGCTGCTTGAACCTCCCGACCCTCTCTGAGTTGTTGCTTACCCCATTCCACACTATGCCATGTGTTGTTGCTTGCCCCTTTCACCATTCTGCTTCTCTCTGTGTTGTTGCTTTCCCCAGCAGCTGCTGTGCAATATTGACAAAAATACTGAAAAAGCCAATAGCTTGCATAGTCAAGACCTATTGCTTCTGCCAATACTTGTTTCTACTTGTTATTCAGGGACAGCTCTACTCATGCCCGCCCAGAGGTGCTGAAGAGTGGGTGCCACAGAGCAGCAAAAGATTAACTTCTTTATGTTCCACAAGTTTTAATTTGGACTCCACAGTTTCACAACATTACAATGTTTAGGTCTCGTCTCCTTTTGCACCACAATGCTTTAAATTGGATGAAAAAGGCGGGATGGAGAGGTCTCTAAAAGAGTTGTGTCATAAGTAATTAATGGTGTGGCTTAAACATGTGAACTACAATCCTGTGCTATATACAACATGCTGCCTGACCTGCATCTAGGTGCCTCTTTGTGAGAGTTATGCTACTGCATCGAGACATTTCACATAACCATAAACAAACACATGCCTAAAACAAGCCTGATCTATTGACTTTGTGAGTGCTTGTTAGCAGTTTGATATAAATAAGTAACAGCAATGATTCTGTTGTAAATAATTCAAATTAGTAATTAGAAATTGTGCATATGCAACCAGCACTCTATGTGCACTGGAGAGGGCAAGCATTGAATGAGCATGTAATCTGAACACTGCTATGGCCCACTGACTTGCACTGTCTTCAACCCCAGCTCCAGAGCTCTTGATTTTGCCCCATTATGACCTCCCTAACACAACCAAAACTAACCTGGACACATTCTTTTTTTATTCAATTTTATTGCGGGATTTACCTGACATTATTTTACAGTTTGAGCATACATTTTATGGTATAATATACATTTGTAGTTCTCTTGTTACGTTAGCAGTGTTTCCCACCATATGCTCGGAAGCATGCAACCTAAGCATAACAAAAAGAGGTTACGTAACCCTATTTTCTATTTTTTTGCAATGAACAACATTACATGGTATTAACTATCTAAACAAAAGGGAAATATGAGAATTGGGCAGCAGTTAACTTTGCAGTTTCCAATGTATCCCTTGATATCAGGGGCAGATGTGTTGCAACAGTTTGTTTCAGGACTCCGTATTATCTTGTATTCCAGGTGTGTTGTGTGACGAGAGGAGTGTCGGGTCTCCAGTCCTCGCGCGATTTTCTTATGGAAACCTAGTATGTTAGAGGTCGGTGTTCCCCACCCCCGCCGGTGGGTAGCACACACCCCTCTGCTCCCTTTGAGTGGCCAGCCCCCCCACCCCCGATCAGATGCGGTATGTTATGTAGTGGAGGCCAGGGCATCTGAGGTGTCTTCCCTACTTCTAGGGCGCGAAGTCTGTGTATCTAACTGCGTGGGAGTACTTGCTCCCTCAACTACCTGATTTGGGGTTGTAGGTTATTCAATAATAGACCCCCATGTCTCCAAATCACGTTCGGCATTCTCATCTGTGCGCACTATCCGTAACCGCCTCTCCCCCGCCACCCCCCATTCCCACATATCTGTCATCCACTTATGTGCTGTGGGTGGTGTAGCCTGTGTCCAGTGTATCACTATGCGACGTCTGGCAAGAACCAATCCTAAGTTTGCAAACCTATGCTGCATTTTGTTAGTCGTCTTCGGGGTCGGCAGGACCCCCAGGAGGCAGTGTTTAATGGTATGTTCAACGCGGATGCCGGTCGTCACTCTAATTATCTTCAACACCCCCTTCCAATACCGCTAAAGTCTGGGGCAATCCCATGTCATTTGTGCAAACGCAGCCGGTTCAATGCCGCAGCGAGGGCATTCTGTGGAGCGCGCTGTGTTAATATGTGCCAGCCTGAGGTGGGTCATGTAGGTGCGATGCAGCTAGTGAAATTGTATGAGCTTAAAACGGGCATTGCTGGCCATGTTGCGCACCTGCGGGAACGCCCTCTTCCACTCACTATCTCTGAGTTGCGTCGGTAGATCTGGCGACCATCTATCTCGGATGAGAGAGACATCGACTTCACGGTCGGCTTTAAGTGCCCGATACAGAAGTGAGATCAAGCCCCTATGCATACCTGGATCTAGAATTGCTATCAATGTGTGAGATTCCGTTGGTTCCTCTGGGAATGCAGTCCATATCTCCCAAGTGGTGCGAGAGATCTTTGCATACTGCAAAAATAGCCCGTCTGGGAGACCGAAGCAGTCCTGCGCTTCGGCGAGTGTAAGAAACATCCCATTACAGTATAGGTCACCATCAGTAAGGCATCCTCCCTCGAACCATTTTGCCAAGTCCATAAAGTTTTGGATATGGCAATAGTTTCGCAGCCATTGTAAAGGTAGCGCATGTGCATAAGGTGCTCTAAGCAGTACCAATGTGACTGCTCTTTCCCAGGCTGTCGCCACCTGACGCACTATAAATGGGTATTGTGACGGCGTTCGTGACCCCATCATGAGACATCTCGGTAAGTTATTTTCCCGTCCCCAATCTGCCAGAAGGTCCTTCTCCATGTTTGGACCCTCCGCGCACCAGAGCGCTGCGCTCTGGAGGAGGGGGCCATGTGATAAAGTTGCAAGTCCGGTAGGCCTAGTCCCCCCTGCTAGGTGTCTAGTTTCAGTATCTCCAGCTTAACCCTATTACGCCTTCCAGCCTAGACCAGTGATATCAAAAGACTATTGAGGGTCTTAAAGGTGGAGCTAGGGATAATGCAGAGTGAGTTCTGTATAACATACAGGCATCTCGGTAGGAGCACCATCCGTGCTAGGGCCGCCCGGCCCATGACCGAGAGAGGGAGTCGGTTTCAGAAGCTAATGGAGGATTGCAATCCCCTGATCACCGCCCCTACCACCTGGACACTTAAATGCGACTCAGCTAACATGTATCATATAAGCATTGGAAAATCCAATAGTTTATCCTTTTAGAGCTGAAGCCTGAAGACTTTGTCAATATTTAGGAAACTCAATTCTAATAACAATACCAAATTGCACTAAAGCAAAGAATTTACAAATGATAACTAAATCAAAGTAATTTCTCACATAAAATATGCAATTTATACACAGTGACATATTGCTAATACCATTGGCGAAACAAATGAGTCCCAAAGGCAAGACCTAATACCTTTACCAGTGCTTGTTTTGTATATGTTGTTGCTTGGAATAGAGAGGTGTTGTGAGTGCAGTGACACACGACCATATGATATATCTTCACTGTGTTGAATTTGTGGCAGGTGTTCTGTCTAATGTTTCCTGATGGATGCAGGTTCTGAATGCTCAGATGTTCAGCCAAACACAAAGATGACCGAGGCGATATAAGACACACAGATCCAACAAAACGACTCTGCCAGATCAAAGTCATCACCATATGCCTAGCAGTTAGGGATGTCCAAGGATAGGGATGTTCTCTCTCTGAATCATAGACTACTAGAAGCAAGAAAAACAAGCATGAGGAACAAATGGGGCATCAGGGTCGGATGCTCCCAATACTAAATTGTTCCCTTCCCTCTATTTATGTATAAGGTTCAGATGTTTCCCAGTCAGGTTTGTGCTTTACAAACTTCAACAGGCATAAACAAAGAAAGTGAACAAGTGCCAAATAAAATACATTCTCTTTGACTCTTCCTTAAGCTCTTTGACTCTTCCTTAAGCTCAAACCAAATCACAAAAAACTTTACTATCGGGGGCATGGCTTGCCTGCGAACAAAGATGGCCGCTGCATGAAGCGGCTCCGATACTCGACCTCCTAATTTCCCTCGAAATCCAGCATTAATCTGCACCAGACCTGTGACGGAGGGCAGAAAAGGGCAGCAGAGCGGTGAAACCAGCGGCTGGGGCCATCGATCGGCAAATTTTCACGAGCCGCGCGGGGCAACGGGAGTGCGGTCTAATCGGCCAAGTGGAGCCCCGGCCTCGTGTAGTGGAAGAGCGGAGGGTGCTACGACAGCGCCAGAAGGAAGATGCCAAATAGCAGCGGACAGACCCTCCGGAAGTGTCTCCGAGATAATGCGGAAACCAGATTGCGGAGCGGGGGCGCGTCGGGGCCCCGCAGGAGGAAGGGCGATGTTTCGACGCAACAGTAAGCAAGACAGGGCCGGGGGGGACAACGCGAAGTGACTAGCGATGGGGTGTGGTGCCAGACAGCAGAAGGCCTCAGATCTGAGGCAAAAACCCAAAAGCCGGAGTACTGGCACCGCCGCACTGAAATAAGGACACCCCCGAGGTAGCCTGCGACGATAGTGCTGCTGCGGCAGGCCCCCCCAGAGTGCAGGTGGGGAAGTTCCCCAAGCAATAAAAGGTGATGAAGCGATCTTGCGGGGGCGAATGTGGCAGCCTGGTTTGTAAAGTAACCCCCCAAGTTATTTACCAGTGCTAGAGGCTCGAGGAGACTGAGTGGAGAACAAATTGGGAGCCGGAGAGCCGGATTGGAGCCACATTGGGTGTGGAGGGCTGATTGGAAACCGAAAGGGATAAACCGACAGGCCGCAGGGAACTCAGGAGACCCCTGGCTGGTGGCAGCGGTTCCCTCAGTAGCCGGAAGGAGCTGAACAATTCGCCCAAGAGTGGTCGCCCAATACCATGACAGGGGGGAGGAATATGAAGGCCTCACACCAAACTAAACTTGACAAATTTACGCTCCAGAAAGGCACAAAGGCCCCCCAGGAACGTCTGCCCCCGGAATCGGAGGAGGCATCCGACAGACCCTCCTGCTCTCTAAATGACCTGATGACCGCTATACATGGAGTGCAAACTGCATTGAAGACCCGATTGGACACAGTCTCGACAGAAGTGTTGCTGATCCGCGCAGACCTACGTAACATGGGAGAGAGGGTCCAAGAGGTAGAAAGCACTACCAAAACCTTGGTGCAGGACACGACAACTCTCAAGGCCCAAATGAAAGAAATGCAAGCGCTTCAAGCCGGCTTGGAAGCCCGAATCGAAGATCAGGAGGGCAGGTCACGACGCAACAACGTCCGTATACTTGGGATCCCGGAACGGGCAGAAGGGCAAGCACCGGGGGTATTTATAGAAGATCTTATTTTACAACAGCTTCAACCAAGAGGATTCTCCCAATTTTTCTCCGTGGAAAGGGCCCATCGAGTGCCGGGTGGTCGGCCTAGGCCTGGGGCACCACCCTGACCCATCATAGCACGTCTCTTCAATTACAGAAATTGAGATGTCATCCACCAGCATGCACACATAGTCCCACCAGTGTTAATAGGCAACACCCAGATAAGCTTTTTCCTGGACTTCACCCTTAAAACTCAGGCACTCAGGCTGAGTTTTATGTCAGCAAAAAAGGCACTCAGAGAAAAAGGAATAAAGTACTCCATGCTTTTTCCGCACGGCTCCGGGTGGAGGCGTGGTTTTTCACTACATCGGAGGCTGTGTGGGAATGGTTAGAGGGCTGGAGACAGTGGAAGGCCCCGGAGCGAAGACGCAGCGAGGGAGACACAGGAGAACTGCGCCGGGGACAGAAGCTCAGCACACACAAGACTCGCAAGGGGAGGAGAGATCTGGAACGGAATAAGGCAAAACATGCAGACAAACGTTGGGAAGTGAAGGGCGAGGGGTCCGAAGTCGGGGCAGAACTGAAGAAAAGGTAACTGCTGGGCCCTGGGACTTTCGAAGGCCGGCGGCGTATGGAAGAACTAAACAAGATCTCGGGGCATGTGGGCCCAACAGGGGGTAAGAGTATTGTGCTCTGGCTGCAGGGGACTTGCCTTAGTCCAGGAGAAACTATTGGACACCATATGGGAGGGGGATGGGAGGGAAGAGGTTGTTGGCAAGTCCACGTTCCCGATGTTAGTTAAGTTGGGAGGGGTCGACAGGCTCTCTGCTGAGTTGGGGGGACGGGCAATTGGGGCTCCGTCAGGCAGGGATGCAGGGTGAGGTGAGGGGGGGAGGGAGAGGAAGAAGTTTAAATGTTATAGCATGTTGGCTATTGTTCTTCATATATTGGGCAGGGCAAGCAGAGAATACATGTGTGCAGGATTTAAATACAGTACTATATTTACGTACCCTCATGGGGATCTATGAGGGCCTAGTCCTGGTGGGTACAACACATAGTTTCAAAATAACAGCACCACAAACAGTGACATGACAGGGCAAGCACCAGTGGAACTTAAATTGATAACCTGGAACGTTAACAGGTTGGGAAATAAGATAAAACGCGGTATAGTTTTGCAATACATTTAGAAGCACTCCCCTGACGTGGTGTTGCTGCAAGAAACTCATCTCATGGGGAACACATGCCGTGCCCTCAATCGCAGAGGGTACGAAATGAAGGTACACGCGGGATATACATTGGGTTCCAGGGGCACAGGAATCCTTCTAAAGAAGAGCCTCCCCTTGATTATTGACAAGACTTGGTCTGATAAATTAGGGAGATATGCAGCACTGTCCGGGACATGGGAGGGAGGCGTGGTGATCATACTTTCAATATATGTTCCCCCAACGCTGAAAGAATCAACTTTCGGAAGATCTAGGTACCCTGATGTTGGCACTTCCAACAGGGCAACTTTTCATGGGGGGCGACTTTAATATGACGGTGTGTGAGGGCCTAGACCGTTGGCCCGCAAGGGCCCTAAGCGTTGCCCCCACAAGGATGGCGAGGTTCCTTGATGCTCTGGGCCTCCTGGACGTTTGGAGGATGCTGAATCCTAGCAAGCGGGAATAGAATTTCTACTCTGGAGCTCATGGGAGTCGATCGCATATTGATTACTTGATCGCCTCGGCCTCACATCTCTCATACTTCACTGACGTAACACATATGGCACAGGGAATCTCAGATCACTCCCCCCTTTGGACGAGATATAGGGTTGGAACCCCACGCGATAAGGGCCCAATTCCAATTAACCCCTGGTACCTGAAAGTACCTACAATCAGGAAGGGTATCATCACTACAGCTACGAAATACTACTTTCAAGAAAACGTACACTCAGTCGAGTCAGCCCAGATACTTTGGGAAGCATATAAGACGGTGGACCGGGGTCAGGCCCTATCTTTGATTGCAGGACACAAACAATAAAAAAGAGCAAAGGTGGCAGAACTCGAGCAGGAAATCCTTGAACTCGAACACCAAATAGCAAACGGAGGGGAGGATAGCTTACAACACACATTCTTTTTTTTTTACGGAGTTTTATATAGCGCGAACTTGACCCGAAGGTATCAGGTATCAGAGCGCTTTACATAGCACCAGTTGCATTACATGAGGACACATTCATTTTTGTTAGGCACGGGGAGATTAAGTGATTTGCCCAGAATCACAGGATGTTCAGCTTCATTGCCGAGACTCGAACCCAGTTCCCCAGATTCGAGGTCGACCGCCCTAGCTGTTAGGCCAACTCCTTACCCCATTGGCAACTAAACAGCAGGGCTATTGGGACTGGGTGACGGAGGAGGCCAGAAACAAAATTTAAGCGACGCAACACCGCGTCTATGAAGTTGGGGATAAAACAGGAAAGTTGCTGGCTTGGCTGGATCAGAGGGAGAGGGCAAACCGGTGGGTGCCGCAAATTACACTAGACACGGGGGAGGTTCGGCGTGATCCACAGGAAATTGGAGAGGCCTTCGCAGATTATTCAGAGATCTATACCTTAGGATCGAAGGCAACGATACAAGATGCCTCAGAATTCTTAGCAGATATTTCTCTTCCAGTCGAGACGACGGAAGAAAAACAACTCCTAGAGGCTGACGTCACAGAGGAAGAAGTAACACAAACGCTCCGGGCCCTTAACTCTGGTAAGGCGGGAAGCCCAAATGGAATCCCTATAGAACTCTATAAGCTCACAGCTTCTAAAACGATCCCACATCTACTGTCTATGCTTGAGGAGAGTAGAACAAAAGGCTGGCTTCCCACAGACCAAAGATTGGGTACAATAGTAGTGATTCATAAGGCTGGTAAACCTAGAGACAGCTGCTCCTCTTACCGGCCTATCTCGCTCCTCAATGCGGAGGTTAAGATCTTAGCAAAATTATTGGCCATGAGATTGCTCCCACTATTGTCGACCCTAGTTCATCCAGATCAATCGGGCTTCATGCCTGGTCGCTCCACTGCATTAAATCTCAGGCGCCTACATGGAGTGCTGGGGAGGGCCCAGAGGATTCGGGAGGATGCAGCAGTCCTCTCCCTCGATGCACGGATGGCTTTTGACACCATCGAATGGTCATATATGTTCGCGGTCCTGAGCCGTATGGGGTTTGGCCCGCGGTTTTTGTCCTGGATAAAGATTCTATATGAGAGGCCCCTGGCTCAGGTAGTGGTCAATGGGAAGACCTCGAGAAAGTTCCCCCTGCGTAGGGGAATGTGGCAAGGATGCCCCTTGTCCCCGCAATTATTTGCATTGATGTTAGAGCCAGTGGCGACGTGGATAAGGGGAGATCCTATAAGAGGACTCCGCTGGACAGAGGACTGGGAGGACAAAATATCGCTGTATGCAAATGATATATTGTTATATGTGGCCTCTCCCCGGGCCTCTATTGCCAGAATTCTTAATATCTTCAACTCCTTCAGTAAATACTTGGGGTACACAATTAATTGGGCAAAATCAGTGGTGTTCGTCCTTAGTGGCCAAAGGCCTACGCTCCCATCGGAATGTGAGGCTCAAGTGGTGTCGGAGGGATTCCGATATCTTGGGATATTTGTAACGCCAGACCCAGCTCGGTTTTATGCTCAGAACTTGCTCGGCCCCCTGACTAGACTTCAAAATGACGTCCAACACTGGCGGGCTCTGCCGCTGTCTCTACTGGGTAGGGCAGCAGTATTCAAAATGATGGCGCTGCCGAGATTTTTGTATATGTTACAAAACACCCCGTATTGGGTCCCGGAATCATATTTTAAATTAATAGAGGGGACGGTACGAACGCTCCTCTGGGATGGGGGAGCCCCCAGAATTGCGCTTGTGAAGTTGACCCGTAGTTGGTATGAAGGGGGAATCGCTCTACCACATATAGAGTCATACTATAGGGCGGCCCAATTAGTGACTATTAATCAATGGGTCCACCAGCCACACTCGGAACCTGCCTATAGAATAGACTGGTTATATTTCAACCGGGAGGGTACCTGCAAGCGCTATACACTGACTCTAGGCTCCTCCCAGTGGACGGCCCCACAGCATTGACAGTTAAAGTCTGGCATACAACCCTGGCTAAACTGGGGTGGAAAAATAAAATCACTAAAGCAACCCCCCTGTAGTATGCACAACAATTGGGCACAATGGGGATGAAAGCGGGATTTGATAAGTGAGACTTGATCGGAATCTGGAGGGTGGGAGACCTGCACACAGGAGCAAACATAAAATTGATGGAGCAACTGCAACAATCAAACGAACTAGCCCCCACGGAGTTCTTCCGATATCTATAGATTTGGCATGCCATAAGAGAGGTGGTGGCCCAGGGAGAGTCAGTACCTGACTCCTCGCCATTGGAGTGTCGGCTCCTAGAGGAACACCTAACCCGAAAGGTGATATCCCTGACGTATCAGAAACTCATAAATAACATGTCTGATACCTTGGTGAGCCTGAAAGACTGTTGGGGACAAGATATTAAAGACCTACAAGAGGAGGATTGGCCGGAAGTCCTGGCATCCCCTAAAGAAGTGGCCATTCGGGCCCGCTTCAGACTGATCCAATTAAAAATTCTTCATAGAGCATACATTTCCTGTAACATACTAAAACAAATGGGTAGGAAACCAGATACTCTTCGTCATAGAGGATGCGGGGAGGAGGGGTCATTCTTTCATATCCTGTGGGAATGCCAGAGAATCAAACAGTACTGGGAAGCTATAATAACCTGTATGACAGGAATTGTGGGTTTGGAGCTATCTTTAGCTCCAAAGTGGTGCATATTAAATGTATGGGAGGACTCCGATCTGGGGCAAGCAGACCGGACCTGGGACGGATGGCAACAAAGCGAAATATAGTCCGTAAATGGGGTTCGGGTGAACTACCGACCCGAAGTGAATGGAAGCGAGATATGGACTAGTGTATGGTAGCAGAGAAAGCAGTTTATATCAGCAGGGGTTGTCCGAAGAAATATGGGATAAATGGAATAAGTACAGAGGGTACCCTTGCACGCCCCCCTTAGGAGAGACAGCCCAACCTGGACTCAACTTGGCCATCTTGGAAGAAAACTAAGAATAATAATGGAGATATAGCCCTACAAAGTCATGTGTATATAAAAGAATGTAACCTACCAAAATATGTAACAAAAGCAATGACCAGTTATGTACAAATTGTATTGTTATGCTATTGACCTGCTTGATTTCAATAATAAAAAAGATTGTTTAAAAAAAAAAAAAACATTACTATCATCACTTACACATATTTAACTCAGGAAAGCATTTCTACTAAAGGCAATGGAGGATCTTGCAGGCAGTTTCTAAAACTTGAGTATGATGCCCACATACCCTTAATGATGGAAACTGAGCACACAGAAGTAATCTCTTCTCTTAGGAAGCATTCAAAAGCACCAAAATATGTCGCTATTGATAAGAACGACTATGCGAATTAAATATGTTGAGCAACTCACAAAAACTTCAGGTTGGTGGTAGAGCAGAACCCCATTAAGTCAAGCCATGCTCAAGATTGACAACTAAATTAAACAAGCATTGGCATAGCCAAGAGGTCTCGCCTTTGGGACCTTATAAGTGTTTAGCCATGCAGCACATTATCCTGAGTGGTTCAATTATATTAAGCCAAAATTGGAATGTGTAGAAGCTCGTGGCATTGGGAGCAGTGTCGGGTAGCTTGCAGTGGTGTAGGGGCAGCTAAGGGAAGCTTGCAGAAGTGGGCCCCCGTAAGCAAAAATACAAAATCATTCCCAAAAAGAAAAAAATACAGATTCTGTGAGAGTCTGCAGCACAGTCCCCCTTGTGTACCTCTGATTAAGTGTTTTCCTCCTCTTGTGTTTCCAAAACAGAGGTGGGCACAAAAGAGCTAGCTTTTCACACCAGGGAGCTAGATTGACACCTTATTGAGATTAGATCACTTGCAGGCAAGTCTCTGCTCCTGCTATTGGTCTCAGGCTCCATCTGAAAAAGAACAAAGGCAGCAGCCAGTGCCGCATTTCACTTCAGGCCGCGCCAGGCTAGAACAGCAGAGCGCAGAAGGAGAGAGTGAGCACCAGGACAGCAAACCAGTCAACTGCACAGATAAAGCAATTACTAGTTAAGTGAGAAACCCTACAACGTAAAGCAAATGAAACCAGCAATAAGTCTCGTACAGATGTAACACTGGAATGTATCTCTTGTGCTCACGTTCATTCATCTGCGTGTTTCTGTGTAGTGTGCTCACCCTCACGGTGTGTGTGTGGACTAAGATGGGGAAAGGCACGGATGAGACCTGAGCCCCGACATGAGCGTGAGTGAGGGTGAAAGACACAGCTTAGCTGAGTAACAGAGTGAAACGGAGACAGCTACAGCGCCCTTCGAGGAGGCTGTGAAAGAGAGGGATGAACAGCAAGGGAAATAGAGTGAAAGAATTAGAAGAAGAGAAAGAAAAGGCCTGTATGAGAGAACAGCAGACCTGCCAGTAAGTGCCCATGTGGGAGAGGGAAGTAGCAAGAGAGACTGGAAAATAGATAGACTGACTCAAATATATGCAGAGGAAGCGCTAGAATTCAATGTATTGCAAGCGAGAACCCACAAAATAACCATGCGGGTACACACACGCACGCACAAATACACAACCAAACACAAAAACACACGCGATATTTCACGCAGACAAAAATGCATAATAGTACAGTCACAGACATTTCGACCAACACACTATCTCCCCAATATTGTAATAGCTACAATGACATCTTCCTCGTACACGCCATACACGTGCGTGCACACACACACATGCGCGCGCATGCACAAACACCCACATTCTGACAGTATATCTCACACACACTAGTAAAATAACAACAATTTCGTCTGTCTCCGTTTCACACGAGCGTTTTTGTTTACGTGCAATTTTACAGAGCATAACCTGCTAGCCGGAAGCAAACACAATAGATGGGTGTCACTGCACATTTGATACAGACTCTGAGCCATGACTATCCTCTGTCTAAGATTACTATTTAGTTCTCGAAAGAGTAAAAAGCAGATAGTAAGGACATGCGCGTTGAAAGGCTCTGCACCTGGTATTATTATATGCTCATCCCTGCGCGTGCTGGAGTTTGCTACATCTGAGCGTCACTCGCCGTGAACCCAGAGGAGTGCAGGAGCATGGTGCCCAAAACAGCTAATGCTTGGACTCGTGAGAAATAAAAAACCAAAAAGAATAAACACACGCAGCTCCCCGAAGAAGGTAACTTCCGCAGCCGGGCTACAGAGAACGGGAGGGGGGTGGGAGCATTGTGAAGAGAAGGGATGAGAGTAGACAATTTGCACTCTGTTTAACTCAGTCTGCAAACAGTATTCAGGTGGGTGGTGCAGGTGGGTGAAACCTCCAGAGTGTGAGGATAAGTAACTGCTATGAATGGATGCGGCCCTCTGGATGGAGGGACGTCTCCCACTTGCACTCGGAAATAATATTAATCTGGTGAGACTTTGATAAATAACGATTTGTTGTCAATAAAGTTTTCTTCAATTCAATTTATTGTATTTCTTCAATCTTTTTTGCTCTTTCGTTAGTCATTTATAATTCCTTCATTATAAATGCGATTTCTCATACATAGTATTATACATCAGCCCGCCCAATGCATTTCGGGCAAGAGCCCTTCATCAGGGGCGTCAATTCTGTAATTTGAGAGGAAAAGTGAGGTCAATGTAATCAAACATTATATATATTCATAGGAAACAATATTTATCAACTCCATCTGTAATAAACATGCAAGGAAATTATATCCTGGGAAATTATTAGATTATCTGATTTGTGTAGTTCATGTTTAGTGACCGGTGGGGAAAGTTAAAAATAATTCCCATCGTGATAGTGATTCAAGTGCACACTTATGTAATGTGACAGTTCTTTTTTGTGACCTTGTGGAACGAGCGAAATGGGTTAATTTAACCGACAAGTTAATAAGGGAGGTGCTCACTTCAAAATTTGCGTGTCCGCTTGTTTGATCAAGATTTCTTGACGTACTTGATTATCAACCGCAACAAGTAAACGTGCATAAACGCGAGTGACGGTAACTAAGAGTGTAACTGATAACGGTAACTGTTGTTTAAAAGTAGGTTTCTTACCTAACAAGGATGTGTGATGGTAAACATCAGAATAAGCGTAACATCACGTAGGTAAACTGTATCTGATAGAAAGAAAAGGACGATATTCTGTTGACGTAAACCACGATAAAAATAGTGAAATAGGGCGGTAAAGTTTAAAAGTGCAGCGACTGTAATATCTTACCCGAGTCTCTTAAGCCGTAACGTCCTATGTCATAGTGCTGCGTTACACGAGGTGAACTATAAGTAATAGAAAGAAAAGGATAATGTCCTGATAAGATAAACACGATTAGAACGGTAAAAATAAAAAGCGGTGTGGTTTGAAAGCGCGAAGACTCTGATCTCTTACCCGAGTATCTTCAGCAGTGGCGTCCTCGGTCGTGATACTGCGTTACGTCGGGTTAGTGATTGCCGTTTAAATTTCCTTAACGTACCCGGAAGTGAAATGGCGTATAGTCATGGACATAGAAGAATTGGTGAGAGCTTACTGCTATATCATATACGTCCCTTGAAAACATCGATATATGAGAAATGAATAAAAAATAGTTGGTGTAATGAGTGGCGCACCAAAGTGTATAAAGTGCGTACGTCGCGTAACTTCCGAAATATGTGATGTACACGTACAAATGCCACGTGATCCGATATACACAATTCAACCGTGCGTTCGTGTGTGTTGCTGTAACCATGGAGACGTGTATCGGGTTACCAAGTTTTAAAGAGATGGGAGTAATAACGAGAAAACAGCTAATGCTTGACTGCACATGCATACACTTGCAGCAGAGGTTTAAGTTTGAAAATGAACAGCGATTGTCAGTGTGTGATAGGAAGAACTCGGGTGAGGAATACGTGTGTTTAGGTGGCTGCAGGCAAATGCACTCGTGCTTGTGCTGGCATCCGCCTTGCGGGAGTGAGCAGCAGCGGCGCGAGAGCCATATGGTTTCAATTACCACGCGCGCCGCTGCTCGCTCCCGCAAGGTGGATACAAGCACGAGTGTGTTTGAAAAGGAGCAGACCGATGGCTAAAGGCCCTCCTAGAGCAGCGCATGCACGCTGCCTAGGCAAGACCTAAAAAGGGTATCCACACTGAAACGCTCCGTCTCAGGAAATACTACTAAGATCTAGAATACTCTTCAAGCAAACATGCATGCAAGAAAGACTGCTTGATCTTGTTACTTAAGAGAGATCTAAAGCAACAAACCAGAAGCAATCTTACACATACACATGCGGACCTAAATTATAGTATTAAAATGTGCTCCTCCTTTCAACGACCAACCATCATTCTGCTCATTTTTAGGCCTTTCAAAGCCACTTTTTTGTGTTCAAAACAAAAAAGTAGTCTCTGAGGCCCTTCAGCCAGTGGCTTGATACTTGGCCATTCACGTCAACAGTCCAGATGAGGAATGTAGTCTCACTGCCATGCTACTGGATCTTTGAGTTTATCCTTCCTTGTCCTCTGAAATTATTCCACTGGAATGCATAAGAGACTATTTTACTGCTTAAAAGTCCACTCAATCATTGCACATTATGTCACAATCAATTCTATGTCTGGCACAGCCATTTGTTATTTTATTTCACAGCAAAATAGCAGGGATATAATAAGATTCACCTCACCCGGCAGCTCTGCTGAAATACAATTTCAGCATGCCCGACAGCTTTGGCAAAGCCAACAGGTCTAACTTAAAACTGAAAATATAAGCCAGACCCATTGCGTGTCCAATGATTCTTTTATACTCTGTTTCCTTATTGCTCTCTCTTCACTTAGCCTCGTCTGTTACACCGAGGGCATAGTTAACTCGTACAAGTACCTGAAAATGATCCTGCGGCAGGGGGCGGGATGTATAGTATATAAGTTAAATGTTAATCTGTCTTCTGGCAATTTAGGTAAGTAAATGTGACTGTGGTTGGTGAATGGATGCTCTGTTGACATATTTGTTTTGTCTAAACGTTAACAGAGAATGTAAAAAAAAGTACATACAATTATGTTTATCTCTGTGATTTTGCCATAAATTAAAAAATATGATTTTTCTCATGTACTCTCTCTATGGTTGGTAGACAGGCCAAACAGTACCTGAGCAATGCAACGCCTCGTATGATTCATGGAAAGCTCAATCCCTGCACAGCATTCGACCACCCTGTGTTCAAAGATCACTCCTAGCAAGAGCTAAATATATATAAAAATGGATAAAACATATACTGATATGTAGAGCTTCGGTTGTGAAAATAAAAGGGGGTGGCGCAATGTGGTCTGGCGTTGGCTTTTTAATTTAAAAACACTATTTAAACAGTCGGAAGTGAGGAGAAATCGTTTGCATGAAGCGTCGAACTGGCCAGTAATTGCGTTAATGGCCTCTATGAAACGCACAAATCCACAAGACGTCACCGCAAGAGACTGACGACAAAGCTGGAGATCCCTTCTACGGTCTCGGGCTGTTCCCATGATATCAGTCTCCCGGCGGCGGGCGGCTGCTCCCCACAGCCACTGTAAATGAGTAACGCAGGGAGGGCCCGGCCGCCGCTTGTATTAACCCGACAGAGATGCTGCTCAGAGGGCATCCATCCACAGTTGGGTCAAGTCAGTCACCCCCGCGGCCGGCTCCATCGGCCGCCCCCTCCGTGCCCCGAAGTCAGCAGCTTTATTAACTTCAGCCCTTGTTTTCATAGGAACCAAACACGGAGGCACCCAGCTCGATAATGAACTGTCTGGCTAATGAGGGAAAATCAGCTAATTCAATCAGCCCCGTGTTTGTCTTTCATTCGGTTTCGGGGCCACGGCCGCGATGAAGCTCTCAGGAGCTGGGGTCCAGACGAATACGCGCTGCACACTAGCTGGCCGCATATTGTGCGCCAAATCTGATACGATGCCTCTGACGTACGTGCGCCCCTTCTTGAATTGTAAAACACCAGGCGAAAGCACTTTATTGCAATAATTGAAAGCGAACTTAAAATACTAATTTTTTTTAACCATTTTGGAATTTTTGGGACAATTGCCACAACTTCTACCGGATGTCAGTCTTCCTTTGGGGCACTTTGGAATGTCATCTTTCCTGGGGTATATGAACCAGTCGCCCCCAGTATATTCTGGATCTGCTCTCATGATGCTTTTAGGTGCTTGAAAACATTGCCAATAATTACTTGAGGTCTCCTGGCGTTGCCGCTAAAGTTGTTGGGATGGCATAGGTAAAAAACTAAAATGTCTTCCACTATGATTAATAGATATGTTTACCACCTTTGCCAGGTCCCAAATGGGTCCAATTGCCCCGTCTTATAAGTGAAGTACTTCCCACGATCACGGCCCGGTCGTGACGTCACAACTCTTCGGCTGCACTTCCGGCTGACGCGGTGTCAGGGCGAGAGGAGACACTTGCATGTGCCCACCGCCGCCATGGACACTAGGGCAATCCTTTAGCTAAAAAATCACGGGAGTGGGCTCAGGGCTGGGTCCCACAGGCGCCTGAGCCTAATTTCGGTCTCCCTTAGAGGGGGAGCTCAGTTCCACAATCTCTTACTACAAAAAAACAGGAGGTAAGCAATGTCAGTCAGTAAGGCCCCCAAAAGCTTGTGCCTATATGATTTCCATACACCCATATACCTTAAAAGTAAATCACACAGGGACAGGGTGCAACAGCTTAAATGTACAAGATGAAACCCGGAAGAAAAATGTGTAAAGGAAGAGCCATGGAAACTGCAAAAGTGATTCAACGGTTGTGTTTGAGGGATGCTGTGTTTGAGGGAAGGCTCAGTGAGGCAAACACCGACGTAGCGCTATGAAGACCACAGTTCGAATCCGGAAAAGGCCGGCCCAACCTTCCCCCTTCTGAGGGCGGTGAGCTGAATACCCATTACTAGAGTGATAGTAACGTCCGTTATTTACAGCACTTAGAAAAACAGTAGTTGTAACTTGTTACACAGAATGCCTAATTGATCCATTATGATATCTATATGTCCTGATGCTTACCATCACGGGTACTTCCGAGCCGCCTACATAAAGAGTGCCGTCCTAACAGAATTTCACACACGACTGTATGTTGTGTCCTATCATTTTAAGCACTTTCAAGCATTTAATTGCCCGTTTTTAATTGATACACAGAGACTTGATTCAGTTAAGAACAACAAACGAGAGGAAGCCAGCACTCAACACACAAGAGAGACCCCATTTGTAGGTTACATGCGATACACAGCTTTGAAAAAATCCAGGGGGCAAAACAAACACACGAGGCTGTTTCAATTGTACAATATGGAAACAGAGAACTGTAATAACTGCGAACACAAACAAGCAAGAACTGTCCTCGATCGTAGCCCTCATCCGGCCTATTCAGCTGCAGTTTGGAACGTATTAGAACACAGCCGTAAACACTACTGTTTCCTCCCACCACAGGAAGCAACTTTTGAACACCTGGCGGCAAAAGAGCTTTCTGTCCGATCCTGCTCCCACACATACATACACCCGACACTGCAGGATACTTTAAAGCCGTCGTGCCCAGCTTTGTCTTTCTGAGATGTGTTTTAATAACACATAAATTCTCTATGTGGGTTTGGTAACGTATTATGCTTTGATGGGAGGGTGAGACTTAATAAGTGGTAGAATGTGTAAATTACAGCTAAGCGCTAATTCGTGGCAGGGCCAGTGCGCATTAAGGCGAGTGCCGACGGTCGCATTACTGCACCATTACAAATCGCCACAAGAGAGCGCCAAATTGCAACAAATGGCACCAACAGGCCTTGCTTCTAGGCGAGGTAGCACTCGAACGGCAAAAGGTAATTTAATCTGGCCCTAAAAATCCTTCCACTGGAGCTAGATTGCAGGTCTAAGACAATAGTAGTGTTTTAAGAGGATGTGCTCTGATACCCGGCGTGCAGGTTACACTGATGTTGTATGGGGGTAGCAGGAATTTGTGACAAATACATGTACTGGATCCTGGGAGGGGGGTGCAGGATAGTTGAGGGTACATGGAGATCGAAATGATCAGCAGCGGGCACTAGATAAGTAGCCACAAAAAAACACACATTACATGATTCACTCATTCGCTCACTGACCCATTCCTAAAACTAAACATCTGGTTGGTGGAGTAGGGCTGAAAGCCTGCTGTATCTCAACACAGGGGCACACATTTCATTAGCAACCAATTCTTATAACTGTTTTTTCTCTTATACAGTTATCCAATCCCGAGTAACAATGGGCCTTTCTCACCTCATCTGAAACAGTTTGACTCATGTACAAGCTATTTTGTAGATGTAAAGCTTACGATTCGCAAAATCAAAGGGTTTGCAACCGCAAAATACCTTTTCACTATTTACAAAATCCCCTTTATGAGTCAGAAAATGATTTACGACACATAAAAGGGTTTGCAACCCTCCCCAAATTATAAATAGGAGGGTATGTGAAATAGAAATCTCCCCATCTGGGATTTGGAGAAGACTGTATCAGTGGTTTGTGATCTTAACTACTGTATTGATCAGATACTGACACTTCAAAGGCGGTGGTATTTGATTCCCAAAGTATAAGATCTCCAGCAAGACCACTGCCTCGTCTCCCTCCCCAATGTCTTCCCAAATGGAAAACTTTTTTTTTTTTGAGTAGCACTTAATGGACATGTGTTGATTTAAAAAAAACAAAAAAAAAACGTTCCACGTTTAGGAATGCAAATACAGGGACGGAAGTCTGCTGTCCCTGCAGGCCTCCATCCAGGGCCGGCTATAGAGCAGTGCAACAGGTGCGGCCGCACAGGGCGCTGACCTATGGAGGGGGGCGCTGACTTCAGGGAGGGTGCTGTGTTTAGCAATATCTTATGATTGGAGAGATGAGGTGCACTTTTACCGGTAGTAGTGAGAGAATCCGAGGAAACAGTCACGGGGTGTGGGTGGCACCAAAATTGATTGTCGCACTGGGCGCCACCAGTGCTAAAGCCGGCCCTGCCTCCATCCCTGCATTTGCAGCTAATCAGAGGGGGGTTCACAAACAGCGCCCTGCCTAATTCATTTTCATTAAGCAGGTCGCACTGCGAACCCCCAGCAAATGTACAATTTGCGATGCGACCTATTAGTACACAGGTCGCATCGTAAATTGCATTCCATTCACAAACCAGTCCGTGTGCAAATGGGAATAGTACATCAGGCTTTCAATGTGCAAAAGAAAGGAATCTGTAGGTACGAAGTTCGACATCCTGATTCCAACACATGGAGTTGCGGAAGTAGGGTTTTGTCGCTATGAAACTTTTTCACTGAAGCAGGATTGGTAGAGATTCACATTCACAAGTGAAATTTAGTAACGTGCAATGCCGGCTAAGTGTAGGACTGGAGTTAGGCACAGGGCAGAAAAGGGGAGGAATAGAGGAATGCTCACAGAAGAAAAACAGACTCGTTTTGGGGTATTCACAAACATTTGGCATGGTGTATTTAACTGTGGTAACTTGTAAAACCACTTCAGCAATGTGCTTCAAGGGTGGAGAAGAGAATACCACCACATTTCATGAGGGAGAAGGGGAGGTTTCTTAATAGGGAAAAAAACGAAGGGCTGATCACTACTACCATTCCACTACAACCAAAAGTTTCACCTGTCAAAATAACCTCTTTGCCACCCACTCAGATACTGGAAGAGCTCTCGCCCTGCCAGGAGGGCGAGGAGTACAGCGAGGAAGAGCACACGCACAGCTAAAAGGGTGGAGGTGAGCCTCAGCCTGTCTTTATCGACCCGTGTGACGACCGATGGGAGAGCTCAGATGCCATAAATATACATATTCTCCCTTGAGGGCTCGGAGGAGTGCTGCCAGGACCAACCTCATCCTCATTACGAGGACATTTAAAGCATGTCGACAGTCTGCAGCCAGGCTTTACACTCCAGAAAACTCGGGCATCTCTGTGACCTGTTTATTTTGCAGGTCACAGCAACATTTAATTTATTTAATTGCCTTTCTTGGAGGTTGTACCCTCTTCTGAAATATTTGTGTTTGTTGGATTAGAAGAGGCCAGCTTTTGTAACATAAAACTAGAGTTGTGTCCCTTGGCTGTACTTTGCACAACACACAGCAGTGCAGATGCACGTTTAACCCATTTGCCAGATTGTCCTACAAGTTCCACATATTTTTTTCTACTGTTTTGACTCTTTTGAGACTAAATTATACTCTTACTCTAGAAATTATATCCTGTGTAGTATCAGATTGATTTACTGTGCCATGCCAGTCTTTTGCACGCCAGCTCCATTTAACAGCGTACTAATGTAGCTACCGAAAACCGATTAAACCAAAGCATTATTCTTTCTTGTTAAACTGGAATTGGACAATGGCTGATTTACATACTGCGTGCCCGGGGAAGCCCGAGCTCAATTAGGGGTTTCTCTACTAGACCTTTCCTTATTTTGTTTCATGTAAATACAATTTCTCGTTAGCCCAGATTACTGAGACTATTCCCCCAGGTCACCAGACACGACATACAAAGGGGAAGGTGCCCCTTCTTTGAGATGTGGGTAACTCATCAATGGTTTGAGACAGCACTTGCAGTAACAAACCATTGAAAAACACCTACTGCAGCTCGCAATTAGGAGGGGATACCCATTTCACCACCCCCCTCCTAATTACAATTCAGAATGGATCGCAAAACTGACTTTTCGAGTTCGAAAGGCTTTCATGTGTCACAAAATGAGTGTACTAAATAGAAAAATGCAATTTTGTGGTCACAAATAATCTAATTTTTCAAATCTTCTCGGTCTGCCCCCGCAAAATGGCTTATTACTTCGATGCCATTAGTTCCTGTCTAGATTTAATAATATTGTCATTACTGCTATAGCACAGCCTAGTTTAGCACAGACATGGTAGGCCACAGATGCTTTTCTCAATCTTAATCAATTTTTCACATTGGCACTGCTGCCATCTTGGAAGGAGGGGTTTGGGTGGGAGGTGGCATGTTAGAGGTCTATGCACGGGCCTAGATTTCATGCCAAATGCGAGGTATTTTAGTGGGGTCCTTGTCTTGCATGCATTTGGTGGCGAGTGCTCCAAGGGAAGAAACCATTTCCTTTTGTTCTCAATCCCTTCTTGCCCTTTTCTCATGTGTGTTGCAGTGTTAAGGCCCTTTTAGTGCCCACAGTTATTTTTGATGATTTTCTTGATTTTTTTGTCTGCATTTTCTGTGAGTGCATTTGGGGCTTGGAAGTATCTGTAGGCCATGGATGTCATTTGTTATTTTCTTAATTTTTGCAAGTGTCCCTGTTGCGTTTCTGAGGGATTACTGTCCAATGTGGCATCCAGAAGACAATGTTGTCAGTTTTATATGAGACAGTTTTATTGCTGCTGCCCTGGGGATACTAGAGGACGACTGACAGGGTTATATACCAAGTCAAATTTGGGATAGTTTTATGCATTTCTTCTCCTGAATGAGTTGGTGGTGGAGGGGCTCCAAGACAGAGAGAGAAATGCATGTATACATGTGGTATTTGTATATTAAAAACCTAGTCAAGCCAGCATAGCTCTGCGGCGCAGGGGTAAAGGCAAGCATACAATGAAAGGATAGGAAGCTAGATTCTTTAAGCAGAAGTGTACTGTCATTTTATTGTGATGTAGTGTTCTCTAAAGAGGTGCATTTTCAACTTTGTTTCTAAATTGAATAAGTCCTGATGGATACAGAGATGTTCCAGTTCCTGGGTGCATAGATGGTAAAGACCTGCTGCATTGTTTTACTTTTTTACACTCCTCAGTCTGCAGTCTCATGGTGTACTGACTGCGGGTGTGCAGAGAACCACCAGAAAGGGCGAGCTTGTCAGCAAGATATGGGCACATTGGTTGTAATATCTTTGTAAAGGATGAAGCACGTTTTGAAGATGGTGCTGACTGCCAAGGAAAGCCAATGGAGTTCCAAAAGGATGGGGGTGATGTAATCATACTTCTTCAGTCCCTTAATGAGACATGCTACGCCGGTTGGGTCCCCTTAAGGGAGGCCATTGTCAAATCTGGGAGGCCATTGAGCAGGACATTATCACCACCTAGATATGAGAGTATCAGGGCTTGAACAGTAGTTCTGAAGTCCCTTTTTTCTTTTTCATAACAGTGAGGCCATCTCTGTTTTTTTTTAGCAATGTGTTCCTTGATGGCGAGATTGGTGTACAGGGTGAATCCAAGTAACCTGGCATTCAGTGAAAGTTTGGGTTCGAAGCTATAAAGGTTTAGGTCACTGAGCCAGGTTTGTACTATTTCTTACTGGTTGCTCTTGGCAAAAACAGGAATTGAATCTTGGTGGGGTTGAACTTTAGGTAAGCGCTGGACATCCAGATCTGGATGAGGTTCAAGCAGAGTTTAAGGCATTCGAATTTCTGGAGTGGAGGTGACCTTCAAGTAGCGCTGATTATCATCAGCATATTAGTGAATTGTGATGCTTTCTTTGAGTACAGCCCCAAAGAACTCTATGTAGAGGTTGTGTGTTTTTGTTTGTTTTGCTAATTGTCTTTTAATATCCAGCTACTATTACATGCCTTATACTGGGGAAACTGGGGGTGTTTTGGCCCCTGCACCCCACAGGTATTTTTGCTGACGCTACTGATTTTTGTTTTTACAAAATTTTCTGCTATTGTGTTTGGGCTAAACGATAGCCTGTAGGCCATCAATATTATTTTTAATTGTAATCAATTTGTGCGAATCTCTTTGATACTATCAGAGGGGCCAGAAGGCCTAGCTTGCTTTCAAATATTATTACTGATTTAAAAAATAAAATTCCCCACAATTTACTACACCCTAGTGTGTGGAAATCTATATTGTGAACAGGCAATGCATATGTTTTTCCAGAATTTTGTGCCATTTTCCAGTCTCTGTTGGGGCAGTAGGGCCTGGCTGGCATTTGGAAATGGCTGATTTTACAGATTTATTTTGGTCAATTTCTTTTCGGCAATTGTGTTCTGGCCCTAGTGGTAATCAGAAGAGCATGGATATTATTCTTAATTTGAATAGATTTTTGCTAGTGTAGTCACCCTAATGCTCCCCCAGAAGTTTCAGGCCTGGTTGGCCCCAGATAATATTAATAATTATTTTTTCAATATTCCCTGAAATTCAGGACATTTGCTTTTTCAAATAGGATGCATAGTTTTCCTCATTGAAGTGAGTTATGGGTGCCTGGGAATATATCCTAGTATTGAAGCCACAATGGCCATTTGAGAACCAAATATGCAATCAAAAGGGTAGACCCCTAAAGAATGGCTGCTGCTGGTAAGCTCCTTGAGTGGGTTAAGGAGATGTCCAGAACAAGAAGTCTGCATGCCAAATTAGTGGTAGCTGCTTTGGCCCTGGTGGAAGGAGCACACAGTCCTGCTGAGGATGCGTTTTGGCCCATGTGGAGCAAATCTTGATGCAGAGTACAATCTAGTGGGAGATGGTCCTTTTCTTCATGGCCTTGCCTCTTTTTCACTCCAGCAAATCCCACATAGAGCGGATTGTCCAACCAGTGATCTTTGGTACGATCTATGTAAAAGATAAGTGCGCTTTTGGGTCCAAACAATGGAGTCTCCTCATTTCCTTAGAGGGGAGAGTTGGAGCATAAAACAGTGGCAGGGTGATGGATACACAGACTTTGAACAGGGACACAACTTTAGACAAGAAGGATACTCGAGTCCGCAGAATCAGTTTATCTGGAAAGAAGGTGATGTACGCAGAGGGCCCGAAGCTCACTCACTCGCTGATATAATGGTGACGAGGAACACTTTCTTGAAGGTAAGAAGCCGCAAGAGGCTGCTGTGAAGCGGCTCAAAGGGAGCGCACATCAAATATGTGAGGACCATGTTAAGGTCCAACTGTGGCATGACAAAAGGAGAGGGAGGAAACAAGTGTTGTAAGCCTTTCAAAAAACACATCACAACCAGTGGACAAGATGGCCGCCGGGTAGGAGCTCTCCCCTGCAGCTCCCGGGTCAGGGATTACCAAATCGGTAAAAATCCCTCTGCATACCCGACCATCCACCTCAAATCTACAAACAACCTAACTCCTCTAGCATTGGACTACTACTGCAGAGTATCTTACCGCCTGAGACGACCCCTGGCGACCCGACGCACCCTCGCCGCTCATCGCCATGGCTGGGCCCTCTGAGCCGGCGACCTGACGCTCCTGCCTCGTCGCTCCGGAGTACGACTCCTTCATCCCCTGATGCACAGAGATGAGACTATTTTCCTTGGTCGGACACATCACCCAATCGCTGGTTGAGCTCTCCCCTGGGCTGGGACGTGCTCCCTCTCGCTGCCGTTCCCGCTAACATCGCGGGCATGGAGGGGCATCAGAGTGAGGCCCTCCCTGGTTGCCCCCACTGGCAGGGCTGCCGGTGCCTATGTTTGTCCTCTTCCGCTGGCCACCTACAAGGGCCATTTCAACTCGCTCCACCACTGGCAGGGCTGATGGTGCGAGCGTCTCTGATTGCCGTGAGGAGCCTTTCGGCGCGGACCGCCGCCGGAACTCCGGGGCCTGAGCCGAGGCTCCCCTACGCACAACCATCTACCTCTTCCTCCCCTCTCATCGGGCACAGCTCCCCGCTCATCTCTGCTGCCAGGACTTCCTCCTCCCCGCCTTTCACCGAATTTCCCTGGCGACCAGTGTTCAGCGAATCCCGTCGCAACGCTGCCGATGCCTCTGTATTTTCTCCGGATGGCCGCAGAGGAGCCGAGCTGAGGCTCTCTCCCCCTGACCCTCCCCCTGCCTCCAGACTTCACTGCCACTGCTTTTCCCTACTGCTAGCCCGCCTGCCTCGCCGCCCGTAAGACGTCTGGGACTATTTGGAGGTTTATTTATTTTATTTGATTTGAGCAGAGGTAAGAACTACTCTTTTTGGACTTTTGGAATAGGACTCATATGCACCCCGCCATTTTGGGACCATCTCCTAAAGACACTCTTGTCCTATCTGCCATCTTAGCGACCTTGGTCCGTACCTCCGGTCCCGCCGGTCTCTAGCTGGGCGACCTTTCGATCGTCTCGCTTCTCCACGGATCTGCTCCTCGTTTGTGAATATTGCTGATGCCCCTGATCCCATCACTCATTTTGCGTCATGTCTACCTCCCTCGAGTATTCTAATGTTTTAATGCCATGGTTCTTACTGTGCAACATTGTATTTAACCACTGTAACTCTGTGTAACTTGTTTCTTACCAATACTCTTGTAAAACACTCCGATACCTCCGGGTCTAGCCAATAACCCCGGTGATCCTGCCTATACCTGCCTGACCTTAAAATGGCGGCCGAAATTTCCCCCGGTCCGCATCTTCCCTTTCTCACCCCAACATTTGTTTCCAATGTTCGGTGCCCAAGCAACCTTTGGCCGACGACCAGTGGAACTGCCCTACGCATCTATAGAGGAGTTTGGCTTTGGTTCCCCCCTCAGCCGTCACCTACCCAGCCGGACGTCGGACACTCGTCACCCCGTTGTGTTCCCTACCCCCTCCCCTACCTCTTCCCTCCCTCACTATTTATCTACCTCCCCTATTCCTTTCCTCTCTCCCCTGAATTTCTCTCCCCTTGCCTGCTTTTTTCCCTATGCCTGAGCCATGCTTCTGTAACTCATGTATCTCATGTTTCTACGCTCCAAAAACTGTTGTAACTATGCTTTTATTGTAACCTATGTAACTTTCCTCATGTAAAGCGCTCTGATACCTACGGGTCTAGCCAGCGCTATATAAAACTCAAGTAAATAAATAAATAAATAAACCAGTGATTTTAATAATGAGGCCTGGTCTATCAACTGTAAAAAGGCAGAAAGAGCCAAAAGGTACCATTTAACTGTGCCCAAGGCAAGCCTTGCCAGGCCAGAGACAAAACAAACAACAGAACAACAGATAACTTGACCTGGAGGGGCTCAATCTGGCTTGTTCCACACCAAACCATAAATTTGTCCCAACAGGTACTGTGACAGCAGGTCCTCCTGGATGGGCAGTCTGCTCGTTGGACAGATGCACAAGCCAAGGAGCTCAGGACACCATAATCTATGTGCCCAATCGGGGGCCACTAGGATGACATGGGCCTGGTCAATCCTGATCTTTTTGAGAACTCAAGGCAGAAGAGGTCTCTGGAGAAAGGCATACAGGAGTCTAGAGTTCCACTTTAGGCGGAACGCAACTCCTAGCAAGAGATGGTTTGGAAACTCCAACGCGCAGATGAACTGGTGACACTGCGTATTCTTGTGATGGCGAACAGATCGAGCCTAAGTTCTCCCGATTCACGGAACAGATCTTGCACTACCTTCAGGTGTAATTTCCAGGTGGTTCACAACCAGAAAGACTCCTTGGTGGTCCAGCCATTTCCAGAGGTGTAGGGCTTCCTGGCACAGCGCTCAGGACCCCACTCTGCCCTGTCCCTCCTTTTATGCAATCACACAACATTGGTGTTGTCCATAAGCACCTGTACCAGCCTCACCTTCATGGATGAAAAGAAAGCTTTCAAAGCCAAGTGGATGACCCGCCGCTCCAGGACTTTGATAAGGAGCTGAGCCTCCACCTGAGACCCCTGATCTCCACCTCTCCCAGTTGGCCGCCCCAACCCAGAAGAGACACATCAGTCACTACTGTCAGCTTTGGGTGGGGAGGGGTAGGGAGACTGGTCTGCTTCAAAATGAATCTAGGTCCAGTAACCACCACTGCAAGTCTTTTTGTATTCTCCTCTAAAATCTGGACACAGTCGGAGAGGTCCCCTTGATGTTGGGCCCACAGACTTCAGATCCAACTGCAGAGCCCGAATATGCCATCTGGCATGCTTGACCAGCAGGGTGCAGGAGGCCATCAGTTTTGGCAGCCTTAGAATCGACCTCACTGAAACCCAGGACAGAGGCAGAAATATCAGGGCCACAGCTTGAATGTCCTGAATTCTCCTGTCCGGGAGAAAAGGCACAAACCCAAACTGTCTCCAAATGACTCCGATGAAGGGGAGCACCTGAGGAGTCAGGTGTGCATGTTGATAGTGCACGCCAAAGATGACAGAAGGTTTGCTGTAGTCTGGAGGTAGTTGACAACTGCCTAGGGCGAGCCCGCCTTCAACAGCTATTCGAGTCGTTGAAGTAGGGGAAGACTGGGATCCCTGAGCTTCGAAGATGTGCTGCTTCCACCGTCCTCACTTGGCCAATGGGCCCATCCAATGGGCGCTGGAGAGACCAAAGGGGAGCACAAAGACCTGAAAATGCTGCTGTCCCACCACAAACTGATTGTAGCGCAGACAGGCCTGCATGATGGATATATGGAAATAGGTGTCCTGCAGATATAATGCCACCATTCAGTCTCCAGGGTCGAGAGCAGAATACACTTGGGTCAGGATGAGCATTTTGAAATTGTCCTTCCGAAGGAAGGCGTTGAGAGGGCACAGATCTAAAATAGGATGAAGGCCTCCGTCCTTCGGCACAAAAGAGATGCGAAAATAAAAAGCACAACCTACTTCTGGCACAAGAACCTTCTCAATAGCCTCAGTGGTCCTCCGTCAGTTGCTCCAGGGATGGTAAAAGGTGCGGCAGAGTGGCAATGATGGGCAAGGAGTACCCCCTCCAGACTACTGGAAACATCCACTTGTCTGATGTGAAGGTTTGCCAACCCAGCAGGAAATGTTAGATTCAGTTTCGAACTAAGTGGCTGTGCTCCACTAAGGGCACACTACAGAGGTTTGGCAAGTTGGGCTGTTGAGGGGGAGGGTAGCGAGATGGGGGGCTGAGTGGCACGCTACCTGAGTGAATGCTGCGACCCTGGCCGTGAAACTGCTGGACACATTGCTGAGGCTCAATTGGCTGCCAGTATTGGGTACCACTGCCGAAACTGTGAAAAGAATGGTAGGGCTTATGTGGCTGGCAAGGCGAGGTCGACAAGCCCAGAGAGCGTGCTGTGGCCCTGCTCTCATTGAACCACTCTAGAGTGGCATCTGCCTTGTACCCAAACAGTGTGGGTCCATGAGAGACGAGTCAACATTGCCTGAAAAACACGTTGATCTCAGCTAGGCGTGGCAGCGAATGGTGGCACTAATGCCAAGAACACGTACAATGGAATTGGTGGTGTCCAAGCCACAACGAATTGTGAACTTGGCTTCAACATAACCATCCTGTATAGCTGGGCTTAGGACAAGTCGAAGGTCTTCCAGGACAGCCGGGAGGACTTGAGCCACCGAATCCCAAAGAGGGCTCGGTAGTAGTTTGCCTTCAGTCAAGACACTGCAATTGTAATTGTATCACAACTGAATTTTGACCTTTAAGGTTGGAAGCTGGGAGTTGAGAACTTCGACCCCCCCTCCGCAGGGCCACTGCACAAGAAGCATTCACTCTTCAGTGGCAGGACCTGGGGGTGTGAGGAGACAAGAGTCAGGAGAGGTGCTGAGGCCACTGGTGTATGTAGGTCTCGCAAAACTCTTGGATCTGCCTCGGTGTCGCAGACGGCCCCAGAAACTCAGGTTGTGCCATGACAAGTTAAGGGATTTGCTTGACATCAATTGACTTTGGGGTGCGACATCAAGAGGCATGGAACTGTCTGCGTGCCCTCTCAGGAGTTTGAGTGTGCTGGGAAGGGGCGAGTCAAGTTGGGATTTTTTGTGCTTGTACTTTGTCTTGGTGCTCCAAATCTTCAGGAAAGGCAATCAACCATGGGATTGTACTCCTGTAACTCCTAGACCGGGAATGGGACTGAGACCAACCTTTGGGCTTGGACTAGTCACAACACAGGGGTCTTGTGATACTTGGTCACGTAGAGCTTCACCTCACAGTCCTGTATGACCTTCGGGTTCATTGACGAGCAGACACTGCAGGCCTTGGAGTTGTGGCTTGACCTCAGGCACCACAGGCCAGCGCCGGATTGGTAACGCGGGCACTCGGGCAATGCCAGAGGGGCCGGTGTCCGAGCTCCAGCTGTGGGCTGCTTTTTTTTAGCAGCCTGGGGGCCGATTTGGGCGGTTTCTGCGTTGTTCGATGCCGCCAGCGGCCCAGTGGGTGCCTGAGTGGCCTTTCTGGTGGTAGATGGGCCTCCATTACCTCCCTTTTAGCAACGGCAGAGGTGTCACTCCCTTTCTCTCGCTGGGCCTGCCCATTAATATATGCATATTGAGCGGGGGCAGGGGGCCTGAGCAAAAGTGGCCTCACTTGTTTTCAGGTGTGTTTCACCAGTGTAAACTAATCCGTGCACTTTTTTTAACGCCCCAACCTTTTTTATAAAATGTTGCCGAAGCATTGTTTTGCGGAAAGGCAATATGCAAATGTGGGCCACTTTTTTTTAGTGTGCCCAGGCCGATTTTTAATCCCAATCCAACCCTGCCACAGGCAGTTCTGGTGATGATTTGTCACAGACATTTGCTTGCAATAGTCCTTACGGGGCTTGAAATCGGACGTCTTGGGAGGTGAAATTTCCCTTGCACACTAAAAGGATTTTGTCAAAAAACGGACTCAAATAGATGAGAAGTTGCTCCTGATCCATGTCTGGTGGCGTGGAAAGAAAGGAACTAATGTCAGCACGCATGAATGGTGCCTATATGGGCCCGGCACATCATTTTGGGAGCGCAACGGCATCAGTGCTGAGCCACACAGCACCACCTACCTGCGCGTACTGCTCAAAAGTTTCTGACGCCTGGGGAATATTCAAAAGGTGAGGAATCTGCAGTTAGAAATCTCAATCAAAAATGCTCTGCCTTGCTCATGTACAATTCTCATTGATCCCGGGGTTCTCAACTCCAACTACGACAGCACTTAAAGCTGGAGAGAGGAGAAGGATCCGGATATTGACGCATCAAGGGGAATATACATGCACTGTAATGTGCATGTAAAGTTATCAACTCCCAACAAAGGAGAATGAATCAGATATGGAAACACTGAAGGGAATATACATGTTCTGCGTTGCACATGAAGAGCTCTCCGAAGGCATGGTTCTGGCACAGCCCATAATCCTTTTCGAATTGCTCATATTAAGATGAAAGTTCACTTCTGTTGCCATATTCCCACAGCTTGCCGGTATGGTAAAGAGATCAGCCCCCTGCCTTTTATATGCAACATCTTTAACATTTGCTCTGCTTTCTGTGCGTGTGATTAAATGTAACATTCTGAAAGGCCCGAGTTCTGAGAGCGACATAAATCCTTGTCTCGCAGCTGCTGCTGGACTCGGGAAACATGTGCACTTTCTTTTCAAGCAGCGGCCATCAGACCCTCCCAGCGGGCCGGCGCTGGAGAGCACCTGCATCTCTTCATTTACTTCCAATAACAGTCTCAGCCGCGGAGTCACAAAAATAGCAGCTCCCTTCAGCTGGACGGACATTTTGCCTTAATTCCCGTGAACTGAAATGCTAAGAGCATGAAATCACTCAGGCGAGCTCTGTCATCGAGAGGATAAGATTCTGTGCCCCCGAAGCCCAGCGGGAACATGATAGAAAATTGGCAACAATTACAGATAGAGTGCGTGGTGCGGTATGAGGGGACGGCAGAGGCGTGTAATCAGAGAGGTGGATGGGGTGTTTACACTGAAGTGGCCAGAGTGGCCTTCAGTTACTGACTGAACACCCCTTGCTTACTCCAGCCTGTCAAAAAGGCATCCAGGGGGAACTTAATGCATTCCACTTTTAAAACTACCCGAGACAACCACTGATAACTTGACATTACTGAACGGTGCCATTTTTTATGTAAATCATTACTTTTTGATGCATTTGGGAGGGAAAAAAACAGATACACGGGTTATTTTCTGTGTACAGCCACATCACCCCCCACCTGAGGAACCTGCACTGGCTCCCCGTCGACAGGAGAATCTCCTTCAAACTCCTCATCCACGCACACAAGGCACTCCACAAGACTGGCCCAGCCTACCTCAACAGACGACTCCTCTTCTACGTCCCCAACCGCCAGCTCCGCTCCGCCGACCTCTCCCTCGCCACCGTCCCTCGCATTCGAAGAACTACCACCAGCGGCAGATCCTTCTCCCACCTCGCCGCCAAGACCTGGAACACCCTTCCACTAAGCCTACGACAGACCCAAGACCTGCTGACCTTCAGGAGGCTACTCAAGACCTTGTTGTTCGACCAGTAGCAGCACCCCCCCCCCTTTTTTCTCCCCAGCGCCTTGAGACCCTCGCGGGTAAGTAGTGCGCTCTACAAGTTCTGTGATTGATTGATTGATTGATTGATTGATACAGCCGCAGATGCCCACAAATTGCAAAGAGGCAAGACAATACATTTACAACTTGATGTGGAAGTCTTGATGTAGTGAAGTTGGCGTGAAGTAGGCACTCTGTTTCCACCCACCTTTGGACCAGGGTCACACAAATTATGCGGCAGCAGAAGACCGAATTATGCGGCATTGTTGACTAAATTATGTGGCAAGGCAAGTTACGTGGCATAACACGGCACATGCTGTGGTAGTATTACTTCATTTTTTTTTTTACTCATATAACACTAAGTGCAAAAGTGTCACCTCATCCGTACCAGTTTAACACACAAACACATCAATAAGCAACTGAAAGGTGCCCAATAGTTATGAAGGGCCTTCCACTGCTCAGCAACACTTTTGCTGTGTTTTTAGTAACTTTTGATTCTTCAGCCAGAAGCATTTTGTTGCTAAAACCTGCCAATTATGCAGATGATGAATTATGTGGCATATGCAGCAAATACTTAATTATGGGGAAAATAATGCAGCAGCAGAATCGCATAATTCCAGTAGCCCGGCGTGGGAATGTGCAAGGGGCAGCGCACCGAAAAATTTCAATCTCAATGCCATTTTCAAATGTATGGCATGAATACAATTGTGATCCATCACTCCACACCTCGCGCATGTAACATGATATGATGGATTGATAGAAATTATCCGTCTGATGCTTCCTGTTACCGAGTCACTTTGATTAGAATTGGGGATTTGTTCTCTCAATTTAATGGCCATAATCTGGGCGAGAGGTTTCCATGTACGTCTGTTTCTGAACGGTGTGATTTCGGTTGCAAGTGCTTGTGTTACGAAGTTTTGTAATAGCACCCGGGCATCCATTCAACCTTGCATGACTTGCTGTCAAACAAGAAATTGTTATTCCTTTGGTCTCTCCAACATACAAAATACGTGTCAACAACGCTAAACTTAGGAAAAATATTGGTTTAAATCCGTAACTGACGATATAAATTATGTGGGTAAAATTTCTTTGTGTACTTTCTGTGCTATAAAACCAGTTTGGGGTTAGCCCATATTTGACCCTTATTCCCAACTCTAGCTTTAGAGGTCTGTTACTGAAAATGAGAGATCGGGGTTCCCCTTGACAACAGACCAAGTTAAATGTAGGGGATGCCAATGTAAATATTGGAAGGAGCGGAAGTAGTTAAAATAATAAGAACTCACTCCTCAATTTACTTATTTGTCCTGACTTCTTAGCTGCTAGAAAATGCTTTTTGGACCGCGTTTCCGAAAATCCTTTTTTTACAGTCTGTTCCATCCACACTTGTGTCCTCTTTGAAAGCTTCTGACCTAGTCCTGTCTTGCAATAGGACACTTTTTGAGTAAATTCTTAAATGTGAACATGAGCCAAATCTGGTTTTTTTAGTGCAATGAGCTGAAATAATTTGTATTTCGAACTGTTGTTACTGTTTGCACTATTTGCGACTGGCTTAGTGTGCGTATTGTGTACTCGCTGTATATTTATATGGACTATTTGTCTACTAGACTTATTATTGTGTTTCACACGCATGCCGGCCAGGAAAATGCATTTAGCATCAAGATCAGCTTTGAAAGAACTGCTGTCAATACAGTGGTTGTTCAGCATTCTCAAACTGATTGGTTAGGAGCGGGAAGGTAAGATGTTTCCATCTTACTTGGTAGGACACCATGTATTTGGTTGATCCTGCATTGTGATGAAAGTAATCACTGATGGCGACCACCAGGGGCTATCTGAAAGTAGGCTCCAAAAGGGAGGAGGCTGTCAGTCTCCACGTGGGCGTAGCCGAGTTACGTCTCCCCCATGCCAAACTGAGAAGTACTGGATTATGGTCAGATAGCGTTCCACCTTGGTGACAGCCCTATGAACAACTGGACTGCACAGCCAGCCATCCAGGCGAACGTGCAGATCGTAGACTGGGGCGTTGTATGTGTATTTCTTCAGAAGCGCATGTCTTGCCCGCCAAGTGTCTAATAACCCCCAGTGTGAGCATCATCCCTGAAACTCAGTCAATAGTTTCACCGTCAGAGAGGAGCGGGCCAGATCTATCCTGGTTCGGGTCTTTAATGATGTTGTAGTCCCTCCCCAAGAGCATCGGTAGACTAGGCCACGTTGCAACGCATGCGTTTAGAACGCATGCCATTACAACGCGGTCATTACAACGACAGCGTTGTTACATCGCAGACCATTACAACGCAAGTCATTACAACGACTTGCTGTAGGGGGGGCGCTGGATGTTGGAATAGTATAATTTACTATTCCAACTCCAGTCTGTGCAACAGTAGGGAAGGTGTTGGATTTAAAATCCAACACCTTCTGCCCCCTATACAGCAAGTCGTTGTAACGGCATGCGATGTAACAACACGGTCGTTGTAATGACTGCGTTGTAATGGCATGCGATGTGTAAACATCGTTGTAAACTATGTTTACCGCATCGGTATGTCTGGTACAAGCGCCAGCAATGGGGCCAATGATTCGTAGAATTGTGTTTGGTTAATTATTGGCACATATAAACTGCCCAACATTAAATTGGCTCCATTTAGACGTCCCCGGAGAACATACCTCCACTCTCTGTCGATGTGTTCAGACATGACGTCTAAGGGGATCCCGGGCCTAATCCATATTAGTGTGCCCCGAGTGTATGATGAAAAGGATGTGCAGCATTCCCGACCCCTCCATCTCCATCTCAATGCATCTATCTCGCCACCAAAAAGGTATGCCTCCTGCAAGAGAGCTACATCCACTTTTATGCGCCACAGATATGAAGGATTTAAAATCATTCTATACCTTTTGCGGCAGAGCCCATACCACGCACATTCCAACTAATAAGGGTATACGATGTACTATGTGACCAAGTGATACATTATACTCTCACTCACTCCCCGCCACACTCCCAGCACAATGCAGTAGGATTGTTACCCATAGTGCATTTAGTCCAGTGCACCGATATTCGTCCCTTGTCACCTGAGTCAAACATCCTAAACTCCCAATCCCCAAGGACAGTGTGACAATGGCCACCTGTCCAGAAGCTATCACCCAACCATAAACAACTGACAACAATGCAATCGTGCTCGATGAACTCCACCATTATGGAAGAGTCAATAAGGGGTGGTATGTGACTACGCACAGCCAGCGGTCACCCGCCCGACGCGCTGCTTCCGCCCCATAGCAGTTAATCACTAATACTTGCAGAACCAGTGCCAGGGGTCATCAGCAGAGAGTCCATAGGGCTTTCTAGACAATCTTGTTTTACTCAGTGTATACCCCATTAGCACAGTCAAGCAATACCTCAGGTGGACTTAGCATAGGGCACAAATGTTCACAAGTGTCCCTGCCACGGGATCTGTGCGTACCACGTCCTCGGCCACCCACGGGCTCGGAAGTTTGCCTGCTGGGGTGGCAGGGCGGGTAGGGGTGCAGTTGGAAACTCCTTCCGTGGCTAAGAAAAGAGTGAAAGGCGGACTGGAGTTGACGAGGGACCATGGAAAGGCCCAAGGACCTGGCCGTAGCTCTGCTGTCCTTGAAGCACTCCAGCGCAGAGTTCACCTGGTCTCTGAAGAGAAGGGAGCCATCAAAGGGCATGTCCATTAGCAAATCTTGAATATCCCCAGATAAACCTGTGGTCTTCAGCCAGGCGTGGCGCCGTAAGGCCACCGAAGAAACCGCTCTTCCCAGTGAGTTGTTCGTGTCCAATCCACATCTGATTGTGAACTTAGCTGTGTCTCTCCCATCAGCCAAAGCTTGGGAGAGTGTGGCTCAGGCCTCCTCTGGCACCATAGGCAGCACCTGCGCAACCAAATCCCAGAGTGAGTGGGAGTGATGGCACAAAAGGCAAGCGTTGTTCACAGGCCGCAGTGCCAGGCTGGTGGAAGAAAACATTTTCTTGCCCAAGGTGTCCCCTTGGGCAAGGCGAAGGTAGCGGGCAATTGTCCTGTTCACAGGAGCCCCTGTGTAGGACTAGGACCAGGCCCCAAGCAGGACATCCATGAGGACTTAATTGAAAGGGGGTTACTCCCGGCTAAAACACCTTCATCAAGATGCTAGTCTTGACTGCTACCGAGGACAGGTTGAGATTCAGGACCGCATGCCGCCCTCCTCACCACCATAGCAAATGAGGCTCCCTCCTCTGTAGAGAAGGTAGGAGAAGAGACCACACCAGTATCTGGGGAGGTGTCCAGCCCACAGGAGCCCGCCAATTCTTCACACCAGTCCATGTTGGGCTCTAAGGATTTGTATTCTTCAGGGTCCAGCAAACACTCCCAATCCTTCCTGAGTCCCAGCTCATAAGAATAGGGCCCTGACCTGGAAGGCATGGCTCCAGTCAGACAACACCCCTCCAGCTCAAGATTGGAGTCGAGGATCAGAATGGAGACAGCGACGCTGGGAGCGTCGGGCATTGGGACTGGCACAGTGGAAGGTCAAGGTAGTACGACCGGCACCGGTCTGGATCCACACGTGGATGCATGGGACCCTACTGGAGCCAGGGAAGGAACCGCTGGGAAAGAACCAGTGGGAGCCCCTTACGAACCTGCGAGGCCCAAAGGCGCTCCATCGGGACAGGGCGGCCAGATATGAGGTGCATGGCCTCATAAAATTCGCAGAGTTGGATTGGGGTCGCTCCGGCTCCTGGAAACTCGGGGAGGAGCGGAGACAGCCCAGGCTCAACCGCGGAGCCTGGCCTTGAGTGTCGATTCTCACTCATCTCGTCTGATGACTTCGATGGATGGGGTGAAGTCGAAGACCTCTTTGACTTCTGCTTCTTCTTTTTGTGGGAATTACTGGAGTGGGGCGATTTCAACTGTGACTAAGATCGATGGCTTCGCGACTGATCCCGGGAACTTCCTCTTGACTGGGATCGAGACATTTGCGGTTTCGCACATTGAGCAGCAAGGAGCTTGAGCGATCACTCCCTCAAGGCCTTGGGGTGCACGATGCGACAATAGAAGCAGGTCCTGGTGTCGTGGTCATGCTCAAGACACCAGAGGCAGATGAGATGCAGGTCCTCCACCGACATCTGTCGGTGACAGGTGCCGCAGGGCTTGAAACCAGCCTTCCTAGTGGACATTCCTGCCACACCAGGAGACAGTGTCTTAAAAATCTTTGACAAAAGGTGTGAAAAAAGTCAGTCAAAAAGTGAATGGGGGTAGATTTTCTCTGGATCTGCTCTACCTGATGCAGAAAAGAACGGATGTCAATGCTCTGGGGTGGTGCCTATATAGGCACAGAGAACGTCACTTCCAGAACGGACGATACAGCCGACCCCATGCGGTGACAAGCAATGCCACCTACCGGCATGAAGGGGTACTGGCCACGAAAAATTTCTGGAATCAGTCTGCCTGGGGATAATTTTAAGGTAAGGAATCTGCGGCTTAAAGTCTCTATCAGATACATACAAACAGATGTTCATACTGTATTGCTATCTGCTTTATCTGTTGTACTGCTTCAGAATTTGGTCTGCAAAGGGAGGTGTTCTCGGGGGGGCGGCAGGGTGGACAAGGTAGTTCTGTTTTTGTTCATCTACATGTATTGATGTATCTTTTTTTCTGCCCTTAGGATAAACCTAACATAATTTGGCAAACAAACAAAATAAAGTGACTAATCATAGTGCTCCAAGCATCCAACATATTCTAATTTTTATGGACCCAGACACCCCAGCCCTACAAACATCTAACTGGGGCCATGCACTTGGTAATCAATCTGAGGACAGCAAGGTACCACTGGGGGTTCTCAGCAGGTTGATGATAGGTATGCCCGATTGTTACCTCAGATAAGTGCAGGATAACTTCAGAGAGATGCTGAGGAAGTCAACGCAGACCAAGGACAGCTTGAAAGCAACATTCATAGTGTGTCCTATTACAGCCTCAGGGGCTTATTGAACTGTGTTTGCATGATTTATTTTTAACAAAATCAAACATCACCTTATGATCAGAGAACAATACGTACCACTGCTCTGTCTTGTCTTGAGGCGAAGGAGTTGCCTGGTACGAATGGAAGTGAAGCTTAAAAATATATTTTACAAAGGACTTCCTATACAATTAATTCAGAAACGTCACCAGTATTGGTAGTGAAGAGAAGGGAACCAACAGCATGAATGCATGAGGATATGCCGAAAATGTCTGGAAAAAGGCTGCTTTGGCTGAAGTAAAGTGGGTCCAAGTCTAGCTGGATTTGGGCATTGACTCTGGGCTTTTTTAGTAAGCATTTTGTTTGGATTGAACTTACAACTACCATTATTGGCAAGTCCAGTAATTATGCTAGTTAGTATAAGTGCTGGCTGGCTTGTTTAGAGCTGCAGCGTTAATGGACATCCTACTGTACTCTACCATACTTGTAAATAGGGCTCCCTGTTTTATGGTATTTATTTTTTGGACATTTCCGTCTGTATTTAACCATATTTATTTTTTGCTAATTTTTTCTGTATTTATCCATTTTTATTTTATGTTTTCTAAATAAATGAAGCTGCAATGGGTATTTTTCCACATTTATTTAACTGATAAATATATACTCGCATTTGAATGTCCAAAAGGTATCAGCAGTATACAGTGCAATAGCGTTATCTGAAAACACTTGCATTGTAGAATAGTATCAATAACTGTAGATATGCACTTAATTGGGAAATCTGTTGTCTTTTTTCATCTCCCCTACCTCTCAATCTGTACTCCTACTGACCTGTCACTCATGATTGACTACAGAAAAAATCATCCAAAGAAGAACTTTTTTCCATATTTTCCTGTATTTAAAAATAAATCCAGACAGGAAAATAAATAGTTTTCTGTCTGTATTTATCTGTTAAAATTAGTAAAAACGGAAAACAGGGAGCCCTACTTGTAAATATAAATAGAAAAGCAGCTTTAGTGATGTCAACTAAGGCAGTTCTGTTATCGTTGATGGCCAAATCCTAGTTTCACTTGTTTTGTGACCTATATTATGAGACGTAAATTTGCGATTCCTATGATTTATTGAGATGCCACATCAATGATTCACAAATGTTTCTGGACCTTTCTCGACTCTTCCATTGTACAGAATCAAAAGGGCTTCACCTAATGTTCCTTCTGAGCATAGTCTGTTGGCAACAGGTTTTAATCTCGTTTATTCTCGTTTAGTGTGAGGTACGCTCATATGGTTGGGTACAATGCCTACTGGTTTACTGCTGTGGAGTCTCTAAGAATGTCACTTTTTCTCACTGAGGAGTTCGGGAAAAAATAAAAATCATGGTATCAATTGAACATGTTGATGTTATCTTAGTTGTGTATATAGTATGGCTAATTTTAATCTAAATTTATATGGTTGATTTCATGAACAAATGCTACACGTACATTTTTAAAAGTGGATCTTTGAACAATATGTCTCTCAGTTTGGCATATGTTTGAGTGACAGACGATCCCTTACCTGAAAATTACCAACAAAGGAAATGCCAGTGTACAGAACGTAGGTAAAAAGTACACTTTTATTCAAAAGGTTTTTAAGTAACGATCAACATTACTGGGCACATGAAACCCATGGTAAAAGTCATAGCAAAAGGAAATAGTAGAGAACCTCTCTACCTGTCTTTTGTATTGCAGACAGATGACAAACATATGAAAATGTCTGTCTAAAGTTATATAAAAGCACCCACAGTGACTCATGTATTTGCTTGCCTATTTATTATTCAAACCAGCCATGATTAGTTGGAACTAGAACCGATTCAAAGGCGGAAGTGGGAAGTAGTACATTGTTTGCAAAAGTATACAGTCTTCCACTTTTTACACAAAGTCCCGACTTCCGATCATTTTAGATGTTTTCAATAGATTATCGGTGATTTCACTTGTTAATGTATTGCCGACATTCTTTAAAGAAAGGGAGTTTGGGCGTCCATGAAATAAATGAGGGTTTTGACCCTTGTCAGTTAGCTACTGACCTATTGGCTATATATCACCCGAACGCTGGAATCATGAGCCGGCCAGAACCAACATGGAATCAGACAACCGACCTGATTTAACTTCTAGAAGGCTGCCTGCAAATTTTTAATCATTAATGCATTTGAGACTGGAAGGATAATCTACATACTTCCCAATTTCTTATTGGATACATATTTTGTGGATAGTTTCCACAACCGTACTAGTGAAAAAGAGGTCTTTAGACACAAAGACAGACGCCCACTGTCGAAAGCATAAAATTACATTTCAACTTTCACATTCCAGATCATAATTTTCTTTTAAATGTGGATGTTCTTTTTCAAAATAGATCTAGTGCCAATGGCCTATAAAGCCCTGGAAAGGTAGCAGAATTATTACTGCGGACCTGATTGCTTCGCTGATCTGGGCCGTGTATGCATAAGAAGAGATCATGCAGCCAGTGGTTGTCCACCTTACACTAGCCAGCCGTTCTCAATGACTGACAAAGCAACTTGCTGCTGCCAGCTCTTAGAAATGGCTTAAAGAGCTAATCTGTTTCACAAAATGCAACACACATGCATTCTTCTTGGAATTGCTGTGTAAATGGTTGCTCCTCTACTTCGACTTTCGTAAGGCAAGCCGTCCATAACGACTGTTATATGGGTACTGGTGATCTTGCACATAACGTATGATATTGACGATTATCATATATTTTATCAGGTATACAGCCTTTTTACCCTGCAAGACTTTATCGCGCATGCCTTTACCACTCATGCCTTTTTTGGAAATTTACCACTTGGTGCTTTACCAAGCAGGTAAGTATTTTCTATATGGCATAATTATGGTGTAATTAAAAAAAGGGGAGGGGTTGAGGGGTTATGGGATAGGTAAGAATTCAGGTTGGTAAGGGTTTTAAAGCTGTTTGTACGGTTCATTGGGAGTAAGGGTATGGGGTAGTAAGGATATTAAAGGGGATTTTAGGGTTCTGGGATGGGTAAGGGTAGTAAGGGACTCTTAGGGTTCAGAGATGGGCGACGGGAGGGCACAGCTTCATCCATAAATGAACAGAATGTCCATGATGTTCAACGGTTAGGTCAAAACCAATTTAGATAAATAGAGCATAAACACAACCCATAATTTAATTACATTTATGCTTAAGAGTAAGTAACATATTTTATTGGGTTAGATGAACACGGTAATTACCTTGGGTCATGCGCTTTCTGGTGGATACTCTAACCGCAGATTCCTCACCTTTAGAATGTTCTCAGACGCCAGTGCGGATCTGGAAATTTTTTCAGGTGGCACTATGCGGGCTCTTTTTTTAGTACCAATGTGCAGGTCTCTAATCTGGGACCTTTTTAGATGGTAAAAAAAAGATCACTATACAGAACAGGGAGGTAAGAGGGCAGTGAGGATTCTACGGCTAGGTTGAGGATTCACTATAAAGAGCGTAACCAAAAGCAAGTAACTTGTTCTTCTAATCGATACTTCCAACTGCAGATTCCTCACCTTTCAATACATACCAAAGCAGAACTTCCCAAAGGTGGAGGGTCTGTGTAGTGGGTACAGACCAAAACATCCTGCAGGACTGTCTGGGCAAAATGCCCTTCCCTTCGGACCTGGCTGTCAAGGCGGTAATGCTTCATAAATGTGTGCACTGATGCCATATCCAGCCTGACAGATGTCAAGGACATGTACTCTGCATGTTAACGCAGTGGTAACAGCCTTAGCCCTGGTGGAATGAATTCTCAGTACTTCCGGAGGCTGCTGTTTAGCTAGTGCATAGCAGATCGTAATGCACAGGACTATCCACCTCAACAGAATCCGTTTCTGCTCAGCCTTTCCTGTATTTGCCTCAGACAAGCCCACAAAAAGCTGATCATCCACCCGATGGTTCTCTAGTAAAATCGATTTAAAATCTTAAAGCTCTTTTGGGGTCCAGCCAATGGAATCTCTCCTCCTCTTTCAAGGGATGAGGAAGAGTCAAAAGATGAAGAGCAGCTGTACTTCTGCTCAAAGGTGGTGCACATGAGGAATATCAGGACCAAGTTAAGCTCCCACTGTGGAATCACAAATGGTTTGGGAAGGGAACATGTGTGTTAAACCTGTAAGAAACCGCATCACAGCGGGTGATTTAAACAAGGAAGGTTGGTCAGTCAAATACAAAAAGGTCAAAAGGGCCAATAAATAACCTTTAAAAGTACCCTCTGCAAAATCTTGTTGGGCCAAAGACAAAACAAACAAAACATCCAACAATTTGATTTGTAAGATGTCTGTGTTGCAAACTCTAAACACGTCCCAAATTTGTCTCTGTGCTCAGTGTAAACTGATTTGTAGAGGAACGTCTGGCAGTAAAGATGACAACCACAATCTCAGATGGTAGATCGAATACAGTCAAGTGTCGACTCTCAATCTCCACACATGGAGGTGTGAATGTCACAGGTCTGTGTGCAGAACCCTACCCTACTGCTGCAACAGAAGTCCCCCCCGAAGCAGTGGCCTGATTTGAATACAAATGCTCATGCCCAGATGTTCTGGGTACCAAACTCTCCTGGCCCATTCCTGATGTTTTGCAGAACTCTGGGCATGAGTGGCAGAGGTGGAAAGGCGTACAGGTGTCCTGTGCTCTACTCTAGCTGGAATGAGTCTTCTAGAGAAAGCTTTCTTTGGAACTCCAATGTGCAAATGTTTTATAACTGCGCTCTTGCTGACAGTGGAGACAAAATCTAGCCTGGGCTCTCCCCACTGTCAGAAGATGCCCTAAGCCACCTGGGGTGCAACCACTATTTGTAATCCACAAAGTGCCACTGGCTGAGCTCATCCGCCCTGGAGTTTAAAGATCCCGCCAGGTGGCTCCCGATCAGGGAGATGGCCTGATGCTCCAGACAACTCCAGAGGCACAGCACGCTACTCCACTCTGCTCATTTAAGTACAACATGGTGGTATTGTCATTAAGAATCTGCAACAGCCTCCTCTGGATGGACCACAGGATGGCCTTCAACGCCAGACGAACAGACCACAACTCCAACAGAATGACAAGGAGCCGGGTTTCAGCTAGACACCAGGTTCCTTTGACCTTCACCTCCCCCAGATGACCTCCCTAACACATCTGTCATTACTGTCGATTCTGGGTGGAGCATGAAGAGAGGTCTGCTACTGGTTCAATTGTGGTCAAGCAGCCACCACTGCAGATCTCATGCAGTCTCCGAAACCATGAATTGAATCTGACAGATTTCCTTGGTGCGTGGCCCAGTGAGACTTCAGATTCTAATGCAGAGCCCACATATGCCACATAGGGTAGTGGACAAACCGGATTCCGAGACTACAGGCCCAAAAGCCTCAGAACCGCTCTCACCAAGACTGAAACATCCAGATTATAACCAGGATGTCCAGGACTCGTTGTGAAAGAGGGAAAGCCCTGAACTGCATTGTGTTCAAGACAGCTCATATTAAAGGGAACCTCTGAAAAGAGCCAGGTGCGACTTTGGCACTTTGATCAAGAACCTCAACGATGTCAGGATGTTCGCTGTCATCTGGAGGTGGTCCCTGAATGACTGTGGAAAGCCCACCTTCAAAAGTCAGTTATTGAGGAAGGAGAAAACGTGTACCCCAACCTCTGAAGATGGGTGGTGACCACAACCATCAATTTCGTGATCAAAGGGGCACAGCTAAGGCCGAAGGAGAGCAGGGCAAACTGAAAATGCTTGGCCTACCTTGAACCGCAGGCAAAGTCTGTTGGACTGCAGAACAGCTATATGAAAATAAACACCACCATTTAATAGCGTAGATCCAGGGCAGACAGAGCCTGGGCCAGCGTGGACATACTGAATCTGCCCTTCTACAAGAAGGCATTTAGAGGGCGAAGATCTAAAATGGGACGGAGGCCTCTATCCTTCTACGGCACAAATAAATAGCAGGAGTAACAACTCGTCCCTATCTCCGCATCTGGAACCCCCTTGATGGCCCCTTAGGAAAGTAAAGCTCACACTTCTTGCAGAGAGATGGAAAGGTGCACCTCTTAGAGATGCTCTAATGTGAGGGGAAGCTGCGGTGGATCAGAAAGGAATGGATGGCATAACCCTGCTGGACAACCTGGAAGACCCATCTGTCAGATGTGATAGACTGACATCCTGGGCGAAAGCGTGTGCCGCTAACTGCAAACTAAAGCGTCTTGGAAGCTAATGCCGCAGGGAAGGGGGACTGAGAAGATCGGTGCCTTTGGGGACCTGCACGATGCATGCCTGAACCCCATCTCTGGCCACCAAAGGACTGGGGTGACTGCTGTGGGGGTGGGGGAGCCGGGCACTGCCCGTACACTAACCTTCTGGAGTAACCCTGGAAAGACCAAAACTACTGCCAGAACTATCTGGCAGTGCACACGTTGAGAGGACAAAGGAATGTGCCATGACCTGGCTCTCCTTAAAATGTTCCAAGGCGAAGTCAGCTTTTTCACCAAATAGGTGGTATTCATCAAAAGGCATATCCATAAGGTGTGCTTGCAAGTCTCCATTGCATGCCATGTCCCAGAGAGCATGCATGTAGAACCCCAACAGACAAATAACATTAACCGACCTCAAGGTTAGGCTGGCCAAACAGAATGTTAGGTTCCCCAGCGCTGCAATACTCTTTGACTCCCTGTCTATGAAGGGTTGTACCAAATGAACTGGGATTCACCTTGGTGGTGGAAACCTGGATCACCAAACTCTTTCAAGCTGGATGCTTTGTAAGAAAATCAGGGTCGCCGGGCTTCAGTCTTTGGTGTCTGGCCACCTGCCTGTTCATCAGAAGGCAAGAGCAAGGCTTAGACTAAGTGTCCATCAGAGTATCAGTTAAGGCTTTGTTGAATGGGAGTAAGGGCTCAGAGGATGCAGGCCCAAGCTGTAGAACCTCTGTAAGGCCATGTGTTTTAATTTACACTAAAGGGAGTTGTAGGTCCAGGACCACAGAATTACAACAGCAAAGGAAGCACTCTCAACTGTTGAGGATCCAAGGAGCGAAACCAACCATGGAACACAACCCTGTATCAGGGGGAGTATCAAGCCCACTGGCCTCTTGTAGGCCCATAGATAAACTGTCATCATCGTAATGAGAAGGTAAATCATCCCCATTATCACCATTGAATTAGAACCAAACAGATGATGGAGCTTCTGACGACGACTCAATAGTAGTGGTGGTACAAAGTAAGAACCAGGCTGCACAGGAACCGGATGTGCTGGAGCAGAGTTGGAGTGCAACCTCGTCCGAGGTCAAAACAGACTCAGCATCTGACATCATTGTCACTACTGGATCCTTCAGCAACCAGCAACATCGGTATGGGCGTCAATAAAAGAGGGATCATGCATGTCTCAGAGCCAGAATGGAAGGAGGCACCGGAGTCGGTGGGGAACCTGAAACATGTTTGAGAGGTTCAGATGGCACAGAGGGCGTATCCACTGGTGGTAAACCTACAGGAGATGCTTGTGGATCTTTGGAGCCCTAAGGCGCACCAGAGGGAGCTGAAACAGTGCCAAAAATAGACACTTAAAGGCCTTGACTTGGTGTTGCCGACAGCCCATAGAACCCGGAGCACATTAGGATCCATTGCAGAATTGACTCCTACAGCGGGCTTCAGGGGCAAGACCAATTTGCACTGGGTCAAGTCCTGCTTTGTCGTCTTATGTTTCCTCTTTGACTTGCACTTCAACTTTTCCTGATGATTTCGATTCAAACAAAGATCAGTCCTGGAATCGAGCTTGGGAGCATGTCCACAACTTTGACTTGGCGCAAGAGCAGGACTTACACAAGGTCCGTGACTTCTTTCGATGTTTGGTGGTCCATGATGGTTTCAGACTACCATTGGGTGCATGAGGGCACATTCTTCGTATGACTTGAAGTCATATCTAGAGCCCAGACACTAAAGGCGCAACACATGCGGTTCAGTTAGCAACATATGTTTCCAACAGTCACTGCATGGTTTGAACCCTGTAGTTTTAGATGGGGACATCATTGCCTTGCACACAAATTCAAAACATGTCGAAAGCTGACAAAAAGGGAGCAGAGCCACGGATCTGCATTCGAAGGCACAGTAAGAAAGAATCGGACGTCAGCACGCAGGGTTGACACTTATATGCGGCACCGCCCAGTCACTTCTGGGTAGAATGAAACCAGCACACACATCATGGCACGGCATGCAGGAGCACTGCTGAGAAAATTCCGATCCAGTCAGGTATTTGGGGATATTGTAAAGGTAAAGAATCTGCAGTGGGTAGTATCCATCAGAAAAATATCTATTTACAATACAAAACAGTCCACTCATTAAAAGGCATACTTGGAAATTTGAACTACTGGGTAAAAACCTTAAAATTTCAGAACTCTCTTTATAAAAATGCTCTTGTGCATGGAGCACATCAAGGCTATTCTGGCTGACGCATACTCAGTGTACATTTTGGCATTAGCTTCAAGGACCTCTGTAAACCTTTATGGCTTGTTCTTTAGAAGAAATTCTGCTAAGTAACACATTTGTCCTTAAGTGTAGTCAATGATCAATCACAAAGAGCAAACATAAAGGCTAATGAACGGTCAGTGTCAATATTTCTTCTACACCGAAATAAATCTATGAGAGGCCCATCATTACAGCCCTGCCCTGTTAACAGCACTGCAGTTGAGGCTGAAAATCGGATGCACAAGGCTCTGCAAAGTCACACTTGACACAGACTAGCACAGAGCAAGGTGTAAAAGAGATGTGATTAGACAGTGAATAAGCTATTCTAGAGTGCGAGGATGAATGCACTTCTGCCTGGAACAATATCAGAATCGTTAGGTGGGAATGAAGCAAAAAGAGGAAAAGGTCCTTACTCTCTGTTCGATTCACTTCCATTGTCAGACCCTTTTCCTCTCCTGGAAATATCAGCAAAAGAATAAACTTAGAAATTCAAGCTCACTATACTAAGGGCTGCAACCCAGGATCAATTGAAGACCTAGATGTGTTTTTGATTTTTGTTGCAGAGTGGCCATGAGCTACAACTGTCTTCCCTTTCAAGACTATGATGACACATAAGGCGCTATCCACACTTCTGGTAGGTCCATAATGTGAGGCCATGACCTGCCACTGATGGCTAAGGACACATTTTGAAGAAATGTCCAGGGAGAGTAGCATTGGAAAACAAATAGATATTAGTCAACGCCATGACTAAGAGGAATAGGAGCATTTGTTGCTTCTTCCATCTTTCTGCTTTGGCATCTAAGAACACCAATTTATCAAACCTTCTAAGATTTATAAAGATACCACTGCTTGATCCTTTGCCAAATCTCAAACTTTCTCAACAGCCAGACCTGATCATCATATTCAAATCACTCTGCCACCTCAGAGCTGTCGATCCGACTCTGTCATTATCGGAACAAAAATCTCAAATAAACTTTTATAGTCTCTAAAGGTGTGGATGTGTGCCTCTGTACAAACCTGCTGAAAATGTATACTGAAGACGACAAATGTGGAGTAGGGTGATAAGCCATGAGGTTTTCATTTAAACATACACAGTACATGCAGCTGCACGTCAAAGTCTGTCTCCTAGTCGAGGAGCATTTAATGCTGCAGAAGAAATCAACTGTAAGAAGATAAAAAATATAGCACCACGGCTTTTAAAGCAAATAAAAAAGCTAATGAACAGCATCTATTGAAAAAGGAATTGACACGCTGAGCAGCACAGTAAACACAAACAGTGCAAGCATGAAAGCATTTACTCATATTCCATATTTAGACCTTGCATGGAGCAGAAGTTGGTGTGATGCCAGCAGTGTATCAACTTATCATGTACTCACCAGAATTGTGGCAATAGTCCATCTGCTGTGGGATCTGCACCGTGAAGGCCATCAGATCAGGCCCTAGAAGTGACACGGGCTTCCTGCTTTCATTCAGCCATTTGCTTCTGTGCAGATCTTTGGTATCTGATGGTCCCTGGATTAAGGGGATCAGCTTCTCTTTTCCGCTATCACCTACACCAAACAGATAATGTCATACTGTCACTTCAAATTTCCAAGAACAGCAGTAAATCAAAAGAAAAGTGCAGTAGAACAGGTGCTTAAGGGCACTACTTGTGGTGCTTGCATACAAATAGAAACAAACTTACAATCCAATTGTCCACCAAGACACTATACAGCTTTGTTTGGCCCAGTCCAAGTTACAAATTCCTTCAATAAAAGTAAATTTAGCAGCCATTAAAGCTTGCAGGCAACCTCTTAATGAGGTCTCTTTCTTCAAGATTCCTGGAATCAATGACTATTTGGAAGGTATGAAGAAAGCATTTCCACCAATTATAAAAGGCCATCTGCCAAGCGAGAATTTAATCTATCACTATCAAAACTTATATGGTCTCCTTCTGAACCCACACACAAGACTACGTTGCAACATCTTTCTTGAAAAGCAGCCTTTTTACTTGCTGTCATTTCAGCTCGAACAGTGAGTGTAATACAAGCGTTTTCTTCAATAGAACCCTACATTACTTGTCATGCTAATAGGGGAGTGATGAGGACAAATCCTTTCTTCCTACTGTAGGAAGTTTTGGATTTCCTCATTAATCAGACCATTACGTTATTAACATTTTTCTGAACCCTTCAATTGCAACTGAATGGTCCCTACATTCATTAAGCATTAATAGAGCCTTGCAGTTCTATCTTAAGAAATCAAAAGACATGAGAAATACTATTCAAATTTTCATTAACTATTGCTATATTAGACAAGGTTTTACTGCCTCTAAACAATCTATTGCTAGATGGATAGTTTTAGGTATCCCTACCTGCTGTTAGCTAGCAAATAAACTCCTTCCATGTAAATCTAACATGAACTCTACTACAGCTAAAGCTGCCACTAAGCTTGGCTGAGAAATGTTTAGATTCAGCCACTTGCAAGGCAGCAACTTGGAAATTGGTTAACACTTTAACAACACATTACTGCTTTGATGTTGATACCGAAGCGGAAGCAAAATTGGATCAAGAAACTCTTCGGAATCTTTTCAAATAGTAGTGCACAAAGCACACTTAAGACTTTATGTACATCTTTAAGTTATGGGAAGGGGAACACTTGTATATATATTTATAGGTATATGTATTTATTTATAATAATGCCTGTATATAAATATGTATATTGATTTTTCATTCTATGTGTACATATATATTACACGTGGCAATTTTCCTTAGGAAATGTGAACGGAAATGCAGCAAAAGCTGCTGAACGGAATTATAACAAATTTGGCAGAAAGCTAGATCTATACTCAGAACATGTACTTTTTGTGATTTTTTTGTAAATCCGTTCGGAAGTTTTGAGAAACTAAGTTTTAAAATGTATGCATATACGGGACCGGCAGATCAAAAAAATACGATCTGATTGGCTGCCTCACATCAACAAAGATGTATGACAGCCATTTTAGGACTCAGGCACTGAGTCTCCATATCCTGGAAATAAAATAGAAAGAAATGAACATAAGATAGAGGGGCAGTGTAGGGATACCCTGACCCCCTCTGGGGACATAAATATATTTTTTGATGGTACTGCAGTAGGTAGCAGCAACTAAATATTAGGGAACCATTTAATGGCTCCGGAGACCCCATCCCCAAAGGCCTCCATAATTATTTTTAAAAGGAGAGGGTGGGATTTGCGGCCCCCATCCCGAACCAGTCAATGGCCCGAGGACCCCATCCCCCGGAGCCTGAAGCCATTTATAATTAATTATGGGGACAGGGCATATGGCACCCTTCCCCAAGCCATTTGATGAACCTGGGGACCCCATCTCAATGGTCTGATGTTTTATTTGGGAAAGGGGAGTGGGGCCATCCTCCCTGAGCCATACAACGGCCCCAGGGACCCCAACCCTCTGAGCCTGAAATGAGAGAGTGTCCCGGGGACCCCATCTACAGGGACACTGTCTTGTTCACTGCCCTAAAGAGTGCAGGCAGGGAACAAAAATCTAATTTCCTGCCTGGGCTCTTTCGGGTAGGGATCATAGTTTTGCTCTCACCCGGCAGGAGCATAAACAAAAACTGCTTATACCGGACAGGAGCAAAGCAATACAACCAGCTCCCAACGGCACCCAGGATGGATGTAGGTTGGAGAGCCGGTGGGTCAGCGGGCCGTGGGCCTCTCCCCAGTGGCCCTCAATGCTTAGGGATTTGTAGCTATCCAGACTGGGCAAACACAAGGAGATGATGGACGGAGCGCTGAAACTTTTCAGACACTCACCCCCAGTCACAGATCTGGGTTGAATCCATCATCGTTCTTTAGCTCACTTCGCCACCCCAGTTCAGACACAGCTATATGCAAATCAGTGTTGACCCTGTGCCTCATGGGAACAGTCCAGCCCGAACTGCCAAGCCATGTCTTCCCTGGACCGGAAACAAGCATCCTGGGACCGGTTTCGGGCTAACAGCCCCCATCAGCCAGGCTAGCTTGAATCCAGTGGCAAAGTGAGCAAGGGACCCACGTCTGGGAATACCCTGCCAACTTAGGGCGAACAAAGCAAACACAAGGAGATGATGGACGGAGCGCTGAAACTTTTCAGACACTCACAGATCTGGGTTGAATCCATCATCGTTCTTTAGCTCACGTCGCCACCCCAGTTCAGACACAGCTATATGCAAATCAGTCTTGACCCTGTGCCTCATGGGAACAGTCCAGCCCGAACTGCCAAGCCATGTCTTCCCTGGACCGGAAACAAGCATCCTGGGACCGGTTTCGGGCTAACAGCCCTCATCAGCCAGGCTAGCTTGAATCCAGTGGCAAAGTGAGCAAGGGACCCACGTCTGGGCATACCCTGCCAACTTAGGGCGAACAAAGCAAACACAAGGAGATGATGGACGGAGCGCTGAAACTTTTCAGACACTCACCCCCAGTCACAGATCTGGGTTGAATCCATCATCGTTCTTTAGCTCACTTCACCACCCCAGTTCAGACACAGCTATATGCAAATCAGTCTTGACCCTGTGCCTCATGGGAACAGTCCAGCCGGAACTGCCAAGCCATGTCTTCCCTGGACCGGAAACAAGCATCCTGGGACTGGTTTCGGGCTAACAGCCCTCATCAGCCAGGCTAGCTTAAATCCAGTGGCAAAGTGAGCAAGGGACCCACGTCTGGGCATACCCTGCCAAATGGGACGTGGGTCCCTTGCTCACTTTGCCACTGGATTCAAGATAGCCTGGCTGATGAGGGTTATAAACCCGAAACCGGTCCCAGGATGCTTGTTTCCGGTCCAGGGAAGACATGGCTTGGCAGTTCGGGCTGGACTGTTCCCATGAGGTACAGGGTCAGACTGATTTGCATATGGCCATGTCTGAACTGGGGTGGCGGAGTGAGCTAAAGAATGATGATGGATTAAACCCAGATCAGTTGACTGGGGGTGAGTGCTTGCAATATTCAACACTCCGTCCATCATCCCCTTTGGTTTTGCTATCCAGACTGGGGCAACTACGTAAAAAATAAATAAAGACACATGCAGTGCAGGAGTGGACTCACCAAGCTGCTATTTTTAAAAAAAATACAAAGACTGTGGGTGCTTCGGTGTGACATGGGCCCCCAAGCATAACATTTTTTTATCCCGGCTTCAATATTAAAGAGGCGAGGCTGTGCATAATGTATTCCGTGCTCCCTGTCTGGAGAACCCCATAATGCCCTGAATGGGCTTGATTTTTATAGATTATATTTGTCGTCGTGCCCAAAGGCGGTGAAGCGCCCCACCAACATTTTAGAAAAGTGTTGTAGGTGGCTGCAATGGAACAGCAGCCCCCAGGAAACTAAAAAAAGGTTAAGTCTCCTGGGTCACTGAATGCATGACCTCAGGAGAGATAACCATTATTTTTAAAGTAATCTGAGGTGGAGCTGGATGCTCCTCAGTTGGAGTGCAGGGACCTCTTGTGGTCGGTTCTATGGCTGCATTTTGTGGCCTGAAGAGCGTTAAAGATAGACTCAAACACATATTTAGAGTTGAATGGAATAAAAATGCTTTATTTAAAATATTTTTGTGACAATAGTTATCATGCATTGCTGTGTGTATTTATAAGGATTACTTTGGAATATGTTTATTATTAAATTATTGTGGTGATTATTTGACAGAGACAAAATGTCTGCTTTATTTAGACTGATGTGCTGACCCCTTGCTAAAGCCAATAGGACAGCCTTTTATATTGTGGTGTTCTGACTCTTTGCCAAAGCTAGTAGGTCTGCCTTACTTATACTTACGCATTACTATCTTTATCTTGTTACTTTACGTTAAAAAAAAACAGAAATTAATTGAAAATAAGTTATGACCTGGCATATGTCAATCATGATATATTCTATGACATCATGGATAAGATCACTGAGGACATCTGAATTACATCATTGATGACAACACTGCATGACGGGGACGAGAGTTATAGTTACTTCGGTTAACTATAACTGATGATTTAATGTTTTTTCGAGTTTAAAATGCTACGTTTTAAATGAGATTGTCACCTAACTTTAGCGTCACTTCAACCTTGGGAAGTTATAGATAGGGTCTTGTTTCCATAGGAAATGCATTTTTGTGTTGCTAATAACTTTGGGGTCGTTTGACGAATCGCAGTGAATCTTTTTAAAAAGGTGCTTCTTCTTGACTAGTTTTCACATGGAAAGTTATGGGGTGATCCATCAAGCAGGGGCCGACAAAAAAGGGGTCCCAAAAACCTGTTTTCCCCATTCATTTTCCCGTAGGAACTTAAGACACAGCTATTGCCTAAACCGCTGAACAGATTTACACCAGATTAGGCAGAAAGCTAGATTTAGGTCCAGAAAGAGTGCTTTTTGCAATTTTGTGTAAATCCGATTAGTAGTTTTTGAGCAATTAATGCTCAAAAACTTTGTATATCAAGAAACATGGAGCCTCCAGGGATCCTGACAGATCTCAAGTTGAGATCTGATTGGCTGTCACCATCTCAACCAGGAAGTGGAGGCAGCCATCTTAATACTCAGGACTCGTTCCCAAGTAAAAAAAAAAAAAAAAAACACACAAGAGGGCAGGGTAGGAATACCCTGACCACCTAGACCTGGTGGTGGGGTCTCAGAGGTACCCCATCTGGGGCCAAAATGCAAATCTGCGGCAAAAAAATAAAAAAACAAATTACAAGCGAGATCTCCAAGGTTTGTTTTTTGAGGCGCCTCCGGGGTGGGCCCAGGCCCGGGGGAGGAAAGGTTAATGTTTTGGGGAGGGGGTGCGCATGGCCCCCCTTCCCTAGCCTACCTTGGCCCGGGGGGCCCATTTGCTTGGGCCCGGCACATTTTTTAAGTGGGTGGAGGGTACGCGGCCCCCCTCCCAGGGACGATTTCAGCTCCGGGGGCCTGGTGCATTTTGTAAGGGGGAGGGGGCACGCAGCCCTCCTACCCGTGCTACTTTTGGCTCCGGGGACCCCATCCCCTGTGGCCCAGCACATTTTGTAAGGGGAGGGGGCACACTGCCCCCCTCCCCGGGCTGTTTTCAATCCCGGGGCCTGGCAAATTTTTAAGGGGAGAAGGGCCATTAATGGCCCTGGTAACCCCATCTCCCGGGCCGGCTCACAGGCTTTGTCAGTGTTTCTGCTCACTTAGCGGGAGCATTTTCAAATCTCAGCTTCAAAAATTCTCCCGCCCACTGGGAGCAGACTTCAGATCTGCTTTCCTGGCATGGAAACAGATCTAAATATTGATCCCGCCCACAGGGAGCAGCATTAGTAGCTGCTCCCTGTGGGTGGGAGCAATGCTGGCTCCCAATGGATGCTGGGAGCTGGCTGGGGCCATGGGGCTCCCCCCGCAGCCCCTAACGACTATATGGTGGGTGCCCCGGGTAGGCACCAGGTCACCCACCTTTAAAGAGACAGGCCCCAGGGGATGCGGTCCCTAGGGTCAAAATCGGCTTGAGGAGAGGGGCCGCGTGGCCCCCTCTCGCCGGGGGGATGGCGTCTCCAGGGCCTTACAAGGTTTGGGGAGAGGGGAGACACGCAGCCCACCTCCCCTTTAATTTTAATTGTGGTCCTGGGGTCCCCAGGGTCCAACAAGGCTTGGGGGGCTACGCCTCCCCCCCTCCTCAAATAAACAAGCATTGGCATAGCCAATAGGTCTCGCCTTTGGGACCTTATAAGTTTTTAGCCATGCAACAGTTGATGTTGCACTAAGGATATTGTGCTCCATAGCTAAATACTTATAAGGTCCCAAAAGCGAGACCTATTGGCTATGCCAATGCTTGTTTAGCAAGCAACGTGGTTAGTGAAGGCATGACTACTATTTTATATTATGATTACCTTGGCGAATGGGTTTGGCCAACTTCTAGTAAAGTACAAGACGGGAGGAATAGGTGAAAAGTGGGATATGAAGCGTGGGAGGCGTGTGGCGAAAGAGAGAGGGTACGAAGAAAGAATGAAAGAAGAAGAACCAGAGCGAGCGACAGAAAAATAAAAAGAGTGAAAAAGAAGGAGCGAAGAGTAGGGAGGCTGCACGGACACCCGACCGGGCAACGGGGGGAAAGATAGGTGCATATGTTTTTTAGATGACGTGTAAAATAAATAATTAAAGGCGGCGACGAGGACGTCAGACAACCAGGAGAAAGGATGTAAATGGACCTGTAACAGGAGGGGGTGGAGGGAATAGGACACGGGAGAAGAACGGGAGAGAATGAGGGATAAAGACAGAGAAAGAGTACGGGGATGGGGATGGGGAGGGAAAGGTGGGCAGGTAACTAGCCGGGTGGAAGCGGGCATGTGATGGAAAGTGATGGCGTGAGGCAGATGCCGGGTTACTGGGGAATGGATAACATTTAATCCATGGAGGGAGGACACCAAGCGGGTGAAAGGAGAGAAACTGTAATTGGATCTGAAGGAGACGAGAATAAAAAGCGAGAATAGGACGAGACAAAACAGAGAGAAGGAGCGATGCGAAGAGAGAGGGGATGCATTCGTTAGGGTGGAGAGGGATATGGGAACGGAGGGAGACAGACTCCGAAAGATACGCATGAAGGGAGGGTCACAGTCAGTGAGAGAGAAAAAAGGCGCAACGGAGGAGGTTGACAGGCGCAGGGACATTGAGCAGGGCGGGGAGGATGTGGGTCAACGTGGCTGTGGGGAAAAACAGCGATTGATAAGGAGGAGGTTAGAGTGGGTGGGGCTGGATCCGGGACTTGAAAGCTACAAGGCGCTCGTGGTTCTGTTGATTCTCAAAGATGCATCGCAAAGAAATAGCTACAACTCCCTCCATCACATCTCCCTTCAGCCATCTCCCCGAGATCCGCGCCCGCTTGGGCTGCACGTGCGGCAAGCTCCCCGCGATGCACTTCAGCAATGCAGGAGTTAAATCAGGCGTTGAGTGTCAGTTCTCCCTCCCCCCCCACCCCATTTCGACTGCCATAATATGACTACGAATAGGCACGGACAACACCAAAGCATAGCGACAAATAGGGGAGGTGCCCCACAGTTGTGGGCATTCCCTGGGCTACCGGGAGCAGCGTGTTGAGGGCAGCTGGATTGAAAGGTGGGGTGTAGGAAGGGAAGAGCGCATGTCACCCAAAACTATATCGTCATACTAAAAGTGACAGGTGGCTGCTTATTTCCCCCCACTGTCAGTGCTTTAAATGGGCAGGTGCTGTCCGGTACTAAGTACCTGCACTACTTCAGTTTGAAAGCGGCATTACGCCTGCCGGGGACCAGAGCAAATACAACCTTTTCCACCAGGCTTCTTGCGAGCAATTATTAATAACATGACCGACAGCCCTCATCCTCTTCCTGACTGACTGTCCGCCTCGAAGCCTGCGGCGCATAAATAAGGCACGCTTAACGGCACGCAACCAGGAACAGTTTCCTGAAGAGATGAGCGCATGTCATGTCAGTGCACGGCGAGGCACATTTTTCACACTTCAAATGCAGCCGACGAGATGAGTAAAAACAAGCTCATGATAAAAGAGTGCAAAAATGGTATGTGCTAATAAATGACCGATTAAGCATAGTCGGGTTTGTATAAGAAAAAAGAGAAAAATATATACGGAGTGCAATAATGAAGCAATGGGAGAGTGCGTGAAAGCGCGTGTATACCTGCCTGTCCCTGCGTGCGTCACCTGTTAAAGTGTGTGTGAGAACATGCAAACGCGCGGCCCCAAAAGTGAAGGCGACCGCCATCTGTTTCCAATTAACGCGACCCCGAGACAGGCAAATGTAAACAAGCGCGGGCGCGATAATTGGAAACAGATGGCGCCGCTGCTCGCTCCCGCAAGGTAAACGCCGTACATGCACGAGTGCTCATTGGAAACAGTGCAGTACATGCACGAGTTTCCGAAAAAGTCCTGAGTGATTCCAAGAGGTCATCTCCTAAGCAGCGCTTGCGCGCTGCTTTAGGCTCGACCTAAAAAATCCCCATGGGGATGGGGCCCCCAGAGCGTTATGAGGCTCGGGGAGGATGCCTCCTTTAAACTATATATGGCCATGGGGAATGTGGTTCCCAGGACTATAATAGGTTTGCGAAGGGAAAGGGGCCATGTGGCCTACCTCTCCTTAAAAAAAAAAAAAAAAAAAGGCCCTGGGAGATGGGGAAGGCCCTACAGTGTGGAGTTGGCTGCCTTTACGGGGGTTGACCACAGGGGGTTGGCTGCCAATCCCCTGCTACACACAGCAGAGATCCAGAGGTCATCCTGGCGAGGGGGGGGGGGGTTGGATTTACTTATTGTAATTAAATATTACTTTGTGTAAAAAAAACATAGAAGTTCACTGAAAAAACATTATAGTTAGGTGAAATGTTCACTAACAAAGTAACATTTTAAACTCTAAAAACGACAGAAAATCACCAGTTATAGTTATATTTATCTCAAGTAACTATAACTCGAGCCCTAAGTAACTATACGATACCAAAGGGGATGATGGACGGAGCGTTAGAGCAAATCAAACACTCACCCCCAATCAACTGATCTGGGTTTAATCCATCATCATTCTTTAGCTCACTCCACCACCCCAGTTCAATCATGGCCATATGCAAATCAGTCTGACCCTGTGCCTCATGGGAACAGTCCAGCCCGAACTGCCAAGCCACGTCTTCCCTGGACCGGAAACAAGCATCCTGGGACCGGTTTCGGGTTCAAAACCCTCATCAGCCAGGTCATCTTGAATCCAGTGGCAAAGTGAGCAAGGGACCCACGTCTGGGCATACCCTGCCAACTTAGGGCGAACAAAGCGATACCAAAGGGGATGATGGACGGAGCGTTAGAGCAAATTAAACACTCACCCCCAGTCAACTGATCTGGGTTTAATCCATCATCATTCTTTAGCTCACTCCACCACCCCAGTTCAATCATGGCCATATGCAAATCAGTCTGACCCTGTGCCTCATGGGAACAGTCCAGCCCGAACTGCCAAGCCATGTCTTCCCTGGACCGGAAACAAGCATCCTGGGACCGGTTTTGGGTTCAAAACCCTCATCAGCCAGGCTATCTTGAATCCAGTGGCAAAGTGAGCAAGGGACCCACGTCTGGGCATACCCTGCCAACTTAGGGCGAACAAAGCGATACTCAAAGGGGATGATGGACGGAGCGTTAGAGCAAATCAAACACTCACCCCCAGTCAACTGATCTGGGTTTAATCCATCATCATTCTTTAGCTCACTCCACCACCCCAGTTCAATCATGGCCATATGCAAATCAGTCTGACCCTGTGCCTCATGGGAACAGTCCAGCCCGAACTGCCAAGCCATGTCTTCCCTGGACCGGAAACAAGCATCCTGGGACCGGTTTCGGGTTCAAAACCCTCATCAGCCAGGCTATCTTGAATCCAGTGGCAAAGTGAGCAAGGGACCCACGTCTGGGCATACCCTGCCAACTTAGGGCGAACGAAGCGATACCAAAGGGGATGATGGACGGAGCGTTAGAGCAAATCAAACACTCACCCCCAGTCAACTGATCTGGGTTTAATCCATCATCATTCTTTAGCTCACTCCACCACCCCAGTTCAATCATGGCCATATGTAAATCAGTCTGACCCTGTGCCTCATGGGAACAGTCCAGCCCGAACTGCCAAGCCATGTCTTCCCTGGACTGGAAACAAGCATCCTGGGACCGGTTTTGGGTTCAAAACCCTCATCAGCCAGGCTATCTTGAATCCAGTGGCAAAGTGAGCAAGGGACCCACGTCTGGGCATACCCTGCCAACTTAGGGCGACCAAAGCGATACCAAAGGGGATGATGGACGGAGCTTTAGAGCAAATCAAACACTCACCCCCAGTCAACTGATCTGGGTTTAATCCATCATCATTCTTTAGCTCACTCCACCACCCCAGTTCAATCATGGCCATATGCAAATCAGTCTGACCCTGTGCCTCATGGGAACAGTCCAGCCCGAACTGCCAAGCCATGTCTTCCCTGGACCGGAAACAAGCATCCTGGGACCGGTTTCGGGTTCAAAACCCTCATCAGCCAGGCTATCTTGAATCCAGTGGCAAAGTGAGCAAGGGACCCACGTCTGGGCATACCCTGCCAACTTAGGGCGAACAAAGCGATACCAAAGCGGATGATGGACGGAGCGTTAGAGCAAATCAAACACTCACCCCCAGTCAACTGATCTGGGTTTAATCCATCATCATTTTTAGCTCACTCCACCACCCCAGTTCAATCATGGCCATATGCAAATCAGTCTGACCCTGTGCCTCATGGGAACAGTCCAGCCCGAACTGCCAAGCCATGTCTTCCCTGGACCGGAAACAAGCATCCTGGGACCTGTTTCGGGTTCAAAACCCTCATCAGCCAGGCTATCTTGAATCCAGTGGCAAAGTGAGCAAGGGACCCACGTCTGGGCATACCCTGCCAACTTAGGGCGAACAAAGCGATACCAAAAGGGATGATGGACGGAGCGTTAGAGCAAATCAAACACTCACCCCCAGTCAACTGATCTGGGTTTAATCCATCATCATTCTTTAGCTCACTCCACCACCCCAGTTCAATCATGGCCATATGCAAATCAGTCTGACCCTGTGCCTCATGGGAACAGTCCAGCCCGAACTGTCAAGCCATGTCTTCCCTGACCGGAAACAAGCATCCTGGGACCGGTTTCGGGTTCAAAACCCTCATCAGCCTGGCTATCTTGAATCCAGTGGCAAAGTGAGCAAGGGACCCATGTCTGGGCATACCCTGCCAACTTAGGGCGAACAAAGCGATACCAAAGGGGATGATGGACGGAGCGTTAGAGCAAATCAAACACTCACCCCCAGTCAACTGATCTGGGTTTAATCCATCATCATTCTTTAGCTCACTCCACCACCCCAGTTCAATCATGGCCATATGCAAATCAGTCTGACCCTGTGCCTCATGGGAACAGTCCAGCCCTAACTGCCAAGCCATGTCTTCCCTGGACCGGAAACAAGCATCCTGGGACCGGTTTCGGGTTCAAAACCCTCATCAGCCAGGCTATCTTGAATCCAGTGGCAAAGTGAGCAAGGGACCCACGTCTGGGCATACCCTGCCAACTTAGGGCGAACAAAGCGATACCAAAGGGATGATGGACGGAGCGTTAGAGCAAATCAAACACTCACCCCAGTCAACTGATCTGGGTTTAATCCATCATCATTCTTTAGCTCACTCCACCACCCCAGTTCAGACATGGCCATATGCAAATCAGTCTGACCCTGTGCCTCATGGGAACAGTCCAGCCCGAACTGCCAAGCCATGTCTTCCTGGACCGGAAACAAGCATCCTGGGACCGGTTTCGGGTTCAAACCCTCATCAGCCAGGCTATCTTGAATCCAGTGGCAAAGTGAGCAAGGGACCCACGCCTGGGCATACCCTGCCAACTTAGGGCTTACCAAAGCGATACTAAAGGGATGATGGACGGAGCTTTAGAGCAAATCAAACACTCACCCCCAGTCAACTGATCTGGGTTTAATCCATCATCATTCTTTAGCTCACTCCACCACCCCAGTTCAATCATGGCCATATGCAAATCAGTCTGACCCTGTGCCTCATGGGAACAGTCCAGCTCGAACTGCCAAGCCATGTCTTCCTGGACCGGAAACAAGCATCCTGGGACCGGCTTCGGGTTCAAAACCCTCATCAGCCAGGCTATCTTGAATCCAGTGGCAAAGTGAGCAAGGGACCCACGTCTGGGCATACCCTGCCAACTTACGGCGAACAAAGCGATACCAAAGGGGATGATGGACGCCCTAAGTTGGCAGGGTATGCCCAGACATGGGTCCCTTGCTCACTTTGCCACTGGATTCAAGCTAGCCTGGCTGATGACGGCTGAATAGCCAGAAACCGGTCCCAGGATGCTTGTTTCGGGTCCAGGGAAGACATGGCTTGGCAGTTCGGGCTGGACTGTTCCTATGAGGCACAGGGTCAGACTGATTTGCATATGGCCATGTCTGAACTGGGGTGGTGGAGTGAGCTAAAGAATGATGATGGATTAAACCCAGATCAGTTGACTGGGGGTGAGTGTTTGATTTGCTCAAGCGTTCCGTCCATCATCCCCTTTGGTATCACTTTGTTTCGCCCTAAGTTGGCAGGGTATGCCCAGACGTGGGTCCTTTGCTCACTTTGCCACTGGATTCAAGCTAGCCTGGCTGATGATGGCTGAATAGCCAGAAACCGGTCCCAGGATGCTTGTTTCCGGTCCAGGGAAGACATGGCTTGGCAGTTCGGGCTGGACTGTTCCTATGAGGCACAGGGTCAGACTGATTTGCATATGGCCATGTCTGAACTGGGGTGGTGGAGTGAGCTAAAGAATGATGATGGATTAAACCCAGATCAGTTGACTGGGGGTGAGTGTTTGATTTGCTCAAGCGTTCCGTCCATCATCCCCTTTGGTATCACTTTGTTCGCCCTAAGTTGGCAGGGTATGCCCAGACGTGGGTCCCTTGCTCACTTTGCCACTGGATTCAAGCTAGCCTGGCTGATGACGGCTGAATAGCCAGAAACCGGTCCCAGGATGCTTGTTTCCGGTCCAGGGAAGACATGGCTTGGCAGTTCGGGCTGGACTGTTCCTATGAGGCACAGGGTCAGACTGATTTGCATATGGCCATATCTGAACTGGGGTGGTGGAGTGAGCTAAAGAATGATGATGGATTAAACCCAGATCAGTTGACTGGGGGTGAGTGTTTGATTTGCTCAAGCGTTCCGTCCATCATCCCCTTTGGTATCACTAAGTAACTATAGCTCGCACTTTCACCATGCACTGCTAAGTACCTCACATATTACATCACTCATGACATCTTCTATGAGATCATTGATAATTTCACTGCAGCATTTGCAGTGTAATTATTGATGAATAAACTGTGCATGGCGGGGGCACGAGTTACAGTTACTTGAGATAACTATAACAGGTGAATTTCTGTAGTTTTTAGAGTTTAAAACATTACGCTGTTATTGAACAATTCACCCAACTATATCATTACTTTACCCCTTGGTTCTTTTTCAGTTACATATATATATATATATATATATATATATATATATATATATATATATATATATATATATATATATATATATATATATATATATATATATATATATATATATATATATATATATGTATATGTATGTATGTGTATATGTATGTATGTGTATATATGTATGTGTATATATATATATATATATATATAAAAAACAAGAAGCAAGGAACTCTGAGTACTTCCCAAATTTAGGAAGACAGCAGCTCCTTTATATGGAGAGCACCCTACAACACCAGCAACACTCTGAATCTGCTCACCAAGATGTCTGGTGTTATTTGGCACTAGGCCGCCATACACCTCTACGACCCTTGCAATCACCGAAGACGAGTCAGATAGTTCTTAGGTAAACTTTGTCTTCATACATATGCCTTGAAATACTCTCTTCAATTTTAAGATAGCCGCTACAGTCGCTATATAATACGTTGCACGTTACATTATGGCCGCTAAATGTCACTATGTCAATTAAGTACAGTTTAAAGATGGCCGCACTATTCACTGTGATCTGTGTTGCATGTTATAAGATGGCCGCCGATTTTCTTATGTCAATGACGTGCAGTCCTGTGTCTATTGCCATGAAATACCTGTATATGTATTTGCTTGTGCGCTGCACTCTGTGTGTGATCAAGGCCGTCTTACGGCCGAAACGCGTAACGCGCGGTTTATGACGAAATAAATCCCCTTTGTGCAATTCCATCTCGTTGTTGCCTTTGTGCGCCCCCATTGGATTTGGACTTGAAATATATATATATATACATATATATATATATGTGTGTGTATATATATATATATATATATATGTGTGTGTATGTATATATATATATATATATATATATATATATATATATATATATGCAAAACAAGAAGCAAGGAACTCTGAGTACTTCCCAAATTTAGGAAGGCAGCAGCTCCTTTATATGGAGAGCACCCTACAACACCAGCAACACTCTGAATCTAATCACTAAGATATCTGTTTTCCTAGCAGAATATTAAGTATGGAATTAGCACAGTGCCATCCACACGAAGCTAGAAAAGAACAAAGCCTTTTGCCATTTTTACAGCAAAGTTTTTAAGCATAGGATTAGCACAGTGAAAAATAACAAAAGCCTTTTACCACTCCAGGCACAGTATTACAGCTTTGGATTGGTAAATACCATCCAAGCCAACCTGGAATACATAAAAGCCACCCCGGACACAACTTCGCTTTTAAGCATGAGATTAGCACAATGCTATTCACGTGGAGCTAGAAATTTGGGAACTATCCAGAGTTTCTTGCTTCCGGTTTTGCATAATTTATTCAGAGTTAGCCTTCTGATTTTTTTGTTAATCATTTTTTTATGTGTTGAATTGAAGTGTGTATTAAAGTATTTCACTTTTCTCAAGTAAAGAACTAACTGTATAATCAGTTGTTAGGAGTTATAAAAGGGCCATACTGTATTATGAGTGCCTAAAGTTAAATCACCTTCTTGAGTAAGCTTGGACGGCTCTGACTCATACACTGAGAGACTAGTGTGCTAAAGAGAGTACTTGGATATCCAGTTTGGGCAAAAGTCCAATAGTCATGCAGCCCCAGAACACCAGTGGTAAAAGGCTCCAGTTATTACGGTTGGATTGAGCTCTGACTGCTCTGGGACCAGCAACCAGGTGCTCACACAAAGTTTTTCCAAAGCAGCATCTCGTCACACTCACAACTGCTAAATAACATACGAGTAAACCTTAGGGTGCATCTTCTCAGTCCTTGCCTCCTATGGCATCCATTCGGGTTCTGACCCTTGTTAAAATGTGTTGTATTTTAGGAATACTCCCTCTCAAACACTCACAAGGTAACATAATTTGTACAGACCAGGCAGGTGCTCTTTTGCAGAGACACCATAGAAACATCTATAGGAGTTGGGGAGGGGGGTGCAAGTATGCAAAGACAGGTATGTATTTCTATGTCAAACGGAAGGGGGCAACCAGGCCGGCATTTATGTTTCAAGCTGCGATGGGTGACAGAGCAGCCAGCTACAAACATCTAAGGGTGGTGAGGAACAGAACTGATAGGTACAAAACTAATAGAGGCAAGATCATCAGGTGTTTACATTTGTTGGGTGATATCAAACTAACTGCCGCCTCTCATTATGCATTGGTTAGACTATTTGCAAGAATTCATCCTATTATATTTTGTGTGATTGATTGCCAGTAGTGTGCTTGGAAACCTGAGACTGGCATAGCTTTCTAAGCCTACTACTGACAATGTTTGTGAATTTCAAGAAGTAGTAAATTTGCACCCATTCAAGAAGTATTTCAGGTGTGCAGATTTCCTACTTATTTGGTAGAGGAGCCACTATATATATTTAAGATCCTATACAAAAAATGAACAAGTTAAACCTCTTAGTGAAATTAAACTTAACTACCAAATGAAGAATGCATTTGAGGCGTGTCACACCCCAAAAATCCCCACGGAAGCTACGCCCCAGTCTGTCCCACCCTGGGCCTGGTAGTTCTTCAAGAGAACTCATGACTATGGTCACATACAATACAACAGCCTTGAGTCCCTGCCCTTGTATCGCTTATTTTAAATGTATTTTCACTGTACTCACTCTTCCTTGTTTCTGCTACAAGAAGCCTTAATGTTAGGAGTCGGTGACAACTAAAAACATAGCAAAGGCATACACTCAAGATATTGGCAAATAAGAAGCTGGTAAGGGGGGGGAGGGAGCTGAGAGGGTTGAAAAGATGTCATATATTATACTTATGTAAGTTGTGAAGACTGAGATGTAACCTGTAACAAAGGTTAATTGCACTGTACTATTGGAACTATGGCGTTACATGCTTGAAACAGCCTGTATACGGATGTCGATTATGTTATGAAAATAATAAAGAAAGGTTAAAAAAAAAAAAGAAGAAGCCTTGATGTTAGAGTTGTCAAATCAGTGATTGAGGGTAGGACTCCATGTTTCTAACCCTCACCTTTTACAAATCAATATATTAAGTGGCTGATGGCCCCATGTACTAAGCCCGAGTTGCAAATAAAGGCAGGCACAGAGGCAAATAATAGGTCAAGCCGAGCTAGAGCTGAGCCATGGGTCTGGCTTGGCTATAAGAGTCCGTGCATGAGCGGAGCCATGAAATCGCATAGTGTAAAAATGATACAATATCTTCAAAATTCAAAAACGTGTATTTCTTTAACATGCCGAAGCATTTTGCCAAAGTACATCACATTATATCACTGCCTAGAAAGACATTTATAAAACATGATAGTTTTCTGAAACATTCATGGTTTGCCCCATCAACAATGCCATTAGCGATTTAAGAGGCAAGTCAGTGGTCCTGTACACACTACGGACCCGATTTACAAAGGTTATCTTAGACTTTTGTGTAAGTTTACTACTTTTCAGTATTCACAAAGGTAAACTTAGACCAAAGGTAAATTTAGATTAAAAGTCTAACTTTACTTTTGGTGTAAGTTTACCTAGGGGAATACCGAAAAGTAGTAAACTTACACAAAGGTGCACGTTTACTTTTGTGAATCGGGCTCTAAATGTGGCCTGAATGTTCATTATAGATGGATGGAGCAACATTAAGTCTATTAAATCAAATCTAAGAAATGCTTGTCCTGAATTCAAATATTTTAGAAGCGCGCTCCTATGAGAGAAAACTGAGCCTCTTTGAAATAAAGGATGTGCCTAGGATCACACAATTTGTAAAAACACAGAACCTGGTAATTATTCCATGTTATCTGCAGTCGCGGCCGGCATGACTCGCGGGTGAAGGGGAGGGGGGGGGTTTTAATTAAAAACCTCCTCTCTCTACGCCTTACAGGAAGCAGGCAGCCTCCCTCTCCTCCCCTAAGCCAATCACAACGCTGCAATGTGTCAGGGTCCACAACAGTGGGCAAGCCACTCCTCCCCTGCCAGGATCAGGAACGCACGCCCACCCACCCGCCCCCAACCAAACCCTGCCTTCCGCTTTCTCGCAGTGCAAGAAGCAGAAACATAAAATGGTATTTAAAATACCATTTTATGTTTCTGCCTCTCGCACTGTGATAAAGCAGTGGGGCGACGCTCCTCCGCCCACGTGGAGGAGCCGCCCCTGGCTGGTTTCACATTTTGAAATTTAGCCACCAGATGTGTATCTCAGTCTAAAAGGTCGCTGTTTTTTCTTTCATTCATGGCTCATGACGAGAAAAACGTAAAGAGATGGTAGATCCGACTCAGGGCCCCCAGACCCAACTACTAGGAAAACAATGCATGTATTTGGTGGTGGTGGTGGGGATGTGTAACACGCATCCCGCTTCCCCATGGAAACGCCAGAATAGAGGCGCGTCGTTTTTGAAGCGTAGTTCCGGCAGAGGTTAAAAACATTCGGTCTCTTTGGTATAGGAGTATGTGTGCTTTCATGTTCTGATGTTCTTTAATTATCAAAGACCTTGTGTTGCAAAGACACGCTAACTCAACAATAGCGAATGCGTGGAAAAATCTGATTTTGAGTTCTGTTTGTTTTGCAACAATCCCTCTACGTATGCGCTGGATTAGATTGGGGGTCTCGGTCTGTCTGTCCGCCCTCCTACCGGATAAGAGTCACAGACTGAAAACTGAGAGTCAAACTCGGATTACTCCTGCGGCTCCCACTAAGGCGCCGATTACGCTGTATTAACACAGTCACAAAGAGCTGAAATGAATCCCATCCGCTTCACACTTCAAACTAATATTTACTTCCCGCGGTATTTTTACACGTGGTTGTGATTCTAATAATCGTAGATCGTTCCATAAAGAAATCTGTTTCCCAGTACGGTACCCCACTTTCTTAACTAAACACGTCGGCACGGTGCACGTTTGCCGTGCTGCGTCAATGAGCCGCTAAATCCATTTAACTCTGAATGAAAAATTCCTACCTTGTTTGGAAGTATAAATAACTTATATTGATGACTTCAAGCAAAGTACATATCTGGTAAACGTTGATAAGAAAATGTACAGTTCTTGTGGGATTTCAAAATAATGCAATACTAATGCTACGAAATTTTACTTAGAATTTCCCACTGTACATTAGCGATACAGAGCACTTTTCTGATTTATAACGTTGATAAAAGCAAACAGTAATTACACTTTGTGCATTTAGTGATTACTGATTAGATTACGGGTTAAAGTAGTAATCAATTACAACCGAGAAGCAATTACGCTGACAGGGGCTAGTAGTCAATTTACTTAATTGTTTAAATACATGACAAGTACTCATGCGTTGAAACCACCACAGTTATTTATGTGCTGTAGTGACTCATGTAAAAGTAACACAGTTCCCATCTGGTGAGATCGAGGCTCCTGGATGAACAGACTTGAGCACATTCCCATTGTGGTCCATCAAAAAAGTGAAGGATGCTAAATAAAAGACAGTTACTAACAAAGATTAGAGGAAAACACTTCACGGATCGCTGTTTTATATACACCATTTTCTACTACAGCATTAACTAAGGTGTAAGAGATGCTAGTGCTTGGTTCTAGCAAGACAGCTTAGTAAGGTTTAGTTCGAGGTAGGTATTTGAGTGAACAGAATGTACCGAAGTCCAGCTCTTACTTCACTCTTCCTGGCACGTGTGTAAATTTATGTAATGGTGGAGTCTCTTTGTGATATCTTTGCCGTTATGACCACATTCTAACATGTGTTTTGGTTCTGTCTCTTTAACACCACTTTCATAATTTTGATACTACAGTTATAAACCACCTTTCAGACTCTTGTCCAAATTGTTATGAATGTTCAGTCGGTAGTAGATATTTTACAGGCTTACAAGCTACTGTAGGCCATTTAAACCCAAATCTGAACTCCTTCAAACTTAGCAAAACAAAAGAACTGTTCGCATTTTGTCTACATTGTGGTTCACCAAATTCGTTGATTTACCTTCCATCAAAAATGTCCTATTTTCAGGTCCCGCCTGATGAAGAGCATACACTGTCGCTTGCAATGATCTGTTGTATCTTAAAAAGCCCACCCATTAATTATCACTGGTTGGCTTCATTGTCACTTTTTTTCTTCCTTTTCATTGGTGGACGCACATCAGCATACATGGGCTTCACTTTGTCTCTGCGTGTTCTTTACTTCCCTGGAGCATGGACCAAGTACTGATTGATTTCTTGATTAGTGTTCGTCCGCACCGCTGGTGCTCGGATTGTGGTACTTTTTTTATTTTTGCTTCTACTTGCAAGGCTGGTGCTGGTGCTTCCAGGTATTTACAAGAGAGTGCATGCAAACAGTTAGCAATAACAAAACTTTGTCGGTTATGATCAATACCTAAAACATACATTTTGGCCACCTAACGCTTTAATTGAGGACGCACGCTCAGGAGCGGCCGGTGCAGGTAAGCGTGGTGAGGCAGGGTGGTGGGGGGATTCGACAGACGAGGGAAAATAACATTAAAAAAAGGAAAACCACTTACCTTGCGCTCGCCACATCGCCGAGTCGGCGATGCGGCGAGCGCAAGGTAAGTTGTTTTCTTTTTTTAATGTTATTTTCCCTCGTCGTCTGTTGACCCCCCCGCATCGCCCCCTCCCCCACCCCGCGCTTACCTGCACGACCGCTCCTGCGCACACTCCCTTCGTTTAAGACTGTTGCTATACAGTATGTGCTTTTCTGAATGTTACTTATTTGTTGGTTACCTCATTCATAATTTAGAAGATATTTTACTCATCATCAAACATGGTGTTTTCAAAAGATTTATCTTTCGCTCTTAACTCCCTTTGCTTCTCCCCACCCCAAAATCTTAAAACCACGCTTACTTCCCTTTACCTCTAGCCATCCCTGAACCCTAAATTCACCCTTACCTCCCTTTAAAAGTCTACCCACTCCAAACCCTAAAATCACCCTTACCTCTACCCAGCCTAAACCCCTCACCTCTACCCACCGAACCCTAAAACCTCCCATTTACCTCTATCTATTCTGAACTATGAAATCACCCTGACCTCCCTTAACCTCTACCCACCCGAACCCTAAAATTACCCTTACCTTCCTTTACCTCTAGCCATTCCTGAATCCTAAAATCACCCTTCCCTCTCATTACCTCTACCCACCCCTGAACCCTAAAACCACCCTAAACTCCCTTAACCTCTACCCACCTAGAACCCTATAATTACCCTTAACTCCCTTTCCACAGCGCGCACCGAACTCTAAAAATCACTCTTTCCTCCCTTTAACTATACCCACACCTGAATGCTAATTTCATTTTACCTTCCTTTACCTCTTTCCACCCCTGAACACTAAAACCAGCCTTACCTATATTCAAACACATAATCCTAAAATCAACCTTACCTCTCTTTACCTCGACCCATCCCTGAACCCTAAAATTACCCTCACCTCTATTTATCTCTACCCATCCCTGAATCCAACCCATACCTCCCTTTGTCTCTTCCCACCACTGCATCCTAAAATCACCCTTACCTTTGTTTAGCTCTGCCTACCCCATAACCATAAAATCACCTATAACTCCATTTACCTCTACATATCTCTGAACTCTAAAATCACCCTTACCTCCATTTGCCTCTACCCATCCTTGAATAATAAAATCCCACCCTTACCTTACTTTACCGCTACCAACCGCTGAAACCTAAATTCACCCTTACCTCCCTTTATCTCTACCCACCCAGAATCCTAAATTCACCTTTTCCTCCCTTTACATCTAGCCCACCCCTTTATCCTATACTCACCCTTACCTCCCTTTACCTCTACTCACCGTAAACCTTAAATCATCCTTACTTCCATTTACCTCTACCCATCCCATAAGACTAAAATCACCTTTTTAAAAAAATAACATAAAAAGTATTTTTATAAAAAAATATACTTACCTGCATGGTACAGGCAGAAATACTTATGTGTGTGGTACTTAACTGCATGGTAAAGACTGCGTGGTAAAGATCCTTCATGGTAAAGGCAGAGTGGTACGAGCTGTTTCCCATCAGGTAGGAGTTATTCCAGCTCTCGCCTGTCTTCACCCCTAGTGCCCTTAAATGTTGTTTTATGCCCTTCGGTACGTTTGGTGGGCACCATCACGTCTGACAGTTTGCTCCCTCCGTCTCTCCCTCGTCCTATACTTTAGGTCTCGCCTGAGACAGCACATGCGCTGTCGCTTGCGAGACATTTTGATTACTTACAGGGGACTTAGAGCCTGCCCATTGCTTACAATTGGTTGGCTTCATCGTCACTCTCATTTCTTTGCTTCACTTTGGTCAGTGAGTGCCGGTTTCACTTCCTCTTTGTGTTTGTCCCTACACTAGAGCTTGGCCCAAATGCTGCTTTACTTGCCCAGTGTACTTCCACTGCTTGCCTCGAGCAGGTCCTCGTGCCAGCTCCCCCTGCGACAGTTCTCCTGTCCAGCTTGCCTGCAGTCCGTTACCTGTCTACCTGTTGCCCTCTGTCTGCGCCTCCTTTGCTCGTTTCTTGCTTTATTTTGCCTTTCATGCTCGTTTTTCTCTGCCCTCTGTTTTGCCTGTTGTTGCTAATTTTTCCGCCTTCTGTTTTGTCTATTCTGCTTGTTTTTCTGGCCTTCGTTTTGCCTTTTCAGTTCATTTTTCTGCCCTCCGTTCTGCCTTTTCTGCTCGGTTTTCTGACCTCTGTCTTGCCTTTTCTGCTAGTTTTTCTGCTCTCTGTTTTGACTTTTCTGCTTGTTTCTCTGCCCTCTAGTTTGCCTTTTCTGCTCGTTTTTCTGCCCTGTTTTGCCTTTTTTTCTCGTTTTATTGTCCTCTGTTTTGCCCTCTTCTGTTGTTTTGCCTTTCCTGCTCGTTTTCTGCTCTCTGTTTTACCTTTCTGCTAATTTTTCTGTCTTCTTCTACCCTGTTTGGCCTTTTCTGTTCATTTTTCTGCCCTCTGATTTGCCTTTTCTGTTCGTTTTTCTGCACTCTGTTTTGCCTTTTCTGTTCGTTTTTCTGCCCTCTGTTTGTGCCTCCTCTGCTCGTCTCTCGCTCTGTTTTGCCTTTTCAGCTTGTTTCTCTGCCCTCTGTTTTGCCCTCTTCTGCTTTGTTTTGCCTTTTCTGCTTGTTTTTCTGTGCTATTCTTTGCCCTCTTTTCTGATTTGACTTTCCTGCTCGTTTTTCTGCCCTCTGTTATGTCTTTCTGCTCTTTTTTCTACGCTCCATTTTGCCTTTCTGCTAATTATTCTGTCCTCCGTTTTGCCTTTCCTGCTTGTTTTTCTGCCATTTGCTTGTGTCGCCTCTGCTCATTTCTTCTATTTTGCCCTTTCTGCTAGTTTTTCTGCCCTTTCTACTTTTTTTCTGTATTCTGTTTTGTCTTTCCTGCTCGTTTTTCTGCCCCCTGATTTGTCTTTTCTGCTAATTTCTCTGCCCTCCATTTTGCCTTTTCTGCTAGTTTTTCTACCCTCTGTTTGCTCTCTTCTGCTCTGTTTTGCCTTTTCTGCTCGTTTTTCTGCCCTCTGTAGTGCCTTTCTGCTCGTTTTTCTGTTCTCTCTTTTGCCCTCTTCTGCTTGTTTTTCTGTCCTGTTTTGCCCTCTTCTGCTCATTTCTATGCCCTCTGTTTTGCCTTTATGTGAACGTTTGTTGTGCCCTCTGTTTTGGCTTTTTCTGTTCAGTTCTTCCCTCCTCTACCTGCCGTTTCCCTCCTCCCGCTGTCTCCCTCCTCCCGCCACCCAGCGCCCTGACCTCCCCCTTAGGGCCTACTTAATGGAGGCCACAGCGCAACCCCATTTGCTACAAAAAAAACGGGGAGGTGAACAGAGTCTCTCTAGAAGGTTTGACACCAACCTCAAAAGAGATAACAGGGCAACACCCTCCAGTCCTGTATGCAATTTGAATAAACACTGACTGGTTTTGAGGTCTGAGGTTGAATGAGTAGGACTCAGTAATCAGAATTTAGTTAATCAAGTGCGACCCCATTGAGCAGGTCCCATGCCAGCTCCCCTGCAACAGTTCTCCTGTCCAGCTTGCCTGCAGTCCGCAAACCTTAGCTGCCTATCTACCTGCTGCCCTCGGTTTGTGCCTCCTCTGCTTGTTTATCGCTCTGTTTTGCCTTTTTTGCTTGTTTTTCTGCCCTCTGTTTTTTCCTCTTCTGCTCAGTTTTGCATTTTCTGCTTGTTTTTCTGCCCTCTGTTTTGCCTTTTTCTGCTCGTTTCCTCCTGTCATTTCCTCAAGACCTGTCGCAGGGGGAGCTGGCATGATGGAGACCTCGCACCCCAGCACCCAGATACCCCCAGGTGTGACAGTGCCGCGCTCTAAAAATGCTGATTGACTGATTCAAGAGGTACTTTTATTTCCTTTTACTTGCATCCCCTTTCTCCCTCCACCTCCTGCAATGCTACTAGCTCTGCTCCGCCACCCCACCTCCTGCATTGTAGCTTGTCCAGGCTGACCCCTCCCCAGTTATCTTCCAGAAAAAAAGCACCCAAATGTCACATCAAACTGGTTTCAAAGTGGTACAAAAATGCAGATGGCACTGCTCTTCCTGCTATTCATGGCCTTTTTGGTGCTGTTTTCATGCAGGTTCGACTTCATGCAGGTTTTTTTTTCTTGAATGCCTTTAAAGTATTTGTGAGTTTCTGAGATCACAGCCATGACAGGCTCCTTCTAGCTTTTTTCAACTTTAGACCACTTCAAATAGATTGCAACCCTCGCACCCGTTTCTGTATGGCGATTATCATTTAATTTTGTTATTATTGCTTAATTTGTGCTTTGTCCAGCACTCTTAGTCTTTGGCTCAAATTTCCTGCCCCCATTAAAAACAAACTGATGCATAAATGTGTATTTTAATTTCTTGATGATTTATGTCTGCTGATAAGGTGTTATTGTTATTTATTCCTGGAAACTTTTTTTATTGCGGCAAGCAGAGTATAATCCCATTTTAAGAAAACGGATCACTGACCCTCGTAGTCAGTGGGGGCCACATCATAGCTTTTTTCCCTCTCACTTTCAGCCATGCTCCACAGCAGCCGCACTGCTCTACAACATGGCTAAAAGACATTGACAAAGCCTATAGCTCTTGCATAGGAGAGACCTATTGGCTCTGCCAGTGCTTGTTTTAGCAATCTTAACTGCATTAACGCATTGTCAAGGTTATATCACTTGTAACACTAGTGTCTTCTATGTAACAAATAAAGAGCCAGCTCACTAAATATTATTTCATGAGCAATTAGTTTCTATGGCTGGAAATTCAAGAGTAATCACACCTAAATTAGAAGTAAGTCACAACTACTCACAGAAAAAGCTTTGTGAATCTAGACCTAAGCGCTAGAGTGTACAGAATGTTCCTATCTATTTCGATCAATTACCTTATAGGTAAAACATGGCATGGGAATTTGAAATGTTTCAAGTCCCAGCCCATTAACACACATTATCACTGATGTTTATTGTTATGAATACCATCTTGAAAAGATATTGCGTACTTCAATTAATTTATCTTGTTTAGGCAATATAAAACTGTATATAAATACATTTAATTACATATAATACATTTACTTACAACCAGTCATTGTTAAGTGTAATCCCTGCTTAATCGTTTCCAACCTGCCCTTTCTGAAATGCAACCTTCCCTGAGACAGCATTACATGTGAAGAGTTCTGACACCCTTTTAGGGGCTTAGCATTGCTACGTCAAAAACTATAATCAATTAATAAAATACAAATAAATTGTCTTACTTCAGAGCCAATAATAATGTGCTGCGCACAAGGTTAAATTATCGAAGATGTTATGTCCAGAGAGATATTATTACTAATATATCTGCTCAGGTAACTAGCCTTCTCTTTGCAGTTACTGCATAAAACTGGTAAGTGATGTGGCTTTCAGCCAGATACAGCATTTGGAAATCTGTTGGAGGCTGCATTAGTACGGTCATGGGTAGAATGTACTTTTTCAAACTGATGAGACAACTTTATGTAAGAGAATGCTAAAACATTAACGCCAGTCTCCTCTAACAGAAGGAAAAGGCTCAATACCAGGTTGCTCCACAGTGAAGGAGGTAACATGCTCACAAGTCTTAGTCCATGAAAATTACTCCTCCGTCGCAATGTCTAGGGCTTCCACCAGTTTGACTTACCATTCTGATAACATCTCTTCATGGTCAGTGGGGTCTGAGATGTTAACAGACACCTCTCACATGGTGCAGAGTTTATGATTCAGAAACACTGCTTTCATTCTTCACAGTCCATCAGAACCCAAGGCTCTATCCAGATCTAACCCGATGGAGCTCACTTGATCCCTTCCATTAATAAAGGTGAAGGCATTCAATCAATGTTCTAAGAGCAAGCACTAACTGGAGCACAAAGCTGGAAGGTCAAATAGAGTCAATTGATGTAGAAAGAGAGAGTTCTTTTTAGGTCCAGGCAACGGAGTCTCTCCTCCTCCTTAGAGAGATGAGGTTGAGTGAAAAAAGGTAGGCAGTGTGATGCTCTGACCAACAGGAACGGGGGTGATCACCTTTGGCAGGAAAAAGGCACACATTCGAAAGACCAGTTTGTCGAGGGAAAAGCTGGTGAATGGAGGGTGAACAGACAGAGCTTAAAGCTGACTGACCCTACTAGCCAATGTAATGGCCACTAGGAAGACCATCTTGATGGTCAAGAGCCACAGAGTACAGCTGTGTAAGAGCTCAAAGGGAGAACACATGATAAATATGAGGACCAGATTGAGGTCCTATTGGGGCATCACAGAACACTTTTTGTAAACCTCTCAGGAAACAACTGCTGATTTGAACAGGGAGGGTTGGTTCAGTAACCACAGGAAAGCCAAAATGGCAGACAAATAACCCCTAACAGTGCCCAGGGCAAGGCCTGCTAGACTTAAGATAAAATAAATAGCAGCACCTCTCGCAGCGTTGCAGAAAAGGGATCCACATGACATGAGGAACACCAGCATAAGAGCAAACGTTCCCTTTTCCCAAGTTTGAAGAGAAGACCCTAAGACTAGTGAATCAGATAAAATAAATCTGTGATCTAAATGTATAAGGACAACAATAAATTTCCAAGTTGCTAAAGTACAAAATCATGTGTGAAGAGAAACAAATGTAAATATATAAAATAAAACAATATTAAAAAGGAATGCTTCTAAAAATGAGTTTATTAAAAGTTTTAACAATGATACCACAAAATTCACTGTAAGTGATTAGCTAGAGCACACTGTTTTTACATTATTAAAAAACATTTGTCAATTCACAAATATTATAAAAAATAAAACAAACTGTCAACGCTGCGTTTCGGTGATAAAGTATTTCGTCACCTTCTTCAGGACAATAGAGCAATTTAAAAATCTGAATAACAATAAAACACTATGTTAGAAGCAAAGAACATTCATTTTTTCTACAAATAACTAGAACACACATTTTTTTAGCAACTTAGAAAAATAGTTCTCATTGAACTATTATCAAGCTATATCACAGTTATTTACAGTATCTGAGGGTTCTACTGGTTATTTTAAGATTTTCTTTAAAAAAATATATAGCAGCACCATAACGCTGCCTCACATGAATTATTTAGTATGAATATTAATATTAACACGACATACCTTGGTCGTGACTCTGTAGCCTCTAGATTATCATATTTGGCTATCAGGGGAATCAGTTTCCCATGTGTCATCTTTAACGACCTTGAGGACACTGTTACTGCTCCTGAAAGGGTATGATCACACAAAAATCATAACCTCTTTCAGTCCGTTTTATACAAAAAGTTTTACAAGTGAACCCTGAATTAGTCCACCCACCTGTATACTCTGTATTTCTTTAAAAACCTGTATTATTAAATTATGGGTCTCCTTTTCAGTGTGTTACACCGTAAATAGCTGTACAAAAAAATGGTTACACATTAGTCAGTCACTTTTCTTAGTGTCTGGTTTAGCTGAAATATTAATGAAGCAAACCTCATTGAAAAAGACATCTGCCCACCTGTATAATCCACTATTTCTTTGCAGACGTGGACTGTTGATGGTCCCCTTATAGGTGGGCAAATGTCTTTTTCAATGAGGTTTGCTTCATTAATATTTCAGCTAAACCAGAGACTGAGAAAAGTGACTGACTAATGTGTAACCATTTTTTTGTACAGCTATTTACGGTGTAACACACTGAAAAGGAGACCCATAATTTAATAATACGGGTTTTTAAAGAAATACAGAGTATACAGGTGGGTGGACTAATTCAGGGTTCACTTGTAAAACTTTTTTGTATAAAACGGACTGAGAAGAGGTTATGATTTTTGTGTGATCATACCCTTTCAGGAGCAGTAACAGTGTCCTCAAGGTCGTTAAAGATGACACATGGGAAACTGATTCCCCCTGATAGCCAAATATGATAATCTAGAGGCTACAGAGTCACGACCAAAGGTATGTCGTGTTAATATTAATATTCATACTAAATAATTCATGTGAGGCAGCGTTATGGTGCTGCTATATATTTTTTTTAAAGAAAATCTTAAAATAACCAGTAGAACCCTCAGATACTGTAAATAACTGTGATATAGCTTGATAATAGTTCAATGAGAACTATTTTTCTAAGTTGCTAAAAAAAATGTGTGTTCTCGTTATTTGTAGAAAAAATGAATGTTCTTTGCTTCTAACATAGTGTTTTTATTGTTATTCAGATTTTTAAATTGCTCTATTGTCCTGAAGAAGGTGACGAAATACTTTATCACCGAAACGCCGCGTTGACAGTTTGTTTTATTTTTTTTATAATATTTGTGAATTGACAAATGTTTTTTAATAATGTAAAAACAGTGTGCTCTAGCTAATCACTTACAGTGAATTTTGTGGTATCATTGTTAAAACTTTTTAATAAACTCATTTTTATAAGCATTCCTTTTTAATATTGTTTGATTTTATATATTTACATTTGTTTCTCTTCACACATGATTTTGTACTTTAGCAACTTGGAAATTTATTTTTGTCCTTATACATTTAGATCACGGATTTATTTTATCTGATTCACTAGTCTTAGGGTCTTCTCTTCAAACTTGGGAAAAGGGAACATTTGCTCTTATGTTGATATATACCCATCCCTTTTCCGAGGATCAGGGTACCTCCCTTATATTGTGACAGCATGAGGAACACCAGGCCACCAACCTATACCAACGATAGGCGTATACAAAGTTAGTGGAGGAATGCCTAGCTGCCAAAATGACATCACATACCTCGGGAGGAAGATTAAAAACCCTCAACTGTCAGTTTGCAGGTTTGGGTGGAGGACCCTGCACTGTTATTGCAACAGGAATTCCCCCCCGAAGGGGCAGCCTCATGCTCAGGAGTTCGGGATTCCATACTCTCTGTACCCAATCCGGAGCCACTAGGATGACTTTGCCAGGTCGGTCCTGATCTTCTTGAGAACTCGGGGCAGGAATGGTATTGGCAGAAAGGCGTACAGGAGTCATGAATTCCATGGGGATGCTCATAGGTGCCCGGACCATGGATGCTGAAGGGGCAACATGACTGATGCTATGAGCAGCAAGTTAGGGAAAAGCCCAGGGATCTGGTGGTGGCTTGACGTTCCCAAAACCGCACAAGTGCCGTATCGGCTTTGTTGCCAAACAGGCGGGAGCCATTGAATGGCATGTCAATAAGTGAAGCTTGTACATCCCCCGAAAACCAATTAGTCCGCAACCAGGCATGGTGGGTGAAGTGCCACCATAAAGGCCATGGCCCTGTCTAAGTAGTCCATGGTGTCCAGTCCAACCTGATGGCGAACTTCACTGCGTCCCAACCGTTCATTAAGGCTCGGTTGAGGATGGTGTGGCCCTTTTCAGGGAGCATGGGTAGCAGCTGCACAACCGAGTTTCACAATGCATGGGAGCATCACCCCAAGAGGCAAACGGTGTTCACCGACTGCAAGGCCAAGCTGGTGGAAGAGAAAATTCTCTTTCCAAAAGTATCCAGCCTCTTGGATTCCCTACCCAGTGGGACAGAAGGGAACATGTTTGGGTTGACCTTGGCTGTGAAGGCCTGTACCACCAGGCTCTTCTGGAATAGATGCTGGGAGAGGAAGGCTGGGTTTCCTGGGGCGGTACAGTGTAGATGGGAATACCTTTCAGTGCAAGGGAGCCCCTGGGCAGGATTTAGACCAGACCCCCAGAAGAACATTGGTGAGGGCTTCACTGAAGGGAAGCAAAAGCTCTGCAGAGCACTGTCATGACAGTGGTTTTGACATTGACCGCTGGCAGTTGTACGTTCAGGACCTCCACTGCCCTGTGCATCACAGTGGCAAGGGATGTACCTTCCTCCAAAACAGGTACCAGAAGGGAGAGCATGCCAGAGTCTGGGGTGGTGTCCATGCAACTGGCGAAACCCAGCTCCTTGTACCAGTTATCTTGGTCAGGGTTTCCCTCAAATTGACTACACCCCTCTTTCTTATCACCCCCTCAGGGATAAAGGGCCTGTCCAAAGGCAGCAAATCCAGAGGTGTACACGGTCTTGATGGCACCGGAGTCGACACAGAGGTGTTGAGGTGGCGCTGACTCTGAATCGGAAATAGGTATGGACACGACTGGTGGCAGGATCGGCGCCTGAGGAACTGGAGCCGGGGTGGATACAGGCACCGGTTGTGGTGCCAAGCCAGATGCGAATCCAGATTGACCGGCTGGCATTGGGGGTGAGCCCGCCGGCGGTATCCTTGCTAGGGTACGAAGGTGTGCCGGAGGGGGGTCAGTGGTCCGAAGATGGCGTGCATGGCATCGCAAAATTCTTTTAGCTGGGCAGGCGTCACTCAGGCTCCAGGGAACTCGGGTAGCATGGAGTGGGCTGGGACACAGGCTCCGCAGGTGGAGTGTGGGAGCAAGGCTATGAAGCTCGACATTTTGGATGGGGAAGCCGAAGAACACTTTGACTTCTTATGTTTTTTGGACTTAGCCGACTTGTAGAGGGAAGACAATCGTCCTCAGGAACGCCTCTGAGAATGTCCCGAGATCGACCTCAGGAAAAAGACTGAGAAAGGTGCGGAGCCTTCTTCTGCTGTGCCACTCAGAGCTTCATCGCCCATTTGCAAATTGCCTTGGGGTGCTTCGACTTGCACTTTACACAGACCTTGGGATCATGCCCCGACCCCAAGCACCAGAGACAGACCAAGTGGGGATTAGACACAGATATTTGTATATGACAATCCCAGCAAGGTTCAAACCCTGAAGGTTTAGCAGGTGACATGTTCCAAGAACACTGGGAGCAAATGCTCAAAAATAGCCGACCCTAGGGTCGAAAAAGTTGGTGAAAAAAATGACCAAGCTAGCTTTCTGAATTTGAGCTATTGCCACAGAAAGAAGGAAACTAATTTCAGAGCGCCAGGGTGGTACATATATGGGCACCACGACGTCACTTCCAACGCAGAGCTCGTCGACGAAGAGCAGATTGACACCACCTAAGTACTGTTCAAGATTTTCCAGATACAGTCTGACGCCTGGGGAATATTCTATGGTGAGGTGTCTGAGGTTAGACGACTTTATCAGAATCTGCCCGGTAGGAAGGCTTTCAGTGCCAGGCGAATGGCCCGCAACTCCAACATATTGACGTGGAAGTGGGTCTCCACCGGAGACCAGAGTACTCTGATCTACACTCCTCCCAGATGACCTCCAGATCCCAACAGTAATGCATCTGTCACCACTGTCAACTCCGAGTACTTCAGAGCTCAACAATAATCAGCAATATCACTGTGCAGATTTCTAGGTTGGGACCTCTTTGATTGGAAAAGAGATAATTCCGCAGACCGGAGAAGCTGGAGGGCAGTAAAGAATCTGTAGTTAGATAGAGTATTCAGCAGAAAGACCATCACTAAAGGTAAGTAACTTGTTCTTCTGATGGACACTTCTAACTGCAGATTCCTCACCCTTCGAATGGATACCAAAGCAGTACCTGCCAAGGTGGTGGGTTTGTGGAATGGCTGAGATCAAGAAGTCGACTAAGCGAAATAACCTTCCCATCAGACCTGGCTGTCAAGGCAGTGGTGCTTCGTAAAATTGTGTACCGATGCTCACGTCACAGCCATACATGTCAGTTATAGGCAGTCTGCATGTCAGCGCTGTGGTAGCAGCCTTGACTCTGGTGGAATGGGCCCTTAACCTCTCTGGAGGTACCTTCTTGGCCAGAGCTTAGCAGATCTGGATGCAGAGGACTAGCCACCTAGTCAAAATATTTTTCTGCACTCCTTTGCCATTCTTTGCCCCAGAGAACCCCAAAAAGAGCTAACTGCCCAGCTGTTGGTCTTTGATGCAATCGATGTAAAGGCTTAGCGGTATTTTAAGGTTCAACCAATGAACTCCCTTCTCCAATTTAGAGTAGTGAGGCAGGGCAAAGAATGTTAGAAGAGTGATGGGTTGTCGACAAACATGAAAAGCAGTAACAACTATAGACCACTCTGTCTGGGGAAAAAGGTGGTATAAGGTCGCTGCACCAAGAGGGCTTGAAGTTCGCTCATGGGACGAGCCCAAGTCATCAAAACCAGAAAAATGGTCTTCAGAGTCAGGAGCCACAGTGGGAGGGTTACAATAACATGCAAATTAGAAACTGGCAGTGCAAAGGGTTTGGGAGGAGAAAAATGTGTAACATCTTTTAGAAACTTCATCACAACGGGTGATTTGAATAAAGCCGAAAGGGCAGACAAATAACCTTTAATGGTGCGCACAGCAAGCAATTGCTGGGCCAGGGATAAAACAGACATCAGACACCTTGACCTGTAACGGTTCAGTATTGTGGGTGCCACACCAGGCTATAAATTTGTCCTAGCATCTGGCATAGATAGATTTTGTAGAGTGCCATGCATTCAAAGATGACATTCACAACCTTGGGAAGAAGAACAAACGCAGCCATTTAATCTCCACGCATGGAGGTGCGGGACCCTCCCCTTCTGCTGTGACAGGACATCCTCCAGAAGCGGATGTCTGATCGGAACACAAACACTTATGCCCAGAAGCACAACTTTCCCGCCAGGTGGCTCACTACCAGGAAAACGCTCTGACGTTCCAGTCCGCTCCAGAGACAAAGTGTTGCATGGCACTGGAGCCCACCCTGCTTGTCGCAGTACCATATGGCAGTGGTGCTGTCCATGGGAATCTGAATCATTCTACCTTTGATGGAAGGTGGGAAGGCTTTCAGTGCCAGGCGAATGGCCCGCAATTGCAACAGACTGATGTGGAGGCGGGTATCCACCGGAGATCAAAGTACTCTGATCTACACCTCTCCCAGTTGACCGCCAGATGCCAACAGTAATGCATCTGTCATCACTGTCTGCTCTGGGAGGGGCAGGGAGAGGGGTCTGCCGCCAGCCCAACTGAAGCTGAACCACAGCTGCAGGTCTTTTGCAATGGCTTCCAAAATCTGGATGGAATTCGACAGGTTCCCCTGGTGCTAACCATAATAACCCTTCTTCAGTCTTGCCAACAGAAGAAGGATACAGGTTACTTCTGAGGAGTGTGTAATACTTTTAGGGAACCGAACGCTACATAAAGCTGCCATCAATTCCTTACTATATAAATGTATTACATTTACTTTTTTATATTGCAAGTTGCATTTCTCTTTTACCTATTGACCCAACATATAAAAACTCATTCACAAACAAGGAGGTGCAATTTACACATCTACAGGTTTGAATATTGAGGTGGAATTTGCGATGCAACATATGTATTAATAGGTCGCAAAGCAAATTGCACCTTTGCCGGGAGTTGCAAAACTATCTGCCAACTGAATATTCACTAGGCAGGACGTAATTTATGACCCCTTGTGAATGGCTGCGATTGAAAATGCAAGAATGTGGCCTGCAAAGGACAGCAGGCCACCATACTTCCATTAGTGGCCCGCGAGTCTTTAAAGTGCTCAAGGGCAGCATCCGTCTGGTCTCCGAAGAGACGGGAACCATCAAAGGGCATGTCCATGAGGTACCCAAGTGTAAAACATACATTTTTTTTTTTAAGTGCCCTTGTCCAATAAAGCAACAGATAGTGCTTATAAAATGTATTTCACATTGGGACCACAAGAGGGCGTGCAGGCAAGCTCCCTTAGACAAATTCTACTCCCCTCGAGCATACCCAACGGACAAGTTACTTACCTTTGGTAACGCCTTGTCTGTCAGAGACATGATCTAGCCACAGATTCCTTACCTTTGAACATCCAGGCATCAGACTGGATCCGCAAGATTTTTCTCAGCAGTACTCCTGCGTGCCGGTAGGTGGTGTCGGTCGACTCCGCGTGACGTCGGCGGCGTCGTGTTTGTCATCGTCGTGATGTCCGCGTCATCAATATAACCGACACTCCGGCGCGCTGACGTCAGTACTTTTCACGACTTTCCACGCCAGAAGCGCAAAGCCATGAAGTGACTGACCATAGTGTGTTAAAAAATGAAAAGCTAGGGCCCTGAAGGGGAACATCCCTCACACTTAAAAACCAATTCCGCAGTGCGGGGAGGATGGGTGGGTCGGCAAAGAATCTGCGGCTAGATCATGTCTTTACCAGTTAAGGCGTTACCGAAGGTAAGTAACTTGTCCGTCTGATAGAGACATCTAGCCGCAGATTCCTCACCTTTGAACAGATACCCAAGCAATACTATCCCCGGAGGAGGGACTGTGGAATGGCTTAGACCAGAAAGTCCTGCAAAACAGAGTGACCAAACAGGCCTTCTCTGCGGACCTGAGAATCCAGGCAGTAGTGTCTGGCAAACGTGTGTAGAGATGCCCACGTGGCAGCTTGGCATATGTCAGAGACGGGAACACCACGCTGGAGAGCCGTGGTGGCCGCCTTAGCCCTGGTGCAATGGGCCCTAAGGCCTTCAGGAGGATCCTTCTTCGTTAAGCCGTAACAAATTTTAATACAGAGGATGACCCATCAGGATATAGTCCTCTTCTGGACAGCATGGCCTTTCTTTGCACCCACGTATCCAATAAAGACTTGGTTGTCCACCCGGAACTCTTTGGTTCGATCAAGGTAGAACGATAACGCTCTTTTTGGGTCCAGACGATGGAGACATTCCTCTTCCTTGGAAGGATGCGGGGGTGCATAGAAGGTGGGAAGGGTGACTGACTGTCCCAGATGGAAGGGTATTACCACAGAAAGAATGCCCTGGTCCGGCGTACTACCTTGTCTGGAAAGATCGTCAGGTAAGGAGGCTGTGAGGACAGTGCCTGCAGTTCAATCACTCTCCGGGCAGAGGTTATTGCCACTAAAAAAGCTGTCTTGATGGTGAGCAACCACAGAGGGCAGTTATGCAGCGGCTAAAATGGCGCACACATCAGGAGAGTGAGCAACAAATTAAGGCCCCACTGTGGCATGATGAAAGGTGAAGGGGGGTACAAATGAGTTAACCCCTTGAAAAACCTCTGCAATAGAGGAGATTTGAATAGAGAGGGCTGATCTGGCAGCCGAAGAAAAGAAGAAAGGGCCAGAAGGTAGCCCTTCAAAGTGCCCAGAGCAGAGCCCTGCTGGGCCAAGGAAAGAATAAACAGAAGGACTTGAAATAAGGGAGCAGATAAGGGGTTGACAGACCTGTCTGTACAATATTTAAAAAACTTGTTCCATCTGCAGGCGTATACCGATTTTGTGGAGGGACGCCTGGCTGCCAAAATAACCTCACAGACTTCGGGAGGGAGGTCAAAAGCGGTCAATCGTTGCCGCTCAATCTCCACGCAAGGAGGCGGAGAGTGGACAGGTTCGGGTGGAGAACCCTCCCCTGCTGCTGCGACAGAAGATACTACCGAAGAGGCAGCCTGACCGGAGGATCGATGCTCATGTCCAAAAGCTCGGGATACCAAACTCTCCGTGCCCAGTCCGGAGCCACAAGAAAAACTTGTGCCCCGTCGCTCCTGTTCATCTTGAGCAGTCTGGGCAGGAGTGGTATGGGCGGAAAGGTGTATAGGAGGCCCGAGCTCCACTCGCGACGTAAAGTGTCGCCGAGCGAGTGCCGCTTTGGAAACTCCAACACGCAAAACAGCTGACATTGCGCGTTCTCTTCAGAGGCAAACAAATCTTACCAAGGCTCTCCCCACCGCTGAAAGAGACCTTGTGCCACCTCCGGCTGGAGACGCCATTCGTGAACCGCAAGGCACCTTCGGCTGAGCTTGTCCGCCCTGGCGTTCAGAGAACCGGCCAGGTGTTGAACAACCAGGGAAATGCCCTGACGTTCCAGCCAAGTCCAGAGACGCAGGGCCTCTTGACATAGAGTCCACGACCCCACTCTGCCCTGTTTGGTGCAGTACCACATGGCGGTAGTGTTGTCTGTTAACACCTGTACGAGCCTTCCCTTTGTCGACAGCAAAAAGGCTTTCAGTGCCAGCCGGATTGCCCGAACCTCTAACAGATTGATATGGAGCTTGGCTTCCGCCGGATACCAGAGTCCTCTGATCTCCACCTCTCCCAGATGGCCACCCCAGCCCAAAAGGGACACAACCGTCACTACTGTGAAGTCTGGGAGGGGAAGGGAGAGAGGTCTGCCCTTGAAACAATCGTGGTTCGTTTACCACCACTGCAGGTCGTTCGGAGTGCCCTCTGAAATCTGAACCAGGTCAGTGAGATTTCCTCGATGCTGTGCACATTGTAACTTCAGGTCCCACTACAGAGCCCCCATGTGCCACCTTGCATGGGTCACTAGCAGGATGCAGGAGGCCATGAGGCCCAACAGCCTCAGTCATTCTCACCGAAATCCAAGATAGAGGCTGAAACATCGGTATCATAGCCTGAATATCTTGCACCGTTTGTGAGGATAGGCTCGGAACTGCACCGTGTCCAGAACCGCCCCAATGAAAAGGAGCGTCTGAGAGGGAGTCAGGTGTTACTTCGGCAAGATGATTATGAACCCCAGCGAATGCAGGAGGTTCGCCGTAGCCTGGAGGTGGCGGACAACTGCTCGGGGCAAGCCCGCCTTCAACAACCAGTCGTCGAGATAGGGGAAGGCTGGAACCCCTGATCTCCACAGATGGGCTGCGACCACCGCCATCACTTTTGTGAACACCTGAGTGGCACTGGTGAGGCTCGTGACCCACCGTGAACCGCAGGTAGCGACGATGGGCAGGCAGGATGGGGATATGAAAGTAAGCATCCTGCAAGTCCAGCGCTACCATCCTGTCCCCTGGGTCCAAGGTAGACAGGACCTGAGGAAGAGTGAGCATCTTGAATTTCTCCTTTCTGAGGAAGCAACTGAGGGCTCTGAGGTCTAGGGTGGGACCAAGGCCTTGGTCCTTCTTTGGGATCAGGAAGACGCAGGAATAGCAACCACTGCCTACTTCGGGCCCGGGAATCCTCTCTATAGCTCCCTTGACCAAGAGAGTTGGGTCTTCATCGCGGAGCAAGTCAGCCGATCGTACACTGGAGTCATGGATGGAGGGGTAATCTGGAAGGGGAGGGAGTAGCCCCTTCGGACTATTTGCAACACCCACCTGTCCGATGTAATGTTTTGTCAATGGTGGAGATGATGGCGTATCCTGCCACCGACTGGTCGAGAATGATCCTGGGGGATAGGACTAGGAAGGTTTTGCGGTGGAGGAGGGGATGGTGGCATGGATCGACTTCTGGTTTCCTGACCCACGAGGGTCCACGGCCCGCAGAGGTTGCTGAACTTGCAGGGCCCTCTGGCCGGGGTAGGGTTGGCGCGGCTGGTACGGTCTTCCATAGCCACGAAAGGAGCGAAAATTGAATGAAGCCCTGGGGGTGGTAGTGAGGCCCAAAGACTTGGCCGTGGCCCGTGAGTCTTTAAAGCGCTCAAGGGCAGCATCCGTCTTGTCTCCGAAGAGACGGGAACCATCAAAGGGCATGTCCATGAGGTTGGCCTGGACATCAACCGAAAAACCAGATGTTCTCAGCCAGGCGTGGCGATGTACTGCCACCATCGTGGAAATCGCTCTGCCTAGTGAGTCCATCGTGTCCAAACTACATCTGATTGCGAACTTAGCTGCGTCCCTCCCGTCTGATATAGCTTGGGAGAGTAGAGCCCGGTCCTCCTCCGAGACTCTGGGCAGCACCTGCGCTACCGTATCCCATATGGAATGGGAGTAACGGCCCAAGAGGCATGCAGTGTTCACTGACCGCAATGCTAGGTTGGCGGAAGAAAATATTTATTTCCGAAGTTCTCCAGCCTCTTGGATTCCCTGTTCGGGAGTGCGGAAGGGAATGCCCCACGAGAAGTGGAAGCTTGGACCACCAAGCTTTGGAGGGTGGGATGGGTGGTGAGTAAAGTTGGGTCGCCCGGGGCGATAGCGGCGGGCGATCGTACTATACACAGGAGCCCCTGTGCTGGGTTTGGACCATGTCCCCAGAAGGACGTCTGTCAGGGCCTCAATGAAAGGCAGTAGGGGTTCCGAACTTGAGACCCCAGGCTGCAGGACCTCTGTCAAGACATGTGTCTTGACTGCCACTGTAGGAAGCTGCAGGTCAAGGACCTCCGCAGCCCTATGCACCACCATGGCAAAAGATGCTCCCTCCTCCGTAGCCAGGGTAGGAGGGAAAAGCATGCCAGTGTCTGGGGAGGTGTCCAGACCACTGGCTTCACCCAATCCCTTATACCAGTCCAGATCTTCGTGTTGTTGTTGGGAGATTTCTAAGGGATCCTTCTCCCCCTCCCAATCCTCTTCCTCCATTCCTAACCCTTCCGAATAGGGCAGAAAAAATGGCATGGACCCGTACGGCTCTGGTCTCGGAGGATGCCCGACCGGCTCAGTGTTGTCGAGAATGAGGATAGGGGAGGCGCCGCCGGTGTGCGCCAGCGACGCAGAGAGCCTCGGCGCCGGACGCGACGCTGGGGAAGGTCGCTGTGGAGGTGTGACCGCCGTTGGTCTGGAACTGTGAAACGGTCCACTTTGAGGCCGTGGCCGTAGCCGCCGGCATGGGAACCACAGGGGCCCCTTCATTTTCTGAGCCTGTGGGGCCCGAAGGCGCACCTGGCGTCACAAAATTCTGGGGCGGGAATTGCTCCCAGCCCCAGAAAGGGAAGGAAACGCGGAGCCGACCCAGACACCTGCTCCGCAGAGCTGGGCCTCGAGCGCCGAGATTCCTCGCCACAACGTGCGACGGGCGGGGCGAAGTCGAAGCATGCTTTGACTTCGGTGCTCGGACCTTCCTCTGAACCGAGACCTGGACCGGGACCGAGACCGACGAGGCGACCTCCGCGGTGCAGGACGCCGGGCCGCGAGAAGCTTTAGGGACCGCTCCATCAAAGCCTTCGGCGCCATGGCCCGGCAGTTGGAGCACGACCTGGAGTCGTGGTCGCGCTCCAGGCACCAAAGACAGACCAAATGGGGGTCCGTGACCAACATGGCGTGGTGACAGGCGCCGCACGGCTTGAACCCCGAAGTCTTCTTGCTCGACATGACACACCTACACACCAATGAAGTCGACAAAAAGTCGGAAAAAAGTCTGTCAAAAAATGACAGGGGTAGCTCTCTTCAACGGATCGGCGCTGATAGAATAAGAACTGACGTCAGCGCGCCGGTGTGGCGGATATATTGATGACGCGGACGTCACGACGACGATGAACACGACGCCGACGGCGTCACAAGGAGTCGACCGACGCCACCTACCGGCACGCAGGGGTACTGCTGAGAAAAATCTTCCGGATCAAGGTAAGGAATCTGCAGCTAGATGTCTCTATCAGATAAGATTATCAAAGAGGAAGAGTTGAGATTTCTGTAACTTTTTAATGGTTTGCTACTGCAATTGTGGTAAAAAACCACTGAAACACCGTTGGGAATTGCAATTAAGCGAGAATGCTTCTTTCACGACCACCCTCCTAAATAACATTCTTAATTCGCAAAGCCAATTTTGTGAGTTGGAAAAGCAATGCCAGGCAGAACAGTCATTCCAGCTGGCAAAAAGGATTTAGTACATGACCCAACACCATTTTGCAGTGGCAACCAATGTGAGTTTGCGAATCGTACAATTGTTTAGCACATCGGGCCCCTAATACCTTGCATATGAGCAAGTAATTTCTAATGGGTGGTGTAGGAGATTTTCACAGGTTTATGGATTTTATGCAGATAGGTTAACTCATTATACCATTACTATCTTAGCTTATGTTAGATCCCTCGCCTTCCTTCAATACCAATGAGGCCCCGCCTCCCACCCAGACCCACCCCCAGCATAAAAACTCTGCCCGCCCCCACCTCCACCTGTTTTTTTCTGTCTCCCTAGTGAGACTTACCTTCAGTTCCTCCTTGTGGCGGTGCCGGGAGTCTTCGAGTTGGTTCTCTGCGACGGCGGTGCCCTCGAGGGAGTTCTCCTGGCGATGCCTCCTCTCCTCGTCTCCCTCGTGGATGGGGGCGGAGCGGTGGCTCAGGATGCTGCTGCGTTGTTTGGCGGTCCTCCTGTGGCTGGGGCTGTGTTTCCGGGTCGGGCTGTTTTGGATGCCTCCTCTCGGACTGCACTCTTCTGGGAGACCTGGTAGGACGGGTTTGTGCCCGGTCTTTTATTTTAGATGGCGTTTTTGTGGTTTTAACCTGTTTTTGGCTGTTTCCTGGCCTGGGCTTTCATTGGAGGGTTCCTGCTGGGTTTTTCTCTACATTTAGGGGTCGGGATGTTGCTTCTCCATTCCTCTGCTGCCATGGGTCGCAAAAGGGTGTTCAAGCGGAACAACCTGGTTTCTTCTTCCTCTTCTTCCTCTACTGATGGTTCTCCTGTTCCCCCTAAGCGCCCTCGGGTCGGGGCCTTTCTGGGGGTGATGTGCCTCTCATGTCCAAGGATGAAGTGCAGGGCATGATTGAGGCTGCGGTGGCTAAGGCTCTTTTGGCTCGTCCGGTGCCTGCTGCTCCTTCGCGTCCTCGCTCGCTGGATCCTGCTGGGGCTGTTTCCTGTCGGACGAGGGAGGGTCCTTCTACCTCCTCGGGGGGAAGTATATCTCCAGGGAGGAACGCTGGGATGTTCTGGCTCATGTGCGGGACAATTTGGGGTTCCCTCCGTTCCAGCTGGGTGAGGGAGATGTTAGTCTTTTTCCTCAGTATGCTTCTCCCTCCAAGTTGGGCATGCCCTTTCAGGGTCCGGTCAAGGACATGGTGTTGCGGGAGTGGCGTGAGATAGATAAGTTGCAGGTCCCTCGCTTCCTTCAGAAACTGTATCTTTTGGAGGGGGAGGATCCCTTGCCTCACAGTTTAAAGCTTGACTCTATCCTGGCCACTCTGATTCGCAAGACTGCGATTCTGCCTGAGGATTGTACCCTGACGGATGCTACTGATCGGAAGGTGGACTCTGGCCTTAAGCGCTCCTTTGCTGCTGGGAACCTGGCGCTGCGGGCTAGCCTTTTCTCTGCCTACTCAGCGCAGTCTCTGGTGCAGGATTTCGGAAAGTTGGCTGCCGCGGTTCAGGAGGGGTCTGACTGCTCTGACCTCCTGGCTGCTATGGAGCAGCAGGCTCGGCTGCTGGCGGACATTTCATCTGACGTGATCAAGTCTTCCGCTATGTCCACTGGAGCTTTGGTGGCTGCGCGTCGTTCCCTCTGGCTCCGATCCTGGAAGGCTGATCCTGGTGAGAAGGCGGCTCTGTTGAAGTTGCCTTTTGATGGGCTGGCGCTGTTTGGGGAACAATTGCCTGCCCTGATTTCGAAAGCTTTCAAGGAGCGGAAGCATGCCTTGCCCTATAAGGGCGGTTCGGCTCCATCTGGCAGGCCTTGGAATAGGGCCCCTCGTTCTTCCCCTAAGCGTGATTCTCGTCAGTCTTTCCGCAGGCGGAGGTTTCAGCCCCGTTTTTCTCCCAAGCACGCTGCCTCCGCGTCTAAAGGCCCTGCCAAGAAGGGTCCCTGACAACTACTGTCTGGCCGCTTCCCTGCCGCTGGGTGGTCGTCTTCGGAGTTTCCTTCCTTGGTGGCAGCAGGACGTTTCGGACGGCTGGGTCCTGAGCACTGTGGGTCTTGGGTACGTGATCGACTTTGTGCTGGTTCCGCCGGATTCGGGGGTTCGGCTGACTCCGGTGCGTGTCTCCGGTCCCCGCAGGGTGGCTCTGCTGGACGGGGTGTCCTGTTTGCTTGCCAAGAATGCCATCTGCCGGGTTCCTGTCGCAGAGGTGGGGACGGGGACCTACTCCATTCTGTTTCTGGTGCGGAAGGTGACCGGCGGCTTTCGGCCTGTCCTGGATCTCAAGTGGGTCAACTCCTGGATTCGGCCCGTTCACTTCCGCATGTTGACCCTTCAGGCCATCATTCCCTCTAGTTCAACCTGGCGACTTCCTGGCTTCCTTGGACCTCGAGGACGCCTATCTCCACGTCCCTGTGGCCGCTTCTTCTCAGCGTTTCCTGAGGTTCGCTGTGGGAGACGCCCATTTTCAGTTTTGCGTGCTTCCCTTCGGCCTCAGGTCCGCGCCCAGGGTTTTCACGAAGGTCCTGGCGCCTCTCATGGCTCTCCTTCATGCAGAGGGGGTTTTCATTCACCCTTATCTGGACGACCTCTTGCTGCATGCTGCGGGGAGTCTCTTTTGCTCGCCTCACATTGGGAGGGCCTTGGAGGTTCTTCAGGGGCACGGGTTCTTGGTGAACTGGGGAAAGTCTTCTTTGGTCCCCTCTCAAGACATGGTGTTCATCGGGGCTCGTTTTCAGACTTTGCTCGGCCTTGTTACCTTGTCCGACAAGCGCTTGCTCTCTCTTCAGTCCCAGGTTCGGGCCCTGTTGTCCCGGGAGGCTTCTCCGGCGGTCCAGTGGCTGCGGGTGCAGGGGCACATGGCTTCCGTGGTGTTTCTGGTTCCTTGGGCTCGTTTTCATCTCCTTCGATTGGCCAACTGGATCCTGTTGGGGTGGTCTCCGGGGTCTCAGAGTCTCCTGTCCCTGCTGCCCATGTCGGACCGGATTCGGGGGGAGCTCTCCTGGTGGCTCTGCCGGCGTCATCTTCTGGCCGGGGTTTCCCTGGCTCCTCCGGCTCCGCTTGTGGTGACTACGGACGCCAGCCTGTCCGGTTGGGGTGCTTGGCTGGGGTCGGATCAGGTTCAGGGGTGCTGGTCCCTGCTGAACTCACGGAGGTCCTCAAACTGGCGGGAGTTGAGGGCGATTTGGCTTGCCCTGGTGCACTTTCAGGACTCTCTGCAAGGTTGTTGGGTGTTGATTCAGACGGACAATCTGGTGGCGAAGTCCTATGTCAACCGTCAGGGGGGGACCCGGTCCCGGTCCTTGAACTTGATTGCCAGCGTCATCTTTCAGTGGGCTCAGGTCTGGGTGCTGGGTCTGTCGGCTCTCTACATTCGGGGGTGGACAATGTGAGGGCGGATCTGTTGAGCAGGGAGATTCCGTCCTCTCGGGAGTTCTCTCTCCTTCCCGGTGTGTTCGTCCAGTTGGTGAGTCGTTGGGGCCTCCCTGTGGTAGACCTGTTTGCGGATCCGGGGAATGCCAAGGTGGTCCGGTTCTGTTCTCTGGGCAGGTGTCCCGGGTCTCTGGGGGTCGACGGCTTGACCTGTCCTTGGCCTCGGGGTCTGCTGTATGCCTTCCCCCTTTCCGCTGCTCCGCTCTCTTTCTGGTGCGGGTCCGCAGGGACTGTGCTCAGGTGTTGTTGGTGGCTCCCCGCTGGCCGAGTTGGTTTCCTCTCCTGTCCGGGCTGTGTTGCGACCGGGAGTGGGTCCTTCCTCTGGTTCCGTCCCCTTTGGAGTTTCCGGCCCTTCCTCTGGATTCTCTGCGGAGGTTGCACCTGACGGCCTGGCGGTTGAACGGCAGGGCTTAGCTGGGTTGGGGGTTCCTGCTCCTTTGGCTGTTACTTTGCAGGCTTCCCGTAGATCCTCTACTCTGCTTTCCTATGCTAGGCATTGGCGGGTCTTTTCGGCCTGGTGTGCTGGCAAGGGTGTTGATCCCACGGTTGCTGACCTCTTTGTGGTGATGCAGTTCCTTCAGGATGGGGCTCTTCTGGGGTTGTCAGTGGCTTCTCTGCGGGTGGAGTGGGCGGCTATTCAGGCTTTTCGGGGCTCCTGGCGTAATTTGCGGGATGACGGGGCTCTGATGCCTCGTTTTTTTCAGGGACTGTTGAATTTGTTTCTCCGCCCTGTTCGGTCCTTCCCTTCGTGGGATTTGCATTTGGTGTTGGATGTCCTGTCTGGTCCTCCCTTTGAGCCCCTTGAGGGTCTTGAGTTGCGTCTCTTGACCTTTAAGACCTGTTTTTTGGTGGCTATCACCTCGGCGCGGCGCTTAGGGGAGTTGGGGGCCTTGTCTTGTAAGTTTCCCTTCTGTAAGGTCTTTTCGGATCGGGTGGTTCTGGTTCCGGTTCCGTCCTTTGTCCCTAAGGTCAGTTCGGCTTTTCACCTCGGGCAGGAGGTGATTTTGCCTGAGTTCTGTCCTGCTCCTTCCTCGGCTGAGGATTGTCGCTTGCATTGTTTGGATGTCCGTCGGGCATTGCTGTGGTACCTGCAGGTTGTCGAATCCTTCCGGGTGGGGGACTCTTTGTTTATTAACTTCGGTCCGGCTCGGAAGGGTGTTAAGCCTTCCACGGCTACTTTGAGTCGTTGGATTCGGTCCGCGGTCTTGATGGCTTACCATCTTAAGGGGTGGCTCCTCCTGTGGGGGTTCAGGGGCGTTCCACTCGCAGTATGGCGGCTACGGTGGCTGGAGTTGCAGGGGGCTTCTGTGGTGGAGATCTGTAGGGCGGCGACCTGGTCTTCTCCCTCTACGTTTGTCCGTCACTATCGTATTGCGAGCCTGGAGCGTTTGGATACTGTTCTGGGCCACAGGGTTTTGTCCTCTATGCGGGACCAGGGATGTTGATCTGATGTGTTTGGGGGCACTGTATTAAATTTTGGTGTTTCTTTCTCACTCAGTTGTCCGTCTCTGTTTTCTTCTGCTTGCTATGTCCTCATTGGTATTGAAGGAAGGCGAGGGAGGGACGGGAGGTAATGCTTCCATTTCTAACGATAATGGCATTACTCCTAGTCCTACTCCTCGCCTTCCTTCGAGACCCTCCCTCCCTCCCGGTGCGGTTCAACTGAGTGCTAGCTCGGCTTGTTTACGTACGGGTGGAGGTGGGGGCGGGCAGAGTTTTTATGCTGGGGGTGGGTCTGGGTGGGAGGCGGGGCCTCATTGGTATTGAAGGAAGGCGAGGGAGTAGGACTAGGAGTAATGCCATTATCGTTAGAAATGGAAGCATTTACCTCACAGTAGCTCTCGAACTACACATCTTTAATGAAGAATTTTCTATTGTCCAAGCACAATATGAATAAATAAAAAAACAACTTAACGTCATAGTAACATTGAGTAAATTCTGTTTTTTGCAGCTCTCCCTGTAAAAAAACAAAGCCAATTCTCATATGTAGGCAATAAAGGTTTACACGGCCCAGCTGCACATACCTGAAGCTTTGGCACAGATCTTTATTGATCCCACGGTCCCGGAGGCACATTTGACCAATGATGTGCTGCAGTACTTCAGTTCCACGTTCTGAATTGAACCTTCAAGAGTTGGCAAGGGATTCTTAGATTTCACACCTAATAAAAAAGAAAACTGCAAATGTACTAGCCAGTTGAATTAAAATTATTTTAAAGAGTCGTTCACTAAGGCTTATAAAAGTTATTATACTTAATGATGCACATCAGCTAAATCGTTTTGCTGTTTTTTACGTATTGAATTCCTGAAAACAAATTACTCCTCCTCTGTTTCTGTCCTTTTTACACGCCCAGACGGGGAAGATAATACCATTGTTAAATGCACTGTTTTCGAATTCTAGCTTTTTGTTAGAAAAATAACGTCCTGATGCATTTGGCTGATACTGCTTCTGTTTTCCACAGCACCAACTAAACAACAGAAGTTTCTCTCAGAAGCTGAACTTGAGTTACAAAAATCAAGAAGGGTGAAAAAAGAGCACGCACTGGCCCATAACACACAGGAAGACATTAATACAGTGAGCACACACCAGAAGCACAAGTTACTAACTTGTGTAACGATATATCTGTAAGAGACAGTAGTTAGTGATAGATTCCTTACCTTAGAATATCCCCAGGCGTCAGGCTGGATCCGGAAAGTTTTGCGTAGCAGTACCCTTGCGCGTCGGTAGGCGGCGTCGTGCGGCTCCGCGTCCGTCGTCGGCGTCGTGATCGCCGGGATGACGTCGCGGGCAGTACTTAGACGCCGCCCTGCGCGCTGACGTCAGTTCTGTACACGACTTTCCGCGCCAGGAACGCAGAGCCATGCAAGAAGCTGACACAGGTGTCTGAAAAATACTAGGGCCCTGAAAGGGATGTCCTTAACCCTAGAAATCAGTTCGCAGAACGGGGAGGATGGGTGGGCGGTAGGAATCTATCACTAACTACTGTCTCTTACAGATATATCGTTACACAAGTTAGTAACTTGTGCATCTGAAAGAGACACGTTAGTGATAGATTCCTTACCTTAGAATAGATACCCCAGCAATACCAACCCCGGTGGTGGGTCTGCGAACAAAGATCAGACAAGGAAGTCCTGGAGGACAGAACGGCCAAAGAAGCCGTCCCTCCGGACCTGACTGTCAAGGCAGTAATGCTTAGTAAACGTGTGCAGCGAGGCCCACGTAGCTGCCTGACAGATAACCGGCAGCGGAACACCGCGGCCCAAGGCCGTGGTAGCAGCCGTTGCCCTGGTGGAATGGGCACGCAGCCCAACAGGAGGCTCCTTCTTAGCCAAAGAATAGCAGGTCTTGATGCACAAGGTAACCCAGCGGGAGATGGTCCTCTTGTGCACCGCCCGACCTTTTTGGCGCCCACGTAGCCAACAAAGAGCTGGTCATCCACCCGGAAGTGTTTTGTGCGGTCGATATAGAAGGAGAGCGCACGTTTTGGGTCCAGACGGTGGAGCCTCTCTTCCTCTCTGGAAGGATGCGGAGGCGGAAAGAAGGTGGGCAAAGTGATGGTCTGCCCAATGTGGAAAGCAGTAACCACCTTTGGCAAGAAGGACGGACGCGTCCGAAGAACAACCTTGTCTGGATGAACAGACAGAAAGGGAGGTTTGCAAGAAAGAGCCTGGAGCTCACTCACCCGCCGAGCGGAGGTGATGGCCACCAGAAAGGCTGCCTTTAGAGTCAGAAGACGAAGAGGACAGTTATGCAGAGGCTCAAAGGGAGCGCACATTAAAAGGTAAGAACCAAGTTCAAGTCCCACTGAGGCATTACAAACGGAACAGGAGGGAAGAGGTGAGTAATGCCTTTTAAGAACCTGTTAACAACAGGGGACTTGAAAAGGGAGGGCTGATCAGGGAGCCTGAGGAAGGCCGAGATAGCACAAAGATAACCCTTGATGGTACCCAGGGCAGAACCCTGTTGGGCCAGAGAGAGAAGGAACAGAAGGACCTCAGAAAGAGGGGCAGAAAGGGGATCCACAGCCTTTGCTGTGCACCATGCCACAAATTTGTTCCACCTGCAGGCGTATACCACCTTAGTGGAGGGACGCCTGGCTGCCAGAATCACATCACAAACTTCGGGAGGCAAGTCGAAAGGAATCAACTGCCGCCGCTCAATCTCCACGCAAGCAGGTGTAGACTGGACAGGTTCGGGTGGAGGACCGTCCCCTGCTGCTGCGACAGAAGATCCTCCCGAAGAGGCAGACGGATCGGGGGATCTATGCTCATATTGAGTAGCTCGGGATACCAAACTCTTCGAGCCCAGTCCGGAGCCACAAGAATGACTTGGGCCCGGTCGTGCCGAATCTTCTTCAACACTCTGGGTAGAAGTGGTATAGGCGGAAAGGCGTACAACAGACCGCAACTCCACTCGCGACGAAAGCGTCGCCGAGCGAGTGCCGCCTTGGAAATTCCAACGCGCAGAACTGATGACATTGCGCGTTCTCTTCGGTGGCGAATAGATCTAACCAAGGCTCTCCCCACTGTAGAAAGAGTCCTTGCGCCACTTCCGAGTGAAGACGCCATTCGTGATCCATCATGCACCTGCGGCTGAGTTCGTCCGCCCTGGCGTTCAGAGAACCTGCCAGGTGTTGAACCATCAGGAACATGCCCTGATGTTCCAGCCATGTCCAGAGGCGCAGAGCCTCCTGACAAAGGGTCCAAGACCCCACCCCGCCCTGTTTGTTGCAGTACCACATGGCGGTGGTGTTGTCTGTGAACACCTGCACTACCTTCCCTTTGACAGAGGGAAGGAATGCCTTGAGTGCAAGCCGGATCGCCCGGAGCTCCAGAAGGTTGATATGGAGCCGGGACTCCGCCGGAGACCAGAGGCCTCTGATCTCCGCCTCTCCCAAGTGACCGCCCCATCCCAGAAGGGACGCGTCCGTCACAACTGTATGCTCTGGCTGGGGAAGGGAGAGGGATCTGCCCATGACCCATTGCCGGTTCGAGAGCCACCACTGCAACTGTTTTGCAGTCCCCTCCGAGATCTGGACGTGATCGGACAGGTTGCCCTGGTGCTGCGCCCACTGGAACTTCAGGTCCCACTGCAGAGCCCGCATATGCCATCTGGCATGATTGACCAGCAGGATGCAGGAGGCCATGAGGCCCAGCAGCCTCAGGGTCATCCTTACCGAAACCCAGGATAAAGGCCGAAAGATCGGAATCATAGCCTGAATATCCCGGACTCGCCGTTCGGGAGGATAGGCCCGAAACTGCGTCGTGTCCAGAACTGCTCCGATGAAAAGGAGCTGTGGAGAAGGAATGAGATGCGACTTCGGCACATTGATGGAGAACCCCAGCGAGTGCAGGAGTTCGGCCGTAGTCTGGAGGTGGGAGACGACTGCCTGGGACGAGCCCGCCTTCAGCAGCCAGTCGTCGAGGTAGGGGAAGACTGAAACCCCTGCCCGGCGCAGATGAGCCGCGACCACCGCCATCACTTTCGTGAACACCCGAGGGGCACTTGTAAGGCCAAAGGGGAGCACGGTGAACTGAAAATGCTCGTGGCCTACCGTGAACCGAAGGTAACGCCGGTGGGCCGGCAGGACGGGGATGTGGAAATATGCGTCCTGCAAGTCCAACGCTACCAACCAGTCTCCAGGGTCGAGGGCAGTCAAGACCTGAGCTAGGGTGAGCATCTTGAACTTCTCCTTCCGGAGGAAGCGATTGACGTTCCGGAGGTCCAAGATAGGACGCATGTCCTCCTTGTCCTTTTTGGGCACCAGAAAGTAGTGGGAGTAGCAACCACGCCCTACTTCTGGGGTCGGAACATGCTCGATGGCCCTCTTGGTCAAGAGGGCCGTGACTTCCTTCTGTAGAAGCACCAAGTGATCCCCTGACATGCGGTGGAGTTGAGGTGGCATGGCTGGGGGGTGGTCTCGAAGGGGAGGGAGTAGCCCCTTCGGACAATGTCCAAGACCCACCTGTCCGAGGTGATGGTGCGCCAGTGGGGAAGGTGATGGCGGACCCTGCCCCCTACTGGCGTGCCGTGCACCTGAAAGGAGGGACTAGGAGGGCTTGGAGGCCGCGGACGGGTTGGAGGTGGTGGCCTGACCCGCACGCTGGTTGCCCGATCCGCCACGGCGGAATCCACGTCCTCGGCCACGCGAAGACGCCTGCTGCGCGGGCCGGTGGCTGGGCTGCTGACGTGAAGGGGCGCCCCTACCGTGGCCACGATAGGGGCGAAAAGCAGAAGGCAGCGGAGGGCGTGTAGCAGAAAGGCCCAGGGACTTGGCAGTAGCCCGTGAGTCCTTAAAGCGCTCCAACGCATGGTCTGCTTTGGACCCAAAAAGACCGACTCCATCAAAGGGCATGTCCATGAGAGTATTCTGGACATCCCCTGAAAACCAGTGGTTCTCAGCCAGGCGTGGCGGCGGAGCGCCACCGTCGTTGCAATCGACCTGCCCAGCGAGTCGGCGGTGTCAAGGCCACAACGGATAGTGTATTTGGCCGCATCCCTTCCTTCCGCAATGGCGCGGGAAAGCAGTGCCTGGACCTCCTCAGGGCACTGGGGCAAAACATCCGCCACCGAATCCCACAGAGAGTGGGTATAGCGGCCCAAAAGACAAGCGGTGTTAACGGACCGCAAGCCAGCACTGGAGGAAGAAAAACCTTTCTTCCCAAACTGATCCAGGCGTTTGGATTCCCTATCCGGAGGAGCGGTAGGGAAGGCGGTTTGGGAAGCGGAGGCTTGGACAACCAAGCTCTCAGGAGTGGGGTGGACAGAAAGAAACAGGGGGTCGCCCGGAGCGGGGCGATGGCGTCGTGACACGTTCCGATCCACAGGAGCCCCTGTGTTGGGCTTGGACCAGGCGCCCAAAAGAACGTCTGTGAGGGCGTCGTTAAACGGCAGCACAGTCTCCGCAGAGGAGGCTGCCGGCTGAAGCACCTCTGTCAAGATGTTAGGCTTGACCGTCAAAGTAGGGAGCTGGAGACGTAAGGCCCCAGCAGCCCTACGCAACACCGTACCAAAATTGGCCCCCTCCTCCGTAGCCACGGGAGGAGACAGCATGCCAGTGTCAGGAGAAGTATCCAGACCACTGGCCTCCCCTAGACTCTCTGTCCAGTCCTCATCATACTGACAGTTGCGAGTCAGAGGGTCATCAGACCCTCCCAGTCCTCCTGGTCCTCCTCTGGTTCAAAATAAGGAGGAGGAGGGACATTTGGGACCCAAGGGCCCCTCGGCGCCGGAGCCGGCGTCGAGCGACGTCGCTCCGGGTCCATGTCCGGAGCCGGAAGGAACTGGGGACGACGCCGCCCGGAGCCCAGGGCGGCGTCGAGAACGGCACCGGAGACATCGGGCGCCGGCGGAGGTGTCGTGAGGTCGACCGGCGTCGATGGGGGTTGTGGAGCCGGGATCGAGGCCGGGGCCGAAGCCGGAGCCGGGATCGAGGCTGGAGTCCCGGGCGACGCCGGGGCCGGAGCCGCCGGCGACGCCGGAGCAACCCCATCAGAGCCCGCGGGGCCCGAAGGCGCACCGGAGGGGCCTGAAGGCCCGAAGAGGCGGGCCATGGCCGACAGGAACTCCTGTACCTTGGCCGGACCCGCCCCCGAACCCGGGAAGGGCGGGTAGGACGGGGCGACTCCACAGGCAAGTCCGGGGCCGCGGGGGCGGGGACGGTGCCGGGAGGGGCCTCAGCCGAGTCGCGAGACCGGCGAGGCGAAGTCCGAGAGCGACGATGCTTCTTGGACTTCTTGTGCTTAGACTTACCGGACGAAGAAGACTTCGACGCCGACGACCGGTGTGCACTCCGCGAGCGACCCCTGGACCTCTCACGCGACCGGGGCCTCCGTGGAGCCGAATGCCGGGCCTCGAGGAGCTTTCGAGACCGCTCTCGCAAAGCTTTCGGGTTGAGGGCCTGGCATTCGGGACAAGACTCGGTGTCGTGGCCTCGGCCGAGGCAGAAGAGACACTCCCAATGCGGGTCGGTGACGGACATCATCCGCGCACAGGCGCCGCATCGCTTGAAGCCGGGCATCCCTACGACACCTTAAAGATGGAAAAACAGTGAAAAAATCACCAAAAAGTATGGTCAAAAATTGACCAGGGCACTGCTCTTCCCGGATCTGCGCTTGCTGGCGCGGAAAAAGAAGAACTGACGTCAGCGCGCAGGGGCGGCGTCTAAGTACTGCCCGCGACGTCATCCCGGCGATCACGACGCCGACGACGGACGCGGAGCCGCACGACGCCGCCTACCGACGCGCAAGGGTACTGCTACGCAAAACTTTCCGGATCCAGCCTGACGCCTGGGGATATTCTAAGGTAAGGAATCTATCACTAACGTGTCTCTTTCAGATCAAGCACGCAGGTAACGCACACCCACCAACATACATGCATGCACCCATGCCAGTAGACATGCAAGCTGTCTGAAAATGTTCTAATTTCATGTAGGCAGTGATTGTAACCCGAAGTGGGGGTTTTATTCACGGATGCCGGTGTAGTCGCTGCACCAGGAATCTATGCTATATCTCACTGATGGCATCCAAGGCTTCAGAAATGCGTCACGTTTGCTTCTGCTCTGTGAAGAAAGGATGTGGCCTAGCAGCTCGCGTGAACTGCTCCTTTTTGAGTGGGGCAGACTGAATGGCATGTTGTGAGGGCTTATTTTCTTGGTGCTTAGGCAGCATCCATGGTGCATGCGGCAATTCACTACCACGGTCCTAGTGCCTGAGGTACTGAATAGCCAATTCACTTCATTTATGCACTTGACTCTCCCAGGGTAATGAGTCAAAGAGTGAAGGCTTACTCCAGAAGGTGCTAGAAGGTTTGTAACTCACAGTATGACTTGATAATCACTAACAAAAAACTCAAAGGAGTTATTACATTTGCAAATAGGACTTTATTTAGGTATACAACATATAAAGCAATGAAAAATAGCAACACCAAGGCCTTGGAACATTCTCGGAGGAAAGATAGGACACCAAGCCGCTTCATAGAGCTGTTAGAAGCTACCATTCACTGTAACACTGTGGCCTATGAACAATGTTACCCGATGAGGAATTGATCGCAAGTTCTCAGCTATCTTTGGAAACCCCTGCATCTCAAGTATTTTACTACTAAAGAGTTTACAAACCTTGATCAATAGAGTACATGTGTAAGGCAGAATTCTAAAATGTATCAAGCCTGCTCCAATAACTTTGTCATTGTCATAGTTTCTAAGCAGCACACTTGGTGCAACGGAAGACAACTAAGTTAATCTGAAACGTGATCCTGCGAATATGCCAACAGTATCCCATGCGTCTCAGGGCCAGATGAACTACCGGGGCATTTAGCCACTCACAAATTGCGCTCAATTGCGAGTCGCAATTTGCGAGTCGCTAAATGCCATGTACAACAGTGTCAGAGACACTGTTTGTGATTCCCAATGGGGTCGCAAATTGCATGCCTCATCAATATTCATGAGGCACTCGCAATTTGCGACCCCATTAGGAATGGCTGACCCTCCCAGGTATGGTGGCCTGCTGGGCTCAGCAGACCTCCATGTCTGGGACTGCTTTTCAATAAAGCAGGTTTTTTTTTTTTAAATGCAGCCCATTTTCCTTAAAGGAAAACGGGATGCATTTAAAAAAAAAAAAAAAATTAATGTTTTCGTTTAATTTTTTAAGGGCAGGTAGTGGTCCCTGGGACCACTGCCTGCCCCTGAAAAATATTTTCTCCTGCATTTGCAAATGGGAAAGGGTCCACTGCGGACCCCTTCCCATTTGCGAGGGCATTATCACCCTCTTGAAGAGGGCGGTACATTGCGAGTGTTTTGCGACCGCAATTGGGGTCACAAAACATTCGTACATAGGGTAGCGAGTCGCAATTAGGAAGGGACACCCTTGGAACGCCCCTTCCTAATTGTGAGTCGCAAAATTCTATTTAGCAAGTCGCAAATAAATTGCAACTCGCTAAATAGGGTTTGTACATGGCCCTATTATTTTTTGCATGCGCAAACGGGTCGCTAACCCGTTTGCGAATGCAAAAATGGGTCGTACATCTGGCCCTCAGTACCCAAAAGCCATCACCCAAGTAAACGCGGCCTACCAATAACAATAAAATGATGATTCAAAGTGCCAATGGACTCGTCTTTAATGGGCTGATGTCTGATTAACAGGGCCATTTGACTTAGGTGATTAGCATTCTTGCTTGTACAGCTTTATTTTATAACAGGGAGGCTAACTGGTCATGGGGTAAATCCTCCGGTAACTCGGTACCAAACTTCACCAACCTCGATCTTGAAAACAATCGTCCTCAATCTGGATTTTGAGTGGGCAGGGGCACAGACAGGTCGTGGGCACTCGCTGTAGCCACTGGATCTCCAGTAGTCACCTGCAAAGTAGGGCGAGGGCCATCAGCGCAATGATACAACAAAAACTCTGGAACCATACGAGCTATAAAGATAGTTTAACTTGTTCCATAAGCAATATAAGCATACCCATTTAGAAAAGTCCTATCCTAATATTGAGAGAGCAGTGAAATAATTGTGACACTCTGGTAAAGGGGTGATAAGCGCCCACAGTCAGAGGGTAAAGGCCAGTGCATACTCGCTGCATGATGCTGTCCTCCGATGATTTATGCTCTTCCTGGCCTCCTGGATGCGGCAAATGTCTTTGGTTTGTCCAACAGCTAGTTGAAAGATCTCTTGACTTAAGGACATGCTTAGTATCTTGAGCCATTTTCCAAATCGTTTCAGACAGCTGCACCTTGCTCTTGCTCTTCTTGTGCTGTACAGCTGCAAGTTCAGACAATTTCAGTGGTAATCATATCGGGTGCTATATTAAAAATCATAACCCAAACCAAATAAAGCAAAGGGCCTCTTTGCAGGATTTTTTCCATGGCTTTTCCCTAAGGGGAACGGTCCTAAGTCCAGCTGCAAAAGGAAGAGGGGACTAGCTACTCCACCGTGAAAAAAATAATCCTAGCTATAGAAACGTCAACCAAAAGAAAACCCTACTTTGGGGAGAGAGGAATCTCCTTGAAGCCTTGTGGTGAAAGCCAAAGATCAGGGTAAGCCACAAAACCGATCCACCTGCTTTTGACCAAGACCATCACCATCCGTACATTGAACATGAGGATCATGCACGAGACAGGGAAGACAGCCCAAGTGGCAGCGGAGATGAAAAATTACAACCTTGCTCTACTTAGCATCAGCGAGTCCATATGGACATAGTCCAGAGAGAAAAGACTTACTCCAGGAGGAATGCTGATGTATTCTGGACATGAGGAAGAGAACACCCCACACATTCAGGGAGTAGCACTCATGCTACTGCCAGCAGCCAACAGAGCTCCGATTGGATGGGAAGCCCAGAATCCGAGAATCATCACAGCGACCTTCTGCACAAAGGAAAAGAGGATTAACAAGAAGTTATCCAGTGCTATGCACCTACAAATGACAGCGCAGAAGAGGAAAAAGAACGTTTTTACAACAGATTCCAGCCCATCATCATGAAATGTCCTGAAAAGGACATCACGAACTGATGGGGGATCTCAATGCCAAGATTGGAGGCGATAACACTGGGTACAACGAAGTCATAGGTAACCATGACCATGGTGACATGAACGAGAATGGCGAAAGGCTTGCAGATCTCTGCACCTTGAACAGTCTGGTGATAGGTGGCAATGTATTCCCACACAAAAGAATACACAAGGCAACGTGGGTGTGACCAGAAAATTCAGCAGAGAATCAGATCGACCATGTCTGCATTGCCAAGAAATTCCCGAGGTCCCTGCAGGATGTGAGAATTATGAGAGGAGCCAACGTGGTGTCAAACCATCACCTTGTCGTGAACAGGCTGAAGCTAAAGCTGAAGAAAGCATGGATGGAACCAAGAAACCGACACCAGCGATGTAACAGCACCATCCTCAAAGATGTACAGAAAAGGAGATAATACTCAGTCACCCTCGGAAACAAGTTTCAAGTCCGGCAAGAACTAAAGAACAACAGAGACCCAGTAGAAAGTCAGTGGGAGAAGATCAAAGAAAAAGTGACATCAACCTGCCAGGAGGTACTGGGTCCCGAGAAACACCAGCATAAAGAATGAATCTCCACAAAATCCAAAAGAGAAAGGAAAAAAAAGCTGCATTCAACACAAGCTGAACAAGAGCGGAAGAAATAAAAGGTCAGGGCGAGTACACCAAAACCAACAAGGGAGCAAAGAGAAGCTTAAGAGCAGACAAGTGAAGATTTATCGATGGCCTTGCCACAGAAGCCCAGGAAGCAGAAAGCCATGAAAACTTGAAATAACGCTACGAAATAACAAAGAAACTCCAGCAGATACAGCAAGCTAGAAAGACCTGTTGAAGACACAGCTGGGAACATAATCATGGGTAATGTAGGCCGACAACGAAGATGGGTGAAGCACTTTGAAGAACCTCTAAACCAGACCGTGTCGCAGTCTACACCAGACATACAGCCAGCCGACAAGGACTTGTCAATCGACTGCAGCAGACCAACTAAAGAAGAAATACTGCAAGCCATCAAACATCTGAGAAATGGGAAGGCAGCAGAACTTGACAACATTACTGCAGAGGCACTGAAGGCAGACAATGAAACATCAGTAGACATGCTCTACCCCATATTTGAAAGGATCTGGGAGAGGAAATGGTTCTATCAGACTGGAAGGAGGGATATCTCATCAAGATCACCAAGAAAGATGACCCGAGTAACTGCACAAACTACAAGGGGATAACTCGTCTATCAACCCCAGGCAAAGTGTTCAACAGAGTCATCCTGAACAGAATGTAGGAACAAGTCTATGCTCAGTTGTGAGACCAGCAAGCTGGCTTCCGCAAAGATAGATTCCGCACAGACCAGAATGAAACACTGGGCATCATCACTGAGCAGTTGATGGAATAGAACACCCCCATCTCTGTCAACTTTATCGACTATGAGAAGGCATTCAACAGCATAGACACATAGACCCTTTGGAAACTCCTCCACCACTACGGTGTGCCAAATAAACTTATAAGAATCATCAGGAACTCTTACAAGGGAATGACCTGCCAGATAGTCCATGGAGGACAACTCACGGAAGCCTTCCAAGTGAGGACTGGGGTCCGCAAGGGCTGTTTGTTCTCGCCTTTTCTTTTCCTGCTGTCCATACACTAGATCATGAAGATATCCACAGCAAAGAGAAGAAACGGGATCCAGTGGACACCTTGGACACAACTACACAACTTGGATTTTGCAGACGGCCTGGCCCTACTCTCCCATACCCATCAGCAGATGCAAGAGAAGACCAACAATTTGGCAGCCACATCAGCACAACTTGGCCTCAACATCACAGGGGAAAAACCAAGATACTGAAGGCTAACACAGGCAGCACAGTTGCAGTCCCTCTTTCAGGTGATGCGCTGGAAGAGGTTGAAGCCTTCACCTACTGGGCAGTGTCATAGGCAAGCAGAGTGACACAGGTGCCGACGTCATGGCAAGAATCGGCAAAGCAAGGGTTGCCGTCATTCAGATTAAGAAAATCTGTAGCTCCAAGGACCTAATGCGGTAAACCAAGATCAGGCTTTTTAACACCAACGTAAAATTGGTCCTCCTGTATGGAGCATAAACCTGGAGGACAACAGTGAACAATGAAGTACAGAACGTCATCAACACCTTTCTGAGAAAAATCCCCCAAAATCAGCACGCCAAACACCATCAGCAACAACGACCTCTGGCAGCAGACTACCCAACTCCCTGCCCATGAACAAATCATGAAAAGACGTTGGATAGGTCACACCCTCCGGAAGCCCATGTCAAACGCCACCAGGCAAGCCCTGACCTGGAAATCTGAATGGAAAAGAGGAAGGCCAAGAAACACCTGGTACAGAGGCATCAAGGCTGACTACAAGGAAATGGGCTACACCTGGAGTGTCCTAGTTGATGATCAATACTCTAGGAGGGGTAGTAGGCTTAAGTAGTAATGGTTTCCCAAAAGGGATGGTTGGACACAAATTGTTTAGGGGAATGCTGGATTAATGGATGGATGGATGAATTCATGGGTATCGGTGAATGAATGCCCGAGTAAACAAGTGCAGTCTGGACACTTTCTGTTAGTTATTTACCATATTTTTCCTTTCCTACCGCTTTCCTATCATTTCCCTTCCAATCATATGCTTTGTTTATGCACCTGGTAACCCACCCCACTCGCAGGGAAGGTAAGTCACATACACAACTGCCCAGCCTCAAATTATGTCTGCAACATTAAGTACTGCTGATCACATGTCTGAAAGACTGCTCACATACCAATGTTCTGGGTGGATTGGGAGTATGTTCACTAGTACCAGAATGTAAAATATTTTTCCTTCTCCCTCAATGAAAAGCTCATAAATTTACATCAAAAACCACTGCGCTCAACTCATTTCCATCCCTTGCATCAAACATAGGTTGGGCCATCTTTTCTGAAGATATCCAGGACTTTAACCGAACGCAATGGTTCTCTAACTGGCAACTAGAAAATATTGGTACTGGAACAACAGATCCATTTTCACTCAACTGGGACTGCTAGAAATGCATTCCTAATATTTTTAATGGTTTATAAGTTTCAACTCTCAACTGCTCTTCCTCGTATATTAGGGTCTTCACGAGGTCACATCTTTTGCTCTGCTCCTCCAGTCTCTCTTTTCTGGTACCTTTCGTTTTAGGCACAGATAACTTCCTTTGTCTTCTTCTCTGACTCATAATACACAATACCTATAACTATATCTCTATTCAGTCCTCTCATGACAGCCTACATTCTCCTGAAAATCCTTTATTAATTCTAGCAATTTCTCTCTGTCCTATACTATCTTCCGTACTTTCAATGTTAACCTTCTAGTTTACTTTCCTTATCAATCACTTGCCCAAAAAACATACTCCTTTGTATGTCACACCTCCACACTAAATCACCCTAGTTTACTTCAACTCTTTGATCAATTTAAAACTCTGTAGTCAAAGCTGAAATGTGCTGGAAAGTAGCACAATCGCCTTCTGATCTTGGTAGTAAATCTTCTCTCCAATTCTAAGAATAATCTCTACAATTTAATATGCAATCAAATGCCACTATCACACCCCTATTACCTCCTTCATCCAGTAGTCTTACCCCTTGTTCTTGCTTGTTTCGGACCGTATCAAACACAGGTAATAGGTTAGGAAAATGAAGTACGAATCGTATTTTTATTTCCCTCAAGTTTGTATTTTTACTGAATCCAGTGACGGGTTACATCAGCATAGCAACAGAAAAGCTATCATTGTATAAGGATAAGAATGAGCCTGTGGCAGCACCTGATGACACAAAGTAGCAGGCTGATGAAGGCAGTGTCATTGCTTTTTACACTGTTGACGTAAGCTGATCCTCAAAACATTCCATTTAGATGGCATTAGAGGAATGATATTTATCACATGCATTATGAGGGACGGTCAACGGGTGGTGCTACATAAGAAGGGTCTAGAGTTGCTCAGTGTCTCAAGATTTGACTCCTTCATTGAACTTTTTTGCCAATTTTTTTTACTGTGTTAGGAGACCTCGTGAATCCTGTTGATACAGTGAAGTACCATCAGCTAATTGGTACTCTGACGTGCTTTGGGCTGCAAAACACTATTGCAAATCTCCCAAGCACAGGTGGAGATGTTTTTATTCAGATACTGACAAACTGGTATATAAAGCTGCCATTAGAAACTACAAGTGCCTCATCAGATCAGTGCGTCACACTTACTTCTCCAATACTTCTCGCAAAATCTTTTCAATTGTCAAGAGTGTCTGTACAACCAAAAGCCAATAACAACGCCATACAACCTTCTCAGGAATTATGTTACCCCCTTTTGTCTTACATTTTAGATAAAGTCATGACAATTCAAACACATTTTGACACTCAACTCTTGCCATCTACACTACATTTTCTTGATTCTGCCTCAACTGCTCCTAATGGTGCCTTGATCCTACTCGACCTCCCAGCGGTATTTGACACAGTGTTGCATTCTGTATTTTTGGCTCACTTATTTAATGCTAGCCTTTGCAAGCAAGCCCTAAAATGGATATGTTCTTTTCTTTCTTCCAGATACCAAGCAGTGTATCTTCCTCCTCTCCATTCCTCCACTGTCGTCATCTCTTGTGGTCTCTCTCAAGGCTCTTCCTTAAGCCAAACACTCTTCAGTATCTACATTTCTCTCCTACCTGATCTGGTCAGATTCTTTGAGTTCAAGATTGTCCTCTTTGCAGAAGATACGCAAATCATTATTTCCATCTCCCACAATTATTCCTACACTCAAGCCAAGTTCAGTTCTTGTTTGCTGTATATTGCCTCATGGATGAAATGTACCTGTCTGAAACTACACAGAGACAAACAGAAGTATTTTTGTTTTATAGGCTAGCCTTTACGTGGTCATCTTTGAAGAGGCCAGCAGATTTGGACAAACACCCGTTCCAGCCAACTCAGCAAGGAACCTAGGAGTTCTTATGGGCTGAAACCTATCTGTGGCGATTCAAATCAATCATGTAATTGCAACATGTTTCCCCACCATTAGAACGCTCCACATTTTTTTCCTTTCTTCCCATGACCACCTGCAAAACCACTGTGTAAACATTAATCAGTGCCCCCGGACTACGTCAATCCCTTTTACCTTGGAATATCTGCTCACCTGTTGTGTCATTTGCAGGTTTCAAAAACACAGCGGCATGCCTAATCCTCACCCTTCTTTCTCATGCACACATCTCACAGCATCTCAGGAACCAGCAATGGTTCCCAGTGCTTTGTTCATGAAATTCTAAAACTGCGGATCCTGCCTACTTGAACAATAAACTGAATCCCCACAACCCTCCACAAATCTTCTGTTCTGCTAGCTTGCATCTGGCCACTATACCCCATATCTCTCACATTGCAAGCGCAGTAGACAGTCCTTTTCTTACCTGGTGCAATAAATTGGAATAGTTGTTCTCTCTTTATTCATCAATAGTCAAACTTCACCCAGTAGAAAAGAAAAACTTAAAACATGGCTTTTTTAGCAGGTCTGAGCTCGTTCTTATCTACAGCAGTCCTGGTTCTCATGTACCAGGAGGCCCCTTTTAAGGTCAACACTTGGCTACAGAACCTGAATAATAATAAAAATAATAATAATAATAAAAACAATACTGTTTTTATGTTTGGCCTAGAGGCAGCTTTGGTGCCTCACCAGCCTTATGTTTCCAAAAAATAACAAATATCCACATGCTCATACAGAGGTTTTTAGTCAGTCCACTTCATCTATTGACCTGTTCAAGAGTCATTCACATTTTCTTCCACTCAGTGCAGGAACTTCTAGTCTTGGCATAACTATACAAATATAACTATGACTGCTGAATTTCTATGATTTTTTGTGTGTAAAATCTGAACCTAACTGTAATGTCCCTGTAACCTTTGTTTTTTTAGTGAATTTCAAAGGTTTCCTTAAATTCTATTTACTAACTATAATGTCACGGTAAGCTTTGGTTTTTTGAGTGAATTTCTATGGATTTTTAATGCTATTTCCTAACGTTCCTGTAATCTTTGTTTTTTTCAGTGAATTTCTATATTTTTTTTAACATTGAGTAATATTTAATTACCATACCTTAATCCAACCACTGACTATGGCCAGGCCCTGCGGACAACCCCCGCATGCAGCCAAACCAAATCTGCGCACGGCCTTTGGTCGTGCACAGCATTGGGCTGGCCACAAATCCCACATATTTAATTACCATACGTTAATCCACCCGCCGCCACGCATGGCCGAAGTGGCCAGACCCAGTGGCCAATCCCTCGCTGCGCACCGCTTTTGGCCGTGCACAGTGGAGGATTGGCCACAAGGTCCGCATATTTAATTACCATATGTTAATCTAACGGCTGCCACGCACAGCCGTATCGGCCAGGCCCTGCGGCCAACCCCCCCACATGCAACCAACCACATGATGCGCGTGAACTTTGGCCATGTGCGGCAGGAGTATGGTTGCAGGGCCAAGCCTGTGGCCATTCCCTGCGGCCAACCCAATCCCACGCACAGCCTTTGGCTAACCACCCCCGCATGCAGCCTATGTGGGTGTGTAAGTGCCTGTGTGGGTCTATGAGTGGTTCTTTGGGTGTATGCGTGGATGTATTAGTGACCGTGTGAGTAGATGTGAGAGTGGGTGCATGTATGTGTGGGGGTGAGTGTGTGATGGGTGGGTGTATGAGTGGTGTGTGAGTGGCTGTATGAGTGGGTGTGTCAGTGGTTTTGCTGTATAGGTGTGTGAGTGGTTCTGTGGGTTTGTGAGTGGGTGTGTACATGGGTGTGTGAGTGCCTGTGTGGGTTCGTGAGTGGTACTCTGGGTGGTTGTATAAGTGACTGTATGCGTGTGTGAGACGGTGTTTGAGTGACTATGGGTGTGTGAGTGAGTGTATGGATGTGTGAGTGGGTGTGTCAGTGGTTGTGAGAGGGTCTGAGTGGGTGTATTTTTATTTTTTTTAAATGGGATCTTGGCTGTTGGCGCGTGGATCCGCGGATCGATATACATAAATCTTTTGCCTTCAATAACTCCAAAACTACTGAACATATTTGCACCAAATTACAAAAAGCACTCTTTCTGGACCAAGAACTAGCTTTCTGCCAAATTGTGTGTAATTCTTCAGAGGTTCAGGCTGAAGTCGTGTGTAAAATCTCTATGGGAAATTTTATTGGACCCCTCTCCCCCTTTTTTTCGGCCCCTGCTTGATGGATCACCCCCAAACCTGGACAGCAGCTGAAGTGAGCGGCAAACTAGTTTTGAAAACTGCGTGAAGATTTGGCAAACAGCACCAAAATTATTGGAAGAACAAAAAATGCTTTTCCTATGGAAACTAGGTCCTAACTAGAGTTACCTACTGGCAACTGTCAGTAGGATATATATTCTTTTTTGAGGGTGTGTCAGCTGTAATTTGCAGCAAGGTTGTTCCGCATTGCGAAAAACGCAGTCACAATAATAAGATTTTCTTTTTTTTTTTTTATTTACCCCTTCCAGTGGGGCCCACCATCTTCGACCAGTAAATAAACAAAAGAGTAAAAAAAATGGCACCTGCATCATTGATTAGGCATGCACTGAATTTTTTGATAACACCAATTCCTGCTCTGGAACGTCTTTTTCTCACCTACAAGAGTAGATTTACTCACACAGAAAACGCCATGTGAAAGGGGATACGGCTGCGCAAATAGTTTTAAGAATGAGGCCAACAATATTTAGGAAGGCACATTCAGAGCCGCAAACATTTTCTGTCAATTTAAAATGCTCCCACCACTTTACAACTGTCTCCAAGAACTTCACAGAATGATGGGTTAAAAGGTTTGTTGTCTGAGTACCGCCGTTGTTGTGTCAGAGATACTAGAAGCAGGGTGAATAACTTTCCTTGGCTTCAACCTCTGCACGTGAGACGTAGACTCAAGTAGCTAGTGAGAGGTGAGAATAAAACCCAACTGAATGTTACTGCTTGTATTAGCAGCAATAGCCTAACTCACTATGATATTTTACCCATTTATCAAGTAAGTTAATCATACGTTGAAAAGATGATCACAGTAAAGTCGTACTGTATTAAAAAAATACTTTATCTGTTAAGTTACAGACCAACAGCACTCAAAACATCCTAACTGGCAGCGTTGGCATAATAAAGCTTTATAACTAAACAATTTGGAAAAGGATTTAAGCTCTCTAAATGAAATGCTATGTGGTGTTTGCTACAACCAATTCATTTTATCAGCAGTTTTACATTTCTTTAAACCTTATATAAAAAGCACCTGCCTGAAATGAGTAATGGAGTTTTGTATTCACCACAGTTAGGAACAGCGTATGTAACCTATTCCGTTTTCCTCCCTTGACGAATATATTTCGGCTTATACTGCACACCACATTACCAATGTGTATAAAGACACTCTGATCCGCAAATTGGACTTCTGACAGCAGCCTGCATGAGTGTTTTTTTCTAAAGACAGTATTCATTTGATTCACCAAGTTAAATTAAAACCATACCTTGTTAGATGAGCTCACCATACAAATAAGCAAGGGAAAACGCACACGCCCACAAGCATACTCAGAACAAGCTTTATTGTGATTCTGGACGTAGAAGAATGAAGAGTGGCATGTTTTAATGTTCTCAAACAAACAAAAAAACTTCCCAGTCCATCACCACTCTGGATTTATGTGAAGTGTGGTGAGAATAAGCTACCGAGCTAGAACACAGGTAGGATAGCATTCAAAGAAGGAACAGAGGGGGGCGTGGCCTGGACTCGGAGGGGGGCGTGGCCTGGACTCGGATGGAGTAGGATGCACGCTGCTGGTGCTCCGTCTCCCGGGGTCGGCCTAAAGCGCTTTGGGGGCGATCTACAGCACGGGGGACACAGGCGGTGTCCCCCGATATCATTAGCAGTGCTCCGGCGGCGGTCCTGGGCCGGTGGTGGGAGCCCTCTGCCCGAGTGTCGCCCACCGGGGACGGCGTCGGGGAGCTCACGGCCGCCATTTCGAGGACACTGGGCGCTGGAGGGGATACAGGCGGACGGACCCGCGGGCGGCCCCGGCGCCGGGAGAAGTGTGACGCGCTGGGAGCGCTGGCACCACTACAGCGGGGGCTCCGGACAGAGGCGGCAGAGCGGGAGCCTGGAGAGAGGGCAGACGGACGAGGCTGAGGTCCGGCCCGCCATTTTGTGGGAAGAGTGCGGCGGAGCTCCGAACCCGGAGAGATTGAGACGGGCTGCCCCCGAGTTCCAGAATCAGGTACGGCGAGCGCCTGGACTGGGGTGGCCCCGTGTTGGTAGGGGGTGCCCGCTGTGATCCGGGGGCTTGAGGCCTGGTGATAGTCCCCCCCATTGACGAAGATCCAGGGGCCGGGGCGGGCCCTGCACCCGGGTGTGAGCCAGCTGCTATCCCGGTGGAGCCCTGAAAAACCTGGAGGTGGGGACCGAGGAGAGCGGGTTCCGGAGGAGCCCTTGAGCCCCCACGGATCGGTGAGGGGGGGGCGAGGACCCTGATGCAGCGGGCTGGACACGGGAGAGGATCGGAGAGAAATTAGGCCGTGGCCATCCACCTCCAGGGCGACCTGATGGCCCTCCTCGTCCGTGCTTGGGGGCCCCCCGCTTCCCGGCCGGTGTAGCAGCCTCCACTCATTAGCGGCACACTACCTCGGAGAGGCTGGCTGGGAGAGCGCGGTTAGGGGGGCAGTGGCCCTGGTGGTAGCAGTGGCCCATTGAGCAGTGGCCGATCAACTTGGACTGCGCAGGAGCTAAGCACTGGGGGACCGGCAGTGAGACACAACAGTGGACGTCCTCAATGGTGAACGGACCCAGGTGGCCCTGCCCTGATCACCCGCAAACCTTAAGCACTCCGGGGGGCCGGTTCGGGCGCTGGGGGGGAGCCCGGTGCTGGCCGGAGACCGCCCAGGCTGCACCAAGACCTGCACTAGCAACATGACCAAACCTAGAGGGACGAAGCCCGCGGCGCATACCACCACCAAAGACACCTTGGTTAAAGAGCTGTGGAGCAAAGGTGCCTCGTCGTCTCGGCCGGAGTCCCCTACGATGGCATCTAACCTGACAGACCCTGAACAGGGCAGCATCACGCAGGCAGTATTGGCTACCTTCCTACAGGAGATAAAATCTGAGATCTCATCCCTAAAGACGGAGGTTAAGACCTACATGACGGATGTGCGCCGGGACGTCACTGAACTGGGTAACCGCGTTGATGATATCGAGCGCACGGTGGACTCCCGCACGGAAGACCTTGAAGATCTCCGGCGAAGGGTCATGTCGCTTGAAGAACAGAACGTGGCGCTCCAGGCTAAACAGGAGGATTTAGAAAACCGGAGTCGCCGGAACAACCTCCGCATACGAGGGGTGCCGCGGGGGCGGAGGGAGCGGACATACTTACCTACGTTGCAGACCTCCTCCACGCTGTCCGGGGGGATGAGGATATTTCCCCCCCGACGCTAGACCGGGCCCACCGAGTCGCTCCCCCGCGAGGCAACCCCAACCTGGTCCCTGACATCCTGACCAGAGTGCATTTTTATGCGGAGAAGGAGGCGATTCTCGGGGCCTCCAGGGCGGCTGGAAAACTGGACTACGCGGGCCACAGTATCCAGATCTACCAGGATCTTTCGCCTCTCACCCTTCGCCGCCGTCGGGACTTCCGACCAGTGACGCCCAAACTGAAGGCAGCCAACGTCAGGTACCAATGGGGACACCCCTTCGCGATAATCTTTCACTGGGAGGGAAGACGGAGGTATCTACGTTCACTGAGGGAGGCACTCCAACTGCTCCACATCTCGCAGGATTCCCGACCCGCCTCTCCCACCCCTGCAGATTCGGCCTCACAGATATCACTGCGCCCTAAGTGGTCCAGGGTGAAGTGCCAGGGCTCTGGATCCTCGGTGGCCAACTCGAACTCCAGTCAGGCTAAACAAGACATAATCCGCCACTTGAGAGCACTAGAGGAGCCCCAGAAGCCGTCGGAGAGGACCCATACGCCAGGGCACGCAGTGACCTCGGACCCCGGGGCCGGGAAATAACTCTTGACCAGTGGCCAGGTGTCTCATTTTGTCCGGAAGAATGTCTGCATGTATTAGTATCCTTCTGATGGAGAACTGCAGCTGTTGTGTTCCGGAAGCCGCTCAGACACATTGTAGGTCCGGGAGGTGGATGGCCCGCCTATGCCCGAGGCGCAGAACTACCTGCAGGAAAGTACTTGCCGCTATGGCCTCTTGCCTTTTATGGGTGAGTCCACTCTTGCCTCTCCCCATGAAGATTGCCATTGGCGCCTGGGTTGGTCCTCTGTTAACGAGGGTGAACTGGACGATTTCGGACAAGCCTGCACCTGGATTACCGTGGTTCTCCGGGCTCTGCCCCTGCGCCCGGGGCGGCCCACTGGGAGACGCCTTGCTTGGCCTCCTGCGAGTGGGCCTACTGAAGACCCTATGAACTTTCGGGGACGCCCGGACGGGCCTCTCCTGATGACCCAGCTCTTGGACGACAGCTAAGTGCCAAAACGATGTTGCTAAAGTTTATGTTATATGCACTGTTTGTTTTCAGGTGTCCTTGATGACTACGAGGCTGCATACTCGTTGTTTGAGTGTTATTGTTTGTTCTTTCAGCATTTCCCCCCTTGACCCCGCCTTGCCGAAGGGAGACACCACGGGGCGCCCGCTGAATGCCATGGGCCTGCGCTACTTCCCCTCCTATCCCCTTTTGGAACCTGTACAGGTGCCTGGTCTTCTCCTGACCTCTCTCCCGGGCCGCGGAGCCCCGAACACATTGGCATGGGCTGAGTACACACGCCTGATCCGCTCTCCCCCGGCCCCTGGGCCTCTGGACTCTCCTACCGCTATTGAACTTGGGTGGGGAGGCAGTCTTCATATTGGGCCCCGGTGGTGCTGGACCTTGCTCCCCATGCCGATCCTTGCTCTTGCGATTGGCTGGGTCTCTGCGGAGCCCCTGTCGGGGGCTCGGGCCGTGCTCGGCCCAGGATGCCCGCTGCGGTCGCCCTTTCAGGTGCGGGCCCCGGACTGGGTTTCTGGTGGGCTCCCGCGCCCTCTCCATGATGAGGTGAATGGGTCGACCCCCGGGGAGGGCTGCGAACCCTCCTTCTTGAACTCCACGGTCCCCCCTCACCATGTCCTTAGTCCCCAAGAGGAGTGACTTCCTCAGAGCCGCCCTGGTTCTCACCACTGGGCCACTCCAGGACTGGACTGGATTCTTTGGGCCCTGTTGGCCAATTGGTTGCTGGTTATTCCTTACACTTCCTGCCTCCTTTTCTTGCTTTTCTCACTCTTTCTTTTTCTTAACTCTCTGGCCCTGGGGGGGGGGGGGCTCTGTTTGCGGGGAGCTGGTCTGGCCTTCTGGCATGAGTCCCTGGGAATGATGGATACAACGCATGCCCGCGTGGGGGAGGTTGGGGCTGGATACGTCCCGCAACGCCTAGCCACATACCCATCCACAGGGAGCTACAAATCTACAGTATGGAAGGGGAGAGGGGGCGTGACTGTACTCGAGCGTGCTCCATCCTACCTGATCAATGACACATCTTAAATGTTTGTCCCTTAATGTTCGGGGCTTAAAGTCACCGAACAAGAGGCGACAAATCTGGAAGTATCTCCTCTTAAACGATCCCGATGTTATCTTCTTGCAGGAGACCCATCTTCTCCGCGGGGACTCTCCCCGCATGCAACACCCTAAGTACCCCCTGCAGACATGGGCCTGCGCGCAGACAAATGCTGCGGGAGTGGCTATTATGGTTAAGGCTGGTCTTCCGGTGCAGATAGTCCGCACCAAGCGCGATGGAGAGGGGAGATACCTTAAACTGGCGGTCACAATGCAGGGCAAACCCCTTATCCTATTCAACGTCTACGTCCCTAATCACGCACAGGACACCTTCCTTAGGGATCTTCTCCGGCTTCACCTCTCCCAGGAGGCAGACCCCGTCATTCTTGGGGGCGATTTTAACTTGGTGTGGGACCCGGGACTAGACCGCACTACTTCTCTGTATCAGGGTACGGGGGCCATGTCGGCATCACTTAAGCATGATATCACTGCCCTGGGGCTAGTGGACGCTTGGCGTTACCGGGAGCCCGATGCACGGGACTACTCCTTTTACTCCCATGTACACCGGTCTTACTCCCGTATTGACTTCTTTTTATCTCTCAATCGCTTGCTCGTTCTTTAGAAGATGCGGCGATCTCGGACATATCGGTTTCGGATCACGCGCACCTAGAAATTAACTTGTCTGGAATAGGCAGACCTCCGGGGTCTACCCCCGATGGCGTTTTCCCCCAGGTTCTGCGTGACCCAGTAGACGTGGCGGAATTGAAACAAGCCATCCAAACCTACTTTACTCACAATGACCTCCCGGAAACCCCGGCCCCCTTTTATGGGATGCTTTTAAGGCTACGATCCGGGGCACTATCACCTCTATTTCTATCGCCCGTAGGCGGGAGGCTCGATTAGTGGAGGACAACCTTGGACGAGACATTAAAGCACTAGAGAGACAAACGCACTCAGCGCCTTCCCTGTCTGCAACAAAGAAGCTCGCATCTCTCCGGGGCCAACTCAAAGCCATCCGGGTGAATAAGGCGGAAGGCTCACTCCTTGCGCTGAAACAGAAGTTCTATGGAGGGGGTAATAAGGTGGGCTCCATGTTGGCGCGTCGGCTCCGCCTTCAGATCTCCCGTAACCACATTGCCCGAATTGCCAGACCGGGGGGAGGGTGGGCTATCTCAGAGCGAGATAAACAGATGGAATTTAGGGCGTTCTTCTCTACTTTATACGGCGGGGGCGATACCTGCCCCGATCGCGTGGCACCATTCCTGGATTCGTACGACTGGAGGCCGTTAACCCCCCGCCATAGGGATCAATTGGAAGAACGCATCACAGCGGACGAGCTTTCGAAAGCTTTGAAGAGTATGCCGACTGGGAAAACCCCGGGTCCGGATGGGATCACGCTGGCATTCTACCGTCTCTTTCTTCCGGAGCTTCAGGGCCCCCTGCTACGCCTTTTAACTCATTTGCTGAGGCGGGATCCGTTACCCCAACCATGGCTGAAGCAGAGATTGTGCTGATCCCGAAGCCCGGGAAGGATCCCTCCGCCTGCGCATCATTTCGCCCCATATCCCTACTTAATGTAGATGCCAAACTCTACACTAAGATACTGGCACAACGTCTGGCGCCCTTGCTGCCGGACTTGATAGACCCCGACCAGGTGGGCTTTATTCACGAGCGGCAGGGGCGGATAACTTGCGCCGGGTGGCTCACCTGGTACAGAAGGTCCGCCACCAGGGAATCCCCGCCTTCCTTCTCTCCCTGGACGCGGAGAAAGCCTTCGACCGGGTCGACTGGTCTTTTCTTCGGGCGGTTCTTCTCCGCATAGGCCTAGGGCCTCTTATGGTTGCCCGCATAATGGCACCATATGCAGCCCCTCAGCGCGCATCCGCGTCAATGGCGCCTTGACTCCGTCGTTCCTCATCCGCAGGGGCACCCGCCAGGGATGCCCACTCTCACCGCTGCTCTTCGCTTTGACGGTGGAACCCTTGGCGATTGCTATCAGACAATCGGCAGATATCCGGGGTATCCGCATGGGGGGTGGACCACAAGATAGCCCTTTTGCGGATGACCTTCTGTTGACGCTCACGGAGCCCGCGACCTCTCTCCCGACACTCCTGGATCTTCTCTCTCAGTTCGAGCTGACGTCGGGTCTACGAGTCAACCTTCCTAAATCAAGTGCGCTTAATCTCACGCTTCCCCACGGGTGTTGGAAGACCTGCGGACCATTAATCCCTTCAGGTGGGCCCCCACTTTCATACGCTATCTGGGCATCAACATCACAGCCGACCTTTCCACCTGGACGCAGGCTAACTGGCCGGACTGTAGAACTTCCATACGAACGGACCTACGCCGGTGGAAGTTACTACCCCTGTCCTGGCTAGGACGCCTCAATGCGATCAAGATGACCCTTCTGCCAAAGGTCCTCTACCTCTTTCAGGCACTCCCCACACCAATCCCGCACAAGGATATTCTGGGCCTCCAGAGAGAAATGGTTACCTTCATCTGGGGCGGGGGAAGACCGCGACTGTCGACCAGGGTTCTGATGCTGCCGAGAGACCGGGGGGTCTAGCATGCCCAGACCTTATGACCTATTATTGGGCCTCCCATCTGAGGTACGTCTCGGAGTGGTCGGTGCGAGCTAGCGAAAAGCACTGGTTCCACATGGACCGGGCCGCGGCGGGCCGTCCACTCTGGGACTTGGCCTGGCTGGGTAGATCTGCTAGACACCCAAGTGCTTATATCGCTATCCCCACACGCACTGTGTTGGAGATCTGGGACAGAGTCGCGGTCCCCCGAGGCCTTACTACCTTTCCCTCCCCCTCACGCCGGTGCTGCTTAACGCAGATTTCCAGCCAGCTTCTCGCCCACCAGACTTTCCGACCTGGGCAAAAGGCGAATGTCGCATCATAGAACAACTCTTTGAAGATGGATCCTTCAAATCTTTTGAACAATGTCGAGAAGATTTTAATCTCCCCACGACGGCGCGGCTTGAGTACTTCCAAATCCGCCACTGGTTGCGGGCCCCATCGTATATGGAGGGCGCCACGCGTCAGCTCACGCCTTTTGAACTCCTGGTTCGGTCGTTCGATGGATCCAGGGGACTGATCTCCCGGACCTACAAGGCCCTTCAAACCTCACAGACGATATCACCCCACACGTACCAAACCCAGTGGCAAAGAGATCTTGAGACGGATATTCCTCCCGACCGGTGGAGGCAGCTCTGGCGGGACATACAGCGTAATTTTAAATCGTTAACACAGCAGGAGACCGCGTACAAAATTATGACGCGCTGGTACTATACACCTCTTCGACTCCAACGAATGTTCCCTGGATATGCTCCTGCTTGTTGGCGATGCTTAAATTCTCTGGGTTCATTCCTCCACGTTTGGTGGGCCTGCCCGCTAATTGTGCCGTACTGGGCAGAAATTCTCGATCATGTTAAAGCAGTAGTGGGTTACCCCCTGCCTAATGAACCGGGAGTTGTTATCCTGGGCCTCCGTCCTACCTCTCTTAAAGCCATGAAACCTGCGGACTGGCGCCTGATTTTCCACATGCTCACTGCTGCAAAGCAGGTCATCGCATTGCATTGGAAAAAGGCCTGTACTCCACCGGTCCCGGTATGGATCACGCGCCTATGGCAGGTCATAGCAATGGAACTCTTAACCCACAGACTGGCACATACGGACGCCAAATTTCAGCGTACCTGGCACCCTCTGATCCAATACCTAACACGACTGGAGCGCGCTCGCTATGTACCTCCTCGCCTACGCGCCCTGCAACTTTTTGCGGACCCACTACTGCCTAGAGGGGGCACACCCGACATTGACCACGACTGATGAGACCTGCTCCTGACCCTCTCCGACCATGCCGCTAATCAAGGTCAGGGCTGACTGCTCCGTGGTGAGCCTTTCGCTCCCCCCGAGCCCTCCTTTCCCTTCCCACCAGCTGGCCAGAGAACTGTTCTTTCTCTTCTTCCTTCTCCCTTTCTTTCTTTCTCTCTTTCTCTTCTTGGTCACGCCACTTTTCAAGTTCCCTGCAGAACAGCGCTCACGCCAACTCCCAGGGTACTTTTCGACCGGCGTCGGGGGCTCTGGCTGACCGAGGTGGTCCAGGGTGGTCGGCTCCCAACCAGCCAGTGCCTATTTAAAGCGCGCAGCGCATGGCCCTCAATGTCGATAGGGTACGGCCCTCCCACTCCTATCCACCACTCACTTGCAGCGGGAAGAATGAGTGGGACTTGCCACATGACCCTCCTAGCACTTACCTATTGCACGTCCGGCCATGTCAGCTCCAGACCATCGGGGCCTACTACCCTTCCCAAGCGTTAGCGATCAGCCATATACCGCATAACATAGGACACCGCTTCGCCTGAACTCCCCCGCAAAGATACAGCACTCCACTAGCGGGCTCAGTGCCGCTTTCCAGGCCAGAACAACGGTTTCCTTACACTGACAAGATGATACATATTACACAGCCACAGGGTGCTATGTTTTGTTAGCAGATGCGCTGTTGCCCTATCGCTGATGAGTTCCCCCAACGCGGCCGGCCCGAAGTGGTTGTAGGCGGCATGCTGTGTGCTTCTTCACCCGGTCTAGCCCTTGGCTGGCATTGACAACCGCGCTGCCGGCCCGACTGGGATGTAGGCAGAACGCTGTGGATGTGACCTTTTTATCTCTCAATAAAGGTTTTTGAAACTTAAAAAAAAAAAAAAAAAAAGAAGGAACAGAAATGCGAGTAAGCATGGGAAAATGAGAATTCATGCCAGTCAGAAGACAGCCTGAAGGTTATCTAAGTGTGTTAGCCTACTTCTGCAAGGAAGAGCCGTCAGCAGAAATTTGATGTAGATAAGTTGATTCATGGGTTTCGATAACACTTTCCTAGAGAATCCAAAGTCACTTGAAGAAGTTTCTGAATTTTCTTTTCTAAAGGGTCTTCAATATCGAGTCACTCACAGGAAGGAAAATCGGCACTTGTAGCTTTGTGACATGAGCTAAAGCAACAATCACTTATTTGGCTAAAAGTGTTGGTGATATTTTTAAGCTAAATGGTGCATCTTTGAATATGTACTGAGAGGAACTGGCAGACTGTATGCCTGACAAGATTGTAAAATCACAGACACGGGGAAGGGGCACATAACTATTGGTATTTTCATAATACTAGAAATGGTTGAGCTAGACTTATCTTTTTTTGGTCCCTTGTACATGCTTTAATTAAGACCTTGAATCACTATGTCCTTGTTATTCTCACACAGTAGTGGGCTGCGGTGACCAAGCAAACAGAGATTCTAATAATAATTGATGTCTTGGCCCAGCCTATGGCCATTCATTCTTTGAATTAACATGGTCTTTGGAATTAATTCAACATTATGAATGCATCAATATCATGATTTCTACAGTTATCAGACTACGACCCATGGGTATACTAAATACTAAGCCCTGAAGTGGTCCCTCTTTCCTTTGGAACCGGTCTCTGGTCCGGGATGAGTCGCAGTTGTGCAGCCTCAGCGTGGTTGCCACAGGTGCAGGTTATTAAGTCTATGGATTGTGCTAGTCCTGGAGTGGCAGAGTCGAGTCTCTTCTTTGTCCTTGTTTGCAATTTAAACACATCTGATATTCTGGTGCCAGGGGTGCCCCTTAAATCCTAGATTTAGGGGCATTAAAGGTGTTGGTGCAAGTAGCCAACGTGCTACTAGCCCAGCTGCTAATTCACCCTTGAAGTGACCACATCTGGGGGTGTGAGCTACCTTTTCTAGCCAGAACCCTCTTTTCTGCCACGTTTAAAAATGGCAGAACCCATCCTCAGCTGTACAGACCAGGTAGCCCACCCTAGGGGTGTGGCTAGCGTTCTGGGGGGTGTACAGCCCGGGAGCAAATGTGCCTGGGAGCAGGGTTTTGGTGGTTTCATCCTTTGGGAGGCAGTGTGGTTGTATGTCAGAGGGAGTGAGAGCTTTGATGCTCACTGGCTTGATGTGCCACTTCACTAGCCATCCTGTCAGGGAAAGAGGTGACACCTCCTGTGCAGGCAGGCCTTGTTTCTGACTCCTGGGAGTGTTCACACCTCCTGGCAGGGGGTCAGATTCCTGACTTGGCAGCAACAGGTACAGGCTGTCAGCCAGGACATAGGAAAGGCTGGGGCAACTAGGTGGGCAACCTCTAAGGTAGCCACCTGGGTGCATGCCACATTAAATCTGACTTTGGGGAAAAGCCAGATTTGATGAGACAAGTTGTTTGATACCAAACATGACACTTTTCAGTGAGACCATAATGGAGCTGGCAACCTCGAAGTGCCCGGGTGCCAGCCTATGTTATCCTATTGCCCCTGACCACTTATGTTGTTAGCAGTTTGTAAAGCGCCTGGTTACTCCAATTTGGAGTGTCCCCGCGCAAGATTTCAGTCACCATAACTGGAAGCAGGATACCCTTAGTTGTTTAGTGGTCGTGGCCCTTCCTGAATAGCAAAGTTTTCAAATGCTTCAGAAAAAGAGTCTCTGAAGGCACTAATCTATTATGGGGTGGGGGGTAAACTATTCCATTGTTTAACTGCTAACAATCTAAAGGAGCTGCCGCCAAAACGCGTTCTACGAAATTTGGGGACGCTGGATAGGCCTATTCCCGCTGATCTCAAGAAGCCGTTGGGGAGATGGGGCTGAATCAGAGGATGGAGATAGCCAGGGCCTTTCCTATGGAAGATCCTATGGACGAAGCACATGGCTTTAAAAGAAATCCTTTCCTCAATGGGAAGCCAGTAGAGATAGGTTAAGGTTAACCCCATTCGGGCATGCCTGGCTATATTCAGCAACAGGCAAGCTGCCGCCATTTGTATTCTCTGGAGCATCAAAAGGCACCTCTTAGAGGCCCCCAGGTAGAGAACGTTGCAGTAATCTAGTCTTGCTAGCAAGAGTGCCGGGACCGCAGTTCTTTTTGCAGAAACTAGGAGAAGCCCCAGAATCTTCTGGAGCATTTTCAGGGTGCCAGAACACATATCTACAAGGGTTGAAATCTGATCTCCAAAAGATAGAGCAGAGTCGAACCAGACTCCTAGATTTTTCACTTTTGGTTTTGGAGTCAGCAGCGGGCCTAATTCTTTTGGCCACCACGATGAGGACCAGATGGACGGTTGTTTCCTTACCACCAAAATCTCAGTTTTGGCCGCATTCAGTCGCAAACAGCTATTCTTCATCCAGTTGGAAAGTTATACTAAACACAGTTTATGGATCAAATCTTTTATTCGTTTTATAAGGCAATCAATTATAAATACACGGCTGTATGCCTACAACCACCTTGGCCGGCAGCATGGAATAGATGCACAAGGCATATTTACACAGCTTCAATGCCTACAACCCGGAGGCTGGCAGCGATTTCTGAATTGCCTGAATGTAGAAAGTTACACTAGAACAGAGTAAGCATCACTTACCAAAATACAAATACATAGCAATAACAGAAAACCCCCTCCCACCCTCCCAACCAAAGAAAAAGAAAGTGATGACAAAAAAAGGGCACCTACACCGAGCTCCGTTAGCTCCTTTGAAGCGTCTTACCCCCACCAGCCAGCCCCATCCCGGGATTCCCCATCATTACGTACGGGGTGAGACCTGGTCCTGTGCCCTCGGGATCAGCTGTAAGATTTGTAGGTATTTGGGGTAGGTGACTTCCCGGAGTTCTTTAGATAGTAAAGAAATGAAAGGGGCCCATAGTTCTGCATACGTTTTGCCTTTATGGTCTTGCACTAGAGAGAGGCGTTCCATGGCTAAGGTCGACCAGAGTCTATGAAGCCATGCCGTGTGTTCCGGCACCGTATAAGTGCCCCAATGCGCCAGGATCAATTGTCACGCTGCTAGTAATGCCAAAGCCATTTGCCTGCCCCTCAGTGACCGCAGGGGGAACGTTAGCGCATTTGAAAGCCCTAGCAAAGTGTAGGTTGGGAAACGAGGGATCTCAGTTTCAAATGCAGCATCTATGTCGTTCATCACCTGCTCCCAGAATCGTTCTAATCTCGGGCAGTGCCAGAGTAGATGCACTAGAGAGCCGGATAGTCCACAGCCCCGCCAGCATTTCTCTGTGTGGTTTTTGTCCCATTGGTGGATACGAGCAGGCGTGAGGTACCAAATGATGCGACCTTAAACGCGGACTCGGTTCCAGAGGTGTCGTAGGCGGTGTGATGCGCTCTATAATGAATATTCGCCCACTCCTTGTCGGTAAGGGCCATCCCCTAGTTCCTCCTCCCAGCGCAGCTGACCTTTCGTGCGCTTCCCTCCCTGGCCCGGCGCGAGCAGAACATAGAGTTCCGCAATCATGTGCTTATCATCTTTCTTGCTCGCTATCCATTTCTCAAAAGGGGTACGTTTACGAGAGACATGCGGCAAGTACGCCGCCGAGGTGGCCCAGTGTCGTAGTTGTAGATAATAGAACCCATCGGAACTGGGTAGATTGTAGTCCTGTCGCACCTGAGCGAAGGGAAGGATGCGTCTACATCGAATAAGGAACCCAGCCGTTTACAACCGCCTCCCTCCAACGCTGAGGGACCTCAGATCTATAACCCGGGGGTGGGGGAGTCTGGGTTATCAACCATCGGGGGTCATTTGGAGGGGAATGTTGTGAGACCCCTCTTGAGCGCCACTGCGTCCCAGACCTTCAGCGTTGCTGCTGTGACTGGGGAGGAGTAGAGGCCCCACACTCTCATTCTACGCGGGATCCAAATCTCCCTCCAGATGTTCGCTCCGGCTACCGCCTGGTCCATGAAGGTCCAGTGTTTTTCCGAAAGAGGGCGGTTCCATTTCAACACATAACGGAGGTGGGAGGCTTGTAGGTATCTATGGACCAACTTAAGGTAAGTTCACTCCGCCCTCACACTTGGGTCGTGCCAGCTGGGATACGGACAGGCGCACCTTTCTACCTCCCCAAATTTATTTATGGCCAGCTGCAGGGCTCGCATATCTTTCGAAGGGGGGACCAGGGGTAGGGTCTGAAACAGATACAGAATCTGCGGTAGCACCGTCATCTTTACCGCTGCAATGCGCCCGAACCAGGCCAGGTTAAGCCTAGACCATCCATCCAGCGCTTTTGTAGTCTGTTCAACCAGAGCCGAGTAGTTCAACTCCAGTGTACGTGAAAGCGAAGGGGCAAGAAGGATGCCCAAGTAGGTAATCGGGTCGCATGACCAGTGCAGGGGGAGACTCTTTTTTAATAGGCCGACATGTGACTGGGGTGAGGACAAGTTGAGCACTTAGGATTTACTGAGATTGACCTTAAATCTCGATACCTTTCCAAAGGACTCTCATTCACTTACAAGCGCGGGTAGGGACGCGAGGGGCTCTGCGAGGGATAAGATGACATCATCTGCATAGAGGCTTATTTTATGGGTGTCGCCTCCAAATCGGAGGCCCTGAATGCTTGGGTGGTCTCGTATGTTTTGAGCGAAGGGTTCCATGTATAAGGCAAAGATGCGGGGCGAAAGCTGGCACCCCTGCCTCGTGTCCCTGGCGATCAAAAAGGGGGTCGAGGATACCCCATTTACCCTAACGAAAGCACGGGGAGAATGGTATATGCATTGAACCCATTGGATAAAGCGGGCCCCAAACCCGAAGCTTCGCAGTGTGTTAAACAAGTACATCCATCGCACCCTGTCGAACGCCTTTTCCGCGTCCACGGACACGAGTATGGCCTCCTTGCGGGACCTGTGAACACTGTCCATGAGGTACAGGAGGCATTTTGTATTTTCCCCGCCCTGGCGAGTGGGAATGAACCCCTCCTGATCCGGGTCAATCAGACCCGCCATTAGAGGGTTCAGCCGAGACGCCAGAACTCCAGTGAAGAGCTTGGCGTCGATGTTAAGTAAAGAAATAGGGCAGTAAGAGCTGCAAAGACCAGGGTCCTTATGAGGTTTGAGAATGACTGAGATTGCAGCCTCCGACATGGAGTTGGTGACCGCTCCACTATCCAGGAAAGAGTTAAAAAGCCTTGTCAGCACGGGTGCCAGTTCCCTACAGAAGGATTTGTAAAATAGTGCTGGGTATCCATCTGGGCCTGGGGGTTTGTCCAGTTTTAGCCGCGCAATGGCCGAGATAACCTCCTCCATACGTATGGGGTCCTCAAGCTGCTTTGCCTGAGCCTCAGGGAGACGAGTGAACTTGCTTGATTCCAAGTAGGCAGTTGCATCATGTTGGTTTGTCGCCTCCTCGCTATATAAGGACTGATAAAATTGCCTGAACTCGTCTACTATCTGGGAGTCCAAGTGTACCTCATCTCCTGAAGGCCGTTTAAGCGATGAGATGGCAGCGGCCACAGTTTTGGTTCGCAATCTCTGTTCTAGCATTCTCCCACACCTTTCACTACTCAAGTAGAACCTGTGACGGAGGCGTAGCAGAGCATATTCCGCCCTGTCAAGGTCTATGCGTTGAAGGAGTAGCCGTTTCTTCTCTAGGTTTCTCCAAACCCTCGGGGCTCCCGTACGTTTGTGTATAGCCTCCAGCTCACTTACTTCCTGTTCTATGCTCTGTTGGGTTTCCGGCGCGTTTTGGTGTCGGCAGAGGAAATTGCCATAAGTTCTCTCCTAATTACATCTTTCAGAGTTTCCCAGATGGCTGCTAATGAGGTATCCCCCTTGTCGTTGTGCTGTAAGTATTCGGTTATCTTTGAGCGTATACTCTCTACATTGCTAGGCGAGTGCAGTAGGCCTACCCGCAGGTGCCACCTCGCGGGAGTGCATCTGTCCCCCCCCGATTTTATGTTAATGGAGATCAGTGCGTGATCGGATAGAGAACGCGGTTCTATAGAGGCTTCACACACCCTGGGCAGTAGCGCTTTGGAGATGAGGAACAAATCTAGTCGCGCGTAAGATTTGTGGGCAGCAGAGTAGTAGGTGTAGTCCCTCAATGCCGGGTGCTTAAGTCGCCAAACATCATGCAGGCCATTGTCAGTCAGCCATTGTTGACCCTCCGGGGAGAGGGCTCCCACCTGTGTACTCTGCTGGCCAGAACGGTCCATGTCGTTGTCCATGACCAGGTTGAAGTCCCCGCCCACCACTACAGCAGTGTCAGGGGAAGCTAGGGCCTCTGAAATATTTCTGATTAGAAAAGGCTCCTGGTGTGTGTTGGGTGCGTAGACATTAATCAGTGTAAGAAGGGTAGCGCCCCACTGGAGCCTAAGTGCCAGGACCCTGCCTTTTGCCTCATAGAGGGTAGAAAGTATTTTCCCCTCAAATTTTGCCCCCGGGAGGATGGCCAACCCATTTTTCTTTGCAGTGTCAGAGGACCAGTATTGTCGGGGGAATCGTCGCGTGCGCATACGGACTGAGTCTTTGGACAGCAAATGGGTCTCTTGTAGCATGCAAATGTCCCCTTCAGTGTGCTCTAATATGGAAAGCATAGCAGCGCGCTTTACAAGGTGGTTAAGGCCCCCGGACATTGAGACTTACAATTTTAAGGTCTCTACCCATTGGGGACAGAGATCATCATTCAGTGCAAGACAGTGGTGTCTGTTTAAGGGAAGCGCTGGGGTATGCCCGTCGGGGCAGCATAATGCTCCAGAACCCGTGCAGGTGTCCCAACATAAATTAAACCCCAAATACATAAACGTAAAAACACTGACATCAAACAGGAAAGAATAAGAGCTAGGGTCTCTTAAGACCAGAGTTCGTCGAGACATGTTGAGTGGGGAAAACGTGTAGACCTGAGAGTCTCTCACGAACGAGCAGAAGCGAGCCCCAGCTCCGCCGCAGATTCAAACATAGCCTACCGTGCTGATAGTTCAGGGGGGTGATGAACGAGCAGGGGAAGATGCCAGTAAGGAGATAACTGCTTCTCTTTCTTTCGCAATAGTGGCTGTGTCTGGTTTGTGGACCGCCGCTGCCTTACCCACGGTCTGCCACTTGTAGTTGCTGCGTCTGGAGCCCGCCGAAGGTTTGCGTTGCATCTCCGGGGATGTGGGTCTTGACATTCCCAGCACTTCTCTAGCCTCCGTGAGTGAACGAATCTGCTTCAGCTGGCCATCATAACGAAAGATGATATGAAAGGGGTGACCCCAAGAATAGGAGATCCCTTTCTCTCTCAGGCACGTCGTGATTGGACGAAATTCCCTTCGCTTGAGCAGGGTGGTAGCGGACAGGTCTTGGAAAAATGTAGGAGAATGTCCTCTGAAGTCCACAGGGTGAGCTTCCCTTGCTTTCTTGATGATAGGTTCCTTAAGTTGGAAATCATGGACACATACCAGGATGTCCGGTGGTGGGGCCTTGCCTCCTCGCGGCAGACCCACCCGATGAGCCCTGTCAATTTTAACTGCAGTCGAGTGTTCCGTGCCCAACACATGGCTGAAGAGCGCCGATACAAACTCAGACATATTTTCTCCTTCGGCCTCAGACTTCACTCCCCGGATGCGCACGTTGTTGCGACGGGAGCGGTTCTCTAGATCTTCCGCGTGGGCCTGTAGTTCAATATGCTGTTCTTTGAGCCGAAGGAGTCCCTGCTGCATCATTTCTACATCTTAGTCACAACTATTCTCGTGGTCTTCCAGCGTTGAGACACGTTCGCCAATTTCTTCGATGTCTCGTTTGACTTCCTTGAGGTCCGCCGCAAGTTGGTCTTTGAGCTCCTGGAGATCCTCACGCAGGGACGTGAAAAGTGTGGTCATGAAAGCTTTAGTAGCTGGGGCATCCGCCTCTTCTGAGTTTCGGGGGTTCCCTTCATCCTCCTGCCCCGTCGTTCCGGCGGCCCCTTGCGAGGGTTGCTTCAAGAGCATCTCCTTAACTGAGCACTCTTTTTTTCCTCGGGCGCTCGTCATGGTGCGTAGCTCGGGTCCCCGGGCTCACGTCCAGCAGCCCTCCCCAGGGTCTGGCGTCGTCGGGCCACCAATACCCGTCTGGCTGCTGCTGCTTGTGCACAGGGGCGCTTCCCAACCCAGAGACCCTTGTGATTCCCGAGTTCCGCTCTGAGTGGTCGCCAGGTATATTCTGCCCTCCCAGGTCGGTAGGGCTCTTGCGAGGAAGATAGTGCACGTACTACGCCGACTTCAGGGGGGGCCAGCCGACTGTCTCGATTGGGTAGGGTTTCACGCTGGTATGTTGTCCTGATCGTGGCGTTCCACTTAATGCGTGTGGTCTACTTTCTAATGGGTGAGCGGTGAGTCCAGACCTGGATTGCTGTGCGTTGGCCTCTATGGTTCCTGTGGGTCCTCCCGCTCCCCCATTCACTATAGGGCTTATCCAGTCCCACAATACAATTCAACGCCTTCGGGGGGGGAGGGGGCAGGGTGGGGCGGATGCCCTCCGGCCGTGCCCCTCTTCTGACAACTGCGCGGGCCCCTCGAGCGTGGTCGAGTCTCTGCACCGTTCAAAGGCTAGGCCCAACGCCTACGATATCCATCAGGTGCCCGCCCAGCATGTACCGTGCTAACTTTGGGCTTTCGGTTCTGTAGACAGGCCACAACTCCCCTGGGTGCGGCGGGGAATCTCTCAGAGCTCTCGACGCCAGGCCGCGCCCCGTTATACGTGAGCGGGCCTGGGCCTCGGGAGCACCGCTTCTCTTGGCACGTTGTGCGGGCGCACTGCCCCAGGCTCTGTTACGGCCCTCCCGCCGCCACCTGCTCCTTACTTGTGCCAGTCGTGCTGTTCTAGGCCCCAGTCGCTGCTCCTCCAGTGCGCTGTTCGCTGCTGCTCAACGGGGGGGCGCTACCCGTATTTTCGGCCCTCCAGGCCGCTATCCCCTGGGCTTGGGGGGGGCTGCCCCACACCCAGTCCAGGGCGTTTATGGACCCCGGTAAGTTCGGGCCCGACGTAGAGCCCAGTCCCTCTCCTCGATATCAAAAGCAGTCACTCAACTGGTTGTAGTCCCCCGGGACCGTGGACAAGTCCTCCGCTCTCCCAGGAGCGGGAAGAGTTCACTCGAGGCCCCCTGTCTTCCGGGCCGCGCTCCGCGTTGTCTTGGTAGGCCCCGGGATCGAGGCCCCACCTCCTGTGCTCTGGTGGTGTGTGGCCCCCGGCTTCACCGTTGTAGTCAGCCTGCTGCTGCGCATTCACCGCGTGTGCCAGTCGGGCCGCTCCCGGGCCCGGTCGCCGCAGAATGGAGTCCTCCGCTGCAGGCCGAGGAGCGCGCCCGCACCGCTCTGTGGTTCAGTCCCGGGGGGCGTGCGTGCTGGGTGCGTCGCGGCCCACCAGGCCGGGAAGGCCTGCGAGCCCCGGGCACTCAGGAGCCGCTCCGGTCCACCCAGCGAGTCACTGAAGGCCCCAAAGACAGCTGAGTATGCCGCGGAGCTCAATCCCTCTTTTTGCTGAAAGCGTTGGGCATGTGAGGCTGGCTAAACAAGGCTCAGGCTGCGACAGAGCCGGAGCGACCGCGAGGCACGTCCTAGCAGGTCGCCATCTTGGCCACGACCCCCTAAACACAGTTTAAAATCATCTGCTGCTTGGTTGTTCTCCTGAGCCAGTGTGATGATCAATTGGGTGTCATCGCGTAGGATATTGTTCGGATGCCATGACCCTCAAGTTCGGCCAAAGGTCGCATATAAAGATTAAAAAGAGTTGGACTCAGGGCAGAGCCCTGAGGCACTCCCTGCCGCAGAGTCCTAACCTTGGATGAGTGTGGCTGTTGGGTAACCTGAAATGTGCGGCCCAACAGAAAAACCGTAAGCCAGCCCAGCACGGTGCCACCCACCCCTGAGTTTTGTAACCTATCTAGCAGCAATCCATGGGAGACCGTATCAAAAGCTGCACTTAGGTCAAGCATGACCAGTGCAGCTGTTTTACCTTCATCGGCCGCTTTGCGGAGAGATTCTGATGCAAATAAGAGGGCAGATTCAGTACTAAAGAGTGGCCTGAAACCAGATTGCGTATCGTGGAGAAGAGCTTTTTCTTCCACAAAATTCATCAGCTGTTGAATAACTAATTTTTCCGCAATCTTCGCAAAAAAAGGCAGCAAAGATATTGGTCTTACATTCTCAGGTACAGAGGGATCTAAGGTTGGTTTCTTTAGGAGTGGAATCACCATAGTGTGCTTCCATTCCTGAGGGACCTGCCTGGATAGAAAAGATAGCTTCAGCACATCAGTGAGTACAGGTACAATGGCTTCTCGGCCTCGCTCGAGTATAGCAGGAGATGCTGGGTCTAAAGGTGATCCGGAAGTTATTTTAGACATTAGGCTGTGGGTCTTAGCCTCTAATATAGCTTTCTGATTTAAAAAGGTTCCTGGAGCAGCCGTAGCAGTACAGGCCGATGCAACACACTGGAAATCCCTAACACTCTCAGGGAAAGAAGAGTATATATTATCTATCTTATCAAGAAAGAAGAGTGCAATCTGATTGCAAAGAGCAGTGGTGGAAGGGATTGACGCCGCAGTCCGTTCCAGGGACGTCAAAAATTTAATTATCTTAGAGCGTTCCTTTGGTTTGGGGCATTTTTTGATTGCTAAATATTTTGAGCGTAGAATAGTGCACGTGCCAGCCTTGGAGCCTTATGATAGTCTCCCACGGAGGACAAATACGTTGTTTTATGGTGTTCTTAGTCTGTGCGCCATATGCATTCCAACCGCTTACATGATTTCTTTTTTTTACCAGTAATGCCTCCGTATACCATGCAGCCGATGGCTTGGAGCGCATGCTGGTGATGATTTTCCTTGGAGCCAAATCATCTAAAGCCTGATTACTTCAGCTCGTTAGTTGCCTGTTTGCAATCTGGGGACAAGAGCTGAGTACTGGTGTTTCCAGTTTCAGCGCTGCAGTGAAAGTTTTAGATGTGATACAGGACCATTTACGGGCACTTCTTTTATGAGATTGTGCTACTGGCGGGGGAGGTTCATAGATATCAAAAGGCACCACGTAATGGTCCGACCAAGCCAACGGAATCGGAGTACTTGTCGTTATCAAATTAGAGTTTGCAAAAATAGGGTCCAGAATATGATCATGCACAAGTCATGTGTAGATGTCGAAACTAGTTGTTTAAGTGAAAGCAATCCAAGGTCCTCCATCAGACTTTCGGCTACAGGGCAGGTGTCGTCATCAATATGAATATTAAGGTCTCCTACTACCAAAAAGTTGGCTATCGGACCGCATAATCAGAGATGACATCCATAGTAGCCCTTAATGGAAAGAGGCTACTATAGGGACATATAAACTTATACTGATATGTCCACATCTTTATTATAATGCATAATATAGTGCCTGGACTCAGGAGGCTTACCTTAGGGGTGACTAACATATATTAACAAGCATTTGCAATGCAATAGGTCTCGCATTTGCAAGACTTACAGCTATTGGCTTTGTCGACAGACAACCAAGCGCTAAGCTGAAATATAAAGCATGGCACCTGTGTTGTAAAGATGGAAGCGGGCGCCCTGCTGAAACTAAGCATGGCGCCAGTTTTCATAAAAGTTATGCGCATGGTGACCCGTGAAGGGGGCGCCATGGTAATAAAATAATTTTTAAAAAAGCAAATTAAAAAAAAAGCACCACTATCTCGGTCTTTCAATGCACTGCCCCCGCCATGGTTTCTTGCACGATGCTCTTCGCTGCTTGCAGGCGGGCTGTGTGTGAGAGCTGCAGGCATGTTGTAGGAGCACGAACAAAAAAAAAACAAGAGGGGACAGCAGATAGAAACTCTTTTCTGTAAATGACAGGTAAATGCCAAAGGTGCTTGCTAACCTACTTCCCTCACTGCTGTTGTCAGATGAAATGCTACTGCATGACATGAAAGGTTCACATATATGCAAACAGTCTTTCAACCTGTACCGAAAGCTGTCATTTTACAGTCAAACAAATAATTTAGTGAAAACAGACCTTCAACTCGGCAACTGCTATTCCATGTCTTTGCATTTTGGAGTGGTGAGATTTGCCTGTAGAAAATGGCCTGAATGTTCCCCCTCTTTTACATAATGACATGGATGGTTATGTTGCCGCAATGGTTTTTTACTGCTGTTCGATGTGTTTGCATTTTGGAGTAGCGAGATTTGCCTGTAGAAAAGGGCCTGAATGATCCCCCTCTTCTATATGACGACATCGATGGTCATATCGTCGCAGTGGTTTTTACTAAACATCGAAGTCGGGTCTAACTCCATTATTTTAATGTATTGAATCATGAGGTTAAGTTGTGCATTAGAGTAATTACTGAAATAACTGAATTGTTTTGTCAGTTGCGCTCAAATTTGACAGGCGTGCTGCACTGGTTAAAAAAAAAAAAAGCAGTTGCGGGAGAGCGTGTGCTGCCTGCAACAGTAGGCAGGAGAAAGTCATTAAAGAAATAGCGCTCAGACTGTAATTTAAACATCCAGAGTAACAACACATGTAACAGGGGCAGTCCTCATGGGAGGTTACAACAGGAGAAAAGAACATACTAAGGAGGGACTACTAAGCCTATTGGCGATTCAAAAACCACCATTTACAAAGGACAGTAACAGGAGCTAATTGAAAAGATGGGCGGAAAATGGGCGGAGCTTAAAGTCCATACCTGAATACCGAATGTCTCGAAGAGACAGCGCAAGTGCTGACTAGGCGAGACCTAAAAATAGTGCTGTGACCTTGCCACTCGTGGTGAGGGCAAAGTCGAACTGGAGCAGTTTGCACTGCTCCTGCAGTCTGCAATGGCCGGACTAAATGTCATCTCTTTACTTGGGTCACTCTGAGCGGCACAATCAGTGGTGTAGGCCCTGGTGACCTCTTTAACTCCCATGCCCTGGGTACCACGGGTACCACTTACCAGGAACGTATAAGGGGTTTAAAGCCCTTGCCAATTGGGGTTACCAATTCACATGCATAATATTTTTGGGAGGGAGCACTGGCAATGGGGCATGGATAGCAGGCTCTAGTGCACTTTCAGAGTCACAAACATCAACGCGCGGGGGAGAAATGTAAAAAGGGCCCGTTCCTACATTCTTCCATTAAGAATGTCTATCTTCAAAAAACCATAGATGTTCTTTCTCAGTGAGACTGGGTGTAGATTATTTCCATATGTCTTTGATTAACCTTACACCCTTTGGGGTAGTTTAGATAAAAGGGGCCCTTAAAAAGGTAAAACCACGTAGCTCCAAATGTTACATTTTTGGTGAAATATCAGATATTTTCCTTAAAGTCTCATCCATGAATTACATCTCAGAATTACACCCATAACAGTATCTCTTAAAAGGTTCTAAGCACTTCTAAAGGCTAGCCTTGGCCATGGTTTAATACGACACACTCTCTTCCTTGCACTCTAGAGATTTTTTCAGGACGCCGGTAAGTGAAGACACTTATATTGTCTGTACCATAGCAGCAATGACCATATTTACACGTAGAATGTTACACTGTCAGGAAGTTAAGACTGGTGCTATGATTTATTTTTCTTGCATTCAAAAGCCACTACCATGCATTTAGGCTCAGGTTGAATATTCAAAACCTGCCTTTTTAGGCATCATTGTTTAAAGGTTCATAGCCTCTACTCTGACACTAGCATCCGACTCCTCATTATAAACATATTAGAGGCATGAGCTGCACACTATCTCTGACATGAGAATGGAATCACTGCCAAGTCATTTTGGATACAGCTGAGTCACCAAATGGCACTTAACATTATAGACCATGGAGGAGAAGAACAAGAATGGATAAAAAAAAATCTAAAATTCAAGTGCCACCACAAAAGATAACTGTGAGGCTCTCCTTTAGTTTGAGGACAACTTACCAGTTTCATTGTATATGAAAGCTTCTCAAAAGATGTGAAACCGCACATGGGTGTACTGTTTCTCAATGTTTGCAACAACCAAGTTTCTTACATTTGGTAATGCTCTTTGTGTAGATACTCTATCTAACGGCAGATTCCTCACCTTTTGAGTATTACCCAGGCTTCATACTGAACACAGAAAATCTTCAGCAGTAACCATGCATGTGGGTAGGTGGTGTCATGCGGCTTTGCTCTGAAACTGTTCCGCTCTAGAAGTGACCAATGAAGCTGCATATAGGTGCCACCTATGCTCGCTGACGTCAGTTCCTTTCTAGACTGTCTGCGCCCCCAATGCAAAGCCCAACAGCAAATTGGCATTGACCAGTGTGTAGATCTCTAAACTTGGAACCATATCACATAGAAAAAGAGCCCAGTTCACAGAATGGGGAGGCAGGAGGGTTGGTGAGTAATCTGTGGTTAGACAAAGTATTTACCTGAAGAAACAGTTACTTACCTTCTGCAACCCTTTTTTCTGGTAGAGACTATCTAGCAGCAAATTCCCCACCTTCTGAATATTTACCAGGTGTTAGACTGGATCCAGAAACTTTTCAGCAGCACCTCTGTACGCCGATATATGGCTCCGCATGGTTCTGCACTAACGCTGTTCTGCCCCGGAAATTACGTGCGGAGCCAATATAGGGACCACTCCCATGCGCTAACGTCAGTTGCTTTCAAGACTGTCCAAGCCCCAAGAAGCAGAGCCACAAAAGCAAAGTGGTGTGATTAGTGTGCAGGTTCCTAGACTTAGGATCTTATTAATGGAAGAAGGCTAACCACAGAATGGGGAGAATAGAAGGGTTGGTGAGGAATCTGCGGCTAGATAGAGTCTCTACCAGAAAGAGCATTACCTGAGGTAAGTAACTTGTTCTTCTGATAGAGACTTCTCGCCACAGATTCCTCATCTTCTGAATAGGTTCCAAAGCAGTACCTGTTTTGGATGGTCTGTGATGGACTCAAACCAGAAAGTCCTGCAGGACCAAGCGGGCAAAATGCCCCTCTCAGCAAACCTGACCATCCACACAACAATGCTTTGTGAACATATGGAGAGAACCCCATGTAGCTGCTTGGCAAATGTTAAGGACAGGCACTCCTCGTGCTAACGCAGTGGTAGCAGCTTTGGTCATGGTAGAATGAGCACGCAGTCCTTCCGGAAGCTGCTTTTTAGCCAATGTGTAGCTTATCTTAATGCACAGCACGATCCAGTGGGGGATGGTCCTCTTCTGCATGGCCTTGCCTTTTTTCGCTCCAAAGAACCCCATAAAGAGCTGATTGTCCACCCAGTGTCCTTTGGTACAATCTCTGTAAAAACTCAGCGCTCTTCTGGGGTTCAAGTGATGGAGCCTCTCCTCCTCCTTAGAGGGCTGAGGCAGAGTGTAGAATTCCAACAAGGAGATGTTTTGATCGAAGTGGAATGGCATCACAGCTTTAGGCAAGAAAGATGCCCTGGCCTGCAAAACCACTTTGTCCCATAAGAAGGTGGTGTACAGCGGGTTGACAAATAGAACTTGAAGCTCACTCACACGCTGGGCCAATGTTATGGGGACAAGGAACAATGCCTTAAGAGTGAGGAGCTGTAAAGAACAACTGTGAAACTGCTCAAATGGAGTACACATCAGATAAGTGAGGACCAAGTTAAAGTCTCACTGTGGCATGAAAAAGGGAGAGGGAGGAAACATATGTATCAGAACAGGTGATTTAAATAATGAGGGCTGATCCGACAACAGCAAAAAGGCCAAGAGAGTCGAAAAATACCCTTTAAATGTGCCCTGAGCAAAGCCTAGCTGGGTGAGAGACTTAAACAACAAAATGTCAGATGACTTCGTACTGCACCAAGCCACGAATTTGTCCCAACAACAGGCATGTACAGTTTTTGTCAAGGGACGCCTGGATGCCAAGATGACATCAACCACCTCTGGTGGAAGGTCGAAGGCATTCAGATGCTGCCGCATAATTTCCAAACAAAGGTGTACATTGCAAAGGCCCAAGTGCAGAACCCTGCCCTGCTCTACGATGGCAGATCCTCACAAAGGGGCAGACTGATCGGAGGACAGATGCTCCAGCCCAGGAGTTCTGGAGACCATATTCTCTGTACCCAATCTGGAGCCACCAGGATGACTTGAGCCTGGTCGGTCCTAATCTTTTGATAACTCAGGGCAGGAGCGGTATCAGTAGAAAGGCATACAGGAGTCCCGATGTCCCCTCATGACGGAACGTGTATACCTGAGCAAGAGACGCCTTGGAAACTCCAACACGCAGAAGTGCTGACATTACACATTCTCAGCAGTGCCAAACAGATCGAGACAATGTCCTCTCCATTACTGGAAGAGACCTTGCAGCACAGGGTGTAAGTGCCACTCGCAATCCGCTAGGCATCGGCAGCTGAGCTCTCTCGCACTGGCATTCGAGCCGATTCACTGGTGGTCCAGCCATTTCCAGAGTCACAAGGACTCCTGGCACAGGGTCCGTGACCCACCGGACCGGTTTGTTGCAGTACCACATGGCAATGGTGTTGTCTGTGAGCACCTGTACCAGCCTCCCCCTGATGGATGAAAGTCTTTCAATGCCAAGCGCAAATCCAACAGATTGAGGCGCAGCCGGGCCTCCACCAGAGACCAGATGCCTCTGGTCTCCACCTCTCCTAGATGTCCTCCTCCCCCCAGAAGCGATGCATCGGTCACCACTGGCAGCTCTTGGTGGAATAAAGTGAGGATTCTGCCACTGACCCGATTGTAGTACAGCAGCCACCGGTGCATTTCTTTTGCAGTCTCCTCCGAAATCTGGACGTGATTGAAAGGTCTCCCTGATGCTATATCCACTGGGACTTCAGACCTCACTACAGATGCCCACACACACCATATGGAGTGCATGACCAGCAAAATGCAGGAGGCCATCAGTCCCAAAAGCCTCAGAGTCATCTTCACTGAAATACAGGAATGAGGCTAAAACTTCGGGATCATACCTCGAATATCCTGGAGTCTGCACTCCGGGGGAAAGGGAAGATACTGCACCATGTCCAAAATAGCTCCGATCAAATGGGAGCATCTGCAAAGGAGTAAGTTGTGATTTCGGCACATTAATAGTGAACCCCAACGATGTCAGTAGGTTTGCAGTCATATGGAGGTGGTCTACGACTGACTGTAACCAGCCGGACTTCAACAGCCGGTCATAGCGGTAGAAGAAAACTGGAACACCCAACTTTCGAAAGTGTGTTGCAACCACCATCACTTTCATGAACATATAATTGGCACTGCTGAGACCGAAGGGGAGCATGGCAAATTGAAAATGCTCCTGGCCTACCCTGAACCACATTTAGTGTCTGTGGGACTGCAAGAGAGGTACATGAAAGTAGGCATTCTGCAGATCTAAAACCACCATCTTGTAGCCCGGAGCGAAGGCAGAAAGAACCTGGGCCAATGTGAGCATCTTGAATTTGTTCTAAAACAATACTAAGGCCTACGTCTGTCATCTGCAAAAGGAAATGGTGAGAGTAACAGCAAGTCCCTATTTCCAGGGTCGGAACCCTCTCTATGAATCCTTTGGCCAAAAAAGTCTACCCCTCTTGAAGCAAGATGGACAGGTGCTTCTCTGAAAGCCACTCTGATGTGGGCAAAAGATGCGGCAGGTTGGAAATGAATGGCAGGGCATATTCCCGTTGATCTGAAACACCCATGTGTTGGATGCTATATTTTGCCACCCATGGAGGAAATGTCGGATGCTGCTTTTCACAGGGTGGTAGTGTGCCACTAACGGAAAACTAAAGCAGTCTAGAGACTGCTGCTGCAGGGGGCTGGGAACTCTGTTGTCCCTTGTGGCATAGACATTGTTTGCTTGATCCCCATCACCGACCCCGAAAGGATGGTTGAACCTGTTGTAGGGTAGGTGGGCTTTTGCACTGCTGTATGCCAACCCTCTTGAGTAGCCCTGAAAAAAATAAAACTGCTGAGGATTGCTTAGCTGAAGTAGAAACGCATTGTGACACTGCATTCTTTAAAGCACTCCAGGGCAGAATCATCCTTCTCGCCAAAAAGGCGAGACTCATCGAAAGGCATATCCAGGAGTGATGCCTGCATGTCTCCAGAGAAGCCTCTGCATCTCATCCATACATGATGCCAAAGCACCACACTAGTTCTGACTGCTCTGCCCAAGCAGTCAGCAGTGTCCAGTCCATATCTTATGACTTATGTTGCCACATCCTGACCATCCTGGATGTTTGTCCATGGAGGCCTGAAATTCTTCAGGCACTGTTGACAAAATCTTCCTTACCATGTGCCAAATGGTGTGAGAATATCCTCCTAATAAACAGCGGGCCATGACTAACCACAATGCTAGGTTGGTCGATGAAGACATTGGTTTCCTGAATGCCTCAATTCTCTTTGACTTCCTGTCTGGGGGTCGGGGGAAGAGTCATAGCCAAAGAACTGGGGTTTACCCTGCTGGTGGAAACTTGGGCCACCAGACGTTCTGGCGTGGGGTGTCGTATTGAGTAATCTGAGTCTCCTGGTGCTGGTCTGTGGTGTCAGGCTACCTGCCTGTTCACCAGTAGGCAAGAACAAGGCTTAGCTCAAGTGCTCAGTAAGGTATTGATCAGGGCCTCACTGAATGGTAGTAGAGGTTCAGAGGAAGCCGGGCCAGGCTGTAGTACTACAGTCACGTTTACATAGACTTTCACTGAAAGAAGTTGTACATACAATACCGCCGCTGCGCACTGCATCACCACAGCAAAGGAAAAACACTCCTCTGTCGATGACCCGGCGGGGAGCCAACCCAGTATCCAGGCAAGTGCCCAACCCACTAGCTTCCTGTAAATCCACATGGGGCTAAATCATCCTGATCATTTCCACCGTCATCTCTGAAGGCTGGTGGAATCCGCTCAGAGTCAAAACTGAAATGTTGTTGAAGCACTGGAGAGTTGCTCTGTGGTAAAGGCATTGTTCTATCCGAATTAGATTTATGGGGAGCGGGTGCGTCAGAGCAGATTTGTGACGCGACCTCCGTTGAGGCCGAGATGAGTTTAAGGCGGCATCAGAAACATCTATTGGAATGTAGTCCTGGCGGAGTTGGATTGGTGTAGATGGGACAGAGTTAGTCAGCACCAAAGCAAGTGGGGAACCCAAGATGGGTCCAAGAGGCACAAGCAGCACCAAGAACAGATCCATCGGTGGTAACCCGACGAGAGGCCTCGGTGAATCCTTGCAGCCAAAAAGCGCGCCAGTGGGAGCTGGAAGAATACAGAAAATATGCAACATGACCTGTTTAAAGGCCTCAATCTGTTACGATGTTGCCGATGCCCAGTAAAACTTGGGGTGCATTGAGATCAACTGCGGACTAGGAGCAAGAATGAGAGGCATCCTGATGTCCTTGTGACTTCTTTGGTAGAGAGGGGCAGGACCGGGATACATTATGCTTAGCCTTTTTCTGCTTTCGCTTTGACTAACTCCTCAACTTAGAACGGGATTTACACAATTTCTTACAGTGTTCAGCGACATGCAACTTCGCTTTACATTACAATATCGCGTTTGGTATCATGAGAGCACACTCTTCACACGACTTGGAGTCGTGCCCGAAACCAAACACGAGAGGTATACCTCTTGGAGGACTTTCACAGACATTTGCTTGTGATATTCCTGGCAAGGCTTGAACCCTGTAATTTTTAAAAGGGATATGTTTCCTTGCACACTGATTATTGGGCCAAATGTAGAGAAAACCGTCAACCGATGTCAAGACAAATTGAGAATTTACAAAGTCATGGAAAGAATGGAGTTGACGTTGGTGAACCTCTGTAGATAAGAAACTTTAGCTCACAATCTAAGGAGTGACTACTAAGCCTATTGACCAATGAACAGCCACAGTTTACAGTGGACAATGACACAAGCCAATGAAAAATGTGGGCGGAGAGTGGGCGGAGCTTCAAGTCCCTACCTCAATACAACATGCCTCGCTGAGCAGCACATGCGCTGCCCAGGCTCGACCTAAAAACTACTGCTTAGATTGTGAGCTAAAGTTTCTTATCTACAGAGGTTCAGAGACCTAGTGCCAACGTTGAGCTACTGTAAGCTCGTTTACCCTTTGACTCTTAATGGAGGATCAAAAAATAACGTTATTAATTAGCACTTATATTTTTGAAGGTCACTGAACTCTAAGCATTTGGTAATTACGATTCACTAATAAATACACACAGACGAACACACGCAGTACATGTAAGTGACAATTAGCCACTGAAACGAAATTTCTGTAGGGGAGCCAAAGTGCAACTATATCAGAGTAAAACAATAAACATATAATTGTAACGAGATGAAAGGACAAGGTATATAGGTATATAAGGCTATGTTCAAAGTTTTAAAACGCTTGCTGAATTATTGTAATTGTTTAAATACTTTGAGAACACTTTCCAGGCTCAAGGGCACTTAATATGCCAGGGGAAAGTGTGCACAATTTCACATAGGAAACTTTTCGTAGCATTTTTGTAATCTCTTTAAAGTATGATAATATACGTGAAAAATAAACTGCACATTTAAAAAAACATGCTTTCTGAATTCTCTCTGCTGCCACCTCCTGGAACGTTATAAGAGTTACCTGGGTATAAGACAGAGAACTTCTCTCAAGTTGTATACAATGTTGTCATCCAAAGTGTGTAGACTGTCTATTCACTGAAAGCTAGTAGCGTTACTGTAGTTGAATATCATGCAGTAGACCACTGGCGCTGGCTGTGATGCCGCAGGTATCTCTATTTTGCAGGAGTGAGCCCCCTCCAGTCATTGTCCTTGTGTGTTCCTATGGCCACACTGCCTCAGGGACATGTTGCTAGAAACTGAAGAATTATCTAAGCGCAATTACAGGAATCCCTCAAAATGAGCCGTTTCTTCACTTGCTAACTGAAGCCTCTTTTAGCCTGAGTACCATGGATTGGTAAATGTAAAGAGCTGCACAAGGCTGGGCCTAACACTGAAAAGAATTTGGCTCGAGCACAACTCTTCCTTATTCTTGGAATTTTAAAAAAATAGCGCACACATTTCAAGGCTCAAATGGTAATTTTGTCACGAAGAAAAGCTGTGCGAATTTTCAAAAGGCTGTTGTATAATACATAGTGTCTTATAAATTGCTACACTGTACTACGTAAAGCCAAGGAAGAGAATGAATAACAGAAGTCTGGTGTATAATGCATAGTGTCAAACTTGCTACGCTGTGCTACCTTAAGTAATAAAGAGAATAAATAGCTGGGGTGACGTGCTCTCTATAATTCACTTCTAGACAGCACTTGGGCGACTGCATTTTGTAGTCTTTGCAATCATAAAGAGAGATATTGTGGTAAACCCAAGCATATGTCATTTTAAAAATTCAAGAGCGGAAATATTAGGCAAAGCCACTGCAGTAATGGCTTGCCAGGCAAATCAATCTGTGAAGCAGCCACAGCAGCAGTGTTTCACTCTATTGACAGCTTGTGACTGCACAGTTCCCCAAGTTACACATTTTGGGGAGTTGAATCAGGACATGATCTTCAGGCAGTAGACCTAAGTCATGCTGTGGGTCAGCCATCAAGATCATATATTACAGTTTCTTTGTTGTTAGCATAAACATTTGCTACCTAGCCAAATCGATCAATCTGGTGAATAATGCGTGCATACTGGCAGTAGAAAACAGAGAGGGCAAAGCTGAGCTTAATGGGACTCCACATTTCAAGATATTAAAAGTGCATTTAAAAGGAGAAGCCAACCTACTGATGAACTATCTGTCAAAAAGGATTTATACCAACCAGCTCCCAGCACCTAAGTGCACTCAGCATTGAAGCAGAGCATAATGTTCCACTGAGTCAAATGCAGTAGAAACAAATCAAAATAGATTAGGGCCGAGGTTCTTCAAAACTCCAGAACTCTTATGACCAGCAATTCCACCTTTCTTGTTGGTTTTCGTTGCAAGGAATGTTCTTTTTTTGCTCATTTGTGATGATCAATTTTTCAATGATCATTTTTTGGGCTGCTATTGGTATTGCATGAAGTGGTTTGCCATCGCCTTCGGCAAGTGTTTTATTTGTCACCTCATTGCCTCTGTGCACAATATGTATATCACTTTCCATTGAGAAACAGATTTTTTTTTATATCTATGTGCAGCAAGGCGACTCCATCTTATGTTTTTTGGGTAATTTACTCTTGACCATTACAGGTACAAATGGATTTGTGGCATTCCATCCATCACCTTGTTGCTGTTGTATCCGACAACGTAAGCGCAACAGGTATGCCCAGACGTGGGTCACGTGGTCACTGTCTCACTGGAACCAAGCTATACCTGGCTGATAAACTCTTATCAGGATGAAACCGGTCCTAGGTTGCATGTATTCCGGTTCAGGGAGGATCGGCTTGGCAGTTCGGGCTGGACTGTTCCCAAGAGGAGCAGGGTCAAGGCTAAGTTGCATATGGTTGTGTCCAAACTGAGGTGGCATGGTGGGTGAAAAACAATGGATTGGGCTGCGGCCCAAGCGATTGCCAGTGGCTAAGATGAACTGAAGCATTCCATCCATAACCATGATGTTGCTGCAGTTAACACTTGAAACATGCCCAACATTTGTGTGTGCAAACAACTCAATAGAGAACAATCCTCCAGATGCAGTGCTTCGTTACAGTCTAGCCTCTTGCTTTAGTGGCCGCCCCCTTCTTTCAACTTTACAAGAATATGTTAGTCTGACCTTCTTGTAAAACAGAGATAGGTATCGGGAGCTTTCGCATTACTTTGGACAGGGACAAAAACCTTGTTGACGGTGTGGCCTGCACTTCTCTTTCATCTTCGTTCCAGTTTCTCGGCAGATTTATAGCGCACGTGATTTCCAATTTTAACATCTCCTAATGACAGAAAGGAAAATATGTTAACCTGGGGATTGCTTGCAGTTGTCTGGGGCGGGCAGAGCCTGCAGTCTGTTCCAAACACACACGGTCTGTCTTTCCTCTGACAGCCACCGAGCCGCACAAATTGCTCCCTGCCTCTTCACCTGTTTGCAGCTGCGTCGGTAAGCCGCGGGATTCTGCAGTTTGACTTTTGGCAGCCACCGGCAGGATGGATGACATGTGCTGGTGATAAACTGCGCAATTTGAAGCAATGACTGGCCCCGGTTATTGGGATCCATCTGTGCCGGGGCTGAGAGCCCCTCGATCACGGCCTGCAACCTGCAGAGGCGGCCTCGCCCTTTGAAGTGAGGAGGCCTGCCACTAAACAGGCAGGCCACCTCAGGAACATAACATCCCGCTGGAGTAATAAAAGGCTAAGTCCTTTCGCTTTTATAATTTGAGGTTTAGCCTATTCTTTACAAAAATGACTCCGTTAAAAAGAGGGCTCAGCTAAGTAATAGGTCCTGTTAAGCAGGCACTTCAGAAATGGCTTGGACTTTTTTTCCATTTGGCTTCCAATTCAAAAGTGGCTTCCTTTGCTATACCTCGACTGCACGATCTTTGCAGCTACCTACCACAGCTTTGTTCTTCCTGATGGGAGGTCCTCAGACTATTTTTACCTCTTGTTGTTGTCACTGCCCTCGACTGCGTGCCATTAAAAGGTGAGTAATGGAATCAGATTTACCAGCTTAAACATAAGGCTTGAAAAATCCCAGGCAAGGGTTCTTACACTGAAGTGTAGGTGACTGGAAGACAAAATAGTTGACCTCCGACAGGGAGTGATAACATTTACTCTTTAAAGTAAAGAGAAGCACGTTATTTGCTTGTGTAATTTTATCTGTAGTTGGCTCCCATGAAAAAGGTGCCAAACATTATGGGTCTTTATTGTCACACGAGCTCCAACTTTCTTACATAGCTCCAACTTTAAAATGCCAAAAATATAGTTCTCTACAAAAGTTTTGTAATTTATTTTTTAGGTAGAACAATGCAATACCCTGAAGGAAAAGAAAACCTGAGTTGAAGCTATTACCGTTAGGTGAGAAACAAAGACTTAAGCTGCAAACACTACTTTTTAATATCCTTTTCTAGATTGTTCACTTACCACGTGGATTAACCTGTTTCTAAAGCCTCCCATGTTTCACACTAAATTACGGCTGAAGCGACCGGTCTTACAATCAGAATTTGGCGCCCCAATTGGCGCTCCTCGCTAGGGACGTTAAGTTTTGGTCTGCCCTGCCTCTTTCTCTCTTGGGAAGCTCAGCTATTTTTAAAATGGTCTCCCTTCTGAGTCTTCTTTATCACCTGAGAACCAACCTTTCCCTCTTAAATCTGTTTTTTTCACGAAAATCAATGTGTTAATATGGTCGCTGCTATGGAATGGTGGAACGTCCCGTATAGCCCTGGGGAAGTGTTGTAGGCCGGCCTCTTTACCCAATTATTTCAACATAAAAATGGAACTTCACAAATTCTTCCGAAAAATCAGGCTACGTTATTACTTCAACAAACTTCCCTCATATTCCAATCCTTCTCACACAGGTCTACGCAGCCCCTCGACTTTCACACCTCCAGCACACTCTATGCCTCACAAAAAAATTACATATGAACAAGGAGTACTGAGGGACGTCATGCAAGTGATTTCTCAACAAAAGTATATCAACTACAACATCTCTAAGTGGAAAGAGATGCACTCAAATCACTGAGGGAGAATAGGGACAGTGTCATCAAGTTCGTGGACAAAGGCGGTGCCATTGTCATACAAGATACTGAGGATTATAAAGCGGAAATAGACAGTCAACTCACTGATGGTGGCAGTTATTCTAAGCTCACATCTGAACCCACTAAGGAGATCAGTAGACTCATTAAGGCTGCGATGGATGTCAGCCTCCCTGAGGATTTCCTCACGGAATCCGAACACGATTTCCTGAACAAGAAACAACCCCGCTTACCCACCATCTATACCCTCCCAAAGGTACACAAAGATATGTTCCACCCACCTGGACGCCCAATAGTATCTGGGTGTGGCTCCATTTTGAAACCCATATGCAAATATGTGGACTTCTTTCGCAAACCTTGTGCAGTATACACTAAGACTTACCTGAAAGACACCATGGAAGTCTTTAGGTTGGTTGACGAACTTGCATTAAATCCTACACAACTACTGGTCACCATGGACATTGCCTCCTTATATACCAGCATTCCACAAAGACCAGTCCTGGAGGTCATTAGGACTGTGCTCAATAATAGACCTCGACCAGTTCAAGTTCCCACTAACTTCATCTTAAATTTACTAGAAATAGCAATGATGAAAAACTTTTTTCTTTTTCAGGGAGAATTCTTTTTACAGACTAAGGGCGTGGCGATGGGGGCAAGCTTTGCCCCAAATCTAGCCATACTGTACATGGACAACTATGAGACCACCTACATTTTCAATGGAGACAATCCATATCAGAATAACATAGCTCTTTTGAAGGGCTACACAGACGATGTCTTCGTGATTTGGGCAGGAATGAAACTGACCTCCATACTTTTCATGGCTGGCTTAATGGTAGATCTCAGGACATTCAATTCACAGTTCAACATAGTTCCATCAGTATTGACTTTTTAGACATTTCCATCAAAGCTGAGAATGGGCATTTCTACACTACACTGTTCAGGAAAGATAGTGAACGTAATACCCTCTTACGCTACTCCAGTCACCATCCCAGAAATCTTAGAGACAATTTACCATACGGGCAATTTTTGAGAATATGTAGAAACTGCTCACACAAGGTACATTACCTAGGAGAATCAGAAGATTTACGCAACAGATTGGCAGAAAGAGGACATCCCAGAAGTCTACTTAAAAAGGTGCGGAAGAGAGCTTGGTGTCACATGAATTAATGTGTCTAGAAAGTGATTTATTAATATTTTATATAAACAAACTTGATATTCATGTCTTTGAGTGTTTTTGTAATTTGTGATATCGGGCACTAAGTTATACTTAACTTGAAGAATTCCCGTTGGGACCAACTGTTTTGCTGTACCAATTATTACCCAGGTCCTACGGCTTACTGGGCTGCCCCATTGTTTTGTAATGCGGCCCTAGGAGGAGCATTGCTATGCCAAATATGTTCCTATACTACTGGGCATCGCACCTGCTGGTTGTAAACAACTGGTGGTTTACCTGCTTTAGCACCGGCTTATGCGGCAGAGATATGGATACTGGGGATGCAGGGATTTATTGATATGCTATATGTGTGGGAGGTGGGGGGGGAAGTTCCCATGAATCTCCCACCAGCCACACGGCTGGTACTCACGATTTGGAACGCTGCTCTTGGAAGGTTGGGGAGGGCAGACCGGATCACATTGGAGACTGTTTTGGCGTGGTGCCAGACTACCGCAGGTAGTGGCCCTGCTGGGCTATTCGGAGTGGGACACTATTGGCATATCCAAGATTGGTGATGTGGTTAAGGGAGGGATGTTAAAATTGTTTCAGGACTTGCAGGACGAATTCGAACTGCATCGCACCCAGTTTTTTCGCTATCTCCAGCTCGAACATGCTCTTCTCCCCGCAAAACTAGCGCTGGATGACATACCCAAATTCACCCCCTTGGAGGCCAGGATGTTGCTTACACACCTCCAAGAACATCCGCTCTCAGAGCTCTATAAAATGTTATACGCAACGTGCCTGATCCCATGGTAGGGGTTCGGACAGCTTGGGAGGGTGACCTGGGCAAGCTGGATGATGATGATGACTGGCGAGAGGCTGTAGAGGCCCCTAGGGAGGCAGTGATAGCCTCCCAGTTTCGGCTGATTCAATTGTTGTTACTTTATAGGGTGTATTATACCAAAGCCAGACTTCACAGGATGGGTCTCAAATCATCGGGTGCATGCTTGAGGTGCAGTGATCGATTATCTCTGTTTGAGGATGACTACATATGCAGTAATTCTTTGTTTGGTACTATCTTGTAGTGTTGTACATGGATGGCACGCTGAGAGCAATGTTCTCGTTTATCTAAAACTCTATAATAAGGTTTTAAAAAAAAAAAATGTTTAGCATAAAATGATGCACAGGGGGGCCGTGGCCAACCGCCGTGGAAGATGGCCGCACACTAGCGCGGCTCCGGCACAACACACCCGGCAAGATTAATATCCGCATGAATATCCGGAATGTAACGAGCCGCTACCGAGGCTACTAGTGCCAGTAAACACCGGGAACGTCCCAGAAACAAACGCGGTGTTGATCGGGCACTGCAATCCGAAGATACACCCTTGGCCTGGTAAACCACTGTGTAACAATGGCGCCGCGGCGGTGCTGCGGCTCACGGCCGGAGTGAGGAGGAAGACCCCGATACCGGGGAAAAGCGACAGAGGTAAGCACGGAGCAGCCTTTTCCTACTGCGGGTGAATAAAGGAACAGCTGAGGAGGAGTGCCGGACCCAGGGGCTACAGGACCCAAGAAAGTTGGAGGGTGCCAGTGGCAAAGACCGGCGAAGAAGAGCCGCAAAGTGGGCGGCGATCGGACTGGGTGGCGGATTGTGGAATCACTCCGACGGGGGTGTTGGCCACCCAGTAAGAAGAAATCGGCACAACAGTGACTGGTAGGGAGCGGCGAGCGGGGCCTCTACGTGCCGCCGACCCCTGGCTCAGGCCTGGTCTCGACAATTTGTGTGGCTGTGATACCCCCGAGGCTGGTGTATGAAGTGAGGGGGCCGACGGCCGATCGGGGAAAAATCGTGCGTGGCTGTGGGGTGGGGGTGCGATGGACAGGCACACAATGCATCAGCGTATATAGCGGGCTTGGCTGCGTGGGACCGGCGATCGCACAACACTCGCACACTGTCTGAAAGCTGCAAGGTCAGGTGGCGCCCAGTGGAGTATTGGAGATCTGGAGGCATAATTGGTGAGCGCTGCCTGGGACGCGTTGTGGTCTCTGAGGTAGCCCTGCGGAGTCTCCCACGAGTTGTAGAGAGGGCCTTGGACCCCCCCCGGACTGGAGGAAGGTGCACAAGCGACTGAGCTAGGTGCGGCACGGGTGCGGCGGGCGAAACCAGACAGGCCGGACAGGGCGTTCATCCTGTAGTAGGCGGCGGTGAGTAGCCTGTGGGACCCGGGTGCACAAACCTATGCTGGTAACGCAATGGCGAGCGGAAAAGGAGGCCGCACAGCTACGCAGATGAAACTCGATAAATACACACTGCAGAAAGGAATGGACGCAAAGGATAAGGGCCCGGAGGGCGTACAAGATACAGTATAGCAGGCCGAGGGCCGATCTGACCTGACCCTAAATGACATTGTGTTAGCTATCACTACGGTCCGGACGTCCTTAGAGGCCAGGATGGACAGCGTATCGTCCGAGGTATCCCTGATCAAGGCGGACATCCACAATATGAACACGAGAATTAAGGAAGTGAAGACCACGTCGCTTGAATTGACCAATGATTCCACCATGCTTAAAAAACAAGTTAAAGAACTCCAGGCCAGTGCTAGTAGGATGGGAGCGCAACTGGACTATTAGGAGGGGAGGGAGGGCCCGGCGTAACAATGTGAGAATTCTTGGAGTACCCGAACGAGCGGAGGGACAGGCGGCGGATGTGTTTATCAAAGACCTCATAACAAAGTATTTGCAGCCCAAAGGCCTGTCCAAATTCTTCTCTGTCGAGCGCGCGCATAGGGTGCTGGGTGGTTGGCCGAAGCCTGGAGCGCCACCTAGACCCATTGTAGCGCGAATATTCAACTTCCGGGATAGAGGTGTTATTTTACAAACGGCACGTTGCGCACCGCTGGTCCACCTGGAAAACAATACAATAAAAAATTTCCCGGACTTTACATTGAAAGTGCAAAAACAACATTGTAGTTTCCTTGAAGTAAAACGAACACTGCGTGACAAAGAACTCAAGTATGCAATGATGTTTCCCGCCAAACTAAGGGTCGAATTAGATGGAAAGGTATGGTTCTTCAGTAGTCTGGAAGAAACATGGGACTGGTTGGACGGTTGGCGCATGGCTGGGAACTGGTCTTACCGAGAGCTGCGTGGTCAAACAAGCAAACCCAAGCCAGGGAACGGAACTGTGAGTAAACCTGGTAGTGGTATGGACCGGAACACTCAAGGAGGCGATAACTGTGAGTGATGAACCACAGTCATCAGAAGAACGGTAAGGGATCGGGGGGTTTCCTCCGCTGTGGATGCAACCCAGAAAGCTGTTGACATTTGTAAATCAACCAGGGGTGCGTAAGACATTAATGAACAGTTTGGTGAAGCAGAGGACTCCTATGCACGTATCCTGATGGGACATATATTTAAGGGTATTAGGCTCGAGCACGACGGGAGGCCGGGTGTGAGGGCGGTTGGAGCAGGAGCCTCATGTTAGTTTAAATGAGACACTATGGGCGAGAGGCACTCTGCAAATTGGGGTGGTGGGTAGTTGTACACCTACTGTGCAGTGCTGCAGGGAGGGGGGAGTTTGAAAGGGCTTATTGTTACTGTTTCTATAAGATATGCGCAATGTTTGCTGTTTTTTACGTTCCAGCTGAAGATGCACGGCTACGGGTGGGCAGTAGGGGTTTTCCCCGGGATGTGGGGGGATTCGGGTGGGCACTGAATGTACGTGAGCAGCAAAATGGTCATCGAATATTACCATGGCCAGCCAATCTGTGACGACACTGAAGGTCTTGTTGTGGAACGTTAATGGGCTAAGGGACAAGATTAAACGGACCGCGGTCCTTCAATACCTACGCAGACATGCCCCTGACCTTGTCCTACTTCAGGAGACGCACTTACGTTGTCACCATTACCTGGCGCTTAATCGGTTTGGGTATTCTCTCCGGGCACACGCAGGTTTCACATCGGGTTCCAGGGGGGGTGGCGATCCTGGTTAAAAAAACAGTTCCGTTCATCCCTGGCCGTGTCTGGCAGGACCCACTAGGGAGGTTTGTGGCCCTCGAGGGGACTTGGGAGGGCCATCTAAACTTGTGCTCTGTATACAACCCCCCCTAGGCTTCATGCGGATACTTTCCCTGAAATGGGCACCACACTTTTAGACATGCAAGCCGGGATGTTAGTAATGGGTGGGGACATGAATAACGTGATGTCCCAGGAATGGGATAGGTCTGCGGGACAGAGTGGGGCTGATGTGGCAGGGCCACTGCGGACGTTTGCTTCCGCGATGGGCTTGTCAGACTTGTGGAGACTGAATAATCCTTCCTATAGGCAATACACACACATATCCGCGGCACACGGCAGTGGGTCTCAATTGGATTACATTTTCACACAATGCACCCAGGCGGGTCACTTTCGTGGTGCCCATCACATGGCGAGAGGTATATCTGATCACTCCCCGGTGGAGATCCTGCTTCAAGGTCCTATTAGAGACTGCACGCTCCCCCCTCGCCCCCCCGTATTGCACCCTGGCACCTCAAAGAAAGGGACTTTCAGGACAAAATTAGGAAGCGCACTCAACAATACTTTGCTGAGAACACGGGGTCTGTCGACTCCCACTGCACACTCTGGGAAGCGTATAAGGTGGTGATTAGGGGCTACACCCAAGCAGAGGTGGGTATAAAACGAAAACAAAGTCGCTCCAAATGTGATGAACTAGAGCGGGAGATAACGGCCCTGGAACGGGAGAGGGTGGGGGAGGTGCATGATACTCGGGGGCTGCTCTTGTGGCTTTGTCTTAAACAGAAGGAACTGAGGGATTTGTGGGAGGAAGCGGCGCGCCATCACGCACTGGCCACGCACAGACGACTATATGACATTGGTGAGAAAGCGAACAAGTTAATTGCGTGGCTGGAGAGGCGAGATCGGGAGCGAGATTGGGTTGCGGAACTCACAACAAGCACAGGGGAGACTCTCTGCTCCAGTGGGGATATCGCGGAGGCGTTTGCGACGCACTATGAGAGGGTTTACCAGTCAGTATCCACGAGTCCACTCAATGAGTCAGTGGAATTGCTGGCGGAGCTGTCCCTGCCGACTGTGACACTGGAGGACAGGGAAGGCATAGACCGAGATTTAACGATGGAGGAAGTAGAAGGGGCCATTAAGGACCTCCAATCGGGAAAGGCGGCCGCCCTAAAGGCTGCCGGCCGAACTCTTTAAATGCGTGGAATCCGTAGTGGCAAAACCCATGTTGGAGATGTTTGTGGCTGTGCAACAGGAGGGCTGCTTGCCCGCTGATCTGCGAAGCGCCACTGTAGTGGTCATCCCTAAACAGAATAAGCCAAAGGAGCTGTGTGGCTCTTATCGACCCATCTCCCTATTAAACTTTGAAACAAAAGTATTAGCAAAGGGGCTGGCAAACCGACTGGTCCCGGTGATTTCATCATTGGTCCACCCGGACCAAACCGGGTTTATGCCCCAGCGTAACACCAGACTTAACCTTCGGCGACTGTATGTTGTGATGCAGGCGGCGACTGCTGATCCGGACGAACCCAAGGCGCTGCTGTCACTCGACGCACGCATGGCGTTTGACAGCATCGAATGGCCTTACCTCCAGGCGGTGCTGACTAGATTCGGACTGGGTCCCAGATTTGTGGCGTGGATCCGCCTCCTCTACTGTGACCCTAGTGCTAGGGTTCGGGTGAATGGGGCAATATCTAGATCCTTCTTGCTCCATAGAGGCACGCGCCAGGGCCGTCCTCTGTCCCCCATCTTGTTTGCGCTGGCGCTCGAGCCGATGGCGGCATGGATCAGGGGAGACCCCATAGTGAGAGGTATAGATATGGGGGGGGAATGGGAAGAACGCATATCGTTGTATGCGGACGATATCTACTTTATGCAGGCAAACCCAGACAGACGTTTTATCGGCTCATAAATGTCATCCGGCTCTTTGGTACCTATTCAGGCTATCAAATAAATTGGGACAAGTCCCTCATTTTTAATCTCGCTGGAATGCTTCCCCCACTCTCCTCCGACTGTGCGACGCTGACGCAGCAGTATAAGTTTAAATACTTGGGAATCTGGATTTCACACTCCTCGGAGGAATTTTTGCGTATGAACACTCAGGCGCAACTGAAGGGACTCCGCGGGGACATAGCCCACTGGCGTCAGCTCCCCATCACCCTTATGGGGAGAGCTGTATTGTTCAAAATGATGGCCCTCCCACGCCTACTTTATGTGGTACAAAACACGCCACACAAGTTTCCTGACATCTTCTTCCGCACCATTGAAGGGGAACTGCGAACCCTACTCTGGGGCAGTGGGGCGTCACTGTGCTACAAAGGCATGGAACAGCTTGCCTTTTCATCTTAGAAACTCTACTGAGCTCCTCCCCTTCAGGAAGGGATTGAAAACATGGCTTTTTACATGAACAGTTCCATCTTATCTATTTCCAGGTAGGCAGTGCCCAGCGCCAGGACACCCCAGGGTAACAGAGCGCTTTAGAAGTCTTAGTAACATTAACATAACGGATAGCGCTCCACAAGCTTCAGAGGGGAGTATATGAGGGTGGGCTTGCTATACCAGATGTGAGAAACTACTACCTAGCGTCCCAACTTATAAATATCAATGGTTGGGTTTTCGCGCCGCAGTCTGAGCCTGCGAACAGAGTGAATCGCCGAGCGATGGGAACAAAGGGATATCCATCGGCGTTATATCAGAATAGAAGTGGAAGAAAGCTTCCTGCGCATACTCGGACGGTGGTACGAGCATGGCATGCCGCCACCAAGGCGCTAGGATGGAAGATCAGATTAACCCAACAGACCCCACTGTGGCATAGTGATGGGCTTAATGAGGTAGGGAGACTCAAGGGATTCCGCAGCTGGAGTCGCATAGGCATAGATGACCTGGGGGATATATGGAGGCGGGATCAGATGCTTACATTTGATGAACTACAAAAAGATTATCAGTTAGCAGAGAAGGAGCAATATCGATACATCCAACTGAAACATGTGCTTCGGTGCCACATTAAGGATGGTGAAACAGTACCAGAGTACGCCCCTTTAGAAGACCGACTATTATTAGACCCAATCCCTGACAAAGCAATCTCCCTCACATACAAGAAAATAATGAACAATTTACCTGACCCCCTCGGGACACTCCGGGCGACTTGGGAACTGGTATGTTGGAGGACGATGACTGGCAGGAGGCGATGCAGAGCCCCAGAGAAATAGCGATACGGGCCAAATTCTGACTAATTCAGTTACGAATTTTGCATAGAACATACTACTCTCGCACACTTCTGCATAAGATTGGGCGGGCGGACTCGGACCAATGCGTTAGGGGTTGTGGTCCACCCGGCACATTCTTCCACATTCTATGGGAATGTCCAGTGATACAGCGATACTGGTCAAGGGTGGCAGGAGTGATGACGGGGGTGGTGGGTGTACACATACAACCGGAGGCACGCTGGCTGTTATTGGGCGTCACCGGGGAGGATAGATGGCCAGCACATACAAAAACCTGGCTAATACTGGCAGCTGGGGTCGCTAAATGCAATATTGCACGGCTGTGGGGTGCGCGTATGCCTCCCAGGCTGTCGGACTGGAAGGCAGATATGGACTGGTGTCACCTTGCGGAGGGGGTGGTGTATGAGAGCAGAGGCTGCCCTAAGAAGTGGGAAAAGATATGGGATCCCTGGGAGAAATACAGAGCTTAAGAAGGGATGGGATCGGAGGGAGGAGGTTGTGCATGCAACAAACGATCGTTGGGGTACTATGTTAACCTGCTCAGGATATGGAAACCTTGTTGACTCGCACACTGCAGTGCCCCTCGCATAGTGTAATGTACATATCATGTGATGACCCATTGTACGATGTGTATCTGACTGGAACTGTTTGTTGTTCAATAAAAATACTTACACAAAAAAAACAAATGATGCACAAAGAGATAAAGTGGTTTGTTCAGATCACACAAGCTGATCAAGTGGAGAAAAAAAGTTTAAACACAATCCTAGTCCCACCGCAGCTAACTTAATCACTTATCAGCATCTAAACTACTATAAGGTATACAAATTCTTCCTATGAATCTTAATCCCGGGTTGCTTATAACAGTATGTGCCTGGATTTCAGCCACAATTTACAAACTGAGCCCTTGTGCTCTCTTTCTGCATGTGGGGATCATTGACAATGCTGCTCTGAACGAAGCCAGGTTCATAAACTGCTCATGGCTACTGGTATGGCCTTTCTGCGGACCAAACTCCCTTCAGCTGGAAAACTATGATTTTATTTTAAAAGTATATTTTCCTGGCTCATTTCTCGAAGATCTGCTACAAGAACAATTGCGTCTTAGAGTTCTCCCTGATCTAGTCTCATCTAGCCTCTCTTCTCTCAATACCCTGGAGCCTATCTGCATCACTGGCAAGCTGACGTAGGTTCTGAATCAGCCTGGCACAGCTACACTGGTTCCCTATGGTATGCGTGACAAATCTGTTATGACCTCTGAATGCACCAGCTCCAGACAGTGCAGCACTATAATTGCGACTACTCACCATGTGGATTAATTGTTGACTGACCCATCGCAGAACGTCACCACAGTTACCCCAACTCAATAATGTGCGCAGTGCCCCGCAACTTCCATTTCACCACCAGTCGTCAGTGTCCCCACTTATCACTAAAATCAAGCGTGCTCTTCTGATTGTTCCAGATTGAATGGTTAAACTAGAAAGCAGGGTTAAAAAACTTTAAGAAATGCCAGAGAAAGTACTCTTTTAAGAGTCATGGCTTTTAAGTTCCATAAACCTTCTGAGTTTTGTTTAAAATGATAAACTGTAAAAGTTTACAGAAATATACACTTTTTACTTCTAACAAACCTTAATAGTAGGCTGTGACGGGCGGTGCAGTGTGTCAAAGACCTGTACAACACAATGCAGTGGGTGGGTTTTCGGATACCATTTATTTAGGTATTCACAAACTTAATTCTGACACCTTTATTTGTACTGTGGCATCTCTAGTGTGTTTTCCCCATTTTGTTACAGCTTTAGCTTTATATACATTTTAAGCTGAAAAGCAGAGAAAAATATGCTACAATGTAGTAGGGAAAATATGTGATATTTAAAACCCGATATTGAGAAAATGTTGCGGGCTTTCCAATACGGTTTTCCGAACTTCTAGTAAGGGTTTTGTTTTTAAATTTTAACTTTTTCCATTTATGGTTTTGTTTGTGTACACTACGTACACTTTTCAAAGTAAGGAAATGTTTTTGGACTGCCACCACCACGAGAATAGTCAACCTTATTTACTGTGTACACAAAAAAAGAAACCAAAGGCGTCAGAAAAAAAGAAATCAGCTGCACAAAGTGTCATAGTGGAGTAGCTTATAAAAGCGGTAATCGAGAGAGGTGCGGGAGTTTTGGGTCTTGGGCCCATATCTCACAGTTTGAGGTTCCCTCACTGCAGAGAAAATGATAATTCCCATGGGGCAGTTTCTGCTTTCCAGGCGGTTTACAAGGTCTGCCGTTAATAGAACCTTGTTAAATGTCTCCACCTCAAACATCCGAGGTCACTGTTTGGAACAGTGGGACGATACCCAATTGATTGTTTCCCTTAATCAATCTGGGAACAGGGAAAATAATTTGGCCGATTGTTTGGAAAAAGTGTCAGCATGGATGGAGGGCTCATATCTGCAACTGAATGGAGCAAAAACTGATCTGATGTTTTTGGGTAAACCTTCCCCACTAGCTCCTAGCTCTTTATGGCCTAAATGTCTGGACAGTATGCCCCCCCCTAAAGAACAAATAAAAAGCCTTGGAGTCTGGCTTGATCATAATCTAGATATGAAGGAACAATCCCAGAAGGTAGCAGGAACCTGTTATGGAATACTTAGGATGGTTAGGAAAATCCTCCCCCTGCTGCCGTTTAAGGCGAGGAAGCTGCTGGTTCAAGCCTTAATTCTCTCTCGTCTAGACTATGCAAATGCCCTGTATCTGGGCTCCCCGCATTCAACGATAAAAAAGCTCCAGACTGTGCAGAACTGTGCAGCTCGACTCCTCTTACAGACGCCCCGACAGAGAATCTGCGCGAGCATCTATTGCCGCCCTACACTGGCTTCCAGTTGCGGAGAGGATCCAGTTCAAGTCCCTATGTATTGTTCACAAGATTCTGGTCTCCAAGGGTCCACCCATCCTACATTCCATTGTCAATCCGCACTGTCCCAGTAGAGCCTTGCGCTCTGGAAATAAACGTATGGCAGTAGTCCCTAGAATATATAGGTCTAGGAGTGGGGGTAGACAATTCTCCTACATCGCCTCCAAGACCTGGAATGCCCTTCCAAATCACATTCGTTTGGAGGACGATTATATGTCCTTCCGTAGACAACTGAAAACGTTCTTGTTCCCGGTCGCCTAAAGCCGGTCATCTTGGTTGGCTCTGTTCCTAGCGCTGGGAGGCCTTCTGGTAGCCATGCGCTCTATAATTGCTAATTCATTCATTCATTCAAAGGTCGATTGGAGGTCAACGTGATGTTTGATGATTCGCCTGGAAGGGGAGATAAAGGCATTTTCCCTAAAAAACATATATGAGGGAGCAGGCAACGTTTAGGGGACTGAATGGCCTAAAATTGGTTAAAATAACAGTTTCTGAATGATCTCAGGCCCATGACTGCTTTTACGTCATATGTAGATAATGAACATGTTTCTGATATTCACCCTGGTGTTGTAGTAACATGACTCCTAAAGAACTCAAATACATTCACAGTAGACAATCCAATGCAGAGTTGCTCACACGGAGAATTAAGGCAGCCAGCCCAGTTCAGACCTGTGGTTGAGATTAATTCAAGCATTTCATCCATCACCCTGTTGTTTAGGTCTCGCCTACGCGCTGCATAGGAGGGGACCTCTTGGAATCGATCAGCATTTTGGCAAAAAGCGTGCACGTTTTGCATTGCTTTCTATTGCAACGCGTGCACGTTTGGCGTTTCCCTTGCGGGAGCGAGCAGCGGCGGCATTTGTTAGCAATTATCGCGCCTGCTGCTGCTCGCTCCCGCAAGGTAAACACCAGACATGCCCTCAGTGTCAGTATCCTGTGACTAATGACTTTACTGCCCTCTTCCCTTGGGATGTGTTCCCTTGGGAACCCCGATGGCTCTAAAAATAGCTTTTTAGACTCCACGTTCTCGGAAAGGCTTTCATTTAATTTCTGGCGTGCTCACGAGATACAATAGAAGTATCCTGTCTTGTTCCGGGTCATTTTTTTCAAGCAGTATTTTTCTGTCAAAAATTATTTTTACCAGTCAGGATTTCCATATGCCAATACCAAGCAGGCTCCAACACGAGCGACCGTTTTAGTTTAATCTACTAAATGGAGCAGTTCTGTCCAAAATAATCCAGCCATTCTACCTGGACTCTTTGAAAATGTAAAATGTGCGTAGGATATTCAGATGTGTTGCGGTGTTTATCTCCGTTATCTGACGTTTTCCGCGTGCGCTCAGCGCATTGCTGCGTCCTCCGCAAGCGCGCGACAATGCAACGTGTCCAGCCGAGTTGTTTCTTATTCATTTCATTTCCATATTCCATAATGATGGAAATTGACTGGGATTCCACGAGTATGCTCAGTGCCGGGAATAAATAATGCATGCGCTCTTTTCTTTTAAATCTTTTTTTCGCTGGGCTCAGCTAGAATTCCGACAAAGCACACTTATAATTGAGTGCAGAGAATGCAATCTATCCAACATAGGACCAAAATAAAGGAAACATTTTCAGGGAATTATTCATCCGAATAAATAACAGCAGTGGTACCGTAATGCGCATTAGCTGCTCTGCATAAAGGACTATTTTTAAGAGGCCTATGTGTTTTGCGTCAGAGGGTCCTAAAACGTGCACGCTGATTAACTGAGGGAGCTACGCAAATTTAGGAAATGTTATCCAAGGCGCACACGTAACTCTGGACATGTGCAATGTACTCCATTTCTCTAGAGATTCCCCCTCCCTCACAGATAAATTTAGGCTTGTCATCCGGATTTTGTTTAATTGAAAGCGACCGCCCAATGATTTTTGTGGTGCATCTGCAAGGTAGCAAAACAACTCATTGTGTAGGGTGGCTCATAAAAACATCCCCTGAAATTAACTGTCTGGGGGTGTCTACTGTACTAAAACAGAATTAATGAATCTGTGCTTTGCTACTGCTAAAGCACAAAGGAGGGACTAGGACAGCTGCTTGCATGGGCTCATCCTCATTAGAGCTACCATATGACACTGGGACTCTGTGTCCCAGTCTTGTGCTTTTTTTAAATAACATAATCTATTCTGGGATCTGTAGTCTTTTCTCAATACAATTGAGCCATTGCTCGCCATTGCATTTCTCTAAGGGAAAGAATGTAAGGCTTATCTTAGCAGGCGCATCCCTAACTCTTTGCTCTACGGCAGACTAGCTGCCCCTTGGACTAGGATGAAAGTACTTCAGTTCAGGTCACCGAGGAACAAAAGGGTCCAGAAGCTTGGCTTTGGGTTAGTGATGATTAGAAAAATGTCCATAGGCCTACATCTGTGTCTTGTGGGATTATTCATGTTAATTCATTCTTGCCTGGGCACAATCATTGTACATTGGAAGTCATTACGAATGGGGACCAAGCCATGAAGCCTCGGATGGCACTTGGATGTCAGAGTGTTGGGTTCTAGTCAGCCGAGCTCTATTGAGGGGAGGCTCATGTCCCTTTTCAAGGCGATATTTCTATAGTATGGACCCTACACCCATTCTAACCTCCTTGCCTATCTCTTTGGTTTTAAGACCAATATCCCCTAGGAACGCACAAACTCTTGGTCTCTTTCACATTCTGTCTCACTGCCTTTCTGTTACATTCACTCTCTTGTTGTATCTTTCTTTCCCTCTTTCCGTCTCACTCTCACGTTTTCCCACATACTCCCATTCACTCTTTCTCCTGCTCTCTTTCTCACGTTTCCTCTCAAACTCCTGCTCTCTCGCTCTCTTTCTTTCTTTCTTTCCCCCTTGCTCTCCCTCGGTCCCCCGTTCTCTAATTCTGCTTCATGTTTTTCTATTCTGTCTTTCTCAACCTCACACTCTTTTCTGCGCGCTCTCATTCTCTCGCACCGTTCCTCTCGCATAAAACGATTAATGAGCATTCCCCGGAAGTCTGTGCGTCACCTGCAAATCACTGAACCGAATCCGGGCAGGACAACTCCCCCTTTTAACCTTCCGAGCTCGATAAAATGAGTGTCATTGACTTAGCACATGCTCCTTACGGTGCTGCGAAGCAGTAACACTGTGGCGTCAAGTGTTACATACAGATACATTACTATGAATGAATCATACTTGCCAATTCTTCACTTATTGTTCATTAAAGCTCACAGCAATACGTATTGAGTTCAGTTGGCAGTTTATTAAACTGTTCTCACTACCCTTCTAATTCAAGCTGGAGTGCATGCCTCACCCTCTATACATTTTGCTTAGCTAAAAAACACCAAGAAGAGCCCTGACGGCAAAGATCATGTCTGCTGAAGCCGAGCCCTTTCCGGTGCACTACCGCCTGGCGCAGTGCCTCTCTGCCCTGTCGAGCTATGTGGTCGGTTTTGCATACGTTCCCATTCTGCAGTTTCTAAATACTGTAAATGAGAACTGCAAGCACCCGTATTTGCATCTATTAATTAAAGTTAAAAAAACGAGCACTTCTGGCAGTCACAAGTCACCAGCATGCGACAACTCTTTTGGGACCTTTTAAGTGTTTAGCCATGCAACAGTTGATGTTGCACCAAGGATATTGTGCTGGATAACTAAACACTTATAAGGTCCCAAAGGCGAGACCTATTGGCTATGCCAATGCTTGTTTTATATTTGACGCCCTAAGCCGGGTATGCCCAGACAGGGGTCCCAAGATTACTGTGCCACTGGAACCAAGCTATACCCTGCTGCAAAGACCATAACAAGGGCAAAACCGGTTCTGGGTTGCTTGTGTTCGGGCTCAGGGAGGACCTGGCCTGGCAGTACGGGCTAGACTGTTCTCATGAGAAAGAGGCTCAAGACTGATCTGCATATGACTGGGTCCAAACTGAGGTGGCAAGGTGGGCGAAAAACAATGGATTGAAATGTGGCCAGAGTGATTGCCACTTAGAGCGTCAAATGCAAAAACAAGGTGATGGATGGAATGCTTGAACTAATCTCAACCACTGGCAATCGCTCAGGAGCCGCATCCCAATCCATCGTTTTTCGCTCACCATGCCACCTCAGTTTGGACCCAGCCATATGTATATCAATCTTGACCCTGTTCCTCATGGGACCAGTCCAGTCCGAACTGACAAGGCAGGCACTCCTTGATCCAGAACACAGGCAACCCAGGACCGGTTTTGCCCTTATTATGGGCTCTTCAGCCGGGTATAGCTTGGTTCCAGTGGCGCAACGAGCCTGGGAACCACGCTTGGACAAACCCGGTGCACTTAGGGCGTCAAATGCAAAAACAAGGTGATGGATGGAATGCTTGAATTATTCTCAACCACTGGCATTCACTTGGGCCGCTTCCCAATCCATCATTTTTTCGCCCACTATGCCACCTCAGTTTATACTCAGCCATATGCAAATCTGTCTTGTGTCTGTTTCTCATGGGAACAGTCTAGCTGGAACTGCCAGGCCAGGTCCTCCCTGAACTGGAACACGAGCAACCTAGGATCAGTTTTGTAATGGGCTCTGCAGCCGGGTATAGCTTAATTCCAGTGGCACAGTGACCCCGGGACCCACGTCTGGGCATACCCGGCACACTTAGAGCGTCAAATGTGAAAACAACAAAGTGATGGATGAAATGCTTGAAAAAATTAATTAATTAAGGAAGCAACTTAAAACTTGTTTTTTTCGATCAAGATGCTCAAGATTTTGAAAGCGGTAGGCAGGGTGCAGAGATCTGTTTCCAGCGCTGGGACACCTCACACTGAGGTAGCCATGTGCTTTATAATTCATATTATTATTATTATTTTAATCTCAACCACTAGCAATCACTTGGGCCGCATCCCAATCTATTGTTTTTCACCCACCATGCCACCTCAGTTTGGAACCACCCATATGCAAATCAGTCTTGATCATGTTCCTCCTGGGAACAGTCCAGCCCGAACTGCCAGGCAAGATCCTCCTGAACCGGAACACTAGCAACCCAGGACCGAGTTTGCCTTTGTTATGGGCTCTTCAGCAGGGTATAGCTTGGTTCCAGTGGCATAGTGAGCCCGGGATCCACGTCTGGGCGTACCTCAGTTTGGACCCAGCCATATGAAAATCTGTCTTGACCCTGTTCCTCATGAGACCAGTCCAGTCCTAACTGACAAGGCAGGTACTCCCTGATCCGGAACACAGGCAACCCAGGACCGGTTTTGCCCTTATTATGGGCTCTTCAGCCGGGTATAGCTTGGTTCCAGTGGCACAACGAGCCTGGGAACCATGCTTGGATAAACCCGGTCCACTTAGGGTGTCCAATGCAAAAACAAGGTGATGAATAGAATGCTTGAATTAATCTCAACCACTGGCAATCACTCGGGCTGCAACCCAATCCACAGTATGGATTGGGATGTGGGTCAAGGGCTCACTGTGCCACTGGAACCAAGCTAAACAATGAATTTGGATGCAGCCCGAGCAATTGTCAGTGGCTGAGATTAATTCAAGCATTCCACCTATCACCTTGTTGTTTTTGCATTTGACTCCCATTGCAAGTTGAACGGAGGTGAATTTTGCTACGCTAAATCACGAGTGGGCCATTGTTCCCTTACCTGCATTTACCAGGTGTGGAGTTAACAAATCCGTTTTTACCAGCTGGAAAATCTGGCCAGTAAAATCACATTGGGAATAAGCTGAAATTGATGCCAGCCCTATTCCCAGCACCTCCCCCAGCCTCCTTTCAGGGCACAATGGGGAGCATGTTGTGGTTCACCATGCCAAGCAATGTCTTCTTCCCTTTTCCAACCTTTCCAACTTCAACAGGCACTTTGCTCACATTTATCATCTGCTTAAAGCAAGTGATAAATGTGACTGTTAATCGCCATGGAAATGGGAATACTGCGAGGAATTCTGGTCTATAAAACAGGGCAGCGCTATTATTTTCCATTTCATGGGGATTAACTCATAATTGCATGGTACTGACAAGCTGTTACCGCAGAGTACTGAAGTTTACGGGTGCAAAGTGATTATCCCACCAGTACAGTGGAGCTCAAAGTCTTCTAGTGGGGCATGGCTCAATCACCACATGGGCATGAAGATCCTGACCTGCCACTGTATTGTGTAATCAAGCAAGATGAGTCTCTCTTTCTCAGCAGGGTATGGTAAACTCATTACACATGAGGTTGAGTAGGTGTTAGACTTGGCATCTTTTGGCGTGTTTCCCCTGAGTTTTTGCTTTCTGACCTCCGGTTTTGACTCTGTTTTTGCTGGCGTAGTGTTTCTGCGCACTTTTCTCACTGCTGATCAGTGGTAAAGTGCAAGTGCTCCTGTGGTAAATTGTGTTATGGATTGGTGTTTCCATGATTGGATATTTGATTTACTTGTTAGTCCCTAGTAAAGTGCACTGAGTGTGCCAGGACCTGTGAATCAAATGCTACTAGCGGGCCTGCAGCACTGATTGTGCCACCCACGTGAGTAGCCCTGAAAAGGTAACTCAGACCCGCCATTGCGGAGTCTGCACGCAGTTTGTAACTGCCATGTCGACTTGGCCAGTGCACACACTTGTCAGTCCCTCACCTTCCCTTTTCTTACAAGTCAGTCACCCCTAAGGTAGGCCCAAGGTACCCCTGTGGGCCGGGTGCAATGTATGTGAAAGGTAGGACATGCCCTGGTGTGTGTGGCATGTCCTGATAGTGAATTACGGCCAATTTCGTTTTTCGCTATTGCAAGGCTACCTGTTCCCCATAGGACAGAATGGGGAGTTTGTTTAGAACATCTTATAAACATAACTGGCCCGGGGAATTAGGTAGGAAAATAAAGTTTAGTATGCCTGAACTCAGAATCTAAAGATGCATCTTTTAGTGAAGGTGATTTTTACATTCTGTGTTTGAAAATACCACTTTTAGAAAGTAGGTATTTTCTTGCTCAGTCATCCTGTGTGCCTCTGCTGGAATGTGGATTGCCTCTCTGGGTTTTGGATGACAGAAAGCTGGGGAGCAGGAGTGGCTCCAGATAGTCTAGGTGGGTCAGGAAAGGGCTGAATAGACCTGGGCTGCAATTGGGGAAGGGGAAGGAGGTTTCCTTGCACCTCAAAGGGCCTGTGCCTCTGACCATGCCGTCTCCGCCTCCAGCCAGGAAGTCACACCAGAGAAGGCAGAACTAGTTCTGGCTGGGCACAGACACTATCTACCTAAGAGATCAAAGGATATAAATATTGGGGCCCAGATCCCTGACTTTTAGAACTCTTTTGGACCAAGAAGACTGCCAAGAAGAAGAGCTGGAGAAGCTGTGAGGAGGAACTACCACATTGCTGTGTGCTTTGCTGTGTTGGCCTGCAGTGGCTGCTTCTGTCTTGGGCAGTGAAAGGACTGGACTGAACTTTCTGCAATCTACTTTTGTGAGTTTCTCCAAGGGCTTGAGGTAGAGCTTCCCCTCTGTTGAAGAAGTCTCAGGAACAGCAAAGACTTCAAGCTCTTCTGCCCTCAGCCCTGGGGACTGTGTGTTTTGCGCTGCAACAGAAGAAGAAGAAACCAGACGACGTCGACGACGCCGCTGCCGACTCCGTGTCCTGAAGGCACCGCTGAGGGCACTGCCGCAACGCGACCTTGGTCTCACCGACGACGCCTGCTGACGCCCCCACCGAGCCGCTGCTCGCACCGCGACCTGTGTGCACCGCACTCCGCACCGCCTCACGACGACGCCTTGGTATCCCCGACGACGCCGCTCCACGTCGAAATCTACGCCGCTGCTTGCACCGTGGTTCGAGGGCACCGCTCGTAAAGTTACACGACGCACCGCCCTCATACCGCACCGCAGCCTTAGCCTACCGACGCCGGCGCCATAGACTCCCATTCGTCAGCCGACGACAGCGCTTCAGCAACGACAACGCCGCTGCTTGCACCGCGACCTGCCAGCACCGCGACGAGCACCGCATTCATTTCGCACCGCGTCCCTGGTCTCACCGACGCCGCCATCTGACGCCGCCACCGAACCGCTGCTCGCACCGCGACCTGAGGGCACCGCACGCCGCACTTCGCCCGCAGCACCCAACGCCTACCGACGCCAGCGCTCCTGACTTCAACAGAGAGGAGTTCGATCTGCAACGCGTGTGACTTCGAGGGCCCCGACGACTCCTGCACCGACCTTCGGAACCGATGCCTGTGGACGCCGTGCTTTCGGAAGCTCAACGAGAGGTCGCCGACGCCCTGCATTTCTAAAAGGTACTGTTTGCGGGTCTTCCTGACACCGTAGCTGGCCCGCGACGCTGCGGTCAGCCAGAACTGTTTGGATTTGTTTGTTCACGACGCCGCGATAGCCCCGGACGGAGCTATCGACATCAAGGAACTGTTTTTAAGCCTATTTTGATAACTGAAGATTTTTAAGTACTGTATTGTGGATTTTTATCGATTTTGGTCTTGTCTTAAGTATATAAAACTCTTGGATATTTTTCTAAACTGGTGTGATGTCCTTTTGTAGTGCTTACACTGTATTACTGTTGGTTATGTGCAAATGCTTTACACACTACCTCTAAGATAAGCCTGACTGCTCGTGCCAAGCTACCAAGGGGGTGAGCAGGGGTTATTTTAGGAGTGTAACTCCCTTATCCTGACTAGAGTGGTGGTTTCTGCCTGGCTTTGGCACATGCCCTAGCCTACCAAAAATCCCATTTCTAACAGTTGGTCTCCCTGGATGGGAATTAGGAGAGGCGAGTCTCTTGTGACTCCGGGACACCAAGAAGTAGACCTGAGCTAGTTCTGTGGGAAGCCTCCAAGACAAACCCGCTTGCCTAGTGCTTGTCTGGCAGCAGATTACTTCTTTATGTTGTGCCTAGCTTCTGTTTGTTGAAAGAGATTGCCGAGATAGAGTAATCTATTGTGTTGGCAAACTAGAAGCTTTGTCGTAAGAGGAAGAAGCAAATGAAGCCTGAATTCCTCAGTGCAAAAAAGCAAAGACATAGAGCTGCATTGGTCTTTGCTCAGATTGCATCCCTGGCTGATCACCAGGAGATGTCTTCCAGGAAGGTACTGCAGCACCGGAGCAGCACCTGCCTGAGGAATATGTGATACTGCCTCCTCAGTCTTACATCTGACATTGGAAGGACCTGAATTTGCATCAGAGTCTCTGGGGGAATTTCCAGGCTCTGGGCTCCAAAGAGACACAGCTGCTACCAGTGGTACATCAGTTTAGGACTCCTTCACTTTAGGATGCCACTCTGGCTATTCACCACCCTAGGAATACAGACTCCATGGTGGACAGCTGAAAGATCTGACCCATCAAATTAGAACAGTTGGATCTTGAGCTGACCCAGCCTGCAATGCTTCTGTAAGAGACGTAACAGGGGCTTGCTAATAGGCCGATGTCCTTCCTCAATACAGACTCATTTCTGGGTGAATTCAGTGCCAAACTGAAGGCTATGAAAAGTGCTCTGCCTCCTTTAGGCCTGAGTTCTCCTCTGCTTATATTAGTCGATGGTCAACTCCCAGCACTGAAAAGACAGCCTCTTTCAAATACTTTCAAGCCGCAAACAGTGTCTGGCACACGTACCCCTGTTACTTGCTGGACTGACCAATCCAGGCAAGTTGCTCCTTTTGTGCATACTCCTGGGCACTCCTGCAGGACTATCAGCCGTTAATCCATTAGGCAGTTGATCCATTCTCCAGGTTTCCCCCTCAAAATAGGCCATATTTGAGTGAACAGACCCTGATGATGAAGATGCTGCCAGTTAGCACACTGACCTGTAACAGCGCTAGGTTGGCCATCTATTTTCTTTGTGTTCTCCCTCCCCTATCTTTCCCCAATCCTTGTCCCCTGTGGTATTCTGAAATGGTTGCAAGCAGCACATAGCTCCTAAGAAATCATCAGCAAGTGAATAAATAAGTAAATATGCAGTTGGGAACCTTCACAACCTTCTCTTACTTAATAAATTAATTGTAGAAAAAAGAAAATGGAGGATGTAAAATTGAGGAATAAAAAAAACAAAAATGATAGGAAATCACAACCCCAACAATCAACAACATCCCATCCACTCTGAGGAGCACAATACAGAGAAAATTAGCAAAAGGCACTAGCACCCAACAACTGCTTGGGTGCGGACCCATACACTGGACCTCACGCCCTGAACTTGTTTGATGAAAGGTTACTAGCAGAGCAACAACAGAATTTTGCAAGCAGTATAAACATCAGGGAAAACCATATTACTATTCAGTGAATTCATCAACTGCATCTGTCTAAGTTTAACACTCTGAATACTGCTAACCTTGAATTCAGCATTGAATTGGAACAAGGCTGTACCATGTGTAAATCCCTCAAGAATACAGGCAGCACAAGACAAGGTCTTTGCCCTTACTTGTGCCTCCACAGTACTGTTACAGTACTCCAGCAGAGGATCAACACACCCTGGTCTGCTGGCGCTCATTGAGGTGAACATCTGTTAACGTTTTATGGTCTGTCCTCACCTGAAACCTACTAAGCCCAGCCTACACGTGGAAAAGCTGTATTTCATAGCGTCTTCCTGAACACCAAATAGTCACGTTTGGCCCATCCAAACCTCCTTGACACAAAGGCTATATAACTCTTTCCTCTCCACTCCTCATTATCGCCAGCACAGCCCCGAAAATAACACACTTGCATCAGTCACATCTGCGATTTAATCCCTGGGATCACATGGTTTTAGAGCTCCTGCATCCAGTATATGTGTCTATACATGACTGAAGTGCGCTCTCAATCGTACAACCAAGCAAACTGTGTCACCTTTTTTATCAACTCCCTTATGCCTTGGAGTCTACACATAAATTGCTTCAGAAACTTGGCATCATAGTCTGCCAACTCTAAAAATGAATTCAACTGCTATTTGTTTATTGGGTTTGACCCCTTTTCCATCGCTTCCATTAATTTAATCTTTGATTTAATGTCCCACCCAAAATCGAGAGTCCTAGTTATTTTATTTCTTCCACTGAAACTTGCAATTATATACACACATGAGTGTGAGGCAACTGAACCCTTGGTTTTCCAGAGGTTGGACGCCCTTTGAGGTCCTTTCTCAGTGGATCTTTTTGCCTCACGCCTAGACCATCAACTTCCCATGCATTTCAGTTGGAAGCCAGATCCCCTGGCAACAGCAAGGGACACATTTCTTCAAGATTGGTCTTTGGAGACTGGTTATGCCTTTTCACCATTCACCGTGATTATGAGGCTTTCAGCGCAGGTCTACAGGCAGAAAGAGAAGGTGGTCTTTATCACGCCCTACTCGAGGTCTCAAGTATAGTTTCCGGTTCCTCAGGAACTTTACTGGGATTCTCCAATCCTTCTACCCCGCACTCCATATCTCCTTCAAGATCCTCTGGGCAATCACCACCCACTTGTCCTCCAGGGACGCATGCCTCTCATGACCTGGCTGTTTTCCGTCAACGCTGGAGACTCCCTGGCTTTTCCCAGGAGGCTGAGAGAATGCGGTCAGCAGCATGGGAAGACAGCACAAACAAGTGCTACAGGTCTTGTTGGTGTCTTCGAACAACCAAGATCCCATGGGGTGCGAAGTGGTCCCTATCATGAATTTCTTTGCATCTTTGGTGTCCCAAGGATTGGGGTATCATACGATCCATTCTTATTGGTCAGCCATTTCTGCTGGTCACATTCCCATACAAGATGCCCCCGGTGGGTGAGCATCCCTTAGTCTGTAAATCGATGAGAGGAATTTGCTTGGCACTCCCTCCGGAACCCAGGTACTCAACCTAATCGGATGTTAACAAGGTTTTATACCTTCTCCGTTCTTGGCAACCAAACAAGTATTTGTCGCGCAAGGAGTTGTCGGCGAAACTCGCCATGCTTCTGTGCCTAGTGTCATGTAGGATTCTCATATGTGCAAGCCTTGGACATCTTGGGAAGGGTTTTCACTCCACAGGGGCTCACATTCCACATCTCTCGACATACAAAGTTAAGAAAGTATGACGGAAGAGCTCTGTCCACCTGGTGAGCGTCATCTGTTAATATCTCTCCGGAAACCTTTCAAAGAGGCCACTCCTCCCACCATAGTTCGTTGGATCTGCTGGGTCATGCAAGAGGCGGGCACTGACATCTCGCAATTCGGTGCCCATTCTGTCAGAGGTGCAGTTGCCTCCAAAGCCTCCTCTCTAGGGGCTCGTCCTGAAAACACTATTAATGCAGCAGATTGGTCTTCAGACTCCATGTTCAAAAGGTTCTGTTTTAAGCCAGTAGTTGATATGGCATCTTTGATGGTGGACAAGCTTTCAACGAGCATAATCCTCACCTCTGGTCCTGACATAGAATGAAAAATTTCCTAGTAGACATGAAGGAAAGTTTCAATTCTGTTAAGGACCCAGAGGTGAGGATTATTCCCGCCCAAGGGTCCTGAGATCCTTTCTCCCAGCCCAGAGGTATGTAAGGGATTTGTGCCCTCTTCAGCAGCAGGATTCGAGGATTTATCATATAGCATAAGTATTTGCTTATTTCTTCTTATCTGAGACTATGTCCTGTTTCATTGTGCGTGTTTCCGATTGGGAACTTCATAACATCTCATGTTTTGGTTCTGTATAGCTATATCAGTTTTATCATGACCAAAGTTGGAAGGTTGAGATTCATGATTTTGTCTCTGGATTATTTCAGGTTTGGATGGTTCCAAATCAGAATAATAAAAAGTAGTGGAAGATATCCTGTTGCAGTCAAGAAAGAGGAAGCTATACAAGGGACTCCTACCTTTATGGATATCCTGGAGTGCTGACTGGTTGAACTGTGTTGACCTTTTCCCTGTGCATCTTGGGAAAGAGAGTTTTTTTGAGTTTATTGTTGAAGACTGCTGGAATGGAAATAAAAGAAAGTAGAGCAAAATCCTTGCTTAAATGCCCTTAATAGAATTGAAACTTTCCATCATGTCTACTAGGAAATTTTTCATTCTCTGTCTAACAATAAGCATAAAGGCTCAAATTCCAGAAACTTGTCCCGCAACTGCACTCTAGAGATATTCTAGGTCTTTCAACTGCAGTAGTCATCTTTATACCATAATTCTTTTGTAGCACCCTCAATGCCATTTCATTGTCATCACTCTCCTCTTTTAAATCCATATCATCCTCATTAATGCCTCATTTCCTAAGAAGAGGCAAATGTTTCAAAATTCTCCTGACTTCAACATCCAAACTATGTTTGAACATGACTAGCATACACCACATCACAAACGAATCTCTGCCTACTCACTCCAAATATACAATGAATGCAGCCCTCCAATCTTCCCTCTGCATCAGAGCTTCTGCAAGTCATGTAAAAACGTTGGGCGAGGTATTAAAGAATACATTTTTTTTTATTACCAACCCAATTTCATGTTATAAAATATAGAGTAAAAGTAACCAGCATTGTTATTAAAATTCTGCTACACACAAATTGAAATAAACGTAGTCACCATTGTCATAATTGATTAGTGCCTGGAGACACTGAAGAGTTTCACAGGCAAATGCTTCATCCTCTTTCCAAACTGACATTTCAACACTAATCCAGATTTCAAATACTTTAGTAAAGAACATAAAACACTCTTTCAATATTGCGACTGCTGTAATGGATCTTCTAGACCTTCCTTTGGTCTCAACAATCCTTCTATGACACAATTACGCTCACACTGCTCAGCTTGGAGCAGTATCTCTTACATGGTGAACTCCTCCACACCATCCGTACCGTTCAGGATATGACACACAACAGGTAAACAAACATGCACTGAATCATAATTATTTGGCACAGTTTGCAATGATTTACAAATACTATCCACAGCTCCCCACTGCTGCCACTTAGCTCAAATCATAGGAGCTGGCCGTACACTACAGCCTCCACACCGTCACACTCTCAAAGTTCCCAGCAGGCTGTGACCGTGGCTGTGGATGATGCCATAGTGCAGAGACTGCCTCGCTAACCACAGTCTCGGCACTGTCAAGCAGACATAATTTCTCGCTGGCTGTCATCGCTCGTAGGTGAAGCACATATACACCAATAGCTTCTCCATTTCCTGGACCAACTAATTAAGATGAGGTAGACCTCTTGATGGTGATCTACACCAATGCAATGGGTCAAGAGTCAAAGCCCCTCACATCGTTTGTATCTCAGTGAGTGACTATAATAACTGCTGAGTACTTGCAAAACAGTGGTTCTGTAATAAGTTTTCACACTGAAGATGATAAGCTGTTGCAGAAAGGACCACAGCAGTGTAACTGTCTAGTGCAAAGACAAACAATATTCCAGGTATCAGTGGTTCCAATAGAACAACAATCACAGGTTACCATGAGACTGGTCATTAGATATGGTATAGATGCAAAAACATAGCATAACAAACACGCCCCAATAGCAGATAACATCCTTACTGAACAGGCTGACATCTCACTGTTGACAGGGTCCACATAAATGTCAGCACACACTCCAATCTATGAAATCAGGGCTGTCATAACAGACACAGACAGTAGATAAAATTAAAACACTTTTTTTAAATTTAATTTTCCCTACGTTCATAAAATTGAGTTAAAAAATAAATTACTGGGGGCGTGGTCTCGCTGCAGATGGAGTGAGACGCACGCCGCAGGAGCTCCGGCCGACCGCTGCTTTCCAAGGCGATTCTAGCGGAGCTGGGGCCATATCGGCGCCGCATTTCGGGGCGCATGTGTGGCGCAGTGTCAGGAGCCCCCCTCGACAAGCGGACGGCGTCCTTGCCCTAACGGCTGCGGCGGGGCGGCCTACTTGCCTGGGCTTCCCGGCCCGGATCGCGGCGGCCGCCATCTTGCGACTTTCCGGACCGGAGCCCGACTAGCGGCTGCTGTACCGCACCGTTGCTGATCCTTACGGTGCCGTGCCCCCCCGCCGAGGCTCCCGGAACGTGGAGCGTGTTGGTACCGGGCGGCGAGTCTGTGGATCTGGCACCTGGGGAGAGGCCATCCTCCCGCTGCCGCACTTGCCCGCCATTTTGCGACCCTGCACGGCACTGCATCGGCCGAGAGCGCCTGAGAAGGGTGGCTGGCGGTCTGACCTCCCTGAGCTCTTCGCCCTTCAGCGGTGAGTGGCATTGCCGTTTGGCTGGCGACGGAGCGGAGCGACGCCGGGGAGGGTGTGTGCTGCGAGGGGCCCGGCCCCAGCCTTACTACTGGACACCGGAGCCAGACGCGCGGTGAGTCTGGCGGTGGGGGTGTGGGGCCGGGAGGCTTGACTGTTGGGCCTGGGAGCGGGGCCCTGGAGCAGACACTTCCTGTAGACTTGCCGGGTCGTCGCCTCGCGGTCCTACAGTGTGGGACCTGCTTGAAGCCTCCCCCAGCCCGGTGGGGACACTGATTGGCATCTGTGGGCCGCGTGGTGGGGCCGCCTTTCCTGCTGCTGCAGCGCCTGCACGCCCGCGGGTTCCCTGCCCTGGACCCGGGCCCGCCGCCACTTTGCGCCGCCTCGACTGGGGGCCTGCGAACACTCACATTGCGCTGCTGAGGCATTGACTTCTGGGCTCCTCCCGGGGGTCCCTGTGATTTCTTGCCCTGGGCTGGGGGGCGCGGCACGATACAGGGGCTGGGATCGACTGGCTGGGCACCGGGCGGGAACGAGGAGCAGTTCCTTTTGGACTCTACAGGCCCTGCAGGACACGGGGCATTTGGGATACCGTCTGAGTGGGCCATAGGCGAGGTGCACCACCGCTGCAGGTTGCTCCTGCATCTCAAGCCGCAGCCTGGGGCCTGAGCTTGAAGACGCCGCTGGTGCTTGTGGCCTTGTCCTCTGCTCTGGACGCGGCGGCCCTGGGCTGGTCCTTGCCTCTGAGGTCTGGCTGGTTTGCTTGTCTTGCTCTGGACACGTGACCTGGGGGGGGCCCCGGCGCGTGTGGCCCAATCTAAGGGATCTGCTCGTTCGGCCGGCAGCGGCCTGGACGCCGTCCTACACCGCACAGCGCCGCCGACCCTTCCTCCCTCTCCATTACCTGTGGGGCCTCTGCCACTCTAACCTGGCCCTAGCTGCCCGAACTGGGGTCAATTGCACACCTCTTGCCTGGCCTTGGCGGCCGCCGGTCCCTGAAGGGAGATGACACGCACCAAATCAGTGAAGGACGCAGTGGCGCCCCCCAAGGAAAACACTGTTGCCGTGCATTGGGGCAAATCGGGCACGGCGGCCCCTGGAGAGATGGCGTCACAGGCTGGGGGGGACTCGCCGCCTGTCACCCAGTCATACATGGCTAACTTTATGGCGGAGCTCAAGACGGAAATTGGCTCCTTGCGAGCGGAGGTTCACACATGTGTCCGGGAGCTCAGGAAGGAGGTCATGAGATTGGGGACCGGGTGGACGGCCTTGAGAAGACGGTGGACGCCCGAACGGAGGATCAGGAGCAACTCTGGCAGCGCCTGGCCGCCCTTGAGGAACAGCATATCGACCTCCAACTGAAGCAGGAGGATTTGGAGAATCGGAGCCGCCGCAATAACCTCCGTATTCGGGGAGTCCCCATCGGGGCCGAGGGGACGGACAATATGACATACGTGGCGCAGCTCCTCCACGAGGTTTGGGGCGATGACAACGCATCCCCACCGGCTTTGGACCGCGCACACCGAGTCTCTGGCCCTCCTGGTCGTGCGGGCCTCCTCCCTGACATTTTGACCCGGGTCCACTTCTTTACAGAAAAAGAGGCTATCCTTAAAGCGGCGCGCTCCAAACCAGACCTGACCTATAAAGGGGCCAGCATACAGATCTTCCAGGACCTCGCGCCCAATACACTTCGACAACGCCGGGAATTCAGGCCTGTGACGGACAAACTGAGAAGCTTGAATATCCAGCATCAGTGGGGCCATCCCTTCGCCCTCATCTTCCAGTGGGAATCCAAGCGTCGGATGGTGAGGTCCCTTCGTGAGGCAGCGCAGCTTCTTCATCTCTCTCTTACGCCTCCACCTAGCCCTACACGTCTGCCGCCCCTGACCCGGGTGCCTGCCAAACCCACCTGGTCCAGGATACGCCGTAACCGGCACCCTTCACAGCCCGGGGAGCACTCGTCTTCACAAGCCAAGAGCGACATCATTCGGCATATTCGCTCCATGGAGGGGGACCGCTATGCACCCAGCTCCCGATCCCCCACTCCCTGAACGGTCTGTCCCTCGCCTCCGTTGATGGCGGAAGGTATCAAACTTTGTAACCACACCATGTACCTGCTATGTCAATGGCTGGCCTCTTGAATCCACGTTGCCCCAGCTCCCTACCTGCAGCACTGACGGCGCTGGAATGTCCACCCCGATGACACCTTATATGGCTGGAGACCTGTCCCCTCTCTGTTCCTGGGAGAGTGACTTCTCCGGGGTCACCTGTGCCTATGGGCCTCGAATGTCCCCGATCTGGAACAGGACACTGTGGCCATGTTGGCCGCTGTTGGTTTTTTGTATTATGACTACATGCCTTTCTTTTTTCTTCTCTCACTCTCCATCTGCCCCTTTCTGTGGCGGGCGAAGGTACCCCTCCAGACGATCTCTCCCTCTCAGCGGGAGCGCCACCTCTCCTCTTTCCCCCTCTGATGCGCCGCCTCGCCCCCCGCGCTGGTGTGCTGGATTGCTTCAGGTTCTGATGCCCCCATGGCCACTGTCCCTTGCTTGAAAATTCTGTCCCTCAATGTTAAGGGACTTAACTCCCCAAACAAGCGACGCCATGTATGGCGCTACCTCCTGCAGTGGAGCCCGGACATTATCCTCCTCCAGGAGGCTCACCTCACAAGGGCCGATGTTCATTGTATGGCTCATCCTAGGTATCCCTTACAATTCTGGGCCGCGGCTCCCACTAAAACGGCTGGAGTGGCGATACTTTGCAGGTCTGGTATCGGGCAGGGGGAATCTAGGGTAGTTTGTAGTCCAGATGGCCGCTTTGTCAGGGTAGGGGTCAGGATCGGACACCGCCTTCTCACATTATGCAATATCTATGCGCCTAACCAAGCGCAGGACGTGTACCTCCGGGAGACCCTGCGGGAGCATGTCACACAAGTAGATCCTTCACTTATCATAGGGGGGACTTCAATCTGGTATGGGATGCGGAGATGGATCGTAGCGCGGCGTCATTCCATGGGGCTGGGGCTATGTCCTTGGCTCTCAAACGGCAACTATTGGGCCTTGACCTGCTGGATTCCTGGAGGTATCACTCCACTGATGTGCGCGAATACTCTTATTACTCACACGTGCACCGCACATATTCGCGCATTGACCACATTTTTATCTCCCATGCCTTGATTGGCGAATCGCTTTCGGCCTCCATGTCTGACATCTCTGTCTCCGATCATGCGCATCTTGAACTTCTCATGAGGGAGCCGTCCACCTGTACCCCTCGAGCCCCGCGCTGGCGCTTACCTCCGCACATCCTCCGCGATCCAGTCGATGTGGCGAGCTTGCGAACCGCCATTGAGTCTTACTTCGCCACTAACGCCATCCCCGAGACCCCCTTCCCCGTGGTGTGGGATGCGTTTAAGGCCACGATACGGGGCCATATCACGTCCCTTGCCATTGCGCGGGCGCGCGAGGCATGCCTGCTCGAAAACAACCTCGCTCAAGAAATTAAGGACCTGCAGAGGCGGGATCAGGAGCACCCTTCCCCGGCACACAAGCGGCGCCTGGCGAATCTCCGAGGCCAACTCCGCTCCCTACGAACCAACAAGGCTGAGCGGGCTCTCCTCGCGTTGAAGCAGCGGTACTTTGATGGGGGGATAAAGTGGGCTCGATCCTGGCTCGACGCCTGCGTAAGCGCGCAGCTAAAACGCACATAGCCAATGTCCAGTTAGGTGACGGCACAAGGGCCACTACAGAGGCAGCGAAACGCGACGCTTTTCATGCATACTACTCGGCACTTTACGCTGCGGATGGGCCGCCTCCGGGCCGGGCTCAAGCCATCCTGGACCAGTGCTCCTGGACTCCACTTAGTCCATATTACTCTCAACAATTGGAGGAACCCCTCACCCCAGAAGAGCTTGCCAGCGCCCTGAAGGACTTGCCTCTTGGGAAATCGCCGGGCCCAGATGGTATCCCCCTGTCCTATCGCCTATTCCTGCCACAGCTCCAACCCCATCTATTACGCCTCTTTTACTCGTTTACTGACACGGCGGGCCCGTCTTCCTCTATGGGACTAGCGGAGATTGCCCTTATTCCCAAGCCGGGCAAGGACCCCACCCTATGCTCTTCGTTCCGCCCTATAGCCCTCCTGAACACGGATCTTAAAATATTCACTAAAATACTGGCCAGGCGCCTCGATCCACACTTGCCCGGACTTATAGAGCCGGATCAGGTCGGTTTTGTCCGGAATCGTCAGGGGGCGGATAATGTACGTCGAATCGACCACCTTGTGGGGAAGGCGCACCACTGGAACATACCGGCATGTCTATTATCGCTCGACGCCGAAAAAGCGTTCGACCGAGTAGATTGGACCTTCCTCCGAGCGGTGCAGCACAAAATTGGGCTGGGCCCGTCCATGATCGCCCGGATCATGGCCCCTTATCTCTCCCCGCAGGCACGGGTGCGTGTCAATGGCCAGCTCACAAATCTCATCTCCATACGTAGGGGCACGCGGCAGGGTTGCCCCCTCTATCCCCTGCTGTTTGCCCTAGTTGTGGAACCATTGGCCATGCTTATCCGTCAGGCCCCGGACATCCACAGTGTCCCTATGGGAGGCCAGCAGCACAAAGTGGCCCTTTTGGCCGATGATCTTATCCTCACGCTAACTCATCCGCACACTTCTCTGCCGGCACTGCTCTCTTTGCTGCAGTCTTTCGAACTGGCATCTGGCCTTAAAATCAACCACGAAAAGTCCTGGGCCCTGAACCTCACGATCCCCGAGGAGGAGATCCCCGTGCTCCAATCTCTCGTCCCCTATCAGTGGGCGACTGGTTCCATATCCTACTTGGGACTTCGGCTGACCCCCTCGCTTGCCACATGGTCCCAAACGAATTGGCGTGATTGCCGGAGGTCAGTCTTGGAAGACTTGAGAGCCTGGAAACCTCTCACCCTTGCCTGGTTGGGCCGCCTCAACGCCGTCAAAATGTCGGTGCTCCCGAAAATCTTATATTTATTTCAATGCCTCCCCACCCCTATCCCGCAGCACCAGATACAAAACCTTCAACGCGATATCACCAATTTCATCTGGGGCGGGCGCCGACCGCGGTTCTCCAGCAAGCTTCTTATGCTCCCGAGGGATGGGGGGGGGGCTCGCGTGTCCTAATCTACTAGAATACTACTGGGCCTCGCATCTCCGCTTCGTCTCTGAATGGGTGGCGAGGGAGAGCGAAAAGGTGTGGTTCCACATGGACAGGGCGGTCACTGGACGTACCATCTGGGACCTCCCCTGGCTCTCTCGGAACGCCCGTTCCCGTAGCGCCTACGTTGCTCTGCCTACCAAGACGGTGTTGGATGTCTGGGACAGGGTGGCCATCGCTAAGGGGCTCACTACCTTTCCCTCCCCACATACTCCTATCACCGGAAACCTGCTTTTCCCGCCAGCTATCAACCCGCAGGTGTTCTCCAGTTGGGTGGAGGGCGGCTGCAGGACACTCCGGGACTTGTTCACTGGAGGCACGCTCAAAACCTTTGCTCAATGTAGGGAGGAGTTCGGTCTTCCGGAGGGAGCCAGACTTCAATACATGCAGCTCCGTCATTGGGTGTCCGCGCCCGCCATGGCTCAGGCCGCTACCCGAGCGTTCACCCCTTTTGAACGCCTAGTGCGTTCCTTTGATGACTTGAAGGGACTTGTATCTCGGATCTACCAGATCCTGCAACATCCCCCGTCAGTACCCCCTCATCTGTATCAACGTCAGTGGCAGTTGGCGACCTCATCCACGATTACGCCTGCCCAGTGGAGCCCCGCCTGTGGCGGGATATACCAAAGACTTATCATAGCTTCGCTCAGCGGGAAACCGCTTACAAGGTGATGACGCAGTGGTATTACACGCCTTCCCGACTGCATCGGATGTACCCCACTTCCTCTCCACTATGCTGGAGTTGCTTGGGCTCCCCGGGTGACTTCCTTCATATTTGGTGGGCCTGTCCGCTCCTGACTCTATTCTGGAAAGAAGTTCTCAGTCATATCAAAGTGGTGCCTGGCTTCCCCTTGCCTGAATCTCCAGTCACAATCCTCCTAGGCATCAAGCCAGACAATTTAAAGGCGCTTACCCGTAGCAATTGGCATATTGTCCTTCACATGTTAGGGACTGCCAAACAACTCATCGCTTTATACTGGAAGAAAGCAGAGACCCCTCCCATCAGCATCTGGTTCACGCGCTTGTGGCACACAGTGACTATGGAACTTTTTACTGCGCGCTTGCAGACCTGCGACACTAGATTCACTAAAGTATGGCAGCCACTGGTCAATTATCTTTGTAGCACGGAGCACGCACGTCTTATGCCTCCGAAGCTCCGGGCTCTACGCCTCTTCGAGGACGCTGTGATACCATCCGACTCTGGCAGGCTCACTGCATCACCCCGTTGACCCTGCCCCTTGCTCCTCATGGCGGGCCACATACGGTGATCTGGCCACTGACCGCTTCTGCCCATCCTCCTCCCCTCCCCAGCCCGCCACTCCTCTCCACCTGGATATTGCTTTGGACTTTTGCTATCTGCCCTTGCTATTAGTGCGCTTCCTCCACTCCGCCTGCCACTTTCTTTCTTCTTCTAGCTTCTCTGTGTCCTTCTCTTCTGCCTCCTGCTGGAGGAGTCTCACCTTCTTCTCTCCTTTCTCCTCTCCTTGTTTCTGTTTAATAAGATGTTCATGTTGCAATGGGTCTCAAGGCTCCTCCAATGGACCGTCCTTCGCAAATTCCTTGGTAGTACGCGGCCGGACCCCTGTGGGTTGTAGGCGACTTGCTGTGTAACACCTTCCTGGATAATTACTGCCAACGGTCCATATGTCTCCCCCACTAAGGCGGCCGGCCCTGACACGGGTTGTAGGCCACATGCTGTATTGTGTATAGACCCCTACCTTGGTTTTTCTTTATATGAAAATAAAACAGATTTGCAACAAAAAATAAATTACAGAATGTTATGTTGTGATACAATAAACAAAAGAGCAATCATATCATTTGCCACATACTGGATGAAGCAAATATTTGTAAAAAATGAACAGCTCTAACAAAATGTCTGTTGTCCCCAATTTTCCGATTAGCCATATTATATAGGTACTTGGTGCCACTAATGTCCCCATAATACTTTCCGAAGGGTATTCAATATTAGCATTCGAGTAAACCGATTTTGTTTTTGCCAATATTTACCTCAAAGTCTAAATGTTAAGTTAATGCACCACACTTTAAATATACTGCAGTTCCGTCTTTTAAATAATCAATCCCAAAAGGTTCTAACTTCAGAACTCTTTATTAGGATTGAACCCAAAGTGAAACAGTCCAGACAAGCATGAAAAAAATTGCACGAGAAAAATATAGAGTGTTCAGTAGGCACAACCCTTATTCAGGCGCTTGTTTTTAATGATGTACATACAATTCTTGGGCAGTTATATTTACTTTCAAATCCAGGTCTCAGTTCACATATTTTCACTGTCACTCCATTTCCAAACCTAAGTCGTGAGAACATTCTAGTGCCTCACTTCATAATTCTGACACCAAGTATTTATGAAACGATTGGCCTTTATTTGATATCAAATGGGCTGGCAGCTTTACATCTGTTTCAGTAGAACATAAATACCCCAGCTGGCATCGGCGTCCCCCCTCTCACACACGTACCCTCGGACTTCAAAACAGAACCGTGGTTCTCTCGCGGCCCAGCACACTGGCGCTGCCTGTCAGCCCCTGCCTGCAGGTGTGCGCAGCACATAAACACGCAGCTGCAGTCTGGCGGCCGCAGGCCCTTCAAGCGCGCTAGGGCGATCCTCGGCAGCTGCATTCGTCATCCCCTCAGCGGGGCCCGCCAGAACAATACGGGGCAGTATTTTAGGAAAAGGCATCGATGGTAAATTTACGGTTATGCCGCGCTTACCAAATAACTGCTGGATTGTCTCACTTTTACGCAAGGTCTACTCGCTAAGTTATTTTTTGTCAAAACTGCTGGAACAGGCGAGAGTATTTTCCGTGTCTTTAATATAAACAATAAGGTAGTTTATGAGCTGGATGGTTTATTATGTGTAAAATGTTAAAAGGTTGTCGTGATTTTGACAGATGCTAGGGTTATTTGCACTGACTATATCAGGCATAAATCGCTGGAAACCAGCGGCAGCTCGGATACTAGCCTAGGCCTCGTTAGTAACCTCCCACCCATGTCCGAGTAACTACCTCACACTTCATTTTTCAATCCCACAAATTTCTTTACAGCAAATACTGTCAAAGGACTGTACGACTGGTGAAGTCCATGCATGACACCTTCTGAAATGTAAAACACTTTAAAAGAACCTTTACAAAAAATGATCCATCCGTACAAATAAATTCTAATACCTTTTTAATCACAAACAGAAAAAGTTACAATTGATCAGCTCATAAGAACACTGTCTCAGCTGTTAGTCAAGAGGCGACACCTAGCAATCATAAAGTTTGACAAGTATAAGAACTGAAAGGTGCTATACAAAGTCACTGCTAAGAACTGTGGCTTCCAACATCAAGCCTTTCTAATATTTCAACAGTTAGCAATGGGTTTTTTTTAACAACGTGAAACCATTTCAAACATTGAGCAAGATATCCGTGTCCTTGCACCAGTGATAAGTACGAGATTACTCCTAAACTGCACAAACTCTATGATGATGAAAACAAAAAGCTCTCTGAAGAAAGTATATAAGTTTAGGATCCAGGATTTAAAACATACAGTTCAGGGTCTTTAACACGTAGTAGGGCCAGTCCACAAATCACATTCTTCTCATAAACGGAGGCTCCTATTATGATTTCAATCTTGCATTTATTTACACAGAAGCCAAGAATAGCAATAGCAATAAACTTGGAAAAAATAGTACAGAATAAGCAATCAGATAACATACATTGACCAATACTAGTTTTTGTAACTTGTCCAATAAATACTTGAGCTACAAGCGTATGTTTTCTTTACTTGCTGCTTACAACTAAGATAAGTACTTTCATTATTTAAATTCAATTTTATAATTGTAGGTTTATATTAATATGGCTTAAATTTGAATACCGTTATTTGCTATGCATCTTTATTTGGACTGCCTTCCGTCTTTGTACTTGCTGCTGCTTCCCGCTTTACTCTATCTCCATGCTCCTCAGCCGAACCGATTCAGCCATTCGTACCATCCTGTCACAACGGCTCTCAGAGAGAGTGGTGTGCGCCATCTGTGTTAAGTTCCTCCTTCTCACAGGGCAGAGCTGTACATGCACACTGTCTCGAGCTCCTTTGTGAATTAAAGGTTGCCATAGGTATTTCCTCAGCGCCACGATCGTGAGGCAGATTGGCCTCCAAAGAACATTTTCAGATGTCATTCTCCAGGAGTTCTGGAACAATCTAATGGATTTCTGAGAAGGTTTGACCTTTTTCAATCATCAGGTGTGCCGATAAGGAGCAAAAATCTTTACCTTCTTTTTCAAAATACTCCTCTTGTTTACCTCAGGAAGAAATTTAATTTCAGACCAACCTTTACAGCGTCATAGACGACTCAGTATCGCACTCTGATCAAAGGGCAAAGACAACCTCCAAAGTACATCATGGAACATGAGGCAATGAAAAGGGCTTTGAAGACATAGCTCTTCCTTTATGAGGCATATGTCTGTGCAGGCAGGGAGCATTCCCACCTCCTCCTGTAATTCACATTCTTTACTGAGGGTAATGTACCCATGCGTCCTGAGACAGTCTAGAGAAGCACCAATGTGCATACAAAAAATGATAAGTGACACAATAAAAATAACTCCAGTCAATGAGAATTCTGAAAAGTACACTTAAGAAGCCCCATACTCAGAGGGTGGTATAAGGCGATAAAAATGATAGAAATGTACAACACAAGTGCAGATTACAAAACATTAAGATGATATAAGGATTTTGGGTGAGAGGTTAAGTGTTACACTTATGGCACAACATTCATAGGATTTTCCAGCAAAAAGGTAAAATCAATGTTCATCTGGTTTTGTGTACTGAGCATAATAATCATCTTGAGCTACTTAAGATTTTGGCACCCTCTGATGGGATAGAACCAGCATAAAAAATGAAACATATTGCACCCCATTCTGAAGAAGCTACAACTGAACGTGTTCATATACAACTGAGTCCTTCGACATAGATTGCTGCTGCAGGAGTTCCACAATGGATTACTGTGGCATGACAGCAAGTGTGACATGCTACAGCTACCCAGGTCTAGCCCTTTTAAACTAAGAGTAACCACTAACATGATTTGTTGGATCTCAGTGCTCCAGCTGGCCTGCACAGGAGGAAGGATCCAAACAGATAAGTGGGGCCCACTCCCCAAATGCGGTGTCAGCCAGTGAACCTTAAACCTGATCCTCCTCTGTTAACCACAACAAAGCCAAAGGCATTCCACTTGTGAACATCTGGCCAGCCTGTGGAAAAAAGCGGGGGTGCCTCTTCATGCCAGTTTTAGAGCTTGCAGAAACGACATGCTTGTCTAACTCCTTCCTTACACACTTCTACACGTCCATACAGTCTATGCCTTTGAATTGGAAACACAATACGGACCACAACCTCTGCAGCAATAGTTGCATCAGTGACAGGGAACAGCTGCTTTCGTTTTTACGTCCAGATCTGCATGCTCTTTGAAGAAGGTTTTCTTTCATCAAAGACCGTGTTAGAATGGCAAAGGGCTGCGGCTGAGCAGCACAGAAAACACGCTGAAGAGCAGCCCTTGTGCAATTTCCTCAGAAAGGAAAGATCTTCAGATCAGCACGACACAAAAATATTACTCCACAATCTAGATGTCAAGTGAAAGTATTAGATTACTAATTTGTGAAACGTTGCACAAACGGCCAAGCTGATGTAAAGCCAAACACGAGCGATGAAACGGAAAAAAATGTTCAGTTACTCGGTGTGAATACACAGTGAGTGAAAAGTGATACTATTATCAGTTTCTGACTGACAGCCATTATGCATTGACCACACACAGTCAATCACTACCTCCTTCAGTTCCACCACCAGGTCAGGTGTTCTGCTACACAACTCAGTCAAATGTTCTCACAGAGAAACAAACATTGACAAAGCCAATATGTCTCACCAATGGGAGAGCTATCGACTTTGTCAATTTCTTTTAGCCATATTGTACAGCAGCAGGGCTGAAAGTAAAAAAATAAAATAAAAATAAAAATAAAAAATTGGACGTGGCCAGCGCCGACAGCAAAGGGCAGTGATCCATTTTCTTAGTTTGAGATTATTCTCTGCCTTCACAAAAAAAAACGTTAATTCAATCTTACGTCTGAGCTGAAATTCGCCATTTTGGCATCGCATGAAGATAGCAGCAAAAAGGGCACGCACAGCAGGGAGTGCAGTGCCGTTTGCATCTTTGTAGCATTTTGACACCCGTTGGCGTGACGTTTGGGAGGAAAGGGTGGAGCATGAATAGGGCGAGAAACACATGAGGGTCAGACTGGAAAAGCAACAACCAATGAGGAGGGTTAGGAGACCTGTTATCGCGAAATTACTCAATTATCACGACCGAGACATTATCCTGAAGCAGGCTAGGGCCAAGGAACCACTGCTGTTTGACAATGCCTGTATCCTAATATTCCCTGACTATACTAAGCTGGTCCAGCAGCGACGACAGTTTTTTATGGCGGCGAAGGCCCGTCTCCGAGAGCTCAAGCTCCCCTATGCCCTCCTATACCCAGCCAGACTGCGGGTGGTCTATCGATCCCGCACTCATTTTTTTGAGTCACCGGAGGAGGTCTTTCAATGGACAGATGAAACAGTGCGTCTTCGCCCACACTCACCGCCCCGGAGGGACTCCGACTCCTCGTCGAGCGAGATGGTGCGAAACAACCCACGCAGAAGGGGAAAGGGGACAGACGCTCCAGGTCCAGGCGCAGGTCTCAGTCGCGTAGCACCTCATCCCGAGCTGCATCGGCCCAACGACTGCCTACTACATCGGACTAATCTGTGGGGAGTGTTATATTTCAATAATTCCTTGATATGTTTGCCTTGACCGGGGAAGCACGATTGAGGGCCAATATCCCTGCAGCACTTCAGTTGACAGGGAAAGGGCCAGCTGACAATGGGCTGTAAGTTGGGGATCCATTGGCGGGCGGGGGGGGGGGACCTCCTGTTGGGGTCTGCCGCTCACGCTCGCCGCGACAGATACTTCATAATTTTTGAGGTATAGGGTGGGGGGGGTGTGCTGTTGGGATGTTTGGAGGGAGGGGGTTTTGTTGCTTGATCGCACTGGCCTACATTGCTTCAGAGTCACCTTATCCAGACCACATATTTTTGCCTAGAACACATTCATGCCTCGAACCTTCTCATGGCTGGGTCTCTTAGTGATAAGCGGGATCAATGAGTTGGAATGTCAGGGGGGCGCTGGACAAAATCAAGCGTGGCGCAATACTCAAGCAGGCGAAGCGAGCACATGCAGACGTTCTCATGCTGCAGGAAACACATCTTATGGGGACTAAGGCGCTATGCTTTCAACGCTTTGGGTACATACATGTCTTTCACTCCGGGTTTGTGAGGGAATCCCGGGGGGTTGCGATCCTGATACATAGACGAGTTCCATACCCACACATGAAGACATGGAGGGATACACAGGGTAGATATTTATTTCTTCAGGGGATGATAGGGACGGACTCCATAGTATTGGGATGTGTCTATGCCCCCCCACCCCTTTCCTGGGGCATGGTGGAAAAGCTCATGACTCTGTGGACAGACATGCCTGATGGGTTAACGGCTGTGGGGGGGGATTGGAATGATGTGCTAGACCTGGTCAGGGATCATTGGCGGCCTGGTGGCCCATCAGACGCGGGTGGGCCTACCAGGCTGCATTCACTTGTGACGGGTCTGGATTGGGTGGACCCCTGGCAACGCCTACCTTGGACGGCGCAGGGCTATACTTACCTGTCGGCCGTCCATGGCTCCTTCTCCCGCCTCGATTACATCTTCGTTCCCCGAGCCATAGATAACAGGGTGGTTGCCGCCGATATTCTTCCGCGTGGACTTTCGGACCACTCACCGATCACTCTTACGCTACGTGTGGGTCGAGCACAGCAGCCGTTTCGGTGGCGTCTATCGGCGTGGAACCTCCAGAGGGAAGACTATAGAGAACATAAAGAAGGTGCCATTGACCAATTTTTGTCATCTAATGTAGGGACAGTGGAGGGGGCTGACTGCCTTTGGGAAGCGATGAAGCCCACGCTTCGGGGTGTGGACATCTCGTTTTGCGCAACGGCACGCAGATTGCGTAGGGAGACCCTCGCTCAGGCGGAGGCGAAGCTATGTGACTTGGAATCTCGCAGTAGAGATAGTACTGATCACCAGGCTCGCCGCCAACTTCTTTTGATGCAGTAGGACTATGCTCATATTCTGCTGGACGAAGACCGGCAGGCGTGGCTGGCGACCCGCAGCAGGATCTACCAGTGGGGAGATAAGTCCAGCAAGTTATTGCATAGGTTGTGTCAGAGGTCGTTATATTCTCAGGCCCTACCAGGCATTTTGGGCCCGGATGGGTCCGCTCTCACGGACCCCTCCATGATTGCTGAAAGCTTTGCTATGTATTATGCGGACCTCTATACCCCTAGGGAATGCCTCCCCGCAGCGGTAGTTGGTCGCTTTCTAGATGATCTGCCACCCAAGGCCCTTTCTGACGATGTGCGCGAGGAGCTGGATCTCCCACTCACAGAGGAGGAGCTAGGTGCGGCGCTGGGTGAGATGCAGCCTGGAAAGGCCCCGGGACCGAATGGCTTCCCATGTGAATTTTTTTAACGTTATTTTCTGCAGTTGGGACCCCATTTTTGTAGAGTGGTCGAGGAGGCCAGGGAGCAGGGTTGCTTGCCTCGTGTTTGGAGACACGCGGAGATTGTGGTGTTCCACAAGCCTGGAAGACCCCCGGATCAGCATGCGTCGTATCGCCCTATATCTCTCCTTAATGTGGAAGCCAAGGTGTTGGCTAAGGCACTGGCCAATCGCCTCCGTGCCCATATTACATCTTTGGTTCATCCCGATCAGGCCGGGTTTATGCCCCAGCGGGCGACCCGCCACAATATTCGGCGCGCAAATGTTGCAGTGGCGACTGTCCAGGGGCTGGGGGAGCGGGCCGCGCTATTACTTGCGGATATGGATAGGGCTTTTGACTCCCATAGTTGGGTGTACCTGTTCGCACTTCTCCGTAGATTAAATTTTGGACCACGCTTCCTGTCCTATTTGACCCTCCTCTATACGGACCTGACTGCGTCCGTACGGGTGGCAGGCGCTGTTTCCTCCACGTTCTCTATTGGACGGGGCACTAGGCAGGGCTGTCCGCTGTCCCCCTATCTGTTTGCACTGGCGATGGAACCCTTAGCGTCCTGATGCCCAAGTGACTGGTCTGGAGTGGGCGACGGGTCTATCGGACCGTATTGCCTTGTATGCTGATGATGTACTCTTTTTTCTTACAAATATAGATCGGACGGGACTGCGCCTACAGCGTATTATGCAAATCTTCGGGGAGACCTCAGGCCTATACATGAACCCTCGTAAATCTACGCTGTGGGTCCTTGGGGGAGGGGCGAGCCCCGGTTCCTGGGCCTCCTCCATTCAGGTGGCCTCTGGGGGGTTGAAATACCTGGGAGTGTTTTTATCGGATTCGCCGAGTACCTCTTGGGAAAGGAATCTAGTCCCTGTATGGGATCGCGTGCGGGAAGATCTTAAAACTTGGTCCCATATGCCCCTATCAATATATGGCCGGTCGGCCATCTTTAAAATGGTGTCACTTCCCCGCCTGCTTTATCAACTACAAAACCATCCCTATCCGATTTCTCCTGGCTGGTTCCGACGGGTTAACATGGCCTTGGGTCAGTTTCTATGGGCTGGCGGAATGGCGAGGGTGGCCCTGCGGACTTGCTTCCAGTCCACGTACTGTGGGGGATTGGCAACCTCTGATATCCTGCCTATTATATGGCCTCCCATCTACTAGTCCTCAATGAGTGGTGGTATGGGGATAGGGCCGACCCCGCCTACGCGGTCGAGAGGCGCTGCATGGGAGATCACACCCTACACACTATACTCTATTCCGCGCCGCTGCGCAGCTCCTTGCCACCAGCTACGAAACTTATCTTTCAAATATGGCGACAGGCGTTGCGGAGAACCGGGTGGTGGAATAAGTTGACTCGGGAGACCCCCCTTTGGTATAATGGGCGACTGCCGCAACTGGCTGCATTGTCCGGTTTTCGGGGCTGGGACCGTATCGGCATCTCTACTCTTGGAGACGTCATGCGGGGATCGGTTTTGAAGTCCTTTCAGGATCTACAAAAGGACTTTCAAAAGCCTAAAACCCAATTTTTCCGATATCTACAGCTCCGACATGCCATCACCCCCTACATCGAGGGGTTAGGGTCCCTGGCTGAGTTTAGTCCCATAGAGGCAAAGATATTTATGGGGGACCTCCATGACCACAAGATCTCTAAGATTTACCAGTCCCTGGTCACACATAGTTCCCCCACACTGCAGCGTCTTAGGGAGGCCTCGGAGGGAGACGTAGGCCCGCTGGAGGAGGAGGACTGGGTGGAGGCCCTGGCCTCCCCGCGGAGGTCATCCATAGCCGTAAGTCTTCGCCTTATCCAGTTTAAATATCTCCACCGGGTCTATTTCACTAGGGTCAGGCTCTGGAGGGCGGGATTGGTGGCCTCCCCGGTGTGTCTTCGATGCCAACATGAGGAGGGTACCTTGCTTCACACTATCTGGCACTGCACCGCATTAGCATGATTTTGGCGGGGAGTTTTGTCGTGCCTCTCCGAGGTACTGGGCTGGGATCTCCCCAGCTCCCCAAAGTTGGTTCTGTTCCATGTTATGGACGATATAGGAGGCAACATATACAAACGCCATCTTATGCTCTTAGGGTTCACCCTGGCCAAGAGGGATATTGCCAAAGCCTGGAAGGCTCCGAGGGCGCCTCGGTATCTGTGTGGAAAAATGGCATGGATTTCTGTATGGGGCTGGAGATCCCTATCTTTGTGGCCAGGGGGTGCCCATTAAACATTATAAAATCTGGCGGCGATGGGCAGAGTATCGTGGCCTAGAGCTAGAACCTGTTTCAGTAGCCAGGTCTACCGACTTGGCGTCTCTCCCACTATAATTGATATGCAATATCGCCCCTTGAATACAGGTATATTATGTCTGGATAGATGAGACTGTTCTCTTATGGTGCTGCTCTGGGGTAGGCGTGAGTGCGACGGGGGGTGGGTTTTGGGTTGTTTTTTTGTTTGTTTTATTTTTATGTCAAGATTTCAAATGTATTGCTCTTAAATTGTCCTATTTTGCCATTGAAATCGTCAAAGTCACTTCAATGTACATTTTATATGCATGAGTTGCTGGGTTACAGTGCTCTGCGCAATATTTGTTATTTGACAAATAAAATCTGTTCTTAAAAAAAAAAATACGAGACAGAGAGGAACAGGAGCATGGAAAAAGAACATACAAACCAATACATGCAGGAAAGTGCTCCTTTTGACATGGTTACACCGCACATTTTGCCTGGTATCTGATGCAACTTGACCGAGAGTGTGCTGGGTTCCTGCTAACTAGGTCCCCAGCACCAGTGTTCTTTTCCTAAACTGTACTATTGTTCCACAATTGGCACCCCTTTAGGATCTTTGTAAGCCCCTAGTAAGTGATACCCCTGATTCTGAGGGCCTTGGAACTAAAGAAGGCCCCTAAGGGCTGTGGCAAGAATTGTACCACCCTAAGGGACCCCTCACCAAGCTCATGCAAACTGCCATTGCAGCCTGCGTGTTTTGGTGCAGTGAAAACCGAAGAGTCGATATGGCACACACCTCTGTGTGCTATGGGAGCAAAACCCTGCATGTGATAAAGGTAAGTCACCCCTACAGCAGGCCTTGTAGCCCGAAGGCAGGGAGCACTATACCCATGGGAGGGAATATCTGCGTGAGTGGATATCTATCACCCTTGCATACTACGAATGCACAGGGAAGCCATAACGGGTACATGGACTGGACACCCATCATTACGGGTTCCCTAGCTACATGATGACTTCAGTGTACCCCAAGGTGTTTGGTACCAAACACCTCATCTTAATACACCCACACTGATGCCATTGCTGGATTTATTAATGAATGCACAAAGAGGGCACCTTAGAGGTGCCCCCAGAAAACCTACAGACTACTAGTGTGTTGACTGACTGGTCTCGACCCGCCAGCCAACAAAGACAGCTTTCTGAACTCCTGAGATGAGAGCCTTCACTCTCGGAGGAGAGGAATAAAGCCTGCTCTGGGCGGAGGTGTTCACACCTCCTCCAAGCAGGATGGATTCCAGGGAGGGAATCTTCAAAGGCCTGCTGCCTTTGTTATGTGACCTGGGCCTCTCCAGATAGTGGAGTTGCCCCCGCGTGTCCTGACCCCACTTTGTGGCAGCAAGACAGGTGGAAAGATCAGTTAGATTAGGAGGTGAGCCCACATTCAACCAGCACCACCCCTAGGGCGGGCCAGCTGATGAGGACCCCACTTTTCAGATTCCTCCATGTTGTTTTGGACGGCTTTAGCATTATAGGGTCAGGGTTAAGCCCACTTTCAACAGGAAGTTGTCATGTAGAAGGTGTATACACCCTAAAGGTAGTAGCCGATTGGCTACTACCTGTCACTCCCATTAAACGCCCCCTAAGTTGAGTATTAAGGTGGCACCCCTGAAACCAAGAACTCAGATTCAACAGATCAACAGAAGAAGGATGAAGAGGAGTCACTACCTGGTGAGAACTGCAGCAGAACTTTGGCACGAAAGCCTGCTGTCCTCAGCCCTCTCTCGACAATCGAGACACAGTGACTTGTCCTGTGAGCTGCAGAACTACCAAAGCCTCGGATAGCCTGTCAGCATTTCCACAAACACCGAAAGTATCCCTTGGAGTAGAGGAACTACTCCCCTGCAGTCCACACGCACCGACAAGCAGAGTCCGGTCCACCGCCTTGCAGCTCCCCGGCCTGACCAATGCCGCAGACAACCGGGAGAAGGTACCTATGCTCTGGAAGGTCAGATCTGTCTCCCCACGAGTGTGAAGACACCAGGACTAACTGAAGCCGTGCCGTACCAACCCCCGGGGTACCGGACACCCTGCACCAAACACCAACAGCGAGAGCCCAGTCCGGATTCTCACTGCACCAGGACCAAGCAGCAGTCGAGGGACTTCAGCATCACTGAGACCCACTTTGAGTGTGGCCCAGCTGCTTTGATTTCTCCTCTTCCAGCTGTTTATACCTGACCACGAGGTGCATCTTTGAGCACCAGCCCAGCCAACCAAACCACTCTGCTCCAGAGCCCCTGGCCAACCGGCTGTGCCCCCTTGCTCCAAGACCTCTTGCGAGCTGAACCCCCGTTTGGGAGCCCTCGGACTTGCCCACAAGTCCTCCTGTGCAGCTTCTATTCGGGTGGCCCCCTTCTCCGTAGCACACCAGCTACCAGCCTCACCAGCACACTGCTCCTGGTAGAACCCGGGCGGTTCCCTAAGAACTGCTGGTAGTACTTTGAACCTTGGCCCACTACTACTCCCATTCCAGAAGGTGAACCCCTGAAACTGACTCTACCTACCTTTATGCATCTTTGACTGTTTTTTTTCATAGGATTGCATTGTGCGAAAAGGCGTACGACTACAAAAGCTTTCTTTACCTGTATGGTTTGTTATTGAGAAAAGTACTTACCTTTGAATGAAGTTCTTGGTTTTAAAGCACAAGTTACTAACTTGTGTAACGATATATCTGTAAGAGACAGAAGTTAGTGACAGATTCCTTACCTTAGAATATCCCGAGGCGTCAGGCTGGATCCGGGAAGTTTTTGCGTAGCAGTACCCTTGCGCGTCGGTAGGCGGCGTCGTGCGGCTCCGCGTCCGTCGTCGGCGTCGTGATCGCCGGGATGACGTCGCGGGCAGTACGTAGACGCCGCCCCTGCACGCTTACGTCATTTCTGTACACGACTTTCCGCGCCAGGAACGCAGAGCCATGCAAGAAGCTGACATAGGTGTCTGAAAAATACTAGGGCCCTGAAAGGGATGTCCTTAACCCTAGAAATCAGTTTGCAGAACGGGGAGGATGGGTGGGCAGTGAATCTGTCACTAACTACTGTCTCTTATAGATATATCGTTACACAAGTTAGTAACTTGTGCATCTGAAAGAGACACGTTAGTGACAGATTCCTTACCTTAGAATAGATACCCCAGCAATACCAACCCCGGTGGTGGGTCTGCGAACAAAGATCAGACAAGGAAGTCCCGGAGGACAGAACGGCCAAAGAAGCCATCCCTCCGGACCTGACTGTCAAGGCAGTAATGCTTTGTAAATGTGTGCAGCGAGGCCCACGTAGCTGCCTGACAGATATCCTGCAGCGGAACACCGCGGCCTAAAGCCGTGGTAGCAGCCGTTGCCCTGGTGGAATGGGCACGCAGCCCAACAGGAGGCTCCTTCTTAGCCAAAGAATAGCAGGCTTTGATACACAAGGTTACCCAGCGGGAGATGGTTCTCTTGTGCACCGCCCGACCTTTTTGGCGCCCACGTAGCCAACAAAGAGCTGGTCATCCACCCGGAAGTGTTGTGTGCGGTTGATATAAAAGGAAAGCGCACGTTTTGGGTCCAGACGGTGGAGCCTCTCTTCCTCTCTGGAAGGATGCGGAGGCGGAAAGAAGGTGGGCAAAGTGATGGTCTGCCCAATGTGGAAGGCAGTAACCACCTTTGGCAAGAAGGACGGACGCGTCCTAAGAACAACCTTGTCTGGATGGACAGACAGAAAGGGAGGTTTGCATGATAGAGCCTGGAGCTCACTCACCCGCCGAGCGGAGGTGATGGCCACCAGAAAGGCTGTCTTCAGAGTCAGAAGACGAAGAGGACAGTTATGTAGAGGCTCAAAGGGAGCGCACATAAGAAAGGTAAGAACCAAGTTCAAGTCCCACTGAGGCATCACAAACAGAACAGGAGGGAAGAGGTGTGTAATGCCTTTTAGAAACCTGTTAACAACAGGGGACTTGAAAAGGGAGGGCTGATCAGGAAGCCTGAGGAAGGCCGAGATGGCACAAAGATAGCCCTTGATGGTACCCAGGGCAGAACCCTGTTGGGCCAGGGAAAGAAGGAACAGAAGAACCTCAGAAAGAGGGGCAGAAAGGGGATTCACAGCCTTTGCTGTGCACCATGCCACAAACTTGTTCCACCTGCAGGCGTATACCCCTTAGTGGAGGGACGCCTGGCTGCCAGAATCACATCACAAACTTCGGGAGGCAAGTCGAAGGAATCAACTGCCGCCGCTCAATCTCCACGCAAGCAGGTGGAGGCTGGACAGGTTCGGGTGGAGGACCGTCCCCTGCTGCTGCGACAGAAGATCCTCCCGAAGAGGCAGACGGATCGGGGGATCGACGCTCATAATGAGTAGCTCGGGATACCAAACTCTTCGAGCCCAGTCCGGAGCCACAAGGATGACTTGTGCCCGGTCGCGCCGAATCTTCTTCAACACTTTGGGTAGAAGTGGTATAGGCGGAAAAGCGTACAACAGACCGCAACTCCACTCGCGACGAAAAGCGTCGCCAAGCGAGTGCTGCCTTGGAAATTCCAACGCGCAGAACTGATGACATTGCGCGTTCTCTTCGGTGGCGAATAGATCTAACCAAGTCTCTCCCCACTGTAGAAAGAGTCCTTGCGCCACTTCCGAGTGAAGACGCCATTCGTGATCCATCATGCACCTGCGGCTGAGTTCCTCCGCCCTGGCGTTCAGGGAACCTGCCAGGTGTTGAACCATCAGGAAAATGCCCTGATGTTCCAGCCATGTCCAGAGGCGCAGAGCCTCCTGACATAGGGTCCACGACCCCACCCCGCCTTGCTTGTTGCAGTACCACATGGCGGTGGTGTTGTCTGTGAACACCTGCACTACCTTCCCTTTGACAGAGGGAAGGAATGCCTTGAGTGCAAGTCGGATCGCCCGGAGTTCCAGAAGGTTGATATGGAGCCGGGACTCCGCCGGAGACCAGAGGCCTCTGATCTCCGCCTCTCCCATGTGACCGCCCCATCCCAGAAGGGACGCGTCCGTCACAACTGTGTGCTCTGGCTGGGGAAGGGAGAGTGATCTGCCCATGACCCATTGCCGGTTCGAGAGCCACCACTGCAACTGTCTTGCAGTCCCCTCCGAGATCTGAACGTGATCGGACAGGTTGCCCTGGTGCTGCGCCCACTGGAACTTCAGGTCCCACTGCAGAGCCCGCATATGCCATCTGGCATGATCGACCAGCAGGATGCAGGAGGCCATGAGGCCCAGCAGCCTCAGGGTCATCCGTACCGAAACCCAGGATAAAGGCTGAAAGATCGGAATCATAGCCTGAATATCCCGGACTCGCCGTTCGGGAGGATAGGCCCGAAACTGCGTCGTGTCCAGAACTGCTCCGATGAAAAGGAGCTGTGGAGAAGGAATCAGATGCGACTTCGGCACATTGATGGAGAACCCCAGCGAGTGCAGTAGTTCGGCCGTAGTCTGGAGGTGGGAGACGACTGCCTGGGACGAGCCCGCCTTCAGCAGCCAGTCGTCGAGGTAGGGGAAGACTGGAACCCCTGCCCGGCGCAGATGAGCTGCGACCACCGCCATCACTTTCGTGAACACCCGAGGGGCACTTGTAAGGCCAAAGGGGAGCACGGTGAACTGAAAATGCTCGAGGGCTACCGTGAACCGCAGGTAACGCCGGTGGGCCGGCAGGACGGGGATGTGAAAATAAGCGTCCTGCAAGTCCAACGCTACCAACCAGTCTCCAGGGTCGAGGGCAGTCAAGACCTGAGCTAGGGTGAGCATCTTGAACTTCTCCTTCCGGAGGAAGCGATTGACGTTCCGGAGGTCCAAGATAGGACGCATGTCCTCCTTGTCCTTTTTGGGCACCAGAAAGTAGTGGGAGTAGCAACCACGTCCTACTTCTGGGGTCGGAACATGCTCGATGGCCCTCTTGGCCAAGAGGGCCGTGACATCCTTCTGCAGAAGCACCAAGTGATCCCCTGACATGCGGTGGAATTGAGGTGGCATGGCTGGGGGTGGTCTCGAAGGGGAGGGAGTAGCCCCTTCGGACAATGTCCAAGACCCACCTGTCCGAGGTGATGGCACGCCAGTGGTGAAGGTGATGGCGGACCCTGCCCTCTACTGGCGTGCTGTGCACCTGAAAGGAGGGACTAGGAGGGCTTGGAGGCCGCGGACGGGGCGGAGGTGGTGGCCTGACCCGCACGCTGGTTGCTCCGAACCGCCACGGCGGTAGCCACGCCCCCGGCCACGCGAAGACGCTTGCTGCGCGGGCCGGTGGCTGGGCTGCGGACGTGACTAGGCGCCCTTCCGTGGCCACGAAAGGGGCGAAAAGCAGAGGTTAGCGGAGGGCGCACAACAGTAAGGCCCAGGGACTTGGCAGTAGCCCGTGAGTCCTTAAAACGCTCCAGTGCATGGTCTGCTTTGGAACCAAAAAGACCGACTCCATCAAAGGGCATGTCCATGAGTGTATTCTGGACATCACCCGAGAAACCAGTTGTTCTCAGCCAGGCGTGGCGACGCAGCGCCACCGTCGTTGCAAGCGATCTCCCCAGCGAGTCGGCGGTATCAAGGCCACATCGTATGGTGTACTTTGCCGCATCCCTACCTTCCGCAATGGTGCGGGTAAGCAGTGTCTGGACCTCCTCAGAACACTGGGGCAAAACAGCCGCCACCGAATCCCACAGGGAGTGGGTATATCGGCCCAAAAGGCAAGCGGTGTTGACGGACCGCAAGCCAGCACTGGAGGAAGAAAAGCCTTCTTCCCAAATTGGTCCAGACGTTTGGATTCCCTATCCGGAGGGGCGGTAGGGAAGGCGGTTTGGGAGGCAGAGGCTTGGACAACCAAGCTCTCGGGGTGGGATGTTGAGAGAGAAACAAGGGGTCGCCCGGAGCAGGGCGATGGCGTCGGGCCACGTTCCTATCCACAGGAGCCCCTGTGGTGGGCTTGGACCAGGTGCCCAAAAGAACGTCAGATAGTGCATCATTAAACGGCAGCACAGTCTCCGAAGAGGAAGCTGCCGGCTGAAGCACTTCCGGTCAGGAGATTAGTCCTGACAGCCACAGTAGGCAATTGGAGGTGCAAGGCTCCAGCTGCTCTATGCAACACCGTTGCGGAATTTGCTCCCTCCTCCGTAGCCACGGGAGGAGACAGCATGCCAGTGTCAGGGGAAGTGTCTAGACCACTGGCATCCCCAAGTTCCTCTGCCCAGTCCTGATCATACTCACACTGCCGTGTGAGAGGGTCTTCCGACCCCTCCCAGCTCTCCTGGTCCTCCTCTGGTTCAAAATATGGAGGAGGAGGGACATCTGGGACCCAAGGTCTCATCGGCGCCGGAGCCGGCGTTGAGCGACGTCGGTCCGGCTCCATGTCCGGAACCGGAGAGAACCGGGGAACGACGCTGCCCGGAGCCCCGGGCGGCGTCGGGAACGGCACCGGGGACATCGACGCCGGCGGAGGCGTGGTTAGGTCAACCGGCGTCGATGGGGGTTGCGGCACCACCGGAGCCGGGATCGAGGCCGGGGCCGGAGCCGAGGCCGGGATCAAGGCTGGCGGGACAGGCGACGCCAGGACCGGAGTCGTCGGCGACGCCGGAGCAACCCCATCAGGGCCCGCGGGGCCCGAAGGCGCACCGGAGGGACCTTGAGGCCCGAAGAGGCGGGCCATGGCCGACAGGAATTCCTGTATTTGGCCGGAGTCGCCCCGAACCCGGAAAGGACGGGTAATGCGGGGCGGCTCCACAGGCACGTCCGGGGCTGCGGGGACGGTGCCGACAGGGGCCTCAGCCAAGTCGCGAGACCGGCGAGGCGAAGTCTTAGAGCAATGATGCTTCTTAGACTTTTTGTGCTTCGACTTACCCGAGGAGCGCGAAGACTTGGACTCCGACGACCGGCGGGGGCTCCGCGACCGGCCCCTCGACCTCTCACGGGACCGGGGCTTGGTGCGGAGCCGACTGCCGGACCTCGAGGAGCTTTCGAGACCGCTCTCGCAAAGCCTTCGGGTGAAGTTTCCGGCAGTCAGGGCACGACTTCGTGTCGTGTTCTCGGCCGAGACAGTAGAGACACTCTAAGTGCGGGTTTGTGATCGACATCATTCGACCACAGACGTCGCATGGCTTGAAGCCGGGCATCCCTACCGACACCTAGGAGTCGAGAAGACTCGAAAAGAAACAGTGAAAAAATTCACCAAAAATGTAGTCAAAAATTGAATAGGGCACTGCTCTTCCCGGATCTGCGCTTACTGGCGCGGAAAAAGAAGAACTGACGTCAGCGCGCAGGGGCGGCGTCTAAGTACTGCCCGCGACGTCATCCCGGCGATCACGACGCCGACGACGGACGCGGAGCCGCACGACGCCGCCTACCGACGCGCAAGGGTACTGCTACGCAAAAACTTTCCGGATCCAGCCTGACGCCTGGGGATATTCCAAGGTAAGGAATCTGTCACTAACGTGTCTCTTTCAGATACATATATTAAAATACATGTTATTTTTCTAATTGGGTATCGGATTTATTCTTTGAGTGTGTGTCTCCTTTATTGCCTCTGTGAATACAACAAATGCTTAGCACTACCCTCTGATAAGCCTAAATTCTCGCCCACACTACACAAGAGAGAGCATTACTATTATCTACTTTAGCCTCTGTAAACCAACTGGGGACCCCATGGATTCTCTGCATAGTGTACTTCGTTTTAGTACACTATATAGAGACCCCATGGACTCTCTGCATAGTGTACTTCGTTTTAGTACACTATATAGAGAGCCAGCTTCCTACAATACACACTCCAAAAAATAAAAAAGTACTAAAATCCTAGTGCAAGCAGTGGAGAAGAACACTAATCAATAAATCAATCAGTACTTGGTACGCACTAAAGGGAAGAAAACGAAAACACAGAGACGAAGCAAAGTCGACATGTGCAGACATGCGCTCACCAATAAAAAGGAAGAAAATAAGAATGACAATGAAGCCAACTAATGGTAACTAATGGGTGAGCTAAAAGCCCCGTTTTACAAGTTTTTTAGTTTTTTAAAGAAACAATAGATTAGCGACAGCGCATAGGTGCTGTTTCAGGCGAGACCTAAAAAATACTCCGTCATAGATGCCTCTGATCTGGCAATACATCGGGTGATTAATCTTAGGATTTATACTTATAATTAATACTGTATTCTTATCAGCATCTTTCTCAAGAATTTTGGGGGTCATTCAAGGAACTCCTTTTTTGTCCCTTCTATTTACTATGGGAATTCACATGTACTGCCTCCCTACCCTCAATGTACATCTTTTTCCAGTTCTGCCCATTACTTCTAATATTAAATTCTAACTTTACTTTTTATTTACTTAATGGGTGGAGAAGCTGAAGCGGCAGTTATCAACAAATACAAACACCACAAGGTAGGGTTAGCTGAACTACTAATTTGTTGTAATGGCAGCTCAGCTGGGTAGTACGCTCGGGTAAGCAGTGAGCAGCTGCATAGTAAGTCTCTGCAAAGAAACTGCCCAATCAAACTTATGCAGGTACCCCATGTAGGCTGTCGTATACAAGACACATGAATGGGTCAAGGAATTGAGTGCCCTTAGGGGCACAAACATCTAAATTGGGTGGCCAGAGATAAAATGATCAAAGACCATGGCCAGAAACACAGTGCCTGACAAGAGCTGTGGATGATAGGTACAGAGATTAGGATGCCACCGTTTGTGGAAACAGTTAAGTGAACGGGACAAAGATCTTTCATATTTCAAGTAACTTGCTCTCTGAACATTCGGGAATGTTGAAAATAAATAAATATAGTGAGTGCAGTTTTAAGGCGTTTCAGTGCTTTGGGAAACATTGACAATTATTAATAGACGTTTTCATCTTTGCTTCTGCAAATTTCCTAGTGTTCACTTTCAGACTTTCCCCTATTTCTTTTACAAACTTGATTACAGATGATTCTCACCTTTTCCTGAAGATTTCCACTGCCTATGCCTATTGTCCAAGCCTCCTCCTCTCCACAGTCACAATCCAAAGAGTCTTTAATTCATAAGACAAAGCAACCTTTTGAGCTCAGTGGGGCTTGATAACCTTAGCAAGGGATAAGTACTTCGCCCCCCCCCCCCAGAACCTGCACGGTGGGTAAGGCATAATGCTTTAATCTTCATGCACAACAATTATACACATATATCTGACCAGTTATCAATGACCACACACTTCACCAGCCTCCTCATTTCTTTAGTGGCATTATGCTGAAAACCCCACCAAACCATTTTCCTCCAGGTGCAGCCACAGGGCTATGCTTTCCACATTCCCAGAAGTAAAAATGAAACCTGTTCCAGAACATTAGACCTATATCTGCCACATCTAGGCCTCACCAACTAGCACTCATCTTATTCACACATGTAGGTACCTAAATGTTTTCTGATGGGAGGTTAAGAGTGTTTGGGACCTCAAGCCAGACCTTAAAACAGAAGGGGCTAGTGAGTGAAAGGCATTGTGTAAAAAGTGAAGGGCATTCACCTTTAAACAGATAGGCAACGCAGATACATCAGAAAAGATATCTTCTCTACCACAGTCATATGGGGAGAAGCATTCTAAGCTCTCGAGCAGAAAGGAAAAATTTACCCGCAAAACACATGGTCTTTTCAATGTGCCAACTGAGTCAGAAATAGAAGCCATTAATACTGGACGTGGTTCCTGCTGTTGAGGTCACAGAGCACGGTCCCCTGCTGGCACCTTTCACAACATTATTTCAGATCGGAAATGATGCCATAAAAGACAGCGGCAGTGAAGACTGAACTGGCCTCTGTGCAGGGGTCTAGCAGGGGGTTGTTCTGCACAGCTAGCAGCAGCCATCTACCCCTGACCCCTAGGACTGAACATACAATGGCTGAGCCAGCTTAGAGTCATCCACGCCCTGAGCCTCAACAAGAGGAGTTATCAGAGTTGTAGCACAAAAGCCAGAGTTCCATGCAACAGTTCTTTCTACTCATGAACTGTTTCAAGGGCACTTTAGGGTTTTTTGGAAAGTACTTCGGCATTAGAAGGATTACCCTGGAAAGGAAGCAGGATAACGTTTTAAAAATGAGCTCATGCCAGTGGTGGAGAACGCATTGCAGCAAGCCCTAAGGTTATGTGTGGCTACACTCGAGACTCCCAGCCGGCCCCACAAAGGGGCCAACGATGACAAACCCCATATTTAAATAACTGCTGTCAAGGTGCATCCGAAAAACACTATCTGCAAACTAAAAACAACCTTCGCTCCCATAAAGGATAGAATAAAAAAGTAAAGCGACAGAAGGCAAGAGCCAGCAGGCTGCAGACCACGGAACCAGTGGAAGCAGCAGGCATCTCAGCTTCCCCCAATAAAGGCAGGTTTATAGGGTGCTTGTAACTCAACTCCACGATCATTGCTGATTTCTGCTTCAAGCTGACCCTCAATCAAGCTGCTCCTTTTCCCCAACGCAAGCCGCCTGTAGAGGACCTTATGAGAACGCTTAGGCCGGATACTTCAGAGACATTCAGAGTTTAGAAATAGCAGTCAGCGGATTGTATCAGCAAGTGCGGCGCATGCTTGATTTATCACTGGAGCGGTTTCCCAGACTCCAGCTAATGCGCCTAGGCCACATCTGGCAGGCGAAAACGGATGAAAAACAGTAGTGCTTTGAAGCCCTGGCCAGTAAATGCCGTTGTGGGTTACCGAGAGTGAGATGCACAACATCTTAACCAGAGTTAATGAAATTAAACCGTTTCCTACGTTACTGAAATGTGTCCTCTATTACGCGCTTGGAAGGCGTACAGCAGCTCCCATCGAGGGGCTACTTTGGTGGTAAGTCATACCGCCTGCTTCCACTGGCAACTACAAGCCCTGGCTATCACTAATTCTGACGTCATTCCATCATTAAGCAAATCCTGGCTCGCCAAGTGCTTGCTTTTGTTTTTCAGTGTTTTAGGCCAGGTGGCTAGCACACTCACTTAAGTGGGGGTACAAATACAGCAAACATTTACCAGACGAGCCAGTCCATGCAAGACCATCTGACTGCTCCAGGAGGCTCCTGGCAAGAGAAATCCCTACGTGTTCTTCACACTGACCCGCATTGTTTTAACCTACTTCAGAAACAGACTACTAGCTGGCAAGCATTTTGCAAGCATTTCTCTTGAGATTGGCGACATTCTGCTGACATGTAACACTAATAAGAAAGAAGTTATGCTCAAAAGCAGAAAGGTTAGTCACGTAAAATATATTCATGACCCATGCAAGGATTCTGACGCCCTAGGTGAAGTTACATTTTACAGACTCTCTAGCAATGGGGCTATATATAATGTCTTACAAATCTTACAACAATGTAGGTAGGCCACAATACCTCAGAATTGAGGGTCAAACTATCAATAGGTAGACATGCTTGGAACCCTCTTCCTCCTTCTATGTAGAACCACTTACATGACTTGTGCACTGTTGATCATCAATATGCGGTCAACATGCAGGTAGTCCCAACGGTATCAGACTATGATATTCTTCAACCAGCGGTCTTGAAAAGACACATACCTGGATGGCGCAGCTCACTACTTAAAAAAACGAATTCTTACTCATCTCTTCACCGACATACATCCCTCAGATTTATTCCTGGCTATCACCACGCTTAGTATTCTGCCCTCCATTTTTGACAGCTCCAGATTTTTGGATTTCTTGCTTGATCAAAACTAAATGTCCATCTTTATTTAAAAAATATGATTAAGAATGCATAATATCAGCGATGGGTACTGAAAGATGTTTTTCCTAATATGCAATTCTGGGTGACAAATTGTGCATACTAATGATCTTTATGATAAATATAGTTGCAACTGATGAATTAATGATGTTGCACCTAAAACAATTTAAGTAAAATGTTTAGAAGTGTGATTAACGTGGTTTAGTTATGTCACCTTTTCGTAAGTGACACCATTTTATTAAAATGGATGCAGTTTCTGCAGTTCTGCCCATCTTGCTACTGTTCATTTCCCCTCCCAATTAAAGTACCCCTGTGAGTCTTCTCTCCCAACAGTTTCCGGAGCACAGCACACTGTGATGAAATTGGCTATTTTTCTTAGAGAGCATGTATTGTGAATGAAACTTTCCATTGTGTTCCTGATGTATCGTTCTGAAGGACACTTCGCTGGAAGTTCTGATGTAGGCTTGCTAGTACAATAATGTACGAGTCTTGGAGAATATTTCATATTATATTTTACACCTCTTGATTGCTGTTGCTGTGGAAGCTAACAGAAGTATTCCTCTTCCTTAGAAAGGGGTAAATGTTATAAAACCTTGTTTCTGACTTGTCTCATATGAGATAACAATAGTCATGCATTGCCGAATCTGCTGTTTTGCTAATTGTTTGTGTGTAAAGTACGCATAAAAATCTCCGGTTTGGGGGGTGTGTGAGAAGACTTTTCCTAGCGACGCTGTCCAATTTAGTTGATAGTTTTCTTTACCCTTAAGATGCTGTCAGTACTCTTTATGGGTTTGACATTTCAATTTTTGAGGCTTTACAGCTTATTAGGATTTAAAAGATTTCGGATTTTGTACTCTGTATCCTGAGTGTTCATGGCATTAACTGCATTTCTCTGTATTACCTATTTTGAGATTTTTGTAATAAACCCCTTTAAGTGTTTATCAATCTAGAGCTCAGTTATTAATTGGTCCCAGTCACTCTTTTTAGATTTTACTCTATAAATTGTTTGGCCTGATGTTATGGAGTGTGGTGACTCATCACAAGATCAAGGGTGCTGGAGCCAAAACGTCAGAGGTATATTGTGGGGTGTTCAAATATTGGGGTTTAGTGAATTATTGAGGTTTAGGCTCCCACTGTATCAAAAAGCCAGGAGATCAACCAAGAATGAAGAAAAATTCATAGTTTGTCTGCGGTTCAGACCAAGCAGAGGGACTCAGAAATATTTTAACAAAAGCGGAAGGAAGCCAATGAGAAGAAATCCAAAAAGCGGTTGCAAAATAATAGCGTGTAGGAGGGTTAAACAGACTCTACATACTGCCATTGGAGTCTACTTGAAGGCACATGTTCGCATTAAGAAAGGTAGTAATAAACCTCATTCCTGAGTATGAATTTGAGTGGTGGAAGTTCTGGTCCTATTTTGAATACATTATAGGAACACTTCTGTCATAAGTCTAGCCAAAACCCAATATGCTCCCGCCACCTGGGCTTATCACTCTGACCTTGATCGTTCTCAAATGGCTCCTATTGATGTGAGAAACATCTTTAAAATCAACTGTTGACACACAAATTCCCCACATTTGATTCTTCCAGGTCACACTTAAGAAGCATGAACAGCGAGGTTTGGTGCCTTGCAAACCCTAGCTCTCAGTGTGTACCAGCAGAACACAAAACTCAATTCCCTCAAAACTACGTCTGCATACCTTTTATGTGACTTTAATAAAACTTAATACATCTGCTGTTCAATCATCTCTTCTCATCTCCCGTGCTGTGAGACCCCTTCACTGCGATATTGTGTGCCCGTAACCTGTCCTTCTTTACTGTACAACCTGGTCAGGGTTTTTTTTTTACAGTGTGGTTGTTATTTGGCTCTTATAGAGCGAAGTGACTGGAATATGGACATGTGCTAAATTAGAATGCACTTACCCCTCTCCTGCGCATCTCCATAAAGAGCCCTGTTTCTCGTACTGCTTTTCATAATACAGTCTTCTCTATGCTAGCTGTATGTGGTTCTCTCTGTTTTGCAAATTTTTCTATGTAGAGAGCTTGGGCTCGCAATAAGCTTGATTCACACTACATCAAACAAAACAATAAATTCAAGTGCCTCAGCGGCTACAAAGTGTGGCTTCTCCGTTATTGCAGAGGAGCATCGCCCCCCCCCCGATGAAAGCCAGCAGAGGCAAAGGACAAAAATAAAATGATAATAAAATATTTTTATTATCATTTTATTATTAGCGCTGCAGGCTGCGAGCCCAAGGAGGGGCGTGGCATCCCATACGGATGCTGTAGCACCAGGGGGGAGTGGTGGACACTGCCAAGTGCGCATGACGGTTTGGCCGGTCCTCTGGGGCAGGCCAAATCGTCATGCACACTTAGCCTTTCTCCACCCGAGCTGTGTTGTACAGCTGGGTGGAGAAACCAACACAGGCTCCCAGTCCATGTCTGAGCGCCGAACCGAGGCACTCAGACCAATCCCAGCACTGTCCCAGCATGTGACCAGTGCTGGGTTTGGGAGCTGGGAGCCTGCACAGTGTGCAGCAGTTCCTGGACGGGTCGCAAGGATCAGGAGCAAGGCGGCGGCCGTCGGAGCAGGTAAGTTTTATTTTCTTTATTTATACTTCTGTTTTTTTTTGTGTGTTCCCCCTCCCCCCACTTCGCAATACGAGTGGCCACTCCTGGTGGCTACTACACAAGAGCTAGGAAGGAGCATTCCCACCCGTCTGACTAGAATATCGTTTCATGCAGCATCTCTTATTATTTTTGCACTGCCGTCCAATCATTCCAAAATTATACCCCAAGGAAGAAGTGATCATCATTCATTAATGTGCGAATTAAAGCATTCAAAACATAAGACGATACACTGAAGCAACAGTGAAGGTGATTTATGTATAGATAAGGACAACGGAAATAAATGGACTTCACACAGAATACTGACAAGATTATACTTTGGTCATTCCATGACAAAAATAATTCAATAAGAAGAGTTTATATGAAGCATCATCATTGCCCCCAATAATGCAGGACACCTTCCAAATGAGCCAAACAATAATGATGACATGGGGTACTTTTGATAGACATGAAAGAGTATAAGAAATGCATAAAAAGAAGGAGTGGAGCATAAGAAAAATTGTAAATTCACGATTTGATTGCCTTAAACATAAAAGTAAAGCATTCTGGAGATGCATTGCAAAAGCACCAGCTGTACGAAAAAAGATATCCGCACCATATGTGTCAGAACGTAGCTGGATAAATTATATATTTTTTCCTATGTACACTCGTAGAAGTAGGTCTAACAAGGGAGTACAGAGTCGATGTAGGAAATGAGGGAAAGCACTAGTCATTAAGAACTAAAACAATAGTGACCAATCGTTATTTGGGATTCTAATGGCTAGATTATCTTGGTTGAAGCGTCCAATGCATTATTTGTAACAATGGACAAGTTACTTACCTTCGGTAAAGCTTTATTTGGTAGAGACATGATCTAGCCGCAGATTCCTTGCCTTTCAATTTCCCACGCGTCAGACTGGATCTGGAAGATGTTTCTTCCAGCAATACCTTGTGCGGCAGTAGGTGGCAGGCATCGGTCGGCTCTGCGTGACATCATAGGCGTCGTCCCCGCCGTTGTGACGTCTGCGTCACCTATATAAGCACCACTCCTGGGTCCGGTGTCACTGGATCTTTTTGAGCACTCTGCGCAGAAGTGGTAAGGGCGGAAAGGCGTTTAGGAGGCCTGATCTCCCCTCGAGACAAAAAGCGTCTCCTAGCGAGAGCCGCCTTGGAAACTCCAGCGTGCAAAACTGTTGACATTGAACGTTCTCGGCAGACGCAAACGATCTAACCAAGGCTCTCCCCGTTGTTGAATGAGACCTTGCGTCACCTCCGGATGTAGACGCCATTCATGATCCGTTTGGCATAGACGCCTAAGTTCGTCCATGCTGGCGTTCAGAGAATCTGCCAGGTGTAGAACCATTAAGGATATGCCATGTCCAGAGACGCAAGGCCTCTTGACAAATGGTCTATGACCCCATCCCGCCCTGTTTGTTGCAGTATCACATGGCAGTGGTGGTGTCCGTGAACACTTGAACCAGCTTTCCCTTGATTGAAGGAAGTAAGGCTTTTAATACCAAGCAAATCGTCCGGAGCTCCAGCAAGTTGATGTGGCGTCTGGATTCCGCCGGAGACCAGAGTCCTCTGATCTCCACCCCTCCCAGATGGCTGCCCCATCCCAGGAGTGACGCATCTGTCACTACTGTGTGATCTGTTTGGGGAAGGGAGAGGGGTCGGTCTCTGACCCAATCGCGGTTGGTCAGCCACCACTGCAGGTCCTGTGCAGTTCCGTCCAAGATCTGGACCATGTCGGAGAGATTCCACTGATGCTGCTCCCACTGGAACTTCATGTCCCACTGCAAAGCCCGCATATGCAATCTGGCATGTGTCATAAGCAGGATGCAGAACGCCATGAGGCCCAGCAGCCTCAGAGTAAGTCTCATTGAAATCCAGGATAGAGGCTGAAACATCGGTACCATAGCCTGAATATCCTGGACTCGCCGTTTGAGAGGATAGGCCTGAAACAGCACTGTGTCCAGAAGAGCTCAGATGAAAGGGAGTGTCTGAGAGGGAGTAAGATGTGACTTCGGCACGTTGATAGTGAACTCCAGCAAATGCAGGAGATCTGCCGTAGTCTTGAGGTGCGAGACGACAGTCTGGGGTGAGTCTGCCTTCAACAGCCAGTCGTCGAGGTAGGGGGAAGACGGGCACCCCTGATGTGCGCAGATGGGCTGCAACCATCACCTTGGTAAACACCCGAGGGGCGTTGGTAAGGCAAAATGGGAGCACGGGGTGAACTGAAATTGCTTGTGGCCCACAATAAACTGCAGATAGCGCTGATGGGCCGGCAAAACAGGAATGTGAAAATAAGCATCCTGAAAGTCCAAAGCTACCACCCAGTCTTCTGGGTCCAGGGCAAACAAGACCTGAGTCAGAGTGAGCAGCTTGAACTTTTCCAGGAAGTAGTTGAGGGCTCGTAGATCTAGGATAGGGCAAAGACCCTTGTGCTTTTTGGGGAACAGAAAGTAGCAGGAATAACAACCACAGTTCCGGAACACTTTCTATGGCTCCCTCGGCCAAGATAGTCATGGCTTCCTCCTGAAGCAAAGTCAGGTGATCCTCCGTCAGCCGGTCGTAAGTAGGAGGCACGGAGGAAGGGGTAGTCTTGTAGGAGAGGAAGTAGCCCCTTCGGACTATTTGAAGAACCCACCTGTCCGACGTGATGTTTGCCAGTGGTGGAGGTGATGGCTGATCTTGCCACCAACTGCCCTCCCATGATCTCGAAGAGCCGGACTAGGAGGGTTTGAAGGGTGAGGCTGCGGGTGGGGCAGGGCAGGGGGTGGCTCTGTGGTGGTGGACTGACCTGACCTCTGGCACTTTAGTATGCTCACACAATAAGTCTGGGTGATTCCAATATAGAACCTACACTTCCCAAAAAAAGAGAAATTTCAACAGATTGCAAATGCACAGAACTCCAATATCTGATAAAACAGGATCATCACCGCATAAAAACACTAATGAGGGTAAGATATGTGGGGATACACATTCAGCAAGTAAATACTGCAGTTCTCGCTTTCCCAACGGGATTTGACCATTGAACAAAAGAACTATATCAAAACATTCAAGAGAGTGAACACGCAAGCGGCTATATACATCGAATCATTCACAGAAGCGTACCAATGAGTACACAGTGCCTCAAATAGTGTCAGCGGGGAGCAGCAACAATCTGAGACTCTCCAGACATGTAGAAGCAGCATATTTGTGCATAAAGTGTGAAACATTATGCTCAAAGATGACTCTCAATATAACTTTAAAGAGGACATTAGCCTGAGCCCCAAAGTTCACAAAGTCTCTGTTTGGTGTCTTAAGATCCTTCCTGTTAGAGATCTTCACTGGAAACACATCTGGAAAAAAGTATCCATTGGTCCAAGTAGTGCACATCTTTCGTCTCTGTCATTCAAAGCAGTCCACTTTCAAGTTTTCTGTTATCTACCCCTTGTTAGCTCGTTTCTTTATTGTGGGCAACTACATATCCTTTTCCATTTGAAGTGGAGATTGATCTTCCAGTTCCAACACCACTTTATTCAGGAAGCGATGAATCAAGCCTTTCATGTCCTCTTCCCAAAAAATATGCTGGGCAACTAATCACACTCAGGGTGGTCAAACATCTAGCATAATCTAAACTTTACTTTTCAGGCTAAAGATGATGTGCACAAGACTGGAAATATGTAGAACTCTCCGTGTTTCCAGTTGGATGGCTATCAGCTTCCTGACCCCCTCTGCTTTCTTATCCAAAATCTGAACTCAGGATTACACTACAGTCTCTCCCAGACACCTTGTAGCTTGCCATCTAGCACCACAATACTACCCTCAAAGTTATCCACCTTCTTATGCAGCTGCTCAAAAGATACTCTCATTGCCTTCTCGTCATCTGAAAGGCCTGCCTGTGCAACCACACCAGCATTCTCAGTATACTTATCCTAGGCAAGAGTTGCCATTGACCCAGAAGAGGTGGTCTTCTGGGGCTTTCTCATTAACACGACCACACAAAGTCCAAAATCTATGGGCACAATTTGACTAACATGCACAGATTTCAGCCTGGAGCAAAAGATGGTTTTAGTCAAACAAAGAGTCATTGGGGAGACTTTAGTCCTGCAACAAGCTTTGTGTGGGTAGGGGTATAGAGAATGTGAGGGGTGGGGGGAGATGAAAAGCCCCCTTCTGCTCCTGCTACAGAAGGTGGAGCGCCACCTGGAGTGCCAAGCTCCATGACCTTACGTTTAATCAGGAATGATTCCACAAACTGGCACCCTGCACCAACACCACAGTCATCGTCAATGCCAGCATTTCATATGTTTTTGGAAGACAATGGTTCTGGTGTGGCCAAAAGGTCCAATAGAAAGTGACCCCATGGGGGACACTATGTAAGGATTGAAAGAACGATAGTTAATATTTTAGGGAGCGATAAGTAATATACAGAGGGATATGTAGGTCAATTTATGACGGTAATTTATTTTCAAAACAATAGTATTCAGGTGCTCACACAGGTAAGTGACAACAAGCGTGACGTGAAAAGTGAGGGTGATTTTAAAACAAAAACATCGCATTGACAACAATAATGGGAACTCCTCAAGAGTCTACAGAATGTAAGGAGTTCCTGTTGTAGGGGGTCGACGGCGTTTCGATCTCAACTACTCGAGATCATCTTCAGGACATACAATAGGTGAGCAAGCTGAATTGGGTCCGGTCAGGGCCGGCGCAGTATGTGAGGAATAAAACCATGAGGGAGCGGTGGTGAGATTAATACTTCTTAATTCCGCCCGAGGTTATTAGTAGAAAGGGGGATAAGCAGAATTAATTGAGAGCTGGGTCGGCGAACAGCTGAGGTTGTTCTCCCGGTGGCGCGTAGAGCCAGGTGTGGTGATAATGGAGTAACAGGGATGAGTAGCCTGATACTTGAAGAGTTGAACAGCACAGTCTATTCCTTAGGCGCCGCGGTGAGTCGATTACTTAATCGTCCGATCACAGGGCAGTGAATGAAAACCTGGATGCGAAGAGCAGAGCGTGTCCTGCTGCTTCGATGGACGCGCTGAGTGCACTCAGTGCACGCAATTCAGCTTGCTCACCTATTGTATGCCCTGAAGATGATCTCGAGTAGTTGAGATCGAAACGTCGTCGACCCCCTACAACAGGAACTCCTTACATTCTGTAAACTCTTGAGGAATTCTTATTATTGTTGTCAATGCGATGTTTTTGTTTTAAAATCACCCTCACTTTTCACGTCACGCTTGTTGTCACTTACCTGTGTGAGCATCTGAATACTATTTTTTTGAAAATAAATTACAGTCATAAATTGACCTACATGTCCCTCTGTATATTACTTATCGCTCCCTAAAATATTAACTATCGTTCTCAATCCTTACATAGTGTTCCCCACGGGGTCACTTTCTATTGGAACGTTTGGCCACACCAGAACCATTGTCTTCCAAAAACATTATACCACCCCAGGTTCACAAATCGGGGTACCCTTGTTCTTCTTCACTACTAGCATTTCATATGTGGCAACTATTTGACTCATGTCAAATTAGCACACAGCTGCAGCCAACATCTTGAATCCCTAGTTCAGACAGGGGATGACTTCTGCGGGTTGATTTGTGGAGTTCAAAATACTAAAAACATTCCAAGCAGCTTCATCTTAGCCACTGCTATGTTAGCTTCATTTAACACACACCAGGAGCATGAAAGTTCAGCTCAAGATAGTGGGCCAAAGGCAGGAATGGTAACAGAACGTTAATGAAAAGCTGCCCCAACACAGGACTCATGGCCATGTATTCAGCTGTTAATGATGGAGGCAATCTTTCAGTGTTTGAGATGAGAGAGAAAAGGGGTCAGAATACAGAATTTATAGCTTTTTTCACCGAAACAACTGTATACATTTAGGTATTGAATGAAAACAGATCATAGTTTCCAGAGAAACCTGGGAAAGAATGAATGTAAATCTCAAACAAAAAGAAGCAAGTGAAAAAACCCAGACCATTCACGAAGTACAGCATTTAAACAGTGGACGTCTGAGTCCCTCACCCTGCTCTGAGTTCTTGTCATAAAGGGCCTCAAGTGATTCAGCAAAAAAAAAAGCTTCTTGCATCAACAAAAAAAACTGGACTACGTAAGAAAGTTCTCACCACCTAGTAATAAAACCACCAGGAAAAGCAAAAAAAAAAAAACATAAAAATTAACGACAGGAATCCTGGCAATTATAAATGTAGAAAGGGTGTCAGTTACTACTGGACTAACAGAAAAATAAACATCTCGCCAAATGGGGTGCTAAACCCTTACGTAATGAAGATACATTCGGATACAGGAAGTTTGCTCTAACCAGGAAAAGCTTGCCAAACACGTGGTTCCTGATCCGAGCAACGAGTGATATATAACTTCAATATTTGGAGAGAATTATGAGGAGCCAGAATGTAAAATATGAACCTGTATGCAACATCCAAAAGGAATAACAGAACCACATGATTTAAAACTAGAAGCCAGCTGAAGGAAAACCTGTTAACTAGAATTACAAAAATTACTTACACTCTACTTTCCACTTCATTTTATTTAGAAATTAGTTTGGTATAGAAATACCTAACACAAAAAAAGTATATGTTACACTTGCAGATAAATGGGTTGGCCCAATTGGACATTTCTCCTTTACAATATGTGTCAGTGGAGTGCTGATCTGGATGGCAATGTTGATCCCATTCGAGGTGCTAGATGTGGTGAGGAATGATGCAGGTAGATATGTAGGAGTAACGGGTACACTTTATGGGAAAGCATTATTCCTGCATAAAGTTTAATTCCAAAGGTAGATAACAAACAAGTAGTTCTGTATAATATGTGTACTACAGCATAATATAGATGGACGCTTTTAATTGTATGTTAGATCCATCGCTAGACTGCTCCAGGGGAACGGGTTGACCATTGAGAGTTGCAGCTCGCTTCCTGCAGGGCATCTTTGTAGGAGGCATTTAATGTTCACTATTAGGGGGAATTGCACTGACACCTTATATGGGGTGAGGAGGAATGTCACTCACAAGGCCAGCAGACTTGAGAAGTAACTGACAACCTAAAAAAAAAAGCGATTGTAAAAGAGAGCTAACTTGGAGCACTAAGAAGCTGGAATTGTTAGAAGAAACAGATCAACTAGATAAAGATGATTACAGGCAATAAACACTGAGAAGGACAGTGAAAGCTCGCTTGGCTGGTAAATAAAGAGAAAGGTAGTAGGATGATGAAACTTATGAGGATGGAGGATGACACTATAGAGTACATGCAATGAAGGATGAATGACAGAGTCAGGCAGTTACATGCCAAATTCTATTCGCCGCCCAGGGGGCCGAGAGGTCACAGCACGGATTCGGCATCGATTATAGCTACAGAGGAGATCAGATCGAGATAATTGACAATGGTGGCAAAGCTGCTCTTATTCTTTTAGATTGGTCGGCAGCTTTCGACACCGTCAATCATAAAGTACTGCTGGCCCACCTGGAGAGTACTGGAATCAGTGACTCTGCCCTGACTACGCTAGGGTCCTTCCTAGCAGGACGAGAGCAAGCAGTTACTCTTGGCAATTTTGTCTCCAAGCCATTTTCTCTTCCACGTGGGGTCCCTGAGGGCTCAACATTAAGCCCCATTTTGTTTAATGTTTATGCTACCCCTCTGGCTAAGCTTATAAGATCCTTTGGGTTTTCTATAGTTGTCATATGCTGATGACACTCAGATAGTGGTTTCCATTTCCACTGAACTGCTTGAGATAGCCACTCATTTCTGCAACTGTATGCATGAGGAGGGAAAATGGATGAGCAAAAACTGTCTTAAGCTTAACTCAGGGAAGACAGAGGTCCTTCTATTTGGCCGTGACACTTCATTCTGGTCACCTATGTAGTGGTCGCAGGATCTAGGAAACCTGCCTTGTCCGGTAAGGAAAGCGAAAAATCTCGGAGCCTATTTTGACGACAATCTGAACTTCGCAGACCACAGTCCTGTCACTTCAACATGTTTCTTTTTGTTGAAAACTCTGAAGAAAATCTTCCCCTTCATCCCTTTTGAACTCAGAAAAACGTTAATTGTCGCCCTCTTCCTATCGAGAATCAATTACTTTAATGCTCTATATATGGGCCTACAACAGCAACTGCTGTACAAACTGCAGATTTTACAAAATACAGCTTCCTGGCTGCTAGTAAGAATTCCTAAATTTAAGTCAGCCTCGCAGGCAATTGCTGACATACTTGACTGCCGGTGAAGAAGCGTGATACTTTCAAGGCTCTCTGTGTGGCCCATAATGCTTGGCATGACACTGGACCGGAGAACTTAAAGTCAAGGTTCTGTTGGTATGTTCCCAACAGAACACTACGCTCTGCCTTCTCCAAAATCATACGGGTCCATAGGATCAAAAAAGCTCTCTGGGGTGGGAAAAGCTATAAATGTCCACTGGAAATGCATGGAACAAGCTGACCATGCATTAATAAACACAGTCTAACCTGTTACTCTTTCGAAAAAGCCTTAAAACCTGTCTTGTTGCTAATTAACCAGTTTGAGTTTTCTTACTTCTGACAGTTTGATAGCACCAAGATGCCTCTGGACATTTGCGTGCTCCATAAAAACTAAACTTAAACGGCCGACCGCACCAGCTATATCAGTGATGCACACCATGTTGGATGAAGCAGACCTGCACGCACTCATATCTGAAGACAGGGAAATGCTAAATGATCCAATCACTGAACAGGAGATAACTTGGACCATACATGCTTTAAATGCAGGGAAGACACTCTGCAGAGGGAACAGGGGGTGGCAGCATGCCTACTGAATTCTAGAAAGCATATTCGGATTTGTTAGCCAGTAGGATTTTGGCGAAGTACAATGAAGCATTGGAGAATGGCGTACTCCACCACCCCTGAGGGAAGCAACAAAACAGGTTCTTTCTAAGCCAGATAAAAACCTGCTGAATTGTGAGTCATACTTTCCACTGTCACTTCAGAACAGTGACAACAAAGTACTTGGTAAGATCTTAGCTGAACTGCCATTCCATGGAAATGGGGTAGGCTACACTTGCTGGTGAATGACGATCAGTCAGGATTTATATATAAATGAAAACAGTGATTAACATGAGGCAATTATTCTGATTTATAGAGGAGATGCAACGCAGAAGTGGCCCACGTCATAGAACGAACACATGCCCATGAGCTAAATTGGAAATTCATGTTCAAATCTTGCTCAGATATGGGTTAAGGCAGTCATATATTAACTGTGTCTGGCTCCTTCATACAGGGTTGTCAGCAAGGATGAGGACAAACACCTGGATATCTGCACACAAGAACATAAAATGGGGTACATGGCAGGAGTGCCCCAACCCCTCTAGTCTTTACGCTTCTGCTTGAACCATTGGTACACCTATTAAGTAAATAGCACATGAATCGGGGGGGGGTGGGTGGGCAATAGAGGGCACAACTCCTGTAATACCCTTATACACTGATAATGTACTATTGTACATTTCGAAACTGAGTGACTCGTTCTCACAAATACTGGAAATGGTCAAGAAATAATGGTGTGTCAGGATTTCAAGTAAACTGGTCTAAGTCAATGCTTTCCCCATAACTTTGGCAACTGAACCAGTGTTGCAGCATTAGGATATAAAAAAGAACACTGATCTCTTTAAATATCTAGGTATACATGTTAGCTCTGATCTGGATAGATTATATGATTTAAACGGGTTGTCTGCTGTTGGTAACCTGAAAAATATGATAGCATTTTGTCCCTCCCTCCCAATGTCTCTAATCTGTAGTATACCAATATGTAAAATAATCATTGTGCCTCAACTGATGTATTTCTGGCAAACCATGTCAATGTTAATTCCGGACTCTGTACATAAACAAGTAGATATAATGTTGCTGAGGTTGCTTTGCGGGGCAAGGCAGCATTGACATCACATCATGAGCTACACTCAGATTTCCATGGGAAAAGGGATGTCTCATCCACAGGCCGATTGATATAAATTCCAAGCCTGAACCACTCACTAAATGAAAGCAACCAAAAAGTAACATTGGAATCCCCTCAGCCGTGGCCAATCAGCATACTTCACCTCCTTTGAACTCCTCTCCTGCAATCTTCCACGCATTGCAACTCACACTACCCCACTCCAGCTCATCTACCAACTACCGGTATCCAACGTCAAATTCCTCCCTGACATATACACTCAGCTTCTTCCTACTTCAACAACATCATCCTCAATTACTTCAATTCCACGGAAATGCTGCAACCAAGGCCATGAAAACATAACTCAGGATGTTATATTCCTGATGCACACCAAAAGAAACACTTTGTCATCTCCACCATTACCAAATACACATGACCCCCTTCCCATTCCCCCCCCCCCCCCAAGTGGACTGGTTCAACTGCACAACCATCAACTTTGACCTCAGCCTTATCTCACCCACACATAATGTACAACAGAAGCCAACTAAGCTCCTCTTAGAATTTCATTCAAGAACTACCCTGTCAATGCACTCATGCAATTCCGTTGAACAACAAAACTCTCTAAAAAAAAAACAACAAAAAAATGAATGGACTTCACCCCAGCTCTCCTTTCAGTCCACTTTACAGAGAAATGCATTGCCATAAATGAGTTCTTCTCAAACAAGACTGGAAAAATGAGGCAATTCAGGCAACACATCCTCAGCATGGACCACACTCTTTAAAATAACAACCTCAATGATTCCTCAGAATGTACCCAAATTGAGCATCTTTGAAACCCTCTGCTCAGATGATGTAGCCATTCTACTCCGATCACTGAAATACATATCCAATAGGGATGTCTTCATTTTGGTATTCATAATAAGAGATAAATGGCAACATTCTCAATCCTTGTCTGTAAATCATAGATGATTCTCTTACCCAAGGTCGGTCGGGCTATTTCAAAACTTTGCAAAGTCTGCCTCTACTAAAGAAATCCAGCCTGGATCAAGAATACCTAGCAAACTACCACCCAATAAATAATCTTCCCTTCTTGCAGAAAATCACAGAAAAGGCTGTTGCCACCCAACAACACAAGAAAATGAAGACCAACAAAATCCTACAACAATAACAAATCTGCATTCAGGCAACAGTGTTACACAGAGATAATCACCATCCCACTAGCCACTGTATTGTCTTCTTGCTCTCTGCAGCCTTCAACGCCACTGACTACCAAGCCTCTCTCAAATGCCACTCTATTGGCATAGCAAAAGACACACAAATGATGGACGGAATGCGGAACACAGAAAACATTCACCCCTATTCAAGAGATCAGGGTTAAATCCATTGTTCTTTTGCTCACCATGCCACCCCAGTTTAGACCCAGCCATATGCAAATCAGTCTTGACCTGCTCCTCATGCGTGTATTTTGCTTTCTTGCCCTAAGTGCGCCAGGTATGCCCACACGTGGGTCCCGGCTCACTGTGCCACTAGATTCAGCCTAGCCTGGCTGGTGAGGTGATATCCCGAAACCTATCCCATAATGCTTGTTTCTGGTCCAGGGAGGACCTGGCTTGGCAGTTCGGGATGGACTATCCCCATGAGGAGCAGGGTAAAGACTGATTTGCATATGGCTGGGTCTAAATTGGGGTGGCATGGTGAGCAAAAGAACGATGGATTTAACCCAGATCTCTTGACTGGGGTGAATATCTGATTTATTCTGCATTCCGTCCATCATTTGTGTGTCTTTTGCTTTCTCGCCCTAAGTGCACCAGATATGCCCAGACGTGAATCCCGGGCTCACTGTGCCACTGGATTCAAGCGAGCCTGGCTGATGAGGGGGTGATACCCAAAAACCGGTCACCGGATGCTTGTTTCTGGCCCAGGGAGGACCTGGCTTGGCTGTACGGGCTGAACTGTTCCCATGAGGCGCAGGGTCAAGACTGATTTGGATATGGCTGGGTCTAAACTGGGGTGACATGGTGAGCAAAAGAACGATTGATTTTAACCAGATGTCTTGAATGGGGTGAATGTTTGATTTATTCTGCATTCCTTCCATCATTTGTGTGTCTTTTACTCTACTGGCATAGGCCGCATTGATCTAGGATGATTAACGCAAAAATATAAATATTTTAGCCAAGCTGTGATAACGTTCAATGACTGAATTATGTATCAAGCATTCAGAACGTTAAAACTGGGTCCTCTGAGGGGCAACAACTGTACACAGAGGCACCATAAAGTTGAGGCTGATCCCCAACATTTTGCTATCCAAACGACTGGCAGCAAAGGACTACATTGAGAGATTAGACAAGTTATTACAGCCTCTGTTATAATTACCAAACTCAATAGGGTTGTTTTTCAGAAGGAAGGAAAGCTGTGTAAGCCGAACATTGATGCAAACTTGTTTCCTGTTTCTTACACATAGTTGTTGCATACAGTCTACTGTATTAAATTACGAGCTATCGCACTTCTCAAATCACAAAAATGAAAACCTGTCTGTAAGATAGAGTCCACGCTGTAGTTAAGTAAGAGCTTTATTGGAATGAACTAGCAGGAATGAAAGGTCCTCCGCTCCTCACCTTCCCAAAGTCTCTTTCTAACCGCCAACATTAGAAATCCTGCCCCCTGAAAGTTCTATGATGACATCATAACCAAGCATGGAGCCAGACTGGACACTCAATCACTAACCCCACTAACTAAATACTAACACACAACACTGGTGTGGACCAGATGATGCATCATATATTCAAGTATCGTTCAATTGTTTGTTGTCACGAAGATGATCTCGGAGATGCATGTGTATCTAATTGGCATATCTCCCAATATTTCCTCCAATTTGTTACACAACTTGGTGTGAAATAAAGTAGTAGCTGCTAATAATAAAGGGGTTGGAGTGATTGTTGAGATGTTTTGTCTTTGGCAAGGCCAACATTTTAATGTACAAATGTGAGTCAGTCTGAAATATTCTTGGACCTGGGAGCTAAAAACAACTCAAACTTGCAAAACAGTCGACTCCAAAATCCAGACTGCCATTCTCTCTAGAAACATGAAAAGAAAACAAAAGGCTGTAATGTAAATCACACTTCACAAATCTGCAATATTACTGCTGCCCTGCATAGCTTTTCGTCCAAAATATTTAGAAGCCTCTCAAAAATACCTTTATTTATTGTGATCTTCCCCGATGTGCAGATGACTTGCACATTAACATTCACAATCATAAAAGAAATGCTTTAGTACTGAAAACCCTAGTTAATGAAAAAATGCAGAAATGTTTCCATATGTTTTGAGAAGAATTCTAGCCCACATTCCCTGCCTCTCAAATGAGAACATTCACATTTAGTCTCTGGCTTTTATTTCAGAGGAGCCCCATCTGCATACTGCATCGCTTACAGGCACATCTCAGTCATGCAATAGTTATGCCACAGCTCATATATCAAATAGAAATCACATCCGAGGCCACACAGCCTTCGATACCAAAGACTTCGACTCTATTTAAAGTAATCCTCCGAGAGCTCTTATTGCACCTCGCTGCAGCAATCACATGACTTTTGTTAGGAAACAGACAGCTCGAATGAAATATCAAACAATCCCAGCCCAGGTCTGAAAGATAACTCAACTACACTTTTAAGCGATGGGATAAGGTGTCATTTACTTCAAGGAACAGGTGCAAGACGTGCAACGTGCTCTACAAATTATGTTCCTAAACATCCGCCATAATGGATAATGCACTCTGCACTCTGGACTCTCAACCAATGCTACACATCTTGTGCTATGGGTTACTTGAGCGCTGCTGGCCCATGACACGATTTTTACTCAGTCATGGTTGAGCGTCGCATGATTTGTGCACCCCAGACCAAACGCAAGGCACAACACAGTTTTATAAACAATGAGATAACAACACGTTAAACAAAATGCACGGAGCGTTCACCTCCTCATTGTCACTGGGCTGTCCTCACACCCTGACACCAAACAGGAGTAGAAATGGAGGATACAGGCAAAGTGATATGGTGGTGGAAGTCGAAATCACAACATGCCGCATAAAAATGATCATGCAAGCTGGGAGGCTTGGCAGCGAGGTCAGAGGATGGGTCTTGCACTGCAAGGTGTTGAGTATTACCGCTGTCTTGAATTATAGGCACAAAAATGAGATTGAAGGCTCTGTTGGGATTACATGTTGTGTCAACCCAATATTTTACTTATTACACTTTTCGACACAGACTAAAGCTGCTGTGTGGGCATGAATTCAAATGTAATCAATGCACAATAATATCGAAAATGTATGACCCAAATTGTAAAATAGACCAAGATCACCTTTGGCAGGGGTAAGAAGTATTTTAAATCCTACTTGCAATAATGAAGGGTATTAAAAAACTGAACAAACATATAAAACCAAGATTTTATTAGAAAACACAATATTTTGTAGTATACTCGAACATTTACTGTCTGTGTGCATGATAATTAGTATTTAAATTCTTTTGGATGATTTTATGAAAAAGCACCATAGTCTGCTAACACACAATGTATTATCACACTGCTGCATGTTTCAATCAATCAATCAGGATTTATAAAGCGCGGTTAATCACCCGATAGGGTATCTAGGTGCTTACAGGCCCCAGAGGCTTATTCTAACAGCCAGGTCATGAGGGCCATTTGGAATTCTGGAATTGAGGTGATGGTCCCGAGGTGCGTGGGGAGGCTGTTCTAGGTCTTTGGTGCGATGTTGGAAAAGGAGCATCCTCCACTTCTGCTTCGGTAGATGCGGGAGTATGGGCAAGTGAAAGGGAGGCGGAGCGTAGTCTTCTTGATGGTTGGTGGAAGTTCAGGCGGTGGTTAATGTAGGCAGGTTGATTGTGTAGAGCCTTGTGTGCGTGGGTCAGCAGGTTGAATTGTCATCTTTTTTGTACGAGGAGCCAGTGAAGTTTCCGGAGGGGAGGTGTGATGTGGGTTTGTTGGGGAAGGCCGAGGATAAGTCTGGCTGTGGTGTTCTGTATGGTTTGAAGTCTCCGTAGAAGGTGTGTGGTGATTCCTACATAGAGGGAATTGCTATAGTCCAGTCGGCTGGTGATGAAGGCTTGTGTCACGGTGCGTCTTGTGTGTAGGGGTAGCCACTTGAAGATATTACGTAGCATGCGCAGAGTGTAGAAGAAGGTGGAGGAGACTGCATTGATCTGTGATTTAATGGTGAGCTTGTTGTCAATGATGATTCAGAGGTTTCTGGTGTGGCTGGAGGGAGTGGGTGTGGGTCCGAGGTCTGATGGCCACCAGGAGTCGTTCCATGTGTTGCTGCTGTTGCCAAAGATCAGTACTTCAGTCTTGTCTATGCTCAGCTGCAGGAAGTTGTTCTTCATCCAGTCGGCGACGTTTGTCATGCATCTGTGGAAGTTGGTTCTGGTGGTGATGGGGTCGTCAGTGAGTGAGAGGATGAGTTGGGTGTCGTCTGCGTAGGAAATTATGTTGAGACCATGGGATCTGACGATGTTGGCCAGCAGTGTCATGTATGCGTTGAAGAGCGTGGGACTCAGGGATGAGCCCTGCGGGACACGTTTAAAGAGTATTAACTTTCTTAGACGTATATCAGGTGACAAAAGTAACAAAAGTGAATAGTAAATACTACCATAATTATGTATAGACTAAAATCAGTTCAACAGCTTACTCACACGCAAATTCTAGGAACCACAATCAAATTCATTGTGAATTCACTGTGTAAACACACACACACACACACACACACACACACTAAAAACAAAGGTTAAAGCAACGTTACTGTTAAGTTATATGTTCAGTAACAACGTAACCTTGTAAATAAAAATTTTAAAAAAAAGAAATTCACTAGTCATAGGTTTAGTCATAAGGTAACTGTAACTCAAGCCCAGTCATGCATCAGTTTTCTCATCGATAATTTCATTGCAAATGTTGCACTGTTATTATCAATGATATCATAGAAGATGTCATGAGTGATGTAATATGTGGGGTAATTGGCAGTGGGTGGCGAGGGCGCGAGTTATAGTTATCTTAGGGCACAAGTTATAGTTACTTGAGATAACTATAACTACAACTCGTGAATTTCAGTGTTTTTTTTGTTTAAAACATTACGTTGTTACTGAACATTTCACATTACTATAACGTTACTTTAACCTTTGTTTTTTTGTAAATTTGTACTTTTTTTTTTTTTAAACACTAAGTAATATTTTGTTACCGTACGTAAAGCCAACCCGCTGCAACGCACGGCCTTCATAGGCCCCAGGGACCCCATACCCTGGGGTCAGAATACATTAAAAAGGGGAGGGGACCATGGGGGCCCCCTTCCCTGAACCTTGAGACCCCTGGGACCCCCATCCTCTGGGACCAGAACCAATAAAAAAGGGGAGGGGTGGGGGCGCGCGGGCCCCCTCCCCTAAACTTATTAGGTCCAAGGGATCCATCACATGACATTATAAAGAGAAGGGGGGCCACGTAGCCCCTCTCCCCGAGCATTATTAGGCTACATTAGGCCAAATTTGGTGTAAATCCCTTCAGTGGTTTGGGCTGTAGCTTTGTCTAAAGTTCCTATGGAAAAAATGAAAGGGGAAGGAGTATTTTGAGACACGCCCCCCCCCTTTGTCTCAGGCCCCCTTGATGGATACTCGAAACTTTCGATGTGCAAACTTTTAAAAAAGTTTCACTTTTTGAAAAGTTTCGTGGAGATTCGTCAAACCGCCAAAGTTATCAGCAACACAAAAAGGCATTTCCTATGGAACAGGATCCCAACTATAACATTCTTGGAATATATATTCCAAGAAAATGAGTGCTGCACTCAGTGAACTACTTTCGAAAGTTTATTAAGTAGTAAACAACACATCTATATCAAGTTATATTCGTAGTTTCCCTACACCAATAGTATACATTAGGCACAACCCATGGCACCATTATGCACACAACACACCTCCAAGCCATGGAGCAGGCTAAGCATCTACAATTCAAAAGCACATCCGTCTCAAATTATAATCATAGCTCGCCCTACACGGACAGTTCACATTATACCCAAACATTGGCACCATAATTCACACAACACAGTCTCAAGCTGTGTCGCTGTCAAAGCATGGGCCAGATCAACAGCCCACCCAAAATAACTTACAGTATGCCTTGCTGTACACTAATACTTCACAAAATACAAAACCTTCTGTACCATCTTGTGCAGAAAACACCACTCACATTGGCTTTGAATTTGCCACCTCATCAGCACACCGATTGCAGTCTACATCCTATATGGATGCCTCAATTCCTGCTGATATAACCTGCACAATAGGAATTACATCTTTTCTTACTCCCTGGCTATGATTCCCACTCGCTGCAAATCTTTGACCTGGGTTTCGGCTTCCACATATAGGAGCTATTAGTGACAGTGACCAGGATAAGGGGATCATAAGTGAGAGTTAAAACCTACCTACCTCAATTCTGTTAATATTCCCTCAATTAAAAGATTACGTTTTTCTGGATTGTGCAGGTTTGAAGTTGTTCAACCCATATTCAATACTCCAACCAAAACAAATTTAACATTCATTTTTTGAACAATTCATGAGCAACAATCAGAAATCCAACTATATCCTGGATTCCATAAATTCAGGGAATCCAGGATATAGTTGGATCTACAGCATCACTTTTAAAGTTATCAAAATGCAAAAAAGAAAAACAGGCTATGCAGCATCCAAACTCTTACTTTCTGGAGGCAACGCTCAGCTTGCAGTAAAGAGTCTCTCTGTTATTCCATTCTTCTTTTCAAGAAAGCCAAAACCAGCAGACAAGCATTTTTAGTCACCTCTTCAAGATTGTGTAACAGATTCCTTTCAAACTTGATAATTTCTCTTTCAAGCTTATGTTCAATACCCACCTGTTTCTCCTATTCTACGTTCATTCATCCACTAAATGTTATCAGTTAGACATCTCCAGCTGCCTGCCATCAATAACAGCCCTCTCATCTACACCAAACTGCACATTATAAGGATAACTAAAATCCTCAACATGTTCAAAATTACAGAGACATGCAGCTGCAAAACATATGCCATTATAAGTATAACGCCTCTAAACTCTAAGCGGACTTGTAATATTCAGTATATATACAGGTGGGGGTATTGGTGTTCTTTTAATATACGGTTGCCAGTGAAGTTTTGGTGCATCCTCGAAACGTAGTGTTTTTAAATATGTTTACTACACCTTCCCAAACAATTTTAGTTAATAGAGTGTACATAGCTATTCGTATCTAACAGAGAGTTAGTACTCCAGTCCCTTCCACCATCTTCCTTCACAGTTTCAGACAGAGGTACGACTCCCGGTAGTGATGGCACTACTCAAGACGTGGACCAACTTTATATCACTAGTCTTTTGAAATGACTTATTAGAAGAAACGAGTTACAGATTTTTGTTTTACTGACAAGCACATTCTTTAAAAAAATTTTTTAAACTCTTTATTAGATTCCGCCTGGAACAAACAATGCATGGAGAACAGCATGCAAGCAATGTAACAATAATGCAGCTTACCTCCCAGGGCTTCCTCACTGCCCACACCCTCCTCTCAAGTACACAGGATAAATGTCGTCCTTGGACCACCTCCCCCCAAACCACCGCAAACCACTTCTCCAGCTAGTCCATCATAGTCCACCATGGGGAACAGATTTTTATATTTTTCTTCGGACAGCCCTGTCCCAGATATACACCTTCTTCCGCGGCAGCGCAAAAGTCAACAGCCCGAGTCCACTCCACCACCGTGGGGTAACAGCTGCCCTCCATGTCCGTACTATCTACTGGTTAGCAATCGTAAAGCCTAGTGCCATCAACTTCTTCTCAGCCCAGTTTCCTTCCCAGCACAACATTATTCCCAGTAATGCCATCTGGGGAGTGACCTCCATAGGTATGCCTACTACGTCGGTCAATCTTGCATGTATTCTTGACCATTATCCAGATATCGCTGAGCACTCCCATACCATATGTAAGAAGGTAGCCTCAGCCTACCCGCATCTGGTGCGAGCCGGGTGGGTATCCTCCCATGACAAGCACATTCTGACACTAGAATGTGCCCATAATGAAAAAAAATACACATTATTGGAAAATAAAACCACCAAACATTATAATGTTATTATCGAGAAATACACATTTCTCTCATCCAGCAGTTCCTATTAATAGTCAATATCATATTAATATTGCTGGTTTGTGAAGCATGAGCCTTTCCAAAATTAAACCAAGTTTTTTTCCTACGTTAATTTATTCTTTTTGCATTCACTTCTTACTGAGCCAAATAGGAGTTTGCTGGAAGGGCCCTCATCAACTTTACATCCTTATACAAACACAGATCGTGTTTCTTCACTGACGTTTCTTAAATGTAACTATTTGTGAGTGAGACAGAACCAATGAAAAATGTACTTACATTCAGTAATGCTACTTCTGGTAGATACTCAACCTGCAGATTTCTCACCTTGTGAATCCTCCAGGGTGCCATACAGAAAAACTTGCAATAGCTCCTCAGTAGTGACAAATTGCATTGTGTCGCTCAAGTCACAGCTCCGAACTCGCTACAGGATTTGAGGTCATGGTGCTATATAAGATGCCACATGCTGATGTTGGTTCCACTCCTTCTTACTACAAATTCATAGGCAAACAAGAGAGTGACAATGGTTTGGGGAATGAAGGGAATGTACAACAACAGAACTAAAGTAGGCCCTTATTATAATCCACATGACCATGCTTCAGACCGGATAATCATGTGGGCAGTACAGAATCTGCAGGTAGACAGTATCAATAAGAAAGACCACCAACGAAGGTAAGCAATTTTTTTCTTCTGATGGTTAGTTCTAACCACAGATTCTTCTTCTTCTGAATCAATACCAAATCAGTACCTCACAGAAGCAGGTGCGAGGAGAGGACCCCAACAAAAAGCCATTTGTGAGTCAACAGCGGCGTCTCCTCTGCTATGGTAGAGAAGCGTTGCCCCCCCTGCCAGCAGCCCACAAAACACAAAAATTAAAACAATAATAAGAAGGGGTCATTATCGTTTTTTAATTTTTTTTAATTAGTTTTGGGGGCGGGGCCAGACGATAAAAGGCTGGAGGGGGAGTGTTATCGCACTGCTGTCAGTGCACATGTTGATTTGGCTGGCCGTCTCCGGCCGGCCAAACCGATATGCATGTCTCCAACCTGAGGTGCATTGCCGGGTTCGAGACCAGTGCAGTGCAGCAGAAGAGCACTGAGTTGGCGATGCAGCGCGCGGAAGGTAAGTGGTTTTCTTTCTTCTTCTTTTTCTCAACCTTCCGCCAATCTGTCCTGATACAGGCCGCCACTGAGAGTCAAGGCAGTTGTTCCAAGAAAAGGTATGGACCAAAGCACATGTCACAGTTTGATAGATATCTAGAATGAGAACGTTCTCGGTCAATGTCAAAGAAGTGGTATTTGCCCTGGTGGAATGTGCTCTGATGTCTGTAGAGGAAGACTTCATAACAAGGGAATAACACAACTTAATGTCATGGAAAATCCAGTGAGAAACAATTTTTTTCTGGACCCTCTTTCCTTTTTTAGTACCTGAAAAGCTATGGAACAGCTGATATTCAACACAATTGTAGGAAGGTAGGATCCTTCTAGCATGGTTACCCCCACATTTGGCTGGTGTCAGTGTGTTTTTGACCTAGTCTGACTGGGATCCTGCTAATCAGGACCCCAGTCACTGTGCTTTCTCTCTTGTGCATCCACTATTGGCTACTGGTATACCCTTGCAAGTCCCTAGTATATGGTACTAAGGTACCCAGAGCATAGGTACACCAGGGGTCACCTATGGGCTGCAGCATGTATTGTGCCATTGCAGCCTCTGTGAGTTGGTGCTTGCACCTCTCACAACAGATATACGTTTCCTTATATCTGAGGTTGCTAAACTTAAAACCTATAAGTCACCCCTATGGCAGGTTCGTCAGTCCTGAGGACAGGGTGCTTGGTAATAAGTATGAGGGTGCCCCTGCATGAGCAGGACACCCCTACAAACCCCGGAGTCGAATCTCCAGGGCTGTAAGTGCGGTCAGCCATTTTAATACATATAGTGGACATCAGTCATTACGAGATGTCTAACTATATAGTGGCTGCCCCAAACCCTGGTCATGTTTGGTATCAAACATGTTGGAATCATACCCCCACACCGATTCCAGTGTTGGAAATGGGATCCCATATACTGGGGGGTGCCTTGGGGTACCCCCTTGTGCTCCCGGTAACAGCCTTTCTGGGTCTGACAGCAAGCTAGAGATGCTGCCGACCACAGACACGATTCTGCCCTCCTGCTGCTGAGCCAAGCTTGAGCAGGGGAAGGTAGAACAATAGGTTTCCTGTCACAGGGAGGTGTGACTAACTTCCAGACAGGACTTAGTGAATAGGGCTGGGGTGAGGGCACTTGCCAGAGCCACCAGGCTGCTTTGAAGGGCACATTTGGTGCCCTCCTTGCATATGCCAGTTCGGGCCTGATTAGGGAGCCCTTGGCTCCCGATCTGGAGCGTAACTGGACAAAGGAAATGGGAGTATCCTTCCCTCTGTCCAGCCCCTCCTCTGGGAGAGACCCTTGAGTTGTCCCAACCCTTCCCTTAGGGTACGTTAAGGACTTACCTATAAGTGCGTTGTGAGAAGTTGGCCTGGCATATGCTGTCCACTAATTATAGTGGGCACCTTGCACCAGTCCAAACAACCCCTTATTGGAGATAGGTTAAAGACAACCTTATTGAAAGCTATCCTAGTGGTAGCTATGGAGAGCAGCCTTCAGGCTAAGTCTTGAAGGAATGTAAAGCAGCTTGTTTTACCAGTCTATAATCTCATGAGTGACCAAATGAAAGAGCACCACACCAGGTATATATTCAAAATATATGTATTTATTGCTAAACACACCCCTCTAGTCTCTTTATGAGGCTAGAGTTCGAAGTACATAAGTTAGAAGTTATTTAAACACAGTAATAGCACAAATACACGTTTGGGCCCTAGGGGCGTACCAAACCATTTACCAATAAAGTGGTATGCGAACCACGACTGAACTAGACACTAGGCCTAGAGCCTCTAGAAGTGCTTGGACCACAAGGAACCACCCAAGGTAGTGACACAGGGGACCCACGGGAGACGCGTGCAGTGTAAATACACAACCGCGATACGCCGTTGACTTCTATGGAGAAAGTCGGGATCGGGAAATTAGAGAAACGGGACACTTAAAAGAGGACTTGGACAAAACACTTTGAGATCTAGGACTTTGAAGAGTCTCTACCCACGGGAGCACCGGAGTACTCGTGTTACCTCACCCAGGGAAGCCGGGTGCATAGGTGCCTTTCGGGGTCGGGTTTCGTCGTCGATTCAGATGGCGATCTGCTGCAAAGTGCTGCTGGCGACCAAGAGAAAAGTGTCCGGGTGGATCCAAGAGTGGATCGGAGTTCTGAAGAACCTGAAAGCAGAGGGGACAGAGTCTGGGTCACTAGCCAGTGACCAGGAAGGCGATGGACAGATGCCCACCGATGTCGAGTGCTTCAGGTGCGTTGACGGTCGTCTTGACTCTTCAGCCACGAGGTCCAGGAGGCGTTGTCGGCGACCAGGAGCAGGATTCGGGCTGGTACACGATGTCTGTCGAGTGCTGAGGTGTCGGCGACCGGATTGGACCCAACAAGCCTTGGCAACGGCAAGTCTCGGTGAAGATGTAGATCGTCGATGGTGCAGACCAGCAAGGTCTGTGGAACTCACCCAGCGAGGGTAAGTGAGGGCAGGCCTGGAGCAACCAGGATGCCAAGTTAGAAAAGGATTGGCCTTCGTTAAGGGCTACTAGCCAACGGGCTAGCGACCGCGAAGGAGCCTCGTGACGCCGCACGTGGATCTGGCTTACAGGACACTCGTGGAGTGGGGGCCAGTGATCTTCGGTGCAGTTGGTGCTGGAGGCTAGGGCTACTCGGAGCCCAAAGCACGACTTCGTGGGAGACCCAGAAGAGGATGCACTTGCAAATGTGCTCGGTGTCCAGGGGTCACGGTCTCAAGTCACCCACGATAGCCACGGGCCTCAGCTTTGCTGGGGACTCAGGGTAGCCTCGGGGAAGTCTGAGAATCCACCTCTGGTGATGCGATGACTTCGGCGTCCGACGGGAGCTTCAGAAATGCGAACCGGACAGATGCTTCTTTGGTGCCTGCCAAGCAGGGGAGTCACTCCTTGACCCCAAGGGAGATTCTTCTGTCCTCTAATCGTGAGTAGAGCGTTGAAGGTCCAGGATTCTGTTACAGAGTTTTGTCCAGGGATAATCTAAAGTCCTAGGACTGGGTTCCTATCTTTATACTAAAGATATGGGTTGGACTACTCTGTGGCCCCACCTATGGGTGGGTCAGGGCAGAGGGGTGGCTACACCCCTTTCCCTTTGTCCAGTTCGCGCCAAAGCAGGGGCTGCAAGCCCCTGATCCGGTTTGAACTGGGGTATGCACAGGGACACCAAATGTGCCCCCAGTGCAGGACTTCAAAGCACCCGAAAGTGCTCCCGCCCAGCCCCAATACACATTATCCTGTCTGGGGAGGTGGTCACACCTCCCTGGGACAGGAAACCTATTGTCCAGGCCTCCCCTGCCAGAGTTTCGTCCAGCAGCAGGAGGCCAGACTCGTGTCTGTGGCAGCAGCATCCATTTTGTGATGCCAGGGCTCTGGAAAGAAGTTACCGGACTAGTCAGAGTTAACATGTCTTTCCCTCTAGAAGGGTGGAATGCTCCCCCGCCGCCAGGATTGGCGGGGGGTAGTATTCCAAGATGTTTGACACCAAACACGACATGTTTAGGTGCAGCCATTCCAAAGTTAGCATTTTACCGCGAGGATATAATGCGCTTAAGAGTATATGGTCAGGCTGCACTACAAACAGCATCAGAGATGGTCTCCGAACGCTGCAGAGGGGCCCTGCTCATGCAGGGGCACCCTCTCACATAGGAACCATGCACTCTGCCTTTAGGATTGATAAGGCCTGCCTTAGGAGTGACTTATAGGTTTATATGTGTGTATGCATTTAGTGATATAGGTAACCTATATCACAGTAAGGGGTGCATGCACCACCTTACCCAGGCTGCAGTAGCAGACCTGTGGTGTCAGTTTGGATGGCCTTCCAGGGGTGGCATAATACATGCTGCAGCCCCTGGCAGGCCTCTGAGGTACCTATGCCCTTGGTACATAGTATACCATATACTAGGGACTTATAAGGGCACTCCAGATCCCAATCAGCGATGTGCCTAAGGCACATGGAAACCATTTTAGAGAGGAAGCAGCTAGGCTGGGGTTCTGATTAGGAGGGCCCCAGCCAGACTAATGTCGAAAAACAGTGAAGCATCAGCAAAAAGTGGGGGTACCCATGTGAAGCAGATCCTACTCTCCTACACAACCCCCCCCAAACGTAGGGACATTAAACTAACCTTGCCCAGTTAAGTCTTCATGTTCTAAGTGGAAATACCTAGAGAGTCCATCTGCATTCGCATGGTTACTCCCAGGCCTATGTTCCACTGTAAAGTCCATCCCCTGTAGGGAAATGGACCACCTAAGCAGTTTGGGGTTTTCACCCTTCATTTGTTTTAGCCATAAGAGGGGCTTATGGTCTATCTGAACCAGGAAGTGTGTACCAAACAAGTATGGCCTCAACTTCTTCAGAGCCCAGACCACAGCAAAGGCCTCCCTCTCTATGGCTGACCAACGTTTCTCTCTAGGGGTCAGCCTTCTGCTAATGAAAGCTACTGGCTGATCCTGACCTTCTTCATTCAATTGTGACAGTACAGCCCCTACCCCCAATTCAGATGCATCAGTTTGAACAATGAACTTCTTGGAGTAATCAGGACTCTGCAGAATTGGAGCAGTGCACATGGCCTGCTTCAGGTCATCAAATGCCTTTTGACAGCTAACTGTCCACTGAACCTTTTTGGGCATTTTCTTAGAAGTTAAGTCATTCAGGGGTGTCACTATTGATCCATACCCCTTGACAAATCTCCTATAGTACCCAGTCAGGCCTAAGAAGGCTCTCACCTGAGTCTGGGTAGTGGGAGCAGTCCAGTCCATGATGGTCTGGATCTTGCTCTGCAAAGGTTGAACCTGGCCTCCACCCACAAGGTGGCCCAGGTACACAACCTGACTCTGCCCTATCTGGCACTTAGTGGCCTTGATAGTCAGGCCTGCCTTTTGCAGGGCCTGTAAAACATTCCTGAGGTGGACCAGGTGATCCTCCCAGGTGGAGCTAAAGACAGCAATATCATCTAGATATGCTGCACTATAGGCTTCCAGTCCTGTGAGAACTGTATTCACCAACCTCTGGAAAGTGGCAGGTGCATTCTTCAGACCAAAGGGCATCACCACAAATTGATAATGCCCACTAGGGGTTGAGAATGCTGATTTGGGCTTTGCAGTATCAGCTAGTCTGATCTGCCAGTAGCCAGCTGTTAGGTCAAATGTGCTGAGATATTTGGCAGAGGCCAAAGTATCTATGAGCTCATCTGCCCTGGGTATTGGATGGGCATCAGTCCTAGTGACTGCATTGAGACCCCTGTAGTCCACACAAAACCTCATCTCTCTTTTTCCACCACTGGTGTGAGGTTTTGGTACAAGGACCACTGGACTAGCCCAAGGGCTATCTGAGGGTTCAATAACTCCCAATTCCAACATTTTCTGGACTTCAGTCCTGATACAGTCCCTGACATGGTCAGGTTGCCTATAAATCTTGTTTTTAATAGGCAGACTGTCCCCAGTGTCCACTTCATGAGTGCACCAGGTGGTCTGACTGGGTGTCAGTGAAAACATATGTCTAAACTGATTGAGGACTTGACTGCAATCAGCTTGTTGCTGGGGAGTGAGGCTGCCTGCCAAGGCTACACCATCAACTGACCCATCGTCAGGGTTCTGTGAGAGCAGGTCAGGGAGTGGGTCACTCTCTTCCTCCTGCCCATCATCAGTAGCCATGAGCAAGCCCATGTCTGCCCTGTCCACATATGGTTTTAACCTGTTGACATGGAGAACCCTGTGGGGACTCCTGGGTGTTCCTCGGTCTACTAAATAAGTGACCTCACCCTTCTGCTCAACAATAGTGTGGGGTCCACTCCATTTATCTTGGAGAGCTGCTGGGGCCACTGGCTCCAACACCCACACCTTCTGTCCTGGCTGGTAAACAGTCAGAACAGCTTTTTGGTCATGCCAGGCCTTCTGAAGTTCCTGGCTAGCCTCAAGGTTTTTGGTTGCCTTTTTCATGTACTCAGCCATCCTGGAGCGGAGACCAAGTACATAGTCCACTATATCTTGCTTTGGGGGCTTGAGAGGTAACTCCCATCCTTCCTTCACCAAGCACAGTGGACCCCTCACAGGGTGGCCAAACAGAAGTTCAAAAGGGCTGTAACCAACCCCCTTCTGAGGCACCTCCCTATATGCAAATAAAAGGCAGGGCAAGAGTATGTCCCATCTACGCCTAAGCTTTTCTGGGAGCCCTTTAATCATGCCCTTCAAGGTTTTGTTGAATTTCTCAACTAAACCATTGCATTGTGGGTGATAGGGTGTGGTGAACTTATAAGTCACTCCACACTCCTTCCACATTGCTTTTAAGTACCCAGACATGAAGTTAGCACCCCTGTCTGATACTACCTCCTTAGGAAAGCCCACTCTTGAGAAAATTCCCAGGAGGGCCCTTGCCACCACAGGTGCTGTAGTGGTCCTGAGGGGAATAGCTTCTGGGTACCTGGTGGCGTGATCCATTACCACCAGGATAAACCTGTGCCCAGAGGCTGTTTGGGGATCCATGGGACCAACAATGTCAATCCCTACCCTTTCAAAGGGCACCCCCACCACAGGTAGTGGTATCAGGGGGGCCTTTGTAGTGCCACCTGCCTTGCCACTGGCTTGGCAGGTTACACAGGAGCGACAAAACTCCTTACTGTCTTCAGAGATGTGGGGCCAGTGAAAGTGAGGGACAATTCTGTCCCAAGTCTTGTTCTGGCCCAGGTGACCCGCTAAGGGAATATCATGGGCTAGGGTCAATAGGAAGCCCCTGAACTTCAGAGGTATAACCAACCTCCTGGTAGCACCAGGCTTGGGGTCTCTACTCTCTGAGTACAGGAGTCCATCATCCCAATACACGGTATGGGGACCACTAGCTTTCCCAGCAGCCTCAGCAGCAGCTTGCTGTCTGAGGTGTTCAAGGGAGGGGCAGCTCTGCTGCTCCTGGCTCAGATCTGCCCTAGAAGGTCCCCCTGTCCCCAAGAACTCAACCTGGTCAGGTTCAAGTTCCTCTGGGACAGTTCCTTCTTCAGGGCTGAGATCATCCCCTCAAGGGACTGATCTTCCTCCTGAGCCAAGGGGAAGGCACTGCCTTAACCCTACTATTCCTCCTCTTGGAAGGCACTTGGTCCATTCTTCCAGAATCCAAGGCCTGTTCAGTGCTAGACATTTTGGCTTGTGACCTGGTCACAGCAAACACATCTGCAGGGATCCCCAGCATTTCTGCATGGGTCCTGAGCTCCACTTCTGCCCAAGCAGAAGTCTCTAAGTCATTGCCAAGCAAGCATTCGACTGGTAGGTTTGCACTTACCACAACCTTCTTAAGGCCAGTTACCCCTCCCCAGGAGAAGTTAACAACTGCCAGAGTATGGTCTGTTCTGACATTGCTAGCATTGGTCACTTGGTACATCTCACCAAGTATAACTTGCCCAGGATTCACAAGGTCTTGTGTCACCATTGTGACACTTGCCCCTGTGTCCCTAAATGCCAAAGCCTCACGTCCATTGATTAAAGGCTGTTGTCTGTACTTGCCCAGATTACTGGGACTCACAGTGGAGGTCACATCCATGCCTCCATCACAGACTAACACAGCCTGAGTCAGTTCTCTGACTAGGTCAGAGCCCAACTCAGTTCCCAGGGTGAACCCTACTAAACCCTTGGTTGGAGCACTCCCACCAACTGTACTAGGGGGAACAGGTGCCTTAGGGGCATTGGTGGGTGCTGGACTGGAGTCTTTGGACTTGGTGCAATCACTGGTCCAGTGGGTCTTTTGCTTACAGACCTTGCACCATGGTTTTCTTTGGCCTTTCCCTTTGGTAGACTGTGAATCCCCACCAGAAGAAGATTTTTGGGGGCCTGATGAAGACTTTTGATCTTTACCCTTCTCCCCACCCTTGTCAGAGTTCTTAGCATCTTGCTTCTTGGTTTCCCCACCTTGGTTCTGTACCTTCTGCTTCACCCTGGTCCTGACCCATTTGTCTGCCTTCTTTCCCAATTCTTGGGGAGAGGTCAGATCAGAGTCTACCAGGTATTGATGCAACAGCTGATTTTGACAGTTATTAAGAATCTGCTCCCTCATTATCAGATTGTACAATCCTGAGAAGTCACACACCTTACTGCCCATCAACCAGCCTTCCAGAGCCTTGGCAGAACAATCCACATAGTCTACCCAGTCTTGAGTCTGTGCTTTTTGGGTATCTCTGAACTTCAACCTGTACTGTTCAGTGGTTAGGCCAAACCCATCAATAAGAGCACTCTTCAAGACCTTGTAATTATCAGCATCCTCCTCTCTAACAGTGAGGAGCTTATCTCTCCCTTTGTCAGCAAAGGAGAGCCACAAGATTGCTGCCCACTGCTCCCGAGGGACCTTCTGTACCTTACAGGCCCTCTCTAATGCAGTTATCCATTTGTGGATGTCATCCCCACTCTGGTAGGGAGGGACAATCTTGCTCAGGTTCCTATGGTCATAGGACCTTTCCCTGTCTCTAGGGACATGGCTGCCACCATGGGACTCTAGTCCCAACTTTCTTCTCTCTCTAAGGAGATCTAGGGATTCCCTATCTAAAGCCAATTGCTTTTTTCTGATTTCCAGCTGAGTTTCCTCATACTGGACCAGTCTGTCTCTTCTCTCATGAGAGGATTCCCTCCTGTGAGAGGAGATAGAGCTCCCTATGGAGGTGCCAGAGTGGTTAGACTCCTGAGAAGGAGATCTAGACTTTCTGGGCACACTCTTAATCCTTCCTGGGGGACAAAGTGGGGATCATTCAGATCATCCTCATCATCTTCCACAGGAGGGATTGGGTTATCCAGGTCAGGGTCATTGTCACCCTCCTGGTCAGTCTCAGAGGGGGGGCTGGGGATATTGGTACCCCTGGCCTCCTCCTCTTCCTCTGCCCCACCCTCAGCTCCTACCCCTTCAGTCCCCAAGGGCTTACTAAGGTCATAAGCCACCAACAACTCCTTGAGGTGTTGGGTGGTGGGGCTTTGGCCTGTCCTTAGTTTTCTCAAGTTGCATAAAGCTCTCAATTCCAAGAATGGGAGTGTATCATACTTGGAGGGTGGAAGCTCAATGGCTTCCTGCAAGGATTCTTTAGATCCTACCCTTAAAGACATTACTAGTGTGGTGTGGTGTATGCACTACCTACTCTAGTGTGGCCTACTAAACTCTCTTGAGTTGTAGAAAGGGTTGTGCTATCCCTTAACACACAACTCTAAGTTCAGTAGAACTTACTGTATTCTAAGCTTAAATTATATGTACCTTAGGTACCTTTAGTGGTTTTCAGTTGATCAATTCAATTGAGATTATCTGGTAAAACAATAGCAAGCTGGAATCCCACACGCTGCACACCAATGTGAGAAGTTGGCCTGGCATATGCTGTCCACTAATTATAGTGGGCACCTTGCACCAGTCCAAACAACCCCTTATTGGAGATAGGTTAAAGACAACCTTATTGAAAGCTATCCTAGTGGTAGCTATGGAGAGCAGCCTTCAGGCTAAGTCTTGAAGGAATGTAAAGCAGCTTGTTTTACCAGTCTATAATCTCATGAGTGACCAAATGAAAGATCACCACACCAGGTATATATTCAAAATATATGTATTTATTGCTAAACACACCCCTCTAGTCTCTTTATGAGGCTAGAGTTCAAGTACATAAGTTAGAAGTTATTTAAACACAGTAATAGCACAAATACACGTTTGGGCCCTAGGGGCGTACCAAACCATATACCAATAAAGTGGTAAGCGAACCACGACTGAACTAGACACTAGGCCTAGAGCCTCTAGAAGTGCTTGGACCACAAGGAACCACCCAAGGTAGTGACACAGGGGACCCACGGGAGACGCGTGCAGTGTAAATACACAACCGCGATACGCCGTTGACTTCTATGGAGAAAGTCGGGATCGGGAAATTAGAGAAAAGGGACACTTAAAAGAGGACTTGGACAAAACACTTTGAGATCTAGGACTTTGAAGAGTCTCTACCCACGGGAGCACCGGAGTACTCGTGTTACCTCACCCAGGGAAGCCGGGTGCATAGGTGCCTTTCGGGGTCGGGTTTCGTCGTCGATTCAGATGGCGATCTGCTGCAAAGTGCTGCTGGCGACCAAGAGAAAAGTGTCCGGGTGGATCCAAGAGTGGATCGGAGTTCTGAAGAACCTGAAAGCAGAGGGGACAGAGTCTGGGTCACTAGCCAGTGACCAGGAAGGCGATGGACAGATGCCCACCGATGTCGAGTGCTTCAGGTGCGTTGACGGTCGTCTTGACTCTTCAGCCACGAGGTCCAGGAGGCGTTGTCGGCGACCAGGAGCAGGATTCGGGCTGGTACACGATGTCTGTCGAGTGCTGAGGTGTCGGCGACCGGATTGGACCCAACAAGCCTTGGCAACGGCAAGTCTCGGTGAAGATGTAGATCGTCGATGGTGCAGACCAGCAAGGTCTGTGGAACTCACCCAGCGAGGGTAAGTGAGGGCAGGCCTGGAGCAACCAGGATGCCAAGTTAGAAAAGGATTGGCCTTCGTTAAGGGCTACTAGCCAACGGGCTAGCGACCGCGAAGGAGCCTCGTGACGCCGCACGTGGATCTGGCTTACAGGACACTCGTGGAGTGGGGGCCAGTGATCTTCGGTGCAGTTGGTGCTGGAGGCTAGGGCTACTCGGAGCCCAAAGCACGACTTCGTCGGAGACCCAGAAGAGGATGCACTTGCAAATGTGCTCGGTGTCCAGGGGTCACGGTCTCAAGTCACCCACAATAGCCACGGGCCTCAGCTTTGCTGGGGACTCAGGGTAGCCTCGGGGAAGTCTGAGAATCCACCTCTGGTGATGCGATGACTTCGGCGTCCGACGGGAGCTTCAGAAATGCGAACCGGACAGATGCTTCTTTGGTGCCTGCCAAGCAGGGGAGTCACTCCTTGACCCCAAGGGAGATTCTTCTGTCCTCTAATCGTGAGTAGAGCGTCGAAGGTCCAGGATTCTGTTACAGAGTTTCGTCCAGGGATAATCTAAAGTCCTAAGGACTGGGTTCCTATCTTTATACTAAAGATAGGGTTGGACTACTCTGTGGCCCCACCTATGGGTGGGTCAGGGCAGAGGGGTGGCTACACCCTTTCCCTTTGTCCAGTTCGCGCCAAAGCAGGGGCTGCAAGCCCCTGATCCGGTTTGAACTGGGGTATGCACAGGGACACCAAATGTGCCCCCAGTGCAGGACTTCAAAGCACCCGAAAGTGCTCCCGCCCAGCCCCAATACACATTATCCTGTCTGGGGAGGTGATCACACCTCCCTGGGACAGGAAACCTATTGTCCAGGCCTCCCCTGCCGGAGTTTCGTCCAGCAGCAGGAGGCCAGACTCGTGTCTGTGGCAGCAGCATCCATTTTGTGATGCCAGGGCTCTGGAAAGAAGTTACCGGACTAGTCAAAGTTAACATGTCTTTCCCTCTAGAAGGGTGGAATGCTACCCCCGCCGCCAGGATTGGCGGGGGGTAGTATTCCAAGATGTTTGACACCAAACACGACATGTTTAGGTGCAGCCATTCCAAAGTTAGCATTTTACCGCGAGGATATAATGCGCTTAAGAGTATATGGTCAGGCTGCACTACAAACAGCATCAGAGATGGTCTCCGAACGCTGCAGAGGGGCCCTGCTCATGCAGGGGCACCCTCTCACATAGGAACCATGCACTCTGCCTTTAGGATTGATAAGGCCTGCCTTAGGAGTGACTTATAGGTTTATATGTGTGTATGCATTTAGTGATATAGGTAACCTATATCACAGTAAGGGGTGCATGCACCACCTTACCCAGGCTGCAGTAGCAGACCTGTGGTGTCAGTTTGGATGGCCTTCCAGGGGTGGCATAATACATGCTGTAGCCCCTGGCAGGCCTCTGAGGTACCTATGCCCTTGGTACATAGTATACCATATACTAGGGACTTATAAGGGCACTCCAGATCCCAATCAGTGATGTGCCTAAGGCACATGGAAACCATTTTAGAGAGGAAGCAGCTAGGCTGGGGTTCTGATTAGCAGGGCCCCAGCCAGACTAATGTCGAAAAACAGTGAAGCATCAGCAAAAAGTGGGGGTACCCATGTGAAGCAGATCCTACTCTCCTACATGCGTCCTCAGATTTGTCATGGGACAAGACTCTAGACTGAAACCATGTCACTCTTCCACCATCTGGACACTTGGACTTCACCTGGAACTGAGAATGCACCAAGGAAGATTCCTGCTGCTCCTAGTCTCGCTGTTCTGCAAGACTTCTTTGTTGTCTGTGCTTCATCCAGGTTCTTTGACAGACCTGTGGGCATCAAGGACACCCAAAGTAATCTCCCTTGGAGTGAAGGAGTCACTCCCCTGCATCTGCAGGCACCACAACTAAACTGACCGGTCTGCTGCTCCTGACTTCCCACAGACTTCGAAAGGCCCAGCAACAAAGGTTGTGGTTCTGCAACTCCCTTGAGGCCTGACCTGTCTCCTCTGCAATTTTGAGGCCAGTATCCCTCGTCGGAACCGCTGGAACCGAACCCCTGTGCACCGCGTTGACTTGCCATTGTGAAGGCTTGTGGGCTCTGCACTCCAGAGATCTTCGGGCTACAAGAAGCTGCAGCCTCCAGCATCTCTTCCCTCCAAGCTCAGCATCCTCTGCACCGTGGGTCTTCATTCGTGGTGAGCTGCTCGAGGTCCTCTTGCGACTCCTGTGCCTTCGGCCTGTAGGTCCTCCTGAGGGTCTTCTCCTGCTTCAGTGGGCTCCCCAGCTTGCTCGTGGCCTGCTCCGACTCTCCAGCTGTTGGTGAGTCCCTTGGACCTTGCTGGTCCCAACGTTGCTCCTTCTTTGTTTTCCATGCCAGTTGCAGCTACCAAGGCTTGTTGGTGCTCCCGATGGACACCGACATCCGACAGCTCTCGCAGGACTCCTGGTCTTCCTCACTCGTCGCCTGGTCCTCACAGCTGCAGCGACAAGGTCATCGTCAACTTTTCTGAACTGTCCGACATCGATGGACATTGCTCTTCCGTGCCTCCTGGTCAGTCCTGAGCGGCATAGACTCCGTCCCCTCTGCTTGCAGGTTCTTCACTTCCAGAATCCATCCTTGGAATCCACTGGGCAGCTTCACCTTCTTCTCCAGAGGCACTTTTCTCCAAGTCTTCCATTGCCGTCTACAGAGGTTTCCGACATCTCTTAACCCCTATGCACCTGGCTTCCGTGGTGTAGGTAACCTGGTCTCCAGGGTATCCATGTGTGGGGTGGCTCTCCAACCTTCTGTCCTCCAAGGGAATTCTGGGAAGGCTCCTTCTTCTGCAAAACTGCAAACACAACTTCTCCATTGACTTCCATTATAAGAGCTACACCAGCAATACCATCCCCGGAGGAGGGTTTGCGCACCAAGATCATACCAGAAAGTCCTGGAGGACCGAACGAGCAAAGTACCTGTCTCTCCGAACTTGGCTGTCCAGGCAGTAGTGTCTGGTAAACGTGTGCAAGGATGCCCACGTTGCTGCCTGACAGATGTCAAGGACTGGAACTCCACGTGCTAATGCCGTGGTTGCCGCAGTTGCTCTGGCGGAATGAGCACCCAAACTCAAAGGAGGGTCCTTCTTCGCCAAAGCATAGCATATTTTGATGCAAAGGACAACCCATTGGGAGATGGTCTGTTTTTGAACAGCACGACCTTTCTTGGCACCCTCATAACTAATGAAGAGTTTATCATCCACCCGGAACTCTTTTGTGTGATCAAGATAAAAAGTCAATGCACGTTTTGGGTCCAGACGGTGGAGTCTCTCCTCCTCCTTGGAGGGATGGAGGGGTGGATAAAAGCTGGGCAGAGTGATAGGTTGTCCCACATGTAAAGGCATGACGACCTTAGGAAGTACTGAAGGCTTGGTCCGAAGCACCACTTTATCTGGCTAGACAGATAGACAGGGGGCTTAGGAGATAAAACCTGCAGCTTCCTCACCCTGCGAGCAGAGGTGATGGCAACAAGAAAGGCAGTTTTGAGAGTCTGCAACCAGAGGGGACAGTTATGAAGAGGCTCGAAGGGAGCACACATAAGAAAAGTGAGAACCGGAATCTGTTAATGATAGGAGATTTTTAATTTAAAATGCTGATCTGGCAGCCGAAGGAAAGCAGAGATGGCTGAAGGGTATCCTTTAAGAGTGCCCAAAGCAGATCCCTGCTGTGCCAAGGAAATAATGTACAAACGGACCTCAGAAAGAGGAGCAGAGAGGGGCAGAAAGAGGAGCAAGAGAGGGGGTCTACAGCCTTTGCTGTGCACCATGCCACAAATTTGTACCACCTACAGGCGTGTACCGTTTTAGTGGAAGGATGCCTGGTTGCCAAGATAACATCAGACTTCGAAGCGGAACGTCGATAGCTATCAACTGCCACCGCACAATCTCCATGCAAGGAGGTGGAGACTGGACACGTTCGGATGAAGAACCATCCCCTGCTGCTGCGACAGAAGATCTTCCCGAAGCGCCAGCCTGATCGGAGGATCGATGGCCATTCTCAGAAGGTCGGGGTACCGGACTCTTCGTGCCCACTCCGGAGCTACAAGAATAACTTGAGCCCAGTCGCGCTTGATCTTCTTGAACACTCTGGGCAGAAGTGGTGCAGGCAGAAAGGTGTACAGGAGGCGGAAGCTCCACTTCGAGCCAAAAAACGTCGCCGAGCAAGCGCAACCTTGGAAACTCCAACGAGCAAAACTGCTGACATTGCGCGTTCTCTTCGGAGGCGAACAGATCTAACCAAGGCTCTCCCCACCGCTGAAAGAGACCTTGCGCCTCCTCCGGATGGAGACGCCATTTGTGATCGACTAGGCACCGACAGCTGAGTTTGTCCACCCTGGCATTCAGGGAGCCTGCCAGGTGTTGAATCACCAGGGTTATGTCCTGATGTTCCAGCCATGTCCAGAAGCGGAGAGCCTCTTGACAAATTGTCCACGACCCCACCCCATCCTGTTTGTTGCAGTACCACATGGCGGTGGTGTTGTCGGATGAACACCTGCCCCACTTTCCCCTTGAGAGAGGGAAGGAATGCTTTCAGTGCCAGTCTGATCGCCCGGAGCTCCAAAAGGTTGATATGGAGGCCGGACTCTGCCGAAGACCAGAAGCCTCTGATCTCCGCTTTTCCCAGGTGGCCGCCCCATCCCAGAAGTGAAGCATCCCTCACCACTGTTAGATCTGGTTGGGGAAGGGAGAGGGATCTGCCTCTGACCCAATCTTGGTTCGTGAGCCACCACTGTAGTTGGTGCGCAGTTCCCTACGAGATCTGGATGTAGTCTGAAATATTCCCCTGATGCGCCCACTGGAACTTCAGGTCCCACTGCAGAGCCCGCATATGCCATCTGGCATGATCCACCAGCAGGAGGCCATGAGGCCCAGCAGCTTTAGAGTCATTGTCACCGAAATCTGGGATAGAGGATGAAACATCGGTATCATAGCCTGAATATCCGGGGCTTGCTGCTCGGGAGGATAAGCCCGAAACTGCACTGTGTCCAGAACCACTCCGATGAAATGAAGTGTCTGAGAGGGAGTCAGATGTGACTTTGGCATGTTGACAGTGAACCCCAGCGAATTCAGGAGGTCCACCGTAGTCGGGAGGTGGGAGACAACAGCTTGCCGCGAGCCCGCCTTCAACAGCCAGTCGTCGAGATAGGGGAAGACTGGAACCCCAGATCTGCACAGATGAGCTGCGACCACCGCCATCACCTTTGTGAACACCTGAGGGGGTCTGGTAAGGCCAAAGGGAAGCACGGTGAACTGAAAGTGCTCGGGCCTACCGTGAACCCAAGGTAACGTCTGTGGGCCGGAAAAATGGGGATATGAAAATAAACGTCCTGCAAGCCCAACACCACCAGCCGGTCTCCTGGGTCGAGCGCAGACAGAACTTGGGCTAGGGTGAGCATGCTGAACTTCTCCTTCCGGAGGTCGAAGTTGAGGGCCCGGAGGTCCAAGATAGGATGCAGGCCTTTGTCCTTCTTCAGTACCAGAAAGCAGCGGGAATAACAACTACAAACTACTTCTGGCACAAGGACCCTCTCTATAGCTCCCTTGGCCAAGAGAGCCGATGCTCCCTGGCCGAGAAGTGCCAAATTAACCTCCGACATGCGATCGTAAGAAGGTGGCATGGAGGAAGATGTAGTCTCGAAGGGGAGGGAGTAGCCCCTTCGAACTGTTTGCAGAACCCACCTGTCCGACGTGATGTATTGCCAGTGCAGGAGGTGATGGCGGATCCTGCCTCCGACTGGCTGGTGATGGGCCTGGAACGTCGGACAAGGAAGGTTTGGAGGCAGTGGCAGGGAGAGAAAGGGTGGACTGGCCTGCCCGCTGGCTCCCTGACCCACGAGGATGCTGGGTCCCACGTCCACGCAGAGACTGGACAGCTTGCGTGACTCAGTGGATAGGCTGGACAGGACGTGGTTGGGCGCCCAATTTTAATAGCCATGAAAGGCAGACTGAGGTGGACGTGAGGTAGCCGCGAGGCCCAAGGATCTGTCCGTAGCTCGAGAATCCTTGAAGTGCTCAAGTGCTGAGTCTGCCTTGTCACCAAAAAGGTGAGTGCCATCAAAGGGCATGTCCATCAAGGAAGACTGGAAATCCCCTGAGAAGCCAGTAGTCCTCAACCAGGCGTAGCGTCTAACAGCTACCGACGTGGCAATCGTTCTGCCCAGTGAGTCAATGGAATCAAGTCCACACCGTATGGTGAATTTGGCTGAGTCTATCCTGTCTGCAACTGCTTGAGAGAGAACGGCCCGAGCCTCCTCCGGGAACTGAGGCAGCACCTGCACAACCGTATCCCAGATAGTATGGGAGTATCGGCCCAAGAGGCATGCGGTATTCACTGACCGCAATGCCAAGCTGGAGGAAAAAAACATCTTCCCAAGATGGTCCAACTTCTTGGATTCCCTATCTGGGGGAGCAGAAGGAATGTGTCTTTTGATGATGAGGCTTGGACTACCAAGCTCTCAGGGGAGGGGTGTTGGGTAAGGAACGCTTGGTCGCCCGGAGAAGCGGTGGCGGCGGAAGAAGTGTCCAGAAGGATGTACGTGAGGGCTTCATTGAACGGCAAAAGGGGTTCAGAAGAGGAAGCCGCCGGCTAAAGTACCTTTGTCAGGAGGTTAGTCCTGACTGCCACCGTAGCGAGCTCGAGGCCGAGGACCTCAGCTGCCCTCCTCACCACCACAGCATAGGGAGCTCCCTCCTCCGTAGCCACGGAAGGGGGAGAAAGCAAGCCAGTGTCAGGGGATGTGTCCAGACCACTGGCATCACCCAGGTCCATTCGCCAGTCCGGTTCCCCAAGCTAGTTAATTAAAAGGTTAAGCGGCTCCTCCCAAACCTCTTCCTCACCTTCTGGTCCAAAAGGAGCGCCAGGAATGAACACAGGAACGAAAGTCCCTTCCGGCGTCGGAATTAAAGTCGGTCCGGCTCCGTGTCCACTTTGGGGATGGGGTCGGATTTGATCGAGGGCACAGTCGATGCCGGGAGCGTCGTCATCGGGGAAGGTTGAATGAGATCGACCGGCTTTGATTCGGATCCAGGCCTGGCTTCACGGTGACCCGCCGGGGCCAGAGCCACCGGCGTCGAAGTCCCAGGGTCCCAGACCAACTCCGCGGGGCCCAAAGATGAGGTACAAGGCCTCATAGAACTTCTGGATCTGGGTGGGAGATGCTCCGGCTCCGGGAAAGGGAGGGAGGCACCGAGCCGTCTCAGAAGTAGGCTCCGGGAACAGAGCCTTCAAGCTAGGACGCTCTGGATCCCACGTTGCGTCGGCCGACCGGGAGAAGTCGAAGAATGCCTGTGCTTCTTTGACTTCTTCTTGTGCTTACCTGACTTACTCGAAGATCTCCCCGACGACTTTGAGTGCAAGGAGTGTGGGGTCCGCAACCTTTCTCGAGACCTTCCACTCGGACGAGAACGGAAGCGACGCGGAACCGAGCGCCAAGCCTCCAGCAGCTTTCGGGACCGCTCCCGCAAAGCCTTCGGGTTAATGGCCCGGCACTCGGAGAACAACTTTGGGTCGTGGTTGCGCTCCAGACATCAGAGGCACACAAGGTGCGGATCCGTCACGGACATCATCCGGTGGCAGCAACCGCTGGGCTTGAAGCCGGTCCTTTGCTGGGACATCCTCGTCGCACCAGGAGTCTACGACTCGAAGGAGAAATCGACAGAAAGTCGAAAAAAGATAGCCAAAAAAAGGCTAGAGGTAGCTCTCTCCGGATCTGCGCTAGGGTGGCACGGAAAAAGAAAGAACTGACGTCAGCGCGTATGGGCGGCATCTACGTAGGTCCCGCTATGTCATCCCGGCGCCCACAATGGACGCTTAGCTGACCTACACCACCTAACGACAAACAGGGGTACTGCTGAAGAAAAAAATCTCCGGACCCAGCCTGGCACCTGGGGGAAATTATAAGGTAAGGAATCTACAACTAACAGTCTCTATCAGATTTGCCCAGCCATAAAATGAAAGCAGAAATATACTGAATGGCAACCAAACTTGCCACAGCTCAAGCAGGATGAAGTGACACGTCTGTTCTTTAGGAAAACAGACTTTGCGAAACTCTAAGCAATCAAGATGACAACCCCAACCGAGGGAAGAAGCATGGATCACAACTGTGGTGACTACTGGCAGAGGGCTGAGGGTTTTTCGCAGATCAGATGGCCCTGTGCCAGCTACTGCTGCATGTTCCTGGATGCCTCCAGAAAAATCAGAATGCTGCCCGAAAGAATCCTCCAGCGTTAGACCCAGTGAAATGGTGGCACCAGTGGAGCGAACAGCTTTGCCACCACGCATATTGGACAAGCATAATGCAGAAGGTCAGTAGGCCCTGCAAATGTAGGACTGTCTGAGCTGGAAAACAAACCCTATTCAAAAAAATATATTATAGCTTCAATGTCTCAGGCATGCTGTGCGTGAGGGCTTGCCAGCATAGCGACTTTGTCTAAAACTGCTCCAATGATGACCAAATGCTTAGTGGGCTGTAATTAAGTGATATATTATGGGAGGGGCGGTTTAATCCAGATGTATTACAGTTACGTACTATGCAGAATATCACCTCTTAAGGTGTAATGCGAATGTAAACTGGATATAAAATTTTTGGAATACAGTAGTTCTGTAAATACAGCAGTCATATCTTGGAACGCACAATCACACTACTGTAGCGGGTTATCACAGACGCAAGGATGAGCCGTTTTTGTATTATTTGTATGCGATGGAAAAGTTTAATAAAATATGTTTAAAAAAATAAATTAAAAAAATGCTTAGTGGGCTGGACGTGAGCCCTGGGGTAGTAACCTGAAAACCCTAGATTGAAGAGCTCAGATATGCCCTGGAGGTGATACAACACCAGCCAGGGGGAAGTCACCTTCAACAGCCAGTCGGGCAAGTTACTTACCTTCGGTAACGCCTTATCTGGTAGAGACATGATCTAACCACAGATTCCTTACCTTAGAACTTCCAGACGTCAGGCTGGATCAAGAAGATTTTTCTTAGCAGTACCCCAGCATGCTGGTAGATGGCATTTGTCGACTCCGCGTGAAGTCGTAGGCGTCGTGTTCGTTGTAGTCGTGACGTCCGCTTCCTCAATATAACCGCCACTCCGGCGCGCTGACGTCAGTACTTTTCACAACTTTCCACGCCAGAAGCACGGAGCCATGAAGTTACTGACCATGGTGTGTTAAAACAAGACAGCTAGGGCCCTGAAGGGGAAAAGCCCTGACACTAAAAACAATTCCGCAGTGCTTGGCGGAGGATGAGTGGGTCGGTAAGGAATCTGCAGCTAGATCATGTCTCTACCAGATAAGGCATTACCGAAGGTAAGTTAACTTGTCCATCTGATAGAGACATCTAGCTGCAGATTCCTTACCTTTGAACAGAAACCCAAGCAATACCTTCCCCAGAGGTGGGACTGCGTAAAAGCTTTAGACTAGAAAGTTCTGCAGAACAGAGCGGCAAATAGGCCCTCCCTGCGAACCGGAGAATCCAGGCAATAGTGTCTGGCGAACGTGTGCAGAGACGCCCACGTGGCCGCTTGGCAGATATCAGCAATTGGAACACCACACTGGAGGGCTGTGGTGGCTGCCTTTGCCCTGGTGGAATGAGCCTTAAGGACTTCAGGAGGCTGCTTCTTTACCAAGGCTTAACATATTTTAATACAGAGGATGACCCAACATGAAATGGTCCTCTTTTGAACAGCACGCCCCTTCTTTGATCCCACTTACCCTATAAAGAGTTGGTCATCCACCTCAAACTCTTTGGTGCGATCAAGGTAGAACGATAATACTATTTTTGGGTCCAGATGGTGGATACGCTCTTCTTCTTTGGAAGGGTGCGCAGGTGCATAGAAAGTGGGCAGAGAAACAGACTGCCCCAGATGGAAGGGTGTTACAACCTTGGGCAGAAAGGATGCCCTAGTTCACAGTACCACTTTGTCCGGAAAGACGGTCAGGTAAGGAGGCTGTGATGACAGTGCCTGCAGTTCACTCACCCTCCTGGCAGAGGTAGTTGCCACCAAAAAGGCTGTTTTGATAGTGAGCAACCGTAGAGGGCATTTGAGCAGTGGCTCAAACGGTGCACACATCAAGAAAGAAAGGACCAAATTAAGGTCCCACTGTGGCATAAGAAAAGGAGAAGGGGGAAACAAGTGGGTTAACCCCTTCAAAAATCTCTGTACCAGAGGGGAATTAAAAAGTGAAGGCTGATCTGGCAGCCGAAGAAAGGCTCAGAGGCCTGAAAGGTAGCCCTTCAGAGTGCCCAGAGCAGGAATCGGACTAGGAGGGTTTTGAGGTGAAGGAGGGGATCGGGACTTGGCTCGACTTCTGGCCTTCTGACCCTCAGGGTCGGGGTGAACTGCATCCACGGCCCGCAGAGGTTGCTGAACTTGTGGGGCCCTCTGGCTGAAATAGAGTTGGTGCGGTTGGTAGCCCCTTCCGTAGCCACAAAAGGAGCAAAAAATAGACACAGACCGGGATGTTGTAGTGAGACCCAAGGACTTGGCTGTAGCCCGCAAGTCCTTAAAACGCTCAAGTGCTGCATCTGCTTTGTCTCCAAAGAGACAGGAGCCTTCAAAGGGCATGTTCATAAGATTAGCCTGGTCATCCCCGGAAAAAACAGACGCTCTCAGCCAGGCGTGGCAACATACAGCAACCGTCGTGGAAATCACTCTGCCCAGGCAGCCTGTCGTGTCCAAGCCACATCGGATAGCGAACTTCGCTGCTAGTCTCCCGTCTGAAATAGCTTGGGAGAGCAGAATCCGGTTCTCCTCCGAAACTCTGGGCAGCACCTGCTCAACCGTGGTCCATATCAAATGGAAATAACGGCCCCAAAGGCATGCAGTATTCACCGACCGCAATGCTAGACTGGTGGAAGAGAAAATTTACTTTCCAAAGCTTTCCAGTCTCTTGAATTCAGTCCGGGGTGCAGAAGGGAATGCGCCACGGGAAGTGGAAGCCTGAACCACCAAGCTTGGTGGGGTGGGCGGTGAGGAAAGCTGGGTCACCCGGTGCATGGCGATGGCGGAGGGCAATCGTTTTGTTCACTGGTGCCCCTGTGCTGGGCTTGGACCAGGTGCCCAGAAGAACGTCCATCAAGGCCCTCATTGAAAGGCAGTAATGGTTCCTAAGTGGAGACGCCAGGTTGCAGGACCTCTGTCAAGACGTTAGTCTTGACTGCCACCGTAGAGAGCTGCAGGTCCAGGACCTCCGCAGCCCTACACACCACCATAGCAAATGATGCACCCTCCTCCGTAGCCAGGTTAGGGGGAGACAGCATGCCAGAATCTGGGGAGGTGTCCAGGCCACTGGCATAACCCAGTTCCTCATACCAGTCCATGTCTTGAAGTTGCAGGATTTCTAAGGGATCCTGCTTCCCCTCGCAGTCCTCCTCATCCATTCCTAACCCTTCAGAATATGGCAGGTTGTACGGCGTGGAGCCGTACGGCTCTGTCGACACCGGTCTCGGCGTCAGTGGACGCCCTGCAGGCTCCGTGTCCTCCGGAATGAGGATTGGTGAGGACCTCGGCGGCAGACACGGCCCCGGGGAAGATCGCTGCGGAGGTGCGACCAGCATCGAACCCACGGGGACTTCTTCATCCGAGCCTGAGGGGCGCACGGGCACGGTCGGGCTACCCAAATATGGTGCACATGGCCTCATAAAACTCCTTAAGTTTGGCAGGGGTCGCTCCCGGACCCAGAACGCCGAGGTTCCTCCGTCTTTTCGCGCGACGGACGGGGCAGAGTTGAAGCACGTTTCGACTTCTTGTGCATTTTCTGATACCTCTTACCTGACCGCGACGACTTGGAGGAAGAGGACTTCAATCCTTCAGAGCGGTGCTCGGACCTTCCTCTCAACCGGGACAGGGATCGTGACAGAGATCGACGGGGCGACCTCCGAGGCGCTGGGCCATGAGTAGCTTTAAGGACCGCTCCCTCAAAGCTTTCGGGCCATGACCCGGCCATCTGAGCACGACTTTGTGTCATGGTCGCACTCCAGGCACCAAAGACATACCAAGTGGGGGTCCGTGACCGACATGGAGCAGTGACAGGCGCCGCACGGCTTGAACCCCAAGGTCTTCTTGCTAGACATCCCTAGCACACCAAAATGCGTCAACAAAAAGTCTCTCAAAAAATGACAGGGGATAAGCTCTCTTTGACGGATCGGCGCTGGCTGGCGCAGAAAGAAAAGAACTGACGTCAGCAAGCCGGAGTGGCGGTTAAATCGGTGACGCGGACGTCATGAAAACGACTAACATGACACCGACAGCGTCACTCGGAGTCGACAGACACGCAGGGGTACTGTACTGCTAAGAAAAATCTTCCAGATACAGCCTGACGCCAGGTAGTTCAATGGTAAGGAATCTGCGGCTAGATTTCTCTATCAGATATCAAGGTACAGGAACTTGGGTATCCAAAACCTGCGTAGATGAGAGACAACCAACGATATGACCTTTGTATGGACCTGAAGAGGTGGACATAAGTCTGGAGGGGAATCACTGCAAACTGGTAGTGAGTGGACCCCACCACAAAGTGCAGATACTTCTTGTGGGACTCCAGGTCCAGTATATGAAAAACATACATCTTGCAGATCAAGTGACACGATGCTTCGATTCAAAAGAAAGCAGGACCTAAGCAAGAGAGATCCTCTTGGATCCTCTTTTTGTGGAGAAAGGAATTTAAGACTTGAACATTCAAAATGGACCAAAGGCCCAGTTTTTCTTGGGGATCAAAGAGTCGTAGGAGTAACACCTTTGGTATATTTCCATTTGTGTACCAGCTCTACGTCCCCATACTCAGAAGAGACAGAACCTCCTTGAGGATGATTGGGCAGACCTTGCAGAACAGAGGGCGTAATGTGAGGAGGAGACTGCCAGAACAGATAGGCGTAATGTGGGGAGCAGTCCGTAAAAACAGAAGGTCATAACCCTTTTCCCAATCTGGAGGGTTAAACAGTCCGAAGTAACGGACCACCCCAAAATAACTGACCGCCAGTTCATCACAAAATGAAAGATGCATCTCCACACAGGACATCTATAATAGCCTAAGGAAGAACTAAAGTGGCTTGGAGGCAGAAGCAGGGAAGGAGAAATTTTGGAATTGTTGCAGCCCCTGAAGTGGAAAAAAAACCTGTTGCAGCTGTTGAACAAGCGGAGAGGAATGCCACTGATAATATGAACCCCTAGAAATGTGTTATTGTTGGTGGAATTGCTACAACAATGAAACAAAGGCCAGTGAGCTTTGCTTAAAATGCCCCAAGCCTTACTCATGAAAATTCGGGATCCGTCAAATGGCTTGTTCATCAGGTTCACCTCTATATCACCAGAAAAACCGTGGGACACGTCCAGGCATGATGCTGAAAGGCGATAGAGGTCCCCATGAATACAGCCCAAGAGTACCTTGTCTAATCCAGAATGAAAAACGTGCTTGGCTGCTTCTTGGCTATCCTTTATCAACTGAGCAAAGGGCCCAGGATGTAGTCCTAGAGACTACTCAATACCAATTGAGTCATTACTTTAAGTGCATAGGATTACCGCACCAGTCAATACGTAGCATTGGAGGAATACAGGGATAAACTTCGAGAGGAGAAAAACTTCTTCCCCATAGCATCAAAGTACTTGAACTCTCAATCCGGGGGAGTGGATGGCATAGCACTGGGGTTCTGTTTAGATTATATGGTACCTGTACTGCTAAACTCTCAAGTGAGAGGTGGCAAAGATGAACGTGAGGTACAGCGGCATATTGCGCCTTACCACCTAGAAATTAACAGTAGACGTAGAGAAGGTCTTATCGTAAACCACAAATACCAGGTCGTAGAGGGCCTCATTCAAGGATGCATTGGAACCAAGGTATAATAGGCAGGCTGCAAAATTTACGCCAGTAAGCTAGCCTTCAAGCCTTCAACAGGAAGCTCTTGTACTTTCCTTACTTTCCAGATAACCCGCTGTAAAAGAGGACACCTCACCCGAAAGAGGTCCAGAGGGACAGCCCAAAGATTTTGGATGATGATGTTGCATGATACCCCTAGATCCATCTCAGGACTTGCATTCCTCGTGCAGAATATTCAAATTATTTCAACTATAGAAATGTGGCGTAATTCAGTTAACCTTCATCTCTAATTGTATTGTAAAATTCTAAATAAAAGCCTCAATCATATTTTTTATGTGCCTTATACTTTCATTGTTTTATATCATTTATATTTGTTTATAAAATGCACTGTCAGGCTTAGAGGTTTCACAGTGCTGGAGTTTGATAGAAATCAACATTGACTTCAAATAATTCAGAGGGGTTATAATCGGGGCCACTGGAATTATGTAGCAGGGTTAACTAAGCTATGCATCAAGAAAAGGCAAATTATGCAGCTTAATGCAGCATATTTTGACAGTATTACTTCATTATTTCTTAATTTTTACACATGGTAATACTGTCTGGGGAAAAATGTCACTCTATTAGTAGCAGTTTAACAACCAACTTACATAAATAAGCAACTGAAAGATGACCAGTTAACCTTTGCGATGGTCTTCCAAAGCGCGCAAACACATATTGCCATGTTTTTAATAGCTTTGGGTCTGTTTGAGCTAGAAAGATTTTTTTGTTAAAATCTGCAGATTATGCAGCCGATGATGGATTATGTGGCAAATGCACCAAATCCTTAACTATAAGAAAAAAGTTGCGGCCGCAGAATCACATAATTCGTGTGGCCCTGGCTATAATGCATTGTTCAACAGGTGATAGGAGCACCTTTCAAGATGAGCACTAGGTGGTTCCTGATCTAAGGAACTAGAAGAAAAATGATATGCCTCCCTGTCTGCCCTTCCTAAATAGGGAGATCTAGAGAGGCACTTCTAAATGTTCTACATGGTAAATAAGGCTGAGGTCTTACCTGCACAAACGTGGGTCCAAACAAGAATGGGCAGGTAAATTATGAATGCCGCTAACTATGGAAAAGATTTTCTAGTTATTAACTAGATGGGTCATACATATAAATCAATAGCAACTTCGAGTGGACTATTTAACGGACAAAGGATGTGAATATGGTTGTCCTAAAGCACTAAGATCTGTGAAACTCACAAGGCAACCAATACAACACAATTGGAGGTACCGCTTGCTAGGAAGCAAAAGACAAACTTTTGTAGTGCAAACAAAAAAAGGTATGCTTTCTGATTTGAGCTTGTTTAATAGGCCTCATGTAAATGTCTACTACTTGGGTTTTAATTGATTTGAATATTCACCTGGGGATGGGCGTGGGTGGGACAAGAGGCGAATAAGGTTTCCTTATGCAGAGCAAATAAGAAATTGTGTCTAATGTGTCTGTTAAATTTTAATTGGGGAAAACATGTTGGTCCAAAATCTGCTTTACCTTAAATGCCATACATAAGGCATAAAAAGACTACTCATTTTCTAGACAAAATCCACTGACGTTCTCTCTGAGGCCTGAGAAATGTATATGATGAGGGATACGAAGCCATCAATCTAACAGCCACATTATGCACATTGTCAGTATGTTGAAGTAAAGATTATGGAAGACCCAGATAGTTGGAATTACTGTAATCAAATCTTGAGGACAGTGTAGCGTTCACTGCAATTTAATGTTAGGATTTTCCCCGAGTACTCTCTGAGCAAAAGAGACACATTAAGATATCCTTTCACCTTTCCATATATCTATCCTTCACACTGCCTTCTTACACTGTGCACTCGAAATGGGTGATTTGTTAGGTACTTGGCACTCTTAAGAAAATCACACACCTTTTTAATTTGACCCTATCTTAACTGCGGTGCCTAAAAAATGGCGGGAGATTCACCACACTCTCCCTAGACTGATCAAAAAGATCAGAGAACCAACACTCCAGCCTCAAGCACACGCTACCCATATATATGAAAGTACAATGATTGTACATGCATGAACAAGGTTAGTAATTTTAATGTTTCTCTTTTATTTTCGACCTTCTGGCCTTTTCTTTGTTTTTAGTCAACCAACACGTGTTTCATCGTACAAGAGCGTACCCCACAACTTCCTCAGGGCTGTCCAATCAAAAGTGTGTGTCCTGGATTGCTCCTATACTTCCGGTTCTACTTCCGACCCAGATAAGGTAAATTGATAGAATTCTTGAAAACGTATCCAAGATCTTCAGACTATATAGCATCCGCAATTGTCTACCAATCCAATATGCATATACAATCATTGCACTTTCATATATCTGAGTAGCGTGCGCTTGAGGCTGGAGTGTGACTTCCTTCTTACCTTTACCCTTCACCATCCCTTCCTTCCCTTCATCATTTATCCTTCCTTCCATTAACCCCTTCTTCTTTTCTTACACTCTTCCTCTCAACCCTTCTTACTTTCCCGCTTCATACCTTACTTCCTACTTCTCCTTCCTTTATTTCCAGTTTTCTTTTTCTCCCATCCATACTTTTTCTTTCTTACCCTCTCTCACTTCTGCTGACTCCATTTTCACCATTTTACTTCAGGTCAATATAGAAATTGTGATTTCCATCAAAGTGCCTCAATCTACTTGGTGTGCTAGTACTAGTGGGTGCTTGAATTGACATCGAATTTGAAAAGTATATATAAAACTCATGAACCTAAATTTAGGTTGATGAGACCTTTTTCCAAAAGAATATTTTTATCACTTGTCTTTCATTTGCTGACACCCAGGCAAATGCCAAAAAGATAATTAACATTGGTAACAATCTTTCTGGTGGATACTCTATCAGGAGTTTCTATATATTTTGAATATCCCAGACGTCACACTGGATCTGGAAACTTTTGCAATAGCACTTTGACAAAGGTAGGGGGCACTGGCTTCTTGTTGGTTCTGTAAACAATGACACAGTGACATCACTGGAGCGATAAAAAACCCACCCCAGCTTATAGATGTCCGTTTCCCATCCGTTTTGTCCACGCTAATGAGGCAGGCAGAATAAAAACTGCATTAATTCTGATTGGGTGCAATGCAACAACTAACTTGGAACCTTATTAATAGATGACCATCCTTCAAGACGATTGCGACTAATTTAAGGGATCTGTATCCTGAAGAAGGCCTGTGACCCGTGGGGCCGATTGTTAGAGGCTGAAACATGCTGATTCCGACAGATAGGGTAAAGGGGACATAATCCCTCCGATATACCCATCTTAAAATCTTTTAATCTTGTCAATGGTGGCCAAGAATAAATAGGAATAGGGGCATCCACTTAGACAGTTTTAAGTAAGTTTTCTTTCTCTGCATTTGGGATCCCTTTCATGAAAAATTCTTTCAACAAAAAACATGCGCTCCACCCTGAGTGTTGGCCTGCGCCAGGGTGCGTCAGCGGCCTTATGATGAAGCATGCCACTTTTTCAGTAGGCTCTTCCTCCCAATATATATATATATATTTTCAGTTTTTTCATACTCTGAACACCTTATTGGGGTGGTTGGAGTTTTGAATTTGTTTTCAGTCCTTCTAGTCTGGTGAGTTCTAAAGCTAGTTTTTGGAGAGCAAGGGAAGGCTCAATCTCTAGTCCCCTCTAATTTGTGTTTGGCATCCTTCAAGACGGGCAGGTGGGTGATATCGGTGCGGAACTTGCAGGTAGGTAAGAGTATCCATCAGAAAGACGGTTACTTAAAGTAAGTAACAACTGGGTGGGTGGTGTTTTCAGATTTCGGCCACAGGGACTCCCCTTGCAAAGGCCAAAAATGATGCTTTCATCCTGGTTGAACAAAGAGATCCCATGAGGCACAGGGTCAGACTGATTTGCATATGGCCATGTCTGAACTGGGGTGGTGGAGTGAGCTAAAGAATGATGATGGATTAAACCCAGATCAGTTGACTGGGGGTGAGTGTTTGATTAGCTCAAGCGCTCCGTCCATCATCCCCTTTGGTATCGCTTTGTTCGCCCTAAGTTGGCAGGGTATGCCCAGACGTGGGTCCCTTGCTCACTTTGCCACTGGATTCAAGCTAGCCTGGCTGATGACGGCTGAATGGCCAGAAACCGGTCCCAGGATGCTTGTTTCCGGTCCAGGGAAGACATGGCTTGGCAGTTCGGGCTGGACTGTTCCCATGAGGCACAGGGTCAGACTGATTTGCATATGGCCATGTCTGAACTGGGGTGGTGGAGTGAGCTAAAGAATGATGATGGATTAAACCCAGATCAGTTGACTGGGGGTGAGTGTTTGATTAGCTCAAGCGCTCCGTCCATCATCCCCTTTGGTATCGCTTTGTTCGCCCTAAGTTGGCAGGGTATGCCCAGACGTGGGTCCCTTGCTCACTTTGCCACTGGATTCAAGCTAGCCTGGCTGATGACGGCTGAATGGCCAGAAACCGGTCCCAGGATGCTTGTTTCCGGTCCAGGGAAGACATGGCTTGGCAGTTCGGGCTGGACTGTTCCCATGAGGCACAGGGTCAGACTGATTTGCATATGGCCATGTCTGAACTGGGGTGGTGGAGTGAGCTAAAGAATGATGATGGATTAAACCCAGATCAGTTGACTGGGGGTGAGTGTTTGATTAGCTCAAGCGCTCCGTCCATCATCCCCTTTGGTATCGCTTTGTTCGCCCTAAGTTGGCAGGGTATGCCCAGACGTGGGTCCCTTGCTCACTTTGCCACTGGATTCAAGCTAGCCTGGCTGATGACGGCTGAATGGCCAGAAACCGGTCCCAGGATGCTTGTTTCCGGTCCAGGGAAGACATGGCTTGGCAGTTCGGGCTGGACTGTTCCCATGAGGCACAGGGTCAGACTGATTTGCATATGGCCATGTCTGAACTGGGGTGGTGGAGTGAGCTAAAGAATGATGATGGATTAAACCCAGATCAGTTGACTGGGGGTGAGTGTTTGATTAGCTCAAGCGCTCCGTCCATCATCCCCTTTGGTATCGCTTTGTTCATCCTGGTTGAACTTAACCATCTGGCATTCCGGAAACAACTCAAGACGTGGCTTTTCCCTTAGTGCACTCGGATCTCTGGTTACAGATTCAGCGCTGGGATGCTTCCGGGTAGCCATGCGCTTTACAAGTGCCCATTCATTCATTCATTCATTCATTATGCCAGCAGTTCCTTTTGTGCAAGGGCAGAGCAAATCATAATACACAAGAAGATCCACCTTGACAATCTTGTTTTTTGTACGCTTTGCACTTCCTGCTGCCTGCATACCTTATAAAGAGTTGGTCATAATTCTGAAAGTATTTGGTACGATCAATGTAGAAGCTAACCGTTCTTTTGGAATCAAGCCTGTGTAGCCTCTCCTCTTCCTTGGTGGGATCTGATAGGGGCTAAAAGGAGGGTACGGCAGAGCATTGACTCACATGGACAGGGGTTAAAGAACCAAAAGAGAAAAAATACATGAATGGAACATGCAACTTGCTGACATGCCTCGCTGAGGTGATCACGATTAAGAAAACAGTTTTCAGCATTAACAGGCTCAACTGGCAACTGTGTGGGAGTGGAATGGAAACGCCATCAAAAAAGTCAACACTAGAATGAGGTTCCATTGTGGCATCACAAAGGGGTTAGGAGGGAAAATGTTGGTTAGACCCTTAAGAAACTTAATAACAATGGCTGACTTAAATAAAAATGGCAGATCTGTAAGGCACACAAAAGCTCACAAGACTTCCAGGTATCCCTTGACAGCGGTACCTTAAGCACACTCATTTTGGGCTAACAATAGTGTGAACCTGAGGATGTCCAACAGGTGAGCCCTTAAAGGATCTACGTTGTTATCGGCACCACAACTGGCAAATCTGTTCCACCTTCCTGAGTACAGTTTTGTTAGAATCACAGTGAGCAGACATAAAGGCATCAATTACTTTTGCACACCAGTTGGAACAAACGCAAATGTGCCCGCTCAATATCTAGGCATGGAGGTGGAAGCTCTGGATGATGTGGTGCAGCATCTGCCCCGACGGGGAGAGGAGGTCCACTTAGAGATAAATAGAGCAAGGGAGACAGACAGGCAGATGTGAAGAAGGTCTATGCACAAAATCCTTCTCAGCCAATGGGCAATGAGAATGGCTTGGGCACGGTCTTGGCAAATCTTCCTGAGAACCCAAGGAATCAAGAGTATGGTAGGAAACGCCTATGAAGTGTAAAACTACACTTAAACTGAAACACGTCTCTCAAGACTCTCTGCAACGAATGCAGAAGGGCACAGAATTTCAGATAATGGCCGTTGCTACAAGTGGCAAACAGATCCTCCTGGGGGGTGGGGGGTGAGGGAGCCTGCCCCACAGGATGAAGATATGCTGTATCACCTTTGTGTAGAGACGGCACTTATGGTCAGCTTGGAGACACTGATGGTTGGCTACTACATAAATTCCATGTTGGTGCGTCTACGCCCAAACTCTCATTGCTTTCCGATAGTGAAGATGAGACCTCATTCCTTCCTCCTTTTTGTCGTATCATATCTAAGTCATGTTATAAGTCAAGTACAAGACAGACCAGCCGCAGAGTGTTGGGAGGAAGGCATCCTGAGCTTTTCCTTGTGAAGGAAGAGTGTCAACACCCTGAGATCCAGGATTGGATAAAGATCATCGTCCTTCTTGGGAACCAGGAGGTATAGAAAACTGTAATTTCCCTATCTGGCACCAAGTCCACCACTCCTTTTAGCAGCAGGACTGCCACGTCCTGTTGTAGGATGCGGAGGTCTTCTGACTGAAGGGGCATTGCAGGAGGGATCTGGGGCAGGGCCTGTTGGAAGGGTAAGGCATATCCACTTTTCTACAATTGTAATGATCCACTGGTCCAAAGTTATGACCTTCCAGGCCTGTAGAAAGGAGGTCACTAGACCTCCCAGTCGTATCACATGCTTCGACAATGGCAAACGAGCTGCTTCTCAGGTAGGGCAGAGGAAGATTAGGAGGAGGAGGATCTTTGTTGAATGATGGAGGCTCTGCCTTTTTCTTGGCCCCTGTACTGTCTAAGCAGCAGGTGTTGTGTCTGCTGCTGGGATTGAATTGACAGCCTTTGGTTGAAACTAAAGTCTCGAACAAAGTCCCGAAATTTCCCAAAATGTTTATAATTTCTTTGGCAGGGCTGGATTCAAGGATACCAAGCTATTGTCCAGCTCATTTTAAGTCTCTTTAGGGCAGAATCGGCTTTATCACCGAACAGCTTTGATCCGTCAAAGGGTAGATCCACTAACGCAGATTGAATATCCAGGGAAAACCTTGAAGAGTGAAGCCAGCAATGGCAGCAAAGGGCTATAGAGGACCCCACTGACCCTGGCACTGAGTCAGCAGTATTTAATCTAGAACAAATTATCTGGCTTGATGCAGCTTGCGTATCTTGCACCAATTCTGCAAAGTATCCTTGCAAGTGGTCTGGCAAATTAGGGAAGACTAGTTGCGCCATGGTCCATAATGTGGTGGCGTAGTGCCCCAAAAGGCACCTCCCATTTAGGGATTTCAGAGCCAGACTGCACACTGAGAACATTTCTTATGAAAAGACTCCAGCCTTTTTGATTCCCTTTCCACTGGGGCTGTTGGGAATTCTTCAAGCTATAGCTTGGTTGAGGAACAGGAATGCATAACTAAATTCTCGGGGAATGGGTGAGCAGATAAAAAAAGATGGGTCACAAGGTGTGGGTCTGTAATGATTGATAGTGTAGACGGGCAAGGTGAGCCAATGGAGTTCCACCAGGATAAGGTGATGTGATAATATTTATTCAGGCCTGTCCGAGCATTCGGAATGTTCATAAAGGGTGCCAGCGTGTATTCTGGGAGGCCATGGAGCAGGGTGTTACCACCATGCAGATGCAAGAGTACGAGGGCTGAAACAGCAGTTTTGAAGACGCCCTCTGGAAGAAACAGTTTCACTTTCTTTAGATGGGAGAGCTGGCAGCAGTCAATATTTGTTTTTTTGCCAATGTGTTCCTTGAGGGTGAGGTTGGTGCCCAGAGTGAAGCTGAGTGACCGAGTGTCCCAGTAGGGGTTTGAAGCTATCATAGTTCATGTCATTGAGCCAGATTTGTACTGTTTCTTGTTATTGGTAAGTAAAAGGAATTCTGTCTTTGTTGAGCTTTAGGTAGGCGCTGGACATCCCGATCTAGATGATGTGCAGGCAGTGTTTCAGACCATGGATGTCTGAAGCAGTGGAGACTTTCAAGAAGAGTTGTGTGTCAGCGACACATTGGTGAATCTTGATGCTGTTATCTGTGAGTAGAGCATCAAGCAGCCCCATGTAGAGGCTGAAGATGATAGGAGACAGTTTGAGACCCTGGGGGACTCTACAGATGATAAAGATCGTTTGGCGCTTGGACATGTGGCTATCACAGTCTCTCTAGGGCTTAAACCCTGAACATTTAGGGGAAAACATCCTAGCACTGCTACAAAAATGTCAAGAGAAACAATGAAAATCTCTGTGAGGAGAATTTGAAGAGCGAGCTCTGTATCTTCCTCGAAGGTATGGAAAAATAGGAACTTACCTCTGTAAGCTGGGGTGGGCGTTTATGGCTCCAACAATGTCACTGTGGCATTGTTTCAAGAGTTAACATAAAGCCAGCGCGCCCTACAAGGGTCAAAGAGATAGAAAATTTCCGGATCCAATCTGAAGCCTGGGATATTCAAAAGGTGGGGAAGTATCCATGAGAAACAGTAACAAAAGAGAGAAACCCTTCTCGCACAAAGGGAACTGGGTTAAAACAAATAACAAAGGAATGTTCCCTGTGACGTTCTATCTAGTTATGCTACCATCTGCATACATGCCCAGTCATACAAGCCACAACATACAGACTAAATGCCTTGTTTTAGTGAAAAGTATCTCCTCCTTTATTGAAAATTGTTTTTTTGTTTATACACCATAAAAACCAAAATTAATACATACAATTTCAATTTCATTAAAAATACATGTAGTTTCATAAAAAGAGAGCAACATTCGTGTGACTTGGATCATAAGGAAATGTGCTTCTCTCTAAATTGTCATATAGATTAAAGTGACCCATATCAGAGTGAGATAGTGGAACCAAAATTTGCTCGCTCTTTTTATGAAACTGCATGTATTTTTAATTAAATTGAAATTGTATGTATTAATTTTGGTTTTTATGGTGTATAAACAAAAAATTTCAATAAAGGAGGAGATACTTTTTACTAAAACAAGGCATTTAGTCTGTATGTTGTGGCTTGTATGACTGGGCATGTATGCAGATGGTGGCATAACTAGATAGAACGTCACAGGGAACATTCCTTTGTTATCCATGAGAAACAGTACCATGAAATGCAATGCTGAATCACATGTAAATATCATTTCACCAGGTTGGAGAGAAGATTATAACTAAACTATTACAATTAGTAAGTTATTTCAACTTGATAATTAGCCCAGACAGAAGGGATATATTACTCAAGGGGGCATGAGAGACCTCTTATTCATAGCCCAGTGAATAGTATCTCTCTCTTCATCTGAATGACAGAAGCCCATTCCATTGATCTTATAGAAAGGAAAGAGGCTAACTACTGTCAGGAAGTGAAGAATGAGCAACCCTAGAGGGAAAGGGGAGGTGTGCTGCTACAACAGCAACATGGGTAATGGTGTCTATAGTATGATATTTGTCATGATTCTAATTCTGAGAGATTCATTTCGGAGCTTCCAAGCTCACACAGCAGACTTCCCTTCCAAGATGTCTTACCAAAGCTTCGCTTCCTGACAGGAGTGGATTTTGTACATCAGAGAAACGCAGTTTTATTGGGCATCTTGGGCCATAACCAAGTCCTGAACTAGATGTTCTAATACTGAGGGACGGAAGCACATACTTAAATATAAGTACACAATCTGGTTTGTCCCAGCAATTTTTGGCCTCGAAAAAACTTCAGGCACCATGACACAACAACGTTGCCAATGCCTAATACGGTCAGGACCCAGCCAAGGCACCACATGCCCTTTAGTAAGAAACGATGCAGACCAAAGAATGATAACATACAAAGGATAATCTGGGACAGTGCTCACCAGTTCCTAAGAGCAGCCTCAAATGCAGGCCGGGCTCTGTCTCTGGAACATGAGAGTGATTAGAACATTGATGGTAACTTGATGCAGGTAACTGAAAAACATGCCTCCAGGGATAAAGATAGGAACAAAAGACTGGGAGTTAGTATTTCGTGCTAGTACAATGGGTGACTTTCAAAACAGAAATCTGTGGAAGTCTACGTGCTTCTACTAGGTGGAAAAAGGAACAGACCTTTCTGGCTAAAAAGGGCCCTCAAAGAACCTAGGGCCCTTTTCACACCTAACTACTACAACAGCAACATGTGCAATATTACCCCCAGTATGATACTCCAAAGGAATCAGTGTCAGGTCAATTAATGCTGATTACTAGGTCTGCTAACAGCCTCCGTGGGCACTAAAGCACAGAGGGGAGGAATACGGCCAGGATCAGCCTGCAATCAGATCCATCAGCTCAAAGTTGACGCTGGAAGATAATCAATGGGAGGTGGATGCCATCAGAGAGGGCTGTTATAAGCACTTTCTGTAACATTCGCCAAATGGATTGGCAGGCACACTTGTGGTGAAGACCACTGCTAAACTATCAGGAGCACTTAGGGTCACAACTAGAGACCCAGACAATGAAGCATCCAAGAACCAGCTGGGGCAGGTACTAGGTCACAATGGAACCACAAGCTAGAGCTATTATATGGTTCCTAAGGGTCCCTCTGGTTGAAAGTTGATGGAAATCTGCTAAGGTTTCTTGGGTAAGTGCCAGAGGTAGCATCATTGGGCACCCATTTCCGAACCCTAGTTAGAGGGCATGTAGGGACACCCAGGTTCAGAATCAGTATTGGGCAAATGATACTTTTCACCTCTTCAGATGTTTCCTAAAATACGAACCAAGTGCTCTGGGAAGAAGAAACAACACAAGTGCTGTGCAAGCACTGTTCAAAATACCTCTGAGAAGCAGGCTAACAGATACTGGCTAGGGGCAAAGTGCAATTCAACAACAAAGCAAGGAAACACGCAAACAATTGAAGGAACAATCCTGGAGAACACAAAATAGCAATAAAAAAGAAGAAACGAAGAAAGCATTTGGACCTTAAGCAAAAATACCTCCCGACTCAACCAATGAAGAGAAGGGAAACAGGAAGAAGCTAACGGGCACCTGGTGAGGTTGGACAGAACCACATCTGTGCTTGCCCTTCAAAATATTATTCAATTTTAAGTGGGTCAAACACACTCTTCCATTCAGTAAAGACATGCCATCAGGCAGAGAAAAAGGATGGGAAGTTAATGTATTTATTTATATTTTAACTTCAATAATGCTATTAATTGGAATATCTTTGTAAAGGTTTTGCATATTTTACATTTGAAGAACAGTTTATAAAAAAAATTCTTCATATAGCTCACATAAGATAATGCTAACGAAAGCATTGGCATTGTCAGTCTTTGCTGTTTAGAACTACCACTTTAAATTAAACAATTTAGGTTATTTTGAGTGTGTTCCGCTACAGATCATAATAATATATTCCATCAAACTAAGACATACCAACTCTAACCAGCCTTCACAAAAATATACAAGCAATGGTGAGGTTGCTCTAAAGTCATTCCAAGTGCTCTGTCATCATGGTGGTCTGACTGGACAGCTGCATGACATCTCTTCATACCAGGGTACTTGCGGCCAAATGAGAACTCAAATATGCCAAAGACAGTGTCAGATATTTAAATTTCAGTCACAAGTCATGTAAATAGGAGTGCCAGGTTTAAACAGCTGTAAGGAGTAATCCTTGGCAACACATAACTCTACAGCTACGAATGGTGTAAGTCACAAGGCTCACAGGAGCATTAAACACAAAGCCTGCAATGCTAAATCACTCAGATTGCAGTCATTTGGGGGAAACATATGCTAGGAAAGATGGCTTAATCGTTTCACCAGCCGTTTCCACACCTGCAGAATTATGAACACAAATTCTGGCAATATCATGTGTTTTTTCAGGTTTAACCATAGTTTCAACTACTTTCCACATTTGAAAAAAATATTTCCTTGGAATGACGCACTTTTATACAAAATACTCTTCATGCAAAATATTACTGGTCATTTCCATTAAATCCTCAATTGGGAAAGAATGCTAAATTTTGGTTAAAGGGGGACTCCCATGAGCTGCTCCAAAAAAGCAACTGATCCCTCCTCCTCTCTAATAGTTTTTAATTTGTGGAGGCTCGAGGAGGAAAACGTAACTTTATACCTGGCGCCTACCAAACAATTTACTTACCTTCGGTAATGCATTTTCAGATAGACCCACAATCTAACTGCACCTTCTGAATTTTCCCAGGCGCCAGACTGGACCCGAACGCTTTTGTAGCAATTTCTTTGTGCGTCGACAGGTGGCGTTGTGCAGCTCTGTGTTGGGTCTGTCCCGCCCCAAACAGGACGTCGGGCCCACTATATGTGTGCCACATCTGTGCGCTGAGGTCAGTTTCTTTCTGATTGCCATCTACGCAGACGAAAGCAGAGCTCAGTTTATGGCAGTGTGCAGAATTTATGTTGGAATCTTATTAATGGACTATATGAGCCCGTTCCACAGAACAGGGAAGAAGGTTGGTCAATGAGGAATCTGCAGTTAGATAGAATCTCTACAAGAAAAGGCGTTACTGAAGGTAAGTAACTTGGTCTTCTGATAGAGACCTTTAAACACAAATGCCTCATCTTGTGAATAGAAACAAATCAGTACCTATAAGGAGGTGGGTCTGTGGAATGGCTCAGACTAGGAAATTTGTAGAACAGATCAGTTGAAGTGCCCATTCCGTAGGACCTGGCTATCCAAGCAGTAATGCTTTAACGTGTGGGGGGACGCCCCTGTACCAGCCTGACAAATGTCCATGACTGGCCCACTGCGCGCCAGCACAGTAGTAGCAGCCTTCGCTGTGGTGGAATGAGCATGCAAGCCTTCTGGGGACTGCTTCTTGGCTAGCCAATAGCAGATGTTAATGCATATCCACAATCTTGAGATGGTCCTCTTTTGCACCACTTTGCCTTTCTTAGCCCCAGAGAAACCAATGAAAAGTTGGTTGTACTGTCTGTAATTTCTGGTTCAGGACACATAGTAGCTAATTGCCCATTTAGGTTTCAGGCAAAACAGGGCATAGAAAACCGGCAAGGGGATGGCTTGCCCAATTTGAAAGGATGCGACTACCTTGGGCAGTAATACCCCTTTTGTACAAAGGACAAATTTGTCCGGGAAGAAAGAGGTATGGGGGTGGGAACCATGGACAATGCCTGGAGTTCGTTCATTCGCCTGGCCGATGTTATGGCAATGAGCAATGCTGCCTTGATGGTAAGAAGACTAAGAGAGCAGCTGTGTCATGGGTTCAAAAGGAGTGCACATCAAGGAGGTGAGGACCAAATTAAAATCCCACTGCCACATGAAAAATGGATTTGGCGGGAATATATGGATCAGTCCCTGCAAAAAACACATCACAACAGGTGACTTAAAGAGGGATGGCTGGTCAGGTAAACATAAGAAGGGCGAGAGGTAACCTTTAACTGTTGCAACAGCAAGACCTTCCTGGCCCAGTGACATACAGAACAGGAAAATATCCCACAACTGCGCTTTTAGGGGTTGTATGTCTTGGGAAGAGCACCAACAACCAACTTCTCACACCATCCTGCATAAATCTATTTGGTTGATTGATGCTTGTCTGCCAAGATGACATCAACCACTTCGGGAGGAAAAGTGAAAGCAATCAACTGCCGCCATTCAATCTCCATGCATGAAGGTGTAGGTTGTGTGTGCTCGGTGCAGGACCTGGACCTGCTGCTGTGACCGGTTTTCTCGAAGGTGCAGCTGGATTGGAGGGCAAATGCTCATAGCCATAAGTTCCTGTTACCACGCGCTCCTAGCCCAATCCGGAGCCATTAGGATGACCTAATCTCCTGATCTTTTTCAGTACTCTGGGCAGGAAAGGGATGAGCAGAAAGGCATACAAGAGTACTGAGCACCAATGTAGGCGGGAAGGCATCTCCTAGAGAGGACTGCCTTAGGAACTCCAAAGGGCAAAAATTTTAACATTGTGTGTTCTCTGTGGTGGCGAATAAATTGTGCAACTGGCATTCGTGATCAGCTAGACAACGGCAGGTGAGTTCCTCTGCCCTGCCGTTCAATGATCCTGTCAGGTGTTGTGCAATCAGTGACACACCTAAGAATTCAGCCACGTCCAGTGACGCAGAGCCTCCTGGCACCGGGCTTATGACCCCACACTGCCCTGTTTGTTGCTGTGTCACATGGCAGATGTGAGGAATGCCTTCAGTGCGAAGCAAATCGCTTGCAACTCCAACTAGGTGATGTGGAGGCGAGCTTCCTACGGAGACAAGAGTCCTCTGATTTTCACCTGTCCTAGATGACCTCCTAAGCATAGTAATGATGCATCCGTCAAGACCGATAGCTCTGAGTTGGTTAGGGAGAGGGTCTGCCGCTAGTCTAATTGCGGTCGAGCAGCCACTACTGCAGGACTTTCACAGTCTCCTTTGACACCTGGATGGAATCTGACAAACTGCCTTGGTGCGGAGCCCACTGAGACTTCAGATCCCACTTGTGCCACTTGGGGCCGTCTTACATAAAGTGCCCCCTGAGGCGCAACAGGCGTTTGCGCCCGTTTTGCGCGCCCCCGGGGCACTTTGGTATTACAGAAGGGGCCGCAGGCGCTTGTGGGGCCCCTTCTGTAATACCAATAGCGCTGGCACACAAAGCGCCAGCGCTATCTTCAAGGGGACGTTCCCTCATTTGTATGGGGGCGTGCCCTGGAGGCTGCACATTCGCCATAATGCGGCGCATTTTCCTTCATTGCACTGGGCACACTTTTTTAAAGGTGTGTTCGGCGCAATGAAGGAAAATGCGCTGCATGTGTAATGCGGCCCCTGGTGTGGTCCATAAGCAGTATACAGGAGGCCAAAAGGCCAAGAAGCCTCAGAGCCGACCTCTCTGAGACCCAGGCTGCAGGTTGAAACAACAGGATTATAGCTATAATGTACAGGACTCATTGAGGCGGAGGGATGCCTCAGACGAGCAGCATATTCAGGATGGCTCCGATAAAGGAGAACAGTTGTGAAGGAGCCAGGTGCGACTTCGGCACATTGAAGGAAAACCCCCAAAAATGTCAACAGGTAAGCCATCAACTGGAGGTGGTTTACGATTGTTTGAGGCCAGTCAGAGATATGGGAAGACAATTATTCTGGACCTCCGCAAATGAGCTGTGATCACCACTATCACCTTTGTGAACGCCTGGGGAGCAAGGTGAACTGAAAGTGCTCTTGACCTACCTGAAACTGCAGATGTCTGTGTAACTGCAGGACAGGGCAGTCTCTTGGATCCAGGGCAGACAGAACTTGGGGCAGTGTGAGCAATTTGGAACTTGGTCTCCCAGAAGGAGGAAGAGGTTCAAAGGGCGAAGGTCTAGGAAAGGGCTGGATATCTCCGTCCTTCCAAACCAAAAAGTAACAAGAGTAAAAACCAGTCCCGTTTTCTGATGCTGGCACCCTTTGTATTGCTCCCTTAGACAAGAGCGCTTGAACTTCTCCGGGGAGTATTTAAAGGGGTCCTTGGGGAGATGCTGCAGTGTAGGTGGTATGTTCAGGGGGGAGGTAGACAAATGGTAGGGGTATCCATTTTCAAAGATCTGGAGCACCCATTGATTGGTCGTGATGCTCCTCCTGCAGGTGAGGAAAGAGATGCAACCCCCTACCGGACAATCGTGTGCTGCCAAAGAGTAAATTAAGGCAGCGGCCAGGGGCTGGGGATATGGGTAGCTCGTTGCCCCTGGGAGCCTGGATGCTGTGAGCCTGCTCCCAGCCTTGAAAGGACTGGGAGGCCATGCCTCCGTTCAGTCGAAGAGCCAGGTCTTGAGCGTCTTCCTGAAGATGTTCAGGGAGGGGGCACATCTGATGTTGATCGGGAGCTTGTTCCAGGTCTTGGCCGCGATGTAGGAGAAGGCTCTTCCACCTGTTCTGGCTCTGCGGATGCGTGGGGTTTCTGCGAGGGCGAGGTTGGTGGATCGGAGGTTTCTATTGGGTAAGTGGAAGGAGATTCTCTCGTTGAGGTATTGGGGTCCGGTGTTGTGGAGACATTTGTAGGCGTGGGCGAGTAACTTGAAGGTGAATCTCTTCTCGACGGGGAGCCAGTGGAGGTTGCGCAGGTGGCGGGTGATGTGCTCCTGGCGTGGGATGCCGAGGACGAGTCTGGCCGCGGTGTTCTGGATGGTCTGGAGTTTGTGGAGCAGGGATTTGTTGATTCCAGCGTAGAGGGTGTTTCCGTAGCCCAGTCTGCTGGTTATGAGAGCATGGGTGACGGTCTTCCTAGATTCAGGGGGGATCCACTTGAAGGTCTTTCGGAGGATGCAGAGCGTGTTGAAACAGCTGGAGGTGACGGCGTTGACCTGTCGGGTCATGGAGAGGGAAGAGTCAAGTATGATGCCGAGGTTCCAGGCGTGGTCTGTGGGGGTGGGAGGGCTGCCGAGGGTGGTGGGCCACCAGGTGTTGTCCCATGCAGAGGGGGTGGGTCCGAGAACGAGGACCTCTGTCTTCTACGAGTTGAGCTTCAGGCAGCCGCTGCTCATCCAGGTTGCGACGTCCTCCATTCCTTCCTGGAAGTTGAGTCTGGAGGTGACGGGGTTCTTGATGAGGCAGAGGATGAGCTGGGTGTCGTCGGCGTAGGATACTATGCTTAGTCCGTGCTGTCTGACGATGGCGGCGAGGGGGGCCATGTAGATGTTGGAGAGCGTGGGGCTGAGCGATGATCCTTGTGGTACACTGCAGTTGATTTCCATGGGTTCGGAGAGGAAGGGTGGCAGTCTGATCCTTTGGGTTCTGCCGGTGAGGAAGGAGCGGATTCAGTCGAGGTGGTTCCCTGTATGCCAGCATCGTGGAGTCTGGTGATGATTGTGCGGTGGGAGACTGTATCGAACGTTGCAGAGAGGTCGAGTAGGATCAGGGCGGCGGTGTGTCCTTGGTCGAGGAGGGTATGGATGTCGTCTGTGGCAGCGAGTAGGGCGGTCTCGCCATTGTGGCTGCTGCAAAATCCGGATTGGGAGGGGTCGAGGATGGCGTTTTCTCCGATGAACTTTGCTAGCTGTGCATTAACGATCTTCTCGGTGACTTTGGCCGCGAAGGGGAGGAGGGAGATGGGTCGGTAGTTCTTGAGGTCTGTGGGGTCTGATGAGGGCTTCTTGAGCAGGGGTCTGACTTCTGCGTGCTTCCAGTCGTCGGGAAAAGTGCCGGTCGTGAGGGTGGTGTTGATGGCGCGCTGTAGTTCTGGGGCGATGGCGGCTCTGTGGTAGATGTGCAGGGGTCCATGGGGGCCCCTGAGTGGATGCCTTTCATGGTTGAAGTGGTGTCTTCGGTGGTGACTGTGGTCCAGGAGGAGACGGTAGGCTGGCTGGTGTTGCTGGAGACGGGGGTGGTTTCGGAGTCAGGTGTATGGTCGTTGAAGTGGTCATAGAGGCTCTTGATTTTCAGATGGAAGTAGGATCCTAGCTTGTCGCAGAGGGGGTGATGTCCGTGGTTTCGCTGGGGGGGTTTGGTGAATTCCTGGATGACGCTGAAAAGTTCCTTGGAGTTGCTGGCGTTGGCGAGGATCTTGTTTTGGATGAAGTTCCTTTGGGTGGATCTGATGCGTTGGTGGTGTTCCGTCATGGCGTTTTTGTAGGTGGTGCGATTTTCCGGCGTTTTGCTGTTTCTCCAGTTCTTCTCGAGACGTCTGCAGGTGCTTCTGGATTCTTGGAGGTCGATGGTGAACCAGGTGGCATTCCTGGGGCGCTGGCTGTCGGAGTTGCACAGGGGTGCGAGTTCGTCTGCGCAGTTGGAGATCCATCTGTGGAGTTCTTTGGCTGCGAGGTTGGCGTCGGTCGATGTAGTGGGGGTATCTCGGTTGAGGGCGGAGTTGAGCTGTTCCTCCGTGATTTTGCTCCAGTTCCTTCTTGGAGTGCGTGGTGCAGGTTTGGGGGCAGTGGGCTTGTTGACGTTGAAATGTATGCAGTGATGGTCCATCGAGGGGGGCTGTGTGGTGTGGCTGAAGTGGATGCTGTTACCTCCTGCGAAGATGGGGTCGAGGGTGTGTCCTGCATTGTGGGTGGGTAAGGTGACGAGCTGTTTCAGGCCGATGTTGGCGAGGTTGTCCAGGAGGGTGGTGGAGTTGGGGTCGCTGAGATTGTCGAGGTGGAAGTTCAAATTTCCGATGAGTATGTAGTCCATGGAGGCGATGGCGTGGGGTGCGATGAGGTCTGTGATGGTTGTGGCGAACGAGGCGCGACGTCCTGGGGGTCTGTAGGCGAGGGTGCCGCAAAGTGTGGTTCTAGGGCTGGTCTGGATCTGGAAGTGCAGGTGTTCGGTGGTGGAGAGGGGGTCGTCCGTGGTGGAGGTGGAGAGTCGGAGGGAGCTCTTGTGTGCGATGGCGAGTCCTCCTCCTGGGCAGTTTTTCCTCTGGATCTTGTATTCGTCGGGGATGGCGGTGGCGATGTCGGGGTGGAGGAGGCATTGGTCCAGGTTTCTGTGAAGAAGGCCACATCTGGTGAGAGGGTGTCGAGGAGGTCCCAGATCTCTACGGCGTCTCTGTGCAGGGAACGCACGTTGAGGAGGATGCATCTCAGGGTTTCAGGGGTGTTGGCATTTGGTGCGGCGGTGGTGGTCGTAGGGGTGCTGATGGTGTTGAAGGTCTGGCGGCAGTGACGGCATGAGAATTGTCAATGGGTGGTGCTCGGCGTAGATAGTTGGCAGTTGTTGTTCCTCCTGGGGTTGAGTGCGTGGAGGGTGGCTGAGTTGTAGAGGTGGATGGGTGGAGATCCAGGGTTTCTGGTGCTGGTCGCGGGCAGGTCGCGGACGGGCGCAGACAGGCTTGCCCAGTGGCGCGGATGCGCAGCGGCCACCATTAAATAGGGGAGGTGGGAGGGAGGGAAGAGCAGGTGGGAGAACTGGCCAGGGGGAGGGGCCGCGGGGGCAGCAGCGGCGGGCGGGAAAACCGGGAACAGGGAGAGAGGCATAAAAGTTGGAGGCACAATAACAGGGGCAGTAATAGAATTAAAAAGAAGGCACAGTAAAGGGACAGTCACAGAATGAAATGCACAGAGGACAAATACAGATGAATACACAATACCAGGACAATGACGGCGCAATACCAGGGCACGGGCAGGTCTTGCACACAAAACGGGCACGAGCAGTGAGGCAGACAGTGGCCTCGAACACCACAGGCAGAGGAGACGCGGGGTCAGCGGCGGTGACTCATCTGCAGAGCTGCTGAGGGAGAGAGCGGGTCCCTGGCTGGGAGGTCAGGTGTCTGGCATCTTATAAGTTACCATCTTCACCATATTGGTTTTCATCATCGTAATCAATGTCTCCCACAACATTGTGTGGAGCATGAAGGTCAGGGTCAGAATGGGCATAAAGTTGAGTTCTGAGTGGTACAGCATGGGTCTCTGAGTCAAAAAGGACTATCGGCTCCGCTTCCGGTATCGGTGATGTCGGTATTGGCGTCAAAACTGGAGTTAATGGCATTGGCGGTGAAGTCAACAGTGGTGTGGTGCATAGAGCTGAGATCACAATCATGGGTGGCACTGAGGCTTAAGCTGGCAGCGCCGATCCAGTGGAAGGGGTTGATCTTCATGTGAAGTCAAGTGTACAATCAGTGTCAAAGAATGACCTGCTGAAGGTAACATGACAGGAGCCCTCCTCGGATCCGTGGGGCCCAAAGTCACACTAGAGGGATTCAGTGTGGCACCAAAGATTTTAACCATGGGCACCTGTATCTGCTGGAGCTGTTGTTCCACCACTATTCATTCAGGGAAAGGCTGAAGCGGATACGCTGAATGACTCAAGAGCGGTGGAAGAGGCAGGATGAGGGAGATCCATGCTTTCATTTATTATGGAACTTTTAGACTTATCCGAGCCCAGTGGCTTCGATGACGTCCGATCTTAGCTGTGGCGTCTGGAGATGGACAGCGTTGGTGCCCTTAACTTCGATCGGGACTGCTGGGCCTTTGACTTTTAGGAACGGCGTAGTTAGGCGATGTCGATCTTTATCTCACGGACAGCTTTCTTCTGAATCTTAGCGCAACACACGTGCCACCAAGTTTTGTTTGAAGCTGAGGCACTGTAGGCAGACATTGCAGGTGTCCATTACCGAGAATTGTTGGTTGCAGTCACGGCATGGTTTAAAACCTGTGGTCTTAAGGGGTGACATTGTCTGCCCACTTGAACATTTTAGAGGGAAACATTTTCTGTCAGATAGGACAGAAATTAGATCTTCTTCTGTAGGCTAGTAAAAAGAAAGGACATGACGTCAATGCGCGGAGGTGGAGTACATAGAGTGGGCCAGACGTCATATTCAGGGCGGAACAGACCCGAGGCGGAGCCTCATGCCACCACCTGTCAATGTGTGAGGGAATTGCTACAAATGTGCCCGGATCCAGTCTGGCAACTGGGGAAATTCGCAAGGAGAGGAATCTGCAGTTAGATATCTCTATCAGAAGCAGTAGTTCTTTAGCATATTCAGGTTGCAGGGCTTCCTCCACTTTGCTGCTCAGATGTCACTAATGATGTTGCATCACGGTGACTCAAGTATTTCAAGAGGGGGGGCTATCTCACAATGCAGGCTTGCTGTGTAATTCACCCCAGACCCATTCCAATGGGAACCATAGCTGGGCAACAGGAGGTCACTGCTGCATCAGAGTACAGACTGAAGCAATCCCTAGAGCGTAGCGTAAGGATACGCCCCCACAGTTAAGATGGAGGGTAGAGATTTTAATTTTTGTACACTTCTTGTAATTGCTCCGCATTACACAAATTTTGTTGGAACCACAAACATCTTAGGAGCTCTCCTATTTATATTTATTGTTAAGGGCCACAATCGCTAATATAGTCAATTATGGCTGAAGGATGCTCTGTGACTGTAGCGTACCACTGACTCCAAATAAACAAACAGTTCTTTTAAATGGCATTGGTAACTACAGTGTTCAGCCAGCTTCTACATATGTATGTATGTATATGGTATTTCTATAGCGTGAATCTAGCCTAAAGGCAGCAGAGCTGTACACAGTCAAAGGCAAGCTTAGTGTAGATTTGGAATATAAGGGCAGTGAGATGAGGGAAAGAGGGGATGCGAACAAGATCTTACATTTTGGACAAGTTGGGGCACAGGGTTGAAAGTCAGGGCTTCCAGTTCCACAGCTGACAACTTAGGTAGCCACCATATCCCTTCCTTCTAACAATCTACTAATTATAGGCAAAGCAAAACTATTGATAGGAAAGTCAAATATTGATGGAAAACAAATACCTTTGCCAGCTTGTCTCTTTAGCAAGTCAATGAAGGTTAATACAAAATGTCAGAAAAGTCTTTAGAATCTACAAAAAATATTTTGCAATATGTATACCCTGAAAATTAAAGAATACCATACAGAAATTCATATACACAGACAGGCACAAACACAGGCCAGTTGTGTAACCAGGAGCACTATGTACGTATGTAGTATCCAAAGAGTAAGGAATGAAAATGTTATTTTGGCCTTAAATAACTGCATTCACAAAGGACTGCAAACAGGAGGTCTGTTGCTAACACTTTTCTGAACTGGAGGTGTTTAGAAATCGATCATGGTCAAACCTGAGAGTAGGACAGTGAAATATCTGTAGCTCATTCTATCTTTTTGAAACTGGCACCACAAGTAGCAGGCTGTGTACTGAACACCTGTGTATTTTTGGAATGTATGATCTACAAGTCAGTATAATGCTTGGTCAAACTGGTAGTACTATGGACGATCAATAGAGAGTCTCTAGAGAACAAGTTACTTAGCTTTGGCAACACTCTTTCTAGTGGATACTCTAACAGCAAATTCCTCCTTTAGAATATCCTCTTGCGTCAAACTGGAAACAGAGAATTTTACAGCAATGTTCCTACGTGCTGATAGGTGGTGCGATGTGGCTCCGCAGTGACTCCATACCACCCGAGAAGTGATGGAGCAGAGCCACCCCTGAGTGCTATCATCAGTTTCTTAATCTTTCTACTACCACGCTCCCAGACATGAAGCACTTCGAATAAATTGCAGTTGACACTGTACCAAAACCTAACTTGGAAACTTATTACTATGTTAAGGAGTCCACTCCACAGAATCAGAGGATGGGAGGGTAGTGAGAAATCTTCAGTTAGATAAAGTATTCACCAGAAAGAGTGTTACCGAAGAAATGTAACTTGCTCTTCAGATGGATACATTAACATCAGACTCCTTACCATTAGAATAGATACCACAGCAGAGCCTCCCAAAGGTGGAGGGTCTAAGGAGTGGATTTCAGATTAGTCTGGAATTCCTTAGCGCCGCGTCTTTGGTTGGTTACTTCACTGTTTAAATTGAGACAGGGTTCAAAAATTGGACTTTTCCCCAAGCTTTTCCTTAACCTCTAGCTAGTTCTCAGTGCACTGCTCTTTCAATGAGCCTAAAGACACTATGGCCATAGTGTACACTATGAATGACTTATAATATAACATAGAATGGAATGTCAGATTGTCATATGTGGGTCTGCGTCTTCCAGAGATTTTTCTGAAGGGACACACCAGTGTAATGGTGGTCAAGATGGATAGTCCTCTGCATCACAATCGCCATTGTGTGGCCAAGAAGCAACCCCTTGGGGACCTGTGGACCCATTCCAAAAGGGCCACAGCCTCTATAACTGCATTGCCAATCGTGCGCTAGTTCTGGACTACTGTCCGTCTGCGATTTGGGCTTCAGTGCACACCTTGAAAAGACACTCCTGCTTTGACAGGTAGGTCCAAAGAGAGGGCCATATTCCTAATCTGAAATCCACTCCTTAGACCCTCCACCTTTGGGAGGCTCTGCTGTGGTATCTATTATCTAACTGAAGATTTCTCACTACCCTCCCATCCTCTGATTCTGTGGAGTGGACTCCTTAACATAGTAATAAGTTTCCAAGTTAGGTTTTGGTACATTGTCAACTGCAATTTATTCGAAGTGCTTCATGTCTGGGAGCGTGGTAGTAGAAAGGACTTTTTACTGATCTATGCTTACAGTAGGGCTGCCTTCAGTTAAGGCCCATAGCATTGTGGTAGATATAGACCTTACATCTTAAATTCCGTTTTTCAGTCTTCATTTTGCAGTGAATGCTGAAGATCAATTCAAGTGGTAAAGTACCCGTTCCAAAAAGGTAGCGATCCCTCAGTGCAGACCACTGGCCCTTGAAGCTGCAATTTTCAATGTCACAAACATGGATTGTGATGGCAAGAGAACTTGTCTATTTTACCATTTGAAGGGTTCTTCAGCATTAAAAATCAGCACCAGCTAACGAGTCCCCAGGAAGAGCTTTAATGGAAGCCATACGTCATGATGTCAGGCTCTTACCTCAGTGAAATTTGAACTGTATTAAATGTATAAATGAAAGGAGATTACCTAATTGAAAAGTGATCAGCATTGCATTTTACTGCGAAGTGAAGACTGAAAATGACAGATACAAAGCTACTATGTGTTGGGACTTAGAGAAAGCCACACAATGCTTTGTTTGGTTGCTATCACAATCTGTGTTTAGATGTTTTATTTTCGTTCAAATAGAAACTGGACTTTTAAAAATACTCAATAGCCTAACAACGTAAATTTGTTTCCATTGAATTGCTGTAAAATTTGGTGCAAGCATATTGAACACCTTGAAGTCATAATACCCTGAAAAGCAAAAGAATGAACACATCTAATACCATGAAAGCTGTTACCACCCAGGGCTATTTTCTGATGTGGAATCCATTACATTCATTCTATGACATTCTATGTTATATTATAAGTCAGTCATAGTGTACACTATGGCCATAGTGTCTTTAGGCTCATTGAAAGAGCAGTGCAGTGAGAACTAGCTAGAGGTTAAGGAAAAGCTTGGGGAAAAGTCCAATTTTTGAACCCTGCCTCAATTTAAACAGTGAAGTAACCAACCAAAGACGCGGCGCTAAGGAATTCCAGACTGTTCCATTCTTTTCAGGGTAGCCATATCTTTGAAACTTTTTTGTGTTCAACAGTGTGATATAGCATCCTATAGCAAAATCACTGACAGCACATACAATTGTAAAATAGAGATTAGAAATAAAAAATCGAACTTTAACAATGCTACACCTGCAGTCTCAGCATCCAGTATTAATGGAGAAATGTAATTTGTTTTACGGGGACAGGAGCACAAAAAGAATGAGGAAGACTAGGAATAAAGGTTATGACATCGGCAGAAGAAATGCAAACTAAAAACAAACAGTGGAAAAGGGTGGGTGCTATTATCACGTGCAAGTTGGCTGTATTTGACTAAAGCATGTTTCTAAAGTGGCAAAATCTCAATCCTGCAAAACCGGAGGCTGTGTTAGAAAAGTCCAAATATTTAAATTAGTCCGATTATGCAATCCTGTTTCAGGGATTAAAAAAAAAAAAACTTCGGTTCAAGCCATGTCATGACTGCAAGAAAAAAATGTTGTTCACGAACCTTCACAACTTGTGTCTTTGGTGCAAGAGCTCTAGTCCCGGCTGGAAGCCTTAAGATAAATATGACCTCTTGTCCCTGAAGGCAGTCCGAGAACGGGAGGCAAAACTCTGTGACGCCAAACACAACACTGACGTCACAATTGACATATAAGTCCTACTTCTACTCCAAGTTGAGAAGAAAACAGGCTTTTCAAGGTAACTTCTCCACAATGAACATGTAATGTAAAAAATACATAACGGGTAGCATGTAATATGATCCAACATTGCCATCTCGGGGTTCTGGTGACAATTTTAAAGCACTAGGGCTTGTGGTTTATGAAGCCACCAGAACCCCTTGATCGTAATATTGGACCATATTATCTGATATAATATATATATATATATAAATATATATATATATATATATATATATAAAAAAGTTAACATTACCAACGCACCCTTTTTTTGCGCCCCTATTTCTTGGTCCCCACTGCACGGATCACCCCCAAACTTCCGATGACACACAGAACCTACTTTGACATTTTGGGGGGAAAAATTCAAACAGATTGGTCAAACGACACCAAAGTTATAGGCAAGTCACAAATGCTTTCCCTGTGGAAACCGGAAACTAGGTCCTAACTATAACTACCTACTGGCGACCGTCAGTAGGTAATATATATATAGGAGGTAATATGTATATATATATATATATATATATATATACACACATATTACCTCCTATATATATATTACCTACTGACGGTTTAGGCAACTTTGGAGCGTATATATATATATATATATATATATATATATATATATAAACGCTCCAAAGTTGCCCAAACAGGTAAGCAGCACTCAAACAGCAGCATGCGGCAACAAGCTTTTATTTAGGTATAGACGGCATCCCGCCTGCCGATTCCTTACACAGCTGATCCGTCATTAACAGCCTGACGCGTTTCAAAGTCAATAAACTTCTTCCTCAGAGGCTGACGTGAATAGTTACGTGCATGTCGGTCGCAGTTCCCTCATTAAATAATGCAAAATGGCACGCAACTGGATGGGCAGCTCCTAAGAGTCGGTGAGGGCATTATGGGAGATGTAGTGCCGGCAAAAATCAGTTCCTCAAATGGATGCACTAGAATTTCTGTTGCCCTCAGATGGGCCTCAGCAACGGGCCCGTCCTAAATCCTGTGCTGCTGCTCCACAAACAAGGCTCAGTCGATACCAGGCCTCGTGGCCCCCATGGATAACGGGGTGGTGCACGCTTGGCGGCAGGGCAGCCACCTCATATTAACGCTCCAAAGTTGCCCAAACAGGTAAGCTGCACTCAAACAGCAGCCGCTAAATATTCATCCAAAAAAGGGTGCCCCCAAGGAAGAGCCACATCAGGTAAGTGAGTTTCCATACATTTATTCGTGAATGCTGCAGGCAGAATTTGGCAGTAACACCGGCATCAGTCTATTCCTGCCAGACGCGTTTCGGGTTGTTTCCACCCTTCTTCATTGGCAAACAGTACAAACAGGCGGAAAAGTCCAATCCTTATTTTCATTTCGGACCGCCCCAATGGGCGTGGCTAACAGTGAGTCCGTCTGAAAAGTACAAAAATTGAAGTTTGAATAAAAAACCACAGTGGGATGATGTTGTTACAGTTCAAAATTAGCTGCATTTTTCGCCATTCACGACATGAATACCTCCGTACATGCAGCATTCACAATAAATGTATGGAAACTCACTTACCTGATGTGGCTCTTCCTTGGGGGCACCCTTTTTTTGGATGGATATTTAGCGGCTGGCCCGGCCGCGGAAGAGGCCCCGCCGCAAGTGCGGCGTATCCGTGGAGACGCAATTCGGTGTCTGCGATGTACGGAGGTATTCATGTCGTGAATGGCGAAAAATGCAGCTAATTATTCTGTATATATGTATATATATATATATATATAACCGGAGCTGTAACCCTGTTCCTTGGAGAATAAAAGTTGTACTTACCAGCTGGAGGAGTGCGTCTTCATGCAGAGGCATCTTTTGGAGATAGATAGATATATATATCCATATATATATATATATATATATATATATATATATATATATATATATATATATACTCTCTCTCTCTCTCTCTCTCTCTCTCTCTCTCTCTCTCTCTCTCTCTCTCTCTCTCTCTCTCTCTCTCTCTCTCTCTCTCTCTCTCTCTCTCTCTCTCTCTCTATATATATATATATATATATATATATATATATATATAGAGAGAGAGAGAGAGAGAGAGAAGATATGGAGATATATATATATATATATATCTCCAAAAGATGCCTCTGCATGAAGACGCACTCCTCCAGCTGGTAAGTACAACTTTTATTCTCCAAGGAACAGGGTTACAGCTCCGGTTTTTTCTCCATTCGCCTGACGCGTTTCAGTGCATTCACGCACTTTCTTCAGAGGTGCTTTTGAAAGCACATCAGTCTTCCGGATTCTACAGTTCCCCTGCGTGCTTCATTCATTTTTATGGGCCTCTGGTGTGCCATTTTTTTCTTAATTGAAATGCACGCCGGGACTTGTAGTGAATTGTTAATGCCGGATTAAAACCTCCAGTGGTTGTGTGCTTTTAAAAGAGTTTCATGGAAAAATCACAGCCCTCCAGTGGGCCCCAGGGCTGTAAACCTGTTCCTCAGTATATGGAACCCGCTGCGCCGTACTTAGAGTCCTGATGGTTCAGGTCTGACGATCCCTTGGAATGTTGGAAGGGCGGTGCGAACTTCCACGGCTGGACTCGCCGCGTATTAATCTCTCCAAAAGATGCCCCTGCATGAAGACGCACTCCTCCAGCTGGTAAGTACAACTTTTATTCTCCAAGGAACAGGGTTACAGTTCCGGTTTTTTCTCCATTCGCCTGACGCGTTTCAGTGCATTCACGCACTTTCTTCAGAGGTGCTTTTGAAAGCACATCAGTCTTCCGGCTTCTACAGTTCCCCTGCGTGCTTCATTCATTTTTATGGGCCTCTGGTGTGCCATTTTTTTCTTAATTGCAATGCACGCCGGGACTTGTAGTGAGTTGTTAATGCCTGATTAAAACCTCCAGTGGTTGTGTGCTTTTAAAAGAGTTTCATGGAACAATCACAGCCCTCCAGTGGGCCCCAGGGCTGTAAACCTGTTCCGCAGTATATGGAACCCGCTGCGCCGTACTTAGAGTCCTGATGGTTCAGGTCTGACGATCCCTTGGAATGTTGGAAGGGTGTGCGAACTTCCACGGCTGGACTCGCCACGTATTAATCTCTCCAAAAGATGCCCCTGCATGAAGACGCACTCCTCCAGCCGGTAAGTACAACTTTTATTCTCCAAGGAACAGGGTCACAGCTCCGGTTTTTTCTCCATTCGCCTGACGCGTTTCAGTGCATTCACGCACTTTCTTCCGAGGCACTTTTGAAAGCACATCAGTCTTCCGGCTTCTACAGTTCCCCTGCTTGCTTCATTCATTTTTATGGGCCTCTGGTGTGCCATTTTTTCCCATTGGAAATCACGCCCACTGGAGGGTTGGCCACTAGAGGAGGATAAAATCAGTTGACTTTTACCTTTGCCTTTAATCTGCCTCATAACATTAAACGTGCCCGTGAACAAGGAAAAGAAGTTCCGAAACGCGTAGGGCTTGAAATGGTCGGGCGGTTACCTGCTGGTTGTTGCAAATAAAGAAACGCTACTGGAACAGAGTGGTGACTCGGCTGCTTTCGTGAGTGCGCTTTCAAATGGGGACAATCCTGTGTGTGAGATAAAACCGGCCGGTCCCGGTCGGGAAAGCTGCACCGCCATCATCATGTGTGGGCTGCTGCGTGGGGACTTAAATTCGACGCAACGAGCAGAAGGAAAGCAGTTAGCAATTAAATACAATCGGAGGTTACTGCCTGTAGCTCACTGGAGAGCTGTTAAATAGATGTTTAAAGAGATGTTAATGCGGCGGAACCCACTGAAGGGTGTAATTGAAAGGCAAAGTGACTACATGTCCCAGAATGCTGGATTGGAAATCACGCCCACTTGAGGGCTGGCCACTAGAGGAGGATAAAATCAGTTGACTTTTACCTTTGCCTTTAATCTGCCTCATAACATTAAACGTGCCCGTGAACAAGGAAAAAGAAGTTCCGAAACGCGTAGGGCTTGAAATGGTCGGGCGGTTACCTGCTGGTTGTTGCGAATAAAGAAACGCTACTGGGACAGAGTGGTGACTCGGCTGCTTTCGTGAGTGCGCTTTCAAATGGGGACAATACTGTGTGTGATATATATATATATATGTATATATATATATATATGTATATATATATATATATATATATATATATATATATATATATATATATATATATATATATATATAACCAAAAACGCCCAAAAGGAAATGCGGCAGCCATAAATCACCTCCGCTGACATGGCCTCTGAGGAGATGCAAACAGCGGCATCGAAACGCGTCAGGCCATGGACTTCAAAGGGATGTTAAGCTGCCTGCTTGGTTCAAATGGAGTTTGTAACTCACCTGCAGCTGTGTGCGGCCTCAAGCTTCTGGGCGTTTTTGGTTACATATATATATATATATATATATATATATGTATATATATATATATATATATAAATATATAAATATATATTATCTACTGGCGGTCGCCAGTAGATAGTTATAGTTAGGACCTATTATCCATAGGAAATCCGCGACATTCTATTTGAAATAACGTTGGCGCCGGTTGACGAATCTTCGCGAAAGTTTCTCCTACCCTGAAAGTCTCGGGTTGATTCGTCAAGCGGGGGCCGAGAAAAAAGGGGGGTCCCAAAACGCGTTTTCCCCATTCATTTTTCCATAGGAACCTTTAGTCGCAGCTACAGCCCGAACTGCTGAACGGAATTACACCAAATTTGGCAAAGACGTAGCCCTTGGTTCAGACTGGTGCCTTTTGCTTAAATGGTGTAAATCCGTTCAGTAGTTCCTGAGAAATTCACAAGTAAAGTCACATATATATCTATGGCAGAGTAGGGTCCGCGTACCCTCCCGATCACGAGCTGCATGCTAATTGGCTGTCAGCTGGCTGTCAACATTCCGATTCAGGAAGTGTTGGCAGCCATTTTGTCCTCGGTAGAACCGAGGGACAGAAACAAGTGCGCAAAGCGCACAAAGGGAGCAGGGTAGAAACACCCTAACCCCCTAGGCCTGCTCAGGGGGTCCCACAAGGACCCCTGCGCAAAAAAAGCATTTTTAAAAAAAAAAAATCGGCAGGATGCGCTCAGGGTGCGCGGATCCTGCCGGAAAATCGAAGCGCGGTCTCCGCGCTTCGATGTAATTTGCCCCGGGTGGGCCAAGTCCCGGGGCATGGTGGGGGGTTAAATTTATGTATGGGGGCCTCTACGGGCCCCCAAGCCCGGGGACCGCCACCCCCGGGGGTTTAACAAAAATGGTGCGGGAGGGCTCTTTGCCCTCCCGCTGCCCCGAGGACCGCCACCTCCCCGGGGCTTCGTTTTTAACCTGTGTGGGGGGCTCCAGCCCCCACACACCCCGGGGACCGCCACCTCCCCGGGGCACTAAAAAATTAAAAATGGGGGTCCATTTTGGACCCCCGAAGTCCCGGGGACCACCACCTCCCCGGGGCTTTGAAAATGTGGGGAGGGGGGCCGCGCCCCCCTCCTGGGGACCGCCACCCCCCAGGGCCGGCTCCTGCAGTGTCCCGGGGTGCCTACCCCCGGGACACTGCTGTTTGCGGCTCCCGTCCTGTCATTGCAAACTTGCTTTGGATATTGGAAGAGAGAGCAGGAAACCTGCTCTCGCTTCCAATATCCAAAGCTGATTGCTTTTCCAGATGGGGAGCAGCATGTTAGCTGCTCCCCATGTGGAAAAGCAATGCCGGCTCGCGCAGGAGGCGGGGAGCCGGCTGGGACTGTGGGGGATTGGGGACCCCCCCACAGTCCCCAACCAGAGGCCAGGCCCCGGGGGATGGGGTCCCCGGGGCCATAAGTGGCCAGGGAGGGGGGGCCACGCAGCCACCCTCCCCAAATTTAAAAAAAAAGAAAAAGTGCAAGGCCGACCCCGGGGATGGGGTCTCCGGGGCCTTAAATGGCCTGAGGAGGGGGCCACGCAGCCCCCTCCAAATAAAAAAATCGAGGCCATGCCCCGGGGGATGGGGTCCCCGGGGCCAATACAGGCCCAGGGAAGGGGGCCACGCGGCCCCCTTCCCGTTTTTTTTTAATTTAAAAAATAAAATAAAATGCTCAGGCCCCGGGGGATGGGGTCCCCGGGGCCAAAAGTGGTCAAGGGAAGGGGGCCACGCAGCCCCCTCCCATTAAAAAAACTAGAAAAAAAAACGACCGGCATCGTGCCGGAGGCCCCGCCCCTCCCTGCAGTACTCTGCAAACGCGCCCCCTGGCGCGTTTGCAGAGAGGAACAATTCCCCTTGAATACTGGGGGTCCCTGGGGGCCAACTAGCCCACCAGGAACCTCCAGTATGCGCCAGGGGCTGCGTTGCAGAGACGTGTACAGAGGCCACGCCCCTTTTACACCTCTCTGCAACGCAGCTCTGTGGCGCTTTTGGAGGTATATGGTGGGCTAGTTGGACTCCAGGGACCCTCAGGATTCAAGGGGACTTAATCCCCCAACTTAAAATGCGCCACGGGGCGCGTTTGCACAGTGGTGAAGGGAGGGGGCGGGGCTTCAGGTGACATGTGTCAGACGAAATACGAATTCCGATTTACTCACCTGTTATCAGGAGAGAACCCAGTGCTGCATCTTTTAGCCCAGCACTGACCCTGAAAAGTAATTCTAACCGTACTTAACAGTAACTTGAATTTCCTTCCATAGGCTAACATTGACTGGTTTCACTTGGAAATTCTTCTAAGTGTGGAGTTTTGGAACTTTATAATATTTCTCTAAAATCAGCCGAACTATGAATTCCGATTTACTCACCTGTTATCAGGAGAGAACCTAGTGCTGCATCTTTTAGCCCAGCACTGACCCTGAAAAGTAATTCTAACCGTACTTACCAGTAACTTGAATTTCCTTCCATAGGAATCCATTGTCTGGTTTTCAGCAGAAAAGTTTCAAAGTGTCGATTTTCACAAACTACAAATATTCCTTAAAAATCGCATGTGTGACTTAAACGCATTCTTTCAACTGTTTACAGGAGATGCACCAGTGCTGGTTCCAGGATCCACCACTGAGTAAGAAAAAGTAACGATAACACTACTTACCTGCTAAGTGAATTTCCTCCCATAGGATAACATTGGTGATTCTATATGAAAAAGTTTCTAAGTGTCAACTTTTAAAATACAATAATATTCCTTAAAAATCACTACTGTAACCAAAACGCTTTTACTCAACTGTTTACAGGAGATGTCCCAGGACTGAATCTAGGATCCAGTCCTGTGGTTAGAAAAGTAATCCATAAAGTAACTAATTGCATTTAACTAGAAATTCACATTGAGCTCAATGTTGCTTTGTTTTTGAAATTGTGTTGCCCATTCCAACAACTGTAACTACTGTACTTAAAAGTCTATTGCCTATTTGCAAAGTATTTAAACTAAATTAATTCATTCTGAGAAAGTATATTTTGTAATGTAATGTATAATGTAATTACAATGTAATTTAAAAAATAAAATATCTAAAAATAAATAGTTTAAAAAAATGTTGTAAATCAGTATCAAAAAAATAAATATAACAATTAATACATTTAAAAATTGTCATTTACAAAACCTTTGAAATTCACTGAAAAACCATAGGTTTCAGACACGTTATAGTTAGGAATTAGCATTTAAAAAACCTTTGAAATTCACTGAAAAAACCATAGGTTTCAGACACGTTATAGTTAGGAATTAGCATTTAAAAAACCTTTGAAATTCACTGAAAAACCATAGGTTTCAGGCACGTTATAGTTAGAAATTAGCATTTAAAAAACCTTAGAAATTCACTGAAAAAACCATAAGGTTTTAGGGACAGTTATAGTTAGTTGGACACTGCACTCGTACAAAACCCGTGAAATTCCCCCGTTATAGTTAGTTCAGGTAACTATAACTCGCGCCCCCGCAATGCACTGCTGATGACGTCACATATTACATCACTCATGACATGGTCAGTGACATCACTGATGACATCACTGATGACATCTCAAATGACATCACTGATGACATCATCCATGTGAGAATTTAATGCACCTCCTCACACCCTAATATAACCTTTGATACACCCACTCTAAATTACAGACTGCCATTCTCAAAACCATAGACACTCCAACACCAATAACTACATACCCACTCACTGATTCTTAGGTCTACACACACACACATCCACTCACTCACCCGTACAGTCACTCATACTTATGGTCACTCAGTACAGGACTATCATATGCACTAATGAACTCCTATATAGACACTCAAACACCGCCACTCATCCATAGAGGTACTCACACACCTAGTCAGTCATGCAAATAATTAAACACACTGCCATTTACTCACCTATACAGTTATACACACACCAGCTCACTTACTCATACAAATACTAGCACATTCTTACGCTCTTATACAATCACTGATACAAGCACACACTCATCCATACAGTCACTCTCACAATCACACACTCTCGCTATAGCTATTTATATACTCCAACACACATATATACTGCCTTTCACATATGTAGTTACTCACACATGTACCACTGGGACATACATTCACTCACTAACACACTCTTACACACACTTACCCACCCATACAGTCTATCACAGATGCACTCTTGAAACCATCCACCCAGTGAATCACCCACTCACACATCTATGCACAGAGTCGCACACACCCCACCTACACAAACACTCAGGCACCCATACAGATACTCAGACAACCAATCAATAACTCATATAGACACTCATGTAGCTATTCACAAACCCATGCACCACTTACACAGCAACAGACCTACGGATACAGACATTCACCCAGTTTAGTCACTAACCCATGCATTCAGTAAGATACGTTTAATCCCTCACTTATCGAGTTAGTCACGCACCTACTAAATCATCCATACAGACACTTATACACCCACTCATTCTTCAATACGCCTTTCCCTATATATATTAAAAATATTTAAACTTTACAGAAACACAGTCACTGGATGATGTCATCAGTGATGTCATTTGAGATGTCATCAGTGATGTCATCAGTGATGTCACTGACCATGTCATGAGTGATGTAATATGTGACGTCATCAGCAGTGCATTGCGGGGGCGCGAGTTATAGTTACCTGAACTAATTATAACGGGGGAATTTCACGGGTTTTGTACGAGTGCAATGTCCAACTAACTATAACTGTCCCTAAAACCTTATGGTTTTTTCAGTGAATATATATATATATATATCACCAAATGCCCTTGATCTTGAGGACGCACTCGACACCAACTTTTTACCATGCGGTTTATTTCAGGGTAAACACAGCGTCCGCACTCACATTGTACATTATCTGGGCCTGACACCTTTCGAAGCGGGCAGCTTCTTCCTCAGAGGCCACTTTGCATGTAAAAGTTCTACGAGGTGCTTTGTTTCTCTCATTGACTGCATGCTTTTAACAACTCTCGTTGAGTCTCGCTTAGTGCGTGCGCTTGGTGCGCGAGATTCCATACTGCATGCTGGGACTAATAGTCCCCATCAAAGCAATTATATTCTCTCAGTGAGTTCGCATATTATTTACAATCCTTTGTGCAACATTCTTCCCTTTAGTAGGTCACAAAAGTACCACGCTGGTCATATTTACCAAAGTCAGTGTGCCGCATTCAGGTGACATCAGTTTCCACCAACAGCCTTTCATTCAATTTTGAAATGGTGCAGTCCTCCACGGCCGGGCAGCCGTGTTTGTTCATTTGTCACCAAATGCCCTTGATCTTGAGGACGCACTCGACACCAACTTTTTACCATCCGGTTTATTTCAGCTACTATATATATATATATAGTTAGGACCTTGCTTCCATAGGAAAAGCAATTTTTTGACTTGCCTATAACTTTGGCGCTGTTTGACAAATCTTCACAAATCTTTGCCAAAAAAGTGTCAAGTTGGGTCTTGTTGTGCATGGGAGGGATGGGGTGTGTGTGTGTGTGTGTAAAGAAAAAGTGTGTTTCCCATGTTAATTCCCATAGAGTCTTTAGACATGCCTGTAGCCCAAACCGCTGGACGGAATGACACCAAATTTGGTGTAAATCCGTTCAGTAGTTTTGGAGATAATAAAGGAAAACCAAACTTGTATATCTGGGAGGAACGTAAGCACATATCTCATGGTGGGATCTGATTGGCTGTCAACACTTCAACCAGTAAGTGTTGGCATTCATCCTGGCACCAATATACATGATAGAACCCAATTGAAATGCATTGTAGTGAATGGCAGGTTTTGAGGGTCACAAAAAGGAGAACGTATAAAGGGTGATAACAGATTTTAGTTACAATATAAATCATTTGTTTTACGCCTTTTTCCATCAATACATTTTTCATAGACTTTTGTACATGATGTAGCACGAAAATGGCTGAAGGGATTTACTTGAAATTTGGCAGGATTAGACATTATGGTGATACTTTTGGGTACTACAGGTAAGTAGGGTAAGTGTTTTTTAAGTTACAAGGCATTTTAACTTAGTGATATCTGTTGTTGTAGTACATTAGTGAAATTTTGCAGAAGTACAGCAGTACATAGCGATGACAAGTCATTAGGTGATTGCCTAATGACTGTCTTTGCAAACGTTAAAGCACAAGTTACTAACTTGTGTAACGATATATCTGTAAGAGACAGTAGTTAGTGACAGATTCCTTACCTTAGAATATCCCCAGGGGTCAGGCTGGATCCGGAAAGTTTTTGCGTAGCAGTACCCTTGCGCGTCGGTAGGCGGCGTCGTGCGGCTCCGCGTCCATCTTCGTGATCGCCGGGATGACGTCGCGGGCAGTACTTAGACGCCGCCCCTGCGCGCTGACGTCAGTTCTGTACACGACTTTCCGCGCCAGGAACGCAGAGCCATGCAAGAAGCTGACATAGGTGTCTGAAAAATACTAGGGCCCTGAAAGGGATGTCCTTAACCCTAGAAATCAGTTCGCAGAACGGGGAGGATGGGTGGGGCGGTAGAATCTGTCACTAACTACTGTCTCTTACAGATATATCGTTACACAAGTTAGTAACTTGTGCATCTGAAAGAGACACGTTAGTAACAGATTCCTTACCTTAGAATAGATACCCCAGCAATACCAACCCCGGTGGTGGGTCTGCGAACAAAGATCAGACAAGGAAGACCCGGAGGACAGAACGGCCAAAGAAGCCGTCCCTCCGGACCTGACTGTCAAGGCAGTAATGCTTTGTAAACGTGTGCAGCGAGGCCCACGTAGCTGCCTGACAGATATCCTGCAGCGGAACACCGCGGCCCAAAGCCGTGGTAGCAGCCGTTGCCCTGGTGGAATGGGCACGCAGCCCAACAGGGGGCTCCTTCTTAGCCAAAGAATAGCAGGCTTTGATACACAAGGTTACCCAGCGAGAGATGGTTCTCTTGTGCACCGCCCGACCTTTTTTGGCGCCCACGTAGCCAACAAAGAGCTGGTCATCCACCCGGAAGCGTTGTGTGTGGTTGATATAAAAGGAAAGCGCACGTTTTGGGTCCAGACGGTGGAGCCTCTCTTCCTCTCTGGAAGGATGCGGAGGTGGAAAGAAGGTGGGCAAAGTGATGGTCTGCCCAATGTGGAAGGCAGTAACCACCTTTGGCAAAAAGGACGGACGCGTCCTAAGAACAACCTTGTCTGGATGGACAGACAGAAAGGGAGGTTTGCATGATAGAGCCTGGAGCTCACTCACCCGCCGAGCGGAGGTGATGGCCACCAGAAAGGCTGTCTTCAGAGTCAGAAGACGAAGAGGACAGTTATGTAGGGGCTCAAAGGGAGCGCACATGAGAAAGGTAAGAACCAAGTTCAAGTCCCACTGAGGCATCACAAACGGAAAAGGAGGGAAGAGGTGTGTAATGCCTTTTAGGAACCTGTTAACAACAGGGGACTTGAAAAGGGAGGGCTGATCAGGAAGCCTGAGGAAGGCCGAAATGGCACAAAGATAGCCCTTGATGGTACCCAGGGCAGAACCCTGTTGGGCCAGTGAAAGAAGGAACAGAAGAACCTCAGAAATGGGATTCACAGAGGGCATTCACAGCCTTTGCTGTGCACCATGCCACAAATTTGTTCCACCTGCAGGCGTATACCACCTTAGTGGAGGGACGCCTGGCTGCCAGAATCACATCACAAACTTCGGGAGGCAAGTCGAAAGGAATCAACTGCCGCCGCTCAATCTCCACGCAAGCAGGTGGAGGCTGGACAAGTTCGGGTGGAGGACCGTCCCCTGCTGCTGCGACAGAAGATCCTCCCGAAGAGGCAGACGGATCGGGGATCGACGCTCATACTGAGTAGCTCGGGATACCAAACTCTTCGAGCCCAGTCCAGAGCCACAAGGATGACTTGGGCCCGGTCGCGCCGAATCTTCTTCAACACTCTGGGTAGAAGTGGTATAGGCGGAAAGGCGTACAACAGACCGCAACTCCACTCGCGACGAAAAGCGTCGCCGAGCGAGTGCCGCCTTGGAAATTCCAACGCGCAGAACTGATGACATTGCGCGTTCTCTTCGGTGGCGAATAGATCTAACCAAGGCTCACCCCACTGCAGAAAGAGACCTTGCGCCACTTCCGAGTGAAGACGCCATTTGTGATCCATCATGCACCTGCGGCTGAGTTCGTCTGCCCTGGCGTTCAGGGAACCTGCCAGGTGTTGAACCATCAGGAACATGCCCTGATGTTCCAGCCATGTCCAGAGGCGCAGAGCCTCCTGACAGAGGGTCCACGACCCCACCCCGCCTTGTTTGTTGCAGTACCACATGGCGGTGGTGTTGTCTGTGAACACCTGCACTACCTTCCCTTTGACAGAGGGAAGGAATGCCGTGAGTGCAAGTCGGATCGCCCGGAGCTCCAGAAGGTTGATATGGAGCCGGGACTCCGCCGGAGACCAGAGGCCTCTGATCTCCGCCTCTCCCATGTGACCGCCCCATCCCAGAAGGGACGCGTCCGTCACAACTGTGTGCTCTGGCTGGGGAAGAGAGAGGATCTGCCCATGACCCATTGCCGGTTCGAGAGCCACCACTGCAACTGTTTTGCAGCCCCTCCGAGATCTGGACGTGATCGGACAGGTTGCCCTGGTGCTGCGCCCACTGGAACTTCAGGTCCCACTGCAGAGCCCGCATATGCCATCTGGCATGATCGACCAGCAGGATGCAGGAGGCCATGAGGCCCAGCAGCCTCAGGGTCATCCGTGCCGAAACCCAGGATAAAGGCTGAAAGATTGGAATCATAGCCTGAATATCCCGGACTCGCCGTTCGGGAGGATAGGCCCGAAACTGCGTCGTGTCCAGAACTGCTCCGATGAAAAGGAGCTGTGGAGAAGGAATCAGATGCGACTTCGGCACATTGATGGAGAACCCCAGCGAGTGCAGGAGTTCGGCCGTAGTCTGGAGGTGGGAGACGACTGCCTGGGACGAGCCCGCCTTCAGCAGCCAGTCGTCGAGGTAGGGGAATACTGGAACCCCTGCCCGGCGCAGATGAGCTGCGACCACCGCCATCACTTTCGTGAACACCCGAGGGGCACTTGTAAGGCCAAAGGGAGCACGGTGAACTGAAAATGCTCGAGGCCTACCGTGAACCGTAGGTAACGCCGGTGGGCCGGCAGGACGGGGATGTGGAAATAAGCGTCCTGCAAGTCCAACGCTACCAACCAGTCTCCAGGGTCGAGGGCAGTCAAGACCTGAGCTAGGGTGAGCATCTTGAACTTCTCCTTCCGGAGGAAGCGATTGACGTTCCGGAGGTCCAAGATAGGACGCATGTCCTCCTTGTCCTTTTTGGGCACCAGAAAGTAGTGGGAGTAGCAACCACGTCCTACTTCTGGGGTCGGAACATGCTCGATGGCCCTCTTGGCCAAGAGGGCCGTGACTTCCTTCTGCAGAAGCACCAAGTGATCCCCTGACATGCGGTGGAATTGAGGTGGCATGGCTGGGGGGGTGGTCTCGAAGGGGAGGGAGTAGCCCCTTCGGACAATGTCCAAGACCCACCTGTCCGAGGTGATGGGACGCCAGTGGTGAAGATGATGGCGGACCCTGCCCCTACTGGCGTGCTGTGCACCTGAAAGGAAGGACTAGGAGGGCTTGGAGGCCGCGGACGGGTTGGAGGTAGTGGCCTGACCCGCACGCTGGTTGCCCGAACCGCCACGGCGGTATCCACGTCCTCGGCCACGCGAAGACGCTTGCTGCGCGGGCCGCTGGCTGGGCAGCTGACGTGACTGGGCGCCACTTCCGTGGCCACGAAAGGGGCGAAAAGCAGAGGTTAGCGGAGGGCGCACAACAGAAAGGCCCAGGGACTTGGCAGTAGCCCGTGAGTCCTTAAAACGCTCCAGCGCATTGTCTGCTTTGGAACCAAAAAGACCGACTCCATCAAAGGGCATGTCCATGAGTGTATTCTGGACATCACCCGAGAAACCAGTTGTTATCAGCCAGGCGTGGCGACGTAGCGCCACCGTCGTTGCAAGCGATCTGCCCAGCGAGTCGGCGGTATCAAGGCCACAACGTATGGTGTATTTAGCCGCATCTCTTCCTTCCGCAATGGCGCGGGTAAGCAGTGTCTGGACCTCCTCAGAACACTGTGGCAAAACAGCCGCCACCGAATCCCACAGGGAGTGGGTATATCGGCCCAAAAGGCAAGCGGTGTTGACGGACCGCAAGCCAGCACTGGAGGAAGAAAAAGCCTTCTTCCCAAATTGGTCCAGGCGTTTGGATTCCCTATCCGGAGGGGCGGTAGGGAAGGCGGTTTGGGAGGCAGAGGCTTGGACAACCAAGCTCTCGGGGTGGGATGTTGGGAGAGAAACAAGGGGTCGCCCGGAGCAGGGTGATGGCGTCGGGCCACGTTCCTATCCACAGGAGCCCCTGTGGTGGGCTTGGACCAGGCGCCCAAAAGAACGTAAGTGAGTGCATCATTAAATGGCAGCACAGTCTCCGTGGAGGAAGCTGCCGGCTGAAGCACTTCCGTCAGGAGATTAGTCCTGACAGCCACAGTAGGCAATTGGAGATGCAAGGCTCCAGCTGCTCTACGCAACACCGTTGCGAAATTAGCTCCCTCCTCCGTAGCCACGGGAGGAGATAGCATGCCAGTGTCAGGGGAAGTGTCTAGACCACTGGCATCCCCAAGTTCATCAGCCCAGTCCTGATCATACTCACACTGTTGTGTGAGAGGGTCTTCCGACCCCTCCCAGCTCTCTTGGTCCTCCTCTGGTTCAAAATATGGAGGAGGAGGGACATTTGGGACCCAAGGTCTCATCGGCGCCGGAGCCGGCGTCGAGCGACGTCCGTCCGGCTCCATGTCCGGATCCCGGAGAGAGCCGGGGAACGACGCCGTCCGGAGCCCCGGACGGCGTCAGGAACGGCACCGGGGACATCGGCGGAGGCGTGGTTAGGTCAACCGGTGTCGATGGGGGTTGCGGTACCACCGGAGCCGGGATCGGGGCCGGAGCCGAGGCTGGGATGAAGGCTGGCGGGACAGGCGGCGCCGGGACCGGAGTAGTCGGCGACGCCGGAGCAACCCCATCAGGGCCCGCGGGGCCCGAAGGCGCACCGGAGGGACCTTGAGGCCCGAAGAGGCGGGCCATGGCCGACAGGAATTCCTGTATTTCGGCCGGAGTCGCCCCGAACCCGGAAAGGACGGGTAATGCGGGGCGGCTCCACAGGCACGTCCGGGGCCGCGGGGACGGTGCCGACAGGGGCCTCAGCCGAGTCGCGAGACCGGCGAGGCGAAGTCTTAGAGCGATGATGCTTCTTAGACTTTTTGTGCTTCGACTTACCCGAGGAGCGCGAAGACTTGGACTCCGACGACCGGCGGGGACTCCGCGACCGGCCCCTCGACCTCTCCCGGGACAGGGGCTTGGTGCGGCGCGGAGCAGACTGCCGGACCTCGAGTAGCTTTCGAGACCGCTCTCGCAAAGCCTTCGGGTGAAGTTTCCGGCAGTCAGGGCACGACTTCGTGTCGTGGTCTCGGCCGAGACAGTAGAGACACTCTAGATGCGGGTCTGTGATCGACATCATTCGACCACAGGCGTCGCATGGCTTGAAGCCGGGCAACCCTACGACACCTAGGAGTCGATGAAGACTCGAAAAGAAACAGTGAAAAAATTCACAAAAAATTTAGTCAAAAATTGACTAGGGCACTGCTCTTCCCGGATCTGCGCTTACTGGCGCGGAAAAAGAAGAACTGACGTCAACGCGCAGGGGCGGCGTCTAAGTACTGCCCGTGACGTCATCCCGGCGATCACGACGCCGACGACGGACGCGGAGCCGCACGACGCCGCCTACCGACGCGCAAGGGTACTGCTACGCAAAAACTTTCCGGATCCAGCCTGACGCCTGGGGATATTCTAAGGTAAGGAATCTGTCACTAACGTGTCTCTTTCAGATGTAAGCTACATTAATTTCAGGTGCAGTTTTGTTGTGTACTGCGTTACACCTTCAGATTTATGTAAGTATGAGGTTTGGTATTTTTCCCCTACCTATTACCACTTTAGACGAAGAGTTGCAATAGGTAGGGGAAAATATTTATAAGTTGCCATTATATGTATATATATATATATTTGTTTAAATGTACCAAGTACTGTGGTACTGCCTCGGGAGTACTGCAATACCAAAAATAAATATGTAAATAAATTAATATTAATCTACAACAAACTATATATTTTACAAATATAGTGTACTAAAGTGTATTTTATATTTTTAACAAATTTAAGTATGCACAAAAAAGTCTACAGAGTAGCGCCATAATAGCTACAAATAACTGCGCTACATAAAAAAATTGCACTTCTACCTAGACTGCTATAAAAATATAGAAAAGTATAAATACATTTCACTACCTACTATCACTTTAATAAAGAGGTGATAGCCAGTGAACAACAATAAAACCTACTACTTGCCTAGCTCTAAGACCGTAACCCGGAACGCAGCCAAACGCAGACCGCAGAACACAGCAAAACTTTGATAAAAACTACATGGCTGCCTTTTACCTTTGGTAAACACAGACATTAGCCAATCACATACTGACTTCTCATCCGGATGTACCGTGGTATACGGCAAACGTACCGTGGTATACTGTGGCACAATATATACCTAAGTTTCTAATAACATATAACTCTAAACCTACTTACACTATTCACACATACTACCAAAAACTACCATTTACACATCATACTGTAGATTCCTGCCACATTACATCTACATCTGTTTACACACTTTCACACTACATCTGTTTCAATTAACACATTCCACTCTACACCACTCCACTCCTTTCCACTCTATGCTATTACACTCCATGCCACGTCACTCCTCTTTACTCCACTACCCACCATTCTACTCCATGCTATTACACTCTACACCACTCCATTCTAGCACACTCCACGCTACACCACTCCACTGTACTCTATTCCATTGTACACAACTCCACGGTACGCAACTTCAGTGCACACCCCTGCACTGTGCTTTATTTCACTGTACGCCTTTCCACTCTTCGCCTCTCCAATGTACGCTACTGTACTATATGCCACTCCACTCTACGACAATCCAGGGCATGCTATTACACTGTTCAACACTACACTCTACCCCACTCCACTCTACGTCACTCCAGTGTACGCCACTGCACTCTACTTTTTGTTACTCAGCGATATGCCAATCCAATCTACCCCACTCCAGAATATGCTATTCTGCTGTACACCACTCCACTGTATGCTATTCAACTGTAGTCTATGCCACTTCACTCTACATTATTCCACTGTACGCAACTCCACTCTATGCTATCCCACCCTATACTACTCCACTCTACTCTACACTACTTTACTATAGGATATTCCTTTGTACGCCATTCCACTCTATGCCACTACACTGTACCTCACTTCACTCTCCACCACTCTAATGTAGGATACTCCACGCTATGCTATTCCACTTTAAATCACTCCCCTCCACTCTACACTATTCCACTGTATGCTACTCCAGTGTACCCAACTCCACACCACTCCACTCTACGCTATTCCACTGTACGTCACTCCACTCCAACACACTCCAGTGTATACCACTGCACTGTACACCAATCCACCCTACACTATTTCACTGTACGGCACTCCAATCTATGCTACTGCACTTTGTGCAACTCCATTGTACACCACTCCACTGTACGCCACTGTAATATACGGTATTCCACTTTATGCCACTCTAGTGTATCCCATTCCATTCCACTCTATGCTCATTTCCTCTACGGTCCTCCACTCAACGCTAGTCCACTGTACACAACTCCACTCTCCCCACTACACTGTACGCTATTCCACTCTATGCAAAAAAGAACAATTGATGGACAGAATGCTGATCAATGTCATACATTCACCCCAATACAGAGATCTGGGCCTAAATCCATTGTTTTATTTGCTCCCCATGCCATTCCAGTTTAGACCCAGCCATATGCAAATCAGTCTTGACCCTGTTCCCCATGGGAACAGTCCAGCCCGAAATGCCAAGTCAGGTCCTCTCTGGACTGGAAACAAGCATCCTAAGACCGGTTTTGGGGTTTCATCCCTCATCAGCCAGGCTAGCTGGACTCCAGTGGCATGGAGAGCACAGGACCCACGTCTGGGCATACCAGTCCCACTCAGGGTGACAAATGCAAAAAGAACAATTGATGGACAGAATGCTGAACAATGTCATACATTCACCCCAGTACAGAGATCTGGGCCTAAATCCATCACCTTTTTTGCTCCCCATGCCATACCAGTTTAGACCCAGCCATATGCAAATCAGTCTTGACCCTGCTCCTCATGGGAACAGTCCAGCCCGAACTGCCAAGCCAGGTCCTCCCTGGACTGGAAACAACCATTCTAGGACCAGTTTCGGGGTTTCGGCAATTTGAAATTGGAGCCTACAAATAAAGTTGGTATCCTCAGACTGATTCGGGGGAGCAGTGCAAGTGCATCAAACAGAATATAGTGTGGATGATGGGAGGCCTCAACTGAATTTAGAAACGCTCCAACCAGGTGTAAGACCTGGCATCTTTGGCGTGGTTTCCCCTGACTTTTTGCCTCTACCTCCTGTATTTTTTACACTGTGCTGGAATTCGTTTTTGCTGGTTTAGATGCTTTGGGCACTTTGCCACTGCTGATCAGTGCCAAAGTGCAAGTGCTCCCTGGTTAAATTGTTATTGTGATTGGCTATCCATGATTGGTATATTTGCTTTACCAGTAAGTCCCTAGTAAAGTGCACTAAGTGTGCCAGGGCTGGTGATTCAAATGCTACTAGTGGGCCTGCAGCACTGATTGTGCCACCCACAGGACTAGCTCTAAGATGGTGTCTCAGGCCTGCCACTGCAGTGCCTGTGCACAGTAAGTGAACTGCCATGTTGTCCTGGCCAGTGTACACACTTGCCAGGCCTAACCCTTCCCTTTTCTTACACATTGGACACCCCTATGGTAGGCCCAAGGTACCCCCCTGGGCAGGGTGCAGGGTATGTGAAATTTAGGACATGTACTAGTGTGGGTAACATGTCCTGATAGTGAAATACTGGCAATTTCGTTTTTCACTATTGAAAGGCTATCTTGCCCATAGGTTAACATGGGGAATGCTGTGTAACATGGTTACCTGCATATCTTCCCATAGCAGCAAGATAGAAAGTTGGAATCTGGTAACTCGGAACTCAGAATTTAATTACACATCTTTTAGTGAAGATGGTTTTTAAATTCTAAGTTTGGAAATAGCACTTTTAGAAAGTGGCTATTTTCTTGTTCAACCTTTCTGTGTGCCTCTGCCTGTTTGTGAATTGACTGCCTGGTTTGTGAGTGACAGGGGCTGGGGCTGGCTGCAGGAGGCTGGGTGAGTCAGCACTAGGCTGAATAGACCTATCTACATGTAGAGTGGTGGGAGGAGAGCACCTGGGTCTGAATAGGGCTGTGCCTGCCTTCCACAATGCTGGCTCCACCTCCTGCGGTGTGTCTGATGACCCTGGCCCACACTCACAAAGGAAGGAGAGGTGCCCTGGCAGAATGCACCCTGAACTGGTTTGGACTGGGTCCAGGACCCCTCACACATGGAGAACAAAGACTTTTGGGGTATAAATACTAGAGCTGAAACCCCTGAACTTTAGACTACTTCGTGATCAAGAGGAATCCCTGCCAAAGAAGATCAGCTGAAGAGACTCAGGAGAAGTACTGCCCTTGCTGTGTGTCTGGGGTTGGCCTGCAGTTTGCTGTTTCCACTGAGGAGAGGACTAAGGGACTTGCTGTGTGCTGTGTCCCCCTGCTTGAAGAAGGACACTGCTGTGTGCTGTGTCCCTCTGAAGAAAAGTCTCCAAGGGCCCGAGTAGAGCTGGCCTCCTGTTTCTGAAGTCCCAGGCACAAAAGGACTTCACCTCCAGCCTCCCTGAACTTCCTTGCTGGGAGTTCCAGTCTGCCAGGAGGGCCTGTAACTGTGTGTGAGGCCTTTCTGCTGTTGGGAGCTGAACAAGAGTAAGAAGAGGAAGAAAGTCTATTTTCCGACGCCGTCGACGCCGCCGCTGTGACGCTGTGACCTGCATCGAGGCCCGGGGAGCCGCTCGTGAAGTGACGATGCTGCGCCCGGCCTGCTCCGACGCCCGCCGACACCGGCAGCGATCGGCCGTGACCGACGCCAGCGCTCGCATCGACTTTGTGTCTTCGCCAGGTGCCGGCCTTCTGTTATCGCGGCGCCGATAACCGCCGAGGGTGACTCGCAAGAACCGCCGACGTCGCATCATCACCGGAGACGACATCGTTCTTCGCCGACGCCGTTCATTTTTCAAGGTACTGTTGTTGGGGGTCTGTGTGACTCCGCGCCCGACGCCGCGATCCTCGCGTGCGGCGCCGTACTTTGGATTTTGTACTGTCCTGACGTCGTAATAGCCCCAGTTGGTGCTATTGGATTTCTACAGCTTATTTTTGCAACAACCTTTTTAAGAGACATTTTTCTGAGTATCTGTATGTTGGATTTTTTGTCGTTTTGGTCTTGTTTAAGTTTAGTAAAGATACTTTATTTTTCTAAACTGGTGTAGTGTCCATTTGTGGTGTTTTCACTATGTTACTGTGAGTGTTGGTACAAATACTTTACACATTGCCTTTGGGATAAGCCTGTCTGCTCGTGCCAAGCTACCGAGGGGATGAGCAGGGGTTATCTAAAGTGTGTATCCCCCTTACCCTGACTAGAAGCAAGGGTCCCTATTTGGACAAAGGTACCTACCTCTGCCAACTAGAGACCCCCAGTTCTAACACCAGGCCATTAAAATGTCGATTTTTTTTATAAATCTGTTAGTGAATTAAATACAATATTTCATCATTTGTGTATTTGATGAAAGCTTGTTTCCGTATTTTTGTGTATTGTTTTGCTGTTCAAATCATCAAAATTGCTTAGGCCAGGGTCTCCGGATTCCAATAATGATTCAGCAGGGGGTCCCCAGATTCCAATAACGATTCTATGGGGGTCTCCAGATTCTGGTAATGAGTAAGTGGGGGTCCACAGAAATCGAAATGTTAGACAGGAGTCCTCACTCAACAGCTAAAACTCTCCCACAATACTCACATTTGCACTCAAGTCAAGTTAAGTCAAGTCAAGAGATACTTTATTCGGCCACTAAAAGCCATAAAAGCAAACATTTGATAAGAGATACAGTGATTAAAAGATCCAACATGTACAATTAAAAATCCAAATAACGCAGGTAAATAGGCTAAAACCCAACAGTACAGACAAATAACATTAAAAACTCATTATTAAAAGCCAGCACTAAACGCTATAATAAACATAAAATACAACGGGTAAAGTGGTGGAGTAATAAAACGTTAACTCGGTAGACAGACTAGGGAGTTGGCATAACGGGCACAGGGTAGCACATATAGTTCCCAGAACACAGTTAACAGATACAGCCTGGCTACTGCAAAGACAACCTCTTCCTAGATCTTGTGGCCCCCGTTAAAAAGCTCGCGACCCCAATACAAACCATGGGAGAAGAAAGCATTTGAAGATATAGTAATGCGGGCCTTATTCGAGCATTTTGCACTCACTTCTCATGAATGTGCAAAAATGAGTGCATAATGGATATAAACATTTTTTCTCCTTTTTTTACCACCATTTTTGGGCTATTTTCCACTCCCCTTTACCGCAAGCTTGTAATAAATTGGAGTCCAAAATCCAAAAAATGTAACTCAAGTTAGGCTAACTTCATTTTTTTGTTCAAATCTGTTCTATTGTTTTTGGTTAAAGAAACATGTACATGGTCAATGGATCAATAAATCAGAGTCTGAGACTTTGTCAATAATACAACAATTTCATATAGGTGTACAAGTAGACAACATAAGAAAATAGCATTCACCGCAGATGGAAGGTTCACATGTGTTAATGAGCAGATATAAAGTCACAATCATTGGTCTAAAGAAGCAGATAGCTCAATGCATAAGAGACGCTATCGAGTCTTCATGGATTTCTCCCTGCAGGGCTGACAACATGAGATGGTAGCATGGGTGGTCGTCCGTCTCTAGACCATCGAAAGTGGAATACTTCAAAGCAATGAAAGAAGGAGAAGAAAATAACAAACGGATTGGAATAACAATACGAACCAGCCCAACTTGGGTCTCCCCTGCCATCACCCAGACAAAGCATCAGTGTACACATTCCCCATCAATGGTTTCAGCAGGTCCTAATCATTACAATGGGTCTAGCACAGCACCAACATCTGGCCCAACTAGTGCAGAGCGGTAAGCTAGGTTACCACGCCTGTCCATCTGGTCTCGCCGCCCCATCTGCATTCTCTAAGTTCCGTTCATTCCGGAAGTCATGTAGTATAGTGTCCCAGTTGGAGGCAATAGGTATTTTAAGTAACCCTAAAGTGTCTTCTTTGTGTAGCGCAATACTCTTGACTTGAGCCCACACCAGTAGTGACCCTCTGTCTCTTGCTACTGTTAAAGAAACCTAAGATGCACGTTTCCCAGGTGTAAGTTTGTTCGGCCCGTAAAGGCGCCACTTGGGTGTTTATGTGCCGCCAGTAAGTGAGGAGGTATTGCCATGTCCATAGAATGTGAAGGAGGTCGGCATCTAGCAAATGACATCTAGAGCAGCATGCATCCACGTGTTGAAAGTACCTGGTAATTTTTGCAGGGGTGAGATAGGCCCATTGAATTATCTAGTATTGGATGAGATGAAAGCGAGCATTCTGAGGGACACGGACTGGGCTCTCCAGCACGGAAGTCCACTCCCTATCGGTAAAGGGTCGGGCCAGTTCTTCTTCCCAATGCTGCCTCAGGAATGTGAGAGGCACCGGCGTGTGCTGGCGGCAATTTAGGCTAACTTCATAATGGGAGTGGAGGTAAAAACAGAAGCAATAAATGTTTGAGCAAACTTTTTATCACTGTGCACTACTCTAAATTAACTCCAATCTTGTCTAGAAGATACCATGCTGTGCATTGCAACATAAAATAATAAGAATAAGTGAAAGTAGTACTAATAAAACAAAAATTTGATATATAAAGGAGGCAAAAAAAGAACTGTGGATAGCCAAACAAGCCTTACACATTTAAAGAGGACCAGTAGAGGCCATCAGGCAGAGCATCATAGAGATGTTGCCACTAGGATCCAGACTTACATTCAAGAATTAATTAAACAAAAACTGAGACTGGGAGAGCGAGAGGGTGATAGGTATTATTAACTTACATTCTAAGATGCCTCCAATTCCATTTTAGGCAAAAAACTGAAACATAAGATGAGCACTCTGAGATGAAAATAAAGGTAGCCAACTGGGGTACAAACCAATGAAATGACAGGACTTCACACTGTACTCATGAATTGGTGGCAATCCTGTCCCGCTACTATCGTATGCGGATGACACAGTGCTAATGGCTTTGACAGCAAATAGCCTCCAAAAATGGCTTAACGCTTTTACCGATTTTATGTCGGCGCTTGTTTTGAAAGTTAATTTTATTAAATCGTATATTATGGTGTGTGGCCCCAAACTGACCAAAACTAGAAACTTTGCTGTAAGGGGTAAGAGCATTGATAAATTGAATTATTTTACCTACTTAGGAAACTTATTTAATAATACGATGAACTTGGAACCACTCATAACAGCAAGGGTGCAACATACAAGTAGGGTTGTGGAAGGGTTATTTCGTTTTGCTTGCAAGCTAGGACACAAGCCGGTGACAGAGCTAGTCACCCTTTATAAAGCTAAATGCTTGTCTGTGGTAACTTATGGTGCAGGGGTGTGGGGTCACCATAAAAGCTGCCAATTACAGGTTTTGGACATGGGCAAAGATTTGGCTGTCTGAGGAATTAATATTCTCAAGGGATGTCATTAAAGACTGTATTAAACTGGATAGTGCCCTATCGATCCCTTGGCTCCGATTTGTGAGAGATAAATTTTATGAGGTAGGATTGGGGCATTTTTACGACAATCCTGATAGTATCCTCACAAATGCGAAAGCCATCATCAAAGAGGCGCATTATTCCAGGGCAAATATGCGCCATACACAATCTGAGGTGACTGGTCTCTCATGCTTGTTCCCTGCCCAACAGCAATTTTACTTAACTTTCACCACCAATGTACAGACACGATTTCTTTTAACTAGACTTCGTTTACGCACTCTGCACTTTTTAGTGGCATTCCAGAGACAATCAGGGTGGGCCGACAAACTTATGCCCTGCCCGTGTGACAATTTGGCAGCTCAGAGCACTTTGCACTTTATTTTATTTTGCCCCCTTTATAAAGAGCCAAGGGGAATTTTTTTTGCTCCGCTACTAAGGGAAATCCGGCCTTGCACATACATTGAAGGTTTTAATCTGCTGTACTCTTTGGCCACTTCTACTATTTGTATTGCGGTTATTAACTATATTAAAGTTGCAATGGCCATTAGAAAGCGCTATAAGCTATAAGAAGCTGAACAGGAATGTTGCACTCTTTTAATGTACAACTTTTATACCCTTGGAATATTAAGATTAGTGATATATCTTGCCGTGCCAGATCATTTGTACTGTGGATTACATGCTTTAACTGTCAGATTTCCATGAACTTTTCTTTTTATTGATTTTAACTACACTGTTTTACAAAGATGTTATGAAATTTAAAAATTGTGATGTTTGTTTGTTAAACTTTTATGGTCCTTGGAACCGAATAAATTTATTTTGAATTGAATTGAATGGAATGCAAGCTGAGCAAAACAGGATGCCATTTGGAATGGACAGCATGTTTATCAGTATGTGTCAAAAATACTGTTGGTTGCCTCACTTGATATTGGTACAGCTGGCATTCAATGGTCCCAAAAAAGGATACTCGTACACAGACAGGGGATTTCTCACCTCCTTTATTGTTACCACACTATCGAACGTTTGAATGAGATTAATGGAGGCAACCAATTCCGAACAGACATTGTGGCTGACCGACATTATTCATGATGCATCATTTAATCTGCCTTTGTTTTATTGACTCCTACTTTATTGTCCTGATGAGACCCTTTGCCGTGCAAGTAAAAGGGTCGAAATGACAACACTAAAAGAGCTAGATTCCATATTATAACAGTGCACAAATCCCAGAGGATTAAATTGATGGTTGTTACATGGCACTGCAAAGTCTGTACTTTTCAATTTTTCTACCTTTATTTACTAGAAATCATGCAAATAAACCTGTTGGATGTTATGGAAGAAGAATTGGGTCCCTTCCTCTTGTGACTACACTGATATTATATTATAGAATCTTATTTCAATAAATTCAGCTGTAAAGCTCCATATTGTCTATCAGGGCAAATACTCTTGCCTGACCAGTGGTGTCAGGTTTTCTTTTAGGCAAATTCAGTCATTGGCCATAATTTCACATGAACGTATCAAAAGAACACTGACCATATGATCCTTTTATCAACTGAATCCACATAAATAGGTATGGGCTTTAAGGTGTTGGAGTCGTTTTGGTCACTCCTACAATGCTATGGGAGAACCCAAATCCTTTATGAGGAATCTTTAGTTTTCATAGGTGCCTCATTTCTGAATATCTATGTGGAGCTACTGGGAGACTTAGTGAATGAGGAAGGCATCTCTAGCCAGAAGTATACAATGACAAACAGCTGTATTTGATTTTACAAGTGTATACTGTTCTGACATTTAGCACCTTTGTGGACCTGAACAAACCAAAATCTATCTTGTTCTCATCTTCCAGCTGTTCTACTTCAGGTCATCCCTGGTTGTGATCTTTGGGTGTGACCCATATTTCTCCCACACTGGCCTCTGTAGCAAAACCTCAAGGGAACTGCCTTCATACCTGGATAACCTTCTAGAGGCATATTACTGAGAGAGCCCAAAAGCAACTTTTAACTACTTAGATTAAAAGGCATTAAATTGATAAACCCTTCAGCATTTATGGGAACTGCCAGGCCATAGTCATTTGTGCTTTCATACATGAATAAGGACAATTCATTTCTGATTGGACTTCCAAAGACCTCCTTGCATCCTCATAATGGGAGCGGAGGTAGCACGCTTGATTAAAGGAAAAGTAGATGACGTAAGGTACATTGGCTGCCACTGCCAGCAAGCACTGAATTTGAACCTCCTGGGGTGATTTATAATGCAGCCTTTGTACAGGGCATGCTTTGCGTTGATGTAGCATGTCCTGAAGGTCAGCACATTATATAGTAACCAAATATTTCAACTGGATGGCTATACATAGAACCAGGCCCTTTCATCTTATGGCCCACGCATCTTTAACAGCCGTCCTGCTGATGTTCCAGTGGCACTATATTTGTTTTTGTTTAAAAAGGATTAAAAATTACGCTTTTAAAAATATTTGTAATTGAAAGTTCGCGATGTTACTGAGCTCTCCTGGGTTTATTATTTTATGGTCTTTTTTTTTTGGAGCAGGAGTAATGTGGGTTCATTTGAAGCACGTTCTTCTTTATTAGAACTGGTCGAGTATAAAGTGCTCCCCTGAAGGTTCAGGCAAAGTTTGTGCTGCAAATAGTTTTAAAAAACATACAAAGATACAAACATTCATTGGCAGAAAGGAGGAAAAGCCAATGGATGTCCGCAGGTAAAAAGGTCTGCAGGTGAAAAGGTTGGTAATTCAAACTACACGCTTTAAAAACCATGTAAACAAATGAAAAGGGCCCTTGCCATCAGAGCTCCAGCACAGAGGCGTGCTCTGGAATCCAGTTGCCTAATGCTCAATGGTAACCAAGAAGATTGCTTGCATTGTTTCTAAAAGAGTTGCTTTGCTCCATCAATGAATCCTTAGAACATGCCCAAACACCAAGCTGTGACAAACTGATGGCCACACTGTGTGCCCTTAAGGACTAGACAGCCAAGCACACTAAATCTTTAAAACATGCCCTAAAAATAAAGATGCGACAGTCCTTGGGCCCTGAAATACATTTCAGTGAAGCACAGTTTATCCTTAAAACATGCCTTATGCAAAAAGATGCCACAACCGATGCCCACCTTGCGGTCCCTTAAGGGCTTGTCAGCGAAGCTCTGTGTATGCCCTAAACACAAAGATGTGACAAGTCCTCCTGAACCCCATTAGTGGACCCTGAAAGACTCATCTTTTAAGCACAACGAATCCTGAATAAATGCCCTAAACACCAAGACTCGACAGCTGATGGCAACACTGTGTGCACTAAAAGTCTCGTTAGCCAAATACAGTGAATTTTTACAATATGTCCAAAACAACGAAAATGCCACAACTGATGCCCACTTTGTGGGCCCTGCAGGATTTGTCAGAAAAATGAAATGTATTCCTAAAACATGCTGTAACCACAAAGGTGTGACGTACTGATGCCCACACAATGGGCCCTGAAGAACCTGTCAGTGAAGTACAGTGAATCCTTAAAACAAGCCCTAACCACCAAGAAGCGACAAGTGATGCCCACATTGTGGGACGTGAAGGACTTGTTAGGCCTCTGGTTTAGTAACCAGTGAAGCACACAGCAAAGGCTATGCCCAGAACATTTGTGACAAGGACTCTGAATGTTTTCAAAAACTGAAGCATGTGAAATAACAAATGATTGCATTTCAATCTTTTTCCTAAGTGGTTAAAGAACTATGCAAGCACTCTCCCGCCCCCTTTTTTATATGCACACCTGGGAGGAATAGCGAATCCCGTTACTCTCCTCACTGCTGCCCTGATGTGGTTAAGACCAGATGTTTAAATGTTACAGTATGCACATTTTCTTCTCTTCTTCCAAGGCAAGAGTGAAATAAGAGGAATATTTGACTTCACTCCACAAGAGACCTATTTAATAGTTTGGCGGTTGTGTAAGTAAAGGTAGCTTGGCTAAGTCAATGTTGACGACATACAGAGCGACATGATCCTAATGAGTTGGAAAATATTGGCCCTCGTGAGAATCAACCAGATGCTACTGCGCTGAGAAAGCTACTGTATTATTGAATTTCATTTTTATGAGGTAAAATTTATTATTCAGCCATTAAGGTATCCCACATGAAATCTTGCATAAAATACTTTTACAGTTGCTTTCTGGAAAGTAGATTTTATTTTAGCTTCAAGACATCATCGACCGAAGGGATTCAAAAGGCCCGTTTGATCACACACAACAGTGAAATGCAAGGCCTGTAAGCAATTTTGCCCCAAAATACCAGATTAATGAAACTAGACCATCAACAACATAATGAACTACCTGAAAGGGACAAGGAAAAGTGGTAGCAAGTTCCAGGTTTTCAGAGAAAACTCAATCCATGTGTTGTGTAGCGGTGTATGCTTTCACTTGGCAGGCTGATGGAGCCTGGGAATGAATGCAAGTGCTTCACGTGCACCGAGATCACATGAAAGCGATGTCTTGAGCAGCAGAACTGTTCGATCTCACGAGGGTGATTTTCACAAGCCAGGCATGTAGAGGAGCAAGGAACATCCACAGGCAGTACCTACCGATATGACTGCTCCATAGTACCGTACATTATAGGAGGGGCAACCAGGGCATCCCACTTTTATGCAGAGGGCAACGAAGCGAGGATGCCAACCAGTGGAAGAGGAAAGAAAGGTTTATCCATCTCAGTTTAAAAGAAAATAGTTGAGCGTTTACTCCTATTTAGATAGTGGATTAGCAGCTCGGTTTATCTCTGTTGGATACATTATGCCACCCCACGCTTCTTTTCTGAGCCAACATGGGCATTCAACTTGAGACTGGCAAACCTCACTTGGTAGGTCACCATGAGGACATGCTAGCATTTCTGTTGCTGATCTCTTTGAAGTCAACCAGCACCGATTTGGCCAGCTTCTCCATCAAACAATGTGGTTCAAAATGCAATTACATAGACAGCACAAAGGCAGCATAGGCCGGAGGATGAACTAAGTAATATATTATAACAGAATTACCATAACTCTAGTACTTGTTTTATAAGCTCAACTATCGAGGGACCTCGGGAGGACCCCAATATTTATTTAAATAAGAAATTCGCAATGGACACAACACACACCAGGCCATCAGCAGGGCCCAATAAAACAGGGATATAGAAAGTAAGGGTGGGCGGAATTTGCGTAGTCGCGCTACGCAAAGCTCCGCGAAACGGTAAAAAATCTCCGCGAGCACGCAAAAGTTCCGCGAACACGCGGAATTGCTTGTTCCGCCCGTTCGCGATGTTCTTTTCCTGTTCGCGAACGCTGTTTGCGTGCTCGAGGAGAAATATCTCGCGAACACGCATTTTGAAAGCGCGAACAAGCAAAAAATTCCGCAAAGCCGCGGAATTTTTGGTAATTCCGCGTTCTCCGCGGAACTCGAAATTACCCAAATTCCGCGAGCGGAACGGAATTTACCGCCCAGGCCTAATAGAAAGGCACAAGGGAGGCTATTCACAACAGCATGACTTACGTGGGAATTTCAGAATGCCTGAGGGAGTGAATGATATAGATATATAGAGGAGGAAGCACTCCACTGCTTCCACTAGCAATGCCATTCTGATCTTTTCGCAAATATCTACGGGTGGCTAAGAAAAATAATGACAAGTAGGTGGGATTCTCTTAGAATACATAAATACACACTATGTATGTGGGTGAAAGGGTAAGGAACCAAAGAAGCACTGCTGTGTTAGGACGAGAACCCTCATTCACCCTAGGGTGACATGCTTCCTCATAGGGTCCCCTCCTCACACTGGAACCACAAGGAACCCAGTGTGGGTGACAACTCTCCTGCGGGAGAGGAGCAGGGGTGTTCTAAAGCACGGTAAGCACTACTTCCTATGTGGGCAGAGTGCAAAGAAAATGTGAGTAAAACTATCTCCTGGTGGGCGAAAAACTTTATTCTGGTGCCCCCAGTGGATAGGGTTAAAAAGTGAAAGTGAAATAGGGATATAGATATTACCCTCTCATATGGTCAACATGTTTCTGCCAAGTAAGACTAAGAAAGTTCTAGGCATTCCTGAGGACCAAAGTATATATGTCACTCTGCTGTATGTAGTGTAAAAGATAAATAACAAAAAAAGTGTGGGGCCATACATTCAGCTCAGGAGCTGTTCTTGTGGCACCATCGTCTGATACCGTCCACTGGACGCTGTAAGAAACATAGAAAATTTAGCAGGCACAGTTCCTCATATATAAATGTGCGACACCAGTGTCCATCACCAGCACTTCAAACTCTGTGTTGGGTATGTTTGTGCTCCCAAAGAGCATATAAATCGGCCTTACCATCAGCATGTAGGCAAGGGACCGCCAACAGACCTTTTCCAGCCTGTAGAGCTATATGTGCGAATACACATAACAAGTAAGAGTTATAAAAAGTATATGGAGTTATAAAAAGAAAAGGAACACACCGTTCCATAGATAGTATATCAATCCCTTGTACTATGGATGTGATACTATGTATAACTAGTAGGTGTGACCTTAAAAATAGCAATATTAAAAACAACGAAAAAACACTAACAATACCAACAATAAAAACAACAAACTGCAAGGGTTGTGGGCATTGTCATGAGCCTCACAAAGGTGTAACAATGCGGGAGAGAGCCCCTGTGGGCATTATGAAGCTAGAAACAACCCGTAATCAGGAAGGACAAAAACAATAAGACAATAATGAAACAAGTGTCTCGACACAACATGGAACGGCGGCGCTCATTAGGGCGACACCAGGACACCGGTAGAGGAGCTCCCTTGGTGAGGCAGTCGCAGGATAGTTGCCAATACGCAGATATGCACACAGGGTGCGGTTGAAAGGACTCACCTTACATGCTTCTACTCGCGTCTTTAACGGAAAGGTCTGGCGGGAGGAGGAGCGTGAGGCTTACAGTCCCTTTTACCTTCTGCGCGTTCACACGGAAGTGCAGGCAAGGGGTTGATGGGGCATGTAGTTCCCAATTATTCTCTCCAATAATAACGTTGTGTGATAGCATGGACCAAGCAGGTGGTGAGTACAGTGGAGGTGCATAGACAATTAACACCTCGTATGTCACTCTGTGTGGGGAATCTCAGTATAGCGTAGAGGCGAGGGGAAGAAAACACTAGAAAGATGTCTCCACCCTGTAAGACATGATGTACTGGGGCGCGTAGTATGTTACAAAAGAACTAGCAAAATGTGTCACAACCCACAGTGTGGTTATCTGTACAAGAATATTTACAAGTATATGATCGCTAAATCTAGGTGTCATTGGTGCAGAACTGTTTTATAAGGAGCACCACAGAATGTCGTCATTGAGGCCCCTCACGTGGCTATTTAATCTGAAGACCCAACGCTGTTCCCTGAGGAACAGGACTTAATCAAGTGGACCCATCTCTCTTCAATAGTATGGTTTGTCCAAAACCACCCACTTGAGGTCATCCTCAGTGTGTATAGCCTCCAGAAAGTGTCTTGTTAGTTTCGTATTTGATTTTCTGCATTTTACCAAACTTCTGTGTTCGATATTTCTGGTTTTTACCTTGCGGGTTGTCATGCCCACATAGGGCATCTCCCAGGGGCATTTGATCAAGTATATGACACCATCTGAGTTGCAGGGTCTCCTGACTCAAGTCAAGTCAAGAAAGCTTTATTCGATTGTTAGAAAAAACAGTCATAAAAGCACAATAAAAAACATTTCATTATACAATAAAATTTATGATTAAGACAGTATTAAACTAAGGAGGTTTCAATAGCAGCTAATCAGATTTTATATGGTTAAGACATTATTAAACAAAAGAGCTTTCAATGACAACTAATCAAGTAACAAACAATTGATTCCTATGGGAGAGAACTTTTTTCAAAAAATGTATAACACTTAAAATAGTATATTCATTATCTAGTTGTTGTAGAGCCATTAAGGCAGGTCGACATTGACGTAAGCCATAGCGTTTAAGAACAGGTTTTAAAAACAATCCGTGATACGGTATAAAATTTACAAAAAAGAATAACATGAATCGTGGTCTGTGGTGAAACATTATCACAGGGGCAGGGCATAAGACAACGAGACCAGTCATGCGTTGTGGGAAAAGTAACAAGGCAATGAAAAGTACCCATCCTAAAACGGGTCAATAAAAACCTTTCGTAAGCACTTTGTACAACGATTAAATACGGTTGGATGTTAAAAGTACATAAAACCATCTGATTGTGCAAAACTGTTGGTTTCAGTATCTCCAAAGTCATTCTATTAGACTCTAACAGGGACAAAGCCTTGTTTCTTAATTCCTTCCTTGTTATGGTACTAAGAGAGCTGGGATTAGTGAAAAATTCTGGGTGGCCAAGATCTTTTAAAAAATTAAAAACATATTTTAACCATGGTATCATCAGGGCTCCTTCCAATTTCATGATATCTAAAAGAATTTCTCTATTCAATTTGGCCTCGTCTTTAAGCCACAGTCTATGCCATAAAAGTACAGGTTCGATCTTAATTAGGTCAGAAATAAATACTAGACCCAGTTCGGCGTGACAAACACAAGTGGAAGATCCAGGTGGTACTGATAGAATATATTTTTTAAATGAGTTTTCTACTCTTTGAATTGGCAGTAGATCAGCAAATCCCCAGACCCCGCTCCCATAGGTAGCCACCCTCTGAGTTACAATTTGTGTGGCTAGATAGAAACCATGATGTTTTAAGGCCAAGGTCTAACTGTTTTATACGTTGGGTAAAAATGCAAACGGAGCAGGAGCCACATGGAAAATGGCATCCGACTGGCTCCCCAGTTCATAGTACTTGTTGGATATCAATAGTCCTAGAGCGGCGTGGTCTTGTGTGAACCAGAATATTACCTACATTACTACTGCGTTTCAGTGCGAAGAGGGGTTTGTCAGAAGATTTGTCACCTTTGTTTAAGATGTGCCAGTTCTTATTAATGGATTTCTTGACCATATCGGATTCTCTTAGGAATGTCATGGCACTTTTGCTGCATAGAGCAGGGGGCTGCACGCCTACTGCCACGGACTAGCAGATGAGAGGCTTTGAAGGATAGGATGGAAGAGATAGTGTGACACCTGGAGTTGTGCTATCAACCTTTGCATTTTAAAGTCCGAATGAGGTCAAGTCGGTAATCAGGTAGATCAACATTGAAAGAACCGCACTTTGGCTTGACCAACAACCTCAAAATAATGTGGTGCAGACATTTAGGGAAGATCAGAAGTGTGTGTTTTGCTTGATTACGTGAAATGAGTAACTGAGCTAATCTGGGTGTTCATTCTTACATTATTCTTTTTCTTTTTACATACTGTGTATGCAGGTTGTGCACTGGTCAATGCTATGAAGCATCGAAATACTACTGATGAAGGAAGGTGTGTACAGGTAGTGCAGTGTCAGAAGTGTGTTTATTTTGTGGAAGGCACAAGACTGATCAGCACTCCCACGTGGCCTTTCACACCCACACCTCTCCGTGTCTTCTGTGAGCCGAAAGACCAATTCTGAGCATTTGAACTGCACATTGAATAGACACAGGAGATGCATCAAGACATGAGGTAGGGACAGGTGGGCTAGTTTATAATAGAAAGTACTGCATGCACTGAGGGGCAAGCTACAAAGTAGATTGGTGTCAACATGTCTGGTGGTTCAGTGGACTAATGCATCCACTTCAGAGATCGCTGTCTGACTCATGATCATAGGTTCAAATCCCAGCAGATCAACTCAGCCTTTCATCCTTCTGAAGTTGATAAAATAAGAACTGCTGAGTTGGGTAACAATTAACATCTGTCAACAGAGCCAACAGGCCCCCCTGGGAGAGGATGGTGAGCTGCACAAATACACACTATGGGGCCTATTACGATCTCCGTCGGAAAGCCTCCAACCTTAGGTCGGAGGCTTTCCGACCGAGATCGTCGGTTTCTATTCCAACCGCCTAATATCAATATAGGCGGTTGGAATTGAAACCGGCCGGTCAGTCCAGCTGAATTCCAACGGGCTCAAGGAGCCCGTCGGAAAGTCGGAGGCTGGCCTGTAAACGCAATGGACGGCGTTTCTGCCGTTGGGATTACAATGCTCGGTTTCCGACAGGCTTTCCATGCTGGGCTTTCCGACATGGAAAGCCTGTCTGAAAGAGAGTTTGAGGGCCCCTAGCAGGGCCCCTTCTCTTTGCGGCCTCCGGCTGGGGGCCGAGGGGGCACCTATGGTCCCCCCCTGTTCATCCCTGCACCATGTGCCTGCCATGCGGTGCAGGGATGAACACAGCCTCCCATTTCCCTATGGGAGCTTGTGCTACGGCCGGTATACGGCCATGGCACACGCTCCCATAGGGAAATGTGAGTTTGCATCGTAATTAGGCGGTCGGGACCGCCGACCGGAGGTCGGTCCCGATTCTGCGATGATGTCGGTCGGAGGCAACTCTGACCGACATCATAATCGGGCCCTATGCAGTTATGTCTCTACACCTGTTTTTGTCTATGTAGTTATGGCATTTGCAAACTAGTGAGAAGGTGAGAACATCTGTGACCAGGAAAGAATAGTACCTTATCATGGCAATCCTTCAAAAGAAGGCTTTTACTAAGCCTTCACTTCACAAGATGAAAGAATTAGATTCAGATATGATGCTAAAACACAATCATATTTTATTAAGTATGATGAAAGGAGGATAAAATGAGAATAATCGCTACAAGTATATTCATGGCATTTTGTGAAATCTAGGTGGGAAGCCACTTATTCAAATCCAGCACAGACTCCATATTGTACGTTGTGTTAAATTACAAAGATGTAAGGGCAGTGGAAGGCTGATTACAGGGAATTAAGCCATTTTCAAAGCATAACCCAAAGGATGCCAAAGCCTCGTATTTCAGTAAGTTATTCTGTAGTGTAGTTCCTATTTCCCTAATAGGATCTGCGCATTGGAATAATATAACCTATAGGTTTGACATAGGACTAAGGTCGGTATGTCCCTATCGATTATATTAAACTTAATTACCTGTGCCAGCTAGCTCAGAGGCCACTAGAAACTCATTGAGAACAAGAAGGGAGTAGTTTCTGGCAACCGAAAAACATGACAACTTTGTTTCCCTGTAGAAGCGGAACACGTCTCAGAATCGTGGAAACAATAGATAACAGTTTCACTCATTCAATTGTGCATGCTTAGTTTCTACAGAGTTACACAGAAAGGAAAGACGGGCGTTTCAATAAAAAGGGTTTTATTGAACAGTCTTGTTTCTCGTGTAAGATATATGTGCTGTTATGATCACAAGACAGTATGCAAGATAAATAATGTACAGCGTAAGCAGTAGAAATAAATAATACTGTGCTAGCATTATCTTTTAGCATATATTCACGTACATAAATAACATGAGCTAAGAATGCGAGTACTCATACGATGCGTCTCTAAGCTAGTTCTACCCCAATGTACCTAACCTAGTCTAGGTGTAGGGAAGAGTAGAAGTAGGTGGAGTATTCTCTAGTATGGTAGACTAAGAGTATGTTAAATCTAGTATGCCAAGTCTAGTATGCCAAGATTCCCTCTAGGATCTAGTCAGCTCCATACCTTGAGAATGAGAGAGGTGGGAATCTCCTGCCGGATCTTGGAACTCTAACACCCCGCGAAGGGAGTCAGAACACTGGAAGCTGGATTCGTCTGCGTGCAGGAATGACAGCGTCTTCTCAGTGCGTCAGGCCGGGATACGGGCTCCTCTGAAGTCGAGGTCTCCTCTAACTTGCTTGGGCAAGGGAAGGTATATTTATACCTGGTAGGTGTCGTGGAATGTTAGCATTGACGTGAAGTCGGACAGAGGAAGACGTCAGGAATGAACCCTTAAGGTATAACGATTCATACATAATAGAGGAGTTCTTGGAGAAATCAATAGTCCTGTGCTAGGGGAACTCCCGAAGCTTAAGGGTCTGGTTTCTAAGAACTCGTTGTGACGTTAGGGTGGACGGATGTCGGTGACCATGCCTGTATTTGGAGTGCACGGTTAATGCCTAAATAAGGACAGGGATTCTATGCCTATATAAGGGCAAGGCGAATTGTGCCTATATAAGGACATGATTCAGGAAAACCTATATACGGACCCCTAAAGCGGAATACAACACCCACTCCATCTTCGATTGAACGATAATACTAAATGCTAAACATTTTAAATGCTAAACATAAAATGGAGTACCACATATTGCTAAAAACATTTCTAAAAGCATTTTAAAAGAAGCTCAAAACTGTTGAAATGCCACAGGTACTGTACATTTAAAGCATTGTTTTCATTCTAAGCATATAACGGAAGTAGAATGCAACGTGAATGAAACAGTAATATATACATATGATGAAATGGTCGATAAGTTCTTAAAATCAAAGCCATTGCATATCATGGAAGTAAATGAAATGTTAGACAAGTAAGGTGACAATGTGTCCCTGGAAGTATTCAAAGAAGTCCGTTTTATAACACTAGTTCTACTATAAGCAGATTGTTCATTTGCCATGTCATTTTAAAAATTTTAAAAAGAAAAAAGTTCAATTCTGGGAAAAGTTCCAAGTTTGAAAAAATATGAAGGCCAAATTTCATTGTTGCCCTGGTGCACTGTGAGCCGAATCAAAGTCAGTGTATGGGTCTGGCGTAAACATTAGATCATCTATTTCCGTAGCCAAAATATCGTCCACCGAAGTTGGCGACATTTGGAACACCTCGTTCAGAATGTTAATTGCACAGAGATGAGAAACATCGCCTTCAGCAGAAGATGCAATGTTCGCGTCCGTTGTTACCTGTGTGCCCGTTGATCCATCTCGTACCTCAGCAGCAGCCGGAAGCGTCTGTGAGATCTCAATGAATGCCGCCATCAGGATTGGGAGCCTCTGGGGACAACACACAGCATGGCCCGTTATCGGGTCCAGCAGAGTATCGATATACGTTGGCATGACTGATGGGAGTGTTAGATAGGTGTCTAGCACGCATTCTTCACCGCAAAACAGGCAGCGTAGAACAGGTAAGATGCAATCTTGCCAGATTGGTCTGAATGACAGGAACCACGTTGTATTAAGTTCCCTTAGACGAGGCATGCCCAAAAGCTGTACTATTTGCTCACGGCATTTCCGTTTAAGGAGGGCTCTCTCCACATCGCTCGGAGTGATGTTGGAGAAGAGGCTTGCCAAAGCGTAGTAGGAGGAATAGAAACAGAATTCCTGCAACAAGTGCTAGAATTAACGGCACACCACCAAACACCGAATGTGCGAAGTTTGGGATGATTCCAAGGACAGCCTGGAAAGGTGCTAATAGTCCGGAACAGATGGTCTTAAATACATATACAATTCCGCTTGTATAAGACATGTTAAAGATACGTCCTATCATTTCTACGAAATGTATAGGGCAGTTTGTACGAATTAAAGCTTGTATCTCAGCCGAAGTCCTTGCAACTTGTAGATCATAGGTTTCTTTGGCCGAGGTCAAAGGCACTGATTGTTGTATAAGCATGGCTTTCATTCTGCTTAAAGTATCAAATCGTATAAAAGAGACATTCAACAAAGGCCATAGAGGCGACTCCCTGACTGTGTCTATTGGGGCAAACAATACTTGCATACAGCAAGTGACCCTGGAGTTGACCGTTACTAGATATGGGATGCCTGGCAACATGCCACAGCAACTCTGATCATTCAACATGAGGTAACTCCCATTAGAAAGTTGTCCAAACGGATTTATCACAGCAGCTGGTGTACCCTGCTGGTGGCAGGACAAGTTTGCCACAGAACCATTACAAGCCCCGTGTAAAGAAATGTCCTGACAAATTAGTGAACCGCTTAGTGCACTTTCACAGTGTGTACCGCTTAGAAACACTTTACGATCCCCACTCCAACATCTATAGGTGTAAGGTAAATTCCAGGATGTCTTAATGTATTCTTTACCCAACCTTTCATATTTGCCTGCTTGCATCTGTTTAAGGCAATACTGAAACTGGAAAGTAGTCACAGGTAGACTAATTTTGCCATGAATAAGCCATTCTGTAGCTGGTTTTTCTGCCACTTGAATGGTAATTTTTCAAGTTTTTCAATGCTCAGTACTGTATACTTTGCTCCCCTCTGTGCCAGTTCGATCTGTTTATCAGTTAGATTGTATTCTGCAAACAGAGCCGTCGTGTTGATAAAACGCCAAGACACATAGCCCGCACGCAAAGATTGCAGCGTCCAGCTTAATAACATAATAGAACTTAACTGAGACTGGCCTTGCTGTAACATGGCTAAATCTAGTTCCAGTATGTCGATAGCAGAGGATACAATACTGTCCAATGAATAAATTCTGGAGGACAAAGTTGTTAACTCATTGTCAACCACAGAGAGAGTTTTCTCTAAGTTAATACGATCAAGTTCACGTATTCGTTCTGCGGCCTCCATCTGTGACACCTTCCATGCTTCATTATAAGCAGCATAAATGCCGGCAAATATGAAACGTTTTTGACGCGGTTTTCTTGGTCCAAGCAAGAATTCCCCAAGGTCTGCGTCTTCTTTAAGTATAGATAAGTGTTGTTTCACATCCTCAAGTGTAGATTTTTAAAGCCAATCGAGGCATAATTTTCCTACACTGTATGTTGTTACTACCCCCGGATGCTGTCTTTGGACGTATCGTGGGTCTGGCCTATGAATAGTAAACACCTGTGTTTTATTCAGGAATCTCCCTTGACAGTTGTTTGTGTCTGTGGGTCAGATCAACCATTTTCTCCAATCAGGATTTGTTCTGTTGAGTTGTAGTATTGTGTCAACTGTAACCGCTGCCTGTGTATTGTTATCACTTGCAGGTGTCGGTACAGAAGGTGCTTTCATGTCTTTAATCTTGGCTAACCCAAGGCAAGACGTTTGTTGGACCGTGTCATTCAAAAACATTATTTGCTGAGGGACGATACAGGCTCTAAATAAAGCTTCTATCCCCTGCACTTGCCAATCTTTAGTACCCCAGACAGATTTTGTGTCTATTGTGTCTTTCCATAAGTCGAAACCCTGTCTAGACAGTTGGGCAATAAAAGCTGCAGAGTAAATCTGTTTTGTATTTGTTAACATAATTTTCAGTCCTGTTTTTTTACATTTCTATAGTAAAATGTTTCTGGATCAGATGTATTGTATCCTGAAAAATATGGAAACTTCTTAGCAAATGTTTTTGAACTACTTTTTGGTGGTGTAGGACAATGCTCCCATTGGTTAAACAAACACATTTCTAGGTGTTGCAGATTTATGCAAAAAATGATGACCATAGTGGTTATAGCAATACAGCTGTTCATAGTCTGATGAACCCTCTAAATATTCATTATTAGAAAATGCAGCAGATTTTTCTAGGTCAAACATCATATTATTTACAGTTTCAAAGTCCCAATCATCAGAAAAGGTACTGGATGAAACAAAATCACTTAGTGAAATCTTAAATAAATGTGGAATGTTCAAATGTTCCGTCGGGCCAAAAATATCGAAATCTGTTTTGTCCCACACTATACCATCCTGTATAGGAACGGCTGTGATGTTCACTGCAGACAAGTCTCTTGTTTCACGATGGGATGATTTGTGAGGTTTCAAAAGTAAGTTCACTTCTTTTCTTTCAATGTCCAGATGGATGCATCTCCCATTTATAAGCATGCTCATAGTCATAACCAAAGCTAGCCACAGCAGGAAGAAAAATATTCCAGAAATAACCCAAAGTTCAATCCATGGTGAAACTAGATAAGTCTTTTTCAAAAAATGCAAAAAGTTTTGTACTTGCTGTTTAAAAATTTTTGATGCTGGCGACGTCTCGGGCTCACTCGGATCCTCAGAAAACGTATCAAAGTTAATGAAGTAGCCAGAAGCAGTTCTGTCAATTGTTGGAATTGCATCAGGATTTGTAGAAATCGCTGGAACCAGTTGATCACTTGTTACATTGGTGTAGGCAGGTGTATTTGGACGAACTGTTACTTGTGTTTCAAGAGGGATGAGTTCCATAGCATTGTTGCTCAGTCCTTCATCTGTTACTGCAGAATTCTCGATGGTTATCAGTCTTTCAGTCTGAACCTCTTGGATAGTAGCGAGAGGAGTGTGTCTGCTACTAGGTCGGAGTCCACGAGGCCTACTATTTAGTATTGGCCACATACTGTGGTTTGATGAGGTCGATGGACACAAATCTTTTCTCCTTTTTTCCAGCAAGGGGCGGCAGAAGTACTGTTCTTGTTCCGTGTATGGCTAGGACAGGTACTGGTTGTCTGTAAGAAGGTCCAAATTCCTTCTTGTCCGCAATTTTCTCTCTGACTAGATCCCAAACTTTTGGAATCCAGACAGGCCTTGCTGGGACTGCCGGTTTTTCCCCAGTGGTGGTTGGCTGCAGGAATACGTTGCTTTGTTTCGTTCTTAGTTCATTTAGGTCCTGTAAAACAGCCAAACGATCTTTGATATCAAAGGGTTTATTTTCCACCACTGTGCCTCTACATTCCAGATTCGGCACCCACATTCTTGTCCCAAATAGGACTTCATATGGAGTGACCCCCCCTAGAGAACTTCTTGGCAAATTGCTTAATGAGCGTTGGACCCCATAAAGATGTTTGACCCACCCATCACCCGAACCTAATACCCTAGCTGTTATAGACTGCTTTATGTCCCGGTTTTTCCTTTCCACAACAGAATTTCCCTCAGGATGAAACGGAGAGGAGTACCGCAATGCAACGCCCAGACTGGCCATGGCGTCTTTGTAAGCCCGAGAGCTAAACGCAGGGCCCTGGTCAGAATGTAGCGTGCCTATTGTGTATGTGCCGATAAAGACTCGCAAATCTTTTATAACAGTTAGAGCGTCAGCCGAGCGCTGAGGCCATATCCATAGGAACCTAGAGCAAGAATCCACTGCGACCATGATATATTTATAGTTACCGTCCCTGTGCAAGGGACCGCAGTGGTCCAGGTAAACACAAGCTAATGGTTTGGTTGAAATTAACAGGGGTGCCTGCGCAGGACGTTTCACTGTGGAGACTTTCATCTGTTGGCAAATTTCACATTCCAGAACATAGTTCTTGGTCTGCTTCCTAATGCCTGGCCACCAATATCTTTGTGTCAGTAAAGATACTGTTGCGTAAATGCCTGCATGGGCAGAGGCTATCCCTTCGTGTGCTGCTAGGATTAGTCCTAATCTGCGTTCCTTGTTTGGAATTACCCTATCCCCCACTCCAGGGATTCGAGCAAAAGGAACGTTGTTCGCATCAATTACATAAGAGTACTTGAGTGGAAACTTTTTTGGTAACGCTGCACCACTGCCTTTGCTCGTAGCATTGACAGCCAACATTATCTCACTGTCTATTTTCGTTTTTGAACGAGTGATCGCAGCTACGGAAGCAGTCTGAACAGCCCCTTTGCGGCTTTGTCAGCCAATGAATTCCCTGCAACGTGAACGCCATCACGTTGATGACTCAGTGTGTGTATCACGTGAGCCTTTGGTAGTTCGCTTTTTAACTGAACTACTTGTTCCCAAAGCATTTTATGCTTTATTGTGCCACCTTTTGCATCTTTGAACCCGTTTTCAAGCCAAGTTTGTATATATTCATTATACGACTGCACACAGTAGAAAGAATCGCACACTATTAGTGTGGGGAATTCTCGATCTGTACTTTCAAGTGCCAGTTTGAATGCTTGTAGTTCAGCTCGCTGAGCTGTGCAATCTCCTAGAGACTGGGTTTTTGTGACCATAGGTCTGAAGTTGCCATCGCGCATGCGACCTAGAACGATTGCGCACGCTGCACTGTAATCTTGCTTACTCTCCGTTGCGGGTTGTGCGGATCCGTCAGTGTAAATTATGAATTCGTACTGATCGAGAGGCAGAATCTCAGTGGGCAGAGGACCTTCATGTTCATATTGCAGGAACGCTTGTGTTTTTAAATCAGGATCAAAAACATATTCAACATCTGTTGCAGCAAGAGAATTAACCCATTGTATCCATCTAGGATGTAATGCTTTAGCATTTGGAATGCTCGCTTTTGTTACCGCCTCTAAGGCCGGTAATGCGGTTACGACAATAATGCGTTTCCCTTGGGCTAGAGCTCTTTCTTTTGCTACAGCGGTTTGAACTGCTGTCAGAATTTTTTCTGTTGAAGTGAAGCGCATTTCTGCTTGTGTATACAAGTGTGATTTGTATGCAATTGGTACTTTTTCACCCTCATTAAATGTTAAGTAGGTGAATCCGCATTGACCCGAAATTATTCGGATCACTAAATTGCGTTGACTTACGCGTGTTTGTAAGTGATTTGTTGCTAACATGAAACCCTGGAGTGAACGCAAGATTTCTGTGTGTTCTTGTGTCCAATTTTTGATTGAAAAATCAGGTTTGATTAGTGCGTAGAGAGGTTTAACCCTTTCTGCGTAATTTAGAATGTAAGTTCTTCCAAAATTTAGGAAACCCAGGATGGATTGTAAATTTTTCAGCGTCTTTGGAGGTTGGAGCAGCGCACACCTTTCTAAAAAGTTGGATGCCAAGCTCTTGCCTTCACTTGAAAGCTCATATCCTAGAAACAGGACATTGAGATGGGCAATTCTGGACTTTTTGAAGTTGAATTTGTAGCCCTCAGAGCGAAGCCCAGTATAATGGTGCTCACCCTGTTCAAGTGTTTGCCCAGGTCATCGTCTGTCAGATAGATGTCATCGACATATGACAATGCCTCATTATCATAAATTTGTAGTAACTCTGTTACTCTCGCTGAGAATAACCCCGGGCTGTTCTTGAACCCTTGTGGGAGTCGACAAAATTGACGCTGGGTCCCCATTATTGAGAAAGCTGTTAAGTACCTGCTTCCAGGTGCTATGTTTTGACAAAAGAAACCATTTGAGATCTCCAATGTGGTTTTATATTTTTTACGCACAATGTTATTCATTAATGCTGTACTATGTGCATTTTGCACTGCAAATGTTTTTGAACAAGTATTTAAGTGTCTGTAATCCAAAACTAGACGATAGGTGTTGTCTGGTTTGGAGACAGGAAACAAAGGATTGTTCATTGAAGAGGTGCATGTTTCAATCACCCCCTGGTATTCAAGTTGATCTAAGATCTCCCTGACCTGTTTTTTAGCTTCTTGCTTTATTGGATACTGCCTTTGTGCAGTAGGTTCATTTTTCAGATGTATTTTATGGTGAGGTGAATCCTCATCCCATCCTACATGATTTTTGTATAATGCTGGGGCCTGGGCAACTGCCCATTTCCTGGCATAAGTATATTTTAGATGAATTGGAATATGGTTAGAGAAGGCAGGCATAATAATGTCCTCGCCATGTGGGCACTCCCTGACAAATTGTGGTGGCCAGTCTTTTTCTGCTAGAAGTACGTCATAGCCCTTGAAAGTTTTTCCCAAAAAGTGTTTTCACCTGTCTAGGTATGTCTCCCTCCATCCGGAGTGTTATTTCATATAACTTTTGTGGAGTACTAACCCTGGTGTCTACAGTCAACTGTAATGTACTCATTCAAGTCCACAATCTCCAGAAGTTCCTTCAGGTTCTGGCGAGCTATTGTGACTTCTGCTGCACTGTCCAGCATTGTCTGAGCCCATTCTCCGTTCTTGAGTTGTGTTCTCAGTATCCTCGGCATGTCTGACCTTCAGACCTGCTACCTTCTTCTTTGAGAATTGAGATTCTGATTTACTTTTCGGAACGTGTTTGTCGTCTTTCGATTTCACTCGTTCTTCTCTATGTTCTGACCGTCCTCTTCTTTCCGATGTCTGTGACGAGATCTGAAAGGTACGAGAGGAACGTGTATCAGTATCTTGATACGGGTCAGGTTTTTTTAAATTATCCCTATTCCTGAGGTTATACCTCCTTTCAGAGGGCTCCTTTTGAGGAGACCTACCTCGGGATTGAGAACGTTTCTCTGAATTATTTTTATTAGTTTCCCACTTCTTTTTAGAAGATGTAGGAGTTTGTTTAATAGAGTCCTTCTCAGGACTTTCAGATAGTTTCGGCTTAACTGGTCTTCCACCCAAACTATCTCTGCCTAATTCTGCATATGATTGTTCTATTATTCTGGGTAGCTCAGTTTGATGTTCTGTAACATCGAATTCCCTTAATCGTCGGCGGATCGCCACTGCTGCTGCCTCCCCTTTAATATTAGATAATATTATTGTTGAGACCTGGTCGAAATTTTTCAGTAATTTCATACCTAAATTTAGAGCAGGCTCTGCCCCGTATTCGTTTTGAATTTGTTTCAGGACATCTGGTATTACTGCAATTGATGGAATACCATGCGTTTTAGTATAGATGGCAGCAAAGACTGAGCCCCAAGTGGTACAGTCTCCCAGTTGTGGTGTGATCCCCATCGGTAAACAGATGGTTAGGATTATGTGTTTCTCATACGGGCTAGTATTTGGAAATACTGCTTCGATTTGAGTAATTTTTTGAGCTATCCAGAATGGAATTTGCTCACGTTTTGTGGGCATTTTTTCCCATGACTGAGTATAGAGTCTGTGGTGTAATTTTTAGTGTATTCCCCTGTTGAGGAGTTTGATTTGTAAGTGTCAGTGGTGGTTGGACTGTGAAAGTCCGCATGACATATTGGACTAGTTGTCTGTAGATTTTTATTAACTCTGTAAGTTGAGCAAGTAATTCCTCGTCTGACATTTCTGCAATGTCAGGATGAGGTGTGTAGCCGGCTAGAATCGGCCATGTTGCTCCTGGTCTACCTAGTGGACCGAGCCTGGTAATGTTTCTGTGATGTTTTAGGGCGCCTTTAAACCAGAGCTGATGCTCCTGGTATGTTAGTGGAATTTCAATATCCTCGAAAGGAATATATTCCTCTGGTGGATCATCTTCTTTGTAGAAGTGAAACAGTCCTGTTACTGAATTTGATTCAGGAAATATTACCCATGAATAGAATACCTCTGTCTGAAAGGATTCGTGTGCCTCTATCACGAAAACTGCTCTACCTCCTCTTGGTGGTAGGCCGTGTTTTATAAGTTTTAGAGTGATGGCTCTTCTTAAGTTTGGATTGATGTCTATGACACCCTCCTCGGTTTCAATAAAACCTGTGATGTTATAAGCTGTTAGAGCTGGGTGGCCCGCAACTTCACCGTTGTCGGAGTCAGGCATTTTGTTTTTTGAAAAATGTAGAACAAGTTTCAAGGAAACAAAAAGATAAGGTGCACAATATTTTGGAACACTGTATCCTTCAACGTTGAACAAACCAAACAACTAATATATAGGGTGCTTCCCTATTTAGTTATGGCGGATATTTAGCCCTACCCACTCCGGACGTCTTATGGAGTATGTGAGTAGGGGTCTCTGAGAAAAGCACGAATGAGTTACTCAGTATCTAGCGTTAAATTACTGCCTTACCAAACGTTGGGCGCCATGTAGTGTAGTTCCTATTTCCCTAATAGGCTCTGCGCATTGGAATAATATAACCTATAGGTTTGACATAGGTCTAAGGTCGGTATGTCACTATCGATTATATTAAACTTAATTACCTGTGCCAGCTAGCTCAGAGGCCACTAGAAACTCCTTGAGATCAAGAAGGGAGTAGTTTCTGGCAACCGAAAAACATGACAACTTTGTTTCCCTTTAGAAGCGGAACACGTCTCAGAATCGTGGAAACAATAGATAACAGTTTCACTCATTCAATCGTGCATGCTTAGTTTCTAGAGTTACACAGAAAGGAAAGACGGGCGTTTCAATAAAATGGGTTTTATTGAACAGTCTTGTTTCTCGTGTAAGAGATATGTGCTGTTATGATCACAAGACAGTATGCAAGATAAATAATGTACAGCGTAAGCAGTAGAAATAAATAATACTGTGCTAGCATTATCTTTTAGCATATATTCACGTACATAAATAACATGAGCTAAGAATGCGAGTACTCATACAATGCGTCTCTAAGCTGGTTCTACCCCAATGTACCTAACCTAGTCTAGGTGTAGGGAAGAGTAGAAGTAGGTGGAGTATTCTCTAGTATGGTAGACTAAGAGTATATTAAGTCTAGTATGCCAAGAGTCCCTCTAGGATCTAGTCAGCTCCATACCTTAAGAATGAGAGAGGTGGGAATCTCCTGCCCGATCTGGAACTCTAACACCCCGCGAAGGGAGTCAGAACACTGGAAGCTGGATTCGCCTGCGTGCAGGAATGACAGAGTCTTCTCAGTGCGTCAGGCCGGGATACGGGCTCCTCTGAAGTCGAGGTCTCCTCCTACTTGCTTGAGCAAGGGAAGGTATATTTATACCTGGTAGGTGTCGTGGAATGTTAGCATTGACGTGAAGTCGGACAGAGGAAGACGTCAGGAATGAACCCTTAAGGTATAACGGTTCATACATAATAGATGAGTTCTTGGAGAAATCAATAGTCCTGTGCTAGGGGAACTCCCGAAGCTTAAGGATCTGGTTTCTAAGAACTCGTTGTGACGTTAGGGTGGACGGATGTCGGTGACCATGCCTGTATTTGGAGTGCACGGTTAATGCCTAAATAAGGACAGGGATTCTATGCCTATATAAGGGCAAGGCGAATTGTGCCTATATAAGGACATGATTCAGGAAAACCTATATACGGACCCCTAAAGCGGAATACAACAATTCCCTTACACTGACAAATTCTCAGACCAGCTACTAGTAGAAAGGTGAAATGTAGGTAAAACAAGCATTGGCATAGCCAATAGGTCGCGCCTTTGGGACCTTATAAGTGTTTAGCAATGCAGTACATCATCTCCCACTGGCATGCCCACACACTCTTAACATCTTATCACTGCTCTATTTGCATCACGTGTTAAGAGCAGTCACTTGCGTGTGCACACAAACACACACACAAACCTGTGTGCAAAGAAATGACAATTTCTGAAAGACTTGGTGGACTCAGCCAAAGTAAAGGGCTGTGAACGCAGCACTATTGGAACCATGTTGTCAGTGCAGTCACAAAAAAAAGCTGTGAAAATAGCACTATTTGCATCATGTGTTTAGGGCACTCACACACGCAGGCTGTAAACATGACATTTTCCAAAATCTTTGGTGCAGTTAATCAAAGGGGCAATAAAACTTCACTCGTTTTATTATATGGTTAGTGCAGACAGACCGTAGACACTGCACAGTTCCACAGGTTGTGTGCGCGTCATGTTCTTGGTACAGCCAGGCACCAAGATTGTACATACTGCATTGATTTATTCAGCTGCATAGTGCTGATAGTGGCCACCTTGTGCCATGTCCTTCGTATAGACACTCTGAATAAACACTACACTTCTTGTATCGTAAGAAACACCTCAAATTTTACCTCCTGTGTTTAAGAACACATAGGTTTTAAACACTATCATGAGCTTATTAAAAGGAAGCTGTAAACACCACATTTTTCTAGCACTACGTTAGGGCACAGATGTAAACACTGCACTTGTGTGAGACAGTAAACACTGTATCCTTTCTACCATGAGCTTGGAGCAGATGGACACATACAGAAAGGAAGCACTGTTACGTCTGGAAACTTCCCGGTATGTGAAATGCGGGCTTCCGGGACTTCCTGTCACGTGACCCGGAGCCCTTCCTGCAACTTCCCTTCTTATACCACACCATTAGGCTCTATGAATGAACGAGACGCTCCACCTAGCCAGACCTAAAAATGTCACTCGCTGTCTGCCTCCGATGCACAACAAACTAGAGAAACATAGCTGCATCCTCCAGCGTTTATCTCGCTGCTTTAGGAAGCAACAATCCACGTTTATATTCACTTCTTATCGCACTACACGAAGACGCTGTCGTATTACAAGGCTCCCGGTTCACCAAACGGGGAGCAGCACCAGCAAGGCCGCGAGCGCCTGCGTTGGCATTACCAACAAATTGCGTGATGCGGGTCACTTAAAACAGTCGACATGGACTTTTGAAATTGCATTTTCCATTTAATGGCACTGGTTGTAAAAACAAAAGCCTCTCCGCGATGCTGGTGTCCTGTTTTAGCTGCTATAATTGCGCCTGTGATCCGACGCGTGTGCTCGTCGAACATACCAGCGTGAGCGCCGTTGCCATGGAGTCCGCCTGCATCACACGCAGAATAAAGAAACAATTACCTTAAAAAGCAAGCTGGTTCTGAGACGCTGCGGGCTCTTAATGACTGAGATGAAATCAGCAGCATTCCTGGATTTCTTAAAGTTTGTCGGCGGGGGGGGAAGCCGTGGGCTTTGCAACACGGAGCGCGCAGTGAAGCGAGTGTCTCTTTAAGCTCGCTCGGGCAGCTCTGCGATGCTGCTGCTTTCGTGAGCAGATGTGGCTTAACTGGCTCCCGAGAAAACTGCATGTATTTATTTATAATAAACTAAGGACTGAACAGTACACATGCCGCAGCCATTTAAGCAGCAGCGACCACGCCAAGTCCCTGACCCTGGCAGGGCGCCGAGTGAGGGGCCAGGGAGGTGGGGGAGAGAGAGGGGGGCTGGTGAATGAGAGAGGGGGGAGGGCTCAGGGTCTGCGGATGCCTGCTGCGAGGGTGCACGAGACGGCCGGGGCAGGCAGGCAGCGCGTGCTGGTTTTAGTGCAATGAATGGGCGGGTACTGTCAGGCTTCCCCAGACAAAGTAGTAACATGATCCACAACAGATAGCGCCAATGCTCGCTCCCGACAGCTGTAGGCCGTGGGAGTGAACATTTACAGAGAAGGTGGGACATGCACCCGCCTTTGGCCAATTGCGTGCTGAAAGCCACACGCAAAGGCCAATAGAAAGTGTGGGAAATAAAAAGCCACACGCACGAGTTTAGTGAAAGTCTGGAGAAGTCTGTAGTGATTCCAAGAGGCCGTTTCCTAGAGCAGCGCATGCGCGCTGCGCTAGGCTCGACCTAAAAAGTAGAAAAGCTCATAGCCCCGACAGCCCAGGGCTATGATATTCCCAAGCTACTAACACATCCATGTGTCTGGCAGGGTGTATTTCCCATGACCCATCCCGTATGATGTTAAACAGGACAACATTTCTTTGTAAGCTTCCCATGGCATGCCCAAATCTATAGAAAAATGGGACAGAGAACCAAAAACTTTCACAGAGTGTTGCCCAACGTGGATCTTTGTACAACATACTCCAATCAAGTAACACAGAAAAAGGTCATGGAGGCTACACAACTGCCTGTTGAGGAACCCGTTACTGCAGAAGTAAGGTGTTGAGGTGCTTGAAGAGCACTGAGAGGACCACAATATGAAGAAAGCCTTATGCGGCACGAGTTGAGAAGTAAACAAATATTAAGAGAAGAGTGTATATGTACCTAGTTTCAGCCAGACAAAAACTGAATTTGCAGTCTGTCAGAAACTTGAAAAACGACCAGTAGTTCTACAAATAAATCATAAACCTAAAAATACACGAAAATCTGATTGGCAGCTAAACAGAAAATAAACAAATTGTATTCTCTTGGCATATAGGTTGAAGAGAGTTCAAATTTGCAATTATATCAAATAAATCAGATAGAAAAGCACATGTATTTTAACGCGTGAGAGAAATTGTGAATAATACTATCATATTTTGGATACTGGGAAGAGCTGAGTCGTATTCAGCTGATGCACATGTATACTTTTACTGTCACCAGATCCACTGAAGCTGTTTGATGCTTAACCTCACCAGATAAAGTGGAATTGGCACCTCCAAAGAGAAAGACGTAAGCCAAATGGCCTTTCAGTCATCACTGATAAAGAATGCAAAAACACTAACAAAAGCATTATCTACATATTTAAATAACTTCTAAAGGTTAGAAATGATTAAACTATTAATAGCCGAGTCAAGAAAAATTCTAGTGCTTAAGACACACAAGGAGCCACAAAATGGTCCTTCCTACGTCCATTCTTAATCAAGACTCCAAGATGTGCTTGAAAATTTTGCTCACCAGCTTCCAGCCATGAATATCATACAAGAAGCAGCCTCCTTCATTAATCAACAGACATTTAATACATGGTGTTGTTACAGTCCATCACAAGAAGGGAAGCCATCTCCTTTTTCACTACCAGAAAGAGACTCCCATAAAGGATGTTCATGGCCTCTACCTATTTTCCTAGCAGTGGAGTAGGTTGTTCTGACAACCAGGCAAAGTAAATCCTTCGGGGGATTTGAAATGCCACAGGGTTAGAATAAACTGATCACAGTTCCTGATGATATAATTCATGTGATGTGAAATACCAGTTACGAGCTTCTAGGTAGGAGGTGGAGCATTCTAAAGTGTCTCTGGTTTAAAAATAAATCAAGCTAAACCCAAGTGACTAAACCTCACTGAATCAAAAGTAAAATGTCAGTTGCACTTTGACTGGGGAAAGAATTCTGTAAGATATTAAGAAGTTAAAGTGAACCTAGCCATTCGCAAATCTATTTCATGATGAACGATCTTAACACTTAAAATGTGGTCTTTTTAAGGGCCTGGGCTATGATGATACTTCAGTTAATTCACCCTATATGTTCAAGTGGAAGTAGAAGCTACAGAAGGAGAGACCGATCGGATCATGGGAGAATACATGGAACTATGTCCTATTCCATTTACTGGAAATACTGTGCCCTCCCAAAGCCTTATTATACTGTAGTGTGTGGGGCCAAGAAGAAGCAATATTTCTCATTTTGTGTGGGGGTGGCAAAGCAGACAATATTGAGTAGAATATTGTATTGGGCAGAGATATTGCTACAGTGAGAATTCACTGTGACCATTCGTCTGTACTGTTTAGAACATTAGACGTATCACATGCAAGGGCCATACTGCAATCTTGCCAATTACATAACAATACATTGCCCAAACTCTCCGTCTAATTATGGATATCAGTCATCTGGCCACAAATGTCCATAATGTAGGCTAAAATATTCAATCAATCAAGCATTTGTAAAGCGCACTACTTACCCGTGAGGGTCTCAAGGCGCTAAGGGGTGGGGGAGTGCTGCTACTGTTCGAAGAGCCAGGTCTTGAGGAGTCTTCTGAAGGTCAGTAGGTCTTGGGTCTGCCGTAGGTGGAGGGGGAGGGTGTTCCATGTCTTGGTGGCGAGGTGGGCGAATGATCTTCCGCCGGTGGTCACTCTTCGGATGCGGGGGACAGTGGCGAGGGCGTGGTCGGCGGAGCGGAGCTGACGGGTGGGGGTGTAGAAGCTGAGTCGGCTGTTGAGGTACGCTGGTCCGGTGTTGTGGAGTGCTTTGTGTGCGTGGGTGAGGAGCTTGAAGGTTATCCTCTTGACGGGGAGCCAGTGCAGGTCTTTCAGGTGGGGTGTGATGTGGCTGCGGTGAGGGATGTCGAGGGTCAGGCGTGCGGAGGCGTTCTGGATGCGTTGGAGTCGTTTCAGGAGTTTGGCCGGGGCTCCTGCGTAGAGGGCATTTCCGTAGTCCAGTCTGCTGCTGACGAGGGCCTGGGTGACCGTCCTTCTCGTTTCGGTGGGGATCCACTTGTAGATCCTGCGGAGCATACGGAGGGTGTTGAAGCAGGAGGAGGAGACGGCGTTGACCTGCTTCGTCATGGAGAGGGTGGAGTCGAGGATGACCCCTAGGTTGCGTGCGTGGTCGGTGGGCGTAGGAGCTGTTCCTAGTGTGGTAGGCCACCAGGAGTCGTCCCAGGCCTAGGGGGTGGATCCGAGGATGAGGACCTCCGTCTTGTCTGAGTTCAGCTTCAGTCGGCTGTTTCTCATCCAGTCGGCGACGGCCTTCATTCCCTCGTGGAGGTTGGTTTTGGCGGTGTGGGGGTCTTTGGTGAGGGAGAGGATCAGCTGGGTGTCATCGGCGTAAGAGATGATGTTGAGGTCGTGCAGTCGGGCGACGTAGGCGAGCGGTGCCATGTAGATGTTGAACACCGTTGGGCTGAGGGATGAGCCCTGGGGTACGCCGCAGATGATCTCGGTGGCTTTGGAGCGGAAGGGGGGGAGGCGGACGCTCTGTGTTCTGCCGGAGAGGAAGGAGTTGGTCCAGTCCAGGGCCTTCTCTTGGATCCCGGCGTCGTGGAGGCGTGTTCGTAGTGTGCGGTGGCAGACCGTGTCGAAGGCGGCTGACAGGTCCAGGAGGATGAGGGCTGCGGTTTCTCCGTTGTCTAGCAGGGTTCTGATGTCGTCGGTGGCGACGATGAGGGCTGTTTCGGTGCTGTGGTTGCGGCGGAACCCGGACTGGGACGGGTCCAGGATGCTGTTCTCCTCGAGGAATCTGGTCAGTTGTTTGTTGACGGCCTTCTCGATGACCTTCGCCGGGAACGGGAGCAGGGAGATGGGTCGGAAGTTCTTGAGGTCCGCCTTGGGTTTCTTCAGTAAGGCGTTGATCTCGGCGTGCTTCCAGCTCTCTGGGAAGGTTGCTGTCTCGAAGGAGATGTTGATGGCTTTCCGGAGGTGGGGTGCGATGGTGGTGCTGGCTTTGTTGAAGATGTGGTGTGGGCATGGGTCTGCCGGGGATCCGGAGTGGACGGAGTTCATGATCTTGATGGTGTCATCGTTGTTGATGTTGGTCCAGGAGGTCAGGCGGTTGGTGCGGGTGGTGGTCGTGGGGGAGGAGGTGGAGGTCTCGGTGGTTGCAGGGGCGGTCGCGGTGTTGAAGCTGTCGTGGATGTCTGCGATCTTGCGGTGGAAGAAGGTGGCCAGCGAGTCGCACAGGTCTTGCGAGGGTGGGATGTCGTCGGAGCTGGGGTTGGAGAGTTCTTTCACGATGTTGAAGAGCTCTTTGCTGCTGTGTGCGTTGTTGTCTAGGCGGTCTTTGAAGGAGGCTCTTTTGGCGGATCTGATGAGGTGGTGGTGTCTGAGGGTGGCGTTCTTGTGGGCTGCGTAGCTTTCCGGTGTTTGTTCACGGATCCAGTTCTTCTCTAGCTTTCGGCAGCTTTGCTTGGAGGCCTGGAGGTCTTCGGAGAACCAGCTCGCTTTCTTTCTGGTGTGGCTGTTGGAGGGTTTCTTGAGTGGGGCAAGGGTGTTGGCGCAGTCGTCGATCCACTGTCTGAGGTTGTGGGCTGCGGCGTCGGGGTCGGTCGGGTCTGCGGGTGGGCTTCGGGCGAGGGTGGTGGTTAGCTGGTCTTTGGTGACTTTGCTCCAGCAGCGGCGAGGCATCTGCTGGGTGCGGTGGTGTGTGGTGGGTTTCCGGAAGGTGAAGTGGATGCAACGGTGGTCGGTCCAGTGGAGTTCGGTGGTGTGGTTGAAGAAGACGTGGGAGCTTGCTGAGAAGATGGGGTCAAGCGTGTGGCCGGCGGAGTGGGTGGGTGTTGTGACGAGTTGTCTGAGTCCGAGGTTGGCGAGGTTGTCGATCAGGGTGGAAGAGTTGGAGTCGTTGTTGTTCTCAAGGTGGAAGTTCAAGTCCCCGAGGAGGATGTAGTCCGTGGAGGCGAGGGCGTGTGTGCTGACGAAGTCGGCGATGGAGTCGCTGAACTGTGGTCGGGGTCCGGGGGGTCTGTAGACGAGTGTTCCTCTGAGGGTGGTGTTGGGGTCGGTGTGGATCTGGAAATGCAGGTGTTCGGCGGTGCTGAGGGTGTCATCGGTGTTTGTCGAGATTTTGAGAGTGTTCCTGTGGACGATGGCAATTCCTCCTCCTACTCCGCTGGTGCGGTCCTTGCGGGTCATCTTGTAGCCTTCCGGGATGGCTATGGCGATGTCGGGTGCCGAGGAGGAGTTCAGCCAGGTTTCCGTCAGGAAGGCGACGTCTGGGGTGTTGGTGTCGAGTAGGTCCCAGAGTTCAACGGCGTGTTTGCGGGCGGAGCGGGTGTTGAGAAGGATGCATCTGAGGTAGTTGGCTTCTTTGGCGGGTGGGTTGGCGGGCCGGATGCTGGTGTAGCTGCAGTTCCGGCAGGAGAAGGGACCTTGGGTGCGCTTCGGGGCGGCCAGGCAGCAGGTGCGTGATCGTCCGGTGTTGAGTGCGTGGAGGGTGCTGGTAGCGTAGCGGAGACGGGTGTCGTGGCGGTCGCGGGGGCCAGGGGTTCTGGTGCTGGGCGCGGTCCAGGCATGGACGGGCGCGCCAGCGGCGCGGCCGCTGCGCGCGGCCTCCATATGAGGGGAGGTGGGAGGCGGGAGCGGGGTGGCGAATGAGAGAGCAGGGGGGCGGGGCCGCAGGGAAGCAGCGGCGGGAAAAAAAAACGGATGAGGGACGGCGGGGGGAGCGAGGGAGAAAAACCGGGCACAAAGACAAGTAATGCACAAAAAAACGGGAAGGGAAGCAAGGATTAGGCACACAGTAGGCTGAAAAGGCTGTAAATAAGAGGGAGTACAAGTACAATAAAAGAGTACAGGCAGTCAAAATCCGGCAGAACCGTGCAGCGGCGTGGGAGGCGACCTGCCTGCGAGCAGGGTCAGAGGTCGCTCCTGTCACCGCTGCGCGGCCTCCATATGAGGGGAGGTGGGAGGGAGGAGCAGCTGGGAGTGGGGTGGCGAATGAGAGAGCAGGGGGGCGGGGCCGCAGGGAAGCAGCGGCTGGAAAAAAAACGGATGAGGGACGGCGGGGGGAGCGAGGGAGAAAAACCGGGCACAAAGACAAGTAATGCACAAAAAAACGGGAAGGAAAGCAAGGATTAGGCACACAGTAGGCTGAAAAGGCTGCAAATAAGAGGGAGTACAAGTAAAATAAAAGAGTACAGGCAGTCAAAATCCGGCACAACCGTGCAGCGGCGTGGGGGGCGACCTGCCTGCGAGCAGGGTCAGAGGTTGCACAATATGGCGGTAAAAAATGGACATAAAGGCCCTCAATAATATCTAAAGTAGATTCTTAAAAAAACGCAATGTCTTTTGATTGGCTACATGGAAGCAAGAAAGGAATATGTTATGAGGATAAGGGTCACACCACGAAGAATGAGTCCACAACGTTGATGCTCCAAATATTTATTCTTCAGTCGAGAGCAACCCCTCAAGTACGGCTCCAAGTACATGAATCAGTTGAACATTCCATGCCCACTACTTATGCTCTCAGCACATTCTCCCGCTCGCTCACACACAATTCATATGACAATAGCCCCCCTGAGGTTCACATAACAACATATGATGTGCTACATAAACAACACGCCCCTCAGCAGTTCAAGTAACAACATATATAACACAATACCTTCAGATAAACAATTTACACATATTTTCACTTCAGCAAGCCGTTACAAGGTTTAGTCAACATCTGAAAGTAAACTGATTCCAAATAGTAACAAATGTACCATAATATGTGGCTATTGTACTTGTATGCATATTGTTTATCTCTCACGTGTAATGCTTAGAAAGGAGTGTTACTATTCGGTTGGGCAAAGAACTAAACCAAAGAATATATTTGGTACTCAGGACATTTCTGGGGGAACAAGGAGCTGTAACTAGTGACCTATATTTAGCATATTCATTGGAGATGCTACAATAAATGTCTATTGGAATGACTCTCTCATCTTTATTTTGTTTCATTACTGTTTCTGGATTGTATGTTGCAACAGAATTTTACTGGACTTTACAACACAGAAATAGACATTACCCTAAAAAAAAAAACATACTGTTTGCTCCTCCTTTTCCTCACCATCTCCACCAGTAATACAGAACCATCACACATTTAATTATAACATTAACCCTTGATTGTTTAAAGCTTAATGGCCAGTGCACAATTAATTGAGATAACTCTTATGTGCTCGGTACTCTCAGTTGCTTAGGGCAGTGTTACTGGATGTTAAACGAGAAAGAATAGGAACAATAAAGAAGTGATGAGCTGGCAGAGTTAGCAGTACAAAAAGGTACACAAAACCTAAAGGGGCCTATTACGATGTCGGTCGTAAGGCCTCCGAGCTCAAGTCGGTCGGTTTCAATTCCGACCGGCTGATTTTGATTGAGCTGGTCGGAATTGAAACCAGCCGGTCATTCCGGCTGGCTTCCGGTGGGCTCATGGAGCCTGTCGGCCAGTCGGTACCGGCACATAATCCAAATAGATGGCAGTTTACGTTGTACGGATTACGATGCATGGTTTCCGGCAGGGTTTCCAGGCTCGCCTTTCCGACATGGAAACCCTGTCGGAAAGCATGTTTGGGGGCCCCTAGCAGGGCCCACTTTCCCTTGCGGCACCGGTGCTTGCCACGGGGTGCAGGGATTAACACCACCTCCCATTTCCCTATGAGAGCATGTACTACGGTCGGTTTACAGCCGTAACACATGCTTCTATAGGGAAATTTTGGAATGCGACTGAACAGTGTTCGGTCGAATCCTAATCAGGCGATTGGGACCGCCGACCGGAGGTCGGTCGGTCCCGTTTCCGAGACGGTGTTGGGCGGACGCAAGTCCGCCCGACACCGTAATTGGCCCTAAAATATGCAACAGTGCAAATACAGATGACATCGAACCTTGACATAAGGAAACAAAGTAATAATTTGCATACATTAGCAGATTGACAAATAAGACATGTTAAGTTTACAGAGTTTCTTGACAAGTCTTTCCATCTTTAATTAACTATACTTCAAACGTGCCTGGTTGAGGATAAGAACTCATATGGATCCCAAACATTATTCAGACATCAGCTCACCATCTGAGCCAAAAAAGTATGGATGATGCGGTAATAGCGGTTAATGTAACAATTGTTTTGATGAAAAGGTAACAAAACAAATGTATTCTGCATTAATAATTAAAAGTGGTGAATGGAATTAATCACATTTGTTTTATCTTCATCAAAACAATTGTTACGTTAATTTTTAAAGTCATTACAGGGAATAAAATATTTTATAATTAAATAATATATACTATTTTTTATAGTTTTTTCAATTAAATTATATTTCTTCATATTGTTAACTAGTTGAAATAATGTATTTTAATCTAACATTATTTCCTTTATGTGTTATTTCATTTCTCTACCCCTGTTATTTTCTGTGGGAAGGTAGTGCAATACCAGTGGTTGGCTATGTGTGGTCCTGGAAAACTTAGACAGTAAGTTATATCTCACTCATAATTCCCAATGCAGTTGAAATGTGCTTGTTGTGTTCTTACGGTCGGGTGCAAAGTGAATTGCCTGGTAATTCAGGCTGAAGGTTTGTAAAATCAACTGATTTCTACATAGGCTGTCATGTTCTGTAATGGTAAGCTTTGCTATCATAGTATTCAAGCCAGCACAAGGGCCCGTTTTTTCTAAACATCAAATGAAACTATCTCCTATCTGTTATTTGTCAATCTGCTAATGTATGCAAATTATTACTTTGTTTCCTTTTGTCAAATATTATGGATGATGCAGTGTCTGGTGCAAATGACAATCTGGCTAGGGATATGACCTCTCATATAGATATTAGGCTGTATATATTTGATGTCTGGTGCACCAATCCAGCCTACAAATTGTGGAGCCCAATAAACTTAAAATCCTTCAAACCTGTTATATCTGAACTGAATCTGATATGAACAGCTTAGGAGACCAGTGTGCAAACTGGCGATTATGTGCAGGGGTCTGCATGTTTGCATTAAAGCAGAAATATTGTACACTATTTGGAAATTTTCAATCAGATACACTGCAAGTTTTTAATACATGGCTTTCCTGTAGCCAAGATATGTCGACAAAAAAGGATGGACCAGTGATTTCAGGGAAGATGTAGACAGTACATTGTATGTGCCCTTTGATAAAGTTACCTAATAACACTTGAAATGTGGAAGTGTGGGAGATTAGGGGGGAATGCAGGCTATTAATATCATGGCTGCTCAGACTCCCTTTGCCATTCTCCGGCTGCACTCGGAACCTAACATCACCAGTTCTTTTTTTTTTTTACCAAGATCAGATTTAAACACGTCTCTCTCCAGATGTCTCCTTCAACCTCAAAGATTGCCAGAAAACTGAGTATTGTTTTGGGCTGCCCAAAACTCTGGGCATCTACAGCACTGTGGTGACACTTGGGTCATGTCTCCAGATACAATCACCCAGTTTCTTGCATCACTCATTAGCTTTAACTGAAAAACCGGCAATTTGAGCAAACTGAGAGCATATTTTTCCCATTTGCGCATAACTTAACATTTTTAAATTCTATCTATTCAAATTATAATCAATTTAAATGTCAATTTCCCAAAGGGAATAAGGGCACCCTTACCTGGAACGTGAAAAACATCATTCAGTAGAGCTTCATTTATGGGAGCAGAACCTACATTGCCCATGTTATGAGACCAGCTCTGACAAATGGCTTGCAGCAGTAGTGTCTGGGCTCTAGTGGACTGTAATGTTAGGTTGGGAAGCTCAAATATGCACTCTGTTACTGGAACATGAGACCTCTTGACCCTGAAATAAAACAGAAAAGATAATGTTTGCAAATGTTGACAAAATATGAAAATGACACCATGATGTTCATGATAATAAAAAATAAGTTAAGTTAAACTTAGTGCCTACTGGGCTCACCTTGTGACTTGTAGTACTCCCATGTTGGTGACCACATTTAGAAGTTATTTCTAGTGGGACCTGGGTACATCATCCATGTCACAAGACTCAACTCTGGGGTAAAAGGGGTACCAAACATCTTCAAACAAATATTTTACTTCATTGGCTGATGACCAATAGGCATCTTAAAAGTCTGTGGCCCAAGCATTCAATTATTATAGGTGTGTTACATAGCCAAGTATGCCAGCTTGTAACCACCTGAGAATAGTTTATACTTCAACGCTATGGTAAGTGTGAGTTGCATTAAGGGTTGGGATAGAAGTTGTAAGACAAGTGTTGGGGTCTGATAGATGACAGTAGGGAGGAGAAGTGAGAGTGGTGCCTCGATGGCAGGCATTGTGTAGTTAGTAGGGCTGAAAGAATGGAAGAAGTGTGTGAGGCATTATTATTGACGTTGAAGAGTAAAATGCATTATTTCTTTATTTTATAGGTTTATTATCCAAAGCACTGTCCAAGAACAGCAAACAATACTAATAAGTGAAATGCACAACAAACTAATCTGGCCACACCCATGGTTAAGTAGTACAACAGGTAACAGTAAATGGCCTTTCAATTCATATTTATAAGAGGACAAAGTAAGAGCCAATATGAATGTTAGAGGAAGTTTATTTCACAGCAAGGCCGTGGTCAATTAAGGTCTAGCGGGACGGGACAGGTTATTATTCTCAGAGTCAGGAGGGCAAGGATGGGTGGGCGCTCCTTTAGTTTCATGGCAGCTCAGCAATGGAACAAACTCCCGTGGGGGCTTCGGATGGAGGCCTCGGAGTTGACTTTTCGCAAAAAGCTGAAAACTTTTCTTTTCCCCACTGAGTAGCTTCCTGGTTGCTAGACCGTATATGGGGGGGGGGGGGCCAGGAAGCAATGTCTTTTTTTAGTCTGTACCCTAGCGCGGGGACAAACTAGCCTAGTGTAACCAAGCGCTCTATAAATGTCATTATTATTATTATTATTATAGTAGTTCAAAAGAGAGAGAACGCCATTGAGCATAAGCACGCCAAGAGGGAAGAGGCAGAATGCAAGGGACTGGTGGGAGAATAAAGCAGGATCATGAAGAATAAATAATACATTGTTGTATTCCGCTTTAGGGGTCCGTATATAGGCTTTCCTGAATCATGTCCTTATATAGGCACAATTCGCCTTGCTCTTATATAGGCATAGAATCCCTGTTCTTATTTAGGCATTAACCATGCACTCCAAATACAGGCATGGTCACCGACATCCGTCCACCCTAACGTCACAACGAGTTCTTAGAAACCAGACCCTTAAGCTTAGGGAGTTCCCCTAGCACAGGACTATTGATTTCTCCAAGAACTCATTTATTATGTATGAACCGTTATACCTTAAGGGTTCATTCCTGACGTCTTCCTCTGTCCGACTTCACGTCAATGCTAACATTCCAAGACACCTACCAGGTATAAATATACCTTCCCTTGCCCAAGCAAGTTAGAGGAGACCTCGACTTCAGAGGAGCCCGTATCCCGGCCTGACGCACTGAGAAGACGCTGTCATTCCTGCACGCAGACGAATCCAGCTTCCAGTGTTCTGACTCCCTTCGCGGGGTGTTAGAGTTCCAAGATCCGGCAGGAGATTCCCACCTCTCTCATTCTCAAGGTATGGAGCTGACTAGATCCTAGAGGGACTCTTGGCATACTAGACTTGGCATACTAGATTTAACATACTCTTAGTCTACCATACTAGAGAATACTCCACCTACTTCTACCTTTTCCCTACACCTAGACTAGGTTAGGTACATTGGGGTAGAACTAGCATAGAGACGCATCGTATGAGTACTCGCATTCTTAGCTCATGTTATTTATGTACGTGAATATATGCTAAAAGATAATGCTAGCGCACTATTATTTATTTCTACTGCTTACGCTGTACATTCTTTATCTTGCATACTGTCTTGTGATCATAACAGCACATATCTCTTACACGAGAAACAAGACTGTTCAATAAAACCCTTTTATTGAAACGCCCGTCTTTCCTTTCTGTGTAACTCTGTAGAAACTAAGCATGCACGATTGAATGAGTGAAACTGTTATCTATTGTTTCCACGATTCTGAGACGTGTTCCGATTCTAAAGGGAAACAAAAGTTGTCATGTTTTTCGGTTGCCAGAAACTACTCCCTTCTTGTTCTCAAGGAGTTTCTAGTGGCCTCTGAGCTAGCTGGCACAAGTAATTAAGTTTAATATACTCGATAGGGACATACCGACCTTAGTCCTATGTCAAGCCTATAGGTTATATTATTCCAATGCGCAGAGCCTATTAGGGAAATAGGAACTACACTACAACATAGTAAGCAAAATTTGAATGGAAAAAGGAAACCAGCTTAACTGTTACAAGTAAAGAGAAACCAAAAGTCAAATGCAATCCTCCTATCCACACTGCGGATGAGTAGAGAGATATTTAGGCAGGCTACAAAACAGAGAAATGCAATATTTGGGAAGAGAGAGAACATGAGTGAGAAGTTGTAGTTTCAAAGCAGAAAAGCAAATACAAGGTATAATGACGTGGATGTTGAAGTACTAAAAATGTCAAGATTTGCAACAGCAGCAAACTGAGGGGCAAAGTTGAGGGATAAATTAAAGAAAAATGCAAGCAGAAGAAGAGCACAGGATACTAGAAGGGATAGAAGACTTGAGGTTAAGTGTGGGGGGCCAGGAGGGGCTTTAGAGGGGTGTAATGCTCCAGTCGTTTTAGATAGTTATCCAGCTCAATGGGCTTGGTGGGCATTTTGAACTGGAGCCCTGAGCCCGAGAGGTGCTGACAACAGCATGACTAAATGTGATGGATATTTGATGGCAAACTCCTGATTGTTATTCTGCATGTAACTTGATAACTTACGTATGACCAGTACAAACTGTATGATGCAAAATAAATAAAAAGATGTTAAAAAATAAATAAAAGACTAGAGGCAGCATAGGATAAGAGGAATGAATAGGAAAAACAGAATCTCAGTACTGCTCAGATTCAGTTTTAGAAATTGAGTGGCCATTTAGTCCTGTATATCAGAAACACAAGAGGAGAAGTGAGTGAAGAGCAACAGAGAAAGAAGAAAAAGATTTGGTAGCCATGAGCATTAAAGACTCCAAGACAGAAGCTGAACCGATAGAGTACAGAGGAATGCTGTACAAGAAGAAAATAAGGGGTCCCAGAGTAGAACCATGCAGAACCCTGAAGTGTAGTGGATAAAGAGAAAAAACACAGACTCATTCCAAGAGACAGAAAAAGTGATCAAGAGGTAGGGGGAAAACCAGGAAGGGACCAAACCTGAGATGAAAGCAGCAAAAAAGAGTCAAGAAGGACTAAGAGGGCATAATGAGATGAGAATGAAGAAGTGAATCAGAGACAAAGATGAGCTGTTGAAGTGGAATGCCCAAGACGGAAACAGGATAGTAGAGATTATGAGCAGGACGAATAGCCAACAGCTGTGAAAGAACAAGATGCTGGAGGAATTTGAAAACGAAAGGGAGTAAAGAAACAGGTCTGAAGTATGCAAAGTTGTGATGGTTGAATGACAATTTTTTGAGAAGAGGCAGAATGGGTGCAGTCTTAAAAGAAGAAGCAAACATTCCTTAAGACATGGACAGATTAAACAAAGTGACTGGAACATGTAAGGAGAAAACAGGTTTGACCAATGAAGAGAAAAGGGGATAAGATAGCGACACCGCGGGTGTGGCTATGTGAAGTGAAGGAAGTGACCCGATTAGGGCCACCCGGGTCACTCGCGACCACCTCTCAGCCTTCCATACAAATGAAGAGTCGGTCACACAGTAGCGAATACAAACCAAGTATATTTATTCAGGTACACTCGAGCGGAGTCCATTCTGACCAGCCTCCTGGAATTGCTGCAGAGGGGACTGACTTCAGCAAACATGGCGATACATTATGTACAATTCAGAACCAATGAAGACACGCCCCGACTGGAAATTCCCAGTTGGAGGCAGCTAGACAAAGAAAGTACAGAAGGATGAGTTTCGATCCCGAGACCGGGCACACGCTATCTTAACGCCAAGGTCGTTTTGCCTGTGCCCGCCGCTCTAAAGGTGGGAGCAGGCCTCTATCTAGTGGGAAAGGTATGCGCTAATAAGAACAGTGTATTCATTAGTACAGCAAGGCTCAACCTTGGAGAAACGGAAACTATCACAGCAGCTTTCAGCAGAGGCAGAGAGAAAAATTTGTTTCGATCATGGCTCAGAATGACGGCTAAACATAAAATGGTGCAGAGAATGCTAACTTAAGACATACAATACATAAACAGCACAGCTAAAACATTTTTATTCCAACAGAAGAAGAAAGAGAACTTATGATTTAGAGATAGAGATAATAGAGAAGGAATCAAGGCATGGTGGATAAGATACAGAAACAGGGGAAGAGTCAGAGGTACACTTACCAAAGTCAGAAGGGACCGGAGAAGCGAAAGAGAAGGAGGTGCGAATATTAGAGATCATAGAGGTAAAGTAAATAGCGAAGTCCTCCGCAGAATGAGATGAATGAGGTGAAGAATCAGAAGGGGGAAGTAAGTACCGATTAAGAGTGGAGAACACGTAATGAGAAACCTGTACCTGCTCTGGAATAAGTGTCTGGACCAAGGATTAAGCATGAGTACATAGGGTCCATGAGATGACAAAAAGTAAGGTAAAGGAAAGGGAGTATGATGTTAATGCCAAAGGCGCTCAAAAAGAAAACAAAAGTACATAAAGCAGAAAACTCAGGTGTGAGCCAAAGTTGAAGGGCTGACTGAGGTGCAAGAACAATAAGAAGTTAGCAGGTGAAACAGTGAAGAGGAGAGCGGAGGGGCGGGAAGAGCAAGGAGAAAACAGAAATAGAGGGTAAAGCACTGACGACGGCGGAAGCAAGTGAGAAAGGAAAAATATTTTTTACGTTTTGCCAAAATTAAGTAGGAGTAGGACAAACAGATGGAGGAGAAAGAACAGAAAAAAGAGAAAGTAGTTAGTGAGAGAAAGTAATCAGAAGGGGAGGCCTTGAATGAAAAAGGAAAGAAAATATGACCCAAGGTGCCTCCCTGAATGTGAAATAAGATTAAGAGAGTGAGTGAGAATGTGGAGCGGAAGCACAAAGTTGAGAGGTAAAATCACCAAGGAGAAAGAGTGAACCGGTGTCTAGGAGGGAAGAGAGCAGTAGCAACCACGGTGTCTAGCAAGAACAGCCAAGTTTTGGCAATGCACAGAAACTAAAGACTAAGCAGAGGAAATGTATTCAGATTGGTAATGTGCTTATTTCAAAGCAATCTCCTATTGCCGAGACCACTGAAGAACAGTGAGATATTAGGGGTGCAAGGAGGAAAAATGCAGTTAGCTAATTTAGCATAGTTAATGTTCAATGTCTGGAAAGCCCAGCTTTATGTTATGTTAATCTATTTGTAAAGTACGTGATCACAAGAAGATGAACATTAGTCACATTGCGGTAAAAATACTGTTAATGAGAGAAATGGTAGGTCTTCGGTAATTTGCGAAATTGAAGTAAGTTTGGTTGGAAGCGCAGATTAAGAGGAAGGCTGTTTCCCAAGGAAGCTGAGAGTACAGAAAAAGTTTATCCACTCATGCGAGAATTTTTAAAACGGAGGATGTTAAGTGCCAAAGAGTGGGAAGATCTGAGATTGTGCATGGGTTTATAAACAGTGACTAGTGTGGTCATGTAGGTGTTGGAGCGCATCAGAAACAACACCTCATGACAGAAACAAAGCGCTTTGAAAATGATGCGTTTGGAAAATGGTAACCAATGAAGGGAAAGGGGTAACGAGGATGCTGAAGCAGAGATGGATGCAGTTCTGCTATGGCATTTTCTACAAGTTGCAGAGCCAGTGAGGTGGGATGACCAGTATAAAGAGTTACAATAGTCTAGTCTACCTAGTAGTAAACACTGTACCAATACCTTTCGGGAATCCACAGCCAAAAGAGGGGTGATCTTCCTGAATACTTTCAGCATAAATAGTAGGTGAATGTGAGTGTGAGAAAACTGATTTATGAACGGTAAGTTGGAACTGAAGATCACTCCCAGGTTGTAGGCAGATTCAACTGGATTGAGTGAAATTCCAAAAGAACTAGGCCACCAGTGAGAAGAGCATAGATCTGATTTGCTGAAAACTAATATTTCCGTATTTAAGCTGTTTGAGCATAGAGAGTTGTCCTTCATCAAGGTGTCCAATGCTACCAGACATGATTGTGCTAATGTCTGTGCCTCAGGAGCTAGCTTGTAACCTTTAAAATCATTTTGGCGCCATCAGCATATACAAAAAGCGACAAAGCAAAAGTTGCTACCACATGGGCGAGTGGAATGACAAACGTTAAAAAGGGTGGGATTAAGGGAAGATACCAGAGGGATGCCACGTGACAGATTTAAAAGTGGAGCATGAATTGTACAGAGAAACAGCATGTGTTTGTCTACTCAGAAAGGAGCTGAACCAGCTCAGCACTTTGTCCCCGATGCCCATCTCCCTCATCCTTGTAAGCAAGATGTCGTGGACAGGAAAGTCCATAATGATAACAGAAGAAGTGAGACCCATGACTGGGCAGGGCTGTCAGGAGTTGAGAAGATGGAATGATGGGCAGAGTAACAGGGCCTTACCCATAGCTTTCAGGACATGCAGGAAGCTGCCCGGGTATTATCCATCCATTGCGAGGATTCTCTGGAAGGCAGAGAGAAAGTGCTCTAGGGCGAACCCCTGTGCAGGTGCAAATACCCCCCCAGGAACCCACTATCCTTGGAGCCTGTGTAGTTCTTTTAGAGCATTGGAGAAGGCTGGGAAAGCTGGCAGCGATGGAGGTTGGGCCCTAGGAGCCACGTAAGGCCAAGTGGCAACAGGCAAGTAGCTCCAGTGACAAAATCCAAGCAAAGTTCCTTAGTGCTGTCCTGGAAGGAAGAGGTTTCTGACGTCGGAAAGGTTAATTGGTCATCATCCTGGACACTCCACACAGACATTTCACACCTATTAATGTCAGCTGGTGCGTTTCCCACATCAGTGACTCCTTGATTCTGAAGAAATCACACACAATGCTAAGAGCAGACATACTTGTCACACATCTTTTCATATCCTGTGACTGTAAGACTATGTATTTATTGGCTCTATTAATGAGATGATCATCACTATTGGCGACCTTTGTTTGCAGTTTGTTCCAGAGGGATACTTATAACTAACCTTGTTTGCTTTATGCAAAGATACCATATACAGATACTTTGAACTGGAACACAAAATTAAGCACAAGGATATCATTTCTATATTTCTTCTCAGTAACTCAGGTCTATTTACATGGGACGCCCAATGGATCTCACACAGAGCCATAAACGTGATGCATCTGACAGGTGGGCGGACCTACAGAATCCTCCACACAGCAGTAACATTTTCATTTCACAACAGGTTGGGAGATGAGCATGCTCCACCGTTTTACAATTTGAGCCTTTGTAACTTTTTGTATAGTTTTACAAAACACTCTGGAAGCCATAAGCATATTCTATTAGCACAGTCCAAGTAGACTACCAAAGGTATGACAGGTGCCTCACGACAGGGATAGCTGGGGTGTGGGGAGATCATTTACTAGGTTCTGAGATGGAACTAACATATTTGTGACACCTTAACAGTCGACGGAATTACAGGCAGGAAAGTCTGACGTCTTTACAGAGACAATGGGAGTAGGTGGCGTGACCAGCCGGAGGATGATCACAATTCAAGTCCAAAACCAGGAGTCTTCTCTAATAAAAACAGCCTCTGTTTTGTCGGGTTGAGTTCGACTTTTGCAAGAACATACAGAATGATTGTGTGGTATTTAATAATTTCTCGATGCCATCAGCGTAGTTATGAAAATACAGTTCATAAGCTGTGATAATGGACAAAATTAGATGAATAAAAAAAAATAAGCAAAAGTGGTATATAAGCCACCTGGCACATCACAAGAAATTTGGTATGCAGAAGATGTAAACTGTGCAAATGTCACTGCCTGAGTTCTTTGTGACAGAAAAGACTACCGGCACAAGAGAGACGTCCTTGATGACAGCATAGCTAAAATGTTCCAGGAGAATGGCATGATCTATAGTGTTGAAACCTGCAGACAAGTCCAACGATAAGAATACCACCGCCCCCCCCCGCTGTCATCTGTTTTTAGTCACGTCATCTACATTTGCTAGACGCATTTGCTTCTGCCCTGAAACGGCTTATTCTAGCAATTTCAACAGTAAAAATACATTGCTACCAGTCTACAGTTCCTGGGTCTTTGGCACTCAATCACAGCATCTAAAAGACAGGTATCACAAGCGAAGTTTAAATGCATTCAGGACTAACCCTGTCAAGAGGCAGCAGTTTAGGCTGTGATGTTGTTCTGCCAAACAACTGGCATGGACCACGACAGCTGTTCAACACACCTATCAGAATAGGATCAAAAGGTTTTACTATTAGCAACTAACTTTGTATAGTGATATCAAGTATGCATCGCCAAATTAGAAAGTAATAAAGGCTACGTTTAGGGATCTTTCGTGATTCCACTGCTGTGAAATAGGTGGAAACAGAGCAACAAAGAGGTGAGCAGAAAAGATGCTGTGATCAATTTTCTAATAAATAATTAGCCAGCTCGGGTATAAAACCGTAGATGGTGAAAGAGCCACCATTATTTCACCCACATGCCTAAACGCAAGGCTATGAAATAGTTCCTTCTGGCCTAACGTTACCTCCAACAATCTAAGATTATAATAGTCATAACGTCACCTCTAAGTGCTCTCAAAATGTTACAGTTTTAGCTTGGAACAAACCCTGAGTAAAGGATCTCACACCATTAATCTGCATGAACATCTAAACAGTTTTCATAGGAACAGTTATGTTAGAAATTGAGTTTCCAGTTGGCAGAGGTATGCACCCTGTCCAAGCAGTAACCACAATCCTAGTCAGGGTAAGTCAGATACACATTAAAAGATACCCCATGCTCACCCTCTGGTAGCTTGCTACAGAGCAGCCAGGCTTATCTAAAGAGGCAGTGTGTAAAGTATTTGTGCAACACACACAGAAACACAATGTAAACACAACAAAAAGACTCCACACTGGTTTAGAAATATAGACAATAATTTTATAAATAAGTCAAGACCAAAACGGCAAAAATCCAATAAGCAGAAGTTGAGTTATGAATTTTTAAAGTATATAAAGAGTTCTAGCATTTAGAAGCAATAAGAGCCAATGGGGGTTATCTGGTCGCGCTGGACCTGGACACAGTTAACAGTTCAAGCCGACCACGATGGAGCGCTGGCCGGGGACAAGAGCCATGCAGGCCCGGTGAACAGAGTATCTTGATCCTGGGTCGCAACAGCGAGATGCGGAGTGCAGACGAGCAATGCGGCGATGTCAAACCCACAGTCGAGGTGATGCGTCGATTTTCTTCACACAGTGGCAGCGATGCATCGGGTCCGTTGAGCGAAGTGCCGGTTAGGAGTGCGCCGGTTCCGAAGGCAATGCACTGGGTCAATCCACGCTGGAGGGGCGATGCGTCTATCCTCTTCACTCAGTGGCAGCGATTTGTTGGTTCCGAAGCTGTGGTTCCTGATGCGACGCAGCAGTTCTAAGAGCGATACACCAATTCTACTCCCAGAACAGGATCGATGCACTGTTTCTGCTACACGCAGACTGGAGATGCGTCGATTTCTCTGGTGCAAGTATCTGAGTCCACTTCCAGTGAAACAGGCACAGTAGGAGGGGTAGAGACTTTGATAGCCCTGAGTCTAAAGCAACAGAAGGCAAGCCAACAAGCCCTTGGAGATCACTTTGGTTGCAAGGCAGAGTCCAGCTCTTCCTCAGCAGGGTCATGGAGCAGCAGGGTAGCACAGCAGAAAAGCAGGTCTTCCAGATCAGCAGTCCAGCAGAGTGTCAGTCCTTAATGCAGCACAGCTGTTCTTCTGACAGAGTTCAGTTACAGGTCCAGAAGTGTCTGATTTGGTGGGGTCAGAGCCCTAGTACTTATACCCAGTTGTGCCTTTGAAGTGGGGGTTACTTCAAAGAAGGGTCATTGAAGTGCACAGAAGCCCTTTCTTCCAAGCCCTGGCTCCAGACTAACTGTAGGAGGGTTATCAGCCCTTTGTGTGGGGGCAGGCATTGCCTATTAGGGTATGAGTGTAAGTCCCTCCGTTCCCCTCCTGCCCAGGAAGAGCCATCAGAATGCAGATGGGTACTCAGACACACCTAATCTTCCTGTGTTTGCGACTGTCTAGAGAGAATGCACAAAGTGAAGCTGTCACCCACCCCAGACGTGTATTGGAGACAGATAGCAGGCACACAGAGCTGTAAAAGCAGGGAAATCTACACTTTCCAAAAGTGACATTTCTACAATAGTAATGTTAAATTCAGCTTTATCAGTAAATAAGATTTATCATTATCATTCCAAAGATATAAAGCATGACAGAGCTATTCCTTTCTAATCAGGAGTTACAGTTTATAAGTGTATTAAGGATTTCCCAATGTTAACCAATGAGAGGAGTAGGCCTCAGAGTAGTGAAAAGAGTAGTGAAAAATAAATGTAGGTATTTTGCACTACCAGAACAATCAAAACTCAAAGTACATGTCCTACCTTTAACTTACACAGCACCCTGCCCTATGGGCTACCAAGGGCCTACCTTAGGGATGACGTATGTGTAATAGAAGGGGAGTTTAAGGCTTGGGAAAGAGTTTTAAGTGCTAAATCGAAGTGGTAGTAAAACTGTACACACAGGCCCTGCAGTGGCAGGACTGAGACAGGTTTAAAGGGCTATTTCTGTGGGTTTCACATTCAGTGTTGCAGGCCCACTAGTAGCATTTAATTTATATGGTATACCACTTTACTAGGGGCTTATAGGTAAATTAAATATGCCAATTGTGGCTAAGATAATGTTATCACATTTTAGGGAGACAGCACATGCTCTTTAGCACTGCTTAGCAATGGTAAAGTGCCCAGAGTCCGAAAGCCAACAAGAACAAGGTCAGAAAAAAAGGAGAGGAGGAAGGCAAAAAGATTGGCGTTGACCCTTCGGAGGGCCTTTTTTCCAACACACTGTATGTAAGGCTGAGATGATCTATGTATTTGCCTGTTTTGTGCTTATTGCAGGTATTAAATGAAAGTGTAAACAGAGTCAACCATGTGTGTGCAACATGGGTTCAGGAGGGCCGGAGCCATGACATATGTTCACTTATGTGTACATTTTTGCATTTAGGTTCATTATACATCAATTAAGTTCATGCAGCTATCTTAAAACATGGTATGGCCTGACCACTCAGAAACTATTGAACTCTAGCCGAGTTTCCAGGCACATTTCCTTTCAAGGCCATGGGAGTAAATTACACTTTCAACTTATGAACTAATTGGCAATATTTTACTTGATTTTCACAAATGTACAGTAGTTTTATAAGCATTTAGTGATACTTTTGCTAAAAGTGAGTATATTAAACAAATGCTGGCTCTGTAGCCTTTATTTTATAACTTGGCATGATTTCTTTATGCTACTGATAACAGGGCTTTATGGGAGGCGTTCACACATTGAGGAAGAAAGTGATGGATAAAAAATATCTTTGTCGAAGAGAAAATCTTGTCAATATTTGTAAGAACAAGATTCATTCTGAAAAATCGAACAGTATATTAGGAGCTGCAAGCGATTGTTAGTGGTCAGCACGTCTACCCGTAGATTTATTAAAGAACACATTTAGTCTGTTTAAAAATGTTCTTTGTATTTTCAGGAAATTAATCTAGAAAATACATTAAAGTTGCATATAATCACATATTACCTGAAATGGCCACCATATTGGAAAGTTTCTACCAATCATTTTATATTTTTGAGACCATTGAACACTCACAGTAGCAGATAAAAAAGTAAACTTTTTATCTTGAATGAGCAGGTCATTTTCTGTAATTAAATTATTTCTGTAATTTCATTCTCTCCCGTATATAACTATCATATTTGTGAAGCTGTAATAGCAGAACAGATCACATAATTTTACAAGGAACGTGCTTTAATGATGTGGATGGGTTGCATCACGTCCATGATCTGACAGTGCCAGATAAGTGCTATGCGATGACCCACTGTTGACTGAGGCAGTGTGTGACAGCATATCTCGCTCTCTACTGGCAATGGATCACATGGAAAGGGATTAACCGCTTGCTGGGAGAACGGGAAGAAAGCAATGTGGTTTATACACTTGCTCCACAGCCCTAGACGACACACATTGAATTAGTACCTAGTAACAACTGGGGCAGTTTATTAAGGTAAACAGTAGTTAAAATCTGGTGCGCTGTTCATAAAAGTGAGTTTTTATCGTATGTATGCATAATATATATTACTGAATTATAAGGGTTCTTAGAACTGATTGAATGTTTGCACTGCGGAGAAATCGTAGTAACTCCTAACTTGTGTGTTATTTTATTTTGCAAGGCTGTTTTCCGATATATGTCATCACCTCACAGATCCATTACATTTTTAAAGTAGTTATCAGTATGGACTGTACAAACCTGAACACAACTACCACAGTGAGTCAGAGCGGCTTTGGAAACTCCATTGCCATGGCTATGCTTTACATAGGCCAAAAGGTAGGTGTTTGAAGGATATAAGAGTTACATGTGTGCTCCTTAATCACTTTTTTTTCCTTGAGCCACAGGGGCTTTAGGAAACATTTACACAATTTATTTGGGAAAAAGCATTCTTGCTTCTGATGCCAATGTTCTGGAAGATAAATACCCAGAAGCACACACAACAGCTTAAGCCTACAAAGCCCAAAACAAGAGGTCCTACTAAAAGTTACTGAGAACATTCTCTTTATCCCAACAATGATATTTCTCAGGTCGCAAGACATTATACTTTGACTCGGCTGCTTCTTCATTTGAGGAATCTGTCTATATGCTTCAAAGGAGAGATAAGCACTATTGTTCAACAGCTCTTATGTACAAAGGTAGAACATTTTAGACTGCGCATGACGACAACCTGTTCAAAGAATTGCCTGCATTCTTTAAGCCTGCCTGCTTCTGCTCCTTCCATGTATGTATGTATCTACATAAAGATGTTTGTAAAGTGCAAACCTAGGAGGCTCAGCAAGGGAATTTTGTTTTTCAGAAAGGACTCTATGAAGAAAGTCTATGTCATCTTTTCAAAAAAGAAAGAGTCTGAACTTTCTGTGATGAAGGTCACATGTTGGGTATGCTTAATGCCTGTCAACACTTCTCTGGTTACTGAGAGTCCTAACCCTTATGTTCATCCATCAGAAAAATGTGTTTTTCCTTCCATTGTGCTGGCAATACACTGGACATTTTGCTGCCTTTTATTGTGAACAGCCGCACATTTATGGACATTCATGTTGTAGATACCAAGAGACTGCTTATGGTTACCTTCAGCATAGCACTTTAAAACCCTAAATGAACACTCTGGGAGCAACCATTGCTTGTGTCTGCTGTCACTGTGAAGGTAACTACGAATATTCATAGGCCTGCCCACAGTCAATCAGTTTTTCTAGCACCACCCACCTACACCTTAATGCATGGTTGTTAATTTTTATCACCAGATCCCAAACAAATGTATTTGCTAATCTATTCAGACTAAGAAGCAAAGGAGGTGGAATCCTTATGGAGAAAAGAAGCCAACTAAACATGTCAGCTCTACAGTGAGTTCTATGAACTCAGGGCTATTGCCTAGGCACCACTTGGGTGCTCAGGATATGCCCAGGCCAATCAGTTAAATATGCTCTTCCGAGATGAGGTCCTAATTGGTCTAATGCCGATGAAGCACTTGTGAAATTCAAAACAGCAGAGCGATGGCCTGCTCTTCCAGCAATTAAATCTTTTAACCATAAATTCAAGAAATGTTCCTATTTTTTAAGACAACCTTTGCAGCATAAGATGAGACACTGATCATCTCAGAAGCAGCATAAAGTTTAGACAGCAGAGGAAGAGGAACCACTGTGGACTATGGAAAAGTCACATGCAGTGAGTCCTCAGGCTCTGCCACCACAAAGCTTGCTTAAAGAGACATCTATCCATAATAAGCCACCTCTGTTTCTGGAAGAAGTCGGATTATTAGATCCTCTAGATTGTTTGCTCCACAATTAAGGGAGGAATTGGTCATCTGGTTATAGACTATAGAGTGGCGTTCCCATTAATCCAATCAGAAGACAAGGAAAATGCACTAACAAATGTCCTAAGTTGTCAGGAAGCAATCTCCCTTTAATGGGAACTGCACCATCAGTCTGTACCCTAGCATTGAGATTACCAGCAGCTCTTTTGCCAAAGGGACTGCCAATGAAAGGTTCATATGAGGACGCAAGAGTAAACTATTAAAACTTTCCTCACCTTAAAGTATTCCGCAATACTGATGATATCTTAGTCCGAGGATACTAAAAAACCAGCAGGTTTTTCTTAACACTTTTTATTGATCATGCTCAGTAATCAACATGTCAGTTACATACTGTTGAATCGAATCCACAAGTCATGCAGGTAACCACTTTAAGGCTTGACAGAAGGCGAATAAACACAAATATCACTAACGGACTCCCCTTACCCTCCCTACCCTCACCCTCCCTCTATGGGCCCCGAAATGCTCTCCAGAACCCCCACATTTTCTCCCATTTCTTTGGGCACCATCTACATAGGTAAATTGTGTGCTCTGCTTGCTGGCACCAGTCCAGGTCGGAGATCCAGTCTGACACACAAGGGGGGCATCCGCCCCCCAGTGTTTAGCGATATTACGTTTTGCAATCACTGCGGCCAATATAAGCCATAGTTTCATGTATTTGGGCCATGCCTCTTCATTCTATATCATCAACAGGGACCATTTTAGGTCGATTGGGACTTCCACCCCCACTACTTCCCCCATGATTTTCCCTATCTCTTGCCAATATACTTGTTTCACAGAACAATCCCACAGTAAGTGGAAGAAGGACCCTTCCTGCCCACATCCTCTCTCACACTGACCATTTTCAATGCATCCTATACGATGTAGTATATTCCGGGGGTGGTATACCCTATGTAGGATCTTTAGTTGTATTAGTCGGAATCTGGCACAAAAAGCTACCTCCCGTGCTCCTTGTATGGCTTCTGTCCATTCTTCTTCGTCCAACTGTCCTAGGTCATTTCCCCAAGAGGTTCTCAGTGCTCTCAAGGGGTCAGGGAAGTTGTTAAGATTTTCTTATATATACTTGATATGGCTCTGTTTGTCAGATGGTCTGTCATCAGTCTGTCCTCTAGCGGGGTCGCTTCCACCTGGGCCGTCCCTTCACTAATAGAATTCTTAAGGGCGTGCCCCAGCTGGAGATATCTTAACCATTCTCCTTCACCCAACTTATATTCCTGTTGCAGGATTGTAAACGTGATATATTCGTGTCCTCTCCAAACATCCCCCAACCTGTCCAGGCCTAGCAACTTCCATTTACTGAAGTTGCATAATTGGCCCACTTTTCGAAGCTGTCTGCTGTCCCAGAGTGGGGACAACTCTGTCAACTTCACCTCTCATCCCAGGGATTTAGTTGCTGCGTGCCACGCCCTTACTACAGTTTGTGTATGTGCAAGGAGGTCTTTAGTCCCTCCCTTATCATATGGGGGGGGGGTACCCTCGGTGTCCCATTGCCACTCTTATCCACCCCATAGGCCGGCTCCATTCTATCGCTAAACACCCAGTCATTTACGCACACCAGCTATGAGGCCCAGTTATACATTTTTAATGTCTGGCACTGCTAGACCCCCGTCATAGACTCCCTTTTGTAATTTTCACAAGGCTATACGAGGGGTGCCTCCGCTCCAGAGCAGGGCTCTCAACTCGGCTTATATTTTTTGAAAGAATGAGTCTGGGAGCTCATGAGGAGTGTTTTGCATTGTATAAAGCAGTCGGGGGAGCGTCATCATCTTAAATAAGGCCGCGCGGCCCATTAGAGTGAGTGGGAGAGTCCTCCAGCGTTTAGTATCATTACTGAACCTATTTAGATGTGCTTTGGCGTTCCTGCGATAAAATTCTTGAGGGTGTCTAGTTATATGTATCCCTAAGTACTTGAAGCCCTCAGTCACGATTGGTACCTTGCCTCGTGATGTAAGTTCCGGAGCACCTCCTGCCAGAGTAAATAGTAAGGATTTGTCCCAGTTGATGCGATACCCTGAGTAGTCCACACAGATAGGAAGATCTGAAGTATTCTGTCTACAGACTGCTTTGACCTTCTGACGTAGAGCAGAACATCGTCTGCATAGAGGGATATTCGTTCTTTCCCATTCCTCCCCTACTGGGATACCCCAAATCAGGGGGTCTTGCCTTACCCATGCCGCTGAGGGTTCCAGGAAAACCAGCAGGTTTACCATGTTGCCGATTGCTCTGAATTCGATCAAGAGAATGTATTATGGGGATATGCTGGACATGTCTATCCAATTACCTTGCAAGTGTTTATAAAGGGGAAAACTATGTAAAAGGAATAATCTTCAGTACTTCATAACTGTCTACTTTCTTTTCAATCTAAAATGAAGCTGATAATTGCATTCATTGCTTCTCTCTCTGCCCAAACATTCAGCTTCCCTTGCCACGCCTATTCTTAGCAGACCAATGGCAAACCACTAGGGCTCCGTATGACTTGTGACGGTGCCCTCTTACTCTCTCTGCCCCACCCCATGATTTGTTCATGTTGTTCTCTAAAGGAATCAGCCCTACAGTGTACCATCCAGTTGGATCCATGCCTTCGGATTCCAAGAAGATGACTGGTTGAAGGTAGACATGGCTACAGGGTAAAGGTGCAGTGTTGTACCTGGCTAGCCATATGGCGATTTTCCAAGATTTGATTTCAAATCATAATGTTCCTCGCTAAGGGTTTCAAAGCAACATACAGAAACCTTGAAAGTTAGTTATGTGATTCTTCCAAAACATTACAACTTAAAAAGAATGAGAAGGTATTTTTCTTTTAGCAAAACAAATGTAACATCCTGAAAAAAACAGGTTAAGTGCACAGGAAACTGAAACAAATAGATGTAGTGGTGCACCTGCCTTTATCTATGCCAACGCAATATGCCCATTTAAGGAAAGTACACACTGAGTGTGAATGTTGTGGAATTGTTTTGTTTCGAACTCCTTTGCAATTTGAAAGATAGTGCCGCTTGAAAAGAACAACCAATCTAGAACGGTCAACATTATTGTAGCGGGAGCTTGAGTTAATCTGAGGCAGAAGGAAAGTTATCTGTTTCTTCAAAACCAAGTTCATGAAACCCAGGGAGCTCCGGAAAACCAAACACTGAAACTTAGATCTGGTGGCCCAAAATAAACAGTTTTTTTCATTAACAAAAGCTGTTTGTGTTTTCTGTTTAAATCAAAATAACTTGCTTTTCCTGAAGCAAATAGGATGTCAAAGCAATTTCTGTGATTTCCATTTCCGAAGGTCTTCTTTTGCAACTTTGGTTTGCACATTTCTTGATTGTGTTTACTTTATGTTGTTTAGCCTTGTTTTCCTTTTTTCTGTAATGTACACTTTTGTTTGGTTTCAAAAATGTTTAGCCTAGATTTTCCATTTCCTTGAGTGATTTCAAAGGACCAAGAAAGAATCAAGTAAAGTGATACAGAACAGCTCCCGCTAAACAGATGACAAAACCAATGCATCAGGATCAGCTCATAGCCCATGATTTCCGCTACACTAGAATCCAATGCCAAGGAAAGCTGGACTCCCACGGCAGAAAAAAGCTACATTTGATTCATGTATTGAGTCCATGTACTACACAACGGTGCAATAAACTCATCACTGAATCGAGGTTTTTCTAAAGACAACCACACATGTATGGATAATTACGTCCTGGTCACAGTTGGAAGATAAATACCAACTAGAGAATTTGGGCATGGAAAACACCTTTCTAAAGATACTTTTCAATATACTCGTATGTGGGGTGCAGTGGGGGCCCTCACATTGAAAGTTACCAATTAATCATCTGTGTTGCCAGGAAGAAGGGGGTGATGAATGTGCATATAACAGACAGGTACATATACATTCCATGGAATGCAAGGTTGGCATTCATACTGATGTGACGTATGTATGAACAGCACAGGGTCTTCAATATAATAAGTTAATCTTCCTCTGGTCAGGAAAGATTGTGTGCATAATGTACAACATTCGATTTATCATTTCACATTTTGACGAATGCATAAGGGCGTTTCATTCTGCCCTTCAATCATTTCCTGTGACATAATTAGTGGCTCCTAGAATACAACCGAATCTTGTGTAGGCCTTTTAACGCCAGTCCATAAATGTGTCTTAAATTTATAAACAAGATATGCTTCTTTGGTTTGACTGTGCTCCTTCATTCACCAATGAAGATATTGTTATTCCCGATGCTTAAGATTCACATTGAGGGCTTGGTATGAACGAAATTCATTACCCTAGACTTAGAGCAGCTTTCAAGTCGAGCCTAGACCCCACAACTATCACAGTCAATTTCTATTTATCTACTTCCAGTAGTTTGCTCCTTATACTGCACAGCTCATTCCTCATGTCAGATGCTTTGAGTGGCTAAGTTCTCATATAAACACGATGATTCGATGGATCCTTCTTGTTTCATCTAAAAATCTGCATTGAAAGTGGAAATTTCAATTGAACAAATTTGAATTTTTTTTTTATTATATATTAGGGAAAAGTTCTGCACAAAAAAAGATTTCAATAGACAGCTGTACCACGACTGGAAAAACAGAGTATCACTAAACCCAGTATAACCTCATGGCAAATGTGTCTATCAATGTAGAGAAGCCATGCCCGCTGCTATGATGGCTGCAGAATCCTCTGCTGGGTTATAATAACGGCAGACACTCCTGGTGAAATTCCTTACTACCAGTAAAAAGACTATCGATAGAATGGCTTTAATAGTCTGGGACCAGTGGTTAATTTGTAAAAAAAAATAAGTGCCAGGGCTCACATCAGGAAACCACTGCAGCTTCCACCACTCATTGCCCTGCTGTGCTGCTAATGATAGTAACAACACAACTACTAACCGTCACACTCCTACAAATGTGAGAGTTCGGACTATATCAGGCCTCCAAAGTTATAAGAATGGATTGGGCAGCAGGAAATCGTCATTTTTAATTAATATAGCATTAATAATTAATTGTTGTTGTAGTCCTCTCTAAATTACCTATACAGCGTCCCCTTGTGGCAGGCTGTCCCAAGCGCCAGTGCTGACAATTAAGTGCCGGTGCCGAGCACTAGGAACCACCGGCTCAAATTAAGCACGATCTTTAAAGACAAGTGGGTAACTGTTTGCTACTGTGTGCTAATTTTAAAAGTGTTTATAGCTTGTACTTGGGATAACAGTTTAAATTCACTGTATCGCAGATAGGTTTCACTGAGTTCATCATTAATCGCTCAGGTGCCGCTCTGTGCCTTTCATTAATACCCAAACAGCAGCGACAAGCTGAGTAGCCTACCACCCCTCTATTTATAAAGTAAGTTGGACGCACTGGTGCACTAGGATTCATTTCTGAAATATATCAAATTGAAGTTTGTTGGGACAGTGTGTCCTACACTAAGGGCTTGATTTAGATCTTGGTGGACGGGTTACTCCATCACAATGGATGCGGATACTCAGTCTACCGAAATATAAAACCCATTATATCCTTTGGAATTTATACTTCAGCGGACGGAATATCCGTCACCGTAGTAACCTGTGATGTAAATCAGACCCCAAGTAATCCTTTCTTTGTTACTTCTGCAGTCGTTATCTGGTAATACATTTTTCATGGGGCTAAAACCTCAAAAGGTAAGTTGGAGGCATAGGTGTTTTACATTTTTTTTCCTTTTTGAACTAAAGTCACTGGAGACCTGTGTGGGATACTGATTACTTGGAAATTCCCTGGAAGGACAGCACGGAATTCCCAAACAGAAGCATAATATCCAAAACTCGGATGGCAAAGCATAATTTATACTTTAAGCCAATAATACTTTCTTCTCCTGCTGGCCAGCAAGCAAATGGACAACGTGTTTCAGGAGCCATAACACAATGTTTGCATTTTGTTTCCAAATTGGCTATCTCGCTTAACACTTTCTTTATTTGCATTCCGAATGTCATGTTCGCAACCTAGAGGAATAAATGCAAACTGCATTCCCACTTCAGCTTTGCTGCTCAGGTGCAATGCTCAGTCTACAGCCTGTGATCCTAAACCTACCAGCTAAATAGACACCCTGTATTAGGTTTCCCCCTGATCGTCTCAGTACCTTACCATCTACCTTTAGAGCTAGGTAATGCTGGACAAATGTCTCCATTAGCCTTTTAGCCTTTTAATGACACACATTTAAATGCATCAATTTGAATAGAAGAGGTGGAAAGTGAACTACTGAATTCAAATGGAGCTGTCACAGGAGAAGATCACTGTAAATGGAGCAGAGAAGAGATGTTTACAATACCTTAAAAGGAACACAAAAGCCATCCCATCCTGAGCAAAGACTGTCTTGGTGGCATATGATACAATACTGTCTCCCGACAGACAGCTGGCACTGTATCTAGCAAGACGCCAAAATGAACAAGTTATTTACCTTCAGTAACGCCTTATCTAGAAGAGACTCTATCTAACTGCAAATTCCTTATTTTAGAATCATCCCCATGCATCAGACTGGATACGGAAATTTTTCGTGAGCAGTAGGTGGCTTTGTTCGGCTCAGAGTGGCGTCATCGGCGCCAGAGTGACTGCGCAGTGCTTATATAGGCATAACCCCAGCGCGCTGATGTCAGTTTCTTTTCGTGACTTTTCACGCGAGGAGCCACGAAGAACACTGACCACTAGTGTGGAAAACTAGGGCCCTGAAAGGGGAACAGCACTGACCCTAGAAATCTGTTTGCAGAGCGGGTAGATGGGAGGGTGGATAAGGAATCTGCGGCTAGATAGAGTTTCTACCAGATAAGGCGTTACCGAAAGTAAGTAACCTGTTCATCTCATAGAGACTTCTAGCCGCAGATTCCTTACCTTAGAATAGATACCCAACCAATACCTTCCCAGAGGTGGGTCTGTGAAGAACAAGTTACTTACCTTCGGTAACGCCTTATCTGGTAGAGACTATATCCAGCTGCAGATTCCTTACCTTTGAATTTTCCCAGGCGTCAGACTAGATCCAGAAGATTTTTCTTGAACAGTACCCCTGCACCCTGCATGCTGGTAGGTAGCGTCGGTCGGCTCTGCGTGGCGTCATCTGCATCGTCTGTGACGGAAATTACATCTGCGTCACCTATAAAGGCGCCACCTTGGCGCGCTGATGTCAGTTACTTTTCATGAATTTCCACGCCAAAGCCCAGAGCCATGAAGTGCACTGACACTGGTGTGTCCAAACTAGGGGCCTAGAAGGAACCTGGCCTGACCCTAGAGATCTGTCCGCAGAGCGGGAAGGATCGGTGGGTCAGTAAAGAATCTGCAGCTAGATATAGTCTCTGCCAGATAAGGCATTACCAAAGGTAAGTAACTTGTTCATCTGATAGAGACGTCTAGCCGCAGATTCCTTACCTTTGAATAGATACCCAAGCAATATCATCCCCGGTGATGGGTATGCTGACAAATTAGACTAGGAAGTCCAACAGCACTGAACCGGCCAAATGCCTGTCCCTGAAGACCTGACTGTTCAAGCAGTAATGCTTGGTAAACGCTTGGAAGACAAAGCCTGTGAAGAGGCTCGAAAGGAGCACACATCAAGAATGTGAGGACCAAATTAATGTCCCACTGAGGCTTAATAAAAGGAGAAAGGGAGAACATATGTACAAGATCCTTAAAAAAATCTATTTACAATAGGGGATTTAAAGAGGGTTGGTCAGACAGCCGAAAGAAGGCAGACAGGGCAGAAATATAACCCTTCAAAGTGCCCAAAGCAGAGCCGGGCTGAGCAAGGGTAAGAATAAAAATCAAAATATCACAAAGGGAGGCAGAAAATGGGTCAATGGACTTTTCTGTACAATATGATACAAATCGATTCTAATTGCAGCCGTATACATTCTTGGTGGAGGGACGCCGGGCTGCCAGAATAACATTGCAGACTTCGGGAGGAAGGTCGAAAGCTATCAAATGCAGCCGCTCAATCTCCACGCAAGAAGGCAAACATTTGACAGGTTCGGGTGGAGAACCCTCCCTTGCTGCTGCGACAGAAGAGCCTCCGGAACGGGCAGCCTGATGAGAGGATCGTTGGCCATGCTCAGTAGCTCAGGATACCAGACTCTCTGTGCCCAGCCCGGAGCCACAAAGATGACTTGGGCCCAGTCGTTTCTGATCTTCTTGACAACTCTGGTCAGGAGTGGTATGGGCGGAAAGGCGTACAGGAGGCCTGAGCCTTACTTGAGACAAAAAGCATCTCAGAGAGAGAGCCACCTTGGAAACTCTACTGTGCAGAACTGCTGACATTACGCATTCTCGGTGGAGGTGAACAGATCTAATCAAGGCTCTCCCCACTGCGGATAGAGACCTTGTGGCACCTCCGGATGGAGATGCCATTCGTGATCCGCTAGGCATCGACGGCTGAGTTAGTCCGCCCTGGCGTTCAGAGACCCCACCAGGTGTTGAACCATCAGGGATATGCCCTGCTGTTCCAGCCATGCCCGGAGAGGCAGGGCCTCTTGATGAAGGATAAAGGGCCTCTTGACGAAGGGTCCACGACCCCACCCCAACCCGCCCAGTTTGTTGCAGTACCACATGGCGGCGGGGTTGTCTGTGAACATCTGCACCAGCCTTCCCTTGATAGAGGGTAGAAAGGCTTTCAATGCCACGCGGATCGCTCGGAGCTCCAACAGTTAATGTGGAGCCCAGCTTCTGCTGGAAACCAGAGTCCTCTGATCTCCACCTCTCCGAGATGGGCCCCCCATCCCAGGAGTGATGCATTTATCACTACTGTCAGATCTAGTTAGGGACGGTTGCTGACTCAATCGCGGTTTGTTAACCACCACTACACATCTTTTGCAGCGCCCTCCGAGACTTGGACCATGTCGGAGAGATTTCCCTGATGCTGTGCCCACTGAAACTTCAGGTCCATGTAGGGCCCGCATATGCCGACGGGCATGTGTCACAAGCAGGATGCAGAAGGCCATGAGTCCCAGTAGCGTTGGAGTTAGTCTCACCGAAACCCAGGATAGGGGCTGAAACATCTGTACCATAGCCTGTATATCCTGGACTCGCCGTTTGTGAGGATAAGCGCGATACTGCACTGTGTCCGACGAAAGGGAGCGTCTGAGAAGGGTTCGGGTGTGACTTCATCACGTTGCTAGTGATCCCAGCGAGTGCAGGAGAGTCACCGTAGTCTGGAGGTGGGAGATGACTGCTTGGAACGAACCCATCTTCAACAGCAAGTCATCGAGATAGGGGAAGACTTGCATCCCTGATCTCCGCAGATGAGCTGCAACCACCGCCATCACCTTGGTGAAGACCCGAGGGGCGTTAGTAAGGCCAAAGGGGAGCACGGTGAACTGAAAGTGCTCTTGGCCCACCGTGGGTAACTCAGGTAATGTCTGTGGGCAGGCAGGATGGAAATGTGGAAGTGTGCGTCCTGCAAGTCCAACAATACCATCCAGTCTCCTGGGTCCAGAGCAGACAGGACTTGAGCGAGTGTGAGCATTTTGAATTTCTTCTTTTTGGGGAAGACCGGATAGGACAAAGACCTCCATCTTTCTTGGGCACCAGAAAGTAGTGGTAAAAGCAACCATGACCTACTTCTGATGCGGGCACCCTCTCTATGACTCCCTTGGCCAAGAGAGCTGCTAATCCTGGCTCAGTAAGGAGAGATGGTCCTCCATCAGTCTGTCATAAGAAGGTGGCATGGGTGGAGGGGAGGTGTAGGAAAGTAGGATCTGGTTACCCCCACTTTTTGCCTGGTGCTATGCTGTTTCTGACTAGTCTTGTTTTAGGGAATCTGCACATACACAGAACTATGCACAGGATTATGGGACCTAGGTGTATAGGGGCTATGCCTTCCTACTGCCTTAGTACCCACGAGCCCAGGACCGACTAGCTATAGTGTCTCACTCGCTCTCCTACTCACAAATGGAGAAACAAATAATTAGACAACCCAGAACACAACACTCCTGGATCTCTCCGGAATCGCGGTAACAAGACACCCCTTTCGCTCACTTCTCTTGTACCTGTCCACAACAAGATCTGACAGTCACGGAATTAGTTTAAAATATTTATTTCAACTAACGTGCTCTAAAATGCAGTATACATGCCATTACTAGCGTAATAATGCATAATACAAATATTATCAGCATAGCAGCAAGTCCATACATTATGAAGGGAGATGTCATCTTACAAAGACATTGGAAACGGGACTACAGTGCCCAAGCTCCCTCCCCGTGGACTGAATATGAAGTATTATATAATAGAAGATCTCTGGGCTTTGTCAGCAGACCCCAAAGCTTTAGGACATAGATCGTATTTCTACATCACAGGTGCGTATTGCTCTTCTTCCTGGAAAAGTCCCTCTCCAAGTGTCTCTGTGTTAAACATGCAGTCCCGTAATATCAAAATACAAGTGTTCCGCAAACAGCAGCTGCAGGGTATGTTTTGTCTATGTGCTAGGGCCTGACCAGAACAGAATAACAAGGAGCATTGTTGATTGATCTTGCTTACAATGTTCAGATTAAACTCCAGGAATAAGCGGAGAACGATCACGGCAGACAGTTCTTATGTGAAAAGTGTAAATAGTCTTGTATAAGAGAAAGCGTCTAGTAACGTGCGCAAAAGCAGCATCATGGCTCCTGGGCTCATGCTAACTTAAAGATGTCGACAGTGCCCCTTGCAACCATGTGACAGTCTGACTGGGATCCTGCTAACCAGGACCCCCGTCTCTGTGCTTTCTCCCCTAAATTAGTATGGTAAGTACTTAGGTACATCCCAGATTGGACACTAGCGTTCCCTTATCAGTCCCTAGTGTGTGGTACTAAGGCACCCAGGGCATAGGTACACCAGGGTTCCCCCAGGGGCTGAAGCATGCATTATGCCACCCATGGGGGACCACTCAACCTGTAACTACAGGCCTGCCATAGCACCACTTACGAAAGATATGTTTCCCTATATCTAAGTTAACTGCACTTTAAGCCTATAAGTCATCCCTAAAGCAGGCCTTTCAATCCTGAAGGCAGGGTGCTCGGTTCTAAGTGTGAGGTGCCCCTGCATGAGCAGGACACCCCTACAACCTTCGGAGTCCATTCTCCCGGGTTGTAAGTGCATCAGCCATTACGATACATAGAGTGGCCATGCATCATTACGCAATGACCATCTCTAAACTGGCTGTAACGAACCCTGTCATGTTGGTTATCAAACATGTTGGAATCATACCCTCTTACCGTAAACGGTGTGGTGGTATGATTCCATGCATTGTAAGGCTTCTCCGGGAGGCCCTCAGTGCTCCCGGTACCAGTCTTCTAGACCCGGACAGCACAAAATGGCTGCTGCCGACCAGAGACAGGATTCTGCCCAACTGCTGCTGAGCCAAGCTTGAGCAGGGGAAGGCAGAACAATAGGTATCCTGTCACAGGGAGGTGTGACCACCTCCCAGACAGGGTTTGTGTATTGGGGCCGGGTGGGAGCGCTTGTCAGCGCCACTTAGTCTACTTGAAGGGCATATTTGGTGCCATCCTTGCATAGTCCAGTTCAAACCAGCTCAGGGTACCGAGCCCCTGTGCACCGCGTCGACTTGCTGTTGCAAAGGCTTGTTGGCTTCCTTAAACCAAGATCTTCGGGCTCCAAGTAGCCCCATCCTCGAGCATCTCCTGTGACCAAGATTTCCGTCCTCACCGCATGATCTCCGTCCTCACCGCATCACTTGCACCGTGGACCTGAATCTTTGGTGAGCTGTTCGGAGTCCTCTTACGACTCCAGTGCCTCCGGCCTGTGGGTCCACCTGAGGGTCTCCTTTGATTTCTGCGGGCTCCCCTGATTGCTCGGGGCCTGCCGTGACTCCCCTGCTTGTGGTGAGTCACCTGGACCTTGCTGGTCCCGACACTGCACCTTCTTCACTTTCCTCGTTGGTTGCAGTTGCAAAGGCTTGTTGGTGCTCCCGACGGACACCGACCCCTCAACTCTCGACATCTGACATGGGACAGCTCGTGCACGGCTCCTGGTCTTTCACAGCATCGCCTGGTCCGCACAGCTGCAGTTTCAAAGTCACGGCAGCTCTCCTGCAACTCTCGACATCGGTGGGCATTAGTCTTCCGTGCATCCTGGTCACTCCTGAGTGGCATAGACTCTGTCCCCTCTGCTTGCAGGTACTTCTAAACTTGAATCCACCTTTGGGTTCCACCGGACATGTTCACCTTCTCCAGCAGCGGCATCTTCCTGAAGTCCTCCATTGAGTTCGACACTGGTTTCCGACGCCACTTCACACCTATGCACCCGGCTTCCATGGTGTAGGTATCCTGGTTCCTAGGGTATCCACGGGTGGGATGGCTCTCCAACCTTCTGTCTTCCACTGGGTTTCTTGAGGGTCCACTGGGAAGGGTCCTTCTGCTTTAAAATTGCAACTACGACTTACTCATTAACTTGCATTGAGCCCGCAGGCGTGTTCCCACTATGCGCATGGCCTCCGTGAGGTTCCTGGTTAGTTACCTCGGGTGGTTCCTTGGGTCCTGGCACTTCTACGTCTTCTGGGTATAGTCTTGACTTGAGTTGTGGTTCGCATACCACTAGTTTAGTATATGATTTGGTCTCCCCCTGGTGACCACTGTGTATCTGTGCTACTTACCTATTTCTATTGAAAAGTATTGTGTGCATTGTGTATATCTCCGGCTAGGAGATATCTGCAAGTGTTAGTGAGTGTCTTTTAATAAATACATATTTTTATAAATACACTGTGTGGTTCTTTTTCACTTAATCTATACCAATAAGAATATGTTCTGGTAAAACAAGCTGCTTTACACTTCTTCTGGACTAAGCCTGAAGGCTGCTCTCCACAGCTACCACTTAGAGAGCTTTCTAAGTTTGTCTAAGACCACTATAACCACCATAAGGTTCGTCTGGATTAGTACAGGGTGCCCACTTACATAAGTGTGCACCATATACCAAGCCAGCTTCTCACTGGAGGGAGTAGCCCCTCCGGACAATTTGGAGAGCTAGCGGTCGGATGTTATTGACCACCAGTGGTGAAGGTGATGGCGTATCCTGCCGCCCATTGGTTGTCCATGATGGTCGGAGGGCAATGTAAAGGTTTCTGAGGCTGCGGCTGCTGGTGGGAGGGAAGTACAACCAGACCAACGAGGTCTGTGGGTGCCTCGGCCACGCAGAGGCTGAGAAGCTTGTGGGCCGTGTTGGCTGGGTGGGTAGAGGCGCGACTGGAAGCCCTTTCCATGGCCGCGAAAGGCAGACTGAGGTTGACGGGGGCCATGGAAAGACCCAAGGACCTGGTGGTAGGTAGCCCTGCTGTCCTTCAAGCACTCTAGTGCGGAGTCTACCTTGTCTCCAAAGAGATGGGAGCCATCAAAGGGAATGCCCATAAGCGAAGCTTGGACATCCCCTGAAAAGCTGGTCGTCCTCAGTCAGGCGTGGCACCTTAAGGCCACCGACAAAGAAAGCGTTCTACCTAGCGAGTCAGTCGTGTCCAATCCACACCAAATTGTTAACTTGGCTGCATCTCTCCCATCAGACACAGCTTGAGAAGGAATGGCCCGGACCTCCTGCGGGACCATAGGGGGCACCTGCGCAACCGAATCCCACAGTGAATGGGAGGAACTGCCCAAAAGGCATGCTGTGTTCATAGACCTCAATGCCAGGCTGGCGGAAGAAAACATTTTCTAAGGTGCCCAACCTCTTGGATTCCCTATCCAGAGAAGTGGTAGGGAATGCGCCAGGAATTACTCGGGAAGTGAAGGCTTGGGCCACCAAGCTCTCCGGGGTGGGGTGTTGGGTGGGGAAAGACGGGTCCCCTGGGGCAGGGCAATGGCAGTGGGCAATTGTTCTGTTCACATGAGCATCTGTGCAAGGCTTGGACCAGGCACCGAACAGGACATCCATGAGGGCTATGTTAAATGGGAGAAGCAGTTCTGAAGGGGTGACTCCCAGCTGAAGATCATCCGTCAAGACGTTAGTCTTGACAGCCACTGAAGGCAACTGAAGGTCCAGGACCTCAACCGCCTTCCTCACCACAATAGCAAATATGGCACTCTCCTCCGTCGCCATGGTAGGAGGAGAGACTAAACCAGTATCTGGAGAGGTTTCCAGTCCACTGGCATCCGCCAATTCCTCACACCAGTCCATGTCAGGGTCTAGGGGCTGATATTCTTAAGGGTCCATACGCCCCTCCACAATGCTCCACAAGTCCTAGCCCTTAGGAATAGGGCTCAAGCTCCGGACTGGATGGTATGGCTCCAGTTGGCGCCGGAGTATGTGACGGGCGACGCCCATCCGGCTCCGTGTCGGAGTCGGGGATGAGGATGCCTGCAGCGCCGGGAGCGTCGACATCAGGACCGGCATTGGGAAAGGTCAAGGTGATACGACTGGCACCAGTCCAGATCCATGTGTGAATCCAAGGGGCTCGACTGATGCAGAGGGAGGACCAGTCGGCAGGGAACTCGTGTGGGGCCACTCCCGAACCAGCGTGGCCCAAAGGCACGCCAATGGGAACGGGCTGCCCAAATATGAGGTGCATGGCACTTATTGAATTCCCGGAGTTGGGCGGGGTTCGCTCCCGAAAACTCGGAGAGGCACCAAGCCGGTCCAGGCTCAACTGCAGAGCCAGGCCTTGAATGATGAAGCTCCCTCATCTCGTCAGTTGACTTTAATGGACGGGGTGAAGTCGAAGAGCTTTTCGACTTCTTACTCGGTTTCTTTTTGTGGGACTTACCTGAACGCCCGGATGACTTTGAATGCGATGAAGATCGATGGCTCTGCGAAAAATGCCAGGACCTTCCTCTCGACCGGGATCGAGAGTGTTGTGGCGTCGCACGTTGAGCAGCATGGAGCTTGAGGGACCGCTCCCTCAAGGCCTTGGGGTAAATGAAGCACCAGTTGATGGAGATCTTCACATCGCGGTCGCGCTCAAGACATCAGAAAGACAGACAAGGTGCAGATCCGTCACAGCAATCTGTCATTAACAATTGCTGTAGGGCTTGAATCCAGCCTTTCTAGTGGACATTCCTGCCACACAGGAAAAAAATCTCAAAAAATTTCAACTAAAGTCGAAGAAGGTCAGTCAAAAAATGACTGGGGGTAGCTCTCTCCGGAGCTGCGCTGACTGGCGGGTAAAAAAAGAACTGACGTCAGCACGTTGGAGTGGAGCCTATTTGGGCACCACGCACGTCACATCCGATGTGGACGATGCCGGCGGTGCCACGCGGAGCTGAATGACGTCACCTACCGGCGTGCAGGTGCCCTGTTCACGAAAAATTTACAGATCTAGTCTGACGCCTGGGGATAATTTTACGGTAAGGAATCTGCGGCTAGAAGTCTATATCAGATATGTAGAGCTGGGCATACGTCCTGGACACATCCTGTACAACCTATTAACAGTGAATTTAGTCTAAATACATTGTACGGAACATTGCCACTTTTTGGCCGATGTCCTGAGCCACCAAACTTTAAATAAGGCCCTATGCTTTTTCCACTGCATTTATTGCTTAAGTAAAATTCTAAAGTTAAAAGAGCAAGTTAGAATTACTAATTTGAACACTGTTCTACATGAGTGGAATATCTTTTGCAACAAGTTGGGCGATCACATACTAAAATTGGACAAACGTTATGGTCATTTAAGGAAGCAGGAGCAAGCTGAGCCAGCAAAGCAGCTTCTCTTTAAAAATTCATCTTAATTAATCAAATATGATTTATATTCACTTTGTCCGTGATACATTTAAGCTGTAAAAAACACTCAATAAAATATTAGGATAAATCTGTCCAACCTGTAATGAACAGAAAACGTTTTTTGAGGTATTATTCAAGAAGGAAGATAAGCAACCGAGATTACATGCACAATAACAAATCTGTGCAATGTCACACCTATTGCGTTACCTATGCTTATTTTCATCTGATGGGCACAGGCACTCACTTTTGTAGATAAGGACTTATCTTTTATCATCAGAGAAAGGCAGAAAATTGAAAATGGAAGACAGAAAAGCAATACCAAAGGGTTCAGAAAGCACAGATGAAAACAAAATAGCAAGATGAGCGGGACAGGCACAGTAGGATGGTGGAAGAAAGAGGCAGGAGGTGGAATGAGAGCAAGGTAACCTTGGTACTGAAAAACACAAGGACTTGGCTGCATCAGGGGCGGGCGCCTAAAATAAATAATTGCAGGGGTCTAAAAATGTTTTGGTTTTTTTGCAAATAAGGCACTGGCCGTTACACGCTTTCATCGATGAACGAGACCCTTGCAGTGGTAAAAAGAAAGGAGCTGCCCTCCGCCCTCCCCGAAACAGAGATTTGAAGCGCTTCCCTGAATGTATACTTGGAACTGGCCTGCAGCTTCAGAACTACTTGTCGTCTGATTAGGAAAATACTTTCAGGTAAGCTTTCCTCAATTAAAAAGAACACGGCAATAATGCCAGAACCGCTTACTGTTTTTTCAGAATGTCATCTTCGTTTGGGTGTTCAAGGGCATCAAGTGCTGCTTTTCATTATATTCCAACAGGACGACTGTGGACATGACGATCAATGGAGTAGAGCCATGCCATAAGCCTCTTATACACAGAAGACTATGCTACTGAGCCTGGTTTTATATTTTCAACATTTTGTATTGTTAACACTTATATGAAAGAGGAAGAGAAATGCCTTTATTAGTGAAGAATGTAATAAAAGGGTAGGACTGAGTAGCATTCATTTGTGAGAGGGTGGTGAAGAGGACCAGCTTAAGTGGAAGAAAATGAGTGATTAACTTGTAAACAATATCCAAACACCCAAGGAGGATGGAGGGCTGTCTTGGAAATGGTAAACCACCCTCAGTGCTCTACTACACCTAAAAACTCTGTAAACCCCTGAAAAATGTTCTGAATTTTTTTTTTTAGGTTCCCCCTACAGACTATTACAGCTGTCAGTATGCAAAATGTCTGTTATGGGCAAAACTAAACCTTACACTGCCTTTAAGCCAGCCCACTGCTTACCATTAGCCGGCTTGCCTTTCACTCTCATTTGCTTCATCTTTATTCGAAGGCTTTCATTCCTCTTCTGGTGTGACTCTTTCCTGGTAATTGCTACTCATTGCAAAGTGAAGTCAAGCCCTAAATGTAATGAGTCAGAGGCTTGGGAACTAGACATACTTTCCAACTACTATGCTATTTCATCTGTAGTCATTTGTTAGTGTTGCGGCTCCCCAGCCTTTATAAAGAGATTCTGCCAAAAAATGCAAGTACTCTGACAAAAAGTCAGAGTGTGACTTTTTTTACTCCGACGTTCAGTCCTCCAGGGAGCTCAAAGATGTTGTTTCTGAGATGGGGGAGTGGAGCAGAGACAAACCTAGCCCAGGCAGAAACTTTGATTATCACCTTGCTTAGAGAAATACGCAGAGAACTGAAAGTAAGTGACCAAAGGATCACTGGTGGGAACCAAGAGTTGTTTGGTTAAGACAGAAATAGATGTGGGAGACCTTAGCACAGGAATGCAGACAATGGAAGATACAGTGCATAAACGTAAGAATTAAGTTCAGAGTACACAGATGTGCAAGGAATGTGTGTTATCCTCCCTGACTCCCCTGGAACCTAAAGATGTAGGGCTAGAAAAGCAAACTAAAGTCTCAAAACTGTTTTTTGGGAATGGCCAATTTGACAATAATGAGACATTAGTAACTGAGCAACTGAGTGCTGGAGAAAGCAACAGACAAATGTGTGAAAATACTGAGGGTATCAAGACTCTCAAATGTGGGCCCTCAGAAAGGAATGGTGGAACAGGTACACTGATTGTTGAAATGGGTGACCCCAAACAATGTGAACAGGTATCCAGGATAGCAGGGAAAAAGAACAAGTCAATGGCTTGAGGATCTACATTTCCCCAGACCTGAGCAATGCAACCCTAGTGCAGAGGCTCTTCAGGTCTTAACAACACATTATGGTGGAACTCTATCAGCTCCATGCAGACATCAACCCAGCAAACGATCATCTTACAGTGATGTGGCTGCCTTTAGCAGACTTTTGAGCTAGCCGCCTTTACTATACGAATAATTTCTGATTACGCATCCTGCTCTCTAATGCTTATCTCCTTGTTCAAAAAAACAGTTGTATATGACTCTTCAACTTTCTGTCTCCTAACTGCCATGAAATAAACACATGATACTTTTCACACCCTTCATCTCCTCACCCTTGCCTGGCTTAAGCTATAATTGCTGTCTAGCCTGTCTGATGTATTATTAAACCTCAATAAAAAAAAAGTTTCTCCTTGGGGTTGGACGCCACCCTGTAACACATTGTCAAACAAGCCTGTGCTTCGCGGAAAAGGCTTTTTTATTCTTTAACCCTATAGTTGCCTGTAAACAACCGGCATCATCAGGCAGCAGTGAACAAGCTACTAGGGGGTAGGTCGACTGTCACTCCAGCACAGCACTGAGTTGTAATGTAGTTCAGAATACATATTTGTCCTTTATTAAGCCAGAGTGAGTCACATTCAGGGCACATACCAATTGTGAGATGTACAGCCATTAACTGAGTCTAGTTTTACTGTGTAAGAAATGCTCTTACTGTACTTTTGTCTTTCTCTGCTCCCCCTTACCCAAGCTTACACTTTAGATGATCTTTCAGATGCCAGAGTTCCCAAATTAGTTGTGCAGTCTGTGATTTTGAAATATTAACTATCATGAAAATACAATGGGCAGGTTGTTTTATTGAAACTTTGCTATCATCGCTGTTACTGTGAACTATAATACTGTATATTTGCTCGATAAAAATATTTTAAAATAAAATAGATATACATTATACATACACATTACAGTGGAGGCAATATTGCCTACATAATTTGGTTGAGCTAGCTGGTCCATTACAAAAAATAACAGCACTTTACGTTAGAGATGTCCAAATGCCAAACATTTGGTCATCTTAGGTGAAAAGGGCCTGCCAAAAACGTAAACATCAACTTGTAGGTTTCGTTTAGCAAGCAACAGACCATTTTTGAGACTAGTTTCCCTCCTTGGGGGCCATTATGAAGATTTGAGGCTACTATGTCCCCACACAGCCACAGCCCTTTTCCTTCAGCATACTGATGGCACCCAAACTAGAAGTCATATTTACAGACTTTGTAATCAGAAATGTCTTTTACTTTTATTACCAAAGTACATATTCATAATTTTCTATGCATGTACGTCTTTTATGTTTACATTTTAACAAAGTGATCTGTATAGGTGTCTGCAATGGCTACTGATACTTTTTCTTACATTAATTTTATTTTTTTTACTTGGTAATACTTTCACAATGTGATGTGTGTGAGTGCTTGCAATGTCTAAAGTTATCTGAGTTTTAGATTACTTTTTTTAAAATTCATTCTAGTTGTTGTTTGCTATTTTGACAATGTGATGTATATAAGTATCTAGAATGTCTAAAATGATAGGACAACTTCTTACTGTATGTTTTAATCTATTTTATATTTTTTACAGTGTGACATATATGGGTGTCTGTAATGTCTAAAATTATATGAGCATTTTTAAATTAATTTATTATGTTCTTTAATAATTTTGCCATGTGATGTATAGGTTTCTGCAATGTCTAATGGTATTTGACCATTATTTATATTTATTTATTTTTTAAGGGGATGGGTTTTGTGTTGAAAGTGTTATTGTTTGGCTCAACTGGTTTAAATGTGATTCCCTTACAGTAACTATGGGTGGTTATGTGTGGCTTATTCCAAGGCTTGACCTGAGAAGATTTAAACCGGTTTAGCCTGGAGTGCTTTGGAAGTAGATGTGGTTGTTACCGTAGTGAACTGCAACTGACTTATCCTTTTGAAGGTTTTTTTATTTTCATGTCCCTCTCTGAACCCCCTCCCTAGTTTTTTCCCTTTACTCTTCACATTCTCAACTAGATATTCCAAATCTTCCAGCAACTCCCTCCTTGCACTTCTTTCTACATGTACACCAAAAACGCATACCTACATGTGCAAATTACTCTGCACTTGTGGCAGACAACTCTGAGAGACAGCACAGACTTATGCAGATACCTTGGCCTGTACCAATGATAATTTCATTTATCGGTACTTGGACTACTCCTACATGAGCAATGCTCTGTGTACACCCAAATGCTTTTGTGAATTAGGCTTTAGGGGCCAGATGTACGACCATTCACTTTTGCGAATCGCAAATTGCGTCAAATTGCAACTTGCCATTTGCGACTCGCAAAAGTGAATGTACGACAGTGTCTCAGACACCGTTAGCGATTCCCAATGGGGTTGCAAATTGCATGCCTCATTAATATTCATGAGGCAAGCGCAATTTGCGACCCCATAGGGAATGGCTATCACTCCCAGGGATGGTGGCCTGCTTTTTAAATAAAGCAGTTTTTTTTTAAAAATGCAGCCCATTTTCCTTAAAGGAAAACGGGCTGCATTTAAAAAAGAAAAATTAAACTTTTCAGTTTCATTTTTTAAGGGCAGGCAGTGGTCCCCCACTGCCTGTTCTTAAAAAATATTTATGCACCCATTCACAAAGGGGAAGGGGTCCCCTGGGGACCCCTTCCCGTTTGCGAGTGGTTTACCACCTACTTGAAGTAGGTGGTAAACTGCGAGTGTTTTGCGGCCGCAAAACAATAGTAAATGGCATTGAGTCGCGCTATTAGGAAGGGACGCCCCTTCCTAATAGCGAGAGTCGCAAACGCGGTTTTGCGAGTCAGTGACTCGCAAAATAGTGTTTGTACATGTCATGACCCTTTTTTGCGGTCGCAAACGGGCCGATCTCCCATTTGCGAGCGCAAAAAAGGGTCGTACATCTGGCCCTAGGTATTTTAGTTTGGGTTGTTTGTTTCAAATGAGGTACAGTGGATTGAGGGGGTCTATAGTTACTTAAGAAAATCGCTTTTGGGTGTATGTATATGCAATCTCTATGCTAATTTTTGCTAACTGCTGTAACAAAAACTGTTCAACAGATTGACACCCAATTTAGCATTAACTCAGAAATATTACTAGAAAGGAAAGGTTTTAGTAGCTTGGTATAACTCTGACTAGTACTCTTTCAAATGCACGCAATTAAAGAATTGACAATCTAGGCTTGAAGAGGTTAATTTGAATTGTATCTGTACCTTTAGGGTTGCAAACCAGTCACTAAAGTTTGGTTTAAAGTACATTTTTAAACTGATTGGCTCTGAAGTCTTCCAGTTCGCAAACTCACTGTAGTGGTCGGCCAGACAAACCAAATGAGTGGACACGGAGGTCGGCGATTTTTTTTCTCCGTCTTTTCCTGCACTGTTTGCGAACTGGGACCCCTAGTTCACAAACAACAGTGCAAACACTTTTAAATTAGTCCATGTCGAGGAAAGCCGCTCACAAACTAAGACGAAAAAGGATAAGGGCACATCCCAGAGGTGTGAATAGTGCCCTGGCTCAATCAGGAAGAAGAGCAAGGTACGTAAACTACGATCTTGGTTCATGAACACAGGTTGATGATGGTGTAGTGAGTCAAACCAGTTCGAAGGCGCGCCTAAGGCAAGCCCGTCTGCGCCCGTCCGCGACTGGCAGGGACCAGGGGCCACGGATGATGCCAGTTTCCCGCGAGACCCTCTGACATATATTAGATATACAGCACAAGAGCTTAATGACCTTAGACCAAATGTCAGTTATGACTGCAAGCATAATATGATACCTCAAAACTGGGGAGACCAGAGGGGACTCTGCACTCATTGTGGATGGACACTAGAGGAGGAATCCCCAAAACAGGGACACCTTAAAAACCCTGTTAATTTAAATGAGAAAGACAGATGGAGAATGGGGCTAATTAACTCTAGATCTATACCCGCCCATAAAACTGAATTGAGATGTTTAATAGAGGAAGAGCAGCTGGATGCTCTCTTTTTAACTGAAACATGGCTTAAGGATTGCTCCACTCCTGATCTGCTGATGGCTATGCCTATTGGGTATAACATTAGGAGACAGGATAGAGTGGGAAAAACCGGAGGAGGTATAGCAATCATATATAAAGAAAATTATAGTTGCATGATCACGCCTAAACCACTCCTAAACACCGACAACATGCTGTTTAGCATTCGGCTATCACCTAACCAAACCTTCTCAGGTACCCTCACATACAGACCCCCAGGGTCCTGTCTCACCTTCCTAGAAAGTTTTCCCGACATGCTGACAGAGAGCATCATGTCAAAAAATTCTATAACAATTCTAGGCGACTTTAACATTCACTTAGACAAAAAAGATGATCCTACCACCTCTAGATTTATCCACGATATGGAAGCTATGCAGCTGAATTTAAAGATACAAGAAGAAACACACGAAAAAGGACATATCTTAGATGCGATATTCACTAACGATCCCACACTCACAGTAGCATCCCCCTCGCCATTGCCCTGGACAGACCATTTCTTTATCCCTTTCTCTCTAAACAACACACACCCCCAGAATACAAGACACATCTCCTTTAATATGAGCAGGAAATGGACAAGAACCATTCCAGAAAAACTAATAGAAGCCCTAAAAGAAGGTGCTCCTACAATTACAGGGGAAGTTGTGAGCGCTGACAGAAGGTGGGATGACTGGCTCACTAAGGCGGCAGAACAGAGGGAACAAAAAGGGAGAACTTGTTCTAATCGCCCTCGGAAGGGACCAGCATGGTTTAACAGCCACCTGGCAGCTTTAAAGAAAGCCTGTAAAAAAACAGAAAGGAAATGGAGGAAGTCTTATGACAATGCATTAAAGAAACAATACAAAACAGAAATTAGACTCTACCATAATGAAATTAAAATTGCTCAAGCAAATCATTTGCAGGAGAAAATTGAGGTAGCTACTAATTCCTCGAGAGAACTTTTTAAAATTGTAAAATCCCTCACAACATTAGCACCTGAGGCCCCTACAATATCCTCATCTAGAGAAAGATGTAACGAACTAGCGACCTACTTCAAAAATAAGATTGACACTATTTACAATTCCCTGTCAGAGAATGTTCACATTAGAGACCCGCAGGGTGACCCAGTGTACTTAGAGACCTGGGGGAAATCTACACTTGAAGCATTCCCTGAATTGAATGTAGACATTACATCCAAGATCCTACAGGGAATGAAATCTGGCTCCCCTTTGGACCCTATTCCCCCCCACATACTGGCACAGGCGGGTGATACAATTATAACTCCAGCTACAACTCTACTTAACCTCTCCCTCAGACAGGGTACAGTACCAAAAACCTGGAAACATGCCATAGTACGCCCGTTAATTAAAAAACCACATCTAGATCCAACAGACATGGCCAATTTTCGCCCTATTTCGCTCCTTCCCACGCTAGGTAAGATTGCTGAAAAGCATGTAAATTCCTCACTGTCCCAGTTTCTAGAGGAGAATTCGATCCTCCATTCGACCCAAATGGGCTTTAGACCCGCACATAGTACTGAATCCGCCCTACTGCTGGTAACAGAAAAATTGAAGGGCATTCTAGACCAGGGGGGCGAGGCAGCTATCCTTCTGCTGGACTTGAGCGCAGCATTTGATACTGTGGACCACACAACGCTCACATCCAGGCTTGAAAGGGCAGGAATTCAGGGTCAGGCCCTAAAATGGATCGTATCTTTTTTGAATGACCGATCCTTCCAAATCACTGAAGGAGGATTGCTATCGGATAGTTTCAAAGTTACATGTGGGGTTCCTCAGGGCTCTTCCCTGAGCCCCACACTGTTCAACCTATATGCAGCCATTGGCGGACATTGTCCAGGAATTTGGACTGTCAATAATTACATATGCAGATGACACCCAATTGGTAATTTCTGTGGCAAAGGATGCCGATTCTATAAATAATTCGGTAGTCCCGTGCATGATAAAAATAGCCAGCTGGATGACCCACAGCAGGCTAAAACTTAATGGGGACAAGACTGAACTCATGTTTTTGGGTAATAAAATAAATCCACAAATTTTCATGAACTGGCCGGAAGAACTAGGGCACCCACCAGGACATAAAAACTCTATAAAAAACCTGGGATGTTGGTTAGATAACCACCTCACAATGGAGACTCAAGCCAGCAAACTCGCGGCCACTTGTCTTGGAACCCTGAGGATGCTCCGAAAAATCCTGGACCTTATCCCAAAGAAAGCACAAAGAACAGTGGTTCAGGCATTGGTGGTGTTCCGCCTGGACTATGGGAATGTTCTCTTTCTGGGGTCACCTAAATATGTTCTGAACAGACTGCAGGTGGTGCAAAACGCGGCAGTCAGACTTTTACGAAAAATTACTCGGCATGAATCCACTAAGTCTGCCCTGAAATCATTACACTGGCTGCCCGTGCATGCAAGGATTAAGTTTAAAGCGCTATGTATAGCTCATAGAGCCCTTAAGGGAAAAGGCCCAACACTACTGAAAACTTTGATCACTCCATACATTCCAGACAGAATTCTGAGATCCTCCTCGGAACATCTTGCCACAACTACCAGAATAAGGAGAGCCAGATGGGGGGGAAGATCCTTCTCACATCTGGCACCGAAATTATGGAACTCAATTCCACTAGAGCTAAGAATGACCTCGGAGGAACAAACTTTCAGAAAGAAACTAAAGACCTGGCTATTCCCAGGCTGATAGGTATCTGCACTTACTCCTATTTCGCAGCGCTGGGAGGCCCATGGGCAGCTATGCGCTTTATAAAACCCATAAACATAAACATAAACAAATCACAGCATGAACCAAACATGGTTCAAATCCTGCATGTCAGCGGCTTACGAATCCAACACAGATCATGATTACATAAGGTTTAAAAACTTGCCGAGTTGGTTCAAGAACTGCTTCCATATCACTATTTTAGAGTGAATATGGGTGAATGTTACTTTTTCTAGGACCAGTGTGACTGCTGACCTTTGGGGCGAGGTCTCAGTCTTATGTAGCTAAGGAACTTGATAAGGAAGACTTCGAGTAATGAAGATTATTGGTAAGCACAGTAACATAATCGGCCTTTGTAATGTTGATATAAGCACAGCTTTGTGATTGGCAATAGCACAATTACACAATGTCCTACTACAAGGCTGTCCTGAAATGTTTGAAAAGATCAAGCTGTGCCGGGCAGGACAAATGTTGATAATAAATTCTGTGGGAAGGGTGACAATTAGTAATTTGGTTTTGTCCTAATAATTTCACTTTACAGATAAATACCAGTTTTCTTTTTATGTAATGCTGATTTATGAGTCCCTTAGAGTAGTACAATTAAGCTTTATTAATATTTCACTCAAAGATACAGATGAAAAAATCGTGTACGAGAAGCAAAGCTTTGAAAAAGTCACTATTACAAGACTCAGGACGATATTAGTCAATAAATTAACTGGGATAACAAGTTAAATAAATTCAGGTGAAACCTGTCAGACCCGAAATTACCAGGATCTTTGTGCAGTTTTTTCCTGATTCCGGAAGAGTTTACTGCTGGCCTACACAACATGCTTCGAGCAGATGGTCAATGCAGCGGAAGAGGGGTGTGCAGGTCAGCTGTCTATGGCCATGCATGCCAGGCTATGGCATGTATGCGGGGAGCACTGCTGTATCTTATTGGTGCTGTGGGGTCTTAAGAAAGCAACTACTTTAACTTTGAAACGGTTTAGCAGTATGTACTGAATTTAAAAGAAAATGCTTATCATTGAAGAAAACACCAGCATAGATGAACTAAGATTGCAAGATACCTAAAATTAGCATTTTTGATTATGTCTTATGAACTCAAAGTACTTTTTACTAATCAAATTTAATAGACAGTGGTATAGTTATAGGTTATACGGCGCCTTAGGAACAATCGCACATATATCAGTCCTGGATAGTATTGAGTTACGGCGCTGTAAGGTGAGGAGAACCACCAACCTCCCCATAAGTTGTGGCCAAAGCCAACATAGAAATTCACACAATCCTCAGCACACGTCTGTAGAGTGATATTAAATATCAATGCAAGTATACACAAATTATAAACACAGTTTCAGAAATCTTCTCTTTCTTTTATTCTTTTCTTTCTGATCAGCCAACACGTGTTTCGTCGCACAAACTGGGAAATCGTCCCGCGACTTTCTCAAGGCTGAGTAAACAAAAAATAAACAATGGCCATTGTGACACCATACATACAACTGCTGTGCACAAGCTCAATTCAGATATAAACGTGACACAATGTGCAAGTGCAAAAGCATTTGGTGGACCTATAGTCAATGATGGTGACTTCGTGAGCATCACTAAGTGAAGATAAAACAAACTATCGTGCAAGCATATTTCATATTAAAAAAAACACTAAATCAAGGTGATGGAGAAAAACCTATTGATTAAAAGGCTCCCAAAGCCCGAAACCATATAAGGGCATCTAGATTAAGCCACAAATACACAAGACCGAAACCATAAAGAAACACCTGGGCCGTGTATGTCAAACCCTTCTCTCATTGCCGTCAGTACTTAAGCAAAGCTTTCAAAGACCAAAAGGGGGGTGACTACTATCCCACCCATCTGGCCAATACATGCATCACCATTGTGATATTTCTTCTAAAGGGGGTACCTTCAATGTCATTGGTAGCAACCTATGCGGACATAAACAAAAAAGTACAGTTAACCTCTTCGGTGCTCATGACGAGACCAGCTCGTCATGAGTCACAGTGGAGCTGTGCTCATGACGAGCTGGTCTCGTCATAACGGCTGCGCTCCGCCCACGCGTGATTAATTCCCCGCCTGTGCGGGCGAATTAATCAGTGGGCGAGGTCGTGACGAGACCAGCTCGTCATGAGCACAGCTCCACTGTGACTCATGACGAGCTGGTCTCGTCCACGAGCACCGCAGCGCCGCGGTCACCAACCGCCCCCCGCACCCGTGGGGGAATTACCCCCGCAGGGAAGGGGTTAAGAGCCTGTCAAAATTGATCCTCTTGATCAAATATATTCCCAAAATAGCCTTATGTATCAAATCACCACCTACTTTCCATGTGGTGATAATTCCATCCCACACGCTTAAGACTGCGGGTGAGTCTAGTATCCTTGCTTCGAAGTGGGTAAATCCGTAATTTTCAGTAAAAGCACCCCTGTAATGAGAAGGGAAAAGCTGCGATGTGACCGGCTTCCCTGACGATAAGTGCTCCCTTTGATACACTTTCCAAAATTATTAGTAACTATATGGCGCTCGAGCGAGACACACAAGTCATAGATCCCTTAATTTAAAACAAATTCCCACACTGTTTAAAATCAGGTCGCAAGCCCAGAAACTTACCGCTACGTGCCGTAGTGCAGCCGCAACTAGATCAGTCTGTCCGGTCCTCGAGTACGAGAGCCGGAAATGGGAGTTTCCCGCTCTTATAGACCTGGAGCCACGTTAACAGAAAGAGGACTAACTCTGCCTGAGCATGGCAGCCATGTGGGAATTTGTTTTAAATTAAGGGATCTATGACTTGTGGATCTCGCTCGAGCGCCATATAGTTACTAATAATTTTGGAAAGTGTATCAAAGGGAGCACTTATCGTCAGGGAAGCCGGTCACATCGGAGCTTTTCCCTTCTCATTACAGGGGTGCTTTTACCGAAAATTACGGATTTACCCACTTCAAGCAAGGATACTAGACTCACCCGCAGTCTTAAGAGTGTGGGATGGAATTATCACCACATGGGAAAGTAGGTGGTGATTTGATACATAAGGCTATTTTGGGAATATATTTGATCAAGAGGATCAATTTTGACAGGCTCTTAACTGTACTTTTTGTTTACGTCCGCATAGGTTGCTACCAATGACATTGAAGGTACCCCCTTTAGAAGAAATATCACAATGGTGATGCATGTATTTGGCCAGATGGGTGGGATAGTAGTCACCCCCCTTTTGGTCTTTGAAAGCTTTGCTTAAGTACTGACCGCAATGAGAGAAGGGTTTGACATACACGGCCCAGGTGTTTCTTTATGGTTTCGGTCTTGTGTATTTGTGGCTTGATCTAGATGCCCTTATACGGTTTCGGGCTTTGGGAACTATTTAATCAATATGTTTTTCTCCATCACCTTGATTTAGTGTTTTTTTAATATGAAATATGCTTGCACGATAGTTTGTTTTATCTTCACTTAGTGATGCTCACGAAGTCACCATCATTGACTATAGGTCCACCATGTACATGCTTTTGCACTTGCACATTGTGTCACGTTTATATCTGAATTGAGCTTGTGCACACCAGTTGTATGTATGGTGCCACAATGGCCATTGTTCATTTTTTGTTTACTCAGCCTTGAGAAAGTTGCAGGACGATTTCCCAGTTTGTGCGACGAAACACGTGTTGGCTGATCAGAAAGAAAAGAATAAAAGAAAGAGAAAATTTCTGAAACTGTGTTTATAATTTGTGTATACTTGCATTGATATTTAATATCACTCTACAGACGTGTGCTGAGGATTGTGTGATTTTCTACTTTTTACTAATCACACTGAAATGATACAGTACTGTTAAAACAGCAAAATATACTTTTGCAAAAAAAGAACACAAATAAGTACATGCATATTGTGGCTTTGTAGCTTATGCATGAGTTTTAATAAAGTCTCTGTTGGAAAATTGAATCACAGCTTTAAAGATTAAACATTTCTAAAATCTGTACAATTGGTTTGGAAAAACGTATTATGTTTCTTTAACACTACATAAACGTATCTGTGTGGCTGTTAGCAATTATAGCTGGCAAAAGCCAGCAGAATCTTTGCCATTACTTTTTCAGAAACAGAAAATAATCCATAAAGAATGTTCAAACGTGGTTATTGGAGGAAAGGCAAAACGCATTGTCAAATTACAAGAAGTCAAGAGATCTAAGAGTAAAAAGCCTACATCCAAAGTTGCCATGAACACTAAGGATCACATTGCTGCTATACCCCTAAAATACATGTGTAAGGATATAACCCTCTGTTCTGTACAAACAAACGCAGCAAAAAAGGTAGTGGACTATTTCCGAATCTATAAATGAATTAGTAATGTATGCAGCATAATCCAGTGAAACTATAGAATGGCTCTTTTCTTCTTTCAATGTTTCCCACTGTCTTTAAAACCAAACGTCGAATGAAGAGTTTTATCCTTTGTTCAAAAAATTACTGGATTCCCTGACCGTTGTATCCTGGACTGATTTACTGTCCTAATGGTATATGCTTTCCATGACTACGGCTTTGGATGACCAAAACTTTTTGACACAGTTCACTGAAGTGCGCAGAAACAAAAATCTGCAAAAAAACAAAACACATCCTTGTTCACTGAATCAGGAACAGGTAGGAATTTTAAATTTGACTATGGAAAATCCACAAAATTGGTGGACTTTCTGCATTTGAAAAACCAAGCGCAGGGGCAGGAATACAAGCGCTGCAGGAGTGTGTTAGTGTCACTGCAGGGAGTAGTGAGTCTCAACAAATGTGTGTGTGTGCATGTGTCTGTCTAGTCACAATCTGCATGTAGAGTCTGATGCAGGACATGTTTTCTAAACTACTCCTGAGAAAGGCAGAAAGAGAGGGAAAGGAACGCCCCTATGTTTACTGGGGGTGTAGTGCAAGGGGTTAACATGTTGAGAAGACAACAAAATATTGGTGCGAATGTGCATTTCTGCATTATATACTCATGTATTTTTTTCAACTAATAAAAGGTTGGTATGTGTAATTTCACATTGGAGTGCTCCGGGAAAATGCACGACTGTCAAATGCTTCCAGAAGTACTACTGGGAGTCTATGTGAACCACATACAAGTTTGAAAGCTACTCCATCTTAGAAGTAATCCTATGGCAATATAAATATAAACAGAGCGTTGTGAATAAGGCCAGTCTACGTATTGGAACATCAATGAGTGGGAATTATCAAAATGCTGTAATTGCAGAAAGGCAGTATCCTGCATTGGGTAACTTATTTAAGACAATGCTATCCATTTATTTGGTTTTGTCGCCTTCAGGAAGCATTTGAAATGCGAGTGTTCCTACTACAGCAGTTACTTTACACCCTACAACTGAAAGGTGAGCTTAGATTTACTCTTGGACCAGACAGTGACTGTAAAGCTGTTGATTTTATGAAAAATGTTTCTCGCACAATTATTGATTGATTGCTTGTCTTTTTAATTCCTTGTTTGCATGACTCCATTCCTGTGGCACATAAAGCACAGAGCAAAGTCATAGCTGCCAAGGTTTCAGATTGCCATGTGTGACATTTTCATAATTTCGGTCTATTTAGGAGTGACATTTCAACAACTATGAGTGACACTTTCTCACGAGCAAAATCAAGCAATAAAGACGAGGGACACATAACAAATATCAGAAATTACACGAATTTGAGCAATGATAAGGTAAAAGAAGATTTTAAAACTGCTGCAAAGCACCAGTAATCGAATGGCAGTAACATGCACTTGTGTGTCGAGGGCAGGAGGTCGAAGACAGGCATCAGTCTTCCTGTAATTTTACTCAGCCAGCGCCGGGCGGCAGCACTAATTACTGGAGCCTGGTTTGTCGAAAAAGTTACCAGAATGTTCAAATACAGTTTAGTAGGCATGTATAAATAGAGAAGCAGTACCAGAGTTGCTAGCGCTACAGAGGGCCCCCAAACCGGATCTACTCAGCTTATTTAACTGACCAGTTCAGAGTCCCACCAAACTGTTGCTTTCGTTTTGCACTTAAGTCGTTATTTGACAACTCCAGGCGGCGTTCGAGCTGTCATTTGCGCCTCCACCCACCCGACCAAATAGAAGGCAGGGGACATGATTCTCTCATATCCCACATATATTTATTGGCCTTGGGAGGAATGGGGCTCCTCTGAAGGGCTGAGGGTCCCAGAATGTGAACATCACGCTAATAATATGAGAAAAGTTCTCACAGTTACAGTTACAAATAAACAGAATATAAACTGACCTGTTGCTGCACTCAGGCATGGCTAAGCAGACCTGCCTCTCTCCCAGGGAAGGTTGTTAGTTGTTGTGTGCTGCCTGCGTGCGCCTCGGCCTCCTGCCTCTCGTCGGCCGCCGGCGCCCGCCCCCGCACGACATGATGATGCCTGTGCTGCAACACTGGTGTGCAGCGCCACTACTGTCCCCGCACGACACGCTGCCACGCAGCTGCGCGCCCGATGAATTATGTAGCCAGCACAGGAGTCTCGAATGCAGCGCTGCCATCATGGTGATGGATGAGTGACTGCGAGTCGCGACAGAGAGAGTCGAGACTCGTCCACCGCCGCATCCAGCCTGAGCCAGCCAGGACGTGAGGTAATCATGGGGGCGCCAGAGGCGAGCCAGTAATAACGCACAACTTCACTAGGGTAGCCCCCCCGGGACTCCCGTTAATTTAATTGGGCACAGCACAGGGTGAGTCAGTCTCAACATCACATGACTCACTCTGTCAATCATGGTCAGCACCGGCCGGGCGGGAATCGATCCAGCACTCACTAGTTTTGCAACATTGTAGCCAACTTAAGCAAGCGTCACAATCATGATTTTATCTGGCACGCACGGGCTCAATCCAGCAATCGTCAATTACTGTCCCTGGAGTGCGGGGAGCGGAGAATGAGCAGCAGTGTGTGTGCACTTAGCACCCCCGGCCACGCACACAGGTCAGAGCCGCACCACCACAGCCGCAACGCGCGCTAGCAGCTGCACCCTGGTTTATTAGCCAACTTTCAGCACGTCAGGCAGAGTGCGCAAATGCGTGACAAATGCATTTCAGTGCGGTGATGCGGAACACCACACTGAAATGCGTTAGCGTCACGCCTGATGTGTGACACTTGGCAGAACTGCAAAGTTTGTGAACTCCTGTTGTCCCATAGGTTTCTCCACCATATGATTAACACCTGGCTACAAGACATCTTATGTCCCACCACAGAAAGTGGACCTGATGGCAGGAAAGTCGACCGTCTGATGCTGATCCAGTATGAATTAAACTAACAAATATGATATGAGCCTCAGTTATACTGTGATTACAGAAGTGGATCTGCGAGGACAAAGTAGTATTCATTCCAGCACAGAATTCTTTTTATGTTGACCTGACTTCTTCTCACTCTCATTGACGATGGGCTTATATCTCACTTTTCCTTGGATTCTCTACTGCCTTGCCTTCCGAGTGTTATTTTAAGGAAGAATCAATTCCTATTTAAGGTACTAAATAATTGTGTGTGTATCAGAAACATGGAAGGAATCCTCACATTCTTAACAACAGATGGGCTTGGCCTAAGTTATAAAAAAAAATACAACAAATACCATATATATTTAATGCTATATTTATCTTTTGAGTTTATTACCCGTGTTCCTAGAGCAATAAAGGACTGTCCTCTTTATAGCAATACAAACGTATTTAAGATATACAGTTAGAGATATTTTTTTTTTTACTTACAGCACTGATTCACCAAAAGGGCTCAATCAGGGCTCAATCAGCACAAAATGCAAATGCAGTTATACGCATCAGCCATTCAACTAATACAGATGAATTGCCTAGTTCAAATGTTCCCTATAGATAAACATTACCATTACACTGTGTTACAGAACGACTGCCACAGAGCTCTTTATAACCTAAAGTAATTCGAATCGTCTTTTCAATTCCGTTATCATCACGCTGGAAATATCTGAAATGTCAACGAGTCGCTTAAATACAGAAGAATTTAATGTGGCGCATTGAAGGATCGGGCCCAATGCAAAACCGCCTGCATTACCCAAAGAACGCTGCACTCCTCTTCACCCTTCTATCTAAGTGAGAAACTGAAAATCTCTGGAGCAAATAGGGGCTCCAGAAATGCCCAATCCCTGCTCCTGGAACCCCCCACCTTCAGTCGAGAATGGTACATGAGCCAGTCATTATCTGGTAGTGCTACAATAATCTGGAACTCCTAACCTCCCTCCCTTCGCCTAACAACCTTCATAGCCACCTTCAAAAAGGACCTCAAGCTCCTCCTATACGACAGACACCTGGGATAATCACCCTCAACCATACCTAAATACTCTATCCAGGTGACGAACTACCTTCATGTGTGTCCCCACCATCTTAATCAATGCTTGAACCGTGTACATCTCTTGTCCAACGGCTGCTCTTGTCCTGGTCGCAGCTACTGATGCAATATGTCTGAACGTAATTATTGTAACTGTAACTTGCTATACCCTTGTATCATGCTACTGCTCTAAAGCGCTATGATGCATTTGGGCCATGTCCGCGCTATAAAAAATAGCAAAAATAATAAAATAAAGCTTTTGGTCCCACTTAAACAGAAAAGCAGAAGACAGAAAACTATCTGCTTTACAGACTTTTTGGAAATGCTTTACCAGAATATTTTTTTAACTGTTATGTAGTATTTTACTATAAACATAACAATAATGGCTGGAACAATCCCAAGTTGTGAGAAACAAAAGCAGCATTAACATGAAGCACACTAAAAGGCATGTGAAAGGAAATTAATTTACTTGAAATGTTTTCATTCATGTGCAATAAAATGCACATCCGAAAGTTAGCTATTTACATTTATCCAGTTGTAACAACCAGAACAATCTCGTTTTTTTTGTTATCCTTTTAAATGATCCTATAAATGAATTATAATCCTGAAGTTAGTATTATAAATGATATTACAAAAAAAATGCAAACAAATGGATGCGAAAAATGTTACACTGTATTCCAAACTATTGCTGTAATTTGATAAGTACATCAGCAGTCAATTACTGCTCCACTTCAAAATGCCCAAATGAAAATGCTGAAAAGACATATAAATATTACTAGTTATTAATGCAATTTCATCCACAAACAGATAATACAGCAGACAAAATGTTAAGTGATAATTCTCTCCACATGGTTAAAATGAATTAAAAACATCCGACCTTCATGCAAATTTAAACATTTTCCAAAAAATACTCAAAAGACAGACTGAGCATCCACCTGAGGTGCTGGAATTTGCTCGTTTCCGCAGTGAGGTGGCAATTTTATCAAAAACACTACTCACTATTGTAAACTCAGGTAAAACCTGCGTTCAGAAACTGAGTAGGTACAATGTCTGGGTTGTATGATTTTACAACGCATGTCTTTACCACATAAATGCCTTTATCACGTATGTTAAGTATAATTAACGTAAGGAAAACCCATATATACATAATTAATTTAATAGTACATTTATGTTTTTGATCCCTTCACACCCCCTTTTTTAGGTTACAGCTAGCCATCCTTTACCTTTACCACTATCCACCCCAAAACCCTAAAATTACCCTTACTCGTATTTGATATATATATATATATATATATATATATATACACACACACATATATATATATATATATATATATATACATATATATATCCCCCTCAAAGCAAAACCCTTTCAGGTCTAGACTGCTGCATAAAGTATGCAAAAAAGAAACACAGCACTCTGGATAGTTCCCAAGTTTAGGTGGGGAGCAGCTCCTGTATAGAGAACCCTACAACACCATTGACACTCTGGATCTGCTCACCTCAAATGTCTTTAGGCATCACATGGAGTATTTGCCTGTAATAATGTGCGTAGACCTGTTTGTCCCAATAGAGCCTGTTGTTTGCCTTGTACAGCCACACAATAGTGTTTGGAAAAGTGTATGGGTTTGTCCATGTTGCCACTTTGTAAACGTATGTTAGTGGGATACTGCCTAAGAAGGCCATTGATCCTACTTTTTTCCTTGTTGAATGAGCCCTTGGCGCTGTGAGTAGTGTTTATTTTGCTTTGATGTAGCAAACTTGTATACATTTAACTAGCCATCAAGCGATTCCTGCTTTTCAGATGGAATCACCTTTTCTTAGATTTGAAAAAGCTACAAAAAGTTGCTGTGTATTTAGAAATGTTTTTGTTCTTTCAACACAGTACATAAGGGCTCGTTTAACATAATATATGTAACACCCTTTCTGCAACGGTCTTTAGTTTTGGAAAGAAAACCAGTAAATCTAATGGCTGATTTAATTGTAATTGGATGTAATTGCAACAAGCAAAGCCACTTTTCATGTTAAAAATTGTATTTTGCATTTATGAATAGGTTCAAATAGTGTAGACATTAATCGTGTTAACACAATGTTTAAGTTCCATAAGGGTAACGGAGGGGTACATGGTGGAATGACTCTCGAGTCCCTCCATGAATGCTTTTATGACAGGTATGCGAAAAAGCGATTGATGTGTTCTGTTTTGTAGGTATGCAGCAATTGCTGCTATATGCAGTCTTATAGATGTGTATGCTAAATGTGACTTTTGAAGATGTAACAAGTAACATATTAGTTGTTGTTCAGATGGTGATGAAGGGTTTGTTTGCAGCACAATAGTGAACAAAGCATTTCCATTTTGCTGCATAACATGCTCTTGTGGTTGGTCTTCTGGCTTCCTTTACAATGTCCACACATTCTGGAGGTAATTGTAGGTGCCCAAATTCTAAGATCTTAGGGGCCAGATTGCAAGATTGAGTTGTTGAACACTGGGGTGCCAGACTCTGCCCTCGCTGTGAGTGAGAATATCTAGAATGTTGGGAAGCCTCTTGTGATGAACTAGGGACAGCTCCAATAGTGTTGTGTACCAAGATTGGCATGCCCATGTTGGAGCTATGAGTATCATGTTTTAGGGATGTTTGCCGGAGTTTCCTGACCATATAAGAACTGAGTGGGAGAGGTGGAAAAGCATATGCAAATATCCCTGACCAGTTCATCCATAGAGCATTGCTCTTGGATTGTGGATGTGGGTGTCTGGATGCAAAGTTTTGGCATTTCATGTTTTCTACGATGGTGAAGAGATCTAATGTCGGAGTCCCTCACCATTGGAAGTATTGGATTTGATTGTGGACTTCCCACTCGTATACTTGTTGTTGCGTTCTGCTTAGTAGGTCTGCTAGTGAGTTGTCCATCCTCGGTATGTATTGTGCCAGGTGGTGGATCTTGTGGCTGATAGCCCTTTTCCGTATGACCTGTGCTAGTTGGGACAGTTGCAAAGAATGGGTTCCTAATTCTTTCTGGATGTAGTACACTACTGTCATATTGTCTGTCCGTAGAAGAACATTCCTCCCTGTAATGTTGGGTAGGAATGCTTTGAGAGCCATTTGTATGGCTAGTAGTTCCAGAACATTGATTTGGAGGCATTTATCGTAAATCCCTAAACTGTGTAAGAGGTTGATAGTTGTTGGAGTGTCCTGTGGATATTTGTGTTTGCTGGAACTCTGGATGAGTCAATCGTCCAGATAAGGGATGAATGTATGTTTTCCATTGTTAGATTTGCAGCTATTACAGGTGTTCTTTCAGGCCCAATGCAGTCATGAAGTCGTCTTCTTGTAGTAGTGGTGGTATCACATCCTGAAGTGTCACCATGTGAATGTTTTCGAATATGATGTATTAATTGAGTAGGTGTAAGTCCAGTATAGGACGGAGCGTGCCATCCTCTTTGGGTATAAGAAGTATAGGGAGTATACTCCTTGATGTTTGTATGGGACAGGTTCTATGCCCTTTTTGTAATAATGCTTTTACTTCTTCCTTCAGCAGGTGTAGATGCTGTGGATTTAGGATGTGTTTTCTTGGTCGGATGCTTGAAGATTGTTGTTTGAGCTCCAGACAATATTCCTGAGTGATGATGTCCAACGCCCATTGGTCTGATGTCACTTCTGGCCACAACTGATGGAAGTGTTGTAGCCTTCCCACGACAGTTGATGTGTGGTCGGGGGGGAATTGTTGGGGAGTCGCTGTTTAGTGGTAGAGGCTCCCTTTGTGGGCGTTTAGCTACCTAGTGATTTATAGCCACCTTGGTAATAGCTTTTTCCTGATTGCTGGTGGTATTGCTGTTGCTGGCGTAGGTAGCTTGGGGTCTCTGGTGTGGTACTCTTTGAGGCCCCCCTCCCTTGGTACCACCGAAAGGACTGTTGCTTTTGCTATGTGGACTGCAAGCCTCCCATTGACTTGGCTGTTTCTGTATCCTTTTTTATCTTTTCCGGTTGAATGTCAACCCCTGGGCTAAAAAGATGTTCACCATCAAAAGGAATGTTCAAAATATGCTGCTGCACTTCTGGTTTGAACCCAGATATGCAAAGCCATGCATGTCTACGGAGCATTACTAATTAATTACTGCCTCATGCTGCGGTGTCTGCACTATCCAACGCACATCGGATGGATGCGTTTGATATGTTTCCCTTCTGCAACTAGACCATCCCCTTTTTTCCTGTATTGGTCTGGTAGATGTTGTAGCAAGGTTTCCATTGTATTCCATGTGGCCCTGTTATAGGGTGACAATAAGCCCACAGAATTATCAATCCGCCAGTGATTGGCATGCCCTGTAGTGACCCTTTTCCCCGCTGCGTCAATGCATTTATTTTCCTTATCAGGAGATGGAGCTTCCCCAGTGCCTTGCGATGTAGTTCTTTTACAAGCTGTAGTGACAACTTCGGAGACTTTAGTAGGGTGTTCTCTTATATATATAGGGTCTGATGGAGAAGGCCTACTATTTGCGTTCTATCCTTGGTGTAAGCACTCTGGATTTGACAGGATCTTTAAAAACGTCCTTGGATACATTTAAAATAGAACCTATCATCGGTAGATACTGTACCGTACGTTTAGTTTCTGAAAGTGTTTCCACCAAGAAATCGGTTTCCTCCTCTGTGGTCTGCATGGGTAGTTTATGGTACTCTGCAGCCCTCTGTATGAAACTATGGTATGAGGAGGTATCATCAGGTGGAGAAGCTTTTGTTGGGATTGGGGGCTCTATGTCAGTGTCCGGAAGGACCATGTCATAGTCATCCCATGGGTAGGAGCTGAGGTAGGTATCTCTCCGAGAGTCTGATTAATACTCCTCAAGCTCAGGGCTATCCCCTTTTCCTCTTCCTGAGTAAGTGAGGCTGATCTTGTGTGCAGGGATAGAGGTTGATGTAAAGGCATGGGGCTTGTGGCCCTAAGTTCAGTAGCCACTCTCTGAAGAAGTGGCTGTGGCACATCCAATTATTGACCCCGTCTTCTGGATGACTGCTTACGGTGCTTTTTACTGCATGTACTTGTGTAGGTCTTCAAAAACATTGCCTTCTTCCTCTTGTAAGACTTGTTTTTGTGATCCTGTTGCCTGCTTCTCTGGCATTGTTGTGGATGAGGAAGGCACTTTTGTCTTTGTCGTGGTTCGAGCCAGGGTTTTCTTCAGCGTCGAAGAGTGACCAAGTTCCTTTTGTTTCATCAGAGCTGATGATTGATTAAATTCCCAATGGCTCGATGTGACCGTGTTTATTTGTGATCTGAGTGCTTCTCCGGCATCAAAGCCAGGTGAGGGTGTTTCGCTGGTGCCAATGCATGGCTCGACGTCGACAGCTGTTTAGGCACCGCTGTAGACCTGGTGTTGGCTCCCTCTTTGTCTGTATGCCTGGTCACCCGATTGGGATTGAGAACCTTCTCGTCCTGTCTCGGCTCCGAGGTGCGCTCTCGATGTCGACCAGAGCCCAAGGGCAGAGGCGCAACGTGGCTTGGAGGGGGAGGGCTATGTAAGATTTTCTTCAATCGGGGTGGGTCAATTGCACTTGCAGTCCTTGCCGTTGTCTTCATTCTGGGTCCCAACGCAGGTACCAGAGTGGGTAGCTTCTTCAACCTGCACACCCGACTCTTCTCCCCCACTGGACTAATCAGAGGCAACATAGTGCAGGCTGGCGATGACGTGGCCCTGAGCAGGTGTGATATCGACGTCCAACTCAACCTAGCTGTAGGCTTCTTCTTGACAACTCTGCCTCCGCTGCCATCTCCATGGTGTGAGCTAGTCTCCCATCAGGTCTACTTCTGAGTGTTTTCTTGTTTTTGAACAAGTTACACGTAGCGCAGTCCTGCACCTTGTCGTCTGGCGACAGACACAGGTTGCAGATGTCGTGGATGTTGGAGTAGGCATACTTCACCCCGCACCAAGGGCACTTTCTAAATAAGCTGACCTTTTTAGCTTCCATTACCCAGAGACAACCATTCTCGATGGGCGTGGAGGATGAAAAGATGCTAAGTCGGCTGCAACCAAGTGTGTCCTACATGGTTCCAACTGCCGCAGGAGACATGTCTCTGGCTACGCTGCCAATTCTGTAGCCGTTAGGTAACCGTATGCAGCTTGGACGCCAAAACTTTCAGAGCTCCGCAGCAGTCCGTCCAAGCCCGATGGCAGAAAAAAAAATGTAACAAAGGAGCCGTTGAGCATGTGCAATAAAGAGTCCGGGCCCAACACTAGATGGCAGGAGTGTGCATAGCATATATATCTGAAGACAACACATGCTACAAATATATACTTGCCATAAAGGTACTTCGCATGCCTAGTAAAGGCATCTGCGAGGTAAAGGCATACTTAGTAAAGGCTGTTTCCACAATGTCTGTCCGTAATTGCAAATACATGCTTCAATATACACATTTCAAACGTCCAATAATGCTGTCGCTATACATTTTGTATAAAAAAAATAGCAAAGTATGTACTACGAGTCATCAGACAATTGACTTTATTCTGAAAGTAGTCATGGTTTTTGTCATAAAATTGCCTTCACTCTGTTGCATCCATAATGCCAAGCTGTCAATGTGCATCTACAGGTCTAATATAGAAGCAATTAATATTCACTTTTGGACAGGGCGAAAAATAATTTGAGGAACTATCACTCACAGGTTTAGTGATTAGCTAAATGTCAATTTAAATCATCTTTATGCACCTCACAATCGTCAGGGTCAATTGACAACAAACCTCAATTTCCAGTTGCTATTTACACATGCTAAATGGTTTCATTTCTTTTTCTGACCTCCGTTTAAACACCCCATTAATAAAGGGTCCATGTTCAAAGTATTGAACCAAGAAACTCCATTTCAGATTTAATATTATGCATTGTTTATTGGGCAATCAAATGATCATTGTGTAATATATACTCAAAGTAATTTACCATTAGCAGGTCTACATCTATAGCATGAATATATTATTGACAAATCCTAGGTACACTTGTATGAATACGTTTCTCCTGTTGCGTAAACAAAGAAAGATAGACTGATGCTAACACTAAACTCATATCAACCTCATGTATCTAAATACAATACTTATAAAGGTAGCAATATTTAATAGCATAGGTGAAAATCTGATCCTGAGGAATATGATTATGCGGTCAATCCATCAAAAGATGCACATAGGGCTACAACATCTATGATGACTCAATAATGACTATTTCATGGTAACACATTTAACCTGTCAATTGGAGATAGGAAGTGTGAACGAAGAACTTGATTTATACAGACAAAAAGCGAGCCATCACTTACTATTCAGGTGAGTTTTGTAACCCAAATGGAGAATAGCAGCCAGAGAAAAAGTCACAGCAATGGGTTTAGGTGTAGAAGGAATTTCAATAACTATTTAAAACCGTGTGGAGCCTTATTACAATAATGAGGGGCCTGATTTACAAAAGTTTACAATGCTGCATAATGGCATGTACATATATTAAATGCTCCTGGAAATCTTTCCAAAAGAACTCATTGAATTCTTTCCTGAATTCTCAATTAAGGTAGACATCTGCTTCAAGTGAAGGACTGGACCAAAGGAAGCAAATATCTGACTTTTTCCAGGGAACATTTGTGAATCCAATCCAGAATGTGTAACATGTCCACGAATACTTGAATGCAAGTATGACTAAATTTAACTTTTATAGCGTTTTTCAATTATGCTTCTCATAATTTTTTTAAATAAAAGATATTGTTGTACTAAATTGCTAAAAAAAATATTTAAAAAAGAATCTACATTTCTAAAAAACAGAATCTACGTTGTTATTGCATGGGTGTGGACTGTCATAAAAAACATACTTGTCCAAACAATGGGATGCTTCAGAAACCTACTTTTCCTGTTAAAAATCCACCTCCCCCTTTTAGTGCCATGCAGTTAGGTGAGAAATTATGGCAGCATTCTCATTATATCAGCGCTCTGATAGCCTCTCTGACTATATCAGTGCTCCTATTATATCAGAGGTAGGATTCTGGTAAGAGTCTGATTTTGCCACCTTTCTTCAAATGTATTTGCAGGGGCTGGAAGTTGGTGGGAAACATTACTTCCAGGGCTGAAATGCTATGTAGGATTGTGCACACTTACAAACTTACATGTTTAAGGGTATTCACCAACGCCTCTCCAATCTCTTCCCACGGAGGAAAAGGGCAAACTCTCTCAGGACAAGGGCAGGAATAAAACTTTTTGGAGTGTGGGGGGAATACGGTGGGGGTGTTTGGAAAAGAGCAAAATATTGGGGCAAAAATATTTGTTTTGGCCAGAAATAGAGAGAAAAAAAATAACAAGTGATTTTTTGCTATCGCTTTGAAGATTTTCAACTGCACTAATATACATTTATATATTTCCTCATGTGAAAATGGAATTCACAAATGTTTGCTAGTAGTTCAGTTCTGAGGCCCACTTCTGTAAATGTTTGTGAATACTTGGAAATCCTAAATCTGAACCAATGGAAGGCCATAGACCTGCAGTCAGTGGTGGCTGGTGGGTTGTTAAAGGGGTGAGCCCAAAAGAAATATCGAACACTCTGCCTCTGGCCTAAGCTTGCCAATCCCCGGGCAAGACTTTAAGATCGTACACAAGCAGACATGCATACACACACAGTTGCAGGCACGGACACAGAGACATTCACACGTACATGCACTCCCTAGCACACACACACTTTTAAACACAAAAACGTACCTGGGTGGACGATGATTTATTACTGTCATCTGTCGCAGCAGCCACGAGCTTCCACCTAATCAGAAGCTGGAATAGGGTTGACGGTGCCGAGGCAGACAGTTTTGTCTACTCCAGCTTCTGATTGGGAAAGAGGGTGTGTGATTGACAAGTCCTGAAGCTCCATTATCTGGCATGCTACACTGAGTGATGCTAGTGCAGCATGTCAGATATGTACTGTGTATGTGTGAGGCCGGGCTGTAACAACCTCCACCTGACATGCGCAATACATGTAGTGTAGCCCTCTTTTGATGGCAAGGTAATATTACAGTTTTTACATGCAAACAAGTGATCAGTGAAATTGTTTGCTTTCGTATAAAAGCTGTAATATGCCAAGCAGTAGTGCAGAGGGAGGCAGTGGGACGATGCCCTGGGGCACCCTAGGGGCAGCAGCTGCTGCCTGCAGTTGCACTTTAATGACATTCTTTAAGCCAGAGACACTAATTTACTCTCATGTTCCCATAACGGTTAAACATGGATTCTCAAATACTAGTCTTTTTAAAATATTGGCATTCATCAAAGACTTTTTTAAAAATAACATGTCAGAGAAAAGGTGTTTATATATACATAATAAACATAACTATTTTTTTCAAGTAGCAAATTTTTGATTTACATTTTATTTTGAAAGCCAACAATCACCAGTTTTGCTAACAAGCTTCTGCATGAACTTGCAAATAATCAGTAATTGTTATAGACTCAAATTGTTCAACCTGGAAAACGTGGTCATGTTTTTATATTGGAAAGCCGTCATTAATGTAAGCTGAGCTTACAGCTCACTGCATTTCCTTAGAACACTCGCTCTAATATTAAAGGCTACGCATTAATGAATCATATGTACAATTATGAACGGCTTAGACATAGGAAGAAACAGTTTGCCATAGTGGCAGACATTCCTCTTTCCCACAACCATTCTATGGCAGTGTAAAAGTGTAAACCGGCAGCCAGAGGGTCTGTGCTGCAGGGAATGGGCTAGGCCTACTTGCCCACTAGACAACATAAATATGAAATAGTGCTGTCCTTGACCTCAAGTGATGTGTCCTAGGTGTCGTGCTGTAAAAATTCTAGACTTCTGTATTAGTCTCATATAGCCTCAATAAAAGCTGTACAATGGCTGGACTCCAATTCGTCACACAACAGAGCTGCTTATTCACACACTATGCCATTGTTCAATAATTTTGATAAAAAACGTCTTATGCTCCATGACTAGAATCAGACTATCACTGATAGCCCAGAAGTGCCGAAATAGTCCAGCTGATTTCTTTTTTTAGTCCGGAGTGTTATGTTATATACACCTTGAAATCTGTGCTAGATGACTTCTTGGGGAACATTACCGAGCAAAGATAGTTCTATTTTCTTCACATTGGGCAGAAGTTAGGGAAGAGATGCATATAGTCCCTAGCAGAAGATCCTACTGAGAGCACAGTTCCAATGGGCTTCCTGATTATCACATGGTGTTATTTTTTGCAGTGATTGCTTAATAAGGTATTCTATGGGTGAAAGCTTTTGCCTGGAAACTACTAAACTTGGCTTTCTTGAATCTGTGAAACATAAGGCAATATGCAATTGTTAACATTAGTATTATCTACTTTTGATGAGTAGGAAGATAGTTAGGCAATACAGTGGTAAATCATTGAAATAAAAATCATTGAAAAACCCACTGGATCAACAAAAAGTGCCTACCAATTAATATGGCTAATCTTTTAAGTTCTGAACAGGCATGGTAACTCTTCTTTATATAAAAGGTAACCTCACTGCTTTCTACTGGCGAAATCTCCCAATTAAACAAGTCAAATGTACAACTCAGATGTAACTTGGGTAATATGACCTTTAGAGTGATTGCATTGAGCAGGACTATCCTTAGGTGAGGGATTACAATTTAAGTACGAATTCCTGCAAGGCAGATATAAAACTCAAAACCTTTTATTACATGTGCTACCTGATGCTGTAAGCAGAGGTTTGCAAAGGTTTTTAAATTCTGGTACTTTAGCAGAAGCAAGTTACCAAAATATCAGGCTAGTGGAATACATGTGAGGAGGCCAACACAGACCTCATTATTAACATATAGCATTTCTGATACATTAACACTGAAGACTTGTTTTCTGAATCTCATTCATGCCTGAATGTATTTTGTTAATTCTGTAGCTATACTTTAAGCTAGCTATCATCCACATATACTTGAAAATTCAGCTTCTACACCCCAAAGACCCCAGGCAGCAAAAACTAAAAAGCAACAGGGAGAGGCAGCAACACTGTTGTACTCTACAGCAAAGAAGGGATTGTTTTCCATCATATAATCAGTACTTTCATCTGCTGTATTCAGCTTTTCAATGATGATACAATGCAATCATTGCTCCCCCCCGACAGCCTGAATATATGTTCTGAATCATTCAGTTAAGAGCAGATCATCCACCATGTCAAACATTGCACTGAGATCCAGGAACACCAGATTGGCGGTCATCTGGCAGCCCTAGTAGAGTGGTTATTCTTTATTAACACCCACTGGGGCTGACTCTTCATCAAAGAAAGATTTAATACCACTGGCAGTAACAGTAAGGCACTACAGTGTGTGCAAAGTCCTTCAAACACTGGGCAACGCCAGAATCAAATGGAACATCATCCTAATTTACCTCATCACCTCTTTCCGAAGGGCCGGCTCAAAGTTTGACAAGTTATTCCTGGACTCAAAGGAGATTTTACTCCTCCCGTCCATCCATTTTAAGCTCTTCCAATGTTTTTGTTGAAATAGGAATTTAGAAAAAGGGAGTAACCATTATCAGGCTAATATAAAAAGTGGTGCATTTAGAGCACTGGGATTAGATGACCTGCCTTCAGGAGGTTCCCCTTTAAGTAATTTCACCAGGTATAATGTACATCATATTAAAAATAGGGTTTTATGTTTTTATATAGTTAAAACTAGTCTTACATTCTGAATTGACTTAATTACAACAAAAGGGTCCTTAAGAAGGAGTCTGTGTGACTTAAAACTGATTTACAGTACTATGTTGGTATAAGCGTTCATGGATCTACAAAAGGTGAGATATTACTACCTTAGCCAAATCGACTGTGGTCTCATTCCCCAGAAAGTCTAGACTCCATAGCACAAGCCCTGATGAACAGACAATGCAGTACAGTAAACGAGAACCAAAAACACAGCTCTTCATCTCGGGATTAGACAAAGCATGCTCTTTCTGCTGGGTCAGAAATTTGTAACTGGTAAATGCTTTAGTGAAATACTATGTTCGGTTAGGAATACTATAAAATTGTTTACCGAAAAGCAAAATGCATTTCAAATAGAAGAATCTATCAATTGTTCTAGTTCTGGAAATAATCCTGGCCTACCAGTCAAACACTGTACAGGACTTGGCCATTTAGCGGAGTAGAGACCATTACAATTGGAATTACTGATAGGACTCTAAGACTACTATGGCTAATCACTTGCAAGCCTGTGAGAATTGTCAGAAAGAAACTCTTTCCAGTCTGATAAGGCTACTAGAGTTGGAGGCATATTCACCAAGATGGAGGAGTCTATACCAGACAGCAGCACAGGATGCACTATGAGGTATAAATATACATGCCTGCAAAGGTGTGACAACACACTATCACAGCTGGTAGGTATTCTATCCAATAAGGAAGTGAAAGCATGCCTTCTGAGACGGGCCATAGTCAGTGACCGCACGAAGCTTCAGGTCGAATGTCAGCTCTCACTAGTCTTGTTTGGAGTTCATCACTTTACAAAACCTCTTAAATTCAGCCCTTTTGATTTTCAAAGTGACAAAGTTTAGTTTATATGGAAATGATATTATGCCTAAGCCATTCCTTTTTCACTTTGCAGATCTGTGATCTGCTGTTTGCAGAAACAGTTTTAATTAAACTCCTGGTTCTTGACTACCACTTATTGCCTGGAGTCTCTTATGCTAGGGCTTCTGGTATCCCCTATGGTTATTTTGTATCTGTGCTTCCAGAAGCAAGATTTTCCAAGCCATAATTTCTAAACGTTTCTAAATGTAGTGTTAACTTGAAAATTTATAGTAAGAAGATTGTGCTAAATCCTGGATTTCTGAAAATCAAAGCTACAATGAAAGATATTTGGAAGATAGGGGCAAGTGTTGGAAGAGGTCCTGGTTGCACCTAGAATATTGTAACACGTCTTTTCTACAGAAAAGGCTACCATTGCATTACTTTTTATTTCAATGTTTCTGCAGATTATTTTGTAGCTTGAAGAGACCATCTTATAACATTACATTAGGTAAATTGTCAGTAAACCAGGTTTTCGCATGCCAAGGATGAAATACTTATCTTAGGCAAATCAGTCCATCCTCAATATTTATATACACACAAGTAATTTATAACACACACACAAAACACAAGCTATATGAAGGAAATGACATACCTGATGCGATTCTTAAACACGTACTAAGCTCAAAGTAAGTACAGAACATCATTTAGCCAGGCCACCAATTCAGAATGTTAAACAGTGAGCCAGAGATGTTTGTTGTGTAAGAACTTGGTAAGGTAAACAAAGGAAACAATTTTGGCTCTATGGTAAGGGGTGTGTTCTTGGACCAGCATTTCTATGTCATGTAAATGATTTTGAAATACAATCTGGATCTAAATGGAAGGCAATTAACTGAGGAAAGTAGAGCCAAGGTGTCTGTTGTAAGCCAGCAATCAGCCTTCGAGGCATATTTTCGATCCTCTTGCAACAGGCATGCTAGTGATTAGCAAGGGCAGTGTACATGTTAGGGATACAGTTCAGTTTAGTTAAACATTGCAACAACTAGTACAGAACGGAGTGAGAGGATGCTCTGGAGTTCATGGTTCACAAAGAGTCCTTCTTTGGTGACATTTCTGGGGATCAGGATCAGATGCCTAATTCTTCACCAATGGATCTGGGTTTCTTAGGCATAGGAGTAGCCAGAAAGGGTACGTGTGTGCTTAGCAAGCACATAGGAAGCAATATGTACAAGTTAAAAATCAGTAGAAGCAACTAAAAACTTATGTAATGCCCAAGTTGATGCTGTCAAATTGGAGAGTAAGCCCATAGCCTGATGCATTGTGCTATATTGAAGAAAAAGTGTCTAAACTACTTCAGGCAATGTAGCTTAAGTCATGACCACAAGATGAACCAGAGTCATCCTCAATCGAAAATTGTGAACTAGTTCAAGAAGAAGCGCACAAAGGGTAAGTCCTTGTCTGCTTGACCCAGGATGCAGTCTTAAATAATGAAAAGAGACATTTTATCAAGTTGAATGTGATTAGCCATGTGACAAGAGTGTGGTAGCTCTCAATGAAAAACTAAAATCTGGAAGAGCACCACGTTCTCAGTATTTTTGGCTAGCATGGTAAGCCTTATAATATATTAGTAGCAGGGTGGAGAAAGGGGATTGCTACGAAACACTGCTGAGACTTTTGAGACTTAAAAGGCAACACGTCAGGCATATGAGACAGTGACCGTCACAGAACCACCAATAATTTGAGTATGATGGTTGGTTAGAAAAGCAGGAATAGCATTAACAGAGACTTTGAAAGAGATAATTGCTACAAAAGTTTGTGGATCCTTCAAGCAAATATTAAACCTACAGGCAAGGAAGCTGGGTTACACCAGAGGATACTATCAGATAATGAAGTATGGCGATAAGCGAAGTAAAGTAGGGTGACATTTTAAACTAGATACCAGAAACATCAAAGTCTGGTGCGAAGAACTTCCAAACAGGTCAAAAGTAAAAGTTACTTACCACCAGTAGTGATATTTCTGATGGATATCTAATCTTCCTGCAGATTCCTCACCTTTAGTATTATCCCTCCAGTATTCAAACTAGTCCATAAAAGCTTTTCCCCATTACTGTCTCTCCAACGCTTCCAGGTGGTGCCAGGCAGTCTCAGCTGTGACTCTACCTACGGACATCACAACACTGCAGTATATTAGATGTCAATAGGTGCGTTGGAGTCTGTCCCTGATATGTTTTCGGCATCCTTTCAGGCATTCAGAGAGGAACCAAAAAAGGCCCGACAGTGACAATTAAAGTACATAACATTATTGCACAACTTGGCACAAGCTCACGGGATGGAGGACGGGCATTGAGGAAGGTAAGTATTGTTTTCTTCTGATGGATACATTGTCCAGCCTATTCCTTACCTTAAGAATGAATCCTAAAGCAATACGATACAAAAGGGGATGATGGACGGAACGTTTGAGCCAATCAAACACTCACCCCCAGTCAACTGATCTGGGTTTAATCCATCATCATTCTTTAGCTCACTCCACCACCCCAGTTCAGACATGGCCATATGCAAATCAGTCTGACCCTGTGCCTCATGGGAACAGTCCAGCCCGAACTGCCAAGCCATGTCTTCCCTGGACCGGAAACAAGCATCCTAGGACCGGTTTCTGGCATTCCAGCCGTCATCAGCCAGGCTTGCTTGAATCCAGTGGCAAAGTGAGCAAGGGACCCACGTCTGGGCATACCCCCGCCAACTTAGGGCGAACAAAGCGATACAAAGGGGATGATGGACGGAACGTTTGAGCCAATCAAACACTCACCCCCAGTCAACTGATCTGGGTTTAATCCATCATCATTCTTTAGCTCACTCCACCACCCCAGTTCAGACATGGCCATATGCAAATCAGTCTGACCCTGTGCCTCATGGGAACAGTCCAGCCCGAACTGCCAAGCCATGTCTTCCCTGGACCGGAAACAAGCATCCTAGGACCGGTTTCTGGCATTCCAGCCGTCATCAGCCAGGCTTGCTTGAATCCAGTGGCAAAGTGAGCAAGGGACCCACGTCTGGGCATACCCCCGCCAACTTAGGGCGAACAAAGCAATACCTACATGGAAGGTGAGATTGAATAAAGTGCTAGTTTAACAAGGGAGAAATGCAACACAGATCAGGCAAACTACCCGTCACTGAATACCCAAGACATGAAGCAGTAGTTCTTGGCAAACACATGCAAGAAAGATCATGTAGGTGCCTGGCAGATGTCGGAAACTGGGACGGCCATGGGGAGGGCAGTGGATGCTGACATGACCCTAGTGGAATGGACCGGGGTCTATCATGGTATAGGTATAGCAGATCTTCATACAGAGGATGACCCAATGCGAAACGGTGTGGTTGGTCATTGCCTTGCACTTTTTAGCACCAACAAACACACAAAGAGATGTTCAACGACTCTGTACTATCGAGTGCGAGTGATGGAATAGAACACCGTACAGCTGGGGTCTAGTCTATGAAGCCATTTCTCTTCCTTGGTTTGATGAGAATAAGCCAGGAAGAAAGTTGGAAAGGTAATAGAGCGGTTGAACTTGCATCAGAGAAAAAATATGTTCCCGTGACCCAGGCATGGATTTTGTAGTGGGTTTCCTGATCACCAATATGATGTCAACAAATTCGTCAAACAAGCAAAAAGACTCCTGCTGGCACTACTCAATCTCCATGCCTGCATCAGTAACATTTGCAAATTTGTGTGGAGGATGCAACCATACTGCTGCAAGAGCAAGTCCACCCTGTGAGGGAGAGGAAGAGGTGGCTGAGTGCAAATAGAATAGCTTGCCACAGATCCTCCTTGCCCCATCTAGGGCAATGAGGATCAGTTTTGCTCAACCCTCCTGCAACTTCTGCAGGACTTTCAAAAGAAGCAGAATAAGTGAGAATGTGTACAACAGGCTCTGATACCAGGACCTGTAGGCATTTCCCAGGCAACCGTTCAGAGGAAAGTGTATGTCACAATACCTCCAGGCCGTGGCCAAGAGATCCATGAATGGAAAACCCAATATGGAAAACATCACCTCCATCACTTCAGGAAGCAGTATCGCCTCATGGCCCCTTCAGTGAGAGGCAACTGAATCAATACTTACACTGAGGGACCCCGTGAGATGAGCATCTGCTGGGAGAATTATCCACTGCTGCGCTCATCGCCTCTCACAACATGGTTGACTACCCCACAGCGCTCTGTCTGCTTATGTAATTGACAGTGGTGATGGTTTCTGACAGAACCCAAATGCTGCTCCCTGAAATGTAAGGGAGAGATGCCATGGTCAGGCAGTCCATCTGTGCCTCTTGTCATCATATCACCAGGATGGGATGCCCAGCGACAAGGTGACCTTGACCAAGGTAGCCTAAGTCTGCTGAGGACTAAAAGGAGGACCCATTCAGAAGCTGAGACAAACATCAACAAGTGCCAGTTCGGATTAACAGAGTGGGAGATATACACCTGAGCCATGAAGGCTCTCCTAATACTGGAGCCTCTGTAGAGGCCACATTCACCATCTGGTGTGTGCCATTAACAGGATGAACAAGGCCATGAGACCAAGTAAACATAAGACCTATATAACAGGGATCGATGCATGAATCAGAAAACACAGAATTGTCTCCCAAATATACAATCATCTGAGGGGGAGGGAGGGGGGGAGGATAAGCTATCATGTGGGTCACGCCCAGCACCACTTCTTTGAAGATTAGCCTCTGCCCTAGGGAAAGATTAAACATTTGGGCATTGTCCTCCAAGCTGTGGAGAAGAGTCATCGCCCACTGAAGGTGTTCCTTGATGAGCACAGGGAATCGCAGTTTCACTAGCCAATTGTCCAAGTATGAAAATATATGGATTCCTAACCATTGAAGTGAGGCTGAAATAACCACCAACACAAGATGAATTGTGCAATTGTTAGTACAAACAGTAAGGCAGTGAACTGATAATGCTGGGGTCCTACCCTCATGTTATATCTATGGGTGGGGGAGGATTGGAAGATATGAAGAGGCATTCTGGAGCTCCATGACACCAGCCAATCCCATGCATTCTGGGCCAGCATAACCTGACTCAGGGACATTTTGAACTGGGTCTGTCTAATAAACAGGTTCAGAAGGCAGAGGTCAAGGGTCGGTTTCAGTCCTACGTTCTTCTTCGGTAGAAATTATTATTCTTATTATTATTAGAATTTTGTATAGCACTCAGCTAGCCACATGGGGTTTCCCGGCGCTTTAGGGACAGGAAGGGTCTAGCTAGCATAAGCTAACTCAAAACGTCCAGGTCTTTAACTGTTTCTGAAAAGTGGTAAGCGAGGTACAGCTCCTTAAGTATTCCAGAAGAACATTCCAAAGCTTGGTGCCGTGGTAAGAAAAGGACTAACCTCCTAAGCGAGTCCGTTAGACTCTGGGAGCGAATCACAAGGAAAGGTCACTGGAACGTAGAGGGCGGGCCAGCTGATATGCTCTCATCAATCCCATCAATTCCTGGAGGTATCAGGGACCGACACCTGATCTAGCTCTGTGTACAAAGCACAGGGCCTTAAATTGGATACGTTTCTCAACCTTAACAAAGAGGTGAAGGGAGTAAAGCCCATGCCTATTTCATCCATAGGCACCAACCTTATGGCCTCTTTGGTAAGCATGGAAAGGATTTATGCCTCTATATTCGCAATATACACCAGATAAGATGTCCTAGTGGATGGTGGCAGTTCAGGGGCAAGGGACACGAAAGGTAGAATGCCGCCCTTGCAGATCAGCTGGATGGCCTAGTCATTTATCCTGGTTGTCTCCTAATTGGTGGAAAATGGGAGTCTCTCTCTATCCCGACTTGAAGATGATGGTTTTAGGGGGGTGGGAACCAGAGAGATTTTGAAGCAGAAGAGCCAGCAGAAGATAGTGTTATTGCTTACCATGATGCTCCCTAGAACCACCTCTGCCCTGAAAGGAGTGGTATAGCTGCTGGAGCTGGACACGCTGATAAGGTTCTCTCTATCAGGACTGTATTGCCATGGAGTAGCCACATACTTTTGGTGGAAATGTTGTGGTGGTGAAGCTAAGCCCAGCAAGCGAGCTGCAGCTCTGCGGTTATTGCAGGTTTCCGGGGAGGAGCTGCTTTCTCCTCCGGAAAGCCACTAAAGTGCACTTCCATGAGTGAGGTTTGGACAACCTCAGAGAATCAACTCACTGAAGCATGTGGACGCACCATAACAGCCATGCTTATAGACCAAGCAACAATATTTGTAGGGCCTAGTCCACGTTTCAATCCTTTATTGATCAGGTCGGTAAACAGGTTTTTTGTGTAGTATGGCAAGCTAATCACTGTAAGTTTAGCCAATTCGAACAAAGCATGAATATGAAGGCCCACCAGGCAGTTGGTGCTAACGGTGGATGGCTGCCAGAAGCAAATACTTTTCTGTCATATGAGTCAATTTTCTTGGACTCTGTCAGAAGGAAGGCATTCAGGTGTTGTTCGAGAAATATGTTTACACTACCAAACCTTTCTGTGACAGGACAAAAAGTGAGCGTCACCCGCAGCAGGCCTATGGCATCTGACTGTCTGTGGCCTGCTGGGCCCAAAAAGGTTTCTCCCAAGTACCCATGAAAGGATCAAAGAGGGATTCAAGAGAGGCTCAATGAATGGTGGTTAGAGCTCTGCAACTGAAGTGGCTACGTGTAAGAACTCAGTCAAAATGTTAGACTCTGCATCCAAAGAGTTCAAAGTCAATTCAGAGTCTTCTGCTGATGTCTGGCCACAGTTGTAAATGAGGAAAGCTCCTCTGAAGCAGTCAATAAAGACTAAATACAAAAAAAGTTCCTCTGAAGCAGTCTGAAACCATCCTGAATAGAACCAGCATAGCCAGCAAGAATGCCTCAACATTAGTTGGCTTGGTCAATGGACACAGAAGCTCTGGTCTTTTTTAACATCGGAATCTAGTCTGACAGGAAGGGTCTGGCACCAGGAAACAGCGCTGAGATTCTGAACAGTGTCGGGAGCAGAACTGTTTCCTTGAGGAAGAGGAGGACTTGGTTCTATGGTGCTTTTTGTGTCTTTTCTTTAAGGGAAAATCTCCGGAAGACCATTGCCTGACAGATGACTTACCTGTGGGCAAAGGAGAGCACTCGGGTGTCTCCATGTGGGCCTTAGCCAAAATCAATTTGACCTCTCGCTCCATGTTGGTCTTTGGTTGCTTGGATGCACAAAATCCTCCAGCGACGGCATGGTGCTCTAATCACAAACCCCATAAGCAGATGTCCTGTAAATCTGCAAGGTTTATCTTCTTGTGACATCTGCAGCAAGGATTATACCCTAAAACGTTTGGAGAAGTCATTTGACCTAGATGATGTAGACATCCTGATGAATTTCCTCAGTGAGACACCAAGAGAAAACTTAGACCTGTGTTAATGAGGCAGGGGAAAACAAGAATTGACCGCCAGAGCACTGGTAGACATCTACTATACTTCAGTGCCATCATGTCTATCAGCGGAATTGCAACTGAGGACGCATGTCACCAACTAGTGGCGCTGGAGAAAAGCTTTTCCGGGGCTGGTCAGAAGCCTGGAGGGATAATTCTTAAGGTGACAAATCTGCAGGAAGATGCATTCTTCAGAAGAGTTCTCATGGGTATTATTAGCTGGTTATCCTATTAATGTCACCTTCAGTGGCGCTGGAGATATATTGCTGGTGCAAATATTTTCTGGGTCAGTCTAAAGCCTGGAGGGATCATTCATAAAATGACAAATCTGAAGGAAGATGATTCTATTAGAAGAGTTCTCATGGGTGTCATTTGCTAGTGATACATTTATTTCACAATATATTTTACCTTGGCTCTTTTACTTATAAAATGCTATAGTTGTATTATTTCTATGCCAAGATTATTCCCTTAACATGGCAACTTTATTCGCCTCTTTAACAGACACAGCAGACAATGCTTGCACCAGGTCATGATAGCTGCTGAAGTGTGTTCAGGTGGTGCTTCACCACCTCTCATTTCCTTCTTTTTCTCCTTCAAATACCCCCTTTTGATTGAACTTCATTGGGCTATAACACCTCCTTAATCCCACATGGCTAAAAGTTCATTATTAGTAAGAAGTCTATGAAGAGCATCAGCACACCCATCACAGATGACCACATACTGGTGCTTGTAGGCGATGGGGTGTACTAGCAGAGGCAGAAGCTTCTGTCAAGTTGGTCATTTTTAGAAGCTCAGATACATTGGGAATCAATGCCATTATGACTGCTTACTGCAGTCTGCACAGTACTTTATAATTTAGGGGTGAATCCCAGTCTTTACACTGCAGCTTATTGTTCCATGGCCATCTGCCATGGACTCATATGTTTAAGGAGGTGTGATAAAATTCTTGTGCCCTATGGTCACTCCACTGGTCTTTTCCATTTACTGTGGGACTGCGACTTATTTCTGACCAGTCCCTTTCTCCGGCTTTGAGATCTAAATAGATCGACTAATAACTACATGTCTGTCACTTCCGGTCTGTGGACCTGGACTGTTAATCCTGGTCTCTCATCTTCCTTGTTTATGGAGCATCTTTGCTTGAGGTCCTTTTAGTATCCCTAAGTTTCCCTTGTAGATTCTGGGAGTGTGGGAGGAGAGACCTCATTAAACTGTGTTGGTTGAGAGCTACCAAACCTAAGATGATTACGGAAATAGTTTCTACTGCCCCCTCACTATCGACCGTGTAATGTACTTGTAATTCCATGCCTTTTAGTTTTATGCCCAACTTAGCATTTCTTTGTTCCTTGGTACACTAGAAGCAAAATGACGAAGATTCTTTTTCAAATGATCTTTCTTTGGTTTTCTGTAGTAAAAATGAGAATACAGCATCTTAACAGTACATATTTCTGCCATTATTTGGGAAAAAAAAAAGAGCATATAGCCATATATGACAACAAAAAACAACAATGCAAACAAAACATCTAACATTTGCAATCGAGTAGCTTTTATAATTATACTTACCACAGCAACAACTCCACTCAATATTTATTAAATCCATTGCATAAACAGACACTAAAGTATAGCAGATCCAGAATGAGTGCTTGTTCTATCAAAAGTATAGCTTAGTATAGGTTTGAGTGAAGGCCATCTAGTTTCAGCATATCTGGAATGTGACCAGCTAAATAAACTATAACTCAGTGTTACACCTGAGGTGGCTGTGGTATGTGGCTAGTCCGCAGGCTTGGGATGAAAAGTTAGCTTGACCGGTTTATTTGCCCATTTTTGGGTAACTACCTGAAGTCTTTCAATTATGACCTTGCATTTTGATTCTTCGCCAATAGTCTTGCACTGACAGTGCAGCAGGTCATCTTCCAGATTAGGCCCTCTTACCACTCGGCCAATCACCAAAGGCCTAGTGTTTTATCTTCCTGGCTGTGGGAACAGCAGACCAGATTTTACTAGTCAGAATAATCAGCTCGTAAAATTGCTTTATGCTGCAGATGCAACCGTAGATGGGCCTCATCGCCCAGTCCTGTCTGACCTCCTTTTCTGGCAAGAGAGAGCATGCAATGGGAGTGTGGCCCCATGCTGAGTGAATGCCTTTGCCCATGCACATTTTCTGTATCACAGATGAGGGCATAGGGATACACATGAAGTCAAAGGGCACAGTTTGTGCACCACATGAGGTGTACACCTTAAGGAACGTTGAGGGAGAGGTTCACAGAAGTGTCATGGACGTCCCAGGCATCGTCCAGCAGGCATGTCCAGTCACAGCTGACCAGTCGTCGGGGGATCCCTGCCCCCTCCTCAATGTGCTGCTGATCTTTCTTCACTCAAAGACAGACCTGCATTCCATGTTTCAGTGCTGTGCTCTCTCCAATGCAGCTGCAAGTTCACACTTGCACTGGGAACAGCACATTTTTAGGTCGAGCCTAGAGTAGCGCGCATGCGCTGCTCTGCGAGACTTTATGTAAGGGGCTTCCAAAAGCTGACCACACGCTCGTGCACAATGGCCTTTTCCGTGCGGTTACCCGCACGGCCACCATGTGTTTTCAATTATCGCGCCCGGCGGCCGTGCGGGTAACCGCAAGCAATAGGCCATGGTGCACGCTCTCGCGCGCGCACCGCTCGCGGGCTTCTTTTTTTTTTTATTGCTGTCTTGTGATGTGAGCCATCTGGTTTCACTCAGCCATGTTTATTTTTGCATCGAGCTTTCACTTAAACTGAAAGTGAAAGTGCGATGCAAATCTAGACAATGGTGAGCGCTTGTCTGCCCTGCAGCCTGCCTGGCGCTGCCGAGGCCCCTCATCTATGAAGCGATTATTTGCAGCTTCTAGAGTGCGAGTTTCTCTGCTTTAAACCTCCTCTTCCTTACATTCCTGCCTCTTGTGTCTGCCACTGTCTGTTTCCTCGCGAGCTGGCGTGAGGGCTGCAGTTCCATTTGTATATTTAAAATGAAAAAAGACCCTCTGTACCCCCTGTCTTCCTAAAATGGAAAGTGAGCCCGTGACCCCTGTCACTCCGGGTGCATTTCCTTCTTTCTTTAGGCACCGGGGAGGGGGGTGGGGGGTGGGTGGGAGGGGGGGAGAGGGAGATGAAGTGATTTGTGCAGAAACACGTGGTGTTTGAGAGCCTCCTGCCAAGCTCGAACCTGGGTTCCCAGCTTCACAGTCAGCCGAGGGGGTGCGAGGGGGGTAGGGAACAATAGTAAAGTGGTTTAAGCACGTAACGTTTGCACCGACAGTCGTCCGAGGTGACTTCATTCCAGCGCAGCCTCAACAAACTCATTTCTGAAACTTATCGTGTTAAGGCCCCAAAAGGCACAAGTATTTCAGCTCATCCTCTCCAGTGTTGTGTTTTTTCCCCAGTCTTGGACTTGTTATAAAACGTTATCACTGGATAGCAGCCACCTGTTCGCCAATATAACAAAATAAACATTGGGTAAAAGCAAATCTCTCTCTCGCTCTCTCATATATTTAACACACACGCACGTACGTACGTGACAGAGACAGCGTTAACAATACCTTGGCCAACGTAAAGGCACAAAGAAGAAATACTAGCAACGCAGTGGGTAAGTATATTCAGAAATATTCAAGGAAAGTTCTAGGGGCTCCCTGGAAGCTATGGAAACAGGACTGGAGGTTATAGACACATGGGCAGTTACGAAGGCACGGAAGAGTATAAGATCAAGGTGAAAGTTTCACGGAGGAAACCCAGGGTGACTGTACAGAGAGACACAGTGAGGGGTTTTATGGCCGGCCTGAGAGGTTGTAACAGATGCTCAAGCAGTCCTCTCCAACCCACCAGGCTGGGCAAGTAGGCATCCCTCTCAAACCCTACGAAGATTGAGCAGTTTTGCAGGGTGACTGAATGGAAATCAATGAGAGATTACGCAACACGAGGATGTGGCGTAACGGTCAGAGCTGCCAACGTTGGAGCTTAGAGCCTCGGCTCAAAATCCTGTGATTCTGGGCAAATCACTTGGTGCCTACCAAAAATGAATGTGTCCTTGTGAAACGTAACTAGTGCTCATGTAAAGCGCTTCAATTCCGTCGGGTCGAGCTCGCGCTATATAAAACAAGCATTGGCATAGCCAATAGGTCTCGCCTTTGGGACCTTATAAGTGTTTAGCCATGCAACAGTTGATGTTGTTGCACCAAGGATATTGTGCTGCATAACTAAATACTTATAAGGTCCCAAAAGCGAGACCTATTGGCTATGCCAATGCTTGTTATTATTGTGTGGTGCACTGTCCCTGTCTTTACATAACAAGGCTCAAAGTGTTTTCAAAAGTTAATGCAATATAATGTCCAGTCTCTAGATTAAGAGTGAGTTGACTAGCTGGGAAAAGTGGCCATACTTGCACTCTTACAATAATTAAGACGTAGTTACTAAGAGACAATTTTGTTTTCCCCTTTGCAACAGAATTGTTTCCTGAAAAACACAAGCACAGAAGAACAAGTTACGTATCTTCGGTAATGCTCTATCTCAAGTATACTCTACCTAATCATAGATTCCTTATCTTGTGAATATTCCCCAGGCATCAGACTCATATGGAAACTTTTAGAGCAGTATACCCAGTACACCTAAATCTCAGATAAGTGGCGTTGTGTGGCTCTGCGCTGATGTCGCTTCCCTCTGGAAATAATGAGCGGAGGAGCACATAAGCACCGCCCATACGCAGACATCAGTTGCTTTCGTAGGCAGTTTATACCCTCAGACGCAGAGCCCATCAGCAGATTGACATGACTAGTGTGCAGATCTCTAGAGTGGGCCTTCGTTACATAGAAAATAATCCAGTTCACAGAATGGGGAGGTAGGAGGATTGGTGAGGAATCTTCTGTTAGACAGAGCATTCACTAGAAAGGGTTTTACTCAAGGTAAGTTACTTGTTCTTCTGATGGATACTTCTAACCGCAGATTTATATTTATTAGAATAAATACTAAAAGCAGTACCTCCCAAGGTGGTGGATCTGTGGAATGATTAATACCAAAATGTCCTGCAAGACTGAGCAGGAAAAATGCCCATCTTGACAAAACTGACTGTTGAGGCAGCAGTACTTTGTGAATGTGTGCTGTGAAGCCCACGTAGAGAATGACACATATCCAGGAAAGGCACTCCACGTTTCAGCGCAGTGGTAGCAACTTTGGCTCTAGTGGAATGAGCCTGTAGGCCTTCTGGATGCTGCCTCTAGGCCAGTGGGTAGTAGCTCTTAATGCAGAGTCCAATCCATCAAGAGATGGTCCTCTTCTGCACATCCTTGCTCTTTGTTGCACCTGCAAGCCACACAAAGCTGATCGTCCTCTTGATGCTCTTTAGTATGATAAGTGTAAAAACTGAGTGCTCGCTTGTGATCCAAACAACTGAGTCTCTTTCCTCTTTCAAGGGATGCAGTGGTGCAAAGAATCCCAGAAGGGTGACAGCCTGCCTGACATGAAGTGGCGTTACCACTTTTGGTAGAAAGGAAACCCAGGACCACAACACCAGATATCCGGAAACAAAGTGGTATAAAGTGCTTGGATGCATAGACCCTGAAACTCGATCACACATCAAACTGATGTTAGGGCAATGAGGAAGACCGTTTTGAGGGTCAGGAGACGAAATGGACAACTGTGCATTGGCTCAAAGGGAAGACAGATTAAAAAAATAAGAACCAAACTTAAATCCCAGTGTGGCATAACAAAAAGCGTCATTGGAAATAAATGTTGCAAACCTATCAAAAACCTCATCATAACTTTTTTTTTTTTAATTATTCCTTTTTATTATTTCGGCTTCTTGCAGGATTACAAAATCAAAGAAAGCAATGCATAAAAACAATCACAAAAGATAAGAAAACTGCAAACCACGTTAATACATACACACCTTAAAAATATTAACCAATCCAAAGCGCCAGCTGTACAGTTTTCACAGTGTTAAAAAAAACTTATCATAACTGGTGATTTAAACAATGACGGCTGATCCGGCAACCGCAAAAAACCTGACAGAGCCGACAACTAACCTTTAACAGTGCCCAAAGCAAGTCCTTGCTGGGCCTGAGACAAACTTTATACAACTTGGCTTGCAGTAGGTCAATTTGGCGAGTACCACACCAAACCACAAATTTGTCCCAACGGCTGGTGTACACTCATTCTGTAGAGGGACGCATCGCTGCCAAGATGACATCAACGGCCTCAGGAGGAAGGTCAAATGAGGTCAACTGCTGCTGTTCAATCTCCAAGCATGGAAATGCAAATTGCGCAGTCCTATGTGTAGCACCGTACCCTGCTTCTGCAACAGAAGATCCTCCTGAAACGGCAGCTTGATCAGAGGACAGATGCTCATGACTAGGAGTTCCAGGTACCACACTTTCCTGGCCCAATCCATTGCCACCAGGATGACTTGGGCCTGGTCGTTCTTGATCTTCTTCAGAACTCGGTGCAGGAGAGGCAGCTATGGAAAGATGCACAGGACTCCCAACCCCACTCTAGATGGAATAAGTCTTCGAGAAAGCCTCGTTGGGAATTGCAGCGTGCAAAAGTGCAGACATTGCATATTCTCAGTGGTAGCGAAGATGTCAAGCCAGGGTTCTCCCCATTGATGGGAGACACTGTGCGCCATCCCTGGGTGTAACTGTCATTCGTGGTCTGCATGTGGAGGAGTTTGTCTATCCTGGTATTTAGCGATCCGGCCAGGAAGTCTACCACCAGGGAAATTCCCTGGCGCTTTAGCCACTTACATAGGCATAGAGCCTCCTGGCACAGGACCCAAGACCCCACACCGACCTGCTTGTTGCAGGTGGTGGTGTTGTCTGTGAGCACCTCCACCAGCCTACTTCTGATGGTGAGTAGGAAGGTCTTCAATGCCAAATGAACCACCCTTAACAAATTGATGTGGTCATGCTTCCGCCAAAGCCCAGAGGCCTTTGCTCTGCACCTCTTTCTGATGGCCTCCTCAACCCAAAAGCAATGCATCCATCACTACTGTCAAATTTGAGTGGGGTAAGGAAAGGGGTCTGCCACTGACCCAATCTGGGTTCAGCAGCCACCAATGCAGATCTTTTGCAGGTTTCTCTGAAATCTGGATACAATCTGAAAGGTTTCCCTGGCGCTATGCCCACTGGACTTTAGGTGCTATAGCATAGCACTGCATGTGCCATTTGACATGTTTCACCAGCAGAATGCAGGAGGCCAGCAATCACAGCAGCCTCAGTCATCCGCACTAAGATCCAGGTTAGAGGCTGAAAAATTGGGATCAAAGTCAGAATGTCCTGAACTCTCCGCTCAGGGAGAAGGGCACAAAACCATACCATATCCAAAATGTCTCTGATGGACGAGAGCATCTTCAAAGGAGTCAGTTAAGACTTCAGCACATTGATAGTGAGCCCTAACAAAGTAAGGAGGATCACATGGAGGTAGTTGACAAGAGAGCCCTCAACAGTCAGTTGTCAAGGTAAGGGAAGACGGGTACTCCGACCTCCAAAAGTGTGAAGCAACAACTGCCTTCACTTTCGTGAACACCTGAGGTACACTGGTGAGGTAAAAACGGAACACTGTAAACTGAAAATGCTCCTGCCACTATGATCTGCACATAGCACTTGCGACCCTGCAAGACAGAAATATGGAAATAAGCATCCTGCAAGTTCGTCACCATCCAGTCTCCGGGGTCTAGGGCAGACAGGACCTGGGCTACCGTAAGCATTCTGCATTTGTCCTTCCGTAAGGTGGCATTGAGAGGGTGAAAATCTAAAATAGGAAGAAGGCCTCCATCCTTCTTCGGCACAAGGAAGAAGCAGGAATCACATCCAGTTCCTCAATCCAAGTCCGGAACCCTCTCTATGGTCTTGCTGCACTTCCTGCTGCAAGACAGATATGTGGGCCTCTGTCAGTCGCACTGATGATGGTAGAAGATGAGACAGGGAAGAAAGAAATGGGAGGGCATAGACTAGATTGCAAATTTGGAATACCCACTAGTCTGATGTAATAGCTTGCCACCCATGGAGGAAATACCGGATACTGCCCCCAACCGAGTACCGTGAAGGACACACTAAAGAGGTTTTGTGCCTGGAGCAGCTGGGGAAGCAGGGAACTGAGATGCTCGTTGTCCTCGTGTCTTGCCTTTGCAAGACACAGCCGCAAAAGTGATGGGAGACCTGTTGGGCTGGCGGCGGGATCTGATGTTAGCGGAAATGGAAACCCCTACAGTAGCCTCCAAGGGGGCAATATTGCTGATGGAACTGTCTGGGTGGTGCAGATAGGCCCAAGGAATGTGCTGTGGCCCTGCTTTATTTATATATAACATTCAAGGGTGAAGCCCGCTTTCTCGCCAAAAAGGCAAGATCCATCACGGATCTATCAGGGATGCTTGGATATCCCCGGAAAAGAATGTAGAACTCACACAGGTGTGGCGCTGAAAGGGCCACACTCGTGTCCATTGACCAAATTAAGAAGTTGATCATGTCCAACCCAGGGCGAATCATAAATTTTGCTATGTCATGGCTATTCTGGATAGCTTGGGTCAGTGACGCCCAGAGGTCATCTGGACCGGTCAGTAATACTTGTGCCACCCCGTCCCATAAGGCAAAGGAGTAGCTGCCTAAAAGACAGCTAACGTTTACTGATCTCACAGCAAGACTCATGGAAGAAAAGATGTGCTTGCCAAATGTCTCTATTCCCTTAGACTCACGATCAGGTGGGGTGGTTGGGAAGGCATTGGGATTGACTTTACTGGTGGACGCAGGCATTCCAAGAATGTCAGGGTCGCATGGTGCTGGTTGACGGCGCCTAACGACCTGCCTATAGACTGATGGTCTCAAACATGGTTTCGCCCAGGAGCGTATAAGTGAGGGTCTCATTAAATGTTAACAGAAGCTCCGTAGGTGCTTCACTAGGCTTGAGTACATTTATCAGAACATTAGCCTTCACCTCCATTTTAGGTCTAGTACTTCTATTGCACTCAGCATAACGATTGAGAAAGAGGCGCATTCTTCAGTGGCTGGGCCAGAAGGAGACATGATGCCAGTATCTGGACAAGTATCCAGGCCACTGGCATCCTGTAATTAGTCATACCAGCTTTCCTCATCATACAGGGAGTCACAATCATCCCCTTCATCAAAAGTTGTCATAGCCAGAATCAGTCCCGAAAAGACTGTGTAAATTCGGACCCCTACCGCCGCGTGGTAAGGGCAATGTATCAGAATCGAAAGGTTGCTGGCTGGCTGCCCTCCATTGGAAATAGGGTGCAGCCTCGGTCGAAATCGGGGTGGATTCTGCTCAAAGTCAGAAAGCACAATGAGCTACAAAACCTCCTCCGGAGTCAGCGGTAGCTTCAATGCGAAGGGAACCAGCACAGTGGGTGGCATCTGGACTGAAGTTAGCACCGACTCCGATGATGAACCCAAAGCGAGTCGAGGGGCACAGAAAGCACTGAAGGAGGATCAGCTGGCAGAACTCTGACTGAATCCCCCTGCGGGTCCTTGGGGCCCAAAGGTGCGCCAGAGGGAACTGGTAAAGTGCCCAAAATGCACAGCATGGCCTCCCTAAAGGCCTCCACTAGCTGCAATATCACCAATGGACCAAAATTCTGGGTGCATCAGGACTAGACATTGAATTGGCTCTGATGGAGAGCGTGAACACGACTGGGTGGCATGTTAACGTCCTTGAACCTTCTCTTGCTTTTCTTATGCTTCTTCCCGGACTTAGCCAAAGATTTCGACAGAGATGATGATCTGCAGCGGAAACAGGACCTTCCTTGCGACTTTGAACAGTAACAGCATGGAGTACCCCCAAAACAGCTAGGGGCAATAATGTCATTTTACACAGTGACTGGCATCCGTGTGAATACCTGGGCTCGCAAAGTTACACCTAAAATGAGTACCACCTGTGGATTAAAGCAGGGTTGCTTCCTCACCCTACTCCTGAACAACCTATATACTGCTGACTTGGGGAAACGTAACGAGAGTGGCTGCCTAGTACTCCCCAAACTTGGGCCAACCAAACTCCATATTATCCAGTATGCAGATGACATTGTGATAATGGACCATAACAAAGCCAGTTTAGAACGGGTCTTGAATGCTCTAAATGCCTACAACGTTGAAAATCACCTCAGGGTAAATCAGGACAAGACAAAGGTTCTCATTTTTGGAAGATACAGAAATAAGAAACACCTTTCTTGGCACCTGGGCAGCATGATTAGCAACACTTCCAGAAAATATAATTTCCTGGGAGTCTGGTTCGCAGAAAACACTAAACACAAGATACATGTTAAAAATTTGAAGAAGAAGGGGCAGCAATCATCTATGGCATAAATCAGTAGTGTGTCAACTGCACCCATCCTTGGGGTTATAAATGCAACTCTCCTCCCAGCCTTGCAGTATGGGCATCAAGCCTAGCTAAAAGCCTTGGCTTCTGCTCAGGAGCTTCACTGTAGTGCTTACAGGAAAATCTTCCAGCCGCCTCGATACATTCGACGGTCCAGGTTAGGACTGAAATTCAGCTTGGTGAAACAATCTCTAAGCCGTAAAGCCGCCCTACTAAAATACTACATCCGGATCACGAAGGCCCTCTCCCCTCCCCTCCACCCCCCCCCCGACAACTCGCTAAAGGAACACCTCAAAAGCATTTTTGAGACTCCGTATAATCTGTGGCATCACTACCTGCAGGTCGCAATTAAGTCTCTTCACATAGAGGAAATGACTTTCCAGAATATGGATGTACCCTACACAGCGTTGAAAAAAAATAATGAACAACTAACTGGGGAAATACTCAAGGGACCAAGACCTAATGTAATTAAATAACTTGCCTACCCTACTTCCTCTGAACAGTTATTTGGTGGGGAAGCCGCATCCATACCTTTTGGAAACCCTTAACAGGCAGACCTGTAGAGCGATCCTGTACATGTGCCTTTTAGGATTACCAGAAAAAGACTTTAATCCTGTTTGGGCCGGTCAAGGAGGACCCGGGGAATACAGGCTGTGCAGCTACATATGCGAATCATGGTTGCACTTACTGTGCTATTTCTCTAAATTAGACTCCACCAGGAGACAACTGCTGAAGCCGTTTCTCCTGGCTCAAGGGGCCAACGTGCGTCAAGAAGCTTCCAAACTCTGCTTTACACTGTCTGCCCCAAGGGTCTTGTTGAGATGCAGAAAATTTGTTGATGAACTCAGGTCACTGCTTCACCCACAATTTGTCGGCACGACCTGTCAAAAGTACGTTCAAAAGCAGATAACACACTAGTTCAAATTAATAGGAATGATGGCAGTTCTAGGGCAGGCATGGCGAACGATATTGGGTATGGCTGTGTCAACAGACATGATTTGGGCTACGAGCAGAACTGGTCAACATGCAATCCGGTCCGATAGGGTTGGAGTGTTTGAGCATAAGAAGTGCAAATAATTGCGTTATGGGACAGTAATAGCCTACTTCTACAACTATAAGTGGGTGCGACTGCTAGGGGAGATCGGCACGGATGGAATAATATCACCATCATCCCACCTAGCTTGGGGCCAAGGGGCTGTAAAAAGCCACTTTTACTTAAGTTAATTATCAAGTCTACTCTCACTTTTGTGATGCTGGAACACACCTTTACTACTTCAAGTAACAAACCAAATCTTGCCAGTAAATCGTCACGTTTACTAATTCTTATTTTCCTTATACTGGATCATATGTTCTATTCTTTTAAGTAGAGTTTTTAGTAATTTCTGCACTTAATAAGGCACTTTGGTAACATTGTATTAGCTCCTGCAGAGGTAACCCAATCAGCCTTAAGAGGTTCGGGAAATGGGACCATTCTTAAAACTTTAAGCATGATTTTAGCAATCCCCTGCAACTCAACAAGGAATTAGCTCCTGCAGAGGAAAATTAACTTGCTCCTAGTAAGGGTCTGCACATGCACTGTGGCACTTAGTAAAGTTTTGCACTAGCACTGCTGCACTTTAACACAGAGAGGGACATGTGGCCCAGATGTCATTAAACTTTTAACTATACATCAGAGACTCGGAGGTTTGGAGCTGTCAATGAATTTTTTTTACCAAAAAACGTATATACAGTGCCTCCAAACGTAATCTTGAACTTTGCTGTAATGCTAATGTGATTTTAGTGTTATTTCTGCATTTTATTGTCTTAGTCTTTCCGTTGTTATGGTTTTTATGAGCTAAACAAACAGCATGGAGACTTCCAATGTATGATGACAATGCAGCCTCACCTCGCGGTGCCGAATGGTCTTCGGATTCAACTGGATGCAGTTGTTACAAGACCATGAATCATCTTCTGACCCCTGGCACCCTAGACATACTTCGTGAGGGTCTGTCACAGAAATCTGTTTGTGACAGTCCCTACACAGCTTGAACGCTGTTGTCTTAGGAGGCGACATTCACCTTGTACACTGGAATTTTTTTCGAGCAAAGGATCTGAAAGTGCGTAAAGATAGGAACGTACGTAAGCGTGCAAGGGTGGCACTTATAAGCAGCTCTGCTCATCACTTCCAGAGCGGAATGATGCTGGTCCGGGGCTGTACAACGCCATCTACCAGCGCACAGGAGTACTGCTCTAAACGTTTCCGGATCCAGTCTGACACCTGGGGAATATTCACAAGGTGAGGAGTCTGTATCCATCAGAAAGACAACACGACTCTCTCTCTGTTCCTGATGCCAGTCGTGCATTACGTCAAATATACCTTTGGAGGATTTCGATCATTAGCTAGCTTAGACTGCATTATCTCATTATAAGTTTAGTTACTTGCCTCACCTTATCTATGCTCACTGATCTCTTTTATATATACCTTAACAGTTTCTTCACTCTGTTTCGCACTTAGGTCTTTGTCTCCCAGCCTTCTTGTGCGTCCTCGCACTGTCGCTCTTTTACAGTCCTGGCAACATACCTTCAACAATATTCCTCTATCTATTCGCTCAGTCCCTAGACTATCTGTTTTCAGGGAACTTTAAAGGGACACTGCTCAGTGTAGCAGAGTAAGGGTATCCTGCTATACCTCTCGAGATTTTCATCATCACTGCGTGTTGTGCCGTTTAGGTTACAGGGAGTGAAGCGCCTTGGATAAAGGCGCTTTAATCAATCAATATAAAATAAAGACTGCAGGGCTATGACAAACCACCTGCATACAACTAAAAGATTTGCACAGAAAAAAAACAAAAAAAACCTGGTTCTAAATCTGCATCCAGTATCATATTTGGGGGTGTGGGCTTGAGTGGTTTTGAATCCAGAAAAATGAAAGCTGCCCCCCCCCCCCCCTGATTTATGTCGGGAATAAAGCTGAGATTTTCGCTCTTAACTCAAAACACACCCCCAGAGGGATTCCGTAACAGTCCATAAAATGTCGCCGATTTTTTAAAACGTTGGCTTGCGGTATATAGATTTTCTCAAGAAACTAAAGAACACATGTAGCATCAGATGTGTGTACTTTCAGAAAACTGAGGAATGTAAACTCCAACCGTCCAAATGAAGCAGGTGGTAGGATTTTGAAAAAAAATGAGTCGGGGTTTAATGACATTACCAGGTCCTTCAAGCAGACTAATTCGCACTCACTGCCCGACTTCAATGGAGCGCTCAGTCCTCCTGCTGACTTCCATTTAGTTCGAGTGCTATTTGATGCAGTTCACCTGGCGTTTTATTCACTTCAGGCTACACTTCATTTAGCTCGGCTGCTGCTCAATTCATTTATTTTTCTACTCGGTAACCCTAGCATTGATGTATTCCGCTTACATTCCAGACGCCGGTTCGCCGTATTTATGTCAAAATAAATGCCGCAAACAAACCACTGCAAACGGGTGCTCTGGTTGCCCACCGCGCACAAGTCAGAAGGCACGGCAGTTTTGGTATGTGGTGAATGTCAGTCCAGGATGTGTAGTAGTACGAGAGGCTGACAAAACAATCTCCCTGCCCCTAAAACATGCTGGGCTCTGGCCCAAGAAACACATGAGAAAATGTTCTCGTGACCCGCGAGGCAAGCACGCGCAAGCAAGTATTGTGCATGCCACATTTTTCCAGGCCTTTGATTCTTTTTTTCTTTCTTAGTAGTACTTCTTCCTATACTGATATTGCTGCGATATTAATGCTTCTTCTTATTTTAGTATCGTTTTCGCATTTATTTTTATTTAGTTATTTGTCAATTTTATGTATCACGCACAAGGCACAAGAGTGACAGAGCGCTATGCATGTGTCTAAGTAGTAAACAATAGACAGCAGAGAATATATATTATTACTGGGGACAGAAGGTGTTACAAGTCCACAAATACATTCAGTATCAGACCGTAAATAATAGATACAATTGTATGTGCGGGTGAAACCAGATGGATGGCGACATATTCCAGACTGGAGTTTAGATTATGCAGGAGTGATTGCAAATACAAGTTTCCGTAATTGAAGGTGTCAAAATCACAGTTCTGAAGATCCATAACTGGGATACATAGATCTGTTGACAAGGCCAACAGAAGGGATGCAGGAATGGGAAAGAATCAGAGGTCTGTGGCATTTCAGAAATAGGTTTTTCAGTTTGTTTTTGAATATTTGATAGGATGTTGTTATACACCTGCTGTCCAGAAGGTTTGGGTATCATACTACAAAAGCACTAGGTAATCTCGAAGAGTGTTTCTGAGCTCCCCAGTTCTTGCTGTGCACCTCAGATTCATATTGAAATAGTTTGGAGTGCAAGCAGTGATGAAAGCCAGTTTGACACTTTTCCTTGCTTTAAAGGGGTGCCAGTTCAAGTACATCAGGTTGTGAGATGTGTGGTCGACTTTTCTTACTCCCAAGACCAGTCTTGCTGCCACGTGAAGGGCTGCTTTAACGGGAGCCAGGTGAACGCACAGAATCCCTACTAGTAGAGAGTGACCATAATCCAGTCTTGATACTAAGGCCGGAACAGGCCTTGGGATGAATTGTTTCCTACAGCTAAGCAGTCTGAGTTAGAAAAGTGCACCATTCACAAAATTATTCATGTGTGCTTGCAGGTTAAGGTACTTGTCCAAAATGAATTTCCAAGATTGTGTCTACAATGACTGGATTGCTGTTAAGAACTGACCCTTCTCTGAGCTAATTTTATTTCGGTATGCTGCAACTATGTGGTGAGAGGAGGAGAAATTACGTTTTCATTGGATTGAGTTCAGGTGGTGAGTAGACACGCAGAAGTGAACCTCACAGATGACCCGAGACATTGTCTCGAAATCCTTTGCACAATAACCCACATAGAAGCAGTAATTGATGTTTGATGGCTTAGGATGGAGGTGAGTGATTTCATATAGATAGTGAATAGCGTAGTTGAAGGTATTGAGCCTTGAGGAACTTATTGGTGCAGGTCTGATGTGTGGGAAATGGAACAGCCAATTCTGATGCACTGACTGCAACTTTCCAGATATGCTAAGGCAGCCTAACTCTGAAATAGCCTTGAGGAAAATGTTAAAAACGTTGCGGTATTAACAGTTTTCTCAGTTGCAGATTTCCTGGGTGCTTCTCAGTGCGGGGAAGCCCTCAAGGGTAGCCAGGCACTTAAGAAATCCTTATGAATAGAATAGAACAGATATGACAATAACCAACCGAGGACTAAGCATTCAAGCCTATTCTTTCTTTGAGTATTTGAAGAAGGAAGTCGTGGCTGTGTCGAAGGCCACCTGGATCTTCCTTTGAGACCGAGGTTTATTATTTTCTCCTATGATCAAAAGTTTTAGTAACAGGAATTTCATTTGCATTATACTTCAATGGTGGGTAAAGAGTGAAAACTACGGTGAAGAACTATTTTGCACCTACATGAGAGAAACAGTAAATGGTCACAACCTTCTACTGATTTTTTTGCCTGTCTAGTACTGCAGAGAAAAAAGTTATGCTTTTTAATTTTTATTGAGGTACCATTATCTGCTTTTCTTGAACTAAACCGTTGAACTCATAGCCTCATCACTCCAGTACCACTCCTTTAAAGCTAAATGCTCTGCTGTTACGTTAATGTTGCAACCAGGTGGGCCTCACAGATGTAGTTCTACCAATGTGCCATCGGGGTTTCCCTAGTATTGCTACTACCCCTGGGGTGTGCCAATGTTTTTTGCTCTGTATCACCACTGACTCTCCACCGTCCACTGACTCTCCACCGTCCTGTCTTACTTCAACAACCTCCCTTATCCTCACAGAGTTACCCATCTGATCCTTCTTTAAATAATACGATAAATGCACTCATCACCTCGACCCCCGGAAGGCCCCACATGGTGTGCTCACCTGTTGCTTTGTAGCTTAGGGGGCAGGCATTTTTAGATCTTGCTTGTGACAGCACATGCGCTTGCAAGAGTTAATGTTTTCAACAAGTGGCTTGGAGCCTGCCGATTGCTTACCATTTGTGGACTGCATTGTCACTCTTATTTGCTGCCTTCTAATTGGGCAGCGCATGTAGCTTCACTTCCTTGTCTTTCATCTCGAGCATGAACCAAGTACTGATTGCTTCATCTTGATAGGGTCCTTTCAGTGCTGGCTATGTGATTGAGGTACTATTTTTCTTTTTTATTATCTTTCTTCTTCTTCCCTGTTGCTTCATCACTCCCATCCCCCAACCCACTGTGTTGCTTCTTGTCTCCCACCCAACCCCCTCCCGTTATCAGTGTTGCTTCTATCATCACCCACCCACCCTCCTGTTCCCTGTTGCCTCTTACCTCCCACCTGCCACACTCCCAGTGTCTGTGTTGCCCCCCAACCACCATAGGGGAAAAAACGCTATGACGTGGCCGCCTCATACAGCTTTTTTTAGCTACTCATTCCCACGTCAAAGCACTTTTTTTCACTTTTAGCCATGCGGCACAGCAGCCACGCTGCACTACAACATGGCTAAAAATACATTGGCAAAGCCAATAGCTGTCAAATAGTCGAAACCTATTGGCTTTGCCAATGCTTGCTTTTTATTTCATGGTAATTGGATGCAAATTCTGGGGCACATTTGTAGTTTTCACAGGATCCGCATCAGTCTCCCATTGCTTAGGGGGGGGGGGGGAAACTATTGGTGAAATACTGTGACCACACAATCAGTTCTTCGTTCTTGCTGCGACAGTGGAGGCTGTGCGTGCAGTTCTCGGAGTTGAGTGCAGCATGTAAGGTAAGGTCCAAGACTGTCAGAGGCATTTATTTAATTACACTGCTCAGACCCTGATCGTGCCCCCAATAGCATTTGTGCTGGAATTCGGCATGTCTTGTCTGCATAGCAACTCTGCCTCCGAAGACAGAAAGAAACAGTGAAATATTTCGCTGAAACCTACCCACGAATGTATGACCAGGTCTGAAACACGAATCAAGTGGACAGGTTTGCAGTAAACTCTATCCACTCCAAAATTATTATGCTTTTGGACAATAAACTCCACGAACCTGCCCTTTGGGTGTAAAAAGATGGAGGACGCACCATTTTAGTTTTGTCAATGTCTTCAACTTCTTTAAGTTAATACATAGGACATATACACAAATATGTGTGAAATTAGCATTTTATGTCAAAAAAAAATTCTTCCACAGAATGACCCAACAAAACACAGCCAGATAATACCTCATTGTTAGACCTGGCATCCTTGGCGTGGGTCTCCCTTCCATTTTTTATGATGCCTCCTATGTTACCGATCCGTTTTGCTGGCGTTAGATGCTTTGGGCACTGTGCCACTGCTATTCAGTGCCACAGTGCGAGTGCTCCCTATGATAAAATTGGGTTATGTATTAGTGACTCCATGATTGGATGATTGGTTTACTTGTCAGTCCCTAGTACAGTGCACCGAGTGTGCCCAGGGCTTGTAAATCCAATGCCGCTGGTGGGCTTGCAGCACTGGTTGTGCCACCCACAGGAGCGGCTTGTAAAATGTGTCTCAGGCCTGCCATCGCAGAGCCTGTGTGCAGCCTAGGGCTGCCATGTCGACTTGGTGAGTGCACCCACTTACCAGTCCCTAAACCTTCCCTTTACTGCATGTTGGTCACCCCTAAAGTAGGCCCTAGGGCAGGGTGCATTGTAAGTATAAGGTAGGACATGCCCTGGTGTGTGTGGCATGTCCTAATAGTGAATTACAGCCATTTTCGTTTTTCACTATTGCAAGGCTACCTGCTCCCCATAGGCCAGAATGGGCAGACTGACTATTACACCTTATAGTCAGAACTGACCCAGGAACATGGTAGAAAAACGAATTTAGTATGCCTGAACTCAGAATGATAAAATACATCTTTTAGTGAAGTTGGTTTTAACATTCTGTGTTTGAAAATACCACTTTTAGAAAGTGGGTATTTTCTTGCCTAAACTTCCAAGCCTGCCTCTGCTAGGTTGTGTATTCCTTGTCTGGAGATTGAGTGACAGGGGCTGGGGGTGGCTACAGGAGACAGGGTGAGTCAGCACAGGGCTGAATAGAAAGATCTGCATCCAGAGTGGAGGGAGGAGTTGCACCTGGGTCTGAATAGGGCTGTGCCTGCCTTCCACAATGCTGGCTCCACCTCCTGCCGGGCGTCTGATGGCTCTGCCCCTCACTCACAAAGGAAAGAAGGAGTCAGAAAAACAAAGTGCTCCAGGACTGACCAGAACTGGTTTTGGACTAGGCAGAGGCCTCTCTGCCTTCAGAGAACAAAGGAAAACTGTGTATAAAAAGGGGACCCATACCCCTAGGAAATTAGATCACTTTGGGAAAACAAGAAGAAACCTTTGCTGAGGAGCGGAACCAAGAAGAAACTGAGGAGAAGACTATCCCTAAGCTAGAGGGATCTGCCTGCAGTGGTTGCCTGACTGCCAAAGGAAGGAGAAAGGACTTTGTGTGCACTTTTATTCAACTTGTAAAGTATCTCCAAGGGCTTGAGAAAAGAGCTTGCCTCCTGCTGAAGTCTCAGGGACAACAGACTTCAACCACCAGCTCCCCAAGAATCCTTTGGAAGTGCCTGCTGCTGTTTTGGGCCTTCTGAAGGGACTGCGTGTCGCAAGGAGCTGGAAGCGCGACTCAAGAGGAAGAAGCGTGTCGCCGTCGCTGCTGCTGCCGTCGCAACTCCGAAGGAGGGTGTCGCCGCTGTAGCTGTCGTATTGCACCGAATCAAGAGAAGAGTCTCGCATCGAGGAAGAAGCGTGTCGCCGTCGCAGCCGCTGCCGTCGCAACTCCGAAGGAGGGTGTCGCCGCTGTAGCTGTCGCATTGCACCGCATCAAGAGAAGCGCCTCGCATCCACGGAGAAGCGTGCCGCCATCGGAGCTGCTGCCGTCGCATCACGAAACAAGGGTGTCGCCGCTACAGTTGTCGCATCGAGTGGAAGCGTCTCGCAACGTTGGAGAAGAGTGTCGCAGCCGAAGCTGTTGCCGTCGCATCGCTGAACAAGGGTGTCGCCGCTGCAGTTGACGCATCGAATCGAGACTTCTCGCAACATCGGAGAAGCGTGCCGCATCAGGAAGAACTTGACGTCTTTATTTCTTTGCACCAGAACTTTGTCGCATTTCCATCGCTGCAACATTGCTTGTTGTGGAAGCGTCCCGCATCGTAAGGTACATTGACTTAAAGTGTCGCATCTTAAGAACTGAACTGAACTAAGCTAAAACTACCATTTTAAGTACAGTATTGTGGATTTTTGTCGTTTATGGTCTTGTGTTAAAACTATATAAAGAATACTTATTTTTGATATAAAACCTTGCGTGGTGTCCATCTGTAGTGTGTCACTAGATTACTGTATGTGTTCACAAATGCTTTACACACTGCCTCTGAGATAAGCCTGTCTGCTCATGCCAAGCTACCAAAGGGGGTGAGCAGGGGTTATTTTAGGAGTGTACCCTTTTACCCTGACTAGAGGCGAGGGTCCCTATTTGTCACAAGTACCTACCTGTGCCAACTAGAGACCCCCAATTCTAACATTGGTGGTCAGCGGTGGGGATTCTGGACTTGCATTTGTGACTCATGTACAGTGATTGGTGAACACTACTAGTGAGTGCAGACCAAAACGCGACCACATACTGTTGGTAGATTTGTTTTTCTAGGACGTTCCATTTTTGCCAAGTTCAGCCATCATGTAACCAGCATCCATAGCATCTGTTGATTTTGATTGGGAAGAGGAGAAACTAGAATGCTACAATGCGAAGCAGCTGAAGCACTTCTGCAAAAGATTTAATGTTGCAATTACCGGGCTCACCAAGAGGGATGAGTTCTACAAGGCGCTGAGGGCCTGGGTAGAAGCAAGGAAAACCCCTGAGATTGAGGAAGGGGATAATAATGCAGATGTGCAGCTGGAAGGGCCAGTGGGCCCAGGGGAAAGGAAAGCACCTTCCCTAATAGGTAGCAGTGTTTCTGCCAAAGGCCTGTCCCCAGAAGAGCTGGAGGACAGGGAGAGAAATAGGATGCATGAGTTAGAGCTGGCCAAAATGAGTGGGCAATTGGAAATTAGGAAACTGGCCCTAGAAGAAAAGAAAATGCAGCTTGAGCATGATAGAAGTTTGAGGGAGTTGGATTTGAAAGCTAGGAGCTTAGAAATTACTCCCTCTGGTGGCAGCACACCGTCAATGCCTGTGGAATCTAGAGTATATATTCCTAAAGATGTGGTCAAAGAGTTTTTTAAAAATGATGACATTGGGCAGTGGTTCAAGGCCTATGAGGTAGCCATGTCTTCCCACCGGGTCCCTGAGAAGGATTGGGGAGCGGGGTTGTGGGGACGGTTCCTCAGTGAGGGGCGGGACACACTGCTAGATTTGCCTTCTGATGTCCATAATTCATATCGCCACATGAAGGATGCTTTAATGTCTAGGTATGGTTTAACTCCTGAATTGTATAGGCAGAGGTTCAGGGGTTGCACGAAGATAGAGAACAGTACCTGGGTTGAATATGTCACTTTTTTCTGCAGAGCATTGGATGGTTGGGTGAAGGGTAGCAAAGTTGATGATTTTCAGGGGCTCCTTGATTTGATTGCATGGGAGCACTTGTCAAGTAACTGTTTTCCAGAGCTACGCCAGCACCTGATAGATAACAAGCTGACTATCCCTAGGAAGCTTGCTGAGGAGGCGGACCGCTGGGTCAGTACCAGGGTCCACAAGGGTCACGTGGGAGACTCCGCCAAGGGTGGGCAGGGTCCCCAGCAGAAGAGTGGGGGGACAAGGGTAAACAGAGGGAGTTCCAAAGAAGGCCCCAAAGTAGTCCCCAAGGGAACCAAGGGAAAGGTTCCCAGCCTCCCCCCCAGAAACCCTCAGGGGCCCCGACAGGTCCACCTGTTCAAAGGGGACCGCTGAGATGCTACAAATGTGGGGAACTGGGTCATATAGCGAGTGATCCCAGGTGCCGCCAGTTTGGAAAGACCGCACCCCCTGGTGCAGCCCCCGGCAGATGGCTAGTGTAGCCCTGGGGGAGGAGATGGATGCCCCAGAGGGGTGGGGTCCCGCACAGATGTCCCTTGTCTCATTAGGAGACTGTGAGATGGTCCCCAAGACCCAGCTGCCTGATAACACTAAGAAATACAGGCAGTGGGTGACCATCAATGGCCATAGGGTGGAGGCTCTTAGAGATACAGGAGCCAGTGTGACAGCTGTCAAGTGTCACCTGGTGTCTCAAGAGCAGGTTGTCCCCCATGCATTCTATCCAGTTGTTGCCGCTGACAACACAGAGAGTCACTGCAAAGTGGCTCAGGTTCCCTTTGAGTGGGGGGGGTCTCTGGTACTCTTCAGGTAGCTGTGAGGCCCGCCATGCCTGTTGACTGTTTGTTAGGGAACGACTTGGAGAGCTCACCTTGGGCGAAGGTGGAGCGAAGTGCTCATTTGGAGATGTTGGGTTTGCCTGACTGGGCGTGTGTGACCACCCGGTCCATGGCAGCAAGTAAAGGTGCTCAAGAGGACCTGGAGCCTGAGAGGGAGGCCGAGGTACCTGCCGTCACGAGAAGAGGCAGGGGCGCGGGAAACCGGCCCCGAAGTTCCCACGGTCCAGGAGGAGGCAGACCTTGAGGGGGATGCCCTGGAGCCTACAGGGGAACAGGTAGCTGAACTGGGGGACCTGCCTGAGCTGACCCATTGGCAGCAGGAAGGAGGACCCTCCAGGGAAGAATTCTGCAAGGAGCAGAAAGAATGCCCTTCTCTGGTGGGCCTGCGGCAACAGGCTGCAGACCAGGCCACAGGTGATCAGTCTGGGTCACATTGGGTCTATTGGGAGAATGATCTCCTGTATACTGAGCCTAAGGTTGCTGAGCCTGGGTCAGCCCGTGTGCTGGTGGTACCCCAGTGCCTCAGAGCCTTCCTACTGGGGCTGGCTCATGATGTTCCATTGGCAGGACATTTGGGGCAGGACAAGACCTTTGAGAGGCTTGTCACCCACTTTTATTGGCCCCAAATGCGCAGGAGTTCAGACACTCACTGCAGGACATGTCAGACTTGCCAGGCAAGTGGAAAGAGTGGGAGGAAGCGCAAGGCTCCTCTCCAGCCATTCCCTGTAGTCAGCACCCCCTTTGAACGGGTGGGTATTGACATTGTGGGGCCACTGGACCCCAAGACAGCCATGGGCAACAGGTTCATCCTGGTCTTGGTGGACCATGCCACCCGGTACCCGGAAGCCATACCTCTGAGGACAGTGACGGCCCCCGTGGTGGGACGAGCACTGATGGGAATTTTCTCCCGAGTGGGATTCCCTAGCGAGGTAGTGTCTGACCGGGGGACCAACTTCATTTCCAAGTATATGAAGTCCCTGTGGCAGGAGTGTGGGGTAACCTACAAGTTTACCACTCCTTACCACCCCCAAGGAAATGGATTGGTTGAAAGGTTCAACCGAACCCTCAAAGGCATGATTATGGGTCTTGAGGAACCTATGAGGCGTAAGTGGGACGTCCTCTTACCATGCCTGCTCTTTGCTTACCGTGAGGTGCCACAGAAATCTCTAGGGTTCAGTCCCTTTGAGCTTCTCTATGGACACCCAGTAAGAGGACCTCTAAGTTTGGTCAAAGAAGGCTGGGAGCAATCTCCCAGGAAACCTCCCCAGGATGTATACAGTTACATGCTGGCCTTTAGGAACCAAACTAGGCGTTTCAGGCAACTCGCTGAGGCGAATCTGGAAGCCAGCCAGGAGGAGATGAAGCGGTGGTACGACCAGAATGCCACTCTGGTAGAGCTTCAGCCTGGTCAGAAAGTGTGGGTCATGGCCCCAGTGGAGCCCTGCGCGCTCCAGGATAAGTGGACCGGACCCTTTGAGGTTGTAGAGCGCAAAAGTCCGGTTACCTACTTGGTGGACTTGCGGTCTCCCAGGAACCCCTTGAGGGTCCTGCATGTCAACCGCCTAAAGCCCCACTTGGAGAGGTCCCAAGTGGGCATGCTCTTAGCGACAGATGCTGGGATGGAGGAGGAGACCGAGCCTCTTCCTGACCTCCTGTCAGCAACAGAGCAAGATGGGTCAGTGGATGGTGTCAACCTCTCTTCCACCCTGACCCCTGAGCAACAGAATGACTGCCGCCAGTTGCTGGGACAGTTTTCTGATCTGTTCTCCCTGGTTCCCGGTGTCACAGATTGGTGCATCCATGATGTGGACACTGGGGACAGTACACCTGTGAAGCACAAATCTTACAGGGTGACTGACAGGGTGAGAGCTTGCATCAAGGAGGAGGTCTCCAAAATGCTTGCGTTAGGGGTGATTGAGTCCTCTAACAGTCCTTGGGCCAGCCCAGTGGTCTTGGTCCCAAAGGCTGCCGCACCGGGTGCCACACCAGAACTCCGGTTCTGTGTGGACTACCGAGGACTCAATTCAGTCACCAGGACTGACGCGCACCCCATCCCCAGAGCGGATGAGCTCATAGATCGGCTAGAGGCTGCACGGTACCTCAGCACGTTTGACTTAACGTCTGGGTACTGGCAGATCGCCTTGACTGATGGGGCAAGAGAGAGGTCAGCATTCTCCACCCCAGATGGGCACTACCAGTTTCGGGTGATGCCCTTTGGGATGAAGAATGCCCCTGCCACCTTCCAGAGGTTGGTCAACCAGGTGTTGGCTGGACTGGACTCGTTCAGTGCCGCCTACCTGGATGACATCGCGGTGTTCAGCGCCAGTTGGGAAGAACATCTGCGCCACCTCTGGGAAGTGTTGATGGCGCTGCGGAGGGCAGGCCTCACGATCAAGGCGAGTAAGTGCCAGATCGGGCAGGGTTCCGTGGTGTACTTGGGACACCAAGTGGGGAGCGGCCAGGTGGCGCCCCTACAGCCCAAAATTGAAACCATCCTGAATTGGGAACCCCCCAAAACCCAGACAGAGGTGAGAGCCTTCTTAGGACTCACGGGTTACTACAGGAGGTTTGTCAAGGGGTATGGCAGCATTGTTGCGCCCCTGACAGAGCTGACTTCCAAGAAGCAGCCCAGGAAAGTGATTTGGACTGACACCTGTCAGAAAGCTTTTGAGGCCCTGAAAACTGCCATGTGCACGGCGCCCGTGCTCCTGGCACCCAACTTCTCCAAAGAGTTCGTAGTACAAACAGACGCTTCAGAGCATGGTGTGGGGGCTGTTCTGTTACAGATGAATGAGGAGGGCCTAGATCAACCCGTAGCCTTCATCAGTAGGAGGTTACTACCACGGGAACAGAGGTGGAGTGCTATTGAGCGTGAGGCATTTGCTGTGGTCTGGGCACTGAAGAAGCTGAGACCATACCTGTTTGGGACTCACTTCCGGGTTCAGACAGACCACAGGCCCCTCAGATGGTTGATGCAGATGAGGGGTGAGAATCCAAAGCTGTTGAGGTGGTCCATTTCCCTACAGGGGATGGATTTCAGGGTGGAACACCGCCCTGGTACAGAACACGCCAATGCTGATGGTCTGTCCAGATTTTTCCGCCTTAGTGAAGAGAACTCCCCTGAGGTAGGGTAGTTCTCCCCACATTTCAGCTGGAGGGGACACGTGTTAGACCTGGCATCCTTGGCGTGGGTCTCCCTTCCATTTTTTATGATGCCTCCTATGTTACCGATCCGTTTTGCTGGCGTTAGATGCTTTGGGCACTGTGCCACTGCTATTCAGTGCCACAGTGCGAGTGCGCCCTATGATAAAATTGTGTTATGTATTAGTGACTCCATGATTGGATGATTGGTTTACTTGTCAGTCCCTAGTACAGTGCACCGAGTGTGCCCAGGGCTTGTAAATCCAATGCCGCTGGTGGGCTTGCAGCACTGGTTGTGCCACCCACAGGAGCGGCTTGTAAAATGTGTCTCAGGCCTGCCATCGCAGAGCCTGTGTGCAGCCTAGGGCTGCCATGTCGACTTGGTGAGTGCACCCACTTACCAGTCCCTAAACCTTCCCTTTACTGCATGTTGGTCACCCCTAAAGTAGGCCCTAGGGCAGGGTGCATTGTAAGTATAAGGTAGGACATGCCCTGGTGTGTGTGGCATGTCCTAATAGTGAATTACAGCCATTTTCGTTTTTCACTATTGCAAGGCTACCTGCTCCCCATAGGCCAGAATGGGCAGACTGACTATTACACCTTATAGTCAGAACTGACCCAGGGAACATGGTAGAAAAACGAATTTAGTATGCCTGAACTCAGAATGATAAAATACATCTTTTAGTGAAGTTGGTTTTAACATTCTGTGTTTGAAAATACCACTTTTAGAAAGTGGGTATTTTCTTGCCTAAACTTCCAAGCCTGCCTCTGCTAGGTTGTGTATTCCTTGTCTGGAGATTGAGTGACAGGGGCTGGGGGTGGCTACAGGAGACAGGGTGAGTCAGCACAGGGCTGAATAGAAAGATCTGCATCCAGAGTGGAGGGAGGAGTTGCACCTGGGTCTGAATAGGGCTGTGCCTGCCTTCCACAATGCTGGCTCCACCTCCTGCCGGGCGTCTGATGGCTCTGCCCCTCACTCACAAAGGAAAGAAGGAGTCAGAAAAACAAAGTGCTCCAGGACTGACCAGAACTGGTTTTGGACTAGGCAGAGGCCTCTCTGCCTTCAGAGAACAAAGGAAAACTGTGTATAAAAAGGGGACCCAGACCCCTAGGAAATTAGATCACTTTGGGAAAACAAGAAGAAACCTTTGCTGAGGAGCGGAACCAAGAAGAAACTGAGGAGAAGACTATCCCTAAGCTAGAGGGATCTGCCTGCAGTGGTTGCCTGACTGCCAAAGGAAGGAGAAAGGACTTTGTGTGCACTTTTATTCAACTTGTAAAGTATCTCCAAGGGCTTGAGAAAAGAGCTTGCCTCCTGCTGAAGTCTCAGGGACAACAGACTTCAACCACCAGCTCCCCAAGAATCCTTTGGAAGTGCCTGCTGCTGTTTTGGGCCTTCTGAAGGGACTGCGTGTCGCAAGGAGCTGGAAGCGCGACTCAAGAGGAAGAAGCGTGTCGCCGTCGCTGCTGCTGCCGTCGCAACTCCGAAGGAGGGTGTCGCCGCTGTAGCTGTCGTATTGCACCGCATCAAGAGAAGAGTCTCGCATCGAGGAAGAAGCGTGTCGCCGTCGCAGCCGCTGCCGTCGCAACTCCGAAGGAGGGTGTCGCCGCTGTAGCTGTCGCATTGCACCGCATCAAGAGAAGCGCCTCGCATCCACGGAGAAGCGTGCCGCCATCGGAGCTGCTGCCGTCGCATCACGAAACAAGGGTGTCGCCGCTACAGTTGTCGCATCAAGCGGAAGCGTCTCGCAACGTTGGAGAAGAGTGTCGCAGCCGAAGCTGTTGCCGTCGCATCGCTGAACAAGGGTGTCGCCGCTGCAGTTGACGCATCAAATCGAGACTTCTCGCAACATCGGAGAAGCGTGTCGCATCAGGAAGAACTTGACGTCTTTATTTCTTTGCACCAGAACTTTGTCGCATTTCCATCGCTGCAACATTGCTTGTTGTGGAAGCGTCCCGCATCGTAAGGTACATTGACTTAAAGTGTCGCATCTTAAGAACTGAACTGAACTAAGCTAAAACTACCATTTTAAGTACAGTATTGTGGATTTTTGTCGTTTATGGTCTTGTGTTAAAACTATATAAAGAATACTTATTTTTGATATAAAACCTTGTGTGGTGTCCATCTGTAGTGTGTCACTAGATTACTGTATGTGTTCACAAATGCTTTACACACTGCCTCTGAGATAAGCCTGTCTGCTCGTGCCAAGCTACCAAAGGGGGTGAGCAGGGGTTATTTTAGGAGTGTACCCCTTTACCCTGACTAGAGGCGAGGGTCCCTATTTGTCACAAGTACCTACCTGTGCCAACTAGAGACCCCCAATTCTAACACTCATATACCAAATGCTGCACAAATATGCCTATCCACGTGCAAGGACACCAATGCATCTTGACCCTGGTCATTGAGAACTCCTAATATCCACAGAACTCCACACCAACGCTACAGATCTTGGCTGCAAGCCATACAGCTGACTAAGGCATTCATTGTGAGGGGCCCAGTGAGGTCTCATATGTGTTGTGACTCCTGTCAATACACATATCGGAACTGCGAGTACTGCAGAGAAAACCATATGGGGTAATTACCAGGTGTGATAAATATTGCGCTTAATTACTTTTTCCCTGATAAAATTCAACACCACATCCGTATCAAGTTATATTACTCCCTCACCCTACCTCATCTCCAAAACAGATAGGCGACTAAGCGTTTCCACCTCAACCTCACATCCACATTAACAATACACATTAGACACAGGCTCTGGCAACTTCATGAGAACAACATAGCTCAAAACCATATATCCGGTAAGAGCAATTTTGTTTTACTAATGTACAAATAAACTTTCCAGAAAAAATTAACTTAAACATGCCACAAACCCAGATGCACACAACACTGCATCAAAGCCACAAAATCAGCAAAGTTGCTTTCACCACAATCACGTCGAGCCAGGCAACGGACAATTGTGTACCCCAGCTGAAAGGCAGAAAATAGCAAGACCATTTACACACATCTATACGGATAATGCTTCATGCAGACCCATAACAGGATCTTACCTGTCACTATCCAATATAATCCATTACTAATCGTACATTAATCTATTTAAACCTTGCCAGTCATTTTACAGTATTATTCAGCTCTAAACAATACGAAACACAAGTAAATACAATGTCAGCAGACTACTTTGACCAGCGACGGCTCCTTCGCTAAGTCAGAGGAGCGTCGCCCTACTGCCCTGTGAGCAGTTCAAAAAGGAAAAATAAAATGATAACGCAATGTAATCATTTTATTTTTCCGTACTGGCTCAGTTCTAGGTGCGGGCAGAGCAGGGCTGGGTGTTCCAGAGCAGGGGGAGGAGTGGTGGACACTCGCTTAAGTGCGCATGGCGGTCTGGCTGGCTGGTTTGGGCCGGCTAAACAGTCATACACATTTAGCATGTTCTCCACCCAGCTATATTGCACAGCCTGGGCGAAGAACATGCACAGGCTCCCAGTCTCTCTCTGAGCACCAAACCACAGCACTCAGACCAATTACGATGCTGCTGTCATGCTGGTGACAGCAGTGTCACGATTGACTAGGGAAGTGTGGGAGCCTGTGTGCTTCCTGCTGCTGGAGTCAGTCGATCGAAGAGGACTGAGAGGTGGCCGGCCTGGAGGTAAGTGATTTTTAAAAATGTATTTTTCACCACCCCGCCCGCCACCCTATTAAGTAGCAGACGCCACTGACTTTGACTACAATCGACAAGAATTCAGGAAACGCAAAGATTGCTCAGATTCCAAAGGTGCTAAGACCTCATGCAAACAGTAGCAATGTGCCACACAAAGGCACATACCACAGCACATAGCCACAGTGGAATTAGGATCCACAGCCAGCACAGAGTTCTCCCAGACAACAGCAGCAAGGGGCACCACACTATAGCTGAGAGCTCCAAATACGTGGACATAGTCAGCAAAACTTACTTTTGAATAAGGTGATGAAAATCCTTCCACTGTTCCGGCAGTGTTAATTCTAATGGTGTTCATATGTATCCGATTGCTTTCAAAAGAAAATAAGTGCTGCAGGAAAATCCCAATTCCCAAATATGATCAGGGCATTGGTTCTGAACCATATACTTACCTCTGAATGCCAACTTTAATGCACTACATGACCTCGTCCTCTTACATCAAGAATGCAAAATACCTCATATATAGTTTAATGTCTGCATGAAAAGCTCAACTAATACCCTAGCATCAACCACATTCAAACTCAATATAGTCAATTTACTACAAAGTAAATACAGGGCACAGTGTAAAATATCACAGTTTCATGTTCACACATCACAGCAAGAATGCTACATGCACAAAATCGGTTTAAAATACATAAGTGGCTTTTATGACACTTTTACAGAAAGGTACAATAAAAAAGAAATTCTTAATAATGAAAAATGCACTTCTGATCTATAACCAGACAAATCATCTAACACCACACAATGTAGTATCATGTACTGTCATACCCAAAAGAGAGACGAGATTTACCACTATTTGTGGTGCTCCTAGTGCAAAAGGCTTTTCTCCTCTGGAGTTGGCCCCATACTCTGGGTGACTTCGCATAGGTTTATAATTTATTTAGTTAGCTAGTTAGTAAAGATATAGCAAAATCCGAGTCAGCATAAAAGGTTACCCGAGATAGTACCAGAAAATCTAATGTACTATTAGGAATTTACTAAGTGACAAATAACATTTCCTTTCCCAGGCTTACCTAACTCACAACATGTGGCAACTTCCACCCATCAGAGTTAAACAAGAGGTGGTGACCACATAGAATTAAGTAAGTCCAAACAACCAGTGTGAAGAAAAACATGGGCCAACAACGGTCCTTTCCTGGAACTGGATTGTATCAAGTAAAGAATGCAGTCCATGAAGTAAACCTTACACAATGCATGCACAGTAGCTCATGCAACCACCCTTAAGATATCCATGACAGCGGTAAGATTTTGGTATAAGTTGATAAAGTGACTAAATATTACGTTCTGGCCTAGTTACAGTGAGAGACGCATGCCATCATCCAGGGGGGGATAGCAGAGCTGGAAGCCTGGCATCTTAGCATATGTACTGAGCAGGGTAGCATTGGGGACCGATGAAACAAACTCTCAGCTGTAGTCAAAGACGAATATTTAAATGCTTCACACTTTCAGATTAAGGAGTGTTCTTCAGCCACCTTGAAATAAATTGGTAGGAATGAAAAAACAGTAGCGTGTGCAACTTGTGTTTCTTAACTAAAAACATATTTTTCTTTTAAGCAAATAACTATAAATGTTTGTGAGGACTAACTATCGGGCATATTTCTTTCTTAAAGAAGATTTACAGCCAGGGAGAAGTTGGCATATGTGCTGAAGATTACTGGATAGCTCCAACAGTTCTCCAGTGCAAGGTGCTTTACACATTTTTTTTCTTGTATATAACATGTTTCGTTTTTTAAGAAAAATACTGTTAAACTGACTGAACAATCTAATGTAACATACCTTGTGCATAGCATTTCTCGAAATGAGCACATCATGACATGGCATAATTGGGAAATGGAAGAAATAGGCACATCTTGGACGGCTGGGGAACTTCTAATTTTCCCACCACGCTCCGTCCAGATAGATTTTCAGTCATACAGTATATAACAGAGAATGTACGTGTAAAGGCCAGGGTGGGAACATTAAAGGAAGCAGAAAACAGAAGTAAACGTAGACGCTTCATTCATTCCGAATGAAAGAATGACAGAGAACATTTATTTTGCCATACACAGAACATTCAAAATGCCAGCAAAGTCTTCACCTTCGTAGTTAATTTCTTAGGCAAAAACATCATTTGATTCCACTTATTCAAAATGTCTTGAAAGGAAAACTTCACAAATACCTCTCAGAAGCAACCATGAAATACTAAAATAGATAACTAGTGTCCCTTCGGATCTGTATGTAAAATCTTTGTCGTTTTAGCTCTTTATTTTTGGGTAAATTGCGCTTCGAAATGCACCATTTGGTCCCATTTCCCTCCCCTGAGTCCTGATGGGTGGGCCAGGGCGCTCATTGTTCATTCCTCACCAGTGTAACTGTTCACTGGGCTCCACTGCTGAACGCTTGTCCTCCAGTTTACTAGCTTGAGAAAGAAAAGTGATAAATGGGTAGCCTTTTGGAAATGAATGTTTATTCATACGCCAGTCTTTTGGGAAAGTGAACGTTTAATAATGTGTTAAGGACGTGATAAATTGGAACAACTGTGGTGCCAAACCGTGATGTGGAAAATTCTAATCTGCATTCGTCAAAGTAGAAGAAATGCAGGAATACTGTTTGCCAAAAATGGGTGGACACACAGAACATTTTTCATACAAAAGTAAAAACATTTTTTTCAGTTACTTTGGTCGGTGCCAGAAAAGTCTATCAGCATGGTCATGAAAAACAAAGGTAAAATGAAAGATAATGCCATACAGGCACTTGGATGCTATTAATCCAGATGGAACGTGTTTAGATGTAAGGCTACCAAAAGTTAACTACCTAAAGTTAACGGCAAAAACGATTAAATAAATTATTTTTAAAAAATGACAAACCGCCAAATCCAAATGCATGAATCATGTCCAGCCATTAGTAGATAGTTGCAAATGTTCTATTGGAAGCTGGCAAAATTCAGAGCATAGTCTCTTCGTGTTCCTATCAGAATGTCCAAAGTATTTTCATGCTACGTGAATGCAAAATATTCCTTTCTGGTGATATATGTGGTATAACTGTCACAATGAGACTCGCTTTAAAGAGAGAGAGACAATAGTACTGTACGGATCAATAAATAACAGATGAAGTTATTCAAAGAAGTTTGTGTTGGGATTGTGAAAGACATTTTGTGATTTACGTTGGAGGGCGGAGAGATAGAGCAATATGCAGAGACCTCTCCGCCAAAGACAATGGGATAAAAAAAATAATGATAGATAGCACCACCTGCTTGTTTAAATTTAAGTTATGCATGTCTTCAATTCTCCACGACCACACTCAATCTGTGAAACAGTACTGTTCAGATTAATGTGGAGCATTGAGGACTAGCTTGCTGCTGTCCCGCTTGAGAAATAGTCCAGAAATTAGGGAAATGGGTGGAAGTTCTACTCACTATTAAAGAACCTCAATTTATAATTTTCTGGTGTGCCAATCTGTCAAAAATTGGATTTCCCAAGAACTGAATTCAGGGCCAGTTGCTTGTCATCTCGCCCCTACTAATAATAGTCTTTGCTTAGGCTGTCAATGTCAGCAATGGTTGACCTTTATAGTGTTCGATGGAGATAAAGACACTATGAGAAAGTTTGCAGAGAAAGAGGGTTTGGGATGTTTTTTTAGCTGAACTGGTGCTCTTGTTCTCCCTTGCTTCCTTTTATAAAGCGTACAAGGCATGTTCTCTATGTGGATGCTGATGTCTGGGTTCAAGATACAAGGAGGAGAGGGGGGTTGCTGTAGGGCTAAACTCCTTATTGCTGACTTTTAGTCTTCAGGCATTCATAAGCCTTTGCTTGAAATATCTTGCAAGTGGATGCCCAAACTTAGGTAGGATGCATCTCGACTGAAGTAGAACTACCTTACTTTCTGGGAGAAATTAGGTGAACATTTCAAAATTAATATGTGAAAAAGCCTAAATTGTGAAAGTAAAAGTGAGAAACCAAAAAGTGGAATTAGTCAATTAGTTTCAAAGTCAGAAGATCGATATTTTGTCACTTTTTCTTATATTTTCTAAAGGACATAACTCTTGCTGTAAGGTATCCTAATTCTCATCCCTAACCCTAATGCTAACCCCTTCACGTATTGCTTATTTTTAAATACTCTAGGAGACAGCCCCTAACACTAGCCTCATCATTTGTCCATCACTATTCTTAACCTTATTACTATGCCTTACCATAATCCAACCTATCTCCATATCCCTAATCCTAATAGTACCCATTATCCTAATCCTGACCTTATCTTTTACCCTTACCTCATTGCTAATCTTATTCTTTTCACTAAATTTAATCCCAGAGCACACAGAAAACCTATGCCTTACCGTACAGCTAACCCTACCAGTATACATAATGGTAACCCAAGCTCTAATCTTTACCCTTTCCCTAACTCTATTAATAAGTCTCACAATAATACACAACCTTACCCTAAAACTTGCCCTAAAACCGTAGCCCATTCCCATACACATTTGAAACCATTTTTTAACAAATATTTTTCGAGTTTGTTTTAAGGCTCTTTTTTCTAACCTCTATTTTTAAACTTTTATTTTTGACGTTTTGTTTATCTCACATTATTTTGAAAATCACACCCAATCACCCTATAGCTTGGTACTTTCTTAAGCCCTCCTTTTTAGCGAAATGGGGAATATCCTCTTTTTAAGAGTTCTTAGATATTTGTGACTTGTGACAAATCCCAGAAAACTGACAAATCAAAGAACTGCAAATATCTATCTGTTAGAATTAATGCTCTGTGACACAGCAAGTTAAAATACAATTCTGCCTCACACCACCAAGGCAAAAACTTGAAGCAGGCTCGAGAAGTCATGTCATCCTCCTGTGGTCTTAAACTTTGGCTAGTGCAACACCTATTCTCTGGCATGGCAGTTTGTGTCAAAGGCCATTCTCTTTGCTAGTAATCTTACTAATAACTGGATGGTTGAAAGGATAGGCACTGTGTAAACCCTCTACATGCATGGGATTTATCTTTACCTTGAGGATTAACTGGGCCATCTTCTATTTACCATTGCTAGAATCTTCTGTCAAGTCTTGATGTCTTGGAATGCCTTGTCCACACGTCTCTCAATAGCTATCCATCAAACAATCTTTGACTGCACTATTGGCTAGAAGAGAGTAACAGAGCAACTCAACAATATCGGTGCTCACTAGTTGCTTGAGATTGGTGGTGGCTATGAACAAGGCTGCATCAATGATGGCTGAGGAGGTCTGTCCACATATCATGTTAAGGAAAAGGTACAATGTTGTGCCAGACCTAATAATTTTACGTCCCTAACATATTCACAATGTTTTCCACTTTGATGGAAGTGTTTGCAAAAGTGCGGACTCTCTTCCCCAAGACATCCAATATCCTGACCTCTCTATCAAGGAGAACTATGCAGGGAGCTGCTGGATTTCTAGACTGGCATTGAACTTTGCTGAAATAACAAAGTCTGTTTTTTTTATTCAACATACACGCTGGCATCATATTAGGAACTTTGTAATTGTTCTCCAGCCGAGCCATGGAGGGTGGGGGGTTTGAAGTGTGTTTGCTTGATTTACAGTAAATCCTCTTTCCACAGTCTAAAATGAGAACACCTTTGACTGATATTCATAGGTTCTCATTAAATCTGATGGAAGTATTTTTTTTGCAACTAGAATTGGAAAGTCCAGTTATGTAGAGGCTCTTTACTTGCAGCTGTGAAATACCCCAGGAGGTTAGTAACCACAAAGAAGATAGCATGTCCCTCATATGGAATTATATAAGCCTTTTCAGTGTTAACTAGATCCACATCAGCTCTGAGGTCTTCAAGGCCTGTGTCATCATGGTTTTGCATGATGTACTCCTCTGATTCATATCCGCAGGGTCAGGGATACTAGAACAGATGATATTGTGCTGTTTCATTGAAGATGGGGACAGTAGTGGCCTTTTGGTAGAGTGACTGGACTAAGGGTGGAGTATCCCCGTGCAGCATGGGCTGGTGAGCCAATACCTGGACTTCAATAGTCCTGTGTGTCTACTCAGGAGTCTGTAATAGTAAGGCCTAAGACAGAGAGGGCATTGATCGTAAAAAGGCCTTTGCTCCTCTTCCTCATCATAATCACTTTTTCCATTTTCACTGTCAAAATGAATAGTCAGGTCCTTGGGCAAAGCAGCACCTTCATTTTCAAAACCCTCCTGTTCCTCTTGCAAACATTTGTGTCTAGCCTCCTGAACCCCCTCTGAAGACGCTGCAACCTATACATATGCTGTAGGTTGTAGAGAGCTTTTAATTTAAACACCTGTGCAACTGCAGGAAAATTGAATGGAGAGGTACAGTCTGTAACTGGCATTGTACTGATAACGCTGTGTTCACCATTGATGGGGCTTCTCTAATTGACAATTTTGTGGTCTATAACTGAGGACACCTCATCAACCATGCGGAGGCCATTGGGCAGGGGATGATTGATGATGGCACACTAGTCGCCTGTGGGCTTGGTAATGAGGAGGTTTTGAATAACAACTCTGGTGGCAAACTGGCTTTAACAGGCATACTAAGAGCACATTAGTTTTGCACCCGGGAAGAACACAATCTCCTTAGGGAAGGCCTGGATCAGTTCTGAAACCTTCCCCATTCTGCCTCCTTTTTACACCTGCTGCACGTGTTTCCTTCTTGCAATTTGCTGAGGGTGCATGGGGAAGTGCTCTGCACACTGACTTCTCGCCAGAAGAATGGGCCCTTTTGAGAACAGACATCATCCCTTTCCTCTCTCTGACCCAGGTGGTCTATGATGAAGAGGTTTTATTTTGCATTATTGAGGTGCATGGTCTGGCTACAGGCAATAAATGCATTTTGCATGAGGGTTAGCTACAAATATGTTTTGCCATATAATTCTGACCATACATAAAAAGCCTTTTTAGCCTTGTTGTGAATCTCTGACAAGATGATGGAAACTGAAGGAATAAGAAAAGGTAGGTCCACTTGCACGTTTATCGACAAAATGCCACGAGGTACAAAGAGCTGGATTATATCAGAGCTCCTCAAAAATGGCCAATGGGACAAAGTGCTTCAACATTCACATGCTGTGCCCCCGCACACCTATCAACGTCAGTGGCAGCTAGATATTGAGAGTGATATCCTCCCGGACCAATGGGAGCAGCTATGGCGGGATATCCCGCGCATTTTTAAAAGTGTCACCCAGCAGGAGTCAGCGTACAAACTCATGACTCGATGGTACTATACCCCTCTCCGGCTTCAGAAGATGTTCCCTGGATTTGTTCCTCTTTGCTGGCGCTGTCAGGAGGCCCTGGGTTCCTTCCTACATATCTGGTGGACGTGCCCGCTCATTCTTGTGTTCTGGGAGGAGGTGTTGAACCACGTCAAAGAAGTCTTGGGCTTCCCCTTGCCACGGGATCCAGGGGTGGTCATTTTAGGGCTCCGTCCAACCTCGCTTAAAGCACTGACACATGTGGACTGGCGCTTAGCTGCTCATATGCTTACCGCCGCTAAACAGGTTATTGCACTCCATTGGAAGAAAGCAGGTACCCCCTCGTCTTTGGTCTGGCTCACACGTCTCTGGCATGTTATGGCAATGGAGCTCTTATCGCATAGACTGGCAGGTACTGATGCTAAATTTGAATGCATCTGGAAACCCTTGGTCTCACATCTATCCCGGTTGGAACATGCTCGAGCCGTAGCCCCCCGATTGCGCGCCCTCCAGCTTTTTGAGGACCCCATACTCCCAAGGGGGGAAACTTACGACGAAGAAGCATGATCGGAAGGGTTGGGCACTACTCCCCTCAATCAGCTCACCTCGGCTTCACTGCGGGTCCAGGTTGCCGGGTGCCCACAACCCCAAGGGTCTGGTGCGGTGTGCTCTCTCCCCTCCTCTTCTCCCCTTTCCTGTTCCTTCTCTCTTTCTCCCTCTGCTCTCCTCAATACTCCCACTCTCTCCTATATCTCTCTTGCTCTCTGCAGTCTTATGGCTACTTTTGGCTATTGGTCACAGAAGTTGCGGCTTTCGCTATAGCCCGATGGGTTTGGACAGGTCTAGTATCATAGGCATGCATTGGCACATGGGTGCCCTGTCCCCCGCCCTGCACCTTTGCCAAGCTAACCCTGTCGAGTCTCCGAAGTGCTACCTCCCTGTACCTAATTTGCACACTCGGTGATATGGGACCTCTATAGCTATTGTATGAAGCATGCTTATAGAATCCAATTGCTAGAACGCATGGTATGTAGTCTGCCAGTGCTCTACTATTGCTGGAGCACTGGCTACTCGCTGTTGGCCCATATTTCCGTTCTGAGACTTGTGATGGTGATCATGCACTATGTACTGTTACCTGGCCCGGCATGAGGCTCTCTGGAGAACGGTTTTTATGGTGCATCGGAATGTATACTATGCCATGTTTCTTCTATGACACCTTCTGTTGCTTACTGTTTGGCGACTGCTAAGTTGCATTATTTGGTTGTGTATAAAATCAATAAAAGAGATTTAAAACAAAAATGGCCAATGGGAAAAGGGGAGATCAAAACAATAACTTGTGTGAACGCAAGTTCATCTAAATGTCCTTCTCTCATAACAGCAGATAGAAAACTTCTGTTACAGAACATATGTTGCTTCAAAACAAGATCCTGAAAAAGATTTAGCTTTAAAAAGGAAATAAATTTGCGAGGATTACACACACACAAATGGGCACTAGACCACAAGAGTTATCGGAAGCAGAGTTCAAAGCTATACCCCATTGCCTGCCTGGCTGTAGGTGGTACTGTATGAAATAAGTGCATTCTGTGATTGCAGATGTACACAATTCAGCTGAGAATTTCAAGTAAAGCAGTCAAGAAAGATCAAATACTGGAGACTAATTCAATAACTTGTCAATTAGCGGGATTCTCAGGGATACCAAGCATTCAAGCCAGTGAGCTGCCATTTAATTAATGATCAAACTGCTCAATAAATAGATATAAAAGAAAGTACGCAAATACCCTTCTAAACCTCCTGGGACACAGATACAATTTTTCTTACAAGAACACCGCACTCTCTTTCCTGTCAGACAGCAAATGCATACAGCACATGCAAAGACACTGTTCTCAATCTAATGAGCATGGGCAGGTCAGTTCAATCTGACTTGCAATACTAATGACCACACTATTTAGAGAATGCTCGAACTTGTACTGTAATTAAAGTAAGGGCACATCTGCTATGTAGAATGCTTTGGTCTTTATGTCAACTTGGCCATTTTCTTATCTCTGGTATTTATTCTTAGAAGGGGATGAAATGTGGTCCATGCGGTCCTCATTATTTTAAACAGCAAAACAGTAGAATTTGTTGTCTGTAACTTACGGGGTAATTTAACAAAAAATAATTATGAACGTGATTAGCTGTGCCCCTCTCAGTAAGGGCCATTAAATATACATTTTTTTAAATTTAATAGCTTAAAGCAGCAATGCCTTATTCCAAATGGCTGCAGAGAACCGGACAATACTAAAAAGGGACATTGAACATTTCCCCATCAAAACTGCTCTACAATAAATTGATTTAATACTTGGAAGTTTGCACACATACCAGTACTCTGGAAGTTTAAGGAGTTTCCCATAAACAGCTGTGCTGACAGAGGGTAGGACCGGAGCAGGTAAACAGTAAGATCCTTTGCTGTCCAAATATGTCAGTCCTGCTTGGAAACCAAATATCTACAACACAAAGAAAATTACAAATGATTGAAATGTATAGAGGATCTACAATATGAGTTTACGGAGTTGTGCAAAAAATACGAATATTTGTATTCATTAACCATTCTCAAACCAGGTTATGAATTAATGTATGTTTTCTGTACAGTACACAGGAAATTAAACATTTCCTACCGAGAAACAAAGGTTTCTGAAATAGTAGTCCCCATTACCGGTTCAACAAAGGCACCCGCACAATCATCAGCATAAACAACAGCATTAGTAAGGAGATGCTACTTACCAGTAACACTAGTTCTTCGGCAAGGGTATTAGCTCCAGATTTACATGGGATCTGTCTATCCTAAGATGGGCCGTGTCACTAGCGTCTTTCAGGTATGTCAATAAATATGATACGGCACTGAGAGGTGCCAAAGGAATCATCTTTACACCCCTAGGTCTTGAATTAGGCACTTCCTCATTATTATGTTAAGAGGCTAATAATTAGGGTAAGATTTTTAAAGTGCTACAGAACCCTCTGGCCACACTCACGGCCCATGGAATCATGTACAAATTTAAAGTATTTCACAATGGGCGATGCATCAAGTAAAGCCAATTAATAGTGAACAAATGCCATGCTATATATGCTGATGCGGTTGGAGAAAAAGACCAATCCACTAGCTCAAAGAAGGACAAAGTTGCATTCATGGTGGCTCGGTTGGCTGCTATTATTGACATGTGGGTATCTTTCCACCTATTTCAGTGACCAGGCAGTGCTCCACAAGCTATTAAATCACACAAAGCTCAAGATAAAATTCAGTCCTGAGGGTAAGTACGAGACCATACTCTGCTTCCTCCCTTGATGTTGCACTGATGAGTCCATCTCCCAGGCATGTTTAGAAGTGGAATATAAGCAACCTCAGAAAGGAAACCACAAGGACAAGGATCGTGGTAAAACCTGGAGACGCATTGAGACTAAAACTCCCAGAAGAGCTTTTCAGTTGAATCGTCCACATTTCATAGGCCTTGAGGGATAGCAGGTAAAGGACAAGGGACACTGTATATCCCATTAACCCCTTGTGTCTTTGCATCGCACAGACAGAGGGTTGAATGAAAGAAAATACCCAAATGTAAAACAAAATCTATACTAAGCGTGGAAGCTATTCTTGGAAATAAACAACTATGCCATGAGCACTCCTCATTATTGTGAGTCGGAACAAATGGTACGTTTGCTCCCTGAAAATATCGATTTGTAGGGTTGATTGGGTATGAATAAAAGGTCCTTCCTGTGTTCCTGCAAGATGAATACATGAATTGAGGTGCCCTACATGATGAAGGAACAGAGACAGTCGTTGGTCTGGACAGCTGTCAAAATATGAGCCAAGGACAGCATTTTGAGCCTGTGGTAGTCGACGAAATGTCTGAGATCATGAAGACCCAGGATTAAGCAGATAATTCTCCTTCTTTTCCTTAAAAGAAAACAGTGGGCGTAATACCCCGTCCTATTTCTAAGAGCGGCATCAGCTTTTTTGCTCTTAATAAGTGAAGTTTCTAGACCTTCTGCAGATGTCTCTGGGTACTTAGTATCCCACAAGGCATAGGAAATGTGGAAGATTTAACAGAAAGGTACTTGAGAGGTTTTTTTCCTTTGTGCTTCTTAAGAATTCACTAAAATGTAAGAGATCAGTGAAGCACAAGTTACTACTTGTGTAGCGATATATCTGTAAGAGACATTAGTTAGTGATAGATTCCTTACCTTAGAATATCCCCAGGCGTCAGACTGGATCCGGAAAGTTTTTCGTCAGCAGTACCACTGCGCGTCGGTAGGTGGCGTCGTGCGGCTCCGCGTTCGTCGCTGGCGTCGTAAGCGCCGAGATGACGTCACGGAGACTACTTAGGCGCCACCCATGCGCGCTGACGTCAATTCTGTACACGACTTTCCGCGCCAGGAACGCAGAGCCATGCAAGAAACTGACCACTGGTGCCATGAAACTAGGGCCCTGAAAGGGATGACCTTAACCCTAGAATCAGTTTGCAGAACGGGGAGGATGGGTGGGCGGTAAGGAATCTATCACTAACTAATGTCTCTTACAGATATATCGTTACACAAGTAGTAACTTGTGCATCTGAAAGAGACACGTTAGTGATAGATTCCTTACCTTAGAATAGATACCCCAGCAATACCAACCCCGGTGGTGGGTCTGCGAATAGATTACACCAGAAAGTCACGGAGAACAGAACGGCCAAAGAAGCCGTCTCTCCGGACTTGACTGTCAAGGCAGTAATGCTTGGTAAATGTGTGCAGCAAGGTCCACGTAGCTGCCTGACAAATATCCTGCAAGGGAACGCCGCGTCCCAAGGCAGTAGTGGCTGCTGTGGCCCTGGTAGAATGGGCACGCAGCCCCCACAGGAGGCTCCTTCTTAGCCAACAAGTAACACGCTTTGATGCACAAAACGACCCACCGAGAGATGGTACATTTGCACGGCTCGACCTTTTTTGGCGCCCATGTAGCCAACAAACAGCTGGTCATCCACCCGGAACTGTTGTGTGCGCTTCAGATAGAACGAGAGCGCAAGTTTTGGGTCCAGACGGTGGAGCCTCTCTTCCTCTTTTGAAGGATGCGGAGGCGGAAAGAAGGTGGGCAAAGTGATGGTCTGCCCCATGTGGAAGGGCCTGACAACCTTTGGCAAGAAAGAAGGACGGGTCCGTAAAACCACCTTGTCCGGATGAACAGAAAGGAAAGGAGGTTTAGAAGAAAGAGCCTGGAACTCTCTCACTCTTCTGGCAGAGGTGATAGCTACCAGGAAAGCCATCTTGAGAGTAAGAAGACGTAAAGGACAGTTATGAAGGGGCTCAAAAGGAGCGCACATCAGATAGGTCAAGACAAGATTTAAGTCCCATTGAGGCATTATGAAAGGCACAGGAGGAAACGTGTGTGTAATGCCTTTGAGGAAACGGTTAACAACCGGGGACTTAAAGAGAGAAGGCTGATCTGGAAGCCTGAGAAAGGCAGAGATGGCCGAAAGATAACCTTTGAGAGTGCCCAGAGCAGAGCCCTGCCGGGCCAAGGATAGTAGGAATAGAAGGACCTCAGAAAGAGGGACAGAAAGGGGATCCACAGACTTAGCTGTGCACCATGCCACAAATTTGTTCCACCTGCAGGCGTATACCGATTTAGTGGAGGGACGCCTGGCTGCCAGAATGACATCACAGACTTCAGGAGGCAAGTCAAATGGAATCAACTTTCGCCGCTCAATCTCCACGCATGGAGGTGGAGGCTGGACAGGTTCGGGTGGAGACCGTCCCCTGTTGCTGCGACAGAAGTTCCTCCCGAAGAGGCAGTCAGATCGGGGGATCGATCGCCATGTTGAGTAGCTCGGGATACCAGTATCTTCGTGCCCAATCCGGAGCCACAAGGATGACTTGGGCCCGGTCGCGGCGAATCTTCTTCAGCACTCTGGGCAGAAGTGGTATAGGCGGAAAGTGTACAACAGACCGCAACTCCATTCGCGACGAAAAGCGTCGCCGAGCGAGTGCCGCCTTGGAAATTCCAACGCGCAGAACTGATGACATTGCGCGTTCTCTTCGGTGGCGAATAGATCTAACCAAGGCTCTCCCCACTGCAGAAAGAGACCTTGCGCCACGTCCAAGTTGAGACGCCATTCGTGATTCATCAAGCACCGGCAGCTGAGTTCGTCTGCCCTGGCGTTCAGAGAACCTGCAGGTGTTGAACCACCAAGGTAATACCTTGATGTTCCAGCCATGTCCAGAGGCGCAGAGCCTCCAGACATAGGGTCCACGACCCCACCCCGCCCTGTTTGTTGCAATACCACATGGCGGTGGTGTTGTCCGTGAACACATGCACTACACTTCCCCGGACAGAGGGAAGGAATGCCTTCAGTGCAAGTCGGATCGCCCGCAGCTCCAAAAGATTGATATGGAGCCGGGACTCCGCCGGAGACCAGAGGCCTCTGATCTCCGCCTCTCCCAGGTGGCCGCCCCATCCCAGGAGGGACGCATCCATCACCACTGTGTGCTCCGGTTGGGGAAGGGAGATGGATCTGCCATTGACCCAATCGCGATTCGTGAGCCACCACTGCAATTGTCGTGCAGTGCCCTCCGAGATCTGGACAAGATCGGACAGGTTGCCCTGATGCTGCGCCCACTGGAACTTCAGGTCCCACTGCAGAGCCCGCATATGCCACCTGGCATGTTGCACTAGCAGAATGCAGGAGGCCATCAGGCCCAGGAGTCGGAGGGTCATCCTGACTGAAACCCGGGATAGAGGCTGAAAGATGGGAATCATAGCCTTAATATCCCAGACTCGCCGCTCGGGAGGATAAACCCGAAACATCGTCGAATCCAGAACCGCTCCGATGCAGGGGAGCTTCTGAGAAGGACTCAGGTGCGACTTTGGCACGTTGATGGAGAACCCCAGCAACTGCAGGAGGTCGGCCGTAGTCTGAAGGTGGGTGACGACTGCCTGGGGCGAGCCCGCCTTCAACAACCAGTCGTCGAGGTAGGAGAAGACTGACACCCCTGACCTGCGCAGATGAGCTGCGACCACCGCCATCACTTTCGTGAACACCCGAGGGGCGCTTGTAAGGCCGAAGGGGAGCACGGTAAACTGAAAATGCTCCTGGCCTACCGTGAACCGCAGGTAACGCCGGTGGGCCGGCAGGACGGGAATGTGAAAATATGCATCCTGCAAGTCCAACGCTACCATCCAGTCTCCAGGGTCGAGGGCAGCCAAGACCTGAGCCAGAGTCAACATCTTGAACTTCTCCTTCCGGAGGAAGCGATTGACGTTCCGGAGGTCCAAGATGGGGCGCAAGCCCCCCTTGTCCTTCTTGGGGACCAGAAAGTAGTGGGAATAACATCCATGTCCTACTTCTGGCCCAGGAACGCGCTCGATGGCCCCCTTGGCCAAGAGGGCCGTGACTTCCTGTTGGAGAAGCACTAAGTGATCCCCCGAAATGCGGTGGAACTGAGGTGGCCTGGACGGGGGGCAGACTCGAAGGGGAGGGAATAGCCCCTTCGGATTATTTGTAGCACCCAGCTGTCCGAAGTGACAGAGCGCCAGTGGGGGAGGTGATGTTGAATCCTGCCGCCCACCGGTGTGGGGTGCACCCCAAAGCGCTGACTAGGAAGGCTTTGAGGCGGATGCTGCGGGAGCGGAGGTGGGCTACCACTTCTGGCCCCCTGTGCCGCCACGGCGGCCACCGCGCCCGTGGCCACGCTGAGGCTGGTTCTGCGCAGGCCTTTGGAACGGACGTGTAGAGGCGCCCCTGCCGCGGCCACGAAAGGAACGAAAAGTAGACGTGGCTGGGCAGGAGGTGGAGAGACCCAAGGACTTGGCTGTAGCCCGAGAGTCCTTAAAACGCTCCAGCGCACTGTCTGCCTTATCGCCAAAAATGCGAGTACCATCAAAAGGCATGTCCATGAGAGAACTCTGGACATCCCCTGAAAACCCCGTGGACCGCAGCCAGGCATGTCGCTGCAAGGCCACTGTGGTGGAAATTGCTCTTCCCAAAGAGTCCGCGGTGTCCAACCCACACCGAATGGCGAACTTCGCGGCATCCTTCCCCTCTGCAACAGCTTGGGAAAGCACAGCCCAAACCTCTTCGGGGCACTGGGGCAGAGTTTGCGCCACCGTGTCCCACACAGCGTGAGAATAGCGGCCCTAGAGGCATGTGGTGTTGACTGACCGCAGCCCCAGGCTGGCAGAGGAAAACAACCTTTTGCCAAGCTGCTCCAGCTTTTTGGATTCCTTATCCGGCGGAGCGGTAGGGAATGCTGTTTGGGAAGTGGAAGCCTGAATGACCAGGTGTCGGATGAGTTGTCAGAAAGGCAGGGTCACCCGGTGCCGGACGGTGACGTCTGGCCACATTTTTATCCACAGGGACCCCTGTGGCTGGCCTAGACCAGGTACCCATCAAAACATCCGTCAAGGCCTCATTGAACGGAAGCAGAGGTTCCACAGAACCTGCTGTAGGCTGAAGCACCTCAGTAAGGATGTTAGTTTGGAGGGCAACAGTAGGCAATTCAAGGCCAAGAGTCTCAGCTGCTCTACGGAGCACCACAGTGTAGGTGGCGCCTTCCTCCTTGAGAGTGGGAGGAGACACAAACCCAGGATCAGAGGAGAGGTCAAGGCCACTGGCATCCTCTGAGTCGTCTGCCCATTCCTGTTTGGATTCACACTGCCGTGCAAGAGGGTCCTCCGACCCCTCCCAGTCCTCCTCTTCCCCAACAGCCCGAGGCACAGGCTGCAACGGCGAGGGAGGCACAGGGAAAAAGAAATGCTCCACCGTCGCCGGCTCCAAGGCCCAATCCGGGTTCCAAGCGGAGGTGGGCCAAACGGCACCCAGGGCGGCGCCAGGAAGGGAGCCGCAGGGGGCGCCGGGGCCGGAGCCGCCGGCGGAGGACCCTGCGGCGCCGGAGCCGCCGGCAAAGGACCCTGCGGCGCCGGAGCGGCGCCGGGGTCAGAGCCGCCGGCGGAGGACCTTGGGGCGCCGGGGCTGAAGCCGCCGGCTCTGCCGGCGGCAACCAAGGACCCCAAAAGGGACCGCGGGGCCCTAAGGCGCACCGGCGGGAGCCCTAGGCCCGAAAAGGCGGTCCATGGCAGCAAGAAACTCTTGCACCTGGGCCGGAGTCGCCGACAGACCCGGGTATGGCGGGTAGGCCGCGGGACTGACAGGCTCCAACGGAGCCGCAGGGGAAAGACCCCGGGTCCCCTCGTCCGCATCAGAAGACCGACGAGGGGAGGTCGGAGAGCGTACGCGCTTCTTCGACTTCTTTTTATGACGTCGCTTACCGGAATCCGAGGGCGACGACTTGGACCCCGAGGAGCGATGATGGCGACTCCGCGGTCGGTCCCTCGAGCGACCCTTGGACCTGGAACGGCGCGGAGACAACTGTCGGGCCTCTAGCAGCTTTCGGGACCGCTCCCGCAAAGCCTTCGGAGCCATGGCCAGACAGTCGGAACATGACCGGAAGTCATGGTCGCGCTCCAGACAGTAGAAACAGTCGCTATGGGGGCAGTCACCGACATCGTACGGCGGCAGGCCCCGCAGGTTTTAAAACCAGGCATCCCTACGTGGCACCAGGAGTCAAATATAGAAATTAGAGACAAAAGTCCCAAGAAACAACTAGTCAAAAAGTGACTAAGGTACGTGCTCTAACCGGATTTGCGCTTGCTGGCGCGGAAAAAGAAAGAACTGACGTCAGCGTGCATGGGTGGCGCCTAAGTAGTCTCCGTGACGTCATCTCGGCGCTTACGACGCCAGCGACGAACGCGGAGCAGCACGACGCCACCTACCGACGCGCAGGGGTACTGCTGACGAAAAACTTTCCGGATCCAGTCTGACGCCTGGGGATATTCTAAGGTAAGGAATCTATCACTAACGTGTCTCTTTCAGATGTAGAAGTCGCAGTAGACCACAGGGGCTTAAAAACAAGCTATACTGAACATCAAACTGGCCTTACTGTAGGCAATGACAAAATGAAATGTCACTTAAGCCAATTTTAGCGATGAATCCCAGTTCGACAAAGGCAAGTATTACAAATAAGCATACACATGTATAAAAAAAATCAAAAGCTGGAGAAGACTAGTTACATATACCTACAGACTTGCTTAAGCAGTACTGATGGTCTTACAAATAAAAGCATAGAGCCAGCCTCGCACATGCAACTTGATAGCTGACCAACTTAACCGCTTCGCTGCGGCCGGAATTCTGCCCAGGTGCTGGACATTCCGATCGCGGGCGTGGCTCGGACGGCCTCGCGCGTCGTGAGCACACGCCCACCGTGACTCATGACGGCCGGGGGCCGTCATGAGCACGGAAGAGGTTAAACAATGGATCCAAGGTCCCACACACAACACAGGTCACACATTGGACTTATTGTTTACCAATATTGAGTCCACTACGATTGAGGAGATTAAACCCATCACCTGGACGGACCACTCATTAATTACCTTCTCATTTACCCAACCTGCGATACCTACTAGAGCTCCCATACCCACGCACGGAACATACAGAGCCTAGAAACGAGTCACTCCTGACTCGTTTCAGCTCCATTGGTCAACTGACTATCTTGAAGAGTTAGGAACCCTTCCCACTGACAGAGGCGCAGCGAATCTGGAAAGGGAGATCACCAACACATTGGATCTATGTGCTCCCAAACTTAAATCTAAATCCACGAAAAGAATTATATCAGAAAAGTGGTACACACCAGAATTAAGACACTAAAAAAGGAGTGCAAAACATTGGAACATAATTGGAGAATGTCCAGATCAGACATTGACAAGTTATCTTACAAAACAGATCTTAAGAACTATAATCATGCTATCAAAAAAGCCAAAAGGACCTATTTTGCTCAAAGAATAAACGAAAACAGCAATTCAGTAAGAGAGCTATATAAAATCAGACGAGAGTTATGCAAACCGACCTGCATGTCCCAAACTCTGCATCCCTCTGCAGAAGGCTGTGAAATGGTCAGCAACTTCTTCATAGACAAAATAAGCACAATTTACTCGACATTTAATATTAATGCCCCAGCAGACCCCACTAATTGGGAAAGTACGGACCCTCATTCCGAAGCTCATGCATAACTGGGCAGCTTCGCCCCGTTCACTGAAGAAGAAGTCGCCAAGACTATGGGAGAAGTTAAATCGGGATCGCCCCTTGATCCTTGTCCAACAATTGGCCTTAAAAGAACTTGCCGGGAACCCCCTTACGGTTATTAAACCAGCCGATAAGGGAGGGGGAATAGTTCTATGGGACAATGAAAAATATGAGGAAATCTTACGCCAATTGAGTAACAGAGAACACTATCGCCCCATTACTGATAATCCCACAGCCAGATTAAGAGCGCAGATATTACATCTGACTACAGAGGCTATGGAGGCAGGATATCTGTGTAAAAAAGAACATGAATATTTGAATTTCACAGAACAAAGGATACCTAACATATATGTATTGCCTAAAGTGCATAAAGATGTATTTCAACCCCCAGGGAGGCCAATTATTGCTTCCTGTGGATCCATCTTGGAACCATTGGCTAAATATATAGATGTTTTTTTGAAGCCGTTTGTAGCTCAAACTAAGGCCTATATTAGAGATACAATGGATTTCATCTCCAAAATAGAACTCTCGGTGTTCGATGGGGGCCAACAGTTGTTGGTCTCCTTCGACATCGAGAGTTTATATACGAACATACCTCAGGATGAAGCACTGATGGTCATGACTATGGTGCTGGATAAACGACCAAGACCTCACCAGGTTCCAACTGAGTTTTTGCTATCTTTGGCGCACATCTGTTTGAAAAATAACTTTTTTGCCTTTAAAACTGATCTATTTTTACAAGTGAAAGGAGTTGGGATGGGATGTTGTTTTGCTCCTGAAATAGCAAATTTAGTAATGGACCCCTTTGAAATGAGATATGTCTTCCATGAAGCAACCCCATTCAAAGAGCATATTCTTAAATGGGTTCGCTTCATTGATGATATATTCATGATTTGGAAAGGGACACAAGAAGAACTGGAACAATTCCATTCATGGCTCAATACTCGAACGACTGACCTTAGATTTACTAAAACAGCTAGTAACACACAAATCAATTTTTTGGATGTATGGATCAGGGACAAAGATGGCAGGTTGGAGGTTGACCTGTATACCAAGTCAACTGATCGTAATACCCTTTTAGATTACACGTCTGGTCATCCGCGCAACCTCAGGGACAATCTGCCCTATGGGGAGTTCTTGAGGGTGCGCCGTAATTGTACCGATAAAAGTGATTACTTTAAAAATGCAAAAATTTTACAAGAGAAATTGACAGCTAGAGGGTACCCTAAAAGATTGGTAAGAGGGGCTTTAAAAAGAGCTTGGTATACCCCACGTGAAACCTTACTTACCCCTAAAAATAAACAAGATTTTGAACAATTGGTATGTGTCCTTACTTTTAATCCTAAGGCGAATAAAGTCAAACAGATTATACTAAGGAATTTGAGGCTAATTGAACATTTGAATATTCCCAAGCCGTTGTTCGCTTTTCGACGGGGCAGAAATTTGAGAAACTATCTGGTGAAAGCTGTTCGCCAACATACTAATCCAACAGATGTGAGAGGTCTATTGGGTTTACCAGCGGTTATTGGGCATTACAGGTGTAATAATTGCGCTGCATGTCCACAGACAAAAGATTCTAAATGTGTGGAGATAAATAAGAAACAACATAAACAATTGTGTTTTTCGAATTGTAACACTAAAAATGTAGTGTATTGTGTGACCTGCCCATGTGATAAAACATATATTGGGCAGACGACACAAGTTGTTAAGATGCGGATATTACAGCATAAGTCCCGCATACGATGTAGGACCTTGGGGGCTCCCATGGTCCAACATTATATCGAAAAAGGTCATGATGAGAATGAATTAAATTGGTCGATCCTGTTAGTGGTGAAAGCTACTAATAAAACAGCACTGCTAAGCAGTTTGAACCATCTAGAAGCACGCATGATTGAAAGATATCAAACGTCAAGTACAGGATTGAATGATCGAGATGAGATTTGGGCTTTAATTTGATGGATGATATAAGCTGTTAAGTTGTGGATTTACAGCATAAGTCCCGTATTCGATGTGGGACCTTGGGGGCTCCCATGGTCCAACATCATACCAAAAAGGTCATGATGAGAATGCACTTAATTGGTCGATCCTGCCAGTGGTGAAAGCCACTAATAAAACAGCACTGCTACGCAGTGTGAACCATCGATAAGTACGCATGATAGAAATCAAACGTCAAGTACAGGATTAAATAATCGATATGAGATTTGGGTTTCAATTTGACAGCTTTAATTTGACATCTGTTGATTCGATGAGATATGTGTACAGGATACCGATAGGTCCTTGTCTCTCATGAAGTGTAGGAGAGAAAGGCTATTGTAGCCAGGAATGTAAATAAGATAGAATGTTTTCATTCAAAATCTAAAATGTGGGTCATTTAGTTTTGCGTTATGCGCACAGGATGCCGGTAGGTCTTTGCCCTTCATGAGGGTGGAGGTGAGAAAGGCAAGTTAGCTAGGAATATAAATAATACAGGATGTTTTCATTTATAATCTAAAAATGTTGTTCATGTAGCCTTATTGATATAGGTTTAGCCACCATGTGTATATATAATGTGTTTATGTGTATATAGTGTACATAGCACATATTTTATATGTCTGATTGAGAATCATTGCTCAACCTTTCTCGTGGTGGTAGGGTGCTGGCATGCTGTGTGGTGACTGCCCAATTAGTCTTTATTTTTATTCTCATTTAAATTTCTATCAGATTTTAGCATTCTTAAGTTTTCTTTTATTACCTGGGAGTAGCGTTATACAGGAACGCGTTTGACTGTGGGCTATCCATTCTTAGGGATAGGTGATTTAGTCGACATTGAGTGATGTAGTCCTTTTTTGATTCCGCTCACCCTCGCTGTACGTGATGACGTCGTACAGGGAATAATACTTCCGGTATTTCCCCGCGCGTTCTTTTAACTACGAGCAGACGCCGGTTGTGCTGAATGTAGTAGGAGTGATGGTTTGTCGGCTGAATTAGTGAGCAGTTGCAACTACAGTAATCGTAAGTATGGTTCTCCGCCTAGTTCGGGCTGTGTAATTAAGAAGATATTTTGGTTTTAATTGACTAGAATTATAGTGCTGTCCTTTGTTATGTCATCCGGATGCAGGATTGAATTGGGAGTTGTATGTCCAAAATACAAGGATGGTGACGATTTAAAGTGCTACAAGGAGCAGGTTTGTCACCCTATTGATAGGGAGGTAAGCGCCTCTCTTGATACAGTGATATATAGTGGAATTTGGTTGTACTTGGTGACATGGATATTCATTTATTCCACCCCTTCATTATTTATAGATATTGCGTTCGGGGTGTTGGAATATTAAGCATAAGAGATCTTTCCACCCTGATCCATAGGACCATGTAAGTAGTTGACGTGGGTCCCGTATGGTTGGATAAGTTTTGAGCACTTTTTTGTGCATTGTGGTGGTTAGGGTTTACATATCTGTATTTTGCACAGGGCTGGTGTGGCAGTTTATCCACTTTTCTGCTTTTTTAGTTTAGCATGGCACTTCTGGTGAGATGTCTGGGTATTAATATGAGATGACTTATGCTCTTGATTTTTAGTTTCCTTTGGTGGTTTTGGGTAACACGGGTGGACATTTTTTTTGTGAATGGGCAGTCACTGCTTTCAGCCAGCATGCTCCACACCGAGTGAAGGATTAGAGTTATGTGTTGGGTTTTGTATTTTAAAATTACCATTATTTTGTTGTCATTGTAGTATTATATAACCCCTGTCCTGAAGAGGCCTAAGAAGAAAAGGCTGAATTGTGGTCACGTCGACATATTTTAAGGAGGAGTCCTTGGATTTATAGTGATTTTTTGTAACTATGTGGTGTTACACTAGAGCTAGGCCAATTAGTTTACAAGCCTAATAGTGTTTCACTTAGACTATCTCCTAGTGGTTCACCCAAAAGTATAGGGGGACACTATATGTATATTCGTTGGTGGGGTAGTGTTATATGTTTCATTTTTTGATGTATAATGTATTGTGATTTATGTCATTTGTTGTTTTTTTCCTTCTTTGAATAGGCGCCTTTGTTTGTGATATTATAAAAAGTATTTGATGTATTCATTGTGAATAATTATCTTAGAGAGGGTAATTAAATGTGCTCTTCTCAAAAATTATGTAGTATTGTTTCCTTGATACCATTGTTTATTTGTAATAATTATCACACTTTATTTTTAGGCAGATCATACCTACCCTTACCCCATTCATTACGCAGCTATTTAACAAATCTCTAGAAACGGCAGTCTTCCCTGAGATCTGGAAACAGGCCATAGTAACCCCTCTACTGAAGAAGGCGGGCTCAGATGTGACCAACCCGGTCAATTATAGGCCAATTTCCCAACTCCCATATCTCTCCAAGGTAATGGAGAAGTTGGTCAATAGACAGCTGTCTAACTATTTAGAAGACAATGGCCTGCTAGACCCCTCCCAAACGGGCTTCAGGGCCGCCAACAGCACAGAAGCAACTCTCCTGGCCGTCTTGGATAACGTAAGAGCATTACTGGACCAGGGTAAGGCTGTGGCCTTGATCCTTTTAGACCTGTCGGCGGCGTTCGACACAGTCTCTCACCACCTCCTACTAGGAAATCTGCACGGAAAAGGGATACACGCAAAAGCCCTTCAATGGCTCAGTTCGTTTCTGAGCAACAGAACTCAAACCGTGCAACTGGGTGCCTTCTCTTCAAGCCCAAAAATATTAAGTTGTGGCGTCCCGCAGGGAGAATCCCTGAGCCCCACTCTATTTAATGCCTATGTCTCACCCATGGCAAAAATTGGTACGAAGTGGGGATTCGGTGTGTGCTCTTATGCGGATGACACGCAACTAACAATAGCCATTGGAGATGGGCACGAGGACACGAAAAGAAAACTTAGTAGCTGTCTCACTGAAATGGCAAACTGGATGTCGGACCACTGCTTAAAGCTCAACGCAGACAAATCCGAAATTCTGCTCCTCGGTGGAGCTAACCACATCTGGGACGCATCCTGGTGGCCCCACTCACTTGGAGACGCCCCAGCACCCAAGCAGTGCGCAAAAAACTTGGGTGTGATAATTGACAACAAATTATCTATGCAGGACCATGTACGAACACTATGTGGAAAAAGCTTCGCCATACTGAAGCTTCTAAAAGGCTCTTTCCCTGGATCCCCCTAAAAAGCAGAAGGACAGTCACACAGGCCCTGCTGGTTAGCAGACTGGACTACGGAAATGCTCTCTTTATGGGCATGCCAGACTACCACTTCAAACGCCTACAGGTGGTGCAAAACGCTGCAGCCAAATTGGTGTGTAACAAGGGCAAATATAGCTCAGCGACGGACTGCCTAAAACAACTTCACTGGCTGCCCATGCGCCAAAGAGCACAATTTAAGCTCTTAGGGCATACCCATAAGGCACTCCACCACACTGGCCCTAAGATTCTTCAGAATAAAATACGATTCTACATCCCTCCCAGATGCCTAAGGTCACATCATCAAGCGCGTGCCGAAACGATAAGGATCAAAAAGTCCAGGGCAGGAGGTCGCACCTTTTCGTATCTTGCAGCACTGCACTGGAATGAGCTTCCAGTGGAACTTAGGCTGATTAAAGAATACACCACTTTCAGGGAAAAACTCAAAACACACTTATTCCCTAAAGACTGATGCCACATCCAATAGCTACACCGACCCTACGCACCACTATTCCGCTACGTCAGCGCCGTGATATCCCACCGGGATGAATGTCGCGCTATATAAATAAATAAATAAATCAGTTACCTTTGAGAGGGCAACAAATAAAATCATGATCCCAGCACAGTAGTCCTGTTAACAGATGGCTGGTGACCAATAACCTGTTCTTGTGAATATAGCAGGGGGAGGAGGGTAAAAGAAATCTACTAGGGTTGTGCTGCTGCCTAAAGCAAATGGGTGCTTGTATCAGGTGCAAGATTAGGCATAATACATCTCATGCTTTTATCTACCTTAACTTGCAAGTAAAAAAGTGGCCAGCTCTGCTTGGCACTGATCCCTGTAGTGCTCCTTCTAATCCAGTGCCTAATGAAATGCTCAGGCCTGGATTTTGTCTAGTCACACTAGGTCATGTCTAGGAGGAGGCGGGGCCACACACAACTTTAGCATAGATCCACATTTTGTCAGAAGACAAGTGACAGCACAGGATTGAAAGGGGCAGACAGAGGTGGCCTGTACCTTGACAAACTAATTCCCCCTCACTCCAACATGCTTCCCAATTCAATAATATCTAAACTGCGATACAAACTACAAGGAAAAAATATGACTTTCTGGGCAGGAGTAAGCCAGTGCAAGGTGTCAGAAAGTGCCAGTATACAGATGTGTTAAAGCCGACTTCAAAAATACGATCCACAAACTAAAGTAATCTAATGTTTACCAACTACAGATAAACACAGAAAATCACCGCCCCAACGATTAGGAATAATAGGGTGAAAACAATCTTGCAACACCTCACAAAAGCAAGAGTGTTCACATTCTTTACTCTGTGTCCGTGCAAAATTTCAACTCTCTACTGCAGGAGTAATCGGTATCTTACACTCAATATAGCTTTATAGTCTCAGTTTTTATCCTAGCATGCCCTTTTAATATCCATAATTGTTTCAATGTCTTTGCCCCCAAATTAGTGCTCGTGCTTTCCCTGGTGATGTGAATACAGCCTTTGATGTGCCAGTGATTTGCCTAATGTTCCATATTATTCTTCCACTTTTCTCCTTCCTCAGCAATTACAGCTAAAATGGCTCTGATCTTGCACTCCTAGCTTCTTTATCTGCTGCTCCGCGTAGGCACCCAACAGGCCAGCAGTCTGACTGGGTGTTCCCGCTGACAAATCAATGTGTGTATTCAAGGCATCAGTATTCTTATTGCATTGGTCTATAGAGTTGGCTGAGTTTGTTAAAACCATGCAGAGTCTATACAAACGAAGAAGTCATAAAATCGAATACTGGCACGGTGGCCTTGATCGTGATCTTTCAAAGTTTCCTAATCACTGTATTTAACTGGTATATGCATAAGGCTGATGTACCCAACAGAGAAACAAAGTTGATGAAACAAAGTTGCTAAAATGTTTTAGCTTGCTTGCGCAATAACAGTAAATAAAATAAATACTGTAGTGCTTTGGCTAAAGAAGCTGATTAATATAACATTTCACTGCAGAACAAGTGCCATACTATTATGCCTTCAAATCATAGGTGATCCACGCCACAGTAGCTTTTTACGCCCACATGTAAGATTGTTGATTCATAGCATGACATCTGAAAATGCTGGGACTGCCATGCTGCACCGTGCCATGCAAATGCCAGGAAGCTTTTTCTGTGATGGTAACTGGCAAGCCTATACTGGCAATTTGGATTGGTATGGCCACCACTAGCTGTACACTTAATGGCTGAATCAATGCCAGAAGAGTGAGTCAAGTTATAGATTACATATGGACACACCACAGACAGACTCACAGGAAGACTTGGCACACATTTAGCCACAGATGGGGAAAGAAGGACAGCATGGAACCAAGAGGCAGAAAGAATTGCACCCTGCCAGCCTACGGAATTAGCTTCACAAGCATGACGCTGTCCCTAGCAAACAATATCGCTACCACACCACTTAGACACACATCTTGGCACACCTTTATGCAGCAGAGGTGTGAAGAGCACTGAACAGACCGAACAAGAGGAGATTTTCACTCTGTGGTATTTATTGGTTTCTCAACAATTAATCTTGGTGTCACACCACACACACTTACACCTTAGCACACAATTATGGAGAGGTGATGTGAGGTGCCTGCAAGGACTCCAGAGTGAGGGAGACTTGGACTCTGCCCGCCTGCGGTATTGATTTCACAAGCATGGTGCCTTCCTTCGTCCCTTAAGGATAAGCATGGTCGCTGCACACACACAACTTAACACGCTCTTATGCTTACACATTTATATAGAGGTGATGTGAGGGGCCTACAAGGCCCCGGAGTGACGGAGACTTTGACACACACACCCTTAGCTCACACATTTACACACCCTTAGCTCACACATTGTTAAAAATCATCTTTGGTCTACATGTACTTGCTTCCATTGTGCATCTATGTACCTCCATGTACTTGGATCTGTGTGTCTGTTACTTTTCTCCTGAAAAAGCATATCCAATGCACTACTCTATTTCTCATCCTGTACCTCTATCAATATCTTTAATCTACATATACTTACCTCCTTTATGCATCTATATACTTTCAATGTACTTATGGATCTATATATTTATCACTTTCTTCTAATTTGGCATTTCCAATGCACTACCCTATTTCTCAGCCTATACCTCTCTCAATGTATCTTCTAGCCCAACTTTCTGACTCATCTCAAACTTTTCTACTACTCTTTCCAATGCACTACCCTATCTCTCACCCTATACATCTATCAATATATCCTCTATATCCACTCTCTCATTTATCCCAAACCCCATACCACTACTATGATCCCCAAAATAACCCTTTCTAGACTCTCTCCTACTCTACCCCTCCTTGCATCATCTGACACCTCTTTACTATACCGATCCCCCAAAACAAACCTTTCTAAACTCTTCCCTCTGACTCTTTCCCTCCAAAAACCCTTTTTACTCATCCAAAAGCCTCCTCCTACTTCTATGACCTAAAAAAAGAAATTTAAAAAAAGTAAAATCCTTCACTCTTTTATCCCTCCACTATCCTTTTCAATCAAAAAAATAACAGACTAACATGTTCACTTCTCAAATTCCATATTCCACTATACTAATTCACCACTAATCCTTTATGGGTTCCAGAGTAGCGTGCTACTCGCCAATAAAGCGTTTCAACACCCCATCAGGGTTACAAGCGTTATATACTTGCAAACCTTTTTCCCTTTTCTACCCCTCCCCAACCCTTCTTAATCCAATAACTGACTAACATATATATCCACCACTCAAATTAATTTCATGTTTCACCATACTAATTCAACACTAATCCTTATGGGTTCCAGAGTAGCGTGCTACTCGCCAAAAAAGCGCTTCGAAACCCCATCAGGGGTATCAAGCGCTATATAAATACAAACCTCTTTCCCACTTCCATCCCGCCACCTACCCTTCTCTATCCAAATAACTGAATAACATATCCACCACTCAAATTACTTCATATTTCACTATACTAATTTTCAACACTAATCCTTTATGGGTTCCGGAGTAGCGTGCTACTCGCCAGAAAAGCGCTTCAACACCCATCAGGGGTAACAGGTGCTATATGAATGAAAACCTTTCTTCCCCTTCTATCCCTCTGCTATCCTTCTCACTCCAAATAACTGACTAATATCCACCACTCAAATACTTTCATATTTCACCATACTAATTCACCACTAATCCTTTATGGGTTTCCGGAGTAGCGTGCTTCAACACCCCATCAGGGGTAACAAGCGCTATATAAATACAAACCTTTTTTCCTCTCCTATCCTTCTGCTATCCTTCCGAATCCAAATAACTGACTAACCTATCCACCACTTAAAATTTACTTGCATGTTTCACTATACTAATTCAACACTAATCCTCTATGGGTCCCGGAGTAGCGTGCTACTCGCCGAAAAAGCGCTTCGACGCCTCGTCAGGGGTAGTAAGCGCTATACAAATGCAAATACAATACAATACATTTATATAGAGGTGATGTGAGGGGCCTACAAGGCCCCGGAGTGAGGGAGACTTGGACACACACACCCTTAGCTCACACATTTATGCAGAGGTGATGTGAGGGGCCTACTAGGCCCCGGAGTGAGGGAGACTTGGACACACACACCCTTAGCTCACACATTTATGCAGAGGTGATGTGAGGGGCCTACTAGGCCCCGGAGTGAGGGAGACTTGGACACACACACCCTCAGCTCACACATGTATGCAGAGGCGTTGCGACGGGCCTCCAGGGACTCCAAGAGGTCAAGTACCTGCTTGACCTGCATTGACTTTAAGCAGAATGGACAGGGCTTTCAGGAACAACACGCATGCAATCATGGAAATTAGCTTTATGACCGATCATATTTTATGGCAATGCCAAGTTCGAAATATTGATTTTACAGCACAGTAACGCACTTTCTGTGAGTAAAAAAAGGAATGCGACATTTTTTGCCCTTCCATATAAAATGTTTCATTGGATAGTAATATCTCCCTTTTTTAGCGAGGTTAGACTTGCACCAAAACGGACTTCCACTGTGATAAATCAGAATCGCAGATTATAACATAATATCGCAGGGCATCTTTAGGATTTATGTAATAAATAAAAGGCAAAGATAGTGAGGCTGATAAGAAAAACTTTGCCTGTGTCAAAGAAACAACTTCTTTAAATAAGAACGAGGTTGTTTTTTGTTGATTGCTATTTAGACTGCAAATTACTGTGCTGGTCTGCTGTAAAGGATAAACTTAACTTAGGTCAACTAGTATTCCACAGATCTTAGGGATCCCTATTTCAAGGATGCAGTAGCCCTCACCACTTAGGTGGCATGCTTCATCATTGGGATTGCTCACGTTAGACATTAATGGAACAAGTTGGTACGTTGTCTTGCAATTTTGTATGCTATATGCAACTATATTTGTCGTGGGAATGGTGCACCTGATTCATTCTTAAGCACGCCCCCGTTCTGGACTCTGACACATGTGCTGCATGAAGTATGTTTTTGGGCACGTACAGGAATCATGTGGGTGCAAATATCTTATCACAACATGCATGATCCTTTTTTATTTTCTGGCACTTTTGAGCATGAAACATGTTGACCCTACTGAACATAATCAAAAGCTCATTATTATGCCTGTTCTGGGCCAGTCTTGTTTTTAATCTTGACACGGTCACTCACCAGGAATAAAGACTGCTGAGGGAGTGTCCGTAGTAAATTTTAATTCACTCAATTACCCAATCTACGACCCATCACAAACAACCATCACAAGGGCAGTGACCTGAGCTCTAGCAAACACTAGGCCAGGGGAAGGAGAAAAAGATCTCTGTCGAAGAGCCCAGTTGCAGCGCCCACCCAAAGAGGAGCAACCCTGATGATGAAGCATGCCACCTAGGTGGGTGAGGGATAATGCAGCCTTGAAATAAGGATCCCTAAGATCTGTGGCATACTAGCGGACCGCAGTCAAGTTTATCCTTTGGCCATACGGCGCAACAGCACAGTAATTTGCAGCGTGAATTGTCAGTCCGGGGAAATTGTGTGCCAGACTCTGTTAAATATTCTCTCTTCATTCCACTCATTTGTTTATCATACAAAATTGCTATTCAGAGCATAGGGCACCACGTAGATAACAAAATTCAATTTCCTGACAACAACAGTGACGTTGTAAGCAGAAGTGTAAGAAAAAAAAGAGGCCCTTGCAGACTATGTGAACGCTCAGACTTCTCTTCGAGGAAGAACAAACTCCCCAAAACTCGAAATAAAAACATAACAAGCATTAGTAAAGTCTATTAGTCTAGCTTAAATGTAACAACGTATGCAAAAACAGGCATGCAGATACACTATTTGCACGCACTAATGCAATTTATCACATTAAAGCTAAACCTAGTACCTTTACCGATACTGGACAAACGTTTCTCAAAAACTAACAAAAAACGCTGCTTTCTGTTCAGAATGCCTATAGGAGCTATAGAGTTTAATGTGACAGAGTAATGACTGCGTGCTTTTCAGATATAAAATAGTCACATATTGCAATGGAAACCTATCCTACAAGGAGGAATAATGCGACAGACAGCCACCACCATGAGGTGAGACTGATGCTCCTGTGATTTGAAGAATTTAAAGTGCAATAATCGCCCGAAGGCATCAAGGCGCTGTAGCCGACAGTCCAGAGAACCATGCTCAGCCTATAAATTGTCTAGCGGAATCAAAGCTCATTCTACATTTACTTAAAAGAAATGGCAATAACAGATCATGCAGAGAGCTGTACTGTTAAGCCAGACCCAACAAAATAGTCCTTCATACATTCCAATGGAATGTATGATGGACTATAGAAGACGTAATGATACCTACACAGCCAACAGCATGAGGTAAGAGAGGATCAATACTACTCTGGGTGGAGCCAAAGCCCACTCTATGTATAGTTTAAATAATTGGCAAAAGTAGGACTACCAGACCACTGCGCTGTCACGTCAGACCTACAGACCACTGCGCTGTCACGTCAGACATACAGACCACTGCGCTGTCACGTCAGACCTACAATAAACTACTAGCGTATGGACTGGTACCCACTTTGTACTGCCAGGTAACACTTAAACTGGGTGAGCGTGGACGTGGTGAGGTCCACAGAGGAATCTCAGCACAGGTCCCACTTATGCCTTCATAGTAAAGCAGCAAAAGAAGCCAGACTAATGCACTTAATGCATCACCTATACACAAAGAAAAAAAAACTTCAAAGTAAAATGGAATTATCTTCTTACATATGGGTTATAATGGGAATATGCGGCACCAATATCTAGCCAGGGTGCCGTGGACCCTACAGCAAGCAAGACGTAAGAGCCTCCTGCCCTTCTGTCGGTAGTAGAAACCATTAATTTCTCACAGATCTGGCCCCAAGTGCCACCGCGCCTGTTGCAATAGCTATGCCCCTGGGCAATAATGCCCGGATTCTAGGACTCCGCAGACAGAAAAACCCGAAATCTAAACGGCACAAGGTCAGAGTGTCCTCAGAAGCCCGGCTCTAAAATGGAGCATTCGCACAGAGCACTGCTCCGAAAATAATCTTCAAAGGGTCACCATTTATGCCATGCTTACCGACCAGCAGACCTTCTGAGTCCGTCTACGATTTGTCGTGTGTTTACAAACCTTTAGATCTTTTTTGGGACTGCCTCCAAAACAAAGGTGAAAACGTATTTTTGAAAATATCCCTATTAATGTGGCTAAAGCATGACGAATCACTGGACATCAAGCTGCTCTCCCAGAAGTAAGTTTACACCACCATTTATTTTTATGTGCCTGCTTTAAATAGTATAAAGTGAATCTATTTACAGATATGCTGCACGTTATGTAGGCAATGTTTATGTTAGCAACCACATCTAAGGATTAATGCAGATCAAGGGCAACGACAAAAGTAACAGTAACAAAATAAGTTTATGTTTTGCATTGCACGTAACATAGCACTACAATGGCAAACCGCATTACTAACAGTTCTAGCGATGACAAGCAATGATTCCTTTGAAGTAATACATGTATTAGCATTTTGCAACAGTAGCCCCCATGTACTAGCCTCCTAGGCAGGCCTCACACTACAGTTAATGAACGATCATTTCTGAGGGGACAATTCAATGACACTTTGTCAGCCACAAAAACTAGAGTCCTAACTGCTTATCCACAATGTCCATGTGCTGCTTCCATGATGGAAGAAATTTCTGACAGCCAGCTGGCTCGTTGCATTACCCGAGGATGAGTCCACTCACTCCACTCCCACTTTCTCCTATGTGTTCAAGGTACAAGTGATCAGCACTGTGCGTGACGAACAAAATCAGGCCATGTTAATTAGCAAATCTGTATTTTGTTTTCCCATGGAATTACTATGCAACTGATATATTTGCGGGGCAGTCAGGGTGCCTTGCTTGACTAACTGCATTGCTTGTTTCGAAGGTGCTCAATTTCTTCAACTCTCAGTTGGGTCATTTGTAAGGCACGCTGTGGCATGTTTCTTTATTGACTGTGTATGCGTAAAATTGCCACGGTGCATGTAAGTTAGTTAGGAGCCACAATGGTAGAGTTTGGTAAGTTTCTTGGATACATGGATGCTCGTTTCGATTTTGTATCTAGATGAGGATTTCACCTGCCCACTGGACATAGGCCCTGTGCACAATCCTGTGTGGTGGTGGTGGTGGTTGGGGGGAGGGGGGGGGGTAAACGAATGGTGCTCTGGTCTTTTAGAGAATTCCTGTTAGCAGATTATTGAAATTTCGGGGTTAAGAAGAATTATGGACAATATGGAGGCTCAACTGAAGAGTGCTGTTTTCAAATGCATGTATGGAGGCCCCTTACTAATTGTATCCTAGAGTCTTTGTACTCCTTCACTGACTGAAAGACGGATTTTCATTTACAGCTGATCTACCATTCCATATCCACTCACTATCCATCTTTCACCATTCCATCCTCCATACATTCACCCTTCACCGTCCATTCACTACCCACCCCAGGGCCGGCTTTAGCACGGGTGGTGGGCAGTGCGACAATCTTTTATAGCGCCCCGCCCCTCCTCCTCCCCCGCCAGTGGCGGCTCGCATAGGGCGTGCTGCGGGGCGTTGCGGCGGGGCGGGGAAGGGGCAGGGTGGAGGGGGTAGTAAACTCGGACACACGACGGAACGGAGGAAAGTAATTATTACTTTCCTCCGTTCCGTTGTATGTTCGAGTGTACTACCCCCCACCCTGCCCCTCCCACGCACCACCACCCCACAGCGCGCCCTATGCGAGCCGCCACTGTCCCCCACCCCACCCATGACCTCCTCCTCAGATTCCCTCACTACCCTCCGGCAAAAGGGCCCCTTGTCTCTCCATAGCCCCTCTTTCACATACATCTCATTTGTTTTAAAGAGCTGGTAAAGGCTTGCTTTACTAATCCACTCAGCTATCCACTTTAAATACAAATCTGTTCTTTGCGGCAGGCATATTAACACTTTGTGCTACTTTATGGCGAGTCAAAACTGACACTGGGCAAAACTCTGATCTGTCTTTCTAGCAGGAACATTAATCACGAGAATTTTCTTGACATTTTTATTGCTGCCTGAAATCTGGATGCACAAGAAACTCTGCTTCAGCTGCTTTTAAATCGTAAGTTATTGCTAAACACAGTGCCCCCACCTGAGGTCAGCACCCCCCCTCCAGGTCAGCGCACAGTGCGACCGCACCGGTCGTACTGCCCTAAAGCCGACCCTGATCCACCCATCATTCACCACTCCACACCCATTTCCCCTTCAACTCATTATCTATCCAGCCATGTATCCATCCATCTACCCATTCACAATTCATTCTGCTTCCATTATATATTCACCATCTGCTGTCCAGCAACTCCAGTGCTTAATTTGAACAGGTGGCTTCCGGTGCTCAAAACGGGCACTTAATTGTTAACACCGGCACTTATGACAGTACCGCAAAGTGGCGCGGTTGGTGCAAATAAAAGATAAGCAGAACAACAGTTGTTTATTAATTCAATATAATTTAAAAACAACTATTCCAGCCGCCCAAGCCATTCTTATAGCTTTGGGGCCTCGAACATTCTAAATTGTCACACTTGCAGGAGCGTGATGGTTAGTAGTTCTGTAGGTAATGTCATTAGCAGAGCTGGCCGGGGCAATGGTCGTTGCAAGCTGTGGTGGCCTCCTCATGAGGGACTGACACTATTTTATCCACAAATTAAGCATAGCAGCAATCTATTTACCATGCACTGTTTACAATAAGTTCCCCCTCTTCTATCCCTTTTCAATACAAATAAAAAACTTGCATGTCTACCGCTCAAATTAATTTCCTGTTCCCCTATACTAATTTCCCCACTAATCCTGTTTGGGTTCCGGAGTAGAGTGATACCTGACGAAAAGCGCTTCAACACCTCATCAGGGGTAGCAAGCACTATCTAAATGCAAACCCTTCCTTCTTATATCCCTCCACTATTCTTTTAACCAAATAACAGACCAACATGTCCACCGCTCAAATTAATTTCATATTTCCCTATACAAATTCACCACTAATCCTTTTTGGGTTCCGGAGTAGCGTGCTACTCGTCAATAAGCGCTTCGACTGCTCGTCAGGGGTAGTAAGCACTATATAAATGCAATTACAAGCAATTCTCTACCATCCATTCACATCCGCTTGCCATTCTAAGGTCCTTGGAGCCATACAAACTGAAGAGCACTTCTTATGTATCACATTCAATTTTTGCAAGGAATATTTGGTAGAAGTATATTTTAGCACAATTTCAATAAACTAGAATATACAAAAATATTGAAAAATCGACTCTAGCTATTGGAAAATAATCTATACACCAATACAAGGCAGGAACTTCCCGAGTGCAAGATGCACATGACTGAAGTTCAATCTCATGAAATGTTTGCTTGTATTTCTAATGCAGAACTATGGTGAGGATAATGAAAACATACCAGTGTGGAAAAAGGCTTTAGCGGGCAGGCAGCCAAACAGATGTGCAGCTACCAAATATCAGAGTCCTACTTTTAATGCAGATCTGCGATGGATTAGCAGAGATGTTTAATAAAGTGGCAAATAAAACTCACCTTTAAATACTATTAAATGGGGGAAAAAACGAATGTCTTTTCAGATACATTTACAACTAGTTGAAAGGCAGGCTTCACAATGTAGCGACTTACAGCTACAAAGGAGGTGGCCGCAAAGTGCTCTCACTCACACTATGTCCGCACGGTTGTCAGCATTGTATTGTAATTGCATCTATATAGCGCTTACTACCCCTGATGAGGCGTCAAAGCGCTTTTTCGGCGAGAAGCACTCTACTCCGGAACCCATAAAGGATTAGTATAGTGAAATATGAAAGTAATTTGAGTGGTGGATAGGTTAGTCAGTTATTTGGATACAGAAGGATAGCGGAGGGATAGAAGAGGGGAAAAAGGGTTGCATTTATATAGCGCTTGTTACCTCTGATGGGGTGTTGAAGCGCTTTTTTGACGAGTAGCACGCTACTCCGGAACCCATAAAGGATTAGTGTTGAATTAGTATAGTGAAATATGAAAGTCATTTGAGTGGTGGATATGTTAGTCAGTTATTTGGATTGAGAAGGGTAGCGGAGGGATAGAAGAGGGAAAAAGGTTTGCATTTATATAGCGCTTGTTACCCCTGATGGGGTGTTGAAGCACTTTTTTGGTGAGTAGCCCGCTACTCTGGAACCCATAAAGGATTAGTGTTGAATTAGTATAGTGAAATATGAAAGTAATTTGAGTGATGGATATATTAGTCAGTTATTTGGATTGAGAAGGGTAGCGGAGGGATAGGAGAGGGAAAAAGGTTTGCATTTATATAGTGCTTGCTACCCCTGGAGAGGTGTTGAAGTGCTTTTTCGGCGAGTAGCACACTACTCTGGAACCCATAAAGGATTGGTGGTGAATGAGTATAGTGAAATATGAAATTTGAGAAGTGGACATGTTAGTCTGTAATTTTGAGTGAAAAGGATAGTGAAGGGATAGAAGAGTGAAGGATTTAGACTTTTTTTGTTTGTTTTAGAGGTCATAGCAGTTAGGATGAGTAAAAAGGGATGTGGAGGGGAAGAGTCAGAGGAAAGAGTTTAGAAAGGCTTGTTTTGGGGGATCGGTATAGTAAAAGAGGTGTCAGATGATGCAAGGAGGGGTAGAGTAGAAGAGAGTCTAGAAAGGGTTATTTTGGGGATCATAGTAGTAGTATGGGGTTTAGGATGAATGATAGAGGGGATGTAGAGGATATACTGATAGAGGTATTGGGTGTGAAATAGCGTAGTGCATTGGAAGGAGTAGTAGAAAGAGGTTTGAGATGAGTCAGAGAGTTGAGGTAGAAGATATATTGAGAGAGGTATAGGGTGAGAATAGGGTAGTGAATTGGATATGCTGAATTAGAAGAAAGTAATAAATATATAGATCCATAACTATATAGATGCATAAAGGAAGTAAGTATATGTAGATTAAAGATATTGATAGAGGTATAGGGTGAGAAATAGGGTAGTGTATTGGAAAGATTAGTAGACAGAGGTTTGAGATGAGTCAGAGAGTTGAGGTAGAGGATATATTGAGAGAGGTATAGGATGAGAAATAGGGTAGTGCATTGTATGCTTTTTTAGGACAAAAGTAATAAATATATAGATCCAAGTACATGGAAGGTATAGAGATGCATAAAGGAAGGAAGTATATGTAGATTAAAGATGTATTAGATAAACTCTGGGTTTCAAGTGTTATACTAAAAAAAATTATTTATTTATTTTTAATCAAAATTATTCTACATGTTTATACCAAACAATATACATATATAGGTACTTAGTTTGTTAACAGGCACCTATTAGAAAGGGAACTCTTTTAAGATTCCCTATTTGCACCGCCAACCACCACCCACTGGGCAATCTGTTTCCACTATGGTTTATGTGTATGGAAATGTCCCCATGATAGTGCGACAAGTTTCAAGATGCCACACAACAGAAAGGATGAATCTTCGCCTGCATCTCTTCACAAAGGGCACCTAGGTAGCCATGATATACATACACAGACATTGGAGGGTCTACCGAAAGAGGAAACAGTATAGTGTGGCAACCCCTCTATACACTGAGGGCACTAGAAGCCCTTCATCATTGGTGCCCATACATGTAAGCCACAACCCATCACATGTGGTGTTCTCCATCGTAATGGACTCTCGCATACTCTTCCTAGGAGCTCCAAAAATAAAGTTCCTCCAGTTGCAACTATGTCAGATGTTCGATTTAGCCTCTTATGGCCACATCAGGCCAACCGCTTCTATTCATGTGCCAGGAGGTTCCACAGAGCACCATGAAAGCAAGTGGGCTGAAAGAGTATGATCAACAAATCGGGTTACTAACATACACCAAAGTTTGTTGCCAAGTTCCATGCAAGGGTGCTGATTTGCGCGTTCCACACATGCTCATCTATAGGTGGGTGCAAGAGTGAAGATAACACACTAACAGCGGCTGCTGCCGCCCTCTCTGAATACTGTTTCCCTGGTTCTGGGCCAGGATTTTTAGAGAAATGCTGAATCAGCTTTGAGGTGCTGGCACAAACTGAGACAGCAGAAGTAGACACCTTCACGCTAGTCCTATCACATATACATTGTTCTATGTGATCTGCAGATCAAAAAAGATCCTATTTGTGCATATGTTTAGCTCACCAAACCAAAAGTAAGTTATCATGCAAGAGCAACCCTTTGAAGAGACGCTGTGGCACCATGCAGAAATCAGTGCCTTACTCGGTACAGAGATATCCTGAAATATAGTAACTCGCAAGGCTGACATGTTCAGGCAAGAGTTTTCTGCTGGTCTTACTTTAATGATATTTTAATATATCATTCTCACTTCTTATTTAATACAAATAATGTGTATCACATTTTAGAGCTATATAACAAATACAAGCATCCACAGTGTAAGCGCTATAAATGACATCATGGGTTTACCTTTAGGTAACAATGAACGTAGCAGTGGTGCAGCAGGTTGTCAGAGGGTTGACTGAGATTGCTGGCCGTCTGTACCAGCTGCTCTGTATACATTGGCTCCGAATGTTCCAGGTTGATTTTGTCCACCATTATTCGAATAGCTGGTAAAGGTCGTACAGGCAGAAATGTTGCAGCGTTTAGAAAACCACTGGTGTGCTGGAAAGTAAAACTATACTGGTTACACAGGCACAGTTTGTTTTGAATTACACTCGACTCCACAAAGAAATGCTATAACGTGATTTATCATGTCAAGAGCTTAAAAATCTAAGTCAAGGCATAGAAATGTCTGAAAAAATGTTTTGCTTAAAATGAGATTGTCAGTTTGTATAATCGTTTCATTGCATTAGAGTAGTGGCACAATTCTGCTAATTATAACACTAATTGGTAACAACAAAATAAAAAATTTGCATCAGGTAGCACCTTTCACACATTTATTCAATATTAGGCATCCTAATAGAGACAGAAAAAGTGCAGTAATAACATATTTCATTAGCAGTGATCAATAAAATCTCATTTCCAGACCATAAAGCTCATTGATTGTCTCCTTGTAGTACTGGTTAGATCAGTTTTCCACTTTAAGGTTCTATAAGTTGGTATTACACTGTCATTGATTCAACTGCATTGCTCTTAAAAAATATATAATAATAATTCCTTGGCTCCTGCCAATAATGATCTGTCATTCAACAGTCCATTTGAACATCAACCCTACCAACATGTGTTTTGTGGTCATCGGCTTTCTCAGCTAATTGTAAGTGCCTTAGGAAACAGCTTCTCATATTATTGTCACTCTTAATTATTTCCATAAACTGTTCATGGCATGGCTTCCCATACTGCCTCAGAATCAGACTGCATCAATGGATACAGTGTTCTCATCACAGTGTTTCTTATCGCAATAATTTTTCTTCTATGCCTAAGATATGGCCATTTGCTCATTAGTGTTGCATGGAAAACAAGTGTTACTACCATAATAATTCTATAGTGTTTCATGAAATGATTAGATCAGTACTTAATTTGTGAAAATAAATAAAACTTAAGTGCCAGGACCAAAGGTATTACACATGAGTCCACTGCAGCTGGTACCACCGCAGCTACCGAATGCGAGTAGTACCTACTAATGATGAAACTCAAACAAGTGTGATTTTTTGGGACTATTCCAGGTTACCTCAAGCTGTAGGGATAGGTTAAAAGTAATAGCTTTTATCCTTATTACAAAAGTATATTAACTAGGCAAACGCTCCACTGATGAACTCTGCTTAAAAAAAAAAAATAGACCCACTGCATCACCCTTGATAGACTCTCAAAAACATGTGCCGATGTTTAGAAATACGTACCGGTGTTAAGCACCGACAACACTGGCACAAATTAAGCACTGGAATAGATGTATAAATGTGTGAAAGTTGCTCCTCTGAGTATATTTAACTTAATAATACTAGTAGGCAACTCGTATAGTGAGTATAACTTTAGAAGATGGGTCCCGGGCCTATTTCCAAAGAACCAAATGCATAACATAACTTAAGATGTACATTTATAAAGTAAAGGTTTACTTGTGGTTATCCGGACGCTGTACAATAGATGTTTATGTCACCCAACTATATGGTACTCATAACATCAACCTATTGCGATGAGAAGTTGAGTGATACAGCCAAAATTTGAACTTGCAATCACATGGTCAAACACAATTGGTGGAAGTGGATGCATTAGTTCACTAAGTCATCAGGCTCAGCAAAACAGTTAACGCTATTTCATGGTCTATATTTGAATTTGGCCATTAAGGGGCAGAGCAGCCCGGTATGGTAGCTGTGTGCTTTAAAAATTATTTTCTCCTTTTCATTCATTCATTTATTCCAACATACTCGGTTCAATCATCATATTGTCTGTTGTCAGCAGCACATCCTTCCAGTTCATTTGACATCACTTTCCCATTCATCTCCACCTGGGATGAATTTCCCAATAATCCCAGGGGGAGGCCCACACTTCCGGGCCGGATGATCCCTCCGTTCTCCCCTGTCTCTCAGCTTACAAGAAATGACGACCAGGCACTGAAGGGAGGGAATACTCCACCACGCTGTGGTTCAGGTTTACCCTCACTGCTTCCACCAGTCAAGTTTCAGATAGGAGAGGAGGGCTCAGAGCACTGCTGAGCCTTATGCCATCCAGAAATTGCAAAATTTAACAAAATAAATTAACCTTAAGCCCCATGTGGTGACTTAATACAAACACGTTAGAAGTGAATTAGTTCATTAATCTACGAGTCACTCAACAAGCTGAAATGTATTCAGTCAAGAAAACAATGATACAAAGGTGTATACTTCAAAAACATGAACTTTATATAAAAAGTTATATTATCTAAAAGGGTACAGACATGATGTTGTTCCTTCCTAACATGTGAAATGGGTTATGGCAAAATTACTCATGATAGAAAAATGTTCATCTCAGTTACTTTTGTCATTTTGTGAATTGTAGTCTGTGCCCTTTTAGATAATATAACGTTTTATATAAAGTTCATGTTTTTGAAGTATACACCTTTGTATCATTGTTTTCTTGACTGAATACATTTCAGCTTGTTGAGTGACTCGTTGATTAATGAACTAATTCACTTCTAACATTTGTTTGTATTAAGTCACCACATGGGGCTTAAGGTTAATTAATTTTGTTAAATTTTGTTCTGATATTGATTCCAAAAAAGAATCCCTTGAAGGCATCATTACCTGATCGCTTAGATTACCCAAGCCTCCAAGGGTTTATTGGGTTGCCCATTGTTTTGTGTAGTAATCCAGAAATGACAGCACAACCCGTTCGAGGGCAGCCTTGCCTGCTTGTTTAGAGCACCATCACTCCAAAGCACATGCTGTAAACTCACAGAAACGTCTCTGTTATTAGTTATTTTACAGTATCGTTTCAGGATATTACATCTGCTTAGTTGGCAATGGCGACACTGCATCCAGGGCAATATGTGCTATATTCCGGGTTTAATACGTTAATAATGGCTGTGGCCATGATCTATTTGATAAACACTATAATTGCATCAATTTATTTTTCGTATTCCCTAACACTAGTTTCACACATGCGTAAACCTGTCTCCAGGCCTCATCTAAGAAATGCATTTCATCCTTCCCTGTTTTCTGAACAGATCTTTGGCCGTTGCTTCTCTGAGTGCTTTAGTCACCCCTGAGACAAAATAGTTTGGAGACATACTCCATGGAAAAACACGAAACATCATGTGCGCAGGTGTAAATGATTGTGAATGTTGTATATTGTCATATACAGGAAGTGTCAATAGCTGTGAAAAATATGGAAACGCCCTGAAAATGCAATTTAAAGAGTTTAAGAGAGAGACACACAGTGTCTCCCTCTGCCCAGTATAGGGGATTTCAGCTGGTGGTAAAGTAAATGCGACAGTTTTAGTCTTCAAATGTGAGTGGGGGAGGGGATTGATAAAGGAACTGAAGAGAACAGTGGTATGGTAAGCGAAAGGTATTATTGTACTGTGCCCTAAAGGGTATATAAGATTGTTCTTTAGAAAAAAAAATGTTTTGTTAACTATTATGCCCCAGCTCTTTTGATAAGTAATATATATGTTTTACAGATACCTGTGAACTGGCCCATACATTGGAAATAAATAATCAATGTAGGAAACTGCATATGTAAAATGCATACCTACAGATTCCTTAAGTCACAGAGGGGCAGAAACATGTCAACATCGGTGGAACTCTTGTTCCCACCACTCAAGACACATGCTGACATAAAAGTGGCTGTAGTAGTAAGTGCAGGGAAGTGGGGAATGGGTTGCATGTCAGTCAAGTCAGGGACATTGGAACTCCGTCCTTGATGTTTTACATGAATGTACTTTTTTACTTCTACCCCTTTCTTTAGGCAGCTTAGTATACTTAAAGCAGGTGTCTTCAGACTTTTTTGTAGCGAGAGCTACTTCTCCATAAGGGAAGTCCTCCTGAGTTACTAGCAAATTATATCACGGTAAAATAGTGACCACATAAATTAACATTACACTATCAACCTCCTAAACAAGGTTGTAAGTCACCACCCACATGTTTTAGACGAGGTTACCAGCAGAAATGCTAGAAAAACGTTTTTCATTATTAAATGCCTCCACCTGACTAATGAAGTCACAGCCAAAGCATCACTCCGCCTCTGACACAAAGGACATAAACACACACACGCACGCACGCTTTTAACTAAATGTATGGCTACTTAAGATACTTTAAACATACTGAAATGTGTATCGTGCAGCATGCCATAAAAATAAAAGAAGGGTGTCAGGATTCGAATGGCGTTCGCTTTGGAAACAGTGGCAGGGATACACTAACGTGCTGATCCTGTGTTATCACTAAGCATTGAAGAAATGGAAAGATACATAGTGACAGAAACAGTTCAGTACCGCATAAGTGTATTGTTTTAAGTAGTAGTGGCAGTGATGGAATAGCAGGAAAATCAGAGCTAAAAGTTCAGAATAGAGAATTGAGGAGAGGTGATGAAAAAGTGGAACTGAGTACATATATATATATATATATTAAAATCTCACGTTTAGAAGCTAAGGTATAAATTGACTGATGGCAAAATAACATCCACTGGTAACAGTTACTATGGTTTCACTCTAGGGGAAAGACAAAAATATTATGCTATAAGGTTTTTGCACAAGGCACTGGTATCCAACTGCTTGACTTTGGGAGCCTGGATGTATAGAATATGGGTTTCCCACGGTAGCGGGTGTTTTGTGGAGAGTTTAGCTTTACATCAAGTGACCTTCTCTCTAACATATCGCAGTGTGATTTCAATTGCAGAAAACAGCTGATTTCTAGTCCTTGTGCGTTAGTTGTGGGTCACAAAGTGGAAGCCCTGTGATTGCATGGCGTTCCTCTAAGGCCCATCATATAAGGCAACCAGTTGGCATTCTCCAACAGCAGGACAATTTCAGTCCTAGCTGTGCAGACCTGTGGCCTTATGTAGAGTTTGGCAAAGCAGGAGCACTAACGTAATCAGCGATGCTCCTGCTGCCTAACTTGTGGCTTTCCCATTTATTTAAAGTCAGGCGAAGTGCTGTGTTTACACTGATGGAGTCTCCGCCAAATCTACCGGTGTAAATCTCTGCTTAGTTTGCCAGATCCCTATGACGGTTGAGGGTGGGGAGCCTGTCATTCACTTTCTCTGCCATGCAAGTTTTTAGGTCTCGCCTGCGACAGAGCATGCACTGCATGCCCTTTCATTGCGCGAGATATTGTATACAACAAGGGGCTTGTAGCCCGCCCATTACTTAACATTTGTTGATTTCCTTGTCACTCTTATTTGCTGCCTTTTAATTGGTGTGCTGGCTTCACTTCCTCTTCCTTCTGCTGGAGCACAGACCAAGTACTAATTGCTTCATCTTGATTGCTGCTCTTCCGCCGATTGTGCTGTAATTGAGCTACTAGTTTTACATTGACTTTTTCTCTGTCCTCCTTGTTGAACCTCTTGTCATGTGTAGTTATGTTTTACTATGCCACATGCACTTCAAAGAAGCCCTTTTCTCTTTTAAAATGGATGTTTATTGTGACACCAGATGTTATCCGCTTCCAAATGTATTTTCACTAAGACATGGACATGGCACAATTGCTTTATATGATTGGATTTTCATCAAATTTCATATTTAACTGATGTGCACATAATCACAGGCGTGTTTTAACGAAAACTAACAAGCATTGGCAAAACCATTAGGACTCACCATTATGACTATTGGCTCTGCCATTGCCTTTTGTTCATGCTGTACAGCATGGGCATTGCCGACTATGGCAATGATTTGTGGCCATGCTGTATAGCAGCGTGGCTGCCATGCAGCATGGTTAAAAATAATAATAAAAAGGACTATGAATCATCTAGTGCTAATACACTTTAAAAACAAAAAAGTGCATTGGCTATGGCTGTATCATAACACTTTTTTAAATTATTTTATCCACACTGCAAGATAGCCGCTTTACAGCATGGCTACAAAACATTGCCAAAGCAATATTTCTCAGAGGCGAGACCTATTAGCTTTGCCAATGTTTGTTGAACACTGTCCCCCACTTGAGCATCACACGTTCGTAATGATGAATTGTTGGTGTATTCAAAGACTTGGACTCCCTACTTTCCATCAATGTGTAATCCACCAGAGTCGATGTGCATTTCTCCTCGCCTATATTTTGGATGTTCATTCCTCATTTTATGACACATTTTTCTTAGACTGCATAATTCCTCTTTCGGAGTCTGTCTTTCTTCTCCCTTATTATGTTTCTGTTCTCAATGCATGATTGCCCTGTTTCAGGAACAATTCTCTTCTCCTGTAATTACTATGATTCTATCTTACCTTATTTGCTCTGTTGTGCTGCCCTGTATTGAAATAGTTATCACTTATTCTTGCCTACATTATTTGCGTGTTCCTGTGCACAGCATACAATTCCATATGACTGTACATATTTTTTTTTCTTGTCTCCCCTCAATTCTTGCCCTTTCATACTTCTCCTCTGACAGTATTGTGTTTGTCCTTGCCTTACTATCTCAGTCTCTCTATGTTTTATCTCCTCAACCTTGTTTATTTAGGCCTGTCCTGTGTCTCAGTCTGTGTCTCCCTGATTCATGTGATGTCTGTGCTGATAGTGTGATGGATTTATTCGGCAGTGCTGCCCATTTTATACTGAATGTGCATTTACTGCCTGAGTCTCCATGTGTCCTCCTTTTCCAATGGAAATACTCCCTGGAGATGTGTGTTCCCTTCTCTAATAGTATGGGCATCTTTTTTATGTGTAGCATATATATATTTTTTTTTACATATTTTAAAAAACGACTCTTTTATAAAGTAAAGCACTGACTGAATTGGTAACCTTTTTTGGGGTATTGTATTGTGTTTAAGTGTTTAAACTATATCCTAGCCTAGGTCTGCTCTGCATCACTACCGTGAGAAAGGTATGTGCTAAAGAACAAGTTACTTACATTTGGTAATGCTCTTTCTCGTCGACATTATCTAACCGCAGACTACTCAGCTTTTGAATTCTCCCAAATGCCAGACTAAGCAAAATCTGACTAGGGACCTTATTAACACATAGAAGACCACCTACAAAAATAGGAAGGAGAGTGGGAATGTGAGTAATCTGCAGTGCTTTCAGAAATAGAGTTACCAATTTAAGTAAACTGTTCTTCTGATGCTTACTTCTAACAGCAGATTCCTCACCTTATGAATACATACCAAAGCAGTACCTCCCAAAAAGTGGAGGGCCCCGAGGAGTGGACTTCACACCAAGAAATCCTGCAGGACTGAAAAGGTGAAAGGCTTTCCCTGCCGACCTGAGAGAGAAGGCAATAATGATAGGTGAAGGTGTAGCAGGATGCCCATATCATCACCTGGCAGATGTCCATCACAGAACGATCCATCACGATAAGATCCACTTCTGTACTGCCCACCCTTTTTAGGTCTCGCCTAGGCAGCACTTGCGCTGTCTCTTCGAGACATGCTGTATTCAGAATGTGTGCACAAAGCTCCGCCTACTTCCCGCCCAAATTTTTAATTGGCTCCTGTCCCTGTCCTTTGTAAAGGGTGGCTTTTCACTGGTCATTAGGCTTTGTAGTCCCTCTTTAGTACCACCCTGTCTCTATTTGTAACCTCCCATGAGGACACACTCTATTACATGTGTTGTTACACTCTAGGTTTTAATTACAGCCTCAAGGCACTATTTTCTTAAAGGCCTTCAGACAGGACACTCACTTGGTCCTAAACAAGGTTGGCACTGGTTACTTTACTCGCTAGCACATCTCACATTTATATTAAACCTTCTATAAATTTCCTTTCATCAGCTCCACATAGAGTACAACCTATCCCGAATTAATGTAATAATTATTTTGTCACGTTTCAAAGCTACTAATTGTATATATTGAATGTACTGTGGTACTGTCTTGCATGCAATGCATTATGGGTAGGGTGTATTTACCATATCTTCAAATTTTATGATGCTCCCTAGGCGCAGCTTGCGGTACTGCACCTACACATTTCACATTTATATTAGACCTTCTATAAATCTCCCTTCATCAGCTCCACATAGAGTACAACCTATCCCGAATTAATGTAATAATTTTGTCACGTTTCAAAGCTACTAATTGTATATATTGAATGTACTGTGGTACTGTCTTGCATGCAATGCATTATGGGTAGGGTGTATTTACCATATCTTCAAATTTTATGATGCTCCCTAGGCGCAGCTTGCGGTACTGCACCTACACATTTCACATTTATATTAGACCTTCTATAAGTTTTCCTTCATCAGCTCCACATAGAGTACAACCTAATCGGAATTAATATAATAATTGTTTTGTCACATTTCAAAGCTATTAATTGTATATATGGACATAGCTATTTGAATGTACTCGTGGTACTGTCTTGCATGCAATGCATTAGGGGAGTACCATATGTGACCAAAAGTTTGATGCTCACTAGGGACCTCTAGGCGCAGCTTGCGGTACTGCACCTACACATCTCACATTTATATTAGACCTTCTATAAATCTCCCTTCATCAGCTCCACATAGAGTAGAACCTAATCCGGAATTAATATAATAATTCTTTTGTCACATTTCAAAGCTACTAATTGTATATATTGAATGTACTGTGGTACTGTCTTGCATGCAATGCATTATGGGTGGGGTGGATTCACCATATCTTCAAAGTTTATGATGCTCACTAGGGACCTCTAGGCGCAGCTTGCGGTACTGCACCTACATGTGGTACTGTCTTGCATGCAATGCATTGTAAATGCAAATGCAATGCATTATGGGAGTACCATATGTGACCAAAAGTTTGAGGCTCACTAGGGGCCTCTAGGCGCAGCTTGCAGTACTGCACCTACACATCTCACATTTATATTAGACCTTCTATAAATTTCCCTTCATCAGCTCCACATAGAGTACAACCTAATCGGAATTAATGTATTAATTGTTTTGTCACATTTCAAAGCTACTAATTGTATATATGGACATAGCTATTTGAATGTACTCGTGGTACCGTCTTGCATGCAAATCACATATGGTACTCCCATAACGCAAAGCATTATGGGAGTTTTTTTGGTTTTTTTGTTGAGCTATTGGCGTTGCATTATTATTTGCAACGCCAATACCTCAAACTATCAGTAATGCGAGATCTATTGCATTGCAAATGCTTGTTTTTTTAGCAACAGAGAACAAAAATGTGGGAATCCTCTAAGCTCTGCTTAGTCCGGTCAATAAAAAACCTAAGGGAAGGGCTTTCCGGCGATCCAACCAGTGAATACTCTCCTCCTCCTTATAGGGAAGCGGCAGAAAGAGGGAAGTGTGAGGGACTGCTCCACACTGAAAGGCAACATCACTTTTAGCAGAAATGTAGCCAGAGTCTGAAGCATCAGCTTGTCCAGGAAGAACGTGGCATAGGGTAGTTGCACGGAAGGCACCTGTAGTTCTCTATCATGGTACACGGAAGAAACTGCAAGACAGTTTTAAAGGCCAGTAACCTTAAGGAACAACTGTGCACTGGCTCGAAATGCATGCATATTAAGAAGATCATCCAAATTACGGTCCCACAGTCTCAGAAGGAAACATATATGCAAGCCCTTTCAAAAAAGCATAATAACTGGAGACTTAAATAAAGAAGGCAGATCTGGCAAAGGCTGAAAGGGCCAACAAATAACCTTTAACAGTACCTACAGCAAGGTTTTGTTGGGCAAAAGAGAGGACAAACAGAAGAACATCTGAAAGCTTAGCCTGCATCAGACTGATCTGACAGTCTCCTGACCAGGCCACAAACTTTGCCCCAAGGCCAGACTAGACTGACTTGATTGGCAGGGGGTGAACAGATAACATTCCGTACTTTGGCAGACTAATTGTCTAATAGTGGAGAGGTGTGGTGCAGCGGCCAGGGCAGCTGACTTCGGAGCACAGGGTTCGCGGTTCGATCCCCGGCTCCGGCGGCAGCTCAGCTCAGCACCATGTGACTCTGGGCAATAGCTCACTTAATTTCCACGACGGCCCCCAGCGCCTTGAGACCCGTAAGGGTGAGTAGCTGCGCTATATAAAAACGGACTTACTTACTAATTCTGTTCAGCTGGTTCCACTCAATTTCAGTGAATACGCCCAGCCCCTGGTCTTACCAGCGATCTGTCTTCCGACCGGTCAAGGAACTTGCAGACCTGGCTCTAGCACATCGTGGCACCCGCCTCACCCCTCTCCCTCTTGCTCTGTCTCTCGCCTCAGTCTCTCTCCTTCTGTAACTTTTGTGCCACTTCTCACACTCCTCTCTTTTCTTTTACTCTTACTGCACCTTTTCTATGCCCTTTACCTCACTCTTTTTGACATTTTGTGCTATTTCCCTCACTCTATGTGTGACTTCTCTGTGCCATTTCTCTTGCTCTTTTTGCCCTTTCTCACTCTGACTTTTTGGTGCCGTTTCTATTGCCCTTTTTGGCTCAATGTGTCACATTTGTGACTTTTCTGTGCTATTTCCCTCGCTCTGTCTCTTTCTGCCATTTTTCAAATTTTTTTTCTCACTCTCCCTGTGACTTTTCTGTGCCGTTTTCCCACTCTTTTGTGCCTCTTTGTGTCATTACTCTCTCTTTTCTCACTCTCTATGACTTTTGACATTTCTCTCGCTCTTTTTTGCTATTTCTGTGACTTTTTACTCACTCTTTTTCCCTCTCAGTGCGGTTTCCTTTATTCTATTCTCACTTTCTGTGTGACGTTTCTGTGCTGTTTTTCTCACTTTTTTGCCTTTTTGTGCCATTTCTCTCACTCTCTGTGACTTTTATGTGCCGTTTCTCTTGCTTTTTGGCTCGTTGTGCCATTCCTCTCACTCTTTCTGGGACTTTTCTATGCCGCTTCTTTTGCTCTTTTTGCAATTTCTGTGACATTTTTGTGCAGTTTCTCTTGCTCTTTTTGTCTCTCTGTGCCATTTCTCTCACTCTTTTTTTCACTCTATCAGTGACTTTTGTGTGCAGTTTCTTTTGCTCTTTTTGCCTCTGTGCCATTTCTCACTCGGAGTGTGACTTTCCTGTGCCATCTTCTCTTGCTCTTTTTGATTCTTTGTGACATTTCTGTGACTTTTTAGTGTAGTTACTCTCACTCTTTTTGTCTCTTTGTGCCATTTCTCTTTTCTCACTCTCTCCGAGACTTTTCTGTGACGTTTCTCCTGCTCTTTTTGGTTCTTTGTGTCATTTTTGTGCCCTTTTTGTGCAGTCTTTCTCTATCTTTTTGCCCCTGTGCCATTTCTCTCACTCTCTGGCTTTTCTGTGGCGTTTCTCTTGATGTTTTTGCCTTTTTATGCAATTTCCATCACTCTCTGTGTAACCTTTATGCATAGTTTCTCTTGCTCTTTTTGCCTCTTTGTGCCATTTCTTGTGTTCCTTTTCTGACCTTTGCCATCTCTCCAGCTTCTCTGCACCCCGCTCCTGCTTTCTTTACACCCTCAAACCACCCTCCACTCCATAGCGCCTCTCTCCTTTACCGCCCTCTCAGGACCTAGTTAGTGGCGGCAGCAGCACGGATGTGCAGCAGGTGCACAGCTGCTATGACAAAGGCACGCCCGTCTGCACCCATCGGCGCCTGGACCACACCCAGTGCTACAAACCCTGCCCCGCCCAAACCCACCAAGTCCCTGCAGCTCTCCTTCACGCTTTGAACCCACCACTCTCTGCTGGAACGCCATATCACACAACATGGAAGGAGCCTTCACCTGCTCCCTCTGTCGCTTCACCTGCAAAATCGAACCCGCAACACCAACCAAGAACATATCCACTACACCCACACCCACACACACTCAAACACCTACCAACAAACACCCCCACACCAATTTCATGCATGCTCCCCAACTCCCGCTCCCTCAGCAAGTATGCCATGGCGATCTGGGACCTACTGGAAGACAACACAATCAAGTAAGGTATATAAAAAAGGGAGAGGACTACTTCTCCCTCAAGATATGAATCATCACTGTCCTATTTAGGCATCACAGAAGTTCTGTCAGGAAAAGGAGAAAGACCAATCTTTTAGATGAGGATGCCTCGCCCACAATTTGTGGCATGTTTCATCCTAGGCAACCTCTCCCCACCCTGGTAGGGCAATACCACCATGGCTGACTCAACCTCCTGGGACAAAGAAGAGGGAGGGAGTTCTTAGATAAAGTATAACTGGACAAATGAGGGATCCAGATCAGTTAAAACTACCTACAGGCACCCAGGTTTTTACCTTAAATGCACGTGACCTCTGGTGTATCTAAAAATAATTTTGAGAACAATGACTCAATCCATCCCCGTAAGCCAACATGTTGGTGCTCCTATCTCTTGCCTATATAGGCCATGGGCATTTTTCAGGGCCAAGGATCCCTAATGGACTGGCCTATTTGCCGTTAGAAATTGCTTGGTGAAACCAAATAACCCAGGTGAGTCCTACCTGGTTCATAAGTAATCACAACTTAATACCAGCTCCCTGGCATGGGAGGGGACGATGTCCTCTGTAGTCACACATTTTTCAAGAGGCCCATCATACTTTATGCCTACGCCTAAGCCAGAACAAACTACATGGAGCACTTTGACTTCAGATTACAACTCACAGAAAATGTCACCCTGGGCGGGTTCCTAGTCTACCGTCCCCCCAAGCTCCGGAGGCAAATTCACAAACATCACAGTTTTCATCACCCCACTAGTACTTGATGACAGCGCTCTCAAATTCCTAGGAGACCTCAATTTCCATCTTAAAGACTGAACCGAACTCAACTCAGATGCCTTTACTTGGCAGCTTCGGGAACCTCTGAGAAACGCAATGCGTCATGGAGCCCACCCATGCTGCAGACACATCCTAGACCTAGTCTTCACATCTTTCAACAGCATTACGATCAACACCCCAAGAAGGGTAACCTGAACATACCATGCCATAGTTCGTTTTACATTCGACAAATATCAACCCAGAAAAGCACCCAGAGCGGGCCCAGCACGTCGACAATGAAACGACCAAATAGAGGCGGACTGGACAACCGCACTATACTGGAACAAACCGGAACCCACAGGCACATAGCAAACTTCAACAAATGGATCACCGACTGCACCGACACTCTGGCCCCTGAGGAAAAGTGTTCTTCTGATCGGTATCATTTGTACCAGGACTCCATTGTTTTTTCATTGCCATTTCGTGTCAAACACTTCCACACGACCCACCTGGTCGTTTCTGCTGATGCCTGAGGAAATTCTAACTAACACGACAAAAACCATCTTGCAGCCTGCATTTCTGCCCAGGAACTGTCGCACACCCAACCCCCTGTTCTTTGCAGTTCGACAGAAAACCATGAGACACTCACGCCCTGTGTAAATGATTTGTTTCCCATCTCCTGCTCCCTGCCTGGTAAACATCCTTGACACCGTGATCAGGTTATCTGGACAATGGTCTGACTGCTGGGCCTTGATCAGGGCGATTGGACAATGGTTTGAATGACCGAGCTTTGATCAAGCTGATTGGACAATGGTTTGAATGACCGAGCTTTGATCAAGCTGAGTGAACAATAATTTGAGTACCAAGCCTTGATCAGGTCACCAACTACAAACACCGTCTGGATCTGGTTATCAACTGCAAACACTGCCCTGATTGAACAATGGACTAACAGCCAAAAGACTGGAATAAAAAAGTATAAAAGGCTTGTAAGCTGCGGAGTAAAGCAGCAGCCTCCTCTGTCTTGTTTCTAACGAGCTTGGGACTCTGTTCCATAGCCCGGGCTATTTGAATAAATCTGGGTTCCTCCTGCAGACGAAGGCTCCTGTGTCTCCTTTTACTACGTATGAAGGGTATGGAAGACTTGGGCAATTCCCCGCCGCCGAGACCCAGTGAGTGGGTTATTCCGGTTCTTCAAATGGCGCCCGAATAGGGACTCCACGAGTACGAAGGTCAGGCCCGGTGGATGTGAGGAGGTGCACGGAGAGACTCCGACGGAGGCGCCCTACCCGAGGGATTCTTGCAATCCGGTAAGCCGAACGACTCGCCTGCTGTTCCTCCCCACCCGGTCTGGGCCACATGACCGCGTTCTCGCTGGAGTCCCCTAGCAAATAATTTCTGGAGCAGGACACAGCCCTACGTCTGCAGAAGAGAACTACCCCTGTAAGGTAACGGTGGACTGATCACCCACCAAGTCTGTATGATTCTGCTGTTATTGACCTTTGCAAAAGCCAAGCAGGCGAGGTGAATTTTAAAACCCGCTGGTGTCTGTTACCTATTTACAAGCATGCCAGTCAGTAGTAAGTTCAAGAAATTATGTTGTTGTATGTGTACGCAGGACTCCCAGCTGGAGGCGGCTTGTCCGCTTCCTCCAGAAGGGACCCCTGGCCATACGATGTATGTTAAACATGGCCCTTCTGCCATAATGTTTTCCTCATTCTGGGTAAAATATACAAAACCAAGTAACGCGGAATTACAGTGGCCACTTTTCAGCTCCTTTAATTCCCAAGTTCTCACCAACTTAGAGGAACAATTAATGAAAAGAAAAACGCGCCCGTCTATGTTTGAATCTGTCCGATTTTGGAGGAAAGAGATAGAGCAGAGAGCTAGAAAGCAGAAGGCTCAAGAAAGAAAACAGGAACGCATGTCAATGGCCGACCACGCCAGAGTAAATTTACAAAATCAAATGACAAAATCGGTAGAAATAGCCAACAGGGAGCATGGGGCCCGGGTACAAAAATGCTATCCAGCTCGTGAGGAGAAAAGAAAGGGCCATATGGATGGGGGAGAAGAAGGTGATTCCTTGCTTGATACCATGCTAGAAAGCCCTCCTGCATATGCCCCAATGTACCCTGCCCTGACGCCTCACACCCCACATGTCCCCCCGCCACCGCCCACTCCTGCCCCCACTGCCCCTCCTACTGTTCTTCCTGTCACACCAACCCTCCCGATTTTTCCTATGACACCGACCACGCCCGCTAACCCTCTCCTCACTGCGGGAATGACAACAAGTCTCCATCCGCCCAACCCCTGCGGCTTTACCCCTACCCGCCCTTTTCCTACTTCCCCGTGGTCTACAGTTAAGCAGGATTTATATAAAATGTTCAATTCCCCCAGACTGGCCTCCTTGCGCTCTGCAGTCAGCTTTTCGTCCCTTCGAGAAAATGACCTACAGAAGCAACAGTGTGAATGTTGGATAAAAACGGGAATATTTATGCCTTTAAAGACATATGGTCCACCTTTTCCCAGTGGACGATTATGGAACAGACCACCTGGGCTGAATACATGTGTACGCTGGTCATGCAAAAATTTGAGAATGCGCTTATGCAGATACCCACTGGATTAATGGACCTTAGGTCACAAATAAGAAGAGGCGATATTCAGGGAGAGGGGATGTTTGGTGCTGTGTCTGCTTTAATGGCTTACCGTGATATGACCGCTTTTCCAACACCCCTCTAGAGACAGCTATGCCAATGAGAGAGGCGGCCCTTGTCTTTGTTAACGCACTTACCGATGCCCAAAATAATGGCCGAGGGGCTGTTGAGGCACACTGGCGCAGGCTTTGGGTTCATGTTCCTTGGAAAAGGTCAGAAGTAATGCAGTTAAAAGAACAATTACCAGATCCCCGGAAGAATCCGGCTGCCTTTTACAGAGAATTAGGTCAGATTATATCTGCAGGTACTCTCGATCTTGAGGATTTAGATTTACTTTTTGGTACGGTTGTTCCCACTGAAATTTGGGACAAGATTCGACATACTGATCATGAAGTGGCGTTGGGAGGTAAATGGGCTGACCTAGAGGCTATGGAAGAAGCAAGGGTAGGAGGGACTAAACCAGAAGCTGCCATCCTGACTTTGCCCGGTAAAATAATAACGTTTATGAAAACACTTTTGCCGGAAACTGTCATTAACTGGGATAAAATAAACGCCTGTAGGCAGCGAAAAGATGAAAATGTGGCTGACTTCTTTACCCGTTTTGAGACAGAATACAAGGGACATAGTGGTTTGGATCCCCGGACCCCAGGTTCTGGCCCAGTGTTTGTCGATAAGTTTGTCAGCAACTTGCTTCCTGAGATTTCCACCAGGCTTAAGAAAGTTGAAAGTACGTGGTCTGCCCAAACTATAACTGGTATCTTGGCTATGGCACAATATCATGAGAATAGGGAGAATGAAGATAGAGACAAGGAGAGTAAGAAGGTTAGGGATCTTAAGACTAAGGCACTTCTGCAGCAGGCTTACCCTCCCCGAGGTCCCGATGCCCGCGGGAATTTCAGACCTCAACCCCAACACCCTCCGAGGGCTCGCCAGTCTACCCCCTCCAGCCCTCAACATACGGGAGCCCTCCAAACAGATCAGTGTGCTTATTGTAAAGGGTACGGCCATTGGATAGACGAGTGTCCCGTGTTAGCTGAAAACATCCGAACAGGGAAGACTCGGCCTCGCGCTCCCAGGGAGGGAAGGCCGACTAGGGACCATGGCCCGCCCCATCCACAGGATAAAGAACGTAGGCCCAGGGATCACGTTCCCGTCCGGCCGCGCCCGGCCAATAGGTTTGATGGGTACGAAGCAACACGCACTTATTACAATGATGATTATGACGAAGTTGATGAGATAGGGTCCTACCAAGCATAGGACAGCCAGGAAAGGGGTATTACCAGAGTGCAAATTCCAGTGGATCAAAGGGGCCCGTATATTCAAATGTCAGTTGTGGGGAACAATCAGAATTTTCTTTTGGATACTGGGGCCACCAGGTCTTCTATTGCACGTCTGTCAGTCCCGGAGGCACCCCTTTCTGGCAAAATAAATGTCTCCGTGGGTTTTGCAGGAACACCTGTGACGAGCCCTGTCTCTGAACCCCTCCCTCTCGATATTGGCCCTGCACATGTTGACGCTCCTTTGGTCCTTACTACAGGTTGCAGTGAAAACTTGTTAGGCATGGATTTACTGAAAGCTCTGTATGCGACCATATCATGTAGTCCCCAAGGTGTATCCCTAACAATTTCTCCCACCGCAGCTTCCTATATGTATCTGTCTGGTCCCCTCCCACCAGAATTGCAGTTTTTACCTTCCTCCCTCTGGGCATCATCAGACACTGATGTAGGGTGTCTCAACATATCCCCTCATGTGGTACGCATCGAGCCAGGTGCACTTCTCCCCCGCCTCCGGCAGTATCGACTACCCGCGGAAGGAGAAATGGCCCTTTTAACAATAATATCTGAATTAATGGACAAGGGCGTAGTGGAGGAAACACGTGGCAATATCTGTAACAGTCCCATTATTCCCGTTCGTAAAAAGACCAATGGAGATGCTCTCTCCCCTAAAATATACAGATTCGTGATTGACCTGAGAGCCCTTAACAAAATAATCTCCCAATATCCTGTTGTACCTGACATTACAGCCCTCTTAACGATGGTCCCTTCTGACGCAACGCACTTTTCTGTCATAGACCTGAAGAATGCTTTTTTTCAGCATTCCTATACATCCTGACAGCAGACATTTTTTTGGTTTCTCCCTTGGTGGGCGAAGCTTTAGATTCTGCCGCGCCCCTCAAGGTTTCACCGAGAGCCCCAGTATCTATAGTCAAGCCCTCAAAAGTCAACTAGATTCCTTGGAACTCCCTGATAACTCCACACTATTACAATATGTAGATGACCTCCTCATTGCTGCAAATTCTGCCCCATCATGTAAAGAAGCTACTCTCTTTTGTTACGCCACCTTGCCCTCCATAATCACAAAGTCTCTTTAAAAAAGCTTCAGTTTTGTCAAGAGAAGGTGACCTATTTAGGTCATCTCCTCTCGAAGGAGGGAAGGCAGCTCACCGCTGATCGTGTAGCCATTATCAATGCTATGACAGCCCCACGAACACAAAAGCAGGTGCGAGCCTTCATAGGCCTAACTTCATACTGTAGACAGTGGATTTCCAACTTTTCGGCCATGGTCAAACATCTTCTTGCCCTCACCACTAAAGACATATCAGACAGTTCCTTTCCATGGACTAGAGAGCATGAGCAGGCCTTCCAAGATTTAAAGAGGGCTCTGTGTACTGCTCCAGTCCTCGGTACTCCTGATTATAGCAAGCAATTTTTTCTTTTTGTACATGAGACCGACGGCTGTGCATGCGCTGTCTTGACCCAGATGTTCGGAGGTCACCACCGGCCATGTGCCTATTTTTCAGCCACCTTAGATCCTGTTGCAAGGGCTCTCCCAGGATGCCTACGGGCGACCGCTGCGGCCGCCCTCATGGTCCGTCAGAGTGCGGGGATCGTCATGAACTCCCCTGACTCTGATGGTCCCCCATTCTGTAGATACCCTCCTTAATAACACCAAGACACAGTACCTCACTAGCGCACGACTCACAGGATATGAACTGACACTCTTTTCCAGCCACATTAACATCAAGAGATGCACTGTACTGAACCCCGCAACATTACTCCCACTGGATACTCAGGATGCCCGCTTAGACCCACATGACTGCATATTAAGGACAGAGGAGGAGACGAAGGGACGGGTTGACTTACAGGATACCCCGATAGCAGAACCAGAAGGTACACTATATGTGGACGGATCATGTCTCAGAGGGCCAGATGGTAACACCTCAGCCGCCTATGCCCTCACGACATTAGGACAAGTAGTAGAAACAGCTCAGATTCCGCAGTGCTCTGCTCAAGCAGCAGAATTAGTGGCCCTCACTAGAGCCTGTGAGTTAAGCAAAGGGATGACGGTAAATATTTATACTGACAGCCAATATTCCTTCGGGGTGGCCCACAACTTCGGGAGGTTATGGAAAGAAAGGAATTTCCTTACTTCCCATGGGACCAAGATTCAACATGGCCCCCTAATTCACCGATTGTTAGACTCCCTGACACTCCCCAGAAAGGTGGCCATTATAAAATGTAAGGCCCATAAGAAAGTGACAGATGATGTTGGGAAAGGCAATGCCCTGGCTGACCAGACGGCCAGACAAACAGCTCTTAGAAAAAGGGAAGGAATGTATGTAGGAGGTCCCGCTAGGTGGGTGGCAGACGAGGGCATGGTTGAAAACACAGTACAGAGTGTGATCGATATTCAGTCCCATACTACTCCTGAGGAACTACGGGTGTGGAAGGAGCAATTAGCAAAGGAGGGAATTGATGGTTGCTGGGTCCGCACGACTATGGAAAGACAATGGATGTTACCTGACAGTCATGTGCTACCAGTAGTTACGATGGCCCATGGTCCTGCTCACATTAGTGCAAAAGGGATATGTAAACTGTTGGAACCTACATGGTACAACTCTAAGATACCAACATATGCTGAAAAGCTGGTTAAAACATGCATGATTTGCCTAATGTATTACCCAGGAAAAGGCACAGTTACTCCTAAGGGAGGATTCTCTCCTCCTACCTTCCCTTTTGAAGTCCTCCAAATAGATTACATCCAGATGGACCGATGTAACAATTTAAAATATGTCCTAGTGGTGGTCTGTACCTTCAGCCGATGGGTGGAGGCCTACCCCGTCAAAGACTGCACCGCTATCACTACTGCCAAAATGCTATTAAAAGAGTACCTCCCACGATTCGGTTTGCCCCGCTTGGTCTGGAGTGACAACGGGACACACTTTACGGCTCAAATTATGGAATATATCTGTACAGCATTGGGTATAAAACAAAAATTTCATGCAGCTAACCACCCCCAGTCAGCAGGTCTAGTGGAGGTGTACAATGGCATCCTAAAAACTAAAATGGCCAAAATAGTAGCCGAGACAGGTGTCACTTGGGTTGATGCTCTGCCCTTGGCCCTATTGTCTACAAGAACAACAGCCCACACCAGGATAGGGCTATCCCCCATGAGATTGTGTTCGGGAGGCCTGCCAATGTATGGGGTGTCCCGCGGCCTAAGAAACTGTCTGATGTTGAATACCCTGTATTAACTGATTACCTGTACAGTCTAACTAATACCTTTCGTACTCTTTATCACCAGGTGCATGAGGCCATACCTGACAAAAGCGAGGGCCCAGGACACGTTATCCAACCTGGTGATTGGGTCTTAGTAAGAAATTTTCAACGGACTAAGAGCCTCGAACCCCGCTGGACACAGCCCCGTCAGGTGTTGCTGGCCACCCGCACCGCCGTGAAAGTAGAAGGTCGGAAGAATTGGGTGCATTCGTCCCACTGTAGGCGTGTGACTCTGCCCCTCCCCTATGATCAGTGGGTGAGGGAAGGACAAGGAGACTCAGAAACAGAAACAGTCCTGACGTTTGTCCCATTCAGCGATGCCAGACTGCATTTTACATCTACGGAATCAGAGAGTGACAGCATACTGAAAGGAAGGGTGGAACCCTCCCTTAACTCTGCTCAACGTCCAGAACAATTGTTTCCCGACCATACTGACCCTACTTCCGACCGATATAACTATCACCCCCGAGGGAAGGCTTGCCTTTGACTTCGCCAAGTGCCTATAGGCTGTAGGGCTGTGATCTCCCCGGCCGAGAGTAGTGCTGGTGTGTCAGACTAAGGTACGCCATAGGGCTCTTGGCACCTGCGCCCAGTGAAGCAACCACCAATCACAGACAGCCACTAGAGGTCCCTGGCTTAGCACAATGGCTGCCGTCCAAAACACTCGAATCCAGAAACAATATGTCAGTCTCCGACATAGTAAATGCTTCATGGCCACCGTGGTGACGCTGTTTGTCTCCCTCATCCTGTCTATTCTTGGTTGGCTGTTACTAATCTACCATCCTGTTACCTCACCAACCCCTACCCCAACTCCTGCAGAGCACCAGTATTACACGCTACCAGCCCACGAGTTACCCCGCCGTGCAGAATTCTTCAATAACACCTTCATCCAAATGTTGCATCATCATCAGCTGATCATGAACATTTCCAACTGCTGGATTTGCGGACTGATGCCGCATTCCATGATACACCCTGTCCCATTCTTTCCCTACCCCTTTTCCATCTCTGGGTCTTGTCTTGCATGGTGGATGTTGATACAGGAGGCCTACACTGTCAATGGTACTGCCAATTCTGCCCTTGGAACATTTCAGGATGACTTCTGGCGGAACAGATCTGGCCATGCCAATGCTCCTTTTGCCCGACCAGCTCATCCACATCGCTACTATCACCAGATGAACTCGGTGAGATGGTAGTATTCAACTCAACCACTCGACGAACATTTTCCAGATTCCGCACAAGAAGGATACTGCCCGATGAACGAGACACTGTGAATGTCATAAATGTGCAAGGCCGTGTCTGCATCCATGGCCTAGGGACTAAGAAAGTTGGTACCAGTACTTGTAATATCACAAAATCTTTAAACTCTACATCTCCTCCGAAGCTGGTGGCATCCCCCAACACCTATTTTATCTGTGGCACTGCTGCCTACACTTGGCTCCCCCGTAACTGGTCTGGTACCTGCTATCTGGCCTTCCTCCTTCCGCCAACGTATTCTACCCATGGGAGTTACCACCTGTTGATGAAGGGCGCTCTGCGTCGCTCACGTAGGGGCGTCATATCAGCCGAGGATACAGCAGGCCAGGAAACAGGGGACTTCCTTAAAGGTTTCCTTCCATTCTGGGGCCCCATGGCAAACAGTCGGGCTGTACGAGGACTGACCAGGGTCCTTGAAGCCACCCTCACAGTAACAGCTGGTGCCCTCTCCAACATCACTGCAGAACTACAGGCGGACCGCCTTATAACACTGCAGAACCGCATGGTCCTAGACGTCCTCCTTGCTGATCGTGGTGGTGTGTGTAAATTGATCGGCTCCAGCTGCTGCGTGTACATCCCAGACAACGCACCTTCAGTGTACTATGCCATCCAACGTCTGCATCGCCTTTCTTCCGAAATTCATCTGGATAAAGGCAACTGGTCCCTCACAGGCTGGATCTGGGGCCTCCTTTCCCAGTGGGGGTGGAGGGTCCTCATCTTCCTTGCCTTGGGAATAACTGTCCTGGTCTCCTGCTGTTTGTGCTTTCAGTGCCTGCCAGTGCTCTGTACAATGTGTGTCCAGACCATCCAGCCTCCACCCTCCAACATTCGCAACACCAATATGATGATGATGCTCCAACAAGAAACCAATGGCCTTATGAACATTGACATTTCTTAAAGTATTTGCCACTCAATGGCAAAAGGAGGGTCTGAGGAAAAGTGTTCTTCTGATCGGTATCATTTGTACCAGGACTCCATTGTTTTTTCATTGCCATTTCGTGTCAAACACTTCCACACGACCCACCTGGTAGTTTCTGCTGATGCCTGAGGAAATTCTAACTAACACGACAAAAACCATCTTGCAGCCTGCATTTCTGCCCAGGAACTGTCGCACACCCAACCCCCTGTTCTTTGCAGTTCGACAGAAAACCATGAGACACTCACGCCCTGTGTAAATGATTTGTTTCCCATCTCCTGCTCCCTGCCTGGTAAACATCCTTGACACCGTGATCAGGTTATCTGGACAATGGTCTGACTGCTGGGCCTTGATCAGGGCGATTGGACAATGGTTTGAATGACCGAGCTTTGATCAAGCTGATTGGACAATGGTTTGAATGACCGAGCTTTGATCAAGCTGATCGAACAATGACCTGAATGACCGTGCTTTGATCAAGCTGAGTGAACAATAATTTGAGTACCAAGCCTTGATCAGGTCACCAACTACAAACACCGTCTGGATCTGGTTATCAACTGCAAACACTGCCCTGATTGCACAATGGTCTAACAGCCAAAAGACTGGAATAAAAAAGTATAAAAGGCTTGTAAGCTGCGGAGTAAAGCAGCAGCCTCCTCTGTCTTGTTTCTAACGAGCTTGGGACTCTGTTCCATAGCCCGGGCTATTTGAATAAATCTGGGTTCCTCCTGCAGACGAAGGCTCCTGTGTCTCCTTTTACTACGTATGAAGGGTATGGAAGACTTGGGCAATTCCCCCGCCGCCGAGACCCAGTGAGTGGGTTATTCCGGTTCTTCACCCCCATGAAATGAAGCAACACAGCAAAAACCAGAAAGCAAGCCAGCTGGTACACAGAGGACCTCAAAATGGCCAAGCACTGCTGCAAACAACTGGACTGGAAATGGAGAACCAGCAATGGGTAAGTGCAAAAAGATGCCTTTGAAACCGCCCAGAGGAAGAACTACCTTCTCATCCGAGAAACCACCAAGAGGTAAGTCATAGTCCAATGAATAAACGTCAGCCCCAACAGCATCAAATAAATATTCACAATTGTCAAAGACTTCACTACACCCACAGCTATATCTGGCAACATCAACCCATCACAAGATCTGTGCAACGTCCGCTCAAACTTCTTCTGCAGCAAAATTGCAACCACATACTTCAACTTCCTTCGCAACTGGACCTCCTGGCCCTCTCCAGAAGTCTCTGAGTGACAAAGGAAATAAACACAATCACCATATGGGACACCATTAGCACAGAAAAAAAACAACAATCCCGAAGACCCTTCATTCCCTGGCAGACCCCTGCCCCCACCACGCCTTCAACAAAGGAAAAATCCCTATGAGCTAGGCCCTCACCTCTATCCTCAACACCTTTATCAGTAGAGCCACCTTCTCAGAAACAAGGAAACATGCAGCCCCCTTATGCCTCTGAAGCACGAGATCCTATTTGTGGAGTTCCGGAGGGATCCTCACTCAGATCAACGCACTTCAATATCTGCATGACCCCGCTGGTCAAATTCATACGGGCACAAAACATAAATATACGCACTTATGCGGATGAAAACGCAACTGATACTGTCCCTCTTGGACAAAAAACTCAACACCAGGAACAAGTTCACCACATGCATAACAAAAGTAGCCACCTGGATGAAAAAGTGAACTCAGACAAGGCCGAGGTGGTAGTCTTTGGGAAGAGTGCCTCACCATGGGACTCCACCTGGTGGCCCACAGACCTTGGAATCACCGCCACACCCTGCTCACAAACGCGAGCCTCGGAATCATCATAGACAACAAACTGGACATACCCGCCCAAGTCAATGCAGTGGTCTCGGCCTGCTTCAACACTCTAAGGATGCTGAAGAAAATCCTCAAGTGGCTGGCTACCTGACAACACCAGAAAAATGATCACCCAAGCCCTCATCACTAGTAGACTAGATTATGTAAACACCCTGTACATGGGGTTTACCAACCTGCTCACTAAAAGACTGAAGACTGTCCAAAAATCAGCAGCCTGGCTAATCCTCAACCTCTCATGTCGAGCCTACATCACAACACACCTTACAGAACTCGACTGGCTCCCGCTACACAAGCACGCACACTTTAAACTCCTCACCCACACCTAAAAAGCTATCCACAATGCTGGCCCTGCCTACCTGTACAGAGCATTCAGTTTCACCCGTCTCTCACTAGCACATACCCCATGCATACACAAAAACAGAGCAGGTGGACACGCCTTCTCAGAGCCTCTTCCTCTCTTCTTGATTTTCGCAAGACACAGATGACCTGGCTTTTCGAATAAGCCCCCAGAGTTGGCCTCACACACCTGCTACAGACGCCTACATACCCTCATGGGTGACTAGCGCGCTATAAAAATACAGATGACATAACATAACATGAAGGTGTAGTTTGTGGAGGTTTGGGTGTAGAATCCTGTACTCTTATTGGGTGAGGTTAGAGACCCAGACCCTCTCTAAGCCCAGTCCTGGGATATCACAATTGGCTGAGCCTGGATACGCTGACCCTCTTCAGATCCCAGGTAAGCAGAAGTGGAAACATGTAAAGGACACCAGAGTCCTACAATAGGCAAAACCAATCTCACAGCGAGCCTCTAGGCTGAAACTCTATGACACAGAAGAATAAAAAGTAAGTGTTATCGAAGACGGCAAAAAGGTGTATCCAAGGTACACCCCACCAGCCAAATTTGACTTGGATGCAGACACCACTTGTGGATGGCTAGATGGTGCCTACTGGCAATCAAGGACCTGGACAGATGACTGACAGTCTAGGGAACTTCCTGAAGATCCAGGTGGCGTCACAATCTCAGTGCCTCCTGGCACAGCGCCTGCGACCCCACACCACTGCTTTTTTGAATTATCACATGGCTGCTGGGTTGTCAGTCAGAACATCCATAGGACTGCCCCTGATGGAAGGCAGAATGGACTTGAAAGCGAAACAGCTGGCTTGTGGCTCCAAAAGGCTGATGTGTTGCCTCTCTTTCAGCAAAGACAACAGACCTATGAAGCCTACCTTGTCAAGAAGCTCCACAGTGCAGAGTTGACACATCCATCATCAATGTGAGCTCTGAATGGGATAGGGAGAATAGCGTTCCTCAGGTCAGGTTGGAATCCTTTATCCACCATTAGAGGTCCTCAGCCACCTTATCCAACACACAGATCTTGTCTGAGAGGCACCCCCAGTGTTTAGCACATTGAAGGTGGAGGTTCCACAGCAGAGCAAACATGTGCCAACGGTGTGGAGCACCAGCAGAATACATGAATATCATGTAAGAATACCAAAATACCAAGACAACTCAGAACCGTTTGGGCCAAAACACAGGACCCAGCTGGAAACATCAGGATCACATCCTGAATGTCCCTAGCTCACCAAGAGGACAGAAAGGCCTTGAAGGCCACTGGGTCCAGAATGGCCACCTTTAAAGGGAATTCCCTGCACTGGCCGAAAGTGGGATTTTGGCTTTTTGATGGAGAACTATAGGGAAGAGAGGAGCCAAATGGTCAAACATGATGAACTGTGACAAACTCCCCTTCAAAAGCAATGACTGAATCTCATTGGCAAGGATGAAGGCATGTTCTGCTGAATTCTGAGTGAAGTGTATGAAAATACAAGGGACACCCTACTCACACGGAACCAGGGTACTTCACAGTTTAACAGAAAACAACGGTTCCTGTGGACAATCAACAATTAATACTTAATATGTAATAGCACAATCACAATAATCGAAGGCAAAGAGATGTCTGAAAGAGAAAAGGCATATAACACGAATTTTGTATGAAATCACGTTGTTTATATAATGTAATCACATTATTTTAAATCCAATGCATGGTGTCCCAAGTGATTGTGAAACCTATATTTAAAGGTTGTGACTGTTTGTGATATAAAAACGAGGTTTCAGCAAAGACGACCATTAAATCAATACATAATAAGTACTCGCAGCCTACTAATACAATAATAGTGGCTGAAAAATGGTTCGCTTCAAGTAGTAGACGACGTTTTGACCCAACTATCGATATGGGGTCTCATCAGGACCTAGCAATGAAGGGGCACCTGGGGATGACTGTCAGATCGTGTGGTGTGCACCGTGTGGGAGTGAAAAGGAGGAAAGGGTACTCACATATGGCCCAGCCAGGCACCTATAGCGGGGAGGGGTACTGGCAGTCAGGAAGGCTCAAGTGTGCTGGCCTTAATAAATTTGAAGGAACGATAAACTGTTTCCAGGTTAGATTCCCACGGTGAACAATTGGAGAGCCTTAAAGTAATGAATTACAAAACGTACACTCAGATAAAACACACAGAGGCTGATTAGTCTGGTGCGCTACTAGCGCGTATTATAAGCGACGCACCCCCTGCTACTGCGATACATGAAATAACCACACCAGAAGGGAACACAGTACACACCCAGCAGGAAATAAACGAAGCTTTTTATAAGTACTACGAAACGCTCTACCAAGCTCCAGCGCAACAGACAGGCGAATCTATAGACGCCTTTCTGGACGACCTGCCATTCCCCCAGCTAGACGATACCGCCAGGGACGAACTGTCAGGCCCCATTACAAGAGCTGAAATCAGAGAGGCTATTCGGCCGTTACCACGCAACAAAGCCCCTGGACTAGATGGCCTGCCTATAGAATTCTTTGACACCTTCTCGGATGCTTTGATTCCCCGTCTGGAACAGCTGTACCAATCCGCGATGGACACAGGGACCCTTCCCTACACCACAATGCAAGCACTAGTTGTATCAATCCCTAAACCGGAACGCTCCGCTGCGGATATCTCAGGGTACCGACCCCTTTCTTTACTTGCCACGCAGCCACGGAATATAAAATATTAAGTAAAATACAGGCACGCCGCTTACTACCATACCTACACAAACTCATACGCGCAGATCAATGCGGGTTTGTTCCTGCGCGCAGCACGTCACTCAACATCAGAAGATTTTACCATGTCATGGGGTCCATCCCAGCAGACACTCAGAATGCAGGCTGCATTACATTAGACCTTAGACAGGCCTTTGATACCCTGCAGTGGGATTACATGGTCAGATCACTGGGGAAAGTTGGCATACCGCCGGAATATCTGAAGTGGGTACAACTGCTGTACACGGCGCCCATGGCACGGGCCCGCACCGGGAATCACATATCGTGTGCATACCCAATAGGCAGAGGTACCCGCCAAGGGTGCCCACTATCACCCTTGCAATTTGTGCTTGCACTAGAGGCCCAGGCCATCAAACTGCGGACAGAGGCAGAGCAAATAGGGATCAGACTGGGCAATGCCACGCATGTGCTATCAGCATATACTGATGATAAAATTGTATACGCCAGAGACCTACCCAATGTCCTAGGGCCGATTCAGGATATTTTTAGACAATTTGAACTGGTCTCGGGCTTGGCCATCAATGAGGCTAAATCACAAGCCTTCTTTTTTCACCCTGGCTCGCCCAGATATGTTGCAATTTGGGCAGCTCTCTCTAACAGTAGCGCAACACACATTCAAATATTTAGGCATCAATTTATACAGAGACCCGCAAGACCTAATAGAGGGCAACCTGACCAGATCGATTAGGGCGATCCGGTCTCGGGCGATCTTTTGGATCTCGCTACCGCTATCTGTAATGGGCCGGGTGGCGATCTCCAAAATGGTGGTTCTCCCAAGATTACTATACTTTTTTACAAACCTCCCAGTGATAATCCCCGCACCTATATTCAAGGCACTTGAGACGCTATTATCTGACTTGATCTGGGGGAATGGCCGCCGGCGGGTGGGTCTAGCCAAACTGCAGCAGGAGACAGACAAAGGAGGACTGGGAGACCCTGACCTCCATGCATATTGCTATGCAAGCCAACTACAGTGGCTCTCGTTCTGGCTGGCAGGGCTTAACCTGCACGAACTGGGATACACAACCCAGGATCTCAACCGCAGGATCCTACATACACTCCTACTGCCTCGTTCCCGGATCCCCCAGGATGTCCCGACGCTTTTGCGCACAGCACTGGTGTACTGGAGGAAAGCACTACAGTACACGCGTCAGCGTACCCCATAGTCAAACAACACACCGCTACTAGGTATCCCTACATCCACAGGTCTCATTACAAAACGGAGCACCCGCAGCTGGTCTGAGGGAGGAGTCACTACAGTAGGGGCACTTTTCAGTGCCGGGGCTCTCATGGGTCACGAGAACTTTGCCAGGGAAAATGGGGTCTCGGGCAATCTATATATGACACATGCAGTACTAACTGTGTACGTTAAGAGGTATTGGGCCCCTACAAGAGAAGAACCTCCGACAAATAAACTGGTGCAAGCAATGTATCTAATGGGTGAGGGGCGCCATCTCACAAAATGGCTCTACAAAGGTATCCGGGCACACGCTGGAATCTCACTCACTGATTTACGTAACAGATGGTCCGTGGACCTGGAAAGGGATCTAACGGATAGGGAATGGACCGCCCTGCTAGAGTACCCTAAAAAGGTTTCACGTAATGCCAAATTTAAATTTATCCAGCATATGATCCTCCATAGAGCTTATCTCACATCACACCGCTTGCAGTGTATGTTCCCGCACACACAACAATATTGCCCTAGATGTAAGGTGGAGGATGCGGACATTCTACACATGTTGTGGTCCTGCCCTGTGCTAGCGGAGTTTTGGATGGGTGTCGTCCGGAGCACCAGAACGGTGACGGGCATTCCTACAGAGGAGACAGCTGGAAACTGCATACTTGGGATGCATCGGCAATCAAAATCGCAGAAGGTACACTCGCGGTTTGCTGACCTAGCACTTCTCCTTGCAAAGCGTGCAATAACCATGAGGTGGAAATCGGCAAGAGGGCCATCAATGTATCTGTGGCACGGGGAGGTGGTACCATGGGGCAGTGCAGAGAGTGCTGCCATAGGCGGGAAGAGGCCCAAGGGTTGCGCAAAACCTTGATTTCAATGGACTGGGACTTGATGCTGGAGGCATTTAAAGCACTAAAGCCTGCGCCTGTCCCAGTGGTAAATGACATATAGAGGTACAACTGCAAACAGTCCCCCGATGGCACGACTTCGACCTAAGAACGCTACATGCGTAACGCTGCCATATGCAAACAACATATTAAACATGCCAACATAAATGGAAGTAGGAACCAGGATGGAACCGGGCACCATAGGCACTAACCAAAGCGGAGCCAGAGAAAGGAGGGAGGGGGGAGGGGGTTCGTAATTGTTGAAGTTATTCTAAATGCACTTGTAAGAGTATCCTGTTACTACCTTGGTATCATCTAAATAAGGTTTCTGTAAAGTATATTGTAAGAAATGGTACGAAATACTTGTAAACACTGCAATACTGAGGCTTACACCTGACGTTATGCATGATAAAATATTGCTATTGTGCCTACCAAAGTACCTAACATAATGTATGACTTGTGAAACCAAGAAAATCAATAAAGCGTGTTAAAAAAAAAAAAAGTATTAATTGTTGATTGTCCACAGGAACCGTTCTTTTCTGTTAAACTGTGAAGTACCCTGGATTTCTGTTAAACTGAATTCTGAGTGAAAACATGAGAATCGGTAGGCGGAGTATGAAAGGAAGGGATGGGCGTACCCATGACTGATAACCTGCAAGAACCATAGGTCAGAGGTAACCACATGCCAGTCAGGCTGGTAAAAACGCAATATTCCTCCCACTAGCCGCAGGCGAGTTCCTAGGGAGAAATCAGAGTGGCTTGGCACTGCATGCGAAGAGCAATACCAGGAATGGTCCTGTAGATGGTGGCCCCGTCCTCTGCTGCCATCATGCTCCCTAGAGCCACGAAAGGGCTGGATGGCTTGATGTATGGGCTGAGATGGCAGGCTCTGGCAGTAAGCCTGGCCCTGGGAGTAACAACTGAAGGTCTGGCACTGCTGATGGAACTGACAGTTCGGAGACAGCAAGCCCAAGGATTGGGCTATAGCGTGACTATCTTTAGATCTCTCCATAGCACAATTCACCTGGTTTCGAAACAGCCTTGAGTCATCAAAGAGAATATCCATGAGGCTCGTATCCAGGCGTGAAGACTTCAGAGCCCATAACCCAACGTACACAATCTGTGGTGTGTAGCACAGCCTGCAACATATATTTGGCTGCATCCTATCTGCCATGAACTGTTTGTGCAAAGAAGTTCTGAAACTCTTCCTGGTGGGCAGGCAAGATCCTACTTGCCATATCCTAGAAAGCATGAGTGTGACTGTCAAACATGCAGACTACATCCAGACACCACAAAGTTCAACTAGCACTTTGATTCTCTATCAGGTGGAGCAGTAGAGAAGGCATCTGGGCTGACTGCTGCCTGCACCACAATACTTTCTTGTGTTGGGTACTGACTCAGAGAGTCTAAGTCACCTGGCGCATGTCTATAACACTTAGAAATGGGATGACTTACCGACAGTGCAGAGCAAGGCATCAACCATGCTCTAATCAGAATATCTGTCAGCACTTCATTGAAAGATAGCAATTGCTCTGAAGCTGCAGAACCAGGCTGCAAAATGTCAGTGAGATTAGCCTTAGTTTCCACTGTTTGTAACTTCATTCCTGTACGCAGAACATTCTGCAGGTTATCTACAGGTTCACAATCTGAATCAAAAAAACCATCAAGGCAGGGAAGTTACTGGTGGCAAGTCAGAGGCATTACCAGAGAATCCTCAGAAATTCCTGCTTGTACCTTGGTAACCTAATAGCGAGACACTAGCCAAGATCTAGCTGAACTCCGCTTCGGATATGCTATTGGAGTAGGTATCAGATATGGATCCGGAGCCTCTGAAGCAGGGGGGAATGGGGAATGGCTGTAACTGGCCTGATCTCCACCAAAGTGGAGTGGAGGCGCGGCTTGTATTGGTGAGAAGGCGGGCAGAGGTATAACAGGATCAGCTGGTTCCAGGGCAGATTCCGCTGGCAGAAGTCCAGTGTCCCAGAGGAAATTCTGGGCGAGCCACTCTAACTGGGAAATGGGGTCGCAGTCGGACAACTGGTGTGGAGTCAGGCATTTGAAGTGCCGACTGCACAACCTCTCCCTGGAGCAGGAGAGTCAGGGAAAGGACTCTAGTCTGGACATCCTGTGTTACATCAAAATGTGTCCTTGGACTTCGCCTCAGACTTACTCGGGACGAGGAGCTAGACCAGGAATGGTACTCCAAGCGGGATGGGCCCTGTGACTTGGAGTGTGACTACTACTTGTGCTCTGCAATGTAAATTTCACCTCCCGCTCCCTGATGGAGTTCAGATGCATTAGGTAGCATTTGTCAAATTACTTTGAATCATGCTTAGATCCGAGACACCTGCAAGTCTGTAACTGACATCTCTGTCTGGTAGGTGTGGCACGAGATATATATCCCTAGCACAATACTGCTGTAAAAACTCATATCAAAAGTCGGTGAAGAGCCAACGAAGTTCAACAACGGAGCTCTGGATCCATGTCAAAGGGTGCTATTGCAGACTCATCAAGATTATAATCACATATATTTTGTGGTGATTTAATTAATAATAGTAACAACAAGATAATTTTAAACCAAGAATGACTGAAATGTATGCATCATACCTTTTGTCCCATAATTATAGGCAGCAATTGGCCAAGCAGGTTGAATTCAGCCATAGTGATCGTAACAGTGCATTTCAGTAAGGTAATGCATGTCAGTCGAGTCGGAATGTACTCCTCCAAAGATGCCACTTCTTCTGCAGTTGGCATGGTTTTGCTTTCTTCTACAGCAACTGCAAAATTCAGAATTAGAATTCAGAAATATAAAGTAAACCTCATTTTCTTGCTCATAACCTCTTGGCAAAAAATAAACAATATAAACAAGTGAAGTTAAAAATCACTTCAGTTGAAAATACACACAAATGGATTGAGGCAAAAGTGGGACAAATGCTGCTCATTTCAATATCTATTTAAAACAAGCATTTACAATGCAATAGGTCTCACATTGGTGAAAGTGAGGGCAATTGGTGTTGTAAATGCGAAAATGTTTTATTTATGTTTTTTAGTTTAGAGTTGGCAGAGCCTTTTTGTATTGATCTGACCCCAATTTGTCAAGAGGCTGCAGGCTGGAGGGCAGGTAATCAGCTGTGGTCATAACAAAAAATATCCTTGTAGTTGCATAGCTACAAAAGTTAATAAATATTTTTTAAAATGTTGTGCGTTCGCGGGTTTTTTTTTCTATTAATTTACTTTTGTAGCAATTGCGGCATGCTGCATTTAGCTCAATATGTTTAAAAGTAAAGCACGTTGTGCCGCGATTGCTATAAAAGTAAAGAAATGCGGCGTCCGCATGCCTTTGTTTTTCTATTTATTGACTTTTGTAGCAATGCCGGCACACCGCACTTTAGCTTTAGATGTTTAAAGCTAAAGTGCTGCGTGCCACCATTGCTACAAAAATCAATAAATAGAAAAATAAAGTTGTGGGGCCGCTGTATTGTTTTTCTATTTATTTACTTTTGTAACTATCGCAGCACGCCGCACTTTAGCTTAATATGTTTAAAAGTAAGGCGCGGCATGCCGCGATTGCTATAAAAGTAAAGAAATGGAAAAGAAATGTGGCGTCCGTCTGCCTTTGTATTTCTATTTATAGACTTTTGTAGCAATGGCAGCACGCCACGCTTTAGCATTAGATGTTTAAAGCTAAGGTGCAACGTGCCGTCACTGCTACTAAATCAATAAATAGAAAAAAAAATTGTGCGCCCGCTATATTTTTTTTTTACACTTATTTACTTGTGTAGCAATTGCGGCACACTGCGCTTTAGCTTTAGATGTTTAAAACGAAAGCAGGGCATGACGCGATTGCTAAAAAATTTAAAAAAGCACTGCAAAGTAAACCAGGAAGGATGGCAGCAATAATGGGAGGGAGGGGTTGCATCTGTGAGTGAGGAGGCAACAGATGGCCAACCGAAAGAAACAATCGGTGATGTCCCGTGGGAGGGAACCAAGCACACAAAGGCGGGACACAAGGACACCATTGACCAACCACAGTAAAGGAATTTCCAAAAGGCAGGCCGGCCAACCAACCAGAAGCACTGGGCGGAGCTTAAAGCCCATATTCTAAATACAACATGTCTTGAAGAGACAGCGTAAGCACTGCCTATGCAAGACCCAAAAAGGTCCACTCTAATGCTATAAGATGGGGAATACATAGTGCAGGTAAAGTGTCCAGTCACGGTTCATCTCTTTGACACTACTATTATTTCTGTGTTTCAAAATAATTCTCCCAAGAAGGACAAACAAGAGATGTACTCACTCATCTTACTGGTCAGATTTAATTACTTCAAAAGTAACTGTTGGGGGGTTGGGTGAGTGCAAGTATGGATGAATAGGAGTAGTTCGGCTTGAAATGATATAAGGCTAAGGCATACAAAAAAGAGTTACCCATTACATGTTAAGAAACACAAAATATATACATGGAAAATTGATAATTAAATGCTTTTAAATTTGCGCAATTTTAAATTCAGTTACAAAATGTATACAAAAAGCCAAATAAACATTGGTAAAGGCTAAGTACAGAAATAAAACTAGTACTACCAATGAAGTAAACTTGTGGTTTTAATCTGCTTTTAACATATACCTATAACTCCGACTTACCTGGACAAATAATTTAAACTGTAACACCCAAGGAACGCGTGGCAGCTCCTCCGCTATGGCGGAGGAGCGTCGCCCCACTGCTTTTAAGCAATGCCAAGTAGAAACATAAAATGATAATAACTTAGAGTTATCATTTTATGCTTCGTGTCCTGCTGCTTTGCGGGCGGGTGAGCAGGGTTGCACTGCTCTCGGAGCAGGGAAGGAGTGGTTTGCCCACACCTAAGTGCGCAATGACTGTTTGGTAGGCCCTCTCGGGCCGCCCAAACCAGTCATGCGCACTTTCCCCGATCTCCATGCATGCAGCATACCAGCCTGCATGGAGAACATGCCACCCCTCCAGGCACCCGCTGAGCTCAGACCAATTACAATGCTGTATTGCAGGGTTGTGATTGGCTTAGGGGAGGGAGCCTGGCTGCCTGATTCCTGTTCCTGGAGTCGGAGGCAGGAGAGCAGGGGCAGAGACGCAGGACGAGGCCTCAAGGTAATTTTTTTTTTATTCCCACAATGACACCTCCCCCAACCCGTGACCCTGACCCCCCCACACCCGCGAACCATGCCGCCCACCACTGCAAGGAACTTCATGCTCAGCAGATTCTTTAGTTCTCAATACCCTGAAACCACAACCCAAGAACTTCCTCTCAATGTGGGGTCCAGCCTTTGGAATAGTAAGCTTTGCCATGCTCTCCCAGAAGAGCATGTGACTTATTTCATCAACCTCAAAAGGCGCAGTACAAACTTTCTCTGCAGTCCGTATTACTTTTGAAGTTGGAGGTGACCATAAAAAGATTAAGAAGCAAATCAATTTGCACAAGATGGGGAAGTGCCACATTTAGTAGTTATAAGATTGCCACAATATCAATAGTTCAAAAGTAATGGCAACCCAAAAATATCAAACCAATAACAGTAGATAAACACAGTAGTCTGGTAGGCAAAAGAGGAGAAGATGAGAAACGTGGGAAATCCTTCATGAATGAACATTTCATGTTCTTAACTTACTTAAAGGTCACTGAATCTGGTGCCAAACACAATGCTGGGGTGAGAGCTTTCTCCTCCTTGGTGAATACAAATATTCAGTTTGCATACTCCATGTTTTGCAGGACAATTAACCATGGTTCTAACCCTATAAGGATGCAGTACTTTTTGATGGCTAGTACGACTCTTTTATTGGCTAGAGAATTTGGGAGTATATCAGAGAACAGACTCCCAACCTCATTGCTTACTCCTTTATTCAGAGCTGCCTGCTGAAGAATATGGGGCCATATGTATCAACATTAGGAATTGTGATTGCCAAATTGCGATTCTTACCAAAACACAATTTGGAAGTCACAATTCCTAATACATGACAGTTTTATTTTTAGAATAGCAATTCCTACTGGGTTGCAAATCAACCAACCTCATGAATATTAAGAGTTAGGATGCAATTTGCAACCCACTAGGAATTGTAGCCATCATAAGGATGGTGGCCTGCTGGAGTCAGCAGAGCACCATGTCTGTGACTGCTTATTAATATAGCAATCTCTTTTTAAATGCATCGAAATTCTTTAAAGGAAAACGGGATGTGTTTCAAAAAAGAAAATGAAACATTTTAGTTTAATTTTTTAAGGGTAGGCAGTGGTCTGTGGGACCACTGCCTGCTCTTAAAAAATATTTTGTTGCGCTACGTAGCTCTAGCACTTTTACTGGCTAAGCGTCGGGTGTCTTTGCACATCAGTCCCAACAGTGAAAGGGTGGATCCGGGATTTGTTGTACTGTGATACTACGAGTGACACATATGCCTCATTACAACCACCCACTGCCAGACCCAAATACATATGGCAGCCACTGCGAAATTATTTACTGCTCTTTCCGATCGAGGAGGAGGGGCCCCAGACATGGATGAGGTTCATCTCATTTGGTTACACGATAAAGCCAATATACATTTGTACTTCGTGCTGCTACTGATGCGCACAACACTAGAGTCACTAACACACATGTTCTCATTCATGGCTGGAGCCATGGGCTTACTATCTACTCTTCTCCCCGTCACGCCTCATGTTCATTTGCCCATTTTTTTTCTTAGTCTTTATATTATCTTTTTTGCCGGTGTTATTTACTTAACTGCCATGTACATTAACGTGAATTTGTCTTTCTTTCGATCCACTGTGCCATTCTAACTGTTTATATTTTCCTCTGTGTTAATATCTGTCATAAAATTCAATAAATAAAGTCCACAAAAAAAAAACATTTTGTTTAACATTCTCCAAGGGGGAAGGGGTTCCTAAGGGACCCCTTCCCAATTGCAAATGGGTTACCACTTTTTTTTAATTGATGGTAAAGTATTACTGTTTTGGGACCAGAATTTGGTTGCAAAATATTAGTACATACCACTGCGATTCGGTATTTGGAAGGGACGTTCTAAACTTGTCCTTTCCAAATACCGACTCAGTAATGGGTCGAAAATGCAAATTGCGATTCAGTAACAAGTCACCAAATCGCAATATACCTTTTGTATATTCAAAAATGCTTTATTCCGGACGCAAATGGCCTGATTCTGCAAATTGGGCCGTTTCTGACCTCAAAAAATCTTTGTACATCTGGCCCATGGTCCCTGACTGCAGATAACTAATTTCACCATGACATTTCCACTTGCCCTTGTTCCAGACGACGACTGCCTCATGGGGATCAGGTAGCAGCACAATGGCAAATACTTTCAATATAAAATTCCGGTAATCACTTTACTTTTGTCTCTGCTTATTTTTAATGGATTGTACAGCTATTCAACGCTCCATCGCCTAGTTGACGCTGTTGTCTTTTTTTTTTTACAATAAAGGAATAGATCATATTCACTGACTTTTATTAATATTGATTTACAGAGGCACACTACAAACACCTGATATACACTTTGGTAATGTAAAACCCTAATATTCATAAGGCTTCAGGTGACACAAAACCTATTAAGATATTTGTCCTCAAACTTCAACAGAGGACAAAAAACCTCTTACAACACATCTACTTTCATTCTGGTTGCACAATGCTAGATTTAAAAATCTTTCTTAATTGTTCTTACCCTAACTATATAAACATATTTTATTGAGATATATGATCTCAATAAAATATGTTCTGATTATGCTACAAACTCCATTATTTCCAATTATAAAAACTGATACAGTTATAAAGATTCTGGATGCATACTTGTCTCTGGTACCTAGGGTGAACCACATCACAAAAACATGTTTTTCCACCCATGTGTCATGTGCCCGCATGCCTTAACTTAGCACTGTGGTTATCTCCTTGTGTCGACCATTTCAGTGGGGGGTACATCTAATCTATCTAGTCAAACGCTGTTGGCCTCAACCTTGGCACGAACCCCACAAATGACTTCACACTTGCATTGAGGTCACTCCACGGCTCATGACCAAGCAAAGGTTAGAATGCCTAATGAACAAGCCATACTTGGTTTATCGCCACTCTACCTCCTCATATTCGTGCTCCCTTACTAATTCTCCAAACAGCATGTGTCAGTGACCAATTATGCACACTGCCAAGTAAGATGCACAAGTTACTAACTTGTGTAACGATATATCTGTAAGAGACAGTAGTTAGTGACAGATTCCTTACCTTAGAATATCCCCAGGCGTCAGGCTGGATCCGGAAAGTTTTTGCGTAGCAGTACCCTTGCGGGTCGGTAGGCGGCGTCGTGCGGGTCCGTCGTCGGCGTCGTGATCGCCGGGATGACGTCGCGGACAGTACTTAGACGCCGCCCCTGCGCGCTGACGTCAGTTCTGTACACGACTTTCCGCGCCAGGAACGCAGAGCCATGCAAGAAGCTGACATAGGTGTCTGAAAAATACTAGGGCCCTGAAAGGGATGTCCTTAACCCTAGAAATCAGTTCGCAGAACGCGGAGGATGGGTGGGGCGGTAAGGAATCTGTCACTAACTACTGTCTCTTACAGATATATCGTTACACAAGTTAGTAACTTGTGCATCTGAAAGAGACACGTTAGTGACAGATTCCTTACCTTAGATACCCCAGCAATACCAACCCCGGTGGTGGGTCTGCGAATAAAGATCAGACAAGGAAGTCCTGGAGGACAGAACGGCCAAAGAAGCCGTCCCTCCGGACCTGACTGTCAAGGCAGTAATGCTTTGTAAACGTGTGCAGCGAGGCCCACGTAGCTGCCTGACAGATAACCGGCAGCGGAACACCGTGGCCCAAGGCCGTGGTAGCAGCCGTTGCCCTGGTGGAATGGGCACGCAGCCCAACAGGAGGCTCCTTCTTAGCCAAAGAATAGCAGGTCTTGATGCACAAGGTAACCCAGCGGGAGATGGTTCGTTTGTGCACCGCCCGACCTTTTTGGCGCCCACGTAGCCAACAAAGAGCTGGTCATCCACCCGGAAGTGTTTTGTGCAGTCGATATAGAAGGAGAGCGCATGTTTTGGGTCCAGACGGTGGAGCCTCTCTTCCTCTCTGGAAGGATGCGGAGGCGGAAAGAAGGTAGGCAAAGTGATGGTCTGCCCAATGTGGAAGGCAGTAACCACCTTTGGCAAGAAGGACGGACGCGTCCGAAGAACAACCTTGTCTGGATGAACAGACAGAAAGGGAGGTTTGCAAGATAGAGCCTGGAGCTCACTCACCCGCCGAGCGGAGGTGATGGCCACCAGAAAGGCTGTCTTCAGAGTCAGAAGATGAAGAGGACAGTTATGTAGAGGCTCAAAGGGAGCGCACATTAAAAAGGTAATAACCAAGTTCAAGTCCCACTGAGGCATTACAAACGGAACAGGAGGGAAGAGGTGTGTAATACCTTTTAAGAACCTGTTAACAACAGGGGACTTGAAAAGGGAGGGCTGATCAGGGAGCCTGAGGAAGGCCGAGATAGCACAAAGATAACCCTTGATGGTACCCAGGGCAGAACCCTGTTGGGCCAGAGAAAGAAGGAACAGAAGGACCTCAGAAAGAGGGGCAGAAAGGGGATTCACAGCCTTTGCTGTGCACCATGCCACAAATTTGTTCCACCTGCAGGCGTATACCACCTTAGTGGAGGGACGCCTGGCTGCCAGAATCACATCACAAACTTCGGGAGGCAAGTCGATAGGAACTGCCGCCGCTCAATCTCCACGCAAGCAGGTGTAGACTGGACAGGTTCGGGTGGAGGACCGTCCCCTGCTGCTGCGACAGAAGATCCTCCCGAAGAGGCAGACGGATCGGGGGATCTACGCTCATACTGAGTAGCTCGGGATACCAAACTCTTCGCGCCCAGTCCGGAGCCACAAGGATGACTTGGGCCCGGTCGTGCCGAATCTTCTTCAACACTCTGGGTAGAAGTGGTATAGGCGGAAAGGCGTACAACAGACCGCAACTCCACTCGCGACGAAAAGCGTCGCCGAGCGAGTGCCGCCTTGGAAATTCCAACGCGCAGAACTGATGACATTGCGCGTTCTCTTCGGTGGCGAATAGATCTAACCAAGGCTCTCCCCATTGTAGAAAGAGTCCTTGCGCCACTTCCGAGTGAAGACGCCATTCGTGATCCATCATGCACCTGCGGCTGAGTTCGTCCGCCCTGGCGTTCAGGGAACCAGCCAGGTGTTGAACCATCAAGAACATGCCCTGATGTTCCAGCCATGTCCAGAGGCGCAGAGCCTCCTGACAGAGGGTCCACGACCCCACCCCGCCCTGTTTGTTGCAGTACCACATGGCGGTGGTGTTGTCTGTGAACACCTGCACTACCTTCCCTTTGACAGAGGGAAGGAATGCCTTGAGTGCAAGTCGGATCGCCCGGAGCTCCAGAAGGTTGATATGGAGCCGGGACTCCGCCGGAGACCAGAGGCCTCTGATCTCCGCCTCTCCCATGTGACCGCCCCATCCCAGAAGGGACGCGTCCGTCACAACTGTGTGCTCTGGCTGGGGAAGGGAGAGGGATCTGCCCATGACCCATTGCCGGTTCGAGAGCCACCACTGCAACTGTTTTGCAGTCCCCTCCGAGATCTGGACGTGATCGGACAGGTTGCCCTGGTGCTGCGCCCACTGGAACTTCAGGTCCCACTGCAGAGCCCGCATATGCCATCTGGCATGATTGACCAGCAGGAGGCCATGAGGCCCAGCAGCCTCAGGGTCATCCGTACCGAAACCCAGGATAAAGGCTGAAAGATCGGAATCATAGCCTGAATATCCCGGACTCGCTGTTCGGGAGGATAGGCCCGAAACTGCGTCGTGTCCAGAACTGCTCCGATGAAAAGGAGCTGTGGAGAAGGAATCAGATGCGACTTCGGCACATTGATGGAGAACCCCAGCGAGTGCAGGAGTTCGGCCGTAGTCTGGAGGTGGGAGACGACTGCCTGGGACGAGCCCGCCTTCAGCAGCCAGTCGTCGAGGTAGGGGAAGACTGAAACCCCTGCCCAGCGCAGATGAGCTGCGACCACCGCCATCACTTTCGTGAACACCCGAGGGGCACTGGTAAGGCCAAAGGGGAGCACGGTGAACTGAAAATGCTCGAGGCCTACCGTGAACCGAAGGTAACGCCGGTGGGCCGGCAGGACGGGGATGTGGAAATAGGCGTCCTGCAAGTCCAACGCTACCAACCAGTCTCCAGGGTCGAGGGCAGTCAAGACCTGAGCTAGGGTGAGCATCTTGAACTTCTCCTTCCGGAGGAAGCGATTGACGTTCCGGAGGTCCAAGATAGGACGCATGTCCTCCTTGTCCTTTTTGGGCACCAGGAAGTAGTGGGAGTAGCAACCACGTCCTACTTCTGGGGTCGGAACATGCTCGATGGCCCTCTTGGCCAAGAGGGCCGTGACTTCCTTCTGCAGAAGTACCAAGTGATCCCCTGACATGCGGTGGAATTGAGGTGGCATGGCTGGGGGGTGGTCTCGAAGGGGAGGGAGTAGCCCCTTCGGACAATGTCCAAGACCCACCTGTCCGAGGTGATGGGACGCCAGTGGTGAAGGTGATGGCGGACCCTGCCCCCTACTGGCGTGCTGTGCACCTGAAAGGAGGGACTAGGAGGGCTTGGAGGCCGCGGACGGGTTGGAGGTGGAGGCCTGACCCGCACGCTGGTTGCCAGAACCGCCACGGCGGTATCCACGTCCTCGGCCACGAGAAGACGCCTGCTGCGCGGGCCGGTGGCTGGGCTGCTGACGTGACTGGGCGCCCCTTCCATGGCCACGATAGGGGCGAAAAGCAGAAGGTAGCGGAGGGCGTGTAGCAGAAACGCCCAGGGACTTGGCAGTAGCCCGTGAGTCCTTAAAACGCTCCAACGCATGGTCTGCTTTGGAACCAAAAAGACCGACTCCATCAAAGGGCATGTCCATGAGTGTATTCTGGATATCACCCGAAAAACCAGTGGTTCTCAGCCAGGCGTGGCGACGCAGCGCCACCGTCGTTGCAATAGATCTGCCCAGCGAGTCGGCGGTATCAAGGCCACAACGTATGGTGTATTTGGCCGCATCCCTTCCTTCCGCAATGGCGCGGGTAAGCAGTGTCTGGACCTCCTCAGAACACTGGGGCAAAACAGTCGCCACCGAATCCCACAAGGAGTGGGTATATCGGCCCAAAAGACAAGCGGTGTTGATGGACCGCAAGCCAGCACTGGAGGAAGAAAAACCCTTCTTCCCAAATTGATCCAGGCGTTTGGATTCCCTATCCGGAGGGGCGGTAGGGAAGGCGGTTTGGGAAGCCGAGGCTTGGACAACCAAGCTCTCAGGAGTGGGGTGGACAGAGAGAAACAAGGGGTCGCCCGGAGCTGGGCGATGGCGTCGGGACACGTTCCTATCCACAGGAGCCCCTGTGTTGGGCTTGGACCAGGCGCCCAAAAGAACGTCAGTGAGTGCATCGTTGAACGGCAGCACAGTCTCCAAGGAGGAGGCTGCCGGCTGAAGCACTTCTGTCAAGAGATTAGTCTTGACCGTCACCGTAGGGAGTCGGAGATGTAAGGCTCCAGCTGCCCTACGCAACACCGTTGCAAAATTGGCTCCCTCCTCCGTAGCCACGGGAGGAGACAGCATGCCAGTGTCAGGGGAAGTATCTAGACCACTGGCATCCCCTAGTTCCTCTGCCCAGTCCTCATCATACTGACACTGTTGTGCCAGAGGGTCCTCAGACCCCTCCCAGTCCTCCTGGTCCTCCTCCGGTTCAAAATAAGGAGGAGGAGGGACATTTGGGACCCAAGGTCTCATTGGCGCAGGAACCGGCGTCGAGTGACGTCGGTCCGGCTCCATGTCCGGAGCCGGAGAGTACATGGGGACGACGCCGCCCAGAGCCCCGGGCGGCGTCAGGAACGGCACCGGAGACATCGGCGCCGGCGGAGGCGTGGTCAGGTCGACCGGCGTCGATGGGGGTTGCGGTACCACCGGAGCCGGGATCGGGGCCGAAGCCGGAGCCGGGACCGAGGCTGGAGGCACGAGCGACGCCGGGACCGGAGTCGTCGGCGACGCCGGGGCAACCCCATCAGGGCCCGCGGGGCCCGAAGGCGCACCGGAGGGACCTGGAGGCCCGAAGAGGCGGGCCATGGCCGACAGGAATTCCTGTAGCTTGGGCCGGATCCGCCCCCGAACCCGGGAAGGATGGGTATTGCGGGGCGACTCCACAGGCATGTCCGGGGCCGCGGGGACGGTGCCGGGAGGGGCCTCAGCCGAGTCGCGAGACCGGCGAGGCGAAGTCCTAGAGCGATGATGCTTTTGGACTTCTTGTGTTTAGACTTACCGGACGACGAAGACTTGGATCCCGACGACCGGCGAGGACTCCGCGACCGACCCCTCGACCTCTCACGCGACCGGGGCTTGGTGTGGCGCGGAGCCGACTGCCGGGCCTCGAGGAGCTTTCGAGACCGCTCTCGCAAAGCTTTCGGGTTTAGGGACCGGCAGTCGGAACACGACTTCGTGTCGTGGTCTCGCCCGAGGCAGAAGAGACACTCCAGATGCGGGTCTGTGATGGACATCATCCGAGCACAGGCGTCGCAACGTTTAAAGCCGGGCACCCCTACGACACCTTGGAGTCGATATAAAAGAAACAGTGAAAAAATTCACCAAAAAAGTAAGTCAAAAAATGACTAGGGCACTGCTCTTCCCGGATCTGCGCTTGCTGGCGCGGAAAAAGAAGAACTGACGTCAGCGCGCAGGGGCGGCGTCTAAGTAATGCCCGCGACGTCATCCCGGCGATCACGACGCCGACGACGGACGCGGAGCCGCACGACGCCGCCTACCGACGCGCAAGGGTACTGCTACGCAAAAACTTTCCGGATCCAGCCTGACGCCTGGGGATATTCTAAGGTAAGGAATCTGTCACTAACGTGTCTCTTTCAGATACAGATATTTTAGAGCTAGATCTCTATACATACAAGGCTGTTTGCCACGGAGCAAATATTTCAAAACACAGAAAATTAAAAATACACAACTGTATGTGAAGCTTAAAGACTGCACCTCCCATGGTACCATGATACAGAGAGAGTGGTATATAAAAATAATACAATATTATACTGTTATCACAAATGCATCCTAAGATAAAACACAATATGCAAGACATGTATAGGGAAATATTAGCATGAAGAAAGAATATATAAAGCCATGTCATAAGACACATGTATCTAAAAGGGGTTATATGAACCTAGCCTTAGAATGCATAAAGAAGAATTGGGTTCAAGCCCAGGGTTCAACCCGTTAGAATCTACGCTCACCATGGAACGCTTTGAAGGAAAGGCAACTCACAACTTTATAGATCCCTTGCAGTAAATACACCCATTCCACTAATGGCACTTGGGTCTCTGTGGGAGCGCTACCTGGGTACGATGCAGGTTGACGCCAGATGGCAGTTAGAGAGTTGGCAATATCAGCCAGATTGCATCTAATTCCATTCAAATACTTTCACAGTATTTATTATACTGCTGAGAAAACAGGGAAGAAGTGGCTGCTCAAACCACCTTTGTTGTAATATTACCATAGGTAAGTATAGTCACATAGTATGGGTTTGCCCAATCATTCAAAACTACTGGGCCCACATTCTCTAAACCATTGAATTAGTTACCAGTATATCGTTCACTAGACATTAAAAAATAGTTTTATTAGGCATAATGAGTGGTTGGGGTGGATAACGGGTAGCCCGTCAGTTGATGGCTGTTGGACTAATCAATGCATGAGACCTCACATATCCCAGGTGATCGACTGAAGCTCTCCCCATGGCAGAATGGCCAAGAGGGATAGATTATTGCGAAACTGTGGAGGAGTCCGTATGTAAATCTGATCGATGCCTCAATGAGCACCACATGATTTCAAGACCCTGGTCGGACTACTTTTAGCACAACACCCGGAGTAAAAAATATCTTATCAATGGTCAACATGTTCACTGTAATCTGTGTACCAAATGCTCTTCTGATCTACTTCTGTCAATAGTTTTATCTAGGTGCTGCACTGGAATATACTTTGATAAAAAAGTATTAAAAGTGGGAGGAGGTTTTTCAACCGAAAAAAATTATTACTTTACCTTGGCAAAACTTGGCCTTTTCAGCACCAGAATAACCAAATAGTATTGTTTATCAGTCTTCTGCCCTCCAGTTCTTTCTGCATATAAACTAAGTGACATTTTTGGATCGACTTTAGGGTTGACTTGGTGAAAACGTTTTTGTACCTTAGTAGGTTGTGGAGGTGGATTTAAAGCAGGTACAGCAATCATTTAAACAGGATGGCAGTCCGAAACGAAATCCGGAATAAAACAAGGATGAGCCCTTAAAGTCACTTTATTAGGTCAGTTACAGAGGTTTCACTGAGAGCCTGCAATTTTCCACCTTTCCTTGCTCATGTAACATCAACATTAAAGAATGTTTTCAGTGATGCACCGAACATGACATTGGCTCACCAAGAGATCCAATTAAAAAGGTGAGTATCACGTTGAGATGCCATTAATATGCATCAAATGGCACTAGGGGAAAATTTTGAAGCCTCCTTAAACATCACATCACAACTGATGAATGGAATTGGGAACCGTGGAAAATACCGGCTAACTATGCCTAAGCAGTACTAAAACTTAGACCATTTCAAGCCAAGGAAAGGGAAACTAAAAAGAACTGCTGAAACTTCCGAATTGACTTCTTTTCAGTGACCCAACTCCATAAATCTCAAATGCCTTCCAGGCACACTCACTGAGTAAAAATACATCTTACAACTAAAATCACACCCTTCACTTAATCAGGCAGTGAACAGGAGTCAAATTTATCCTCTTGATTCCAAGCATGAGTGTTGAGCGTTCCCAAGTTCAGATAAATAACCAAATCGCTCTGCTTGTTGTGATAAGAAGGTCCTCCCAGAATTGAAGTGAACATGAGCAAAACCACACCCCATGTGCTTCGCACCAGTCTTGGTATCAGTCACAGTCAACCTGTGATTTTGTATTTTCTGAATTACTGTGGGCCGAACATGTACCGAAGGATAGGCATAGCACAGTGGGTAAGTGAATGCATCCAACATTGAGATTGTTTACAGAAACTACAGGAAACAAACATTTTTTGATTTTCATGTATAGCAGAGGTTCACTGACTGGTAGACTCACTGCGCAAATATCTGCTCCCGAACCTTTGTGTAAGATTCCTGTATGTGAGCCATTCTTGACATCTTTTCTCCCATCTTGTGGAGAGATTCTGATCTCACATTGCCCAGTGCCGCTAGATGAGCTTTTGCCACTCTAAATTTTCTGTCAGTAGCCCAAAAACTATCGTATGAGAGATTCACTGTACAAAAGAACTAGTTACTTACCTTTGATAACGCTCTTTCCGGTGGATACTGTATCTAACCAGCGATTCCTCACCTTTAGAATATCACCAGGCGCCAGACTTAATCCAGAAAAGTTAAACAGCATTGTTCCAGCACCAGTAGGTGGCACCATGCAGCTCTGCGTTGACTTCATTTCACCTTGAAAGTGATGAACAGAGCAGCTTATAAGCGCCACCACTGTGTGCTGATATCAGTTTCTTTCTTGACTCTGTCCGTGCCCTCGGACACAGAGTCCAAGCATTATCAGAGGTACCAGTGTGCAGATTCTAAAAATAGGACCTTTTTACATTGGAAAAGAGACCATTCCACAGAATGGGAAGGTGGGAGGACAGTGAGGAATCTGAGATTAGACGGAGAATCCACCAGAAACAGCCTTACCAACGGTATATAACTTGTTCTTCTGATGTATGCTTCTCACCTTTACAATAAATACAAAAGAAGTACCTCCAAAGTTTGGGGGTACGTGAAACAGCTCAGATATAGAAAGTCCATCAGGACCGAAGGGGCAATGCCCTTCTCGTCAGACCTGGCAGTCAAGGCAGTTGTGCTTCGTGAAAGTGTGCACTGATGCACATGTGGCAGCTTGACTAATATCAAGAACAGGCACTCTGTGTGCAAATGCAGCAGTTGGAGCCAGGGCCCGGGTGGAATAGGCCCTTAGCCCTTCTGGAGGCTGCTTCCTGGCCAATGCGCAGCAGATTTTAATGCAGAGGACTATCCGTGACCAAGTCTTTTCTGCACTGTCTTCCATTGCCACATAGAACCACATAAAAAGCCTACCATCCACACAATGGTCTTTGGTGTGATTGATGTAAAAGCTCAAGGCTCTAGTGAGGTCAAGCCAATGAAGCCTCTTTTCCTCTTTCCAGGAGTGAGGCACAGCAAAGAACTTTGGGAAGGTGATGGATTACTCAATGTGAAAAGGAGTCACAACTTTTGGCAAAAGGGAAACACATGTTCTGAAAACCAGCTTATCTGGGAAAAAGGTGGTGTAAGGCTGCTGAACCAAAAGAGCTAGGAGCTCACTCATGCAGCTAGATGAAGTCGCAACAAGGAATACAGCACTCAGAGTCAGGAGACATAGTGGACAGCTGTACATTGACTCGAAGGGTGTGCACATGAGGAAATTAAGGACCAAATTTGGATCCCACTATGGTATCTCAAAGTGTTGGGGGAAACATACATGTCCAATCTTTTATAAACCTTTTTGCAACAGGAAATGTAAACAAGTCTGGCAAATGCAAAAAAGCCAATAGGAGCTCATTGCAAGTCCTTACTAGGCCAGGGATAAAACAAACAACAAGACACCCAACAGTTTGGCCTAGAAAAGGTCTGTATAATGGGTGCACAAACTTGTCCCAATGCCCGGCGTAGATAGATTCTGCAGATGGACACCTGGCAGTAAAGTTGACATCCATAAGTTCAAGAGGAAGATTGAGTGGAGTCAAATACTGTCGCTCAGTCTTCATGCATAAAGGTGTAGACTGCACAGGTTCAGGTGCAAGACACTGTCCTGCTATAACTACAGGAAACCCTCCTTAAGCAATAACCTGATCTAAGGCTCACAAAACTTTTGACATTGCAAGTTTGTGATGGTGGCGAAAAGATCTAACCAGAGTAATTCCCATTGCAGGATGTAACCATTCATGATCTGGCAGCCGAGTTTGTATGCTCTGGCTCTCAAAGATCTTGCCAGGTGGTTCATACCCAGGGGAATGCCCCGATGCTCCAGCCAAATTCAGAGACAAAGAGCCTTTTGGCACAGGACTCAGGACCCCATGCTGCCCTGTTTGTTGCAGTACCACATGGTGGTGGTGTTGTCCACAACCAGATACGTGAGAAAGGGAAGGCCCGAACTGCACCATATCCAGAGTGGCTCCAGTGAGAGGGAGCCTCTGTAAAGAAGTCAGGTGTGACTTTGGCACATTCATAGCGAACCCCAACACAGTCAGGAGGTTTGCCATTGCCTGGAGGCAGTCTATCAATGACTGTGGTGAGCCCACATTCAACAGTTAGTCTTCAAGGTAGGGGACATCTGGAATGGCCAACCTCCAAAAGTGTACTGCAAATACCACCATCATTGTCACCTGAGGGGCAATGTTGAAGCCTAAGGGGAGCACAGGAAATTGAAAATGACTGACCTGCAAATATAGTCTGTGGGACTGCAGGACGGGTACATGAAAGCAGGCATCCTGCAGGTCCAAAGCCACCATCCAGTCACCTTGAAGCAGGGCAGACAGTACTTGGGTCAATGTGAGCATCTTGGACATGTCCTTTTGCAAGAAGGCATTCAGAGGGTAAAGATCTAAAATGGGAAAAAGGCCTCTGTCCTACACCATGAGGAAATAGCAGGAGTAACAGCCAGTCCTTATCTCCAGGCCCTGAACCCTCACCGTGGCTCTTCTGGTCAAAAAGAGCCAGCAACTCTTAAATGATGGACAGGTGCTCCTCATAAAGCTGCTCTGATGTGGGCAGAAGATGTGGTGGGTTGGAAACGAATGGCAAGGCATAGCCCCTTTGAACGACCTGAAGGACCCATCGGTCGGATGTTATATTTTCCCCACTCTTGGAGAAAGTGTCTGATCATGCCTCCCACAGGGCGGTAATGAGCTGCTAATGCGGCTTTAAGGGTGCTGCCATAGAGGCGGGGGACTGGGAAGTTCATTGCCCCTAATGGCAAGTATCAGGGAGAATGTCCAACTGACAGGCCTCCTGTAATTCCATGTAAAGGTTGTCATCATTATAATGTGGGAGCAAATCATCTCCATCATTTTCATCATCATCATCTCTGAAGACTAGTTGACTCTGGATAGAGTCAGAACCGAAATGTTGTTGGAGCACTGGAGGGAGGCTCTGCAGTAAAGGCTTTGTTCTATCCAAATCAGATTGTACTGGACGGGGTGCATCAAGGAAGATTCAGGGCGCAGCCATGGTCAAGTCAGACACGACTTTTGGTACAGAGTCCTCACCAGCATTGAAGCAGAAGAGACCACAGTGGATTTTGGTGCCAGAATGTAAGTCGGCTCTGAAATTGGTACGGAACAAAAGACGGATAAAGGAGCCACAGACGGCGCAGAGAACAGATCCGCTAGTGGTAACCTGACTGGAGGACTCCACGGTTCCTTGGGGCCGAAAGGCGTGAAAGAGGGAACCAGAAAAGTGCCAAAAATATGCAAAGTGGCCTCTCTAAAGGCCCCGTTCTATTGCAACATCACTGAAGGCCTGGGGAACTCAGGGTGCATCTGGAACAGCTGTGGAATCGGCTCCTCAGTGAGGGAATGGGAGTGAAAACGAGAGGCACCCTGTCATCCTCACGACTTCCCTAGCAGAGAGTGCTGGGACTGGGACAGATCGTGCTTAGCCTTCTTGTGCTTCTGCTACCACATACCAGAAGACTTGGAGCATGAAGAGGACTTGTCATGAGTACAGCTCACAAGAGCAGGAAGGGGTCTGCACTCTTGACTTTGAGCAGGACTTATGCAGCTTCTTAATGTGTTTGGCGACGGACAGCTTCATTTCACATTTCTGGGTTACATTCGGAATAATGAGGGAACACTTCACATGACCTAGGAGTCGTGACCCAGACCCAAACACCAGAGGCATACCTCAAGTGGGTCTGTCACAGACATTTGTTTGTGACAGTCCTGGCAAGGTTTAAACCCTGCAGTTTTTGGAGGTGACATGTTCCCTTGCAAACTGGTTTTCCCAAAAAAATAAGATGAGAAAAAGATGGGAGTGAGCTTCGGATCAGAGTACAAAGGAGCGGGAAGAAAGAAACCTGGTGCCTAAATAGAAAATATACAACAATACAGACCATAGTCAGTCCCTTTTACTCTCATTGTTGCTCCCAATACTTGAGTTGCATACGGTACAATTTAAAACGTGGGCACACATAGGTCAAACTCTCATAGACCTGGTTTGATCTGTTCCGGTAGCAGGAACTAGGCCCAGCCACACAAGTGGGGTAGTGTTTTTATCGAGACAAGTGGTGAAACACTGGGTGGTCAGGATTTTGTGGATCCCTGCAGAGTCAGGAATTTTATGTCACAGAAATGCAAGGAAAATGTGCAGTTAGGCAAAGTTTGAGGTTTGGAGGGGATTGTGGGTAAGACATAATTGTGGGATCCACACAAGGCACACCACCATGACTCCCCTGGGTGCACAGTTTTCAAAAATGTCTGGGATTGGTAGGTTTCTCTGGGTGACCACCGAGCCCGGGCCCAAATACCGCAGTTACCCTGCCTTATAACCCCCCCCCCCTCTCAATTGCCGATGCGTTTTTAGCCAAAGTTTGAGGTTTGCATGTGCTTTTGAGTAAAACAAAAACCTGGTGAGAGCCATGCAAGTCATGCCACCCTGGAATTTTCCGGGTGTCTAGTTATAAAAAATTTCTGCACATGGTAGGTTTTCCTGGGCGGCAGCTGAGCTATAGCCCAAACTCTGCAGATACCCATTTTGTAAAAAATATGTCTCCAGGTCGCCGTTTTGGGGTGTATTGTGTCGCAGTTGCTAGGTCCAGCCACACAAGTGAGCTAAAACCTTGAAGGATCTACACAAACAACCCCCTGCTGATTTCAGAATGTTGTCTCCGTTTCAGAAATGTATAGCTTTTCAGGACCACCCATGGATTTCACACCTATTTCCAACACAAACTGGAAGTAGTTTGGAAGCAAACAAAATATGAAAATTGTCTCCCTCTTAGAAAAATGGCAAAACTGTGGTTAAAAAAAGTATTTTTTTAAATTCAAGTCAGCTTGTTTCTGAAAGCTGGGAAGATGCTGATTTTATCACAGCAAACCGTACATCGATGCCATTTTTCTCGTGCAGCAGATTTTTCCCCCCAAAAAACCCAAATTAGCTATTTTTGGGCTATTTTCTCGGTCTCCTCCAGAGGAATCCACAAACCCTGGGTACCTATCCCCATGATCTTGGGGGAAAAAGGACGCAAATTTGGCTTGGATACCTAATGTGGAAAAACAGTTATGGTGGCGTTAGTGTGAAGCACTCCAAATACAAAAAAAAAAGAACTTAGCATTCCAGGGGGAAAGGCTTAGCAGCCAAGACATTAAAAAACAAAGCATAAGAGCATAATATTAAAAGGACATCAAATCTGGCTAACACATTCTTTCTAGTAAATTTCTGACTGGGGTATCTTCTTCTGAAAAGCAAAGGACACCTTTTGCATGGAATTTTTTTTAATGAAATCAATGAGAGGTCTAAGAAGAATAGTTGGAAATGTTTCACCACTACCATGACAAACACTGCTGGCAACCAATCTGAAACTGTTGGCTCTGATACTAGGGGCCACAGTGACCTCCTCTCAATGGCTGGTTTAGAAACTATAATGAGTTCAATTCTTGAAGATGCCATGTTTGTCAGCAAAGCTAAAGGTAACGTTCAGAAAATGGACAGGCTCAGATTGTGGGCCAAAGCTGGGAGTACCACACCCACAAACAATGGCACAACTCAAGCTGATGAACGACTTATAGCAACAGAAAGCAGACAAAAGGCTGACAACTTTTGGCTGTAGATCAAATATTTTTTAAATTGTCTTTCTGAAACTATGTGTTTGGGTTTTGTTCCCAAAGAAGGAAAACTGAACTGTTGTGGTTGGAGTTTCTGAACAACTGGACAGGATACACGTGCAAATCAGAATGGGCCCAGTGTTTTTTTTTTTAGCAGCTATACTTTTACTGACCGTCCAATCCCCAATTTGAGGAGGATGAGTGATGTCACTTTTGGCACAGAGACAAGACACTGAGCGGCCAAGCATAGCTTCGATGCAAGTTTCCTAACAGCATTTGGATGCATAAGGTGACACAAACCCACATCATGCTCAGCCCCCTGGGCACTACAGACACGGAGCATTTGACTATCAAGCGACTGCAATTTTTGATGGACTTGAAACATGGTGATTTTGGGCATAGTATCAATAATTTTTCCCTCCAAATTTGAAAAAGAAATACACAAAATAATGGCCTGGCACATTCTGGATCCCACACTGTTTGAGGTGGGAGGTGAAAAACAGGAACTGCCATCACCAGCACTGGCTGTAGTTTAGTCGATGACGGACAGCGCAGCCCCAACACCTACGTCTGTGTGGGTGAACTGCTTTAACATTTCTGAAGCCTACAAGGTGGCTGGAGATATTTCATGATGATAAATGTGGAGGGTGGAATAACCATTAAAATGTTCAAGCCCTTGTTTAAAATACTTCAATCGGGGTACTTACAAAGACAACAACCATTTTAGAGACTCTATTATCTCTGCCGAAGAATGTTCAAATAAGGTCAGTTGCGATGATACAGATATGGAAACATATCATCAATAGGATAAATTAATGGATCAAACTCTTTAGCCAGGCACCAAATGAAGATTATTTTACGGTTGGAACATTCTTTGCAGGAACATTTTCGGACGTTTATTAAACCTTGTATACCACCTTGAGTAGGGCTGAAATGCCAGCTATATTCGGGGGTGCTTGTATGATAAGCTACACCACACTGAAACCTAGGAAAAAAGGTCGAGTTTGGTAGGTTTCTTCATTAACAGAAAATGTTAGATTGAAGCCCGACCGGTAAAGGGCTGAGTTCATCATAACATCGTCTGCACTTTCCCTTATTTTATTTTCTCAACATATTATTTAATGGGGCCTATGGTCATTTTTCATATTTTTACATACAGAAAGTATCAATAGGCCCATTAACATTCCTCCAGCTCATAGCTAGCCTTGTATAGGCTAAAATAAGCACCAGTCTAATTCATTTACCCCCTTACCTTCATTCTCAATGTATGATCCTCGATAGGCATTTTTGCAAACTGTTTATTCCAACTTGACTGCCATTTTTTATACGGAATCTGGAACTTTCCTCCAGATTGTTTGGCATACTAACATTCACACACCAGACAGAAGAATATTTCTCCACCTATGGTAACGTTCTGAGCCTTCCATATTTATTCTTTATTAGGTAATAATATTGATGAACACTATGGTAAGATGATATTTAATTAATTTAAATCTGGATACTTCTTTAAACTGTATACAGACTACTTCAAACTGCCATCTAACATCATCTTCTGATTCTTTGCTTGTTTATATCTAACTTTGGTCTAGTTTGACATTCTGGTGTTTATCAATATCGAATTCTAAACAAGCCTTCCCTCATCCACCATTTCTACTACAGTCTTTAGTACACTGCATACTGGTGGCGGGTTAGGACAGGAGTTTCACCAGTTTCTGGGTTCTTTCATGATTCTGGTATTCTGCTAACCTTGAGACACTAGTACAGCAAACTTTTCTCTTATGTGAGGGCAGTAAACTAGTCACTCGAGACTAGGTCTCCTATATGTTCTTCCTGGATCCAATGAATCCATTGACACCCTAAGGAGGCACATTTGAGCTATTTAGTTACCCAACTTGAACTTTAATCTGTACCTAACTTTCCCAATCTAGTATTCTAATGTATACCAGTAACATGTAAACATTTTCACTTGCTACACTTTTACCTTCAATTCAGTTGCTGGTGTGGACGTCTCCAAACTCTACAGCACAGCATGCTGTAGTTATGCTGTGTTTGAGAATTTTGTAGTTGTGCTCAGACACAGTGATGATGAACATTCCACAAACCCTGTCCACCCCTATTGTAATGGAGTTTTACTACTAACAGTGGTATCCTGCATGGTCTGCCAACCAACTTGTCAACCTTTAAAATAAGGTTGTAGACCCTGAAACATGTATGTGAGGGACAAGTACTACATTCCAAGCTTTTCATGATCAAAAGCAGGAGCTTCTTCTGCACCTCAGTGCAATTTCTGTGGACAAGTACCGATCTATTAATGTTCTCTTCAAATAAAATATTTTAATTACGATACACTTGGATACTCAGATATTTAAAGGTGTGCTGTTCCCTCTGCAGCAGGCATTTGGGTAGCATAGCTCTATTCTACTTTCATGCTATTCTCAGTGGGTATAGCCAGGATTTGTAATAGTTATGCAGGAGGTATTAGTTAGGCATTACGGTTGGTATAGTCCCCTTAGGGTTTCTAAGATATAATAGCACATCACATGCTCACAGGGAGACCATATGGTTATTCAGGGCCCAAGAAATTCCTATATTTTTCAGAAACAGACCAAGTAAGCAGGCTAAGGGTTCTATTATGATTACAAATATTATAGGTGCAACAGACATCCCTTCTGTGCACCACTTTTCAGCTTGGAGTTGTCTGAAATGAACTTGATTCTGGATAAGCTTTTGTATCAATAACAGCCTGATCTTTTCAGGATTTCAGGGCTGGAACTATTACACTCCAAGAACTTGTATCAGCTCTTCCCACCACAGTCAAAATGTTTTCTGCATTTAATGAGACCAACACAAATTCCTCTTCTGGCTTTTTTAGTGTTGCTATTTTACCACCACAACGCACAGTATAGAACAGCTCAAATTTGACATAATCGCCTGCTTTCAGACAGATAAGGTACTGGAAAGGGGATAACGTGATGTCAAGCAGCAGCTTAAGCAAGACCTCAATAACATTTCTAAGGACATGCACTACTCTTTTGATTTTTTTGTTCAATTAAATTACTTTCCTTATGATGCTCTAATCCCTGGGTATTTTAAAGGTAAGTTCATACTGCAGCAGGCTTTCAATTATCATTGTTCTTTTCATTTCTTATGCCATCTCCAGTGTGAACAGGAAGGACCTGTCAAAGTTAATCATGGCTCCTCATGCCAAACCTTTTCATTTCCTCCATGTTGTGAATCAGCAATGGCATGATATTACTAAGGATTTTGCTCTGCAAGATATTGTTTAACATTTGCTGGTCTAGCTCAGTGTGAACACACAAAACTCACAGAGCAAGGATTTCAGGTCAAGTAGCTAATATTTATTTTATTTTAATAAAGTAACATTGTGTGTTGGATTAATATGGTTATCAAGTCATAACCCAGTGGTTAAGTCGGAAGAGCCCAGATGCACTTTTCAACAGACTCAACCTGGAGTCAATGGGCAAGGAGCACATCGGTGTTGTACCAGCGGCGTGACCTCAACAGTATAGAGAGTAGCAGGTCGGCTATGGTAAGCACCCCACCTTTACTACCTTGAGCAACACAGGTAAATGATTACACAACCAGTGTAATCCCATGTAATACAATCAATAAAACCTCTCAAGCAGGATAAAAGCAAACTGAACAGAGAGAAGAGGGATTTCTTCAATCTTGTTGCAACCACTCCCCGAGAAGTGTCACATTTTGAGTGTGATGGAGGAACTGGAAAACACGGTAGGAGTGCACAGAGTCAGAGTAATCCTATTTCTAATGTTGTGATTCTCCGATACAGAGGTCTTTTGGGCCTTCCCTCCCGTTCAGATGGAGGGTCAAAGAGCGATCAGCCTCCCCACCACAGGTCCAGGGGACACTGTGAGTGGGAAGGGGACTGTTAAGGGGGGCTTGCGTTTTACCAGACAGAGAGAGAAACTGATTAAGGGAGTCACAAAAAGCAAAGGGCTAACAGGGCAAAACCAGAGGATTGACATCTTAGATTTGTCATGGGCGACCCAGCAAAGGAAACAACACCTTCAGGCTTTGAAAAAGGAACTGATCACCCTGGGACTGACCACCGCGCTAGTTTAAGGGTAGTAATGGGCAGTACAAAGTGGGTCTTTACACAACCAATAGGTGCCAGGGACCTTCTATTATTGTTACAGGACAGAGGTGCAGACCACCAGCGTTCTCTCCTAGGCAATAAGTACACTAAAGAGTTGGTTTGGTTTCATTTAATCAATAGAGGGTGGTTGATTGAGATACTGAGCTTCTTTCAACAGAGGAACATGAGAGATTATGCAAGGTTTCTCAGTTGTTCCTTATGATTTTGGTATTACATAGTGTGGACAATAAATGATGGAATATGTTAAATCCCTTGAACCCTCCCTCTATATGTCCTCTTATGCTTCGTTCAAGGGCACAGGGGGTAGTTCTTCTTTATATGTTATTGGTTTAGAGCTTCACTAACTGTAAACCAAAAAGTGGTATTCTTCCTTTCACAACCGTCTCTACATATAAGCGATAGTTGGTTATGTATTCGCTTACTCTTAGTGCACCTATTAAAACTTTTAAAATAAATCAGGTGCAAAAAAACCAACTATATTTATGAATTAAACCTGAAGTAATAAATTAGCCAGCTACTAAATCATTTTGCTAGCGAGTAATGAATGAAAGCTTTAAGCTGCTAGTCGCTTAAAAACATATTTTCTATTCACTTGAGTCTGAGCCAATGTGTAGCACGAGGGTGAGACTACTTCACTAGCTCTAGCCGTGCCATTTATGAGAACTCCTTCTGCTGTCCATAGGCAGCCGGATCCAGGCAGCTCGAAGCACTGAGCAGGAAACAAAAGGTGGCACCATCTCTTACAATTATATCTGCTGAAGAACAAATCTAGGTCTCAACACAATTTTTTATGGTAGAGGGTGTGCTTTCCAGTGGTCGCAAGCACAATGATCCAATACCCTTGTATAAAAAGTTCTAGAGCAGGAGCCAGTCATTTAGCCCTGGTGTATTGCAGGGGTCGAGGCACAACAACACCAGGAATTGACTAAGTGTGACGTGCTCTACACAACTTGAAAACACAAACTAAAAAATCACAGGATAATGTTCCGCCCATATTCTAGGTGCAAAATACTTTTATAGAAAGCTTTATAGTTCTAAGAGAAAACGTCACTCCGGCATTTCCACCTGAAATCAACAGCAATCATGAAGTCAAACTTACTATTTTTCCTTTCATTGTGGTCTAACCTAAAAGAGGCAGATAAAAATACAATATTTTAAGAAAATCCTGACATTCTGCCTCTACCTCAGCAAGGTTGGAAGAGAAACCTTGGAAAGCAAGGGGAACAGAGGTCCCTCAAAACATAGGGCCTCATTATGATGTCGGTGGGACCGCCACTGACAGGCCGTCACTAGCGGTCCAACCGAAAGACAGCCCTTCGGTCCGACCGCTGCATTATGATGCATGCGGTCGGACCGAAACCATCGGGGTGGACCGCCGACTTCGACAGGATCTACGATCCAGTTGGGGCAGCGGTCAGAATCATATCCCTTGAATGGCGGTGGTGCCAAGGCAGGCACCGCCGTTGGGATTACAATGTTCCTTTCCAACAGCCTTTTCATGGCGGTCTGACCGCCATGAAAAGGCTGTCGGAAACAGCCAAACAGGGCCCCCATCTCTCGTGGCATCTACAAAGTGGCCCTGGGGGCACTTGTAGTGCCCCCACTCACATCCATGCACCGTGTGCCATGCACCACATGGTGCATGGCACACGGTGCATGGATGTGCACTAAGAGCTCCTTAGCATGGCGGCTTGTGCTGCCTCCCTTTTCTTGGGTCGCAGCACAAGCCGCAGTGTAAAGGAGCACTTTCCGACTGACACCACTTCGGTCATATCGTAATTGGGTGGTCGGACTGCCGACTGCTTGTTGGGCGGTCGGACCGGCGACTGCTTGCTGGGTGGTCTCCTGACCGCCGCAACAGCAGACGGGAATCCGACCGCCCAATGATCTAATCGGGCCCATAGTGAGTTGTCCTCCCTAGGCCTAAAAATGTATGTGCAAAAATAAAAATATGAAACAGAGGGATAATGAGCTAGTGGGCAAATAATGTGAATGAGTTAAAAGAACATCACAGTAAAGCTTTGAAACGCACTGGCTCTGGAGTGCCCCAAAACTGTGCCACAGATGGGTCTTGAACCAGAAGCCAGGCTTTTTTTAGCTGGGTCTGGGGGCTCTGTGGTCTAATGCATTGCAAGCAGAGATTGGTGTTTGACTCCGTGGTCACAGGCCCTCCCCAAGCCTCTCCTCCTTCCCAGATCTATAAAATGAGTACCATTGACATTGGTTACAATAAACCTCTATTATCTATTACTTGCATAAAGAGATCCCCTCGCAGTGAACAAGTGTTCTACAAACAAGGCTGTGTATTAAACTATGTTATCCAGGTACTTTTGACTAGAATGAACTGGAGGATGACATTTGGTTGGGATTCAGTGACCAAGTAAAGTATCCTTCGGTTGGCATGCCCCCATGAATGTTTTGGTGCGAATAGAAACACTGTATGATGCACTTACTGGGAGAGAAGTAAGCCGAATGCGAGTAGGAACGCATGCCTCAAGCTAGATTCAAAGTATTTTCTCTTTACTTTGTGCGGTTCGTAAGATATAAAAAAAAAACCTGCGTACACTGATACTGATGCTATATCATAACCGGCCCAGGGACCTCAATTTTCTGAGGAGGAACACAATAGTCACTGTAAATAGGATGTTTATTTGGTAAATTAACCACTGTAAAGGTTGGATGGGATGGAAAAAAGTTGTATATATTTGTCTCATTTGAAAGTCTTAATGAAAAGATTTTTTTAAACTGTATGTCCTCTATGGTATACGAGTTTCCCCGACTACAGGCCTTCAGGTGAGCTGCTCCATATGATCCAACTGGTCACAGGAAGTCTCAGTTTCAAGACCCTCTAGACTGGAGGAGTCTCTGAAAGATGCCAGGCATGTGCAAGAGCAGGTGCAAAATCAGTGGCAGCCATTTCAAGCAAGGACCTCCGGGCTCATGTGGTGGTTGACTTGCTGTCTGGGGAGGAAAGACATAAGCAAACAGCTGCCTAGAAAATCCAGCTTTGGCCTTTTCGCCGGCTCTTTTCTGCAGGTGACTCTCCCATTTCAATGCCCATAAAACAGCTCAACGATGTGGGCATTCACTGCCAAAGGAAAGAAAGTGCCCACTGCTTTATTAGCGGTCTGATGGGGGATGGATATTAATAGCAAAACTAATTAATAAACGAAAACATTTATATATATTTAAAAGTGAAAGTGCTGGTCGAGTATCAAGTATATTCTCTTATGGCAATACCTTTTTTTGACATTCACAACATTAAAAAACTTTTCAGCGCTTCAGAATTGCCAAAACTAGCGCAAATCTGTAATGTTCACACTTAGGTAAACAAACTAATTATATAGCTTTCATAATCAGTAACATAAGCTACAAACTTTAGAAAGATGGTTACACAATCGAGCCCTTGTACTCAATATGCAAGGACTGTAACGTTCTGGCATCATTAACATGGGGCAGAAGAGCATATGGGTATTTGCAGGTGACACACATGATGACAATGATGAAAAAAGTATTTAAAAAGTGTGCGATCATCCAGGGCAGAGCTATGTCTCTGACGATTACTGGAAGGTTTTACTAAATCATGCAAGCATATTGGGAATTAATAAGAGGGAAAAGGACAGCTTTTAAGGGCCGAGGAGATTGTCCAGGAATTGCAAATTTTTGGGAAGGGTATTCCAACGTCTGGATGTCAGGGCCCATGTATTACAGATAGGGCGCTCTGACCCGGTTTGCTCCACGCATACCTTTAAACAGGTGCGTCGGGCGCAAACGGGCATAATGCGTCCCATTACAATGAATGCACTGCTGCCTGCACTTTAAAGAGGGGAAATAGATCCACTAGCTGGCAGGTGCAGTGAGTGACAGCACCTGCCTGCTGGGGGATATTTGGGGGCTTCAAGGGATCCCCCTTCCGTCCTTCAGAGGGCCGGCTTAATGACGCGCATGGACAGTGTGCCACCATTTTATGATGCACTGTCAGTGCACCTCCTAGAGGCCCATTTGCCTATGCACAAGCGCCCATAATAGGCCGCGGGCACAGATGCATATTAAACCCCTCATGTCTACATGCAAGTGAGTGAACACTCTCTAAAGATAGCACTGGGGCTACATATGCGCCAGCGATATCAATGTTACAGAAGGGGCTGCAGAAGCATCTGCGACCCCTTCTGTAATACCACTGTGACCCAGGGGTGCACACACCTGTTGCGCGCATGGGCCCTATGTGTAATATGGCCCCTGTAGGAAAAGCAGCACCCACCAAAGCAGGACAGACAGCAGAGGAAGGGTCAGAGGTCTAGCTGAGGATTATCTAGTTTACAGCGACACAAGTTGAATTGCAAGTAGAGAGGGAAAGTCTTATGAAATGAGAAATGGACAAGGCAAAGGGATTTAAAGATGACCCGCTTGGAAATAGGAAGCCAATGAGGAGTAACAATTAAAAAAGAGATGTGAGCATGTGGTAGTGGAGTGAAAATGAGAAACACAGCACCATACTTGCTGCGCTTTGAGATGAACAGCGCTAATGCATTCGTATTGCATTTCTCTACTTACACAGGGAGCTGCTGATGAGAGTTCAAAACTATAATAAATCTTGTGGACCACCACAAGAACCACTCAGGATCAGGATTGATGCTCTGTTTGATGGCATACTCGTGCATGGCAGTGAGAGATGCATCAAAGACTAACTAGTGCTAATTTGTGATGAGTACACAAATGTGCATTTCCACACTTCACCTGGTACATCAAGGAATGCAAATAACTGCATTCTGTGTCAGGACCGGAGGCGAGGATTATGCTATACTTTCTTTATTCCTTTTCCAGCAGCTTCAACTTTAAACAGTAAAAAACTAACATTCCCATAATGCATGCAGTAAAGGTCATCCACAATCCACCAATAGGCAGTCCACATGGTCTACAAGGGCATATGCTTCCTGCATGACTTCCTCTTTCTTTTCCTGCTTCCAGCAGATAAGTACCTTTTCTCTCGCGCTTGTCTAAGGCCGGGAAATTAAGTGTTTATTTAATAGGAAATGCATTCTTTTGTGTAGCGATAGGTTGTTGATCGTGGTTGGATCGTTGTGCTCATTTGTTTCAGCCTAATTGGGGCCGCGGAAGTGCTTTTGCGCGCTCCACTCGCGGCCCCTCACTTGACAGGCAGCAGTGCGGTGCGCACATCGGAATCCTAGAGGGCGCCTGTCCGCATCTCGTTGATCCAAGCCGCGCAGTCCGGCAGGATCGAGAGCTCGACGCGGTGCCCGCGACTCCACTCGCTGCCTGGATTGCCTGGAAGCCATTAAGCCCGCGACTCGTGGGTCAGTATTTTAATATTTATTGCCTCAATTGACGCCTGCTTGGCGGGTCTGTATATTTTTCGACGCGCCTGAAGGCGCAAATGTCCTTGTGGGAAGGAGGCTGTTGGGGGCGGGCCCAGGCATCTCAGACCAATGGTGCATTGAAGGGTAAGTCGCCCCTTAGCGGATAAGCAATCCGACTTGCTCGTTTGAGAGCACAAATTTTAGTGACTCCAGTCACTCCAAAACCAGCCTTGAGCTGCTTTAACCCCCCTTTTCTAGCGCATAGAGCGCCTAGTTTAACAGTTTGCCCGAGAGGGACACCAACTGCTGAGTGCTCGCATTCATCATCATGGAGGATTATACAGAGGAGGAATCTCTGCAGGTTCTCCCCCTTGATGATGAATTTTGCGATGCGGTGGACGGGTCCATACACCAAGCAATAGCAGCAGCCATGGGCCCTTTTGAGCGCCGCATAATGCAGTTCGCATATGCTTGGCAGGCAGATCAGTCACAGCGTGGCCGAAGCGTAAATGCGCCTCAGGAATGGATGTGGGGGCTTTTGAACGTTTGAAGAGGGCTTTCTTAGCCAGAACAGATGCAGGGGTACAGGATTCCATCCCGGAGACCCCAGAGGCTCCCAGTTTACACGAGGATGGGGAGGAATCCTTGGGAGATTCCGCTGATGAGGCAGGTTCCTCCAGACCCTGGCGTCCTATAGTGTCGCCCTCCTTAGATACACCCAAAGGCTCTGAAGAGCTCTCTGACATGTAAGTCCCGGAAGATCTAGTGCATCCCCGGACTGAAGAGGGGGCACCTTCCCCCAAAGTCTCAGCGTTCGTGGCAGGACGTCTCCGCAAACCCCTTCAGAAGGAGGTGCGAGCTCGCCTCAGAGCTGAATGCGCCGCCCCGCCCTACAGGGCAAGGTGGCGTTAACACCTGAGGTTGACCCAAAAATGGCCACTTTCCTGCAGAAGTATATAAGGGACCCAAAAAAGGGGATAGATAGATCATGGAAATCCTGCTAGGATAAATTATTGGATATAGCTGGACCCATTACTAAGATTTCAGAGTTGGCAGAGGAGGGCAAACTGGCTAGCACCCCACTTTCCCCGGAAAGGGTTTCTAACTGGGCGCAACGCGCAATAGTCTTCCTGGGCAACGCCAATTGCGCCCTCTCTACCGAGCGGAGACGTTCCTTTCTCTTGAAAGTCGATCCCAAACTGGAAGACTTAGTTTCCTCGGAGGCGGGCACAGTGGCGCAAGGCGGGCTCAGTGGCGCAAGGCGGGCTCTTTGGGGACCCGTTTATCAAAGAACTGACCAAGTTTGTCGCCACATTTACGTCTTTGGATAAGGCGCAGGCCTCCATTAAAAAGGTTTTCCATCCAAAAGTTTTTGTCAGGATGGCCGTGGCAGAGGGCGCCCGGCCGTTTTTATACCCAAGGCCCTCAAAGAGGCGGCAAGAAGGCCCGAGATTCAGGCAGACAGGAATTCTTCCAGTCAAGAAGAGGTTACAGAGGCCGCAGTGGCAGAGGAACATCCAGAGGCCAATCCCTGGCCACATCAGGTGAGCCTTTCTCTTCTTCCCCATCTAAAGGTGGGCGGCAGGTTGGCGGTTTTCCAACACAACTGGACGTCTATCACCTCCAACGCATGGGTGTTGTAAACCATTCAAGGGTTTCAGATAGAATTCTACGGCTCTCCCGTTCAGGAAGTTCGCCCCCGCCCGCTGGTTTTTGCACAAGATCAGGTCAATCTCATAGAGCGGGAAGTGGTGGATCTGTTGCAAAAAGGAGCGGTTGTACCATCTCGGCTCCATCCAAGGGGCTTCCTCAGCAACAATTTTCTCGTAGACAAAACAGACGGCAGGCAACATCCGGTGATAAACTTAAGGGAGTTCAACCAATGGTTGGTTTACCGCCACTTCAAGATGGAGGGCATCCATCTGCTGCAGGACCTCCTTCAACCTGACGATTGGATGGCCCGGTTGGATTTGAAAAACGCGTACATGGCGGTCCCTATTTTTCCTCCGCATCGCTGGTTTCTACAGTTTCAATGGGAGGATCAGGTGTACGAGTTTGCATCTCTTCCTTTCGGTCTTTCTTCGGCCCGTGGTGTTTCACCAAGGTTCTCAAGCCGGTGGTGGAGACACTAAGAGAGAAGGGCTCTCGTCTCATCGTTTACTTGGACGATATTCTGCTCTTAGAGCAGTGCCCTCTCCGCCTTTTCCAGCTGTTGCAGGAGACGGTAGATCTTCTCCAGAGCCTGGGGTTTGCGATCAATGCCAAAAAGTCGCTTCTGAAGCCTTCCAAACAGGTGACCTTCCTGGAGTTTGTCATAGACTCTGTATCTCGCACCCTGAGTCTCCCAGTGAGAAAGATGACCAAGATTCGCAGGGAACTCAGGAGGATGCTAGCACCCTCCTCAACCTTGTTGAGGCAGATAGCTCGCTTGGTATGCCTCCTAGCGTCTTCAATTCAGGCAATCTTTCCAGGGTCGCTCCACTACAGAGCTTTGCAACGCCTGAAGGCCTCTCATCTTCGCAGAGGGCTGCAGTATTCCGACCAGGTACCCATTACGGAAGAGGTCTGAATGGAGATGAGATGATGGTTGGATCATATGGAACAAAACACAAAAATGGACCTGTTATATCAACTGTCTGGACTACTATGAACGTCCACCATATGTTTTCTCAGGCACACAGTATTGCGTGACCTAGCAGTGGAACAATATCTCCCATCTGCCCTGGAGTGACTAAAATCACTACTCTTAAAAGCTTGTGTTCCGTACTGTAACTACTGATGTAGCCCCCCTACAGATGTAACAAGGAGGAGGGAAGAAAAAGTGGGAACTAAGAAGGCAGTGCCTCACGGGAGTAACACCATGGGAGTTTACAGACTGGTACTCGCCTGTATCCTCAGGTTCTCATCATTAGCAACTGCCAACTTATAAAATAAAGTAAAGAGTGAGGAAAAAGAACCAGAACTGTGTGTGTTCAGTGCAAAATACGTGAACCCTATAAAGGAAACCGGGGTCTGGCGTAGAGCACCTGATATACCTAATCTAAAACAAGAGCTAGACAGCCACTAGCTGAACTTTTTATTCCTTGCTGTGTGTCTGCTCAATAAAACTAACATGTTTCATTGCACATGTAAACTTGCGGCAACTTCATCAGGGTAGGGTCAGTGTCCTCACTGCACCACTTTCATGTGTTTGTCATACCGGGTGGTTGCCCATCTTCGGCATACCAGCAACCCCGTAAAAAACTGCTTCAAACCCTGTGTATGTGTACTAGTCCACAAACACAACGCCCATCTCAGTCGCTGCACTCAGTCAGTCGAGACTCCTCGGGTCCAGGCCACCGCTCAGCACCTATGGAAGCCTGGAACGGCAGAGCCATCTTTGGCTGCGATCCAGACTTGGTGATAGAATCCAACGCCAGCAAGTCGGGTGGGGTGCTCGAGGCGGCGACTCCTTTACAGGAGGAAAGTGGTCCGCCAAGGAAAGCTATCTCCATATCAATTGCCTTGAGCTGATGGCAGGTTCCTTCGCAATCCAGTGTTGGACGAAGGACAAGGTGTCTTGCAATGTCCTCTTGAAGATAGACAATGTCTCGGCTGTCCGCTATATCAACCATCTCGGAGGAACGAAGTCCAAGGCCCTAGCGGACCTTGCCAAGGACCTTTGGACATTTTTGTCTCTCCCACAACATCTCGGTGACAGCGGAATATCTCCCGGTGGCTTCCAATGTGATAGCAGATTGGTGCTCCAGGAGTTGGTCAGACCTGAGCTTGTGACAACTACAGCCACAGTCATTTCAGAGACTCCACCGCTTGTGGGGCCCGTTCTCGCTAGACCTCTTTGCGTCTCGTCTGGATCACCAGCTTCCTCGGTTCTTCAGCTGGAAACCAGATCCTCTCCTTACGGCGACGGACGCTTTTCTCCAGGATTGGTCAAGGGAGACGGGGTACGCCTTTCCCCCGTTTGCGATGATAATGAGACTCACGGCACAGATACGCAGACAACAGGCGAAGGTGGTGTTGATCACCCCGTACTGGAGGTCTCAAGTGTGGTTTCCATTTCTTCTGGAACTTTCCTGGGATTCTCCAATTCTTCTACCCCGAGATCCATTTATTCTGAGGGATCCTCAAGGCAATCATCACCCCCTAGTCCAGCAAGGGTGAATGCCTTCAGTGGCCTGGCGGATTTCAGGCATCGCTGGAGAGTCTCAGGCCTATCGAGCAATGCTCAGAGATTACTGGGAGCAGCTTGGACCGACAGCACAAACAAACGCTACAGATCAGCATGGACCAGATGGGTCAGTTGGTGCATTCGGAACAACCAAGATCCCATGGGGTGCGAAGTGGTAGTTATTATGAACTTCTTGGCGTCACTAGCGACTCAAGGCCTAGCGTACCACACCATCAATTCTTATAGATCGGCGATCTCAGCGGGCCACTTGCCCGTCCAAGGCCAGTCAGGGAACATCAGATGATCTGTAAATTGATGCAGGGAATTCACCTCACGCTTCCTCCTGAGCCCAGGTATTCCTGGCTATGGGACGTCAATAAGGTTCTACACCTTTTCCAATCTTGGCAACCCAACAAGTACTTGTCTCGTAAGGAATTGTCAGCTAAGCTGGGCATACTCCTGTGCCTGGTGTCATGCCGACGAGTGTCCGACGTGAGAGCCCTAGACATATCTGGAAGGGTTTTTACCCCTGGGGGGGTGGTCACCTTCCATATTGTTCGAAGAACCAAATCAGATTCCAGAATGGTGTCCTACCCAGCTTTTGATAATTCCCCTAAGTTGTGTGTAGTCGCTGCCTCAAAGAGTATGAGAGCATGACGGAAGAAACCCGTCCACCAGGGGAACGCCAGTTGCTGATCTCTCTAAGGAAGCCTTTCAAGGCGGTTCCGCCACCAACTATAGCCCGTTGGATCAGATGGGTGATTCAGGAGGCGGGTATCGACGTCTCGCGGTTTGGCGCCCACTCAGTGAGGGGAGCAATGGCTTTGAATGCTTTCTCCCTGGGGGCCAGGTTAGAAGATATCATAAATGCCGCAGACTGCTCATCGCACTCCATGTTCAATAGGATCTACTTCAAACCAGTCTTGGACATGGCGTCGTTGGTGGTGGATAAGCTTTGAACGAGCATAATCCTTGCCTCCGGTCCGGACATGGAATGAAAAATTTCCTAGTAATCATGACGGAAAGTTTTAATTTTATTAAGGACGCAGAGGCGAGGATTATTCCCACCCGAGGCTCCGAGAGACCTGCTCCGAACCCAGATCCATTAGGACATATGGCTGCCAGAGTGATGCACAGTAACATGGTACAAGTACGTGTTTTTTGCTAATATCTATTCTTCTAGTTGTGTACTCTATGAGGAGATAGATGAGATGTGCTTTTTCCATGATTGTACATACTGAGTTTTGATGGTAGTATGGTCTTAAGATGCTTACCTGGATTTACCTTGAGATCGGAGCCATTGGTTTTGTTTTTTCGTCTTCTTCCAGGGCCTGAGGGTTCCAAAGCAGACTGACAAGGCTCGAGGATAACGTGGTCGCAGTCAAGAAAGAGGAAGTCATGCAGGAAGCATACGCCCTTGTAGACCATGTGGACTGCCTATTGGTGGATTGTGGATGACCTTTACAGCATGCATTATGGGAATTTTAGTTTTTTACTGTTTAAAGTTGAAGCTGCTGGAAAAGGAATAAAGAAAGTACAGCATAATCCTCGCCTCCGCGTCCTTAATAGAATTGAAACTTTGCGCCACGATTCCTAGGACATTTTTCATTCTGTGTGAGGAACTAGCAGAAAATGCTTATGTGCCTAACATCTGGGAACTAATAAATGGATGTTCTCTGGGTAATGATTTATTCTACTCTGCCATATAAAATATGTAAATCAAGCCACTGGCGTATAGATAAGGAATTTATTAAAAAGTTTCTTAAATCAAAATTACAATGCAAGATATTAGATTAGTGAAATATATTGAAACGTATACAGATGTAGTGGTCACCACAAACAAAATGTGTAAATGCACCAACAGTTTTACCAAAAAAAATTAACGACAGTTAGTAAAACAGCTAAATATATCTCCACTCTAACATTCTTTGCTTTAAATATCTGTGCTGTAGAAAGTGTCCTAAGTAGGAATATTAAGAAAGCCGTCTTAACATGTGCAGACATTTTTCAGATTTTCTTTCATTTTACAGTTTACACAGACTTTACACCGTGTTTCAATAATATTATAAAAATAAAACGTTGGAGGCAAGATGGCCGAACGGACGTGATCTGTCTCGGCTCCTGCTCCACGCTGGCAACTCGAGTATCAAGCGTCCCGTTTGAATGCGCCAAACTTGCTCCTACCATGCCTGATTGGTCCCTGCACTGATAGCGAAGTCGCAGGAGCTCTACAGCGCTGCAGCTGCGAGGTGGCACACCGAATTGGAGACCGCCGGCCCGGACCGCGAACCTTCACAAAATGGCGGCCGCGTGAGAATACCAGCGGCGGTGACCGGCGGCGGGAGCTGCACCGCGGGGGACTGTCCCCGTCCCCAAGATCCTGTCTGCGGGGCTGCATATGACCCGTATCCCCCATCTTGGGAGGCGACGAGAGTGCAACTGCTGCAATTAACCACAACCGATGCTCGGTGAGTCCCGCGAGCGGTGATGGGGGAACGCGCTAATGCAACTCCACTGATTATTGGGAGCTGTAGCCCTTAAATGAAGATCAACGAGGGAATCCATTGCGCGCGCTCTCAAGGGAGCGGTGATTCTTGTGGCCTACGAGGGACTCTCAGCGCTCCGCGGCCCCCGCGCCTCTTCCGCGCCTGACCTTAAGATGGCACCCCATGCTCGAGTCATTAGCTGAATGACAGAGGGTGCGAACGGCTGGGGGGCTCCCTGCACCACCTGAAAGGAGACCGTACCTCCCCAATGCGGCGACCCACTCCTATGAGCATCCCCCCGGGGACGGACTTACATCCAGCAGTGGCCCTCCGCTGATGACGCTCTCCTCGTTGGGGCCCTCTTACCTTTGCTATATACCAGAAGAAGCTGCCTACCGTGAATAGAAAGACGCACGATTCTACATTGGCGCAGACCAACATTAAGGGTGTTCACCACAATCAGCAAAGAGTTCCCCACTCCATATAACGGCCTCTACTACCCACCACACGAAGGGCGCCGAGGAGCCCGCACCTATGCCACCAAAGAGGACAGCGCCGCCACCCAAGGTCACCAGTTTTTTCCATCCTTCCGACAAGCGGCACCCCTCTGACCAGGGAGAGCCTCAGACAGACATGGCACTCACCAAGGACGACCTGCTGGCCTCATTACGCGACTTTAAGGCTGAGCTAAGCGCCGAGTTGAACCAAGACATGAAAGTCTCCATCGACCAGCTTCGGACGGATTTATCCACATGCATGACTACGCTCCAGCAAGACGTCGACTCCGTAGGTACACGAGTGGTAGATCTGGAAACGCAAACCCAGGGTCTGGAAAAACATACCATGGATGTTACCACTTTCCCCTTTCACACCCTTTTCCAAATACCACCTTCTGCCTTTTTCTCTCTCTTTCTTCCCTGTCATTGGTAGCAGCCAGTCAGGTGATAGGGGATGTGGCTACATAAGAGCCTTCAGTGCATGACACAGGTGCTTAGCTTTATTGACGTGTACTTGATTCCAGACTCGAGAGGACACAGGAGTGTGCCTCTCTATTCGTCATACCCCCAGACTCATCCCTTGTGAGGGCGCTGGAGCGTGCCTCCTTTCTTTCCCTATCTCCCACCTTTTTTTTTTTGTAAGAGGACTTCAAAGCGGTAATAGCCGCCAAAGGAATTCAAAGCGGCAGGAGCCGCCCGAAACTTCCCACAACGCGGCAGAAGCCGCGAATCAAACAGTTCAAAGCGGCAGGAGCCGCTAAACATTTCTGCTACGCGGCCGAAGCCGCCAAAGGAATTCAAAGCGGCAGGAGCCGCCCGAAAACTTCCCACAACGCGGCAGAAGCCGCGAATCAAACAGTTCAAAGCGGCAGGAGTCGCTAAACATTTCTGCTACGCGGCCGAAGCCGCGAAAGGAATTCAAAGCGGCAGGAGCCGCCCAACCCTTACCACAACGCGGCAGAAGCCGCGAATCAAAAGTTTAAAGCGGCAGGAGTCGCTAAACATTCAGCAACGCGGCCGAAGCCGCGAACAGAATTCAAAGCGGCAGGAGCCGCTAAACTTGCATCTCAGCTTCAAAGCCGAGTGTGGATGGGTGATATTTCTTTTTCTTTCTTTTGGTTCTTTTGTAGAGGCGCACGGCCGGAGCCGGCAGCACCGCCTCCAACGTAAAAGTAGTTTAATTGGAGTATCGTGTTGGGACTCTGGAACAAGCGCCAGCACTTTGGTTCAGCACTGTTAATAACCCGTTCCCGGAGGAACAGCGTTTCGCTATTCCACCCGTGTAGGGTGAGATTAGCATATTTCCCTTCATCTTGGTTTACATAGTGGTGCAAGAGGCTATTGTACTACATTGAACAGAGTTCTTTTTTCTTCTTTTTTTGGAGAACAACTAGGCCTTCGGGATCAACATATCTTTACCCATCTGAATGGAACTAATTCTTCCCCCACTGTGATCCCATGGTGAGTGTATCATCATTGTCTTCTATACCCTTCAGGACAACCACTTAGGCTAGAGTATATGAACCCCCCTTGTTTATTCTTACTGGTAAAGTCCTTCTATTTCTTCTGTCTTTCAGATTCGCGTGTTTTCTACCTTCTCTACGGCTCTCCTCTCGCTACCTTACAGACGCTGTATGTATGTCCTTCCAGCTTGTTCAAGCCCCAATCCAACACTACACTCCGTATCTTCCCTTCATTTCCCAGCACACCAAGGGTGGTGTAATAATTCGTCCCTTTCCCCCTTGGGACCAATCGCCCATACTGTGGTAACAGTGTGGAGGATTGATCCAGAGGTGAGAGGGGTGGCTCTCTTCGTTCCTGCGGTACCTGGTATTCAGGTGAGTGGGGGGTTGTAACAATGGAGGCGCGTGAACAGCTACAGGACCTTCACCATCAACTCCACCTGGCCCAGCTAAAAACCGAAGACCTCGAAAACAGGGCCCGACGAGACAACATACGGATCCGCGACCTGGAGGAGGGAGTGGAGGGGCCGGACCTCGAGGCCTTCCTCGAAGGCCTATTCGCCAAGATCGTTAGCCCGCGCCAGCTCAAGATTAAATTGGAGTGCGCTCACCGAGTTGGAACGGCGACCAGTGGTGAGAAACGACGGACCCGGGACATAGTGGTTAAATTCCACTCCTTCAAGGTCAAAGAACTAGTCCTGCAGGAAGCTAGGAAGAAGGGAGATGTCTCATTCCAAGGCCACAAATGCACCCTATACCAGGATCTGGCGCCGGCAACTTTGCAACGAAGACTCCAGCTTTGGCCCCTCACAATGAAACTCCGGGAGGCACATGTGCGATATCGGTGGACGTATCCGTTTGGCCTCAGCTTTGAACACGACAATAAACCGCGCCATGTCACTGAGCTCAAAGAGGGCCTTCGTTTGCTAGGCCTTCCCCCAGCTGAGGAAGAGGCCCCGCCGGGACCGACGAGGGGTAAAGATGGCAGCACCACGAGAAGATCTCAATGGTCCACGAGTTTGAGGGGAGCGCATAAATGACTGGAGGACCGATGGTTTCCGACCTAAACTCTACCTGATCACGGCGGGAGTGCACTCCCGCACCACGAGGACAGAACACGGCTTCCCTGAACAATGAGGACTGATGGTCAGTAACTGTAAGCACTCGGGTAAGGAGCACCCGCACAACTCTTAATGCTTATGTGAAGATGGCGTATTTTCTTGTTGAACACTCGAGGGAGGCGAGGAGGGGATTTATGGCCCCGACCTTCACCAACAAGCCCAAAGGGGCGATATTGTTGGTAGTCAGAGCATAACACCTATCTGACTCTCACTGATGTTACTACTGTTGGGGTTCTTTTTTTTTTTTCTTTTTCATTTGTTGGGAAGGAGGGGGGGTGGGATTCTGGTGGTGGCACTATGCACTTACGGACTGCAAGACGTATGGAGCAATCGCATGTCTACTATTGCTTTTTGTGGGGCTGTCATGTTCTCAACATGAATGCGGAAGGGGCACGGATGGGCGGGCATGGGAGGAGGGGGTGAATTCCTATTGACAAAATGGTAATCACGATAGCGTCCTGGAACGTCCGGGGCCTTAACTCACCGCAGAAAATGCAGAAAGTATGGAAATACCTCACGGATCACCATTTCGATATAGTGGCGCTCCAAGAAACTCACCTCCAGAGGGCCGACGAACTAAGGCTTAAACACAAACAATATCCCCTTATTTATAGATCTTCAGCACTTACCAAGCACCGGGGGGTGGTGCGCCTCTTCCACTCCTCCACAAAGTTTCAACCTCTAGATGTCCAATCAGATAAGGAAGGTAGGATGATCTTGGTTAAGGGAACCCTCAGGGGCACATTATGCACCTTTGTTGCTACATATGCACCTAACACGGGCCAACAGAGCTTTCTGAAGCTACTGCTAGACAAAATAGACCGCTTTGCGGAAGGCCCTATAATTCTGATGGGGGACTTTAATCTCACGTGGCAACCGGACCTAGATAGCACTCAACGACACAGGTCTGACACGGGCTCCTTTACTGCAGACTTAAAGCAAAGAATGCTTGACTTAGGTCTCCGAGACGCATGGCGGTCCCAACACCCACAGACCAGAGACTATACGTTCTACTCTCATGTGCACCACACCTACTCCAGATTAGATTATATTTTTATCACTCAACGATTACTGGGCACACTGCAGGAGGCTAAGATTTTTCCCCTTTCCCTCTCGGATCACTGTCCAGTAGTAATCTGCCTACATTGGGGCTTATCTCCCACTACGAATCCTAAATGGTACTTCCCAGTTTCCCTGACACGTGACAGGGTACTCCGAACTGAGCTACGAGAAGCGATCACAGACTTTTTTTAAAACAATAGGCCGGAAGACACTTCCCCGAGCAATAATTGGGACGCCTTTAAAGCGGTCCTACGGGGGAAATGTATTGAACTTAACTCCACCCTAAATAAACAACGGGCTCGGGAACGGGAGAACCTGGAGAAGGAACTAGAACAGGCAGAATTAGCACACAAAACCAAACCCTCTAGGGTTACCTTGCGTCCCCTTACGGCTTTACGCGGCAAGTTAAAGGCCATCTACAACAATAGGGCAGAATACACCCTTTTAAAACTCCGCCATACCTCTTTCACACAGGGGAATAAAATAGGCCGGCACCTTGCGCGTCAATTACGGGAAAAACGCGAGAGGGAATATATTGGGGGCCTCCGTGATGGAAACGATAAGCTGATCCAAAGGGATGAGGATAAAGCTGACTGTTTTCGCTCCTTCTATGAATCATTGTACACCACGGAGCTCAAGGACCCACTCCTGCAGGATAACTATCTTCGGGCTCTGCGGTTCCCTTGTGTCTCACAAACCGTGAATGATCAACTCACGGCCCCGATAACCATAGAAGAGGTAGGCGAGTCAATTGCAGCCCTTAAACTACACAAAGCACCGGGAACAGACGGCCTCACAGCTCACTTTTACAAAACCTTTGCCCCCGACCTTATTCCCCATCTCACACGCCTATTCAATCAGATGGCGGAGCTGGGAGAGGTGACTCCTTCGATGGCCGATGCGGTCATCACGGTTATCCCAAAGTCAGGGAAGAATGCACAACTGTGCGCCTCTTACCGCCCTATAGCGCTCCTCAATTTAGACGCAAAGCTCTACTCCACTATCCTTGCGAACCGAATACAGGATTTAATGCCTGACTTAGTCCATCCCGATCAATCGGGCTTTATACAAGGCCGGCAAACACACGATAACATCAGACGTACAGTGCATCTCATTGAAAAAGCCACCAAAAGAGAGATACCTGCGGTCTTGGTGGGGCTTGATGCCGAGAAGGCTTTTGATCGGGTAGATTGGGCATTTCTCTTCCGCATTCTTAAATCTTTCGGTTTTGCTGACAAATTCATACGCATGACCAGCTCTCGGGTACAGGTTAACGGAGTGATGTCGGCCCCCTTCTCTCTTACGAGGGGCACACAGCAGGGATGCCCTTTGTCGCCCCTGCTCGTTCACTAAGCATTGAGCCCTTTGCAATGTCCATTAGAAACAATCTGGCGATACAGGGTGTTCCCTTTGGGGGAGAGGACCACAAAATTTCACTTTTTGTAGACAATGTACTCCTCACACTTGCAGATCCGTCCCGATCCCTTCCAGCATTGGAAATTGAACTGGCCAAATTCGAAGTAGTGGCCGGATTTAAGGCTAATTTAGACAAATCCTATGTGCTTAACCTCACATTGCCGGATGAGGAGGCACGGGCCCTCCAGGCTCAGTCCCCCTTGCAATGGACTAGCCGCTCTCTCCAGTATTTGGGAATCAAGCTAACCCCACGGGTGGAGGGGTTGTATAAAGCCAATTTTCCAGCAGCCCTCCATCAAATTGAAAAAGACCTCCAACGATGGAAGCCCCTATTAATTTCCTGGCTTGGCCGCATTCATGCAATTAAGATGACGCTGCTGCCCAAATTATTATATCTATTTCAAGCCCTACCTATCGAGCTTGAACCCACCTTTCTCCCTAAAATCAAATCGTTATTTACACGATTCATCTGGCAACGGGGGAGGGCCCGCTTATCCTTTACAATTCTGCGACGCCCTAGAACTAAAGGAGGAGTGGGGTTGCCGGACATTGGGCTATACTACAGAGCTACCCAACTGCGAATTGTGACTGAATGGTTTAAAAAGGAATCAGGGAAGCATTGGCTCCATATGGATAGGGGAGTGGCAGGGAGGACAATATGGGATCTAATTTGGAAAGCCAAGAAAGACCGACACGCGAATGCGTACATTAGCACCCCCACCCGCACTGTTCTGAAAGTTTGGGACTCTGTGTCAGGGGGCGAGGGATGGACCACATTCCCCTCCCCGTACACCCCGATTCACTTTAACCCAGCCTTCACTCCAGCTCTTCAGGAAGGCCCATTCAATGCCTGGAGGGAAGGAGGCTGCCTCATGCTTGACCATCTGTTCCACAACCACGATATCCTCACTTTTGATAGTTGCAGGAGGGATTTCCACTTACCACCAGAGGAACACTTTCATTACCTTCAACTTCGACACTGGGCACTTACCCCTCACGTACACGAACAAGCCACAATGGAGAAGGCAGGATTTGAGAAATATGTTAGAATGGTGGGCTCCATGAGAGGAGTGATCTCTTTTCTCTATAACTATTTGCTCTCCAACACACACACAGCCCGACCGCGCTACATGGCTATGTGGGAGGGGATATTGCAACGCAATATTCAAGATAGAGAGTTGAAGGCACTATGGTCCGATTTCTCAAAGTTCAATCACTCCCTAGAACTTAGAGAACCACACTTAAAAACCCTAATGGACTGGTACTTAGTTCCCTCCAAACTCAACGAATTTTTCCGATCACGACTGACCGCTGTTGGAGAGGCTGTGGGCTTTTAGGAGATTTCCAACATATCTGGTGGGACTGCCCCACCATACGTCCCTTTTGGGAAGAAATTCTTGCTCAAATCAAAACTGTACTGGGGTACCTCATACCGACCACCATGAAGGGAATCCTTTTAGGGCTTCGAGATCCATCCCTGGAACATCAGACTAGGGCTGATAAAGCCATTATGTGAACCTGTATAGGCGCTGCGAAGGTAACAATCGCGGCAGCCTGGAAGAAGAAGTCAGCTCCTTCCCTCTCTATATGGCACGCACGACTATGGAAACTCCTTTGCTTGGAAAGGATGGCGGATATATTCCACAACGATTACAAAAGCTTCGAATATAAATGGGGTCCCTTAGTTGCCTTCCTCATGAAGGGCCTGCCTTTAGCGGTGTGCCCCCTGTCGATTAGAGACATGCATCTCTTCCAATTCTAACGCACTACATCTTTGTCCATCCGCACATACAACGCTCTTATACAATGTCACCACCAACCACCTAGTTATTGGGGGGAGGGGGAGGGTTAGGGAACTAGGGGTTCGTTAGGTCTAGTTGAATTAGATTACCTCTTTCCTAGGAATGCCTTCCCAGTTGGAAGGTCCGAATGTAAACCGGTCACGACCCGATGGTTCTCGACCACTTATTTGGGGGACTATGGCATGCTGTGCCTGAGACTTTTCATGAAACTGTACGGCTCAATATAGACTCCCCTTCAGCAGACGGGCACAACACTTTTCACACCAACGCCCTTCACCTGGCTATTTTGTGATTATGTGAATAGCATGCTATGATAATGATATTTTGGATGTTGTGACCCTAATGATGTCTTTTTTTTACGAAATGCCAATAAATATATGTTTGAGGAAAAAAAAAAAACGTTGGTTGGTGAAATACCTAGATTGAAGTACCTAAGCATGAAATTTCGTTTCATAGAATGTTTTACACCAACCTTAATCAAATGGACAAATGTTTTAAAACTGAAATTAGTATTTAAAGAACAGATATTGAATAATCCACAATCTCTTGATGATGATGAGGTCATTGTTTGACTAAATGGTGTTAGGATCATGAAGCTGAAGGCATTTCACAACTGGCCACAGGCTACTAAAAGTACTAAGTTTTACTGCAACTAATTCACTTCAATGGAACAAGCTGGTAAATTATTTTTTGGGGTTGGGGGATAAAATAAGTCCACGTGTGCTGCGACTGGATAATGGTATTACAAAGTCTGAGCTCCTTAAATAGCTATTCTCATTACAAGGAGAGGTTAATTACACTGCCACCTGGTCATTTATCTGACAATATATCGTTTACAGGCATTTTCGTTTGACCAAACAACTGATGGATGTTTCATTGTACTGCACTCAATCTTTCTGGCATCAATTGCTGGCAATTGTCATTTGCTCAATGTTCATGAGGTATCTGATGTTATGCTAACCAAGATCCTCTGCACGGCACACATTTGAAGAAATAACTTTTTCAGAAATATATTCACATTAATCCAACTAGAAACTTGTTAAAGTGAAACGTGAATAGATGGATCACAGCTCTAATTCTATTATACAAGAAGCATGTTACATAACAAATTGCACCAGAACTGGGAAAAAGCAACAAATTGACATCTCCGCGTTTTTACAATCTAAAAATAATTCAAACTCTTGCAAATAATGGCATGACCTAAACTTGCTAACAACATTTCCATGAAGTAGTTCTGAATGATATTCTTAAAGGGAACGGTGTAATTCTGGAATACCTGGCTTCAGTCCACTGTACGGCTCGTACTCATGCTCTAGGCCACACACTATGATTTTCATGATCCTGTGGACTGCGCTACTGTCCAACCGGAGATCGATGGGACCCACAATGAGGCGCTTCGTGGACATCTCTTGGATGCTGCCCAACTCTTCACTCTTGCCCACGGACAGATCCTGCTGATTTATAGAACCTGAAAAAGGGGTTGCAGAACAGTACGTTAAATAGTATCTCTAGAACATACCATAAAGCGGATGGACTTTTTTACAGTAGTTTCTACAGAACATTTGTTGACATTTTACCTAAAAATGTTACATTACTAAAAAAAAAAAATGCAATGAATTTTAAAAAAAACATTCGGCCAATATTTTAAGTCGTAAAAATACCAATCTAATTTTTTTGTCCTGAACAATCAGCACATAATTTATATGTGATCGCAAGAAAATCTATGTTTGTATAATTTTTCCCAGAAACATGGACTGGTCCCACCAGAAGCCTGAAGGCTAAAACCTGTAAGTTGGAAACGTCCTGGACAGGCACGGAAGAGCAGCTGTGCTGAAAAAAATACTGGTAAAGCTGAAGCTTGCAGGTGGACATGGTGGCCAGCTTCTGCTGTCAAATTTGATGTTCTTAGGAGCCACATTTATCTTACGGAACTTGATGCATTTTTCAATTAAGAAATGGTGGTTAAAGCTAGAAGACTGGAGGATTTTTTTGTTCAGGAGGCAGAGCATATTTTCATAAAGTATTGCACTTTGGGCAAAGGCAGATTAAAAGTGCAAATTAAATACAAACAAAAAACACTTTCCCCATAGTTCTTCTGTGATATGTTATTGTTTTCAAGCGGAACATATTTATATACTCACTAGTGGTTTATGTGCGCGCTTACACACACACACTTTTTATTAAAATGCATATACCCCCCTTCCCTGAGGGAAAAACTACCTGGCCTGGTATGCAAATGTAAATATTGCTGGGGTGGGGGGGGGGGATGGGAGGAGTGCCCAGCGGTGGCCTTATAAATCTTCTCATTCCTTCGTACAGAATGAAGCCACATTGGTGGAAACTATTGTAGTTACTTTTATGGGCAGACTCCGGATATTTCCTCATGCTGCTGGAAACGAGAAGAAAATGCCATTGTGTTCGTCGATAGTAGTTTCTTGCAAACAGCAGCTGTTTCAGTTCCGCTGGGTTTTATTATATTTTAACGTTCCCCGCAAGAAATGTATGGGCTTTATATGAAACTCCGGTGTCCTTGGAAAAATCAATAAAAATATCCAACAGCGAGGAATTGTACCAAAGAATGCAATGCCCGGAGCTACCCGCTCTCGTGCGGCATGGTCCTCATTTCCTATCTTGAGGAAATAAATGCACAGAGCACGGGTACCGCCTCATACATGTGCTACACAGCAGAACACGTTTCAATCAATGTAACGCTACCACAGAGAGGCATGCTCTTAACAAAAAATATATATATACAATATATCTGAGAAACGTAATCCCTGCTGTACACTACACAAAGATTGCAAGTCATCAAGGGGTTCCGTACCCACAGAGGCTAAGGCCGAAAGCAGAGATACGTTAAAAGAGCATGGACCTCCGAGGGAGCTTACAATATCCGCCAAAGGGACGTCAGGCAGTATTTTATTCCTTAGAAGGTCACACAATTACCCTTCACCTAAAAAGTTAAAATCCTTAGTATTTTGCTCCTTCGTTTGAAACAGACAGTATGGTTGCATGCAGAATAAATGCAGAATCTGTAGCGCAAAATTAAAACCACATCAATTTGCAGCTAGTGATTTCTAACAGAAACAGAATATATAAGTTGCGTAAAAACGTCTGTAGTTCAGAATGTGCGGTACATACTGAGTGAGACATTCTAGCTTTCGAGTTTTGCCCTGCAAAAAACAAACATACTTTCATACATGTCTCCTTTATGCTACTGACTGTTCATTTTCAGGGAAAAATTGTTCTGTAGACCTAAAAAGCTCTCTTTAATTGTTTATACAGCAACTGTAGTTTTGTTATGTGGCCTGCCTTGCACACAGTATGCTAGCTCTGGCATCAGCACTGTTAAATCAAAACTCATCTATAATACATTTTTACAGTAGAGTAGGTACATAAGTTTCTTATTATGGGCGAATAGTGATGTCATAATTAGACAACAATAGGAAAATGAGAGGTGGTTTCTATACATATATTGCAGGCTTCCACGTATTACATGCACTTACTCCATACGGCGGAATATCTTATATTTGCATAAATAAAAATGTGATAATTCTGAAAACACAAAAGTGATCAAAGCAGGTTACTTGCCATGGAAGCCTCAAGTGCAAAATATAGCAAATCACAGAAATGCATGGAACAAAAGTGAGTTTAAAGATAACTAAGAAAAATATCCTGTTGAAAATGTTAGTTGTTTATACAAAATGGAGGGAGGAGGAAGATTAGTGGATAGGCATCTGACCTTCCCCTTGGGCTAATCAGCTAGCAAGAAAAGGATGTCACCCACAGAAAACCTATTTTGTATAAACCATTTCCAACCCCCCCAAAAAATAAAGAGGGGGGGTGGTTAACCTAGGTAAAAACCAGGTCAAAACCTTGATTTTATAAAAAGGACTTTCACCTATACAGGTGCATGGTGGTTAAGCTCCGCCCTATGGCTCATCCTGCTTTTGTCAGGTCCATACTAACCCCAACACGCTGTCTTGATGTTGTTCATACTATGGGATGAGACTTTCATTACAAATACGCTTTCCCAGACACACTATTGTAATTTACATAATCACCACTGGAATTTGTTGTGCCTTATATATAAACATACACACACACATTGCGCAATAGGACAGTTGTTACTTTGACCCCTAGGTTCATGCTCGTGTGACGCTGCACGGTCTAATAAATAATTTTGCATATCTCATAAACTACAATATGTGAAGAGATTTTCAGTGTTCGCTGGGATAAAATACTGCCTGCTCCTCCTTCTCTCATACAATGATGGAACCTTTTTGGGCTCACTAGATGTCATCACAGTCACTAAACATCTGCACTGACACGCAGAAATGGGATATGCAGATAACTGCATACTACATATTGCCTTGTACCTGGGATTCCCCTTTCCATGTGTCTTGCAGTAAAGTATGGACATCCATTAACGAATCCCAAATATTCTGTAAGAGTTTCAAACGTCAAGAAGTCCATGGGGACATAAAAGAAACTGCCTAACATACTCCTTCATGTTTATGCCGTCTTGTATATGGTCATTGCTAGGACTGTCAAAGCACCACCCCCAAAACTTTTAGCCCATAAGCCCCTCACCATTTTATAAGTGAACAAATAGTTGTGAGATATGCTGATATTGTTGATCAATTACGTCTCTGGCAATTATTACAATCGTTTTTTGAGTTAATTGGATGGAATGGCTTCTTCCCATTTCATCACGCTATTGTAGGGTTGTGGTATCCAAGCCCATTTCTGAATTAGTTGTTACTTCACTGGCAGTCTCATCTGTTAACATTTGATCTTTAGTTGTGCCACAGTTTGACTATGTTGAGGCTGTGCACATAATAAGTTGAATAAGAGGTGAGAGGGTGTCCAAGTAGTTTGATAAGATCTGGTCCAAATGGAAAGACACACAGGACGATGATGTGGGGAGAGCAGCGGGGAGGAGCAGAATACATGAAGAAAATTAGAACATCGCAGTAGTATCAATTAATAAAGATGACTCGGTGACAAGGGATCCCGGAAGAGTTCATGTGTGTCAATACTATGAGGTTACCAACCGTTCCATATCAATGTGGGAATATGGTGTACCTGAAGCGGTCAGAATGATGTCATTTGACAGTGGTTTCCTCCACCAGCGGTGCTGCTGGAAAAACCAATAAAAAGAGTTATGAAAAAGAAAAAGAAAAGCTTGAATAAGCCACCCCATGTAGCTTTCTGGAATGCTCCCTAAACATTGCCAGAATAGCAGACAAGCTTCACATGAGGTGGCAGCTTGTATGCTAGGACTAGCATTTCATCTTTGATGAAGTCAGGCATCTTGGTTGCTCTGGCCTGCCTGACCCTAGAAGTGCTCCTTGGTGTAATCACTGCTTGTGGATCTGGTGTCACCTTCTGCATGTATCCTGCTGTTATTTTCTTTAATTACTGATTTGTGGGGAGGTCCAACTACAGTCCCTCTATGTACTATACTTTAGAGACTAGGTGTATTCGGCTGTTTTTAGATATATGAGCCAAGTTACGCGCTTGGGCATTACTCCTCCAGAAGTCACAATCCATGGTGGCAGACCAGTCCGGTGAAACCGGAAAAGCACCAATGTCAAGGATTGGAACATCGTTATCAACACCTACTGACCTGAACACAACAACGACCTTTCCAAAGCCATCAAGAATTTCAACAATTGGATCACCTCTTGCACTGAATTCCTGGCCCCGCTCAAACACAATACATCAAGATTTAGACCCCTGGCCATTGGTACACGGAGGAACTCAGACTGATGAAATACCACTGCATACAACTGGAGCATAAATGGAGATTTAACTAGGAAAATACAGACAGGAGCATGTTCAAATCCACCTTGAGACAATAGCACCAAATGATTCGGACCACCAAACACACCGCACTGGAGGACTACATTGATGTCAGCACCAACAGAAGCAAAGAAATCTTTGCCACTGTAAAGGATTTTCCCTCACCATCGGTTGCCTCCATCTCGATCACACGCTCGCAGGACCTCTGTAACAATCTCTGTCAATTTTTCTGCAACAAAATCACTGTCATTTACTGCAATTTCAACTCGCAACCGGACCCCACAGACCTCGCCAAACGCCTCTCGATTTTTTCCAAAGAACCAATGCTAACCACATGACCCGTCATCACACCAGAAGAAACCGCTGCCACCATGAAGTCCATCCACTTCTGGGGCCCCATCAGACGGTTGCACCCACCACACCTACTCGAGAGGACTGTAACCCATCAGCACCATTCTCACACCCATTCTGAATACCTACATTTCTTCCACGACCTTCCCCGATGCTTGAAAACACACAACTTTCTTCCCATTGCTGAAGAAACCCGAGGACCCTTTAACGCTTGCCAACTACAGACTGATCTCCCCGTTACCATTCCTGGCCAACGTCTTAGAGAAAATCATACTTACGAATGATTTGAGAATGTCTTGCAACCATTTTTTCTTACATGTACCACAATCAGTTTTTCTCTCTGATCAATACGATTATAACGTTCAGCACTCGCCATTTGTGCATGTCCGCAGGTATGAAGGATGGCTATGTGCGCCTGTGATGACAAGAATCAGTCTTTTTCTGTTTTTTTAAATTGTTTGAGAGCATTGCGCTCCTGTGTCGGCGCTTGTGATAACACATGAACCTACTCAGGTTAATACTGTCCAGGAGGGACTTGATGTTTCATCTGCAAACATGTGCTCCAGGAAACGTTCGAGGGGGCAAGCGTGTACCGACAGATAAAGGTTTTCCACATACAGATAGCTGCCATTTTAATTAAAGTGCCATCTCCGTACACTTCAAGCCTCGGGAGCCCTGTCAGAACGCCACACAGTGCACACAGACAAGGCTGGCATCATTTTAAATTACAAGTGGACATTTACATTGACTCCACTTTAAGATTTTTTTAAGCAGTTTAATTTTTCAACAATTTTAAACCGGATTTTGACACGCTGCTTAGCCATGCTGTCAGCCTTAGGATTTTATGTCCAACAAGTTCTCGTTTTTTTTTTTTTAATGCCCCTGGTATGAGGGAGGTTAGGAACAGATAAGCCATTAACTGGCAGAAGATGTTTATCAGGAAACCCAAACTCCGGAGACAGGAAACTATCATCACCTTTTCCCGTATTTAAAAGACCCTTTTCTCAAGCATGCCGCCCTTAGTGTAAAAACGCCGGCCTCAGCGGCACCCCGGAAGTATGATGTATTTTGACCATAAAACGTTACGAAGCCCTGCTTGTCCAGGACAGATCAAATCACCGAAAATTGAAACGTGCGAGGCATGTCGCTCAATTTACAGTCGCTGGCCATTTTTACTGGCACTTTCTTAATTGCTACCTAGATCTGTTAATTAAAAGTAACGGTAAAAAAACAGAAGAAACCAAAAAAAATAGATTTCTTACAAAGTTTGATGTATTAAATGTGTAGGCATTTTAAATGAATCCAGAGGCCCAGAAAATTGTCTCGATTTCAGGAAATCTAAAATTCCTTTCTATGTTCTGCTTGATTCGCAGAGGGCACGGGTGTATATTGTATAATGGTCTATGGCTAGCCAAGAATGAAAATATACACCAAGTACTACACAGTTAGTTTCCTAGATTTTAGCCTAACATTTTAACTACTTTCTTTAGGAGTGTGAGGTCTGCAATAAATAAATGGCATATAGTCGGAGTCACATTGCACCAACAAATTATATTAAAGGGAGCATCACAAGATTTATTTTATTGCACTGGGCAGGCTTGATCCATTTTCAAACTGTTATGCTAAGTAATTTGGGAAGCAGTTACCCTAATTGCGGCAGTTCATTCAAATGTTCCTTTACCAACAATCACAAAAAGAGGGCAGATTAAACATCATGAAAGGGCTTCAAACATTTGATGTCACAATCAAAGACAATGGGGGTCTCTAGTCCCTCTTACCGCCTCCAGTGGAGAACTGATACGGTGATACCGGCATGGGTGCTTTGGAGGGGTGGAGCAGTCAGCCCTGCAATGAAGTCGACAACCTTGATAACTATTAAGACTCAGTGTTGTAAAATGCCTCTTTCTGCAGCTTGTGAAACTTCAGAGAGGAAAGGAGGGCACCTCTGATATGTATCCCGTAAGGCGTCCCATGGGTTAACTCCATCTATAATTAACTCTGCCAAGATATCAGGTGGTATGCTGAATTATTGTAGTGTGCCATGTGTCATAGCCGCCTCTATTAGTTTCCGCCCTCCTTTCCAGATGTCTAGTCAGAGCAAATTAGCAATCAGATTTTAAAGTACAGTGTAGGCATAAGTCCTGCTGTCCTCAGCCAACTATCCCTGAGGCCTAATAAACCCTTTCCCCCCTCCTCTTTGATTTTCGGCTTGTACTGGACTTCCAACTCACAGTCTGTTTTATAAGATTTATATCTGTGAGTTTATGTGGTTTTCCCGAACTCTGAACAGGTAGAGTGGTCAAATAATTACTTATATACGAACGTATTTTCCAAAAAGTGGTTCTCTATTACTGCTCCCTTTTAGGAGTGTTTGGAGAATGTTTACCTATCCCCTGCAGATCAAGCCCAGAAGTGAAGAAACATTCATTCATAGCTACTGCTCCAGTTTATTTATTCCTTTCCTTATTTTCAGAATCAAAATAAAATTAATCTTGTTTTTTCTTCAGGAAGGCTTAGCTCCATGCATTTCTACATACCAACCTGGATCTCAGTCACCCACCACTGGGTTCTCACCATGTGGCTTTTTTAAGTTCTGCCACATGGTGTACCAACGGAACTATCAGGGTACCTACAAGGGGACCTACAAGGGGAATGAGTGCTCCTTGCTTTACAAACTGACCCTCTCTTCTGTCGCTTTCCTCCTTACATTCCTGCTCCCTTTAGCAACACCTCCACCAAAGGGAGGACAGTATAAAAAGAAGAGGATGTGAAATGATTTGAGATCAGAAAAGATCAGGCTAAAATCAAAGAATCAACGTTTTTACATCCAGGTGAAAGCGGCACTCTGGGCCTCATTGTGCATGGGCCTGCTCCTTCCCTGATCTCACAGCTGGCCCCATCTGGTCCCTAAGCATAGCATTGTACAGCTTCGTAGATTGGCGAGATGCAAATCTACCGTTCTGCATAACTCTTTCAATGCTGCCTCTCTCTCCTCTCTTGCTGTGATGCGGTACCCTCCTGTCCTGATAAAACCAGCCACTGGAGAGCCTGAGCTGCAGCAACAGAGACGAGGCAAACAAAGGAGCAGGGACAGCTGCACCAAGGCCTTTGTTGCCAGGATAGGAGGGCCACTGACGTGCTCTCAACCCCACTGCCATCATGACTGACTATGTCATCCCCCCCGCCCCCTTACGCCAGCTCACGTCTGTGAAGATATCCTGCATCTAATGGCTAGTTGTAATGGATTTCTTTTTATTGTCTCAAAAATGGTCAATTAAATATGAAAAGTGAACATATCAGTAATGTAATAGTAAGTGTATTGACGGATGACCAAAGTTAAAATAATAGTTAAAATATCGTACTTTTCTTCCTTTGTCAAACATCTAGATACTGGCAGGCGCAATTAACCTTTGAACTCGCTTCAAGTGAGTAAAGTCTAAAAGTGAGTAGCTTAACTGACTTTTTATCGGTTCACAAATGATAGAAACTGTTAATCTCTAAATGGAAGACACAATCTTGCGGGTGAAACTCAAAGCTGAGGAGCCTAAAGTTGCACTAAAGTATCCAAGTGATGGATGAAATGCTTGAATTAATCTCAGCCACTAGTAATTACCCGGGCCACATCCCAGCCCATTATTATTTTGCACACCATGCCATCTCAGTTTGGACCCAGCCATATACAAATCAGTTTTGACCCTGCTCCGATGGGAACAGTCCAGCCCGAACTGACAGACTATGTCCTTCTTGAACCAGAACACAAGCAACCCAGGACCCGTTTTGTCCTAGTTAGGGCTCATCAGCAAGGTATGCTGGTTCCAGTGACACAGTGGGCTCAGGACCCACGCCTGGGCATACCTATGCCACTAAGATGACACACTAATGTATATAAAAAACTGATGGGTGGAATGCTTGAATTCATCTCAGTCACTGGTAATTACTCTGGAAGCCAACTTATACCTGGCTGATAAGCCAGGTCAGGAAGGGCCTGGCAGTTCGGGCTGGTCTGCTCCCATTTGAGCACAGTTGAGACTGATTTGCATATGGCTGGAGTACTCTTAACCGGGGTGGCATGGTGAGCAAAATAACAGTGGACTGAGTAATTACCAGTGGCTTAGATTAATTCAAGCATTCCATCCATTACGTTTTTGTATACTTCAGTGCGATCCTAAAGTTGCAACATGACTTCTAAGCGAAAATATGCTGGTGCTCAACAAAAGACAAAGGCAAATATATAAATAAAAAAAGGTTCTTCTATATGCTAGTCAGCACGAGACACAACCATAAACCAACCACGTGGGTTTGGTAGCACAATAAAAAAAGACGATGTCCATGCCAAAGTAGATCTTTCAGGTAAAATATGGTACATAAATAAAGTTGCTCAATCATTTGTCACTTAAAAACTCGAAGAAAATGTACTCTTTTGCAGCTTATTTCATAAATCAAGCTTAGGACAGACATGGAAGAAACAACATGGAGAGTTCTAAAACAAGACAAGATGGAGAAGGAAATTCTTCTGAGGTTTCAAAGTTTGTGTATTAGGAGCTGTGCTTTCCTGATTAGTCTGTTCCAATCTGATGTTATTACAAAAGAGGAGAAGAAATAGACAAAAGTCCTTGTGAGCACTGATTACAGAGGGGCACTACTTGGCTTGTAATGAGATGAGAGTCATGGCTACTTTAATGCTCAGATATCAGAAGTCACCCACCCAGAGCGCGGGAAACGTACATATAGTGCATGATCCTCTTCTTTGGCAGAAAATGTAATATTAAAGACTTTTACCAGTGTTATCTCACTAAAAGAGAGGTGCAGTCACAATTATGTGCAAAAGGAAGATTACACTCCTACCAAACCTCCCAAACAAAACTACCCCACTATCTGACCAAAATGGGCTGTAAAGACCAATTATGTGCGAATGGGAATCCTAGCTTTGATACTAACCGTTTGTTTAAAGTACAAAAACTAGAATCTAGCAAAAGTATGAAACTAAAACACTATTTAGGTAGCGACTTATAATGAAAAATTACATTTTATTTATACAGAAAAACTAAGTTGGTATAACGCCATCAGAAACTGAAAAACGTCATGCTAAATCAACCTACGACTGAACCTAGCAAGAGTATGAAAACAAAACAGTATTTAACAAAAGATTATAGAGTAGCAAAAATGCTGCTCAATTCATACTGGCCCAGGGTCACCTTTTCCAATCGCACCAAAACAGCAACCGAAAAGGTAAAGTAGGGGGCAGCCAACCACAGACAAAGTGCTTGAAAGGAAGTCTCTTTTTCTGCTAGTCAAGGGTGGGTAAACATGAGTCAATGCAACAAGTACCTTTGCCACTGGTGTTTTCCATTGTGTACAAGTAATCCATGTAGAAAGCCCCAAACCTCTGCATTCCAGCTATCTCTGTGTAGGTCTCCTGCAAACAAAGGAAGGTAAACAGAACATGAGTTGGAGAAGGCTACGAGCTTGAGATTACAAGGCGATAGGCCACATATCACAGACGCTGGCCTTTGGGGATGTGTGTGTGTCAAAGCGCACAACTGCTTACTACAACAAAAGAACAGGGGTTATCCACAGACCTCACCTTACCAGATAAGTAATGCACCTTCTATTGCACTCTACACAAAAGCACATCCATAATTCGAGTGGACATGTGGACCACTACAGCAGTAGTCTTTTGTTAATGATTACTTTTAATTGGGTAAATAGATGCTCATCGGACCTCAGTGATATAAGCACTCACAACTAGTTTCAAAAAAGAAAAAAAAGATCTCTTTCTCTAATTTCTCCATTTTGGCATATGATCACATTCTTCACATTTCTCTCTTCTTCCATTTGCATTTATCTTTTTTTATATGAGGATATCATTAATTTTCTTAATTACCACGAATAACTGAATTTTGGCTATTAATCACAAACTTCACTTTTTGTAAAATAAACAAACGATTTAAGAATGGTAGCTTTTAGGGAGGAGACTTGCTCCAGAGGCTGAGATTCTTGCTTGACATCTGCCTGGCTTTGGCATTTCACTAAAAATAATGAATGAGAAACACTGACCCCTTCTACCTCAAGTCCTAAATAGGTGTGATTTAAATATGTACAAACACAACCCTACAAGGCCTATGGTCCCAACTAGATGTTTCCATCACTTCCTCGTCACATTCTGGTTTCTGTAATCAGTTTTCAAACTATAAATAAGAGACATGTTCACACATGCACACTCGAACGCACTCTATCTCTGTTTTAGAGGTGTTCATCTTTCTGAAAACCACAACCCGAAATGCTTCAGCTTTGTGTGAATCAACCGTCTCTACACACACACATATGAATGTTGTGTGCCTACTTCTGGTATACTCAGGGATTTAGGTGGGATGAAAAAACTGAGGGGGTCTCTCAAAGGGGCGTGGCCAATGTAATTAAGGGCGTGGCTTAAAAACATAAGCTTGATTCCAGTGGCATGGAGAGCACGGGACCCACGTCTGGGCATACCCGTCCCACTCGGGGTGACAAATGCAAAAAACACAGTTGATGGACAGAATGCAGAACAATGTCATACATTCACCCCAGTACAGAGATCTGGGCCTAAATCCATCGTTTTTTTGCTCACCATGCCATTCCAGTTTGAACCCAGCCATATGCAAATCAGTCTTGACCCTGTGCCTCATGGGAACAGTCCAGCCCGAACTGCCAAGCCAGGTCCTCCCTGGACTGGAAACAAGCATCCTAGGACCGGTTTCAGGGTTTCACCCCTCTTCAGCCAGGATAGCTTGATTCCAGTGGCATGGAGAGCACTGGACCCGGCCCACTTAAAGCCCTGGGTATACTACTCAGAATGCCCACGGGCTACCATTGATTAGAGACTTCATGTCTATATAGATAGGGTGACCAGAATTTTTAAGCCAAAAGCCGGGATATTTCACAAAAATAGAAGGACTAAAATGTTGCTTCAACCGAGTGCACTGAATGACAGCGCTCCTCAGCACAGAATTTCAGAAGAAGCAGTAAGAACATAAATAAAATTCATTGTTTAAAGCCAGCAGCATGCCTGTTAATTAAAATGCTTTCTTATAACAGCTGCTAACTATCCCTGCTTTGGAAAACATAAAAATGCACCTCCCACCGTTTTCAGTCGAAGCTCTCTAAAAACCGGGACATGAGCTAAATTTCCATAAAGCTGCCGGGACAGCTGTTGAAAAACCGGGACGCCAGGTCACCCTAATATAGAAGGCAGCTCCATAGAGTAGCCCTGTCTTCCTGCGTTCATTAGCGCGTACACACACATGCACACACGCTCCCCCCCTCTAACCCAACCCCCCCCCCCCCCGTAGATGCTCAAGATCACCTAGTGTCAAAGATGCTGGAATAGGTGAGAATATAGTGAGAAAGCGAGCAGATTTTGTTTTGACATTAATACCCACTTTAGTCATTCGCTGTAGGCTAAAGCCAGGTTAAGTCACAGAGTGGTGAACGCCGACAACGTCATGAAGTAAACAGAAAGGGAGGAAGCAAGACCAGCATGCTAGTTCACTAAGTGTGCACATAATGTGACTTGCTGTAGAACAGTTCTACAGGGAGTGCACGTCACACTCTTAGGTGATTGCGAATATAAACTCAAATTTAGCAATAATGCAGATTACAATGTGTACTCCCAAAGGGGTGATGTTTGGAGCCAAACACCTGAGCTACATGGTTTAAATGCTAATGGCACAGATTCAATTTTTTCTGAGAAAAAAACTAATATTTACAATGTTGTCAAATGAGAAAAATTACACCCACACAAACAACTTATATTAAAGTATCACAACTGATTCGAATGCATAGATTGTCAGGGACAGAGCATGTTTACACTGGCAAAAACACATTTTGAAGTAAACCTGTTTTTCTCACCTTGTGGTGGGCAGCGTCCAAAATAAATTCTGCACGGATGCCATTATTTTCTGGGCTTCTGTAATCAAACAGCGAATTCGTCAGGTATGTCATTCCTTTGCTGCTAAGCTGTTCACCGCAAGAGAAAAAGCATGCCTCCTGCAAGAGGGAAATGAAAAAAATGACAATATAATCGAGGGAAATGGACCATTTTCTATGCAACATGTAAAAAACCCTGACCAGTTTCCTGACTGTAGTCTGTGCATGGAAACAGAAAGACCAGTAGAATTTCACCATCAAATGCTGGTGCCACGCCACTTCCTCCCCCTTCAGATATTTAATTGATATGTCCCACGTTGTCTGACACCAAAATTTGAAATAGGTTACCCCACATTTTCAATAGTTCTGATAGCTGTTTAGGACATCACATGTGAAGCCGTTCTTTTTTTCCCTTGGGCATAACATGGTCTTGAACATTTATGCTTTGTGTTCTAGTTACCGCCTCTGAACTCCACCCTTCAACTACACCAGCTCACTACCTTGGTGTGCTCAGATGAAACACCCCTGTTGAACACATGGAAACCTTTCACTCCACAACAGCAAAAAGAAATGCAATTAAAGCAAAATTAAACATCGATGGCTTAATGGAACAGTCACTGTGCCACTACTGGCATTGCATGGCGTCGGGGTTCTCCTGGTCTCAGTGTCTGTTGGCACACCTGTCAAATCCTACGGTTGTACCATGCTTTGAAGCTCTTCCGATGACTCTACTTAGTCTACTAGCATTTCCTGCATTTTTTACAACTGACTGCTTTAAACTGTGGCCCTGTGTCTAAGAACCAGCTTTTCAATGGAAATGTGCTGTTATGCTCCATCTGTGGTATTTACCAGGTAATCCGTGTCTCCATCAAAGGCCCACGTCTCTTTAGCCTTAGGTCTCTCTCTGGAGTGGTTGTCGATGAGGCCACGTGACCACCACGTCATACATACAGGGCCTTGCCCATACTCTGTCCCTGAGAGCCTCAGTTCCAAGTGAGGAGCCATTAGCACCACTGCACTGGCCATTAGCAGCCTGCTGATGTCTGCAGGAAGTGGTTAGTGAAGGAGGGCTGGGACCAAGAGAAGTATGGTTATTACAGATGTTTATATGCTCTCACTCTTATGTTTAGTTAATTCCCATTCATTATCATTGGGATCTGATCACCAAGCAAGGTGGCAGAGCAAGGCGTGCTAATGCTGTCCATGACAGATCAAGGTACTATACTGCCCAAGAATACGTATCCAAACTGAACACTGGCTTTCATGTCTGCTCACAGAATGGATGTGGCTGCACGTTTTCACAAGCATGTCGACACCTCGAAGCACTATTTTTCACACAGTATTGTATACAACTAAAAAAAAACATTTAGATCTGTGCAGTGATAAAATGGGTTTGTAGTGAGAGCGAAGGGCAAATTGTGCTCTCTCTCTCATTTACCCCCTCACTTACTTCCAGCTTTACGTTGGTGGGAAGTGCCCGCTCAAAAATAATTTGTGCAAATTTACCCACTGCCTTCAATCTATTGGCTTTACACAGAAGTGCAAATAGGGAGCAAAAGAACACCAAATAGTAAAGGTTATTTTGGCCCGTGTGGTTCTGACTCCCAATTTAGACAAGGATCTGAAACTGTAGGCGCCATTGGTTTGTTACTCTACCAGCCGGCAACTTTTACAGAAGAGACAAATACTGATAAAAACACAGGTTATACATACAGACTACTGTACATACATGCTGCTCGCTAGAAAGATACTCGTCTCAAAATATTTTAAACATGTACAAGATATCAATTTTAGACATCGCTGCAAGTGGCGGCTTACTTCATCACTTCTATTCATGTTTTCTTCAAAGTCTTTCACTCCCATGATTCCTTTCAGACATACCACTTGGCAGCCCACAAACCCCATCTGGCAATCGAAGAAAGGCTCCCCCATCATCAGAATCTAGGAATGACAAAGGAATAGGTGTTTACGAATGATCTGGTCCATAAAGCAGAACACATGGAAGCTTTTATGCATCAAAATAATCTCTATCAATTGATTTGCTCTAGCTGAAAATAAAAAAAAATACATTTTCTACAAAAGCATTGTCAAACAATAATCGTGTTCATGCTGGACATCCACAGTGAAAGCAATTTTTTTTTATTTAAAATATAGAAACAATCAAAAGCACGGACCAACACGGAGGTGCACACAAAGAAAATACTCTCCCATGAAACGCATGCAAAGGTTCATTTAAAGAAATAATAGGGCTGAATTTCACGTTCACAATAGCACAATCTTTAGGTGCGAGGTTGTGGAGCGGGGAAGAGCGGCCACAACTGATAGCGAAGTCAAACATGTCACCGTGTTGAGGAATGGGGTAAACAGTGTCAGGGCACAAACCTAGGCCAAGACTGCCCAGACCAGTTCCGAAGCCATCAGCCCGGGTGACGCCCCAGGAGATGGGGTGGAAGTGTTTGCTGTTGGCTTCATGGGCCACGGAAGAAGTGAGGGGGGGGGGAGGGTCGGAGAGAGGGGTTGAGGGTCCACTAATCACTGTGAGGGAGGCTCGTTTAAAATAACACGCTTCTCCATACTCCAGCATGTAAGAAGTGAAGGAGACGTCTTTATGTTTTTAACAGCCAGGAGTTGTAATCCACAATCCGCACAGCAGTCAAGAAACAGAAGTGACAGGCAAAAGAGCCGCACTCCAGCTTTCTCTGAGGAAAGCTCGGACTACGCCCTTCGGCGGGGCTCCTTTTAATATGGCTGCTGCTCGCTGTGTGCCATGGAGGGTTTGACGCCGTCCTCTCGGGGTTTTGTGCTCAACGATCTTTCATCAACAAAGTATATAGTATCAATGTGCAGGGCGACGTTCAACTTATTTCCTGGCTCGAGCACATCAATCGTCCCAGCTGTATACAGTAAGGTGAACACTTTGAATGGACAAAGGTCTATAGTCCAATAGTATCCGAGTGCAGGCAGGATGTTAACCTGTCCTAACTCTTACCTCCAACAGCTCTCATTCCTGAACTAGTGGAGTAGATTACAGGCGGCAAGACAGCGAAGTAAGTTAACAGTTGTTGCTGACGAATGTAGTGATGAAAATGTTACAAGTCTGAATAACAGCAAGGCAGACTCAGCCCTCCATCCTTCTCAGGTTGGTAAAGCGGGTACTAATAGTTCATTTTAGCATTCAGGAATGGAAGAAGAGCTTATGAAACTCTTTCTCGCCAGGTTAAGTGCAGCAAAGAAAGGACTCCGGGCCCTTTCTGGCACTGAAACACGAGATAACAGAGATGCAGCAAACAAGAGATGAAATGGCAGGCACAAGGATGGATAAGCTACATGTGGCTACAATGAAACCGGAAACAAGGATGAATGAAGTAGAAGGCAACACCACACATCAGATAACGAGCCTAGAACTGGCTTAGAGGGATGAACAGTGTGCTAATGAAAGGTACTAGGGCACTGGCTTCCCCAAGTGATAAGTGGTCAGATGTTACAGCCTTTCTAGAGGACTGGATGGAGGAACATTAGACTTTTGTGAAGTGTTACTGCATAAGATCCACAAAACTGAGGTATTGGGGCAGTAATATTTCCTGCATGATAAACGGGTGTGTACCCCTGCCCTGAGTGCACGGCCACATGTGAAAGTGGTATCCTGACTTTTTGTGCGACTCTGGCACCACAGTAATCTAACGTGAGCAGAGTCCTCGGCCTGTCCCTGGTAATGCAAGGTGCAGAACCTCTGCTGTGACCTAGAGGGGTGCATAAAGTGTATTCTAATTTGGGCGCACAGGATTACTGTTCATGCCTAGGCTGTGTCACCTAAAGTGGTGGTGTCAGCGTACCAAGTTTTTTTTAATCATTAGTGTGATCAGCCCTTTTGCTCTTAGTCAAGGACAGTGTGGTCTGCCCTCTTGTGCACAGTTCTGCTGATATGTGAGCCCCAGATCCTTTGGCTGACATTCTGTGTGTATGTTGAGTAGGTCTACGTGCAGTGAGTGTGCAGAGCATGTATGGTAAACAGGACTCTGTTTGTGAAGAAGAATCTGGGTACTAGAACCAGTAGAATACATTTTGGATGCTCCCTGTTTTGCATGGCACAAGATGGAGGTGGCTGGAGCTTCCTCAGACTCAGGAAGTAGCCCGACTGCATTCCTGTAGCTGGAGTCCCAGACACTGAAGTGAAAGAGGACGGAGACAGAGCTTAATTTGTAAATTCAGGGAAGGCGTTGTTAGCAAAGGGCTGATGATTAATTCTTCCTGCAAAAAGAACAATTGATGGACAGAATGTTGAACAATATCAAACATTCACCCCAGTAGAGATCTGGGCCTAAATCCATCGTTTTTTTGCCCCCCATTGCCATCCCAGTTTAAACCCAGCCATATGCAAATCAGTCTTGATCCTGCTCCCCTCGGGAACCGTCCAGCCCGAACTGCGAGGCCAGGTCCTCCCTAGACCGGAAACAAGCATGCTGTGACTGGTTTCGAGGTATCACCCCCTCATCAGCCAGGCTAGCTTGACTCCAGTGGCATGGAGAGCACGAGACCCACATCTGGGCATACCCGTCCCACTCGGGGTGACAAATGAAGCAGCACTTTTCGCCTACAGTGAAGAAGAAAGAAATGGGAGAGGCGAAAAAGACATTCCTGGTCCTCGGGTCAAAGGCAAGGATGGTGTTCCTTGCTAAAATGAAAATAGTATGCGATTATAACCATACATTTTCTGGGACTCAGAGCATGTCAGGGCCTTATTAAGAGTGGCAGGAAAAACGAGTGAAACTGACAAATGCAAAAAAAAAAAAAAAAAAAAGGAGGAACAGGGTAAGAGCGGATGAAGACTATCACTTCGAGGAGTAAGTTCAAAGAGCTGCTTTTTCTCTTTCTCTTCTTTCATTAGGCATTTTATATAGGAACTTGCGAAGGTGCCTACAAGTACTGCACTTTAAAGATTAGGCCATGGAAGTATAGGAATGTTGAGGGGAACCGGGGGCTCCTGGTTGAGGCTGTAACAGATATAGAGACAAAGGGAACATGGCTTCCGGTTCTGGCAGACATGATGAACAAGAACCGTGCTGCTGGGAGGTGTTTTATTCATCTGTTTGTGACAGACTGCTGGTTACAAGGGCATGGGGAAGTGGGGGACTTGTCCCATTTAGTGAGCCCTGGGTTTATTAAAAGGTCAATATAAACACATTAAAAACAATTAGAACAAGAACATAGCCGAAGGCTCCATTGCTAGTGATAACTGTATGCAGTATCCTAAATCGCATATGATAAACTGTAGCACTGGATAGCCCGGCCCTCCAATACTATGCTGCATTACTTCTGTGCCCACGTGCCTTTAGCGTCTTGTGGATACCTGGCACAATAATGCAAGCCAGCTGCACACCTATGAGATCACATTCATTAAAGTTGGGGTTACACCTGGGCCCACCCACAGTGAGAAGCTGGACGGCTAGGCGGTTTGAAGGCAGTCATAGGGCAGCGGGTTCAAACCTCGCTGAGGCACAGGGGTATGCCACCGTTCTGTGGTGCTTAGAGTTACAGAAATGCTTAAAAGGCAGATACAGCGCAGAGTCTGTTTATAATTAGTTCAAGAGGAAACTGCACTGCCTTCCTTCTCTTTTAACAGTTTTAAATTGAGGCCCAAGCGTTCAGAGGTGCATCGAAGACGAATACAAAGCTCGGCACGTGCTCACTGTCCACTGAGGACAACTGAATTCAGGTGCCGTAAAGCGCAGCTAAAGTGCTGTATCGTTCTGGCCACGTCACTGCCATATCGACCACCCGGAAACGTGGGCATAATATATATGTTATGTTACACGCAGTGTTTTAAGTGGGGGGGTCTGTGGGGGTCTGAGCACCCCCCGTTTTTTTTTGGAGGCCTCGAAAGGGGTCTCTAGGGGGCTCTATTTTCGGGCCTCAAAGGTCAAAGGTAGGGTGACCAGATGTCCCGGTTTTTGTTTGGTGTTTCGGGTGAGCATGCGCGCGCACTGCTTAAGGCGTGACGTCATTGTAGCAGGAAGGGAAATCCTTTGAAGAGAGACCCTTTCTCTCGGGATTTCCCTTCTCTTTGAACACGCAGCGCCACCTACGTCATCGTGCCAGCCATCGGCACAACAACAGCTGGTTAGAACCGGCACGACCCTGCTTTTACGGCCTGCAGCGCCTCGAGCTGTGTTGTGTGCCCGAGGCCGGGTTCGCCGCTCTGAGAAGGAGCCTTGAAAACACCCTGCCGGTATTCACCACCGCCGGCCCGGGATCGTCATTTCCGAGCCGCGCTCGGATTGGTCACAACAACGAGGGTTTCCCCCAGCAACGCGGAGGTTCGTCAGACGGAGCTACATTGAGTCTGGAGAGGCGCGAGGCGTCCCCTAGCAACCGGGGTTCCCTCGCGCTCGTCATCGAGGAAAGGAGCTGAACCTGAGGCCGAGCGCGTCCCACCGGCGAGCGGCTTCACCGGAGATCAGCGCGGACCGCAGAGCCCCCTTCACATCCTAAGGTAACCGGCTCCAACACGTGACCGGAGTTTGCACAGGGGGAGATTGTGATCACACGCGCTACCGGCGGGCCGCCGCAGGGGTGATTAAAGCTTGGTGACTTGACTATGATAATCACAGGGGTGATTTGAGAAAGCGCTATTTTTGTGATTTGAGAAAGCGCTATTTTTGTGATTGGGAAACGCTACTTTTTTTAAAAAAAATTTTATTTTGCATTTTAATAGTAAACAATACGATACATTCGTAGTATAGCAGTCATGTACGCAAATGACGATGTTGTTTTACAGCTTACAGTTAATTGCATTTTCATCGCATTTATGTGAAGGGAAATATACAAAATTTCTTATCGCCTACACATTAGCCAATCTCTAATTACACATTAGTTGCCCCAACTAATCCGTTGTAGTGTAATAAGAAGGTGTTTTACAGTTGTGATATATGGGAAAACGCTACTTTGGGTGATTCTCTGACTCCACGAGTGCAGCTGGGACATTTTTGAAAAATATCTCAGTCACATTAGTTTTGAAATAACGTTCCACACGCTAGGAGCAGGAGTCCTCCAAGCCGAATACATTGGTGGTGACAGTACACGAATGTAATGCAAAACATATGGAGAGCACATGCAGGGTATTTGACACTGCCTACTACTTGGCAAAAAAAGATCGCCCTTTCACTGACCACCCTGATCTAATTCTCCTTCAGGCAAAGAATGGCAGTGCAATGGGCCGTGTTTTGCACAGCAATGTGACTGCAACTGAAATAATAAAACACATTGCACTGGAAACGCAACAAAGATTGGTCTGTTATATCAGACAACACAAACCAAAGATCACAGTATTAATTGATGAAAGCACTTCTATTAGCAATGCTTCTACCTTAATCATCTACCTCCGTGACATTTTTGGAAATGAAAGTACCCCAGTGACCATCTATTTCGGCCTTCTGGAGCTGGCAGAAACAAATGCCCTTGGCGTAAAGATAGCTCTCCTAAGCTACTTCGAAAAGTTGGACTCACAAAAAGTCTGCTACATGATATCTTGATTGCAGTATGTTCAGATGGAGCAGCAGTAATGTTTGGTAAAAAAGGAGGAGTAGTAGCATTGCTGAAATCAGAATTTCCAAATCTTGTACTGACATGGCACTGTTTGGCTCACAGACTAGAACTTGCTGTGGCAGATACAGTTGATGAGGTTGCCGGGGTCAATCACTTCAAGATTTTCATGGACTCATTGTATGCCACATACAGCATGTCACCAAAAAACCAGAGAGAGCTAAATCTGGCCTCCAGCGAGCTATGTGTACAGCTTCAGAAGATAGGGAAAATGCTTGATACTAGATGGGTAGCATCCAGTTACAGATCTGTGAAAGCTGTTTGGAACTGCTTCCCTGCCTTGTGCGAACATTTTGAGAATGCTTCTAAAGACCCACCCAGACCCATAAGAGACCGGAGTAAGTATGAAGGTCTCTTGAAGAAACTTACATCCTATTCTTTTATCATAGATTTGGGGGTAATGTGTGGTGCACTTCAAGAGCTCAAAGACTTATCACTCTCCTTACAGAGGAGGGACATTACAATTGTTAATGCCCACAGACTTTTGGTTAGTCAAGTACGTATATTTAGAGCAATGAAGGACTCACCAGGGAGTTTGCTTCTGCGGCTCAGAGAGCAGTTGACGAGGCAAATTCAAGAATGTTCCTCTTTTCCATGGTAGAAGTAACTCTGTTGCCCTTAATCAAAATCAGTTTTACCAAAGTCTGTCTGTAAATATCAATAAACGATGTGCCCCGGATTCTGAGAAAGAACTTATAGCCAGCTTCAGTGTGCTAGATGCAGGCAACTTGCCTTCTGGTGATGAATGCATTCTTTATGGTGAAACAGATATCCAGAAACTGTGTTCAGAGTTTCAGCTGCCAGCAAGAGATACTATCCAAGCTTTTAGACTTTTCAAAGATTTTGGTGGAAAAGAAAACCCCTGAAGCATTAAAAAAGTTAGTAGTTTGCATGGAAACCCTGCCAGCAAGTAATGCGGATTGCGAGAGAGGTTTCAGCGCAATGAACTTAATTGCTAGTCCAACAAGGGCCTCTCTTCTTGTAGAGACCATTTCTTCATGCTTATGGGTAAAACTCAATGGTCCTCCATTTGAAACATTTGACGCAAAGCTGTATGTAAAGAGTTGGCTGGCAAAAGGTAGAAGGTCTGCTGAAGAAAATTGTTGTGAGAAACCCCAGCAAAATAGGCACAGTGAATATCTTCAAGGATTTTGGGAAATCCTGCAATAGATTTCTAAGTAATGTAAATAATTTTACATGTTTTTTAAAGTGTTTGGTATTTTATGGCTTATACTTAATAAATATACCTTTTTGCCTATTTTATTATCCTTTGCTGGATGCGATTTCATGATTTTCTTAAGCACACAATGCTAGTTATCTTGATTTAGACCACGCCCCTACTCGGATAGGCCACACCCCTTTAAGAAATTTGCCACGCCCCTTTTAGGTCACCCCCCCGTATTTCCCCCCCACTTAAAGCCCTGGTTACACGCATGCTTACTATTTGTATAGTCGCTTAGCACTTACGCCATCTGAGGACCCCTCAGGCTTCTGGGTATTCTCGTTAAATTAAAGGTTGGTTAACTCTGTCGGTCTGAACTCAGCTCAATGCGGCATGTGTGCGCCAAGCGGGCAAGGACTTATAAAGTCATTCATGCTCACCGTGGGGCGCAGCCAGTGGGTGGGCAATGCAGATGTCCCGTCAAAATGCCAGAACCCCATCGCCGAGCAGTTGGTAACAGTGCCCACAACAGTCACCTGTGTTTTCGTTGGGTTTAAGAGGGAACGCGCGCGCTGAATGCCGCCCTTTCTCCGGGTGTTAGCGCGCGGCAATGAGCACGTCTCGCGCACTTGTGCCGAGAACACTTTACAGGAGTTTCGCCCACGGCACAACATGAGGCAGAAGAAAAACATCAGCAATTACATTTTTATTTGTTTCCCAACTCAAAGAAGTGGTCACTGCAGTGAAAACGTAAAAACCAATAGCCGCGTTCTTTCAACCTGCTGAAAGCGCGAACATGTTTTTATTAGACAGCAATTCGTCAGATCATATCCAAGAAAGAAGTCGGAGTGGGGATGGAAATTACCTCAACTGTTGTTCCTTCTTGTTCCCATCGAATAACCTCCTTGGATTTGACTTTCTGCGGGCTGTAATAGCTGCTCTCGGCCTGCATCTCGGTGAGCTATGAAACAACATGACAAACACCTTAGACTCAGCCAACATTAGCATTAAATAGCGGCAATCTGTCATTCCTACAGAAAATTGATGAAGACAAATGACGGTTCGGCAGCGGCCAGCGAGTATTCTTAGGCCGGAAGCAGGTGCAGTCCAGCAGCTGCAATACATTATGCACATTAGGGCAGCAGGCCTGTGGCTGGAAATGCCAGTGTAACCTTCTGCATGGCGCAGGCCTGCTCCAAACTCTGGACCGCTTGCCTTCAACTTGTGCTTTTCAAATCAACCCTGCGCGGGGAGAGGGCAACTCTGCGCGGCACCTGTGTGGCATCTGAGTTTGCATCCTGTATTAAACATTAATATGCTTGACATAAACCATAATTGGGGTTCAGAACATGGATTTCTCATAGGAAATAATTAACTGCATGGAAAATCATGTTCAGGGTTAATGAAGTGTAATCGCTTCGCCCGGCTGTTTTTCTGGTTTATTTGAAAAGCACATTTTTACTTATTTTTATTAGGCAATGAAGCCAGCGCTTTTAGCACCTTAACATAAGCATGCACTATTTCAAAAAGTAAAAGGGAATCGACCAAGCCAGGACACAATGGGCCCGATTCAGAAACCATTCTGCACGCAGGAGTAGTATTTAGGTGCATGGCATGGCCACTTTACGAATGCAAAGATCCAATCTAGTAATCAGGGGCGGTGGGATTTTAAGTTGTAAAGTAGTTTTACAAAGTTTGTAATTTCACTATTCCCTCAGACATACCCCAGTACTCACAGAAAAGCCTCCCCAACTGCTCCCACAAAAACAAGTTTGTGAGCTCACATCGGCATAAAGTGCGAGTTTCTAGAGTATTTATTACTTTTTTGTGAGAAGAAAAAAAGCAGAACATATCAGGAAATCACATATACAGCGTTTACGTAAATTCTAGGCCCACTTCAAAAGTGTACACCTTTTTGTTCCCCAATAGCCTGGAAATTAAATGCATTACATAGCTTTTCCTATATATATATATATATATTCACTGAAAAAACCATAGGTTTCAGACACGTTATAGTTAGAAATTAGCATTTAAAAAACCTTTGAAATTCACTTAAAAAACCATAGGTTTTAGGGACAGTTATAGTTAGTTGGACATTTCACTCGTACAAAACCATAGAAATTCCCCTGTTATAGTTGGTTCACGTAACTATAACTCGCGCCCCACAATGCACTGCTGATGACGTCACATATTACATCACTCATGACATGGTCAGTGACATCACTGATGACATCACTGAAGAATCTGCTAGTATTTGTATGAGTAAGTGAGTTGTTGTGTGTATAACTGTATAGGTGAGTAAATGGGTGTGTGCTTAATTTTTGCATGACTGACTAGGTGTGTGAGTACCTCTATGGATGAGTGGCGGTGTGTGAGTGTTTATATAGGTGTATGAGTGCATATTAATAGTCCTGTACTGAGTGACTATAAGTATGAGTGACTGTACGGGTGAGTGAGTAGATGTGTCTGTTTTGATCTAAGAATCAGTGAGTGTGTATATAGTAATTGGTGTTGGAGTGTCTATGGTTTTGACAATGGCAGTCTGTAATTTACAGTGGGTGTATCCAAAGTTATATTAGGGTGTGAAAAGATGCATCAAATTATCACATGGATGATGTCATCAGTGATGTCATCATTGATGTCATTTGAGATGTCATCAGTGATGTCATCAGTGATGTCACTGACCATGTCATGAGTGATGTAATATGTGATGTCATCAGCAGTGCATTGCGGGCGCGAGTTATAGTTACGTGAACTAACTATAACGGGGAATTTCTATGGTTTTGTACGAGTGAAATGTCCAACTAACTATAACTGTCCCTAAAACCTATGGTTTTTTAAGTGAATTTCAAAGGTTTTTAAATGCTAATTTCTAACTATAACGTGCCTGAAACCTATGGTTTTTAAGTGAATTTCAAAGGTTTTGAAATGCTCATTTCTAACAATAACATGCCCCGCCCCTCCCTTCACCACTGTGCAAACGCGCCCCGTGGCGCGTTTTAAGTTGGGGATTAAGTTCCCTTGAATCATGAGGGTCCCTGGGGTCCAACTAGCCCACCATGTACCTCCTGTATGCGCCAGGAAGCTGCGTTGCAGAGAGGTGTTCAGAGGCCACGCCCCTTTTACACCTCTCTGCAACGCAGCTCTGCGGCGCTTTCTGGAACGTACCTGGTGGGCTAGTTGGCCAGAGACCTTCAGGATTGAAGGGATTTTAATCCCCATCTTAAAACGCGCCCACGGGACTGTTTGCACACATGTCAACTGAAGCCCCACCCCTCCCTTCACCACTGTGCAAACGCGCCCCGTGGCGCGTTTTAAGTTGGAGGATTAAGTCCCCTTGAATCCTGAGGGTCCCTGGGGACCAACTAGCCCACCATGTGCCTCCAAAAGCGCCACAGAGCTGTGTTGCAGAGAGGTGTAAAGGGGCGTGGCCTCTGTACACTCTGCAACGCAGCCCCTGGCGCATACTGGAGGTTCCTGGTGGGCTAGTTGGCCTCAGGGACCCCAGTATTCAAGGGAATTCGTTCCCATCTGCAAACGCGCCAGGGCGCGTTTGCAGGTGGTGAAAGAAGGGGCGTGGCCTCCGGCGCGATGCGGGTGTTTTTTTTTTTTGTTTTTTTTAAGAAGGGGGCTGTGTGGCCCCTTCTTTCTAATTTATTGGTCCTGGGGACCCCATCCCCCAGGGCCTGCCCCTATTTATTAAAAAAAACAAAAAAACAATTTGGACGTGGGCGCGTGGCCCCCTCCCGAGGCCTTAATCGGCCCGGGGACCCCATCCCCCGGGGCATGGCCTTTTTTTTTATAGTTTTGGAGGGGCTGCGCGTTGCCCCCCTCCTCAGGCCACTTATGGCCCCGGGGACCCCATCCCCCGGGGCCGGCCTTTGTTTTTGTTTTTTATTTATTTTTTAATTTTGGGGAAGGGGGCCGCGTGGCCCCCCTCTTGGGCCACTACTTGCCCCGGGGACCCAATCCCCCCACAGTCCCGCCGGCTCCCCGCGTCCCTTGGGAGCCGGCATTGCTTTTCCACATGGGGAGCTGCTAAGATGCAGCTCCCCATGTGGAAAGCTAATTTGCTTTGGATATTGGAAGCGAGAGCAGGTTTATCCAAAGCAGTTTGCTATGACAGGGCGGGAGCCACGAGGCTCCGTCCTGTCATAGCAAACTACAGTATCCCGGGGGTAGGCACCCGGGACACTGCAGGAGCCGGCCCTGGGGGTGGCGGTCCCCAGGAGCCATCAAGGGCTCCAGGAGGGGCCACGCGGCCCCCTCCTTGAGTGCACAGCCCGGGAGGTGGTGGTCCCGGGGCTCTAGGGGTCCGTAACGGACCCCCACATTTAACTTCTAAGTGCCCCAGGGAGGTGGTGGTCCCCGGGGCGTGTGGGGGGGCTGAAGCCCCCCCACAAGTTATTAAATTTTAAAAAACGAAGCCCCGGGTAGTGGCGGTCCCCGGGGCTGCGGGAGGGCAGGAGAGCCCTCCCGCACCATTTTTTCATAAAGCCCCGGGGGTGGCGGTCCCCGGGGCTTAGAGGCCTCAGAGGCCCCCCTATAAACTATAAACCCACCCCGCATGCCCCGGGACTTGGGCCACCCGGGGCAAATACATTCGAAGCGCGGGAGACCGCGCTTCGATGTTTTTCCGGCAGGATCCGCGCACCCTGAGCGCATCCTGCCGATTTAAAAAAAAAAATGCTTTTTCTGCCCAGGGGTCCTTGTGGGACCCCTGAGCAGACCTAGAGGTCAGGGTGTTTCTACCCTGCCCCTTTGTGCGTTTTGCGCACTTGTTTCTGTCCCTCGGTTCTACCGAGGGACAAAATGGCTGCCAACACTTCCTGATTTGGAGTGTTGACAGCCAATTAGCATGCAGCTCGTGATCGGGAGGGTGCGCGAATCCGATGCAGCCATAGTTATTAAATTTTAAAAACGAAGCCCCGGGTGGTGGCGGTCCCCGGGGCTGCGGGAGGGCAGGAGAGCCCTCCCGCACCATTTTTCATAAAGCCCCGGGGGTGGCGGTCCCGGGGCTTGGGAAACTAGAGGCCCCCCTATAAAACATAAACCCACCCCGCATGCCCCCGGGACTTGGGCCACCCGGGGGCAAAATACATTCGAGCGCGGGAGACCGCGCTTCGAGTGTTTTCCGGCAGGATCACGCACCCGAGCGCATCCTGCCGATTTAAAAAAAAAAATGCTTTTTCTGCCCAGGGGGTCCTTGTGGGACCCCTGAGCAGACCTAGAGGTCAGGTGTTTCTGCCCCTGCCCCCTTTGTGCGTTTTGCGCACTTGTTTCTGTCCCTCGGTTCTACCGAGGGACTAAATGGCTGCCAACACTTCCTGATTTGGAGTGTTGACAGCCAATTAGCATGCAGCTCGTGATCGGGAGGGTGCGCGAATCCGACGCAGCCATAGATATATATGTGATTTTCATTTTGATTTTCACAGGAACTACTGAACGGATTTACACCATTTAACAAAAAGGGTTCTTTCTCAACCAAGAACTACCTCTTTGCCAAATTTGGTGTAATTCCGTTCAGCAGTCCGGGCTGTAGCCGTGGCTAAAGTTTCCTATGGGAAAATGAATGGGGAAAACACGTTTTGGGACCCCCTTTTTCTCGGCCCCAGCTTGACGAATCACCCCGAAACTTTCAGGGTAGGAGCGGACCGGAGCGGAGCCATAAAGTTTGAAAATTTCGCGAAGATTCGTCAACCGACGCAAGAGTTATTTCAAATAGAATGTCGCGGGATTTCCTATGGAAAATAGGTCCTAACTATAACTATCTACTGGCGACCGCCAGTATATATATATACATACATATATATATATATATATATATATACACACACATACATACACCGTACAGTAAAAGTTTCAGATTTAAAAAAATTCGAAATGGTTTTAGAACCTTAAATACAAAAATAATAAGTATGTAGTCCATTGAGATGGAGTCATTTAGCTTAGGGGTAATAAGTCGCCTTCAAAATTCCACACTGAATTGATTGGTCGGGGCCTGTGATGAACTGTAGCGATTCAGGTGATTTCACGATTAATTCAGCTGTCCCTGTAGCTTTCCTCCTCTGGGCAGTGCAGGTCAAAGCAAAGATTCATCAATGAGCACCCTGGAACTTTCAAACCCAGGGATAACGTTGTGGAAACACACCGATCGGCGGATGGGTATGAAAGATTTGCAAGGCCTTTAATATTGATTTCAACACAGTCAGGATGACTATTATGAAGCAGAAGGAGTAAGTCGCCAATGGAACACTGCCTGTATGGGCAAGAAAGACACCGTTCAGACAGGCTACAAAAAGCCACTGCCACGTTGTAGGAGTTACAGATTTTTGAGGCCATTCCAAGTCAAAGTGTGCATGATGCGACAACATCCGAAGCACTCCAAAAATGTGGCAGGATGGCAAGAAGAAAGCCCACCTCGAATCCAGTCTGTGGTATGCATAAAATATCTCAAAAGGTTCTGTAGCCGTGTGGCAAAACATTTTGTAGCCTGACCAAACTAAAGTATTCTTTCTGTCCTAAATGCAAAATGTTACTGCTATCACAAACTCAAAACAGCACATCACCCAAGGAATGCCACCAGTTTTGTAAAGCATGATTTGGGCAAAGTCACGTTATGTATATATTACTCATCAGATGCAACTTGGTCCCCTGTCAAGGTAGATGCCTATATGAATGAGCAAAGTACAGAAAATTCAGGGAGGACACTTTGCTACCCTCTAGACGTAAGCTGAAACTCGGGTGGAAGGTCAAGTTTCAGCATGTCCACAACCCTAAGCACACAGATAAAGCTACACTCAAATGGCTAAGGAACAAAAATGTCCCCAACATGAACAAGCATTACTTTAACTGGAGAAAAAAAATCACAGTTAAAAACAGAGGGGCCGATTCCGATCTCGGCCGGTAGGGCACCGAATCGGATTCGGCTGAACCGGATCCGATTCGGAGGCCTTATTCCCGACCGATTCGTACGTGCGTCCGGCCGACAGGAGTACGATGCGAGCGCGTGCAAATTCGCCGACCGACTCAGTACGCCCGTCCCAACCGCACCGACCGACTCGCACGGATGCGCAGCGCACCTCGCAATGGAGACGTTCCCCGGCCGGGCAAGTACGATGCGCGCCGCGAGCAGATCCGACCGACTCGCGCCGTCCGGCCCGAAGAAACAGTCGGAGCCGTACTTTGGGGTCTGTGTCGGACCCCCTGTGCGCGTAGCCGCGCGCGAGTCGCACACAGGGGGACCCATGAGTCCCCCTACCTGTGCGTGTCACGTCGCGAGTCGCTTCGCCGCGTACACGCTGTAGGGGCGCCCTTGTCCGCCTCGCACCCATTGGAGTCAATGGGAGCCCGCGTACGCGTTGTACGACAGGCTCCCATTGACTTCAATGGGAGTCCGACCGACTCGAGTCCGATGGCATACGTGCGCATCGTACTCGTTCGGTCGGGCTGCTATGGTCCGATTCGGTCGGAAATCTCTCCGGGTCCGGCTCGGTCGGAGAGATTTCCGACCCGAATCGGAATCGGCCCCAGAGTTGTGGTTCTGGCACAAATGTGCAAAAACACTGAAATCCGCAAGGTTTCCGATGCCCGCAACTTTGGAAAAGCGCGTACTATAAGGCAGCGCACCATTAGGATACAGGCCCCCGGGATCCCAGCCACGCCCTCGTGGCTCCTGGCGGAGGGATTGGTCGCCGCGAACGGCGAAAGTACTTCCGGGGTGTCACCGACGTCACTTCCTGCCGGGGCCGGTAATGGGGGGGGAGGAGAGGGCAGGGGGCCTATTTAGGGCACATTGCCCTGACCCTCGCCCTCTCTTCCTTACTGCGCCGGCACCATGTGCTATGGACTGCGTGAATCTGGACTTCGGGAAGCTCAACGCTGGTGCAGGAGCGGAGGTGTCACGCGAAGAGGTCGGAAGCAGTCGGGAAGAGGACGGCAGGAGTCTGGAAGAAGATGGCAGAGAATCCTGATCGGCGCAGGTGTTTCTCTTTCTCGTGTTTCTTGTTATTGTTATTACCTTGCAGGGCAGTGAGCATCAGGACGCACCGCAGCGGGAATCCGTTGGGGGGTGCCGCCCCTCCCGTGGACCGCATGGGCTTGAGTGTTACTCGCCCAGCTACAGTGAAGTGCCCGGCGGAGGCTCCATGCGGGTTGGCCCGGTTTGTCAAAGTTAATCGGTGAGTGCGATGGTTCCGGCCACTCGCAGCGTTCCGTAGCATGGGTCAGGGTTAGCCTAATAGGCGTGGGGTGACCGCATTGTATTGGGCACTGGTGAGCTCCCCCCCGCCCCGCCTTTGTTGTTGTAAGGCAGGGAGATTGAGAGATTGCGTCGGGGTCGTGGTTGGGGCATTTCGCGCGGGAACCGGCGCATGCTGGTGCCCGATTGCTTGGCGAGTAGTTGCTGGCCCGAGTTGGCGAGCATAGGCGCTACTATTTATGCTCAGGGAGGATGGTTCTGTCTTCCTCTGGCTACGCATCGCCACGTTTGCCTGGTTTACAATGAAACGCCCCTCAATGTGGTGTTTTTCTAAGCAAAGCCCACAAATGAAAAGAAACAGGCCTACAGGATTTGCCAATGCTTCTTCCAGGTGGTAATACATCCTTTGTGAAGAATAAGCGGGGATAACCAGCATTCACTTTTTGTTAATTTGGCATTAGTGTGTGCACTGATTACAACAGCGAGTGTTGTTGTGCACAGAAGGACTTGAGTGGTGAGATGCTGGCTCCATTGGTGCTAATAAAGATTTAAATATCAGGTGTTGTCGTGTGGGCCTATGTCGCAGGGAGCGGCACAGACGCCGTAGGGGACAGTGGGCTGCGAATCAGTTGTAGGATGTGCGCATGCACGCAATGTTATTTTGGCTGAATTAGAGGGTGCACTAATTCCAACAGCGAGTGTCGTTGTGCGCACACTGACTTGAGTGGTGAGATGCTGTCTCCAATGGTGCTAATAAGGTTTTTAAATAGAAGGAGTTGTTGTGCAAACACAAATTCCAACAAAGTAGAGAGGTTCTGGGCACTCGTGATTCCATAGTGAGTAGTTTTGCGCGCCGATTTTCTGAAATGCAGTTTCCTTTTGTATAATGATCCCAGCTTTTGAGTTGTGTGTGCGCGGATACCATGAAGAAAGCCTGAGCAGTTTCCTTTTTGTGTAATGATCCCATCTCTGAGTTGTGTGTGCGCTGATACCATGAAGAAAGCCTGAGCACTCTTGAGAAGACGCAGCAATGTAGGTTCTGGTGGACCGAGCGGGGGATCGGTGTGATTATGGCGGCGCTTTTCCATTGACAGTGGGCTGTGAATCAGCCTTTATCGGTACCCGGAGGGGCCCCGAGAATACGCAGCTATGTGGGTTCTTGTTGACCGAGCAGGGGATCGGTGTGATTAGGGCAGCGCTTTTCCATTCACTACGATTTCATATTGGATTTCTTTAGGAGTGGTTAATGAGTGGCCAGCTGCCCTTACGTTTTGTTGTCAGTGCCAGGATTACAGGGTATTGCAGAGATTTAACTAGGGAGAGGTGCTTCAATATTAAACTGGCAGGGCAATGCAGGGACGGGGCTGGCCAGAGCACAGCCACGTGACAGGCAGGTTGTGTCCCGGTGCCGGGAGAACCGGATGTCTCAATGAATGGGGGTTGATGCTTTAGTTGTGTCGGTGATGTTTCCAGCAGACGGTGACTGGCTTGCCCGTAGTGCAGCCACCTAGTCTGTGCACTGGTGCACTTTATTTCACAAATCGGCTAGATTTCCTCGCAGCTGCTTGTGTTTCTTGAGAAGGCTGCAATTTACTTAAGTATTACTTGGGAAACTATCTTGCGATTGTGAATGAATGGGGAGGGAACCCTGACGTAGCGTAAATATGGGTGGGCTGAAAACGGGTGTTTATGCTAATTGGTGGTAACAAAGGCTGGCATTAAGAACTAGGCAGTTCGAGATGGGTGTAGAGAGAGGGAGTCGTTGGTAAAGGTTTGACGGGCGGGCGGCGAGGCCTTCGGCTATAGCGGTCGTCAGCGTTGCTGAGGAGCCGGGTTTGAATTTCGGTGGGAACGCTCAACATTGTGCGGTCGTGCACCTTTCGTTGGATAGTTGGGGAGGTAGAGTGTCCTGCGATGCCACTCATCTAGGCATCAGTTAATCCTGTTGTGATTAGCCACACCTCTTCTGTGTTCAGTATTTTCAGGGCTTAACCCAGCTTACTACAGGATCAGGCATGTTAGGGATTTATGGATTGATGTAGTTTACCATGACCGGGCCAGAAATCCTCCCTTTAGTTTAACAGTGCACGCGATGCACTCTTACGTAGCCCATCGTTTGTTTGGTTTGAGTCTCTTGTTCAGCCAATAAGATAGATTAGCTGCTGCTAGCCGGTTCTAGGGCACAAGTAGAGCGCACGCGGGTAGATGGTGCCGTCCCATTCCTTGCGTAGGGTGGATGCAATGGTGGGCACATGTCTACCTGGGACCCAGACTGATGGATCCGGGCATTTGAATTGAACATGGCTCTGAGCCTGTGGATCGTTGGAACTTGGTGGTTCCGGAGTGGTCTGGTGGTGGGGAGGGCGAAGGGCGGTTGGCCCTGGTCGCCCTTGTGGCGGTAATGAGGCCACATAAATTGCCTTACATTGTTAAGGGGAGTCCGCCTGCATACTCCCTAGGCCAGCACTGAGGGGGAGATACGGTAAGCTCACCCCAGAGAGAATGGAGAAACCGGCTGGGGGCAAGGGCACCAGTTTACAATCTAGGGCATGGGGCATCAGCCCCTGGTTATTCCCTACAAATAGGGTGGCCAGACGTCCCGGATTTCCCCGGACGGTCCCGGGTTTTGGAGAAGTGTACCGACACTTTTCTCCCAATTGGAGAAATGTCCCGGTTTTTGAGTAGTGCCTGGGTTGTTAAAAGAAATGTCCCGGTTTTTAAGGGAGGGGAGGGTGAACCTGCAAGTTAATTACAGTGTTATGCAGGCTCACATTGCGACCCGCCCTCTTGGAAACGGCGACAGAAGTTCACTTCTTTAAACTCTCCTGCTGTGCTGCTTCGCCTCATTTAAGCAGCACAGCAGGATTTAATGCGGTGTGAATCAGGGCTGTAGAGGCCACAGGGCAAGGCCAGGCCCACCAGTAGCCGGACCCTGGAGCTCTTCGCAGAACGGGAGGTAATGTGAAAATACATTTTTTTTAAAGAACACAAATATATATATATATATATATATATATATATATATATATATATACTTGTGTTCTTTAAAAAAAAATGTATTTATATATATATATATATATATATATATGTATATTTGTATATAAGAAGCCCTGAGACCTAATAGAACATTTTGTCCTATTTCTATGTTTGTGCCCGTCCCGGTTTTTAATTCTGAAAATCTGGTCACCCTAGGTGCAGTAGATGTGAAATTGTAGTCCTACTTCTATGTTTGTGAAATGTCCCCGTTTTTGGTTTTCAAAATCTGGTCACCCTACCTACAAAGCCCCGATGGGCAGCCTGGTGGTGGAGGGGTGGGCCCCTCAGGTGGCGGACAAGGACCAGATGGCAGGGGCTCACCTCTCAAGGACGCAGGTGGGTTGCGCCTTGCGTCGTTCTCAGTTGGGGGGGCGCGAGCCAGAAGGCACCTTAGTGATGGAGCGATAGAGAACATTCTTTGTCGATAAATTACGTTCTGTCATTTCTACTGATAAATTATGAAGTTATGATCAACATAAATGAAAATATCGTTCAGTGATCAAAGTTGATAAATCTATGTCGTATGAAATTTGAATCTTATTGATGATATATTGTCATGTTTATATGTGATGGTTTATAATAAACATGGCCTCTTTTACCCACAGCTCTGGTCGTCCAGTCTTGATTTGTGGGTTCTGCTGGGGCAGGGCCGGGAACAACCTGGGGGGTCCGGGTCCTAATGACATAACTTGTGGCGCCAGCCATGCTCAAGGTGTGTAGATTTCGTCAGCTTCGACTATAAATAAATAAGGAAAGGCCTAGCCAAAGACTGTGGGTCAAACCCTTGAGCATTGGTCGTAGGCCAGGCCCTTGCACACGGTTCAAGGCCCTAAGGCCTGTCTCCACTGTACATGGTGAAAACTTGTCAATAACAAAGTAAATAAACTTGTAAACATCAGTTGAGGTCTACAATTACCATCATAAAAACAACGCACCCCAGAATAATAAAAATCACCACAATGCATAATATCACCAATAAACTCATAAAATCCCTACATTAAAACATAGCTAAAAAACATTTAAAACATTTTTAAACTTTAAAACAAGTACATTTATTCAGCAGATTTTTTAGCAACTCCATCACATTTTGATGTGTGTCCAGATTATATCTCTTTATCAGAGATAGTAAATATTTGGTTCGAGCCTCTTGCAATGCTGGATATGAATGCAAAACATGAAACATATTTGGAGTTCCTTTATAGCAGGAGGTCACAAACATAGGATTTTGGGGAGTTATTCCATTTTGGAAATACAATATTTAAAGGGACATTTCTGAAGCATAAAATACGTAATATAACGTATAATACTATGAGGGATTTAAAAGGATAAATATGGCTGGACTAATTCGAAAGAAATATTATTACATATTATATTATACGATTTCAAAGAAACACAATGATCCTTATCCAGGCTAAAAACTAAGGTGCAACGATTGGGATTTAAGAAATAGTCAGAGAGGCCCTTGCAACCATCCCTTTAAAAGTGACATATTGCATTAAAAATATTGCAAAGCTCTATGGAAATTTCCCCAAGAAACTCAATAAGTTGCAGTATTATACAACATTTCAGTTTTAAGGAAAGATCTCAAAGAGGAAGTGGGGGCATGGAGCAGTTTATATCCCAATCAAATAATATTGGCCAGAAACTGCAGAAATGTTCCCAAAATTCCAAATTCCAATCTTAACAATTGGACCAGCAAAGATGGACTTTGCAAACAGAATTGTTTTTAAAATGTTCCCTTCACACTTGTTTAAAAATGCTCAAGACCCAATCGGGGCATACTCTAGAACATAAGTTAGTGTAGGTGGAATTTTGGTTTTATAAATTTGTATTAGGTGATCAAAGTATCTTCTCCCCATAAAATAATAAGGAATTTGCAAGAGCAAGTGCTTCATTACAAAGATTTGTTGTGTGCACCTCATCCTTTACATTTTCAGAAAATAATTTACCTAGATATGTATAGTTATTTACCTTTTCCAGCTTTTCATTTCCTAAATACTAATTGCATAGTGCAGCTTTCTCTACCCCCTTAAAACTATTTTTTTTATTTTTGCTGTATTAGCTTTTAAAAAATGATTCTATGCAAAATAATACAATCCATTGAAACTTGCCAGAAGAGCTACAGGAGACTGGTCAATTAGGATTATATTGTTCGCATACAGAAGAGTATGAAGACATTTAGAGCCTACTTTTCGGGGATAAGTTTTCCCTTCATGCAGATAGGAAGGAAAGTCGGAAAGATACAGAGAAAATAATAGGGGTGTAAGCACACAACCCTGCTTTAAACCATTTAGTGTGGGCATAGAATTAAAAAAGGCCCTGAACTCACCCCCTGCAGCAGTTTACACTAAGTTGAAGAATGCAAAGACACCAGAAGATGCAATAGACCACTCAGTACCCCTAAAGCAGATAACTTCTGCCACAGAGTCGGTCTATCCACAGAGTCAAAAGCAGTGTAAAAGTCAATAAAAGCAGGAAAAAAATATAATTTATTCCTTACAACATACTTGTCTAATAAAAATTGTAAAACCGCTAAAATATCATTGACAGACCAAATTGCACTAAAACTAGATTGTTAAAGTGGAATAATATTTGCTTCCTGCGCCCAATTCTGTAAGTACTCTAAAATACTCAATGCGAAGATCTTCCCCCCGCATCCAGCAACGAGATTTGCCGGTAATTTCCTGGTAGTAATTTACTGTCTTTCTTGTGTAAAGGGACGAAAAAGTTAAAAAAAATTGTAATATCATCAATGATGTCACGTGTGATTTCATGCAGCACAATGGGGTGCCGCAAGTTATGCTTTGCATTGCAAACCATAACTGGCGATTTTCGTGGTTTGTTAGGTTTGAATCCGAACCATAACCTAGTTTCTAACAGTGTTTTTTTCCCAGTAAATATTTTTTTGTATGCAAAGTCTATCTCCTGCTGAGCAAGCCCTTTGGCTGTGTGCAACAGGCGCTCCACGCAGGATCAGGCCTATTGCCATGACGAGCACTAAACCCGCAATGGGCATCCAACACCACTGTGCATGGCCCTTGGTCATGTGCAGTGGAAATTGGCCACAGGGCCTCCCATCAAAGACAAGCCGTGTGCCAAACCAGAGCCGGGCGGCCAACCTCTATGTGGGCCGGCCACTGGTTGCCTACAGTGACTAGCCTGCAGACTGGTCTACACTCTACCACCCCATGGGCAGGGAACGCCACTGTGCATGGATTTCAGCAGTGCACAGCGGGGGTTGGGCACAGGGCCCAGCTTCTAACTAGGCCGGCTCAACGAACGGTATTTTTTAAACCAAAGCAGCTTTATCATTTCTACTTCGGAGAACTTGTTTGGGTGCACGGTTCATAGATGCTTGATCATTCCATTTGTGCTAAACAAGTGCTTCCTTGGTTGACTAGGGTGCAGGATCAGCCCACACAAAGTACAAGTCACCTTTCGTGCTTTTACTTTCTTCTTTCCTTTGTAGTGTGTGAAAAATTTCCATATGAGGGATTTTCATCCAGAATAATCTGGTCTTGCGCTCTTTTAAGCTGGTGCCACTTCCAAGGCATGATCATTTTGCTATATACCATCAAATGACTGCCCTTCACATTTTCCTGCTGCTTTCGGGATCTGTCAAGATTGTTGTGCAGGTACTTTAACTAGAGGAGACGCATGCATGTCTCACTCTCTGGAGAGAAACTGAAAATGGTGTCCTCCAACGGTGGGCTCCTTTTGGCACAGGCTATGAACTTGATTTTTCTTAGTGTGGATGTTGGAAAGTGGATTATTGGTAGGGGCAAATGTAGGTCTGCCACTGGCAATAAGGCCACTAACACAGTATAGGGCTCAGAATAGGTCTTAGAAAATTATTCCTATGCTCAACCCTTGGTAACGTGGCTGTGAGCAGGCAGGCTTAACTTCAAAGACAGGTATGTAAAGCATTTAAAAACCCAAATTCAGTAAATAATTAAGACACAACACAAAATAAAAATCCAACACCAATTTATAAAAATAGGAAATATTTTTATCTTTTAAATGACACCAAAACGGAAAAAAATCCACTGTAGGGAACCAGAGATATGAATTTGTAAAGATTGGTCACTTTCTAGTGCTTAGAAACCAACAGTGCCCCTTTTGGTCATTTCGTTGCCTCTGACAGGGACACTTTCACCTTTAAATTGTTCTGGAGGATCTCTCACCAGTCTTGTGCAGCTCCCTCCAGCAGGCTGGTTCCTGTTAGAACTCTTTCCTGAAGTTCTTCTTGCGGGTCCCAAAGTATCCAACACACATTCAAAGGTTCTCGGAATCTCCAGGAGGGTCCTTGAAAGTGTGAGACTTCAATTCCCACAATCCACTTGAACAAAACCCTTACAAATCCACTGGTAGAACTCAAGGCTGGGGATTCTTGTGGTGATGTTCCAGGTAAGCTCTGTTAACCTGTAGCCTGCAGGGAGTCCACTCTTTAGTACTTTTACAGCAAAGTAATCCACAGGCTGTAGTTGCAGATGGTGCAGAAGGTGCAGTCTTCAGAGTGCAGGCCTTTGGAAATGCACATCAAACTTCCAGCATGGCCCGTCTTGCTTTCTTAAGTTTCAAGCAGCAGATCTGAGGGGCTCTGCCTTTCTCAGATACTTATTCCAACTTCTCTGGGTCAAGCAGGAGGTCACTCCTTTCCAATGGGCTGCAGGGTTCCACCCAAAGGTCTGACCACTTCCTGCAGAGTGTGGCAAAAATTCAATATGTTAGAATTTTCAGCAGGGAGAGAAGAGCTGGCTAAACACACCCCTAGGATGGCTAATCTCCATAGTCTCTCCCCCTTGCATCTGCTCATTCCTTTCTTAAGCCTAGCATCTGGCTGTAGGTGAACAGGGTAAAGTTGTAAATGACACTTGGGTCCTCCCCTTACTCTTGAAGTCCATGGTTTACGACTCCTCCCCCTGCTCTGGCATTCCTATGCCCAGCAACCTCTCCTTCCCGAGAGGCTTCCTAACCCCAGGGGTCATTTATCACCTCTTTAAAGCAGCCAGGCTCACCCACTTATCTCTGACCAATCAGGGCAGAGCAGCACAGGGTTGAATTTTGGCTTACAGACAAAAAAAATCTTATAACTTCTTGTCTGTACATTTTAAAATAAATTCAACAATACCATATTTTTGGATTTAGCATTACCATTCTGCTGAGTCCTTTAATCCTAGTTTTTTTTATGGCTTTTCTTTCTCCAGTTATTAACTAATAACCTCTTCCAATGTTAACCTATGGCATAGGATTTGCAATGGTGAAAAGTGACTGGGGCAATTTTTCCAGCACCAGGGCTTAAAAAAACATATTTTATAAGTATGCTACATATATCTACAGGACCCCCACCCCAGGAACACCTAGGGGAGACTTTAGGGGTTCTGAATATGTAAAAATATTGCAGATCCTCCCTCCACAGTGCTCCTACCACCAAAGTCGATTTTGGGCAGCACTTTATCACAATGTGGGGAGTGAAATGTGCAATTTCACTTTACCCAGGGCATATAAAATTCATTTTATATGGGTCCATCTTATAGATACCTGACCCCCCACCCTTGGGACACCTAGGGGAGACCCTGGGGGTACCTAATATGCCCAAACATTGTAGGTTAAACATTTTTAAGTGCCCAAACACAAAAGTCGAGTTTGGGCACAATTTACTTTTTAAAAGCAGTCCTGCCACACAGAGCCACTTTTAAACGGACATCAGGCTTCAGCAGGGCACACATGCAAGTGCAGAAAAGGCTGCTGGCCTCTAAACTGCCATGCCCTATTATGTACTAGGGTCTGATAGGTAGTTTCAATCCCCCTGCCCTATTTTGTACTAGGGTCTGATAGGGTAGGTCATGCCAATCACAGGGGTACCCCAACCCCATGGTGTACCCTAGTGTATGTAGGTGTTTTCACTGTATTCTAAGTGTCTCTTTCAGCATAGCACTAGCCTTGGGCCTGGTTAGGAAGAGCCCAGGGTCAGTCAGAGTCAGTTACCACCAGTACCAGTCAGCAACAAGTTGGGGGGTGCCCAGGGCACAGGATGACTTTGCAACAGTGGAGTATTAAGCCAATTAGATGCTCCCTTCTTTTCTTGCTTTTTGAGGATTTCCAGTTCCTTTGCAGCTTTTCCAATAGGAACGATTTTACAGTTCCTAAAGTCCTTTTCCGGGTTTACGGCTCTCGTGTGACCGAAGAGACTTTCTTTCTGAGTACCAGGAATCCAAAATCGAGTATTTTTAAAAAGTTGTGTTTGAGTGAAAACAATTTGGCATATACTGTTTGAGGGTATAGTTTACTCAAGTGCATCTTTAAACTCAAACTTATAGCAGTGGATTTCAGTTTTCTATGTTTTATGCCTTGTTAGTTTTGTTGTACTGGCAACTGGAACCACAGTTCCAAGGCATGACAGATCCACTTATACTTATTTGATAGTAACCGCGCAGGAACTGAAGATCCATAAAGACTACTGAAGAGCTTTGAGTGGTTCCTGAGAATATATTGCACCACATTAAAATAGTTCTTACTTTCTTGGACAGATCATTGAATTTCTTGCCACATGAAAGCTCAGAAGCAAAGAAGACTGCTTAGTTTTATGCAGTGCTTTTCTTTTCTAAGATCCACAGCTTTTTCTCATTTGCAAAGGCTTTTGGACAGGGTGAACAGGAGAGGGAAATCCAAAGGAACATGGAGAGGAAACAAATAAAGAACTGGGAGAAGTTCAGATGGAGGGTTCAAAATCACCACCAGAATCTTGGTGAAAGAAATTATCATCCAAGTATGTGCCAACAAGAAGCTGAGTAAACGGGAGCTGATCTGGAAATGAGGTCATATAGCTTCTTAACATACTCAATGCAGAAGCACCTTAATGCTTGGCATGAAACACAGTTCAATGCCACAAAAAGGAGAGGGGGCACCGAAGCAATGACTGCATTTTCTTTAACAATGAAACATGCTATCACTCCTGGACAGATGTTGCAGGAAGATATCCAACAGAAGGAGAAACAGCTGATTGATCTTTGCAACTGTGGGCTTGCATTGCTTGGTGTGCCACAAGGTGATCTCTTTGCGTGAGCAAGCTGCAAGAGCATAGAAAAATCAAGTGCATCTTCACCAGAAGACAAGCAAGAAACTCATCTATCTTTCCTTGTTCAAACTGCATTTTTATTTTGTTTTCCTCCAAAAAGTAAAAACACAAAAACGTTTTAAAAACAAAAATCTTTCATGGTTTCAAAAAAGAGAAAAATATATAGAGAGAAATATATACGCTGGATATCATTGACAGCAAGTGAAAGTGATGGATAAGAGAAGAAACGAGTGAATGAAACAGTGAATGAGACTGTGTCAAAATGAAACTGAGTGTTAGCCTCTGACTAGGCCTCGCGGTCCACCTGTCGCAGCAAACAAGACCCAATGCTGGCAGCCAAACCCCAGGAGGGGTAGGCAACAGGGCATGACCTCTGGCTGGAAATTGCGCTCAACCCGCTGCGGGCGGCCCACCTTCTCTGCTCACAGCTTTTGGACATGCGCAGCAGGAGTTGGCCGCAGGGTCTGGCCCCATCCAACCCATGCAGTGCACCTGTCAAAGGCAGTCAGCCTCCCCCTACACAAACAGCCTTTAGCAGTGCACAGCGGGGTAGAGAAAAGGCAGCCAACCCAGCTGCGCCGGACAACCCTCTCAATGCACAAAATTTGGCCTTGCGCAGCAGGGGTTGGCTGCAGTGTGTGGACCTTGTCAGGCCATGCAACCCACCCGCTCGAGGCAGACAACTCCTGCTTTGGATGGCCAAGCGCCACTGCACACCAGGTCTTTGGCATGCGCAGCGAGCGCTCAGCACGGGCTGACCAAAAGCCAGGCACTGCTCCCAACCTGCTGCTGCTAGCCTTGCGTTTTGCACGTGACGATGTCACTACCACCTATGCTCTGGGGTCAGAAACTCAATACAGTGTCCACTTATTGCATGAGAATTTTTTTTTAGTGCACAAAAGTCATGAGTCAAAACCTATTGGCGAATCACAAAATGGCAGTTGAATCCGGTATATAAAATGGCAGCTTGTGGGATCACAATTGCTTTTGATTTGTATATCAAGTGCCAGCTTTTAATTTTTTTCAGGAAATTCGACTTTTCCACGCCTCTGCCACTACGTAATATATGTTAAGACATATATTTAAATATATACATATTCAAATTAACAGCGACGGTCCTTCTCGGTCTGATTTTATATTTTGAGTGCCAGTCAACAGAAATGATTTAGGTTTATGTCTGAATGGATTGAGTTACCCTTCTGGAAGAACCACAAGCAAAGATAATGTAAACAGGTTTCCGTAAACTGAACAAGCACTGAATGAAACCTTGCGAGCCATTGTTGCATATTTACCCTGGTTCTTGTGGGTATGGTGGGTTTGCGCTGTTTTATGTGTACTACACCCTCTCCCATGTCACCAAACAATAACATGAATTTGATATACTCCTCTGCCAACACATATAAAATATTAACACAGTCTGGCGGAACCTGTGGGGGTATGGTGGTGTCTTCTATGTGCCCAGTTTACATTTATTTTGTTTTGAAACAAGGAAACCACTGCGTTCTGATTGTCAGATTGTACAGGTAAAGCATCGTTTGCATCACCCAAGTTTCACAAATGCTTTCTTTAAAAAGATAACTACTGGCAAAGCCCGATGCTAGTGAAATCTCTAATATTAGGGCACTGATATGGAGTGGTGCAACCTTAGGTGTGTGCATCTGAAACCTACCAAAGGATGCTCGCTGGTTCAACCCTGCTTGTACTCATTAAATGGAGATAAAGGTCTCGGGGAGAGGGTTCACCTCGGCAAAGATTTTTAGAGAACTTTGTGGAAAATCGTCCTCCATCTCAGAAGTGCCTTAAATGTGGTATTAATGTCTGGGGATTTAGCTACTGTAGACATCGAGTTGAATACATGTGGGGATACTGGTCACAATCAAAAAGCTCTCAGGTTTGGTTTCAATTGCATTAATGTTTACTTTGCAAATAATGGTGTTTTAATGTGTGCTTACTATACTTGCTGCTTGGCCCGTGTCTTGCACCGAATATAAGCAGGCTTATTTCTTCAGTCTCCTGCTGTTTTCTTTCAATTCGTCTGGCTTCGTTACAGGTTTATATTTTAGCAAACCTTTGTTATTGTGGTGGGTCTGCTACTCTCACCGTTCTTATATTTGGAACTAATAGTACCCTTTTGGTTGTGTGTGTCTTCTTTTTTTGATCTATTTTTCAGCATGTGGATAATGATGTATTGGAAATAAGGGTACAAGAAAAATATGCTAGATTACTAAATAAAGTCTATCTTTTTCCTCACTAGACTTGGCAAAGAGTAGAACTTTTCATTGTACTTACCAGTTTTAACCTCTGTGTCGAAATCAGGCTTATCTAGCTGTAACCACTTAGTAAACACATCACTCTATCAAATGAAAATTTCTTCTATTTGAGTTGTCCCTAGAGTTTTAAGGGCTTTTCTAACATTTTGAGCTGTAGCGACTTACATTGTGAGCTGTGATATTTTAGTTTTAATGACTAATTATTTTGGGCTAAATAAAACACTTGCTTTTCCCTTGGTTGTACTTTGTACATAGATTTGAATCTCAACTGCGACACAGTATGTTTCTCTGGGATCGTCATGGTGTCGGCTGGAGCTCCCAAACCACTCAGCACTCCAATGGGTCTTCTTTGTGAACCAGCGAGTTATGGCATATTACTCGCACTTCTTTGTCATCTCCCCACCCTTTCTGATCCTCTAGCCAAGTTAAGCAGGTCCCTATATCTTTTGGGGTCTCCCAATTCCCCACGGGGTCTAGGGGCAGGCCCCTCATCATCTAAGGCTGCTCTTTTAGAACTTAGCATGGTCACAAGGCCAGACACGACCTGTAAGAATGCTTGAGCAGCGGTTTACAAGAGACTTTGGTCCACTTGTGAGAGTTTCAACTCACAAGTGATCTCTGCCAGCTCTAGCAACACGTCCAACTCTAGTTCAATTTGCTTGGGAAACACCCACATATTTTAGGCCTACAAGTAATGGCAAACTCATAGGAACACATGGGGTTTTTAAGTCTACAAGGGGAGATTCTTATTGGGCTCAACTGATAGGAATAAGGAGCACAAAGGTTCAAGTGCCTGGAAAAATAAATTCAGTGGGTGGATTGTCATAACCTTGGCTGAGAGAGGGAAAACAGGGGAGCACCTTTTCTTCTTGGAGGATCAGTATTTGGCAGCTCTCCGAGACCTCTGTTACCAATTCCAAGACTTTATTAGCAGAGTAAAAGACTCCTGTCTAATTATCATCCAAGGAGTGAGAGTGTACTACGTTTTAACTTAGCTCACTGCCACTATGTCAATTATTGGGCAACTGCCAATCACAGATAGAGGTGGGAATTCCCAGTTCAGACAATGCACCCACATGCTGGAATCCTAGATGGGATCACTCACCAGCAGTTCCAGGGAAATAAACCCTCCACCACAGTGGAAATGTCTGCATTTGTTTCTCAACTCTTTCTGACTAGGGAGTAGACCAAGTCAATTATCTGGAACTGGTGTTTGTACCACAGTTATGCAAGTAATACTTTTATGATGAAACAAGGAATGCCAAGATTCCTTTACAGAAAAGCTATGCACGTATCAGCTATGTACTTCTTGAACTTCTTCAAATCTGTTTAGAGCAGCACAGGTGATATTACGATGACAAACCCTCAAGACAGAAGAAAAAACACCTATGCAAACTAGTACAACAAACCAAGCCGCCCAGTGGGACCAGGTATGGTAAATGTGATTCGATTTTCCGCAAGTTCCCTATTTTTATCAACTTATGGTTTTTGCAAAGCACTGGAGTTGCAAAACGTCGTTAAACTGCCTGAGATTGTTGTGAGGAGGGTGAAACGCAGCAATGCATATGCTATTCAGTTAACTGTTATTTATATAGCGCATCAGAGACAACGATTTTGACAGAATCAGGCATATACTAGTCAATGTACTCACAAATGGCTTGGAAAAGGGAGAAGATCATAATGCCTTGCTGGTAAAAGATCCACTGGAAATTCCCCCACTTCTCTGCCACTCCCCCCCGACATCCCTTACCGCCCCAGGAAGGCAAATCAATGGCAGGCTTTGGTGTACCCACGGCAGGACCGGGCTGAAGGGTGGGATACATGGTGCTAAATCATACAGGACACAGAGTAGTGGGGGAGAATTTGTCAGGTCTTACTTCATCAGAAGCGGAAGAGGCATCACAAACAACCTGAAAATCGTCGAGGTCTCTCATGTCTGAGATATGCTAGGATGGCGTTCCATAGTAAGGTTCCCTGAGGTGTTACAACTCCTGTTGTTGAATGTATTACAGAGGAACGTGATGAAACCTAAAGCATATTAGAATGAAATGCCTTTGTGTATACTGGCGCAAATAAGTTCATAAAATGCATTTATTTGAAACCGCCAGCTCTTCTTGCAACTTGCAATTGAGAAAAGTCAAATTATTTTACACATTTAACCTTACAATCTTAAAAATACTCGGTTAGGGGGCGTGGCCAACTATCATGGCCGATCGGACGTGACTCCGATCGGCTCCTCTCCCAGCAACAACCAAGTATAGCGAGGCACTTTCAGCCCCTAAATCCGAATCGCCCGATGTCTGGAGACGTCTGGAGGGGCGGGGGTGGCCCGGAGACGAGCTAGGAGCCCCGGGTGCTGTTTACGGAGCAGGGATGTTCCTGTCGCCGGAGCCCGCGGCACCTTCTAAGATGGCGGCCATTCCCGAGCGCGATCTCTGCCAGGGACGCTGCGGCCCCGGGACCTGAGGGGAGCCGCGTGGAGACCACCGTAAGGGGGGACATCGGTGACATTGTCCTTCTACCCCCCCCGGAACCCTCTTTCAACCAAAAAGGCGGAGTGAGCCTCGCATCGGCGCCCGGGACAGAAGGGCTGCTCTCCATGTCGGGTCCCCCATAGGTTGGGGGAGACCTCCGGTGGAGCTGAAGCTCTTGAGGCCCAGTCTGGAACAGAACGCCAGGTACGGAGGAGGGTGGAGGGGCTTCCCCCGACAAGAGGGTGGACTACCGGGAGCCTTTGCAGAGATCTGGCACCTGACCTTAAGATGGCGTCGGTCAGGCGCCATCTCACAACCTTGTGGGGGAGCCCTGACTCATGGCCCTATGTCCCGTATGCTGCCTCAGCCCCCGCGAACCTCTTGGCGTAGGTGAGAGGCTCCTGGGCCCATCATCCTCCAGCACGCAAGATCTCTCCCGGTGGGACTCTGATTGCAGCGAGCTCTTTGGCACCAGGCCGAGAGGGAGTTGGGTCACGGAACGGGGGGTCTCTTCGGAAGCCCTGGGTCGCGTCGCGGCCCAGGTGAAAACGCCCTCCGGTCATTGTTTGGGCGCAACGCTGAGGGTGTGAGCGGACGGAGAGGGGCTCCTTGCCTTCGATGAGCGGCGAGGGATTGCAAACGTAGTGTGGAGGGATTCCCTTGGCCCCGTGAGACCAGTCTTTGGAGCAGGCCATCCCGGGCAACGGCTTGCCCCCTCAGGAGTGATCCCCCGGCTGCCAGACCCGAGTGGTCGTGGCACGCTAGGTCCGAGAGTCCGCCCTTCCAGTAAGGAGATATCTGGTTCCAACGGAGCCCTGCGCCAACGCCGCTGATCATCCATCACCCAATCCAAGACGCTCTCCCAGTCTACTCAGGGGTGCGAAGTCGGGGGGGACAGGTCCAAGTTCCCCCCCCCGCTTTTGTTTTTCCTACTGCAGAACGGCCCCGACCAAGCGATGGGCATAGGTCCCTATGCCACCCAAAAAAAGCACAGCCCACAAAGGTCTCCAGCTCCTTCACCCACACTACCAAGGGATTGGGCAGTGAAGGGGTAGCGCATCCAGACGGCACTATGGCGCTCACCCGGGAAGATTTGATGGCCTCATTACGAGAATTCAAGCAGGAGCTCAGAGACAATATCAAGGCTGACATGGGAGCCTCTTTTGATGCGTTTAAGGCCGAAATGGGCGGCCGGCTGGTGTCCCTGCAATCGGACGTCGACTCGATAGGGGCCCGCACTCTTGACTTGGAAGCTAAATGTCAGGAGTTGGAAGACCGCGTGCGTCCCTTAGAGGCCCACTCTAGTGAATTGCGATCTCAGCTGAAAGCCACGGTGCTCCGCTGTGAGACCTCGAGAATCGCTCCCGGCTGGATAACATTAGTGTGAGGGGCCTGGAAGAAGGCTGCGAAGGTCCCGATTTGGAAGCCTTCATGGTGGGGCTCTTCTCGACTGTGCTGGGAGAATCTGAGCCGGAGGTTCGTCTTGGGCGGGTTCACAGGGTGGGGCCCTGCGTTACAGGAGATTCCAGGAAACCCAGGGACGTGCTGGCAAAATTCAGCTCTTTCAAATTCAAGGAGTTGGTTCTTCAGAAGGCACGATCTCTCTACAAGGTATCCTTCCAGGGCGCGACGTGCTCTCTATACCAGGATGTAGCCCAAGCCACACTTGTTCGACGCCAGCTGTTCTGCCCAGTCACGGCTGACCTAAGAGACCGAAAGGTGAAATATAGATGGACCTACCCCTTTGGCCTAGCTTTCTCACTTGACAATAAGAACCACCACTGCACTGATTTGGAAGAGGCGACAACCATCCTTGGTATCGAGACGCCTGCTTCGGCCCGAACGCCAGAATCGAGAGTTATGGAGGAAGCAGCGGGCTCAAAGAAGCAGGGGGGGTCCTTGGCTACAGCAGCGGAGAGCTGGCAAGAACACTACGGGCTGAGGAGGTATCTGCTCTCTGCCATCCACTTACTGGGTTTCTTGCAGGGACTTCGGTCGGGCCCGCAGTTTGCGGGTCTTGTCAGAGGCCTTAGGCTCATGCCCTTCGGACATCAGCCACTCTGACTATTAAAGACGAGGCTGGGAGAGAAAGGGGGTCGAAGTTGTCCTGACCGTAGACAGCACTTATTGCTATTCCTAGCTAATATCTTATTTGTGCCTACGTAACAGTTCTATGGGCCTTGGAGGCGGAATTTGGACCGCCCCAGATCATGCTCGAATTGCGGTTCTCCGTTGTGGTAGAGAACCCCCAAGTTTACAGTTATGGTTTATATTTGTTACTGTTACTATTGTTTTGGTGTCACAGTACTTTATGCTTTTATTTTAGGTTGCTTTGGTACGATAAGGGGGGGGGGGGGGAGAGGAAGGGCAGGGGGGGACGTGCTCCCCGGAGAGCAGCTGACGAAACAAGCGGAAGGGTTTGATGCTAACTGATGGGGATTAATTGCCTAACGTGGAACGTAAAAGGCCTTAATTCCCCCAATAAAAAGGAACCGGGTCTGGAAATTCCCAATTGATCACCAGATTAAAATAGCTGCCCTGCAAGAGACACATCTTCCACGCAAGGAGGAGCAACGCTTGAAGCATAGGGCCTACCCGCAGATTTTTCGCTCCTCAGCACACACTAAACACAATGGGGTGGCGCTCCTTTTTCATGCATCGGTCTCGTTTATCCACCGCGACACCAAAACGGATAAAGAGGGGAGGTTCTTGATGGTTAGGGGAGAGCTGCGGGGACGATCATGTACCATAGCTACGATTTATGCACCTAACACAGGGCAACATGATTTCCTAAACTCATTCCTTACCACACTTGAGGAATTTGCAAGAGGCGACCTCCTATTGGTCGGAGACTTCAATCTGATCTGGGATTCGGCTCTTGACACTTCACACTCCCATAGGGCGTCGGGGGGATCTTCAGCAATCCACTTAAAGCGGCTTTACCGGTGTTGGGGTTAGTAGACGCCTGGAGGGCGGCACATCCCGCGACCCGGGACTGCTCCTTCTCACATTCGCATAGGACATACTCCACGATCGATCACGCATTCATAAGTCAGTCCCTTCTCCATACAGTAGCGGGATCCCAGTTCCATCCGATTTGCCTCTCTGATCATGCGCCATTAGAGCTGGCCCTTGATTGGCCTGCCTCGCGTTCCAAACTTGCCAGGTGGTATTTTCCCAACTTCCTTTGTAGAAATCGGCTTCTTAGGGATGAGTTACGAAAGGCAATAACAGAATTTTTTTACCTTAACGACCCGAAGCAAACCTCCCTAGCCAACAATTGGGACGCCTTCAAGGCAGTAATTCGGGGGAAGTGTATCGAGTTGGAGGCCACTCTCAAGGCGCAACGCAAGGGGGAACGCCTTCTCCTCGAGGGTGAGCTTCGCACGGCCGAGAATGAACATAAGTCTAATCCCTCGGTTCAATCCCTCCGTAAGGTCACACAGGTCAAGGGGAAGCTTCAAGCTATTTACACTAATGGAGCTGAAAAGACCGTCCTGCGCTTACAGGCGTGCAGTTATGAGGGAGGGAACAAGGTGGGTTCGCTATTAGCACGTCAACTGCGAGTGAGGCAGGAGAAGGAGTACATTAAGCACATAGTCGATGGGAAGGGGGTCTCCCACCAGAGCGAGCTGGGGAAAGCTAAAGCCTTTGGGGAATTTTATCACTCCCTGTATACCGCAGATCAATTCGACGCGCATGTCCAGGACCAATACCTAGAGGCCCTGGACCTGCCCCAGGTTCCAGTCTCCACCAATGAAGAGTTAAGTAGACCCATTTCCACAGAAGAGGTCCAAAAGGCGATAGATTCTCTTAAGCTCCAAAAAGCGCCCGGCCCCGACGGTCTTAATGCCCATTTCTATCGTACTTTCGTGCCGGAATTAGTCCCCCGTCTGATGACGCTCTTCAACGATATCGTGGCCACACACAAGGTGACCCCTTCGATGGGGGAGGCGCTGATCTCCGTCATCCCCAAACAGGGGAAAGACCCCTCTAGCTGCGCCTCTTACAGACCTATAGCGCTCCTGAATCTGGACGCCAAGCTTTATTCTAAAATCTTGGCCTCACGTCTGGAGAATGTCATGCCGTTCCTTGTGCAGCCAGACCAAGCGGGCTTCATCAAGGGTAGGCAGACCCATGATATCCTCTGGAGAGTAATTCACATTATTGATAAAGCACAGAGGAAGGCCATACCTGAGGTCCTTCTCTCGCTTGACGCAGAGAAGGCCTTTGACCGGGTTGATTGGGCCTTTATGACCCGTACACTGTGTTGGCTTGGTTTTGCTGAGACCTTCATTGAAATGGTACGGGCGAATTATTGCGCACCGCGATCTAGGGTCGTGGTAAATGGGATCGCCTCGGAACCTTTTACCCTTTCCAGGGGAACCCGGCAGGGGTGCCCTTTATCCCCCCTATTATTTGCGCTCAGCATCAAACCTTTCGCAGGGCCCATTCGGTCCAACCCGGACATAGGGGGGTCCCATTTGGCACAGACGAACACAAGATATCCCTCTTTGCGGATGATGTGCTTCTCCCAGTCATGAGGCCGCAGTCCCATGCGATCCAAGCTGAGCTTGCCTCCTATGAACAGGCCTCGGGCTTTAAGCTGAACCTCTCAAAATCCTTCCTTCTTAACCTCACGGTGCCTAAGGAGTCCATGCGGGCTCTTGAAGACGCGACCCCTTTTAGGAGTGCGCACAAAGACATCACATATCTCGGCATCAAACTCACCGCCAAGCTGGAACACCTTTATGGGGCTAACTACCCTCCTCTGCTGCGCCAGCTTAAAGCTGATCTATCTAGATGGAGGACGGCCCATCTCTCCTGGATAGGGCGGGTCAATGCCTTAAAAATGAACGTTCTCCCGCATCTGTTATATCTCTTTCAGGGCCTCCCGATCCCAGTAGAACGGGCGCTTTTCTCTGAACTGAAAACAATGATTACCAAGTTTATTTGGCAGGGGCAGAGGGCACGGCTCTCCAACCGCGTGTTAACTAGATCGAGAAATGAGGGGGGATTGGCTTTGCCGGACTTCTTGGGTTACTATACTTGTCTTATGCTCTTTCATCTGTTTGAGCAGGGGAAACTGTTGACCTTTGCGGAATGTGTTCAAGCCTTTCACCTCCAGCCCTCTGAAGAATTTCACTATGTGCAACTTAAGCATTGGGTCCTACAACCGCAGATACAGCAGGCCGCCTCTAGGGATCTACTTCCCATCGAGAAATTTGCGCAGTCAGGAGCCTCTACAGGGGGGACCATCTCTTTCCTTTACACACTGATACGGGCTTTGGGTTCTCATCAAGCCCCTAGACACCAAAGGTTCTGGGATGCACTTTTAGACACCCCACTGCAGAAGAAACAATGGACCTCACTATATAGGGATATTCCCAAGTTTAATCGCTCCATGTTTTTAAGGGAGGCTCATTACAAAATTATGTACGAATGGTACCTACACCCCCAGAAGCTACACACCATCTTTCCCAACTCCTCAGATAGGTGCTGGAGGGGCTGTGGGTTGTTGGGTGACTTTAGGCACATTTGGTGCGACTGTCCTCGCATCAAGCCCTTTTGGAAGGAGGTATTTTCTCAAATCAAACTGATTCTGGGCTATCCGATCCCGGACACTCTAGAACACACTCTCTTGGGGATCCGGGATCCCAACTTGAAGCACCAAACGCAGGGGGATCGGTCCGTGATGTGGTTGTGCCTCGGGGCCGCTAAGATGGCTGTAGCGGCTGCGTGGAAGAAAATAGATGCCCCCTCTCTTACCCAATGGCACGCCCGGCTTTGGCGAGCACTGGCGATGGAAAGAATGGCAGCTATTGTAGAAGACTCTCGCAAGGGCTTTGACTATGTGTGGGCCCTCCTGGTCGAATATCTATCGGAGGGGTTGCCTCTGTTTGCTTGTGGTCCGAGGCTTCGAGCTCTCCATCTCTTTCACATCTAGAGCTCTCATTGGCTCCCCCGTTTCGCTGGGGGGCTACCGGAGAGGAGGGACTCCCCTATCCCTGGGGTCCCGCCTTTACCTGCAACTATATTTGAATTTTCTTTGACCGTGACACTTTAGTTTGAATGTTTATGTTTATTGTTATGAGTTATGAGGGGGAGGGGGGTGGGAAGGTTGATTGCCATGGACTTTTCTGGCCTCCCATGAGATCACGATGATGTCTGCAATGTGTGAAAACTGGTGGAGACCTGGGAGATGTACACTGAGCATATTTAGAGTTTGCCGAATCCTCATCCACAAACTGTACATGATACTTTAGCACTCTGTAACTTTCGGCATATACGATGCATTGGGGTCTCCTTCCACTGTGTGGTTTTTTTCTGTGTACTGTTTTATCTTTGAAATCAATAAAAAGATATTTGATAAAAAATACTCGGTTAATTCGATGACATTTTAAATAAAGTAAGCAGAACAGAAGCCTAAAAGGGAACAGGCGCATGATAGTGCTACTGTAGAATTGCAAAAAACAGTCTAGTAATGCCAGTTGTACTCGTTTTAGAAACAAAAAATAGCCAGCTCATATAATGTTAGTCTACTACTGTGTACATATGGTTGTTGTTTCAAAGAAAAAATCTCTAATCTGAATACTAAAGCAAAATGTTACTTTTAGTTTGAAGCCGATCGCGGTTCAGCTGTCTGCAATTACTGCAGAGGAAAAGCAATTAATTGATTAAAGAACTCAAACATTACAAGAACAATTTCCAACGTTATTAGAAAAAATGCTACATTTAATTTGGCATGATTTTCCAACCTGGAATGCCATGAACTGCTCAGCATACTAATGCAGAAACATGACCTCTGTTTTTGACCAAAAACGAACCACAAATTAATTCCATACATTTCTCTCATCCAAGCGCAACAATGAATTCAAATGTTCACCATAAAGTTCGAATGTTCAACTTTATGTAGCAATAAAAGTTATATTTGAGGCAATAGGTTTATCAGTAGGAAAGGCAACAACGTACAGGCTCTTACGTTTCCAAAAATTGCGCGACCTTGATCATTTTCAGAGGTAAAGAAAAAAAATATTTTAGGATTTTTTATAAACACGTTTTATTTCTTCCCCAAAGGATACTACCTACCTACCCTCATTCAAAGAACACAGTAATTTGTGACTGAGAAGTTACAAGCGAAATTAGTAGTTTCAAGACACGTGTGAAAACGAAGGAGAAATGTGCAGGTGAAACCAGGCATGGAAAACCTGCGGGAACCATTGCAGAAGCAGAAAATCCATTAGTTATTTCCCATTTAAGAGTGGAAGACGAGTAATGGAGCAGTAATCCTGCATCCTGAAAGTACCGTGCCTGTGGTATCTGTACTTAGTTGCCAGGGAAATACTAATGCGCAAGTCCCACTAATCTCAGAATGGGTGCCCATGGTGTAAAAAGGAATGTAAGGTGGTCATGTCTCGAGAGCATGCAATATTTAATGGGTCTGAAGACTGTAAATACGTTGGTTCTTATGTAATTAATACATACTCCACAAAATAAATAGGAATGACTCAAGTGCTCTTGGGATAAAGTTTTAGTTGATTTGAATAATTAGTCACCACTTGATGCCCTCTGGGCACTGATTCAAAATCCTTCGGTTGCAGCAGCTTCGTGCAGAGATTCTCTATTAAATCCACAGCCTGTTGCCCCAAGGGCAACCAGACCATGTGGGCATTCAGGTACAGACCCACCTGTAAGTAAACTGATAGTCAATGTCTTTGTTTTGGTGTCTGAAACGCTACCCTTAGAACATTAACTATGAGAGAGCGAGAAAGAGAAGAACACTAGCACCCCACTTGGCTTAAATGAAGAAAAGGAGAAATATGGTTAAGAATATAGAGGTATTTGTGACTAAGGGATTAGATGTTAATAACGACACACAGGCCTTTCACAGTCAAACACTCAAACATGCAGGGCTGCTTTGGAAATCAGAAACAGTGGGTGTAGGTAGTGCGCATTGTCACTCCTTCTATGGGACCAGGGCTCATGGTTGATTATCGGACTGACAATGAGCAAGAGAGAAAGAAGATGGAAAAGAAAGACAGGAAAACAGCAACAAAAGGAGAAGGCAGAGAAGAAAAGGAGCATGCAGGAGTAAGATAAGGAGAAAGGAGCTGTAGAGTGGTAGAAGAAAGAGGCGCGAGATGCTAGCAATATACGCAGCCTTCATATTCGGCCAATTTGGCATTCAGCATTGATCAACCTTTATCAGGCAGTGATCTTTTTTTTTCTTTCAAGAAAACAATTTCCAAATGTCTGTCAAAAGCTGATATTTGAGTGTCAATCGCTATTGTTGATATCCTACCCTCTAATACTGGGTTGCCCCATCTGCTGCCTGTACCTGTAAGGTCTCTGTAACCTGATTGATAGCACCGATGTATGAGCCTGTAAAATCTGTCCAACTGTGCTGTGTGTGTACTTTATGAGATTGAGGGATTTGTGTAATTTTTCATTTTTGCACCAGTGGCAGCTTGCATCTATGAGGGTGGGGTCGTGTAAAATAATATGAAAAGATTAAACTTACGGAACTCAGCAGCGTCCTCGCTCTGGACCTCTTCTTTCGCAGACACAGGAACAGGATGCTGGAACTCCCTTGGCCAATCGTGGCATTGCCCTCACCAGCATGAGAGCAGCACTAGAATTGGTGGGAGCGGCCTGTCTTGGCGCTTCACAGCGCTCTGGAGACTTTGGCTTGCTCTTGAAACAGTTGGATTAGAGATGTTTAAAGTGCACGTGTGGGTGGGCGTCACAAGACGGTCGGCCAAAAAGACATGCGCCCTTTAAACAGTGCAGTACCAGCCCACCCTCCTCCCTGCTGCTGTCACTTAGCAGCGGCCCGCCCCCATCCTGACGCGCGGCTCGGGACAGGGGATAAAAAATAAAATGGTAACTAATTACCATTTCATTTTTCATCTCTAGGGCTTTGGAGTGGTTTTTAAGTGGGGCAACGCTTCTCCGCTCAAACGGAGGAGCCGCCCCTGTTTTCCACCCTGGAATTCAAAGGAGATTGGCAGTCCTCACATACGAGTACCTACTTTAAAGGCACAGGATGGAAGAATGAAAGCAAGTGAAATGCAGAAGTGAAGATAGGTCTCCGGAAAGATGAAAGGTTATGTGAAAGTGCACTTTCTGTACGGCCTGTCCTAGCTGTGGCTTTTAAGGGAATGCTTAGGGCAATTGTGCTATTTGTTGAAAAAATATGCGTGGTAAAGGTTTGCGTTGTAATGGCATTCGCGCTGTAACGCATGCGTGGTAAAGGCATGCGTTACAACAGAATGCGATTGAACGTCATACAACCGTCTATAATATTAGAACAAATCTGCAAACAAAAGGTTTTTCATTCAAAGAAAGAGTAGTGGATATGCACAAACAGTATTCTGTTCCAGTTTACACTACTCTCACAATATTGAGTTTACAGTTTGAAAATGATGTCTGTTTTCCTACACAGAATTGTAAGTATGCTAACACTGTACTTGCACAGCTCACAACATAAATCCTCCTGGTGGCTGCTCACAAAGTAATCAGGACAATATTGGACAATTCTCTGCACTCTCATGCCCCATCTGCCCATACACAAACTGAGAGAATCCCATTTCCAGGGTTTTCCCTCTCCCAAAATGTTCTACTTCGTTTGAACTGAAAGAGTTTACCCTTTACTTAAGGCACGGGGCACTGCACCTTCTCTTCATTTTCTGCGTTTTACAGCCCATGCCTTGAAATCTGAGCTTCCAGGACATATTACTTAAACATTTCGAAGGGTATTAAAATAAAACACCCCCTAGTAATAGTCCTCAGAACTGCATGCTCCCAGTGGCGGCTCCTCCGCTAAGGTGGAGGAGCGTCGCCGCACTGCTCTGCAAAAAGTGTAAAAAGAAAAACGAAAATGATCATAACTAATGTTATTATTAGTTCGTTTTCCTTCGTGCTTGGGTGCAGGGTGGGCAGGTGGGGCTGGGCTGGCTAGTGCAGGGGGTAGAGGAAGGAGTGTTAAGCACACTCCCTAAGTGTGCATGACTGCTTGGTCGGCCCTCTTGGGCCGGCCAAACCGTCATGCGCACTTTGCATCTTCCCCACCAGGCTGCATTACACACCCTGGTGGGTTACATCCCCAGCCTCTAAGCCCCTGTCTGAGCGCCGAACCACGGCGCTCAGACCAATCACAACGCTGGTGTAAGGCAGCGTTGTGATTGGATAGTGGATTCTGGGAGGCTGTGTGCTTCCTGTTGCTGCGCCAGAAGACGAAGGGGAGAAGTGGCGGCACCCGACGACACCTAGGTAAGTCCATTTTATTTGTATTCCCCCCTCCGGACCCCGCCCCACCACCCACGCTCAGTAGCAGCCACCTCTGCATGCTCTGTTCATCTACGGTGGTCTGTAAATGTCATGTCCACATCATATACAGATAACATAACTAGCCTGCTCCCTGCAGCTCAGAAGGGATATTGCAGCCTCTTTCTTTATTATTTAACGCTTCTCTGCCCGACCAAAGACCACTTGTTCAGAAGGCAAAATACAGGAACTTTTTCTGTAATTTTCATTTACTCAAGCACACTTCTGAACTGTTCCCCTATACAAAATGTGCTGCTAGTTTTGCATGAGGTGGACCTCTTCTAACAAAAGAAAGTTACCTTCGGAAACAATATTCTAATGGATAATTAATCTTCCCACATTTTCCTCATCTTATGAATATTCTTTCAAGGTGTCAGAATGGTCTGGAAAATGATTACCCTGCAATAGCTCTTCAACGCCGTCAAGAGGCACTATGCAGCTTTAGTCACAACTCCACCCTCTAGAGATGCCAAAATCAGAGTACATTAGGTGCCAACCAGTGCGCTCACTTGTTCTTGGTATTGTTTTTCTGCCCCCATCAAGTCATACTGAGAGGAACCAATGAAGCATCAATGACAGCAAAAAATGCAGCATACAAGATGTTTTCGTACACTGTGATCTTATTAATGACTGCACTGACTCAACGGGGAGGAGGGCAGGCGGTGAAAATACTGTGGAAAGTTTATGAAACAACAAGAAATATCATCACCAAAGGCAAGTAACTTTTTCTTTTGATCAATATATCTTACCACAGATTCTTCACCCTATGAATGAGCTCAAAGCAAGAATATCATTGAGAAGCCAGGACTGAGTAGTGACGATTAACCAAGCTAGTCATGTTTCAAAGCTCTTGAAGGTACCCATCATGGTGTTACTAAGCTGTGAAGCAGTAATGTTCGGCAAAAGTATTCAAGGACTGTTCGGCAGATGTCAGTCATCAGAACGCCTCTGAAGAGTACAATGGAAGCAGCTACAGCCCTTTGGAGTGGGTATTAAATTAATGTACTCTGGATGGACTTTCCTGGCTAAGGCAAAGCAGACCTCGATAAGGAGGATCACCATATAAAAAATGGTGAACTTGGCATCTACTATGCCCTGTTTCGCTACAGTGAAGCCAAAAAAGGGCTAATCATCCACTCTGGGTGTTGAGTCAGATCGACATAATAGGACACGGCACATCTGGGGTCCTGTCTATGTAGCCGTTCCTCCTCCTTGGTGGCATGAGAAGGATGGAAGAGTAACTGAGTGGCCTATGTGAAAGTTGGCAATATCTTGGATAGAATGGATGGCAGGCATGAAAGATCAACTCATCGGGGTAGATAGATGTTAAGGGTGACCAAACTGAATCTTGTGTTGACCTTCTTAGTGGCATCGCCATTTGAGCCTATGCACAGATGCTCAGTTTGACTTCTCATTTTTAAGACAGCATTGCTGGTGGCAATAACTTCAGTTCATACGGTCAAAGAACTCCAGGCTCGTTCAGCTTGTACTCAATCTATACATGTTCAGCGGATGGAGCCAGACCTCCATCCTCATCTTTTTTTAGGTCAGGATAAGGAAGATTCCGGTATCAGGGAATGGAGGTAAAACTCTGAATGGTCCCAATTGTGGAACAGTTTCCTAAAGGAAAATTTCTCTTTCCTATGTCTTTTTTTGTGGAAAGATATTTTTGTAGATCATTCCTGGTCAGAAGACTAACAAGAAAGCAAAGGAGAGAGGTTTAGCATATCCTTGACTATTTTCTAGTGCATCGAAACACCAGAGCCACAGCAAGCGGCATCATGTTCCAAGCCTAAATAACGCATGCAGATGTCATGTTAGTCAGACAAGGCTATTTTCTTGCTGTATCACTGAAAGGGTTTAAACCCTAAAGTTTCATAAGGAGATAAATGACCTGGGTGCAGTCAAAATGTCGAGAAAGTTTAATTGTAAGGCATCAAGACAGCTTTGGACCCATGTCAATGAGATGCAGAAAAACAAGAGAGGATTGTTGCCAGTGCGCTGGATGGAGCCTAATATACTCTATGTCATCACATACAGCGGGAGGAGACGTGGCTGAAACCACATTACACTACCTGGTGGTGCTGGATATCTATTGCTGGGGAAATGTTTACAAGACCAGTCAGGCACCTGAAAAGATTTATAGGGTGAGGAATCTGTGGGAAGATGTATCCATAATACAAGGAAACTCACTCCACCTTCTGTTAATGTCTGGACCCTTGTTCCTGAGTTTTACAGGTTTCTATTATGGAACTGGATTATACAGCATCCCTTGAAGAATTATTTCACAGTACATTAAAAGTCACCACCCTCTAGTTACAGTGAAGAGTTCATCACCCTCTGATCCTCTCCAGAGTCCTACAAGTAAGCATTTTAAAGTGGTATTCCTAGCTATTTCTTTTTATCAGTACTAGCTGCAATCATGCCACCCAGCTCTTTTTTTGCACCTACATGAGGTTGAAAAAAGCAATTTTAAAATGCTTTGTACCTGGGATATCTCACTTACTATGAAGTTGTCACATCATTCTGATATAGTCAATGGCAATGCAAAGAGTGATCTTTATGATATTTTCTCCTGTGTGTGGATAGTGCAATTTCTGGATGTGAGATCCTGGGAGTACAGGGATGCTATCAACTTCGGTTTTAATGAGCATATTCTTAATTGTATGTGGGCTATCCACATTGACTCTGCATGTATGGTTGATATTAGTGGATTAGGCATTAACATGTAATGAGGAGTCCAAAACGGTGGCAAGACTATTTTAATAATGTGCCATAGCATCAATTCAATTTCAAATTTTAAATGAAATGCATATACCATTTAAAACCTCAATGGAGGCGACTAACCGCTCATCAATGAGTACTAAACATGAATGAGGATTTTTTCTAAGAGTGAAACTTCTACATGGACATATCTGGCTCGCCGCACTGTGATGAGCTGGGGTGCAAGAGGTCAAAGGAGCTGGTGGTCTCTCCGATACAGGCATGGAGGAGAATGGCAGATGAGGGTTAGTACAATTGTGGAGGCGAGGTCCATGTTGCTGACTTTGGAGAGGGTAGGAATCATGATGTGTTATGTTATGTTCTATTTTATTTTTAGAGCCCACCTGCACCATAGTTACTTGGTGCTACAGGTAATAAGGCAAATGCAACAAGACAAAATGTGAAATACGCAAAAAAGAGAAAGTAAAATAAGTTTTAAACTTTAAGGAAGTTTAAAAACAGTTTTAAAAGTAAAGTTTTTAGACTATTCCTAAACATAGGGAGAGAAAGAAGCATGTGTAATTCAGTGGATAGTTTGTTCCATTCCCTTGCTGCTGGCACACAGAAAGCCCGGTCTTAACTTTGGCTACATTGGACAGTAGAGCACTGAACAGTTTGCAAAGTGTGGAAATTGAGTTTTGAAGTAAAAAACGAAGGAAACAGACTTGACCCTCTGCAGCTCTCCTCTGCCATTTAGCTTGTTTCATACTACAGAAATACCATATACATGCATAATCAGAGTTGTGAATAACCCAATGTACAATATGAACAATATGACCAATAACCTGCAATTTAACAAGACTTTCTCTTCAATGAGTAGACAATGTAGTCAGGCAAGAACAGGGGAAACATGATCCCTGCCTGAAGAGCCAGTGAGCATGCGCATATCAGGATTCTGTACAAGCTGGAGTCTCCGGAGTAGCTCCTTAGGCAGGGCAAGTTAACATGAATTACCACAGTCAAACTGGGATTTTATTAAAGTAGTAACCAGATACATATGGGGAGAAGTTAGAACCCAAAAGGAGCATTTTCTGCAGAAGCAGGTGCTTGGGCTCTAGAGACACGAAGTTCAAGAGAAAGATTTGAGTCAATGATGATACCTAGATTACGAGCAATTTTAGCAGGAGGTTGTTAAGGGGTGGGGGAGGTCCTGATAGTGGGCCTGTGGTTGGTACTCCATTTGTCGACATAGTCCTTTGTAACAAGAATCTCTATTGCAGCAAGACTGAGCCTCAAAAAGTTGGGAGCCATTTAATGTCGAACTGCACTTAAGGCATTGGCCATATCGGAGGCAGTACCAAGGGATTTGGTTGGGAGAATGGATAATTTGAATAGTGGTCAGGTACTGTCAGCATACAAGTAAACCAAAATGCCCATCTCACATAGCAAATGAGCAAGTGGTAACATAAACGTTGAATAACAGAGGTGAGAATACTGAACCCTGAGGGACACCTCAGTGAAAAATACTAGCTTCTAATGTCTGATTTCAAAGGCGGGAGGGAAAGTGTTTGTAAATGGTTAGCAAGACAAAAAACCTCACCCACTTGTTGGCTGGCTCAACCTGCCATTCACTGCTTTGCCTCTGTCCAGAAGGTGGGAATGATTGATAGTATAAAGGCCACAGACAAGCCAAGATGATCAGGACCATTGGCCAGTTGGTTTCTATTGCTCAGTACAGAGATCTTTACTAGTTCTGTACTATGGCTATTGGATTTAATGAAGTTAGCAGATGAAAGTGATTTTTTCTAATATTTTTTCCATATAGGGTAGCAACGAGATAGGCCAATAGGTATTAGGATCCTTTTGGGAGAGAGAGGGCTTTTTCAGCAAAGGTTTAAATCATTGTTGCTTTCCATAATACTTTGAATAAAGTATTGTTTAAAAAGAGTGGTCAAATCCATAGTTAATTAAGGGGCAAATTGTTTCACAATTTTAGTCATACATATGTTTTTAGGAAAGACAAAAGGTCTAGCAGTGGAGATGAGCGTAACTACCTCGGCAACAAAGACATGACTGACGCGAAAGAAACCACTTCCTAAGGCAAAGGGGGCTCGATTATTAAAGATCAGTCAAAGGAGACAAGATCATGCTTTATTTCAGAACTAATCCTCTCTTTCTTGGTGCTGAAGAAGGCAGATAACTAATCCTAGAGTGCTTGGGAAGGTAAGATCAGACTCTGCTTAATCTGGTGTACACACAAATCTTCACTCACTTGAAACAGTTCCTTATCTAAATTTGGAGAGTTCACAGGTCATATTTGCTGAACAATAATGTTGTTTAGCTAAACGTACATGATGTTTCTACTTAGTAAGAGTAATAGTAAATTTGAACTTAGCTGAGGAAACATAGTTCCTTCTACAACGTCCTTCTGTCTTATGGATTTCTAACTTTAAGGAAACAAGTTCTGAGGTTAACTTCAGATTGGCTCTGTGCCTGGGGGTGGTGGAACAATAAGACATTTGCAAAGGGAGAGTAGGGTACAATACATTTGTCAGATATTGACTGAAAGTGGTCGGAAGTTCATTAATATCTACTATACTACTTGGTTCTAAATTTCAAGGAAATGCTTCCAGGATCGACTTAGAGACTTGCTGTAGAGAAAAAAAGATTCCAGTTCATGTTTGAAATGGATATTTTTTTAGGTTTGGGATTCTGTGTTTTGACCAATTTTAGTGTGAAGGAGACTGCTACACGGTCAGACCAGGCAAGACAGACAGGACAGGAATTGCAATTTAGATCTGGGGAAACAAAGATGACCTTGAACAGATGCCCTGAGAGAGGATTACGGCCTAAGTTCAATAAGGACAGATTGAGGTATCTAGGTCTTTTAAAACGTCCAAGCCAGGGCTATCATGCTGTTCCAGCCGTTAGCTGAAATCTCCTAATGTTAGTATATGGTTGCTATTGACAGTAGAATTACTTATGTCCTGCAAAACTGCTGCTGAGGTTCGAAAAATAGTCTGCGAGAGATGGTAAATTAGACAGCTATATAAAGTGAATGAACCAAATGTGCATTCACAGGTCAAGCATTCGGCCATGAAAGATTTCTGAAAAGGTTTGGGCTTAAGGACAAGTTAATTTTGATAAATTATTGCAACTCCACATCCAGTTCATTTGATAAGATCGTGCCTTACATTGGAATAACTGGAAGGTAAAAATTAATCCAGTGCCAGGTGTATCATGGAGCCATGTCTTAGTCTGATAACAAAGGCCTAAGCTATGCGCTTTGCATAGATAAGCAATTTGAGTGCAATGTTTAAGGGCAGAATTTATATTGGAGAGTATGGCTATGATGAAGCAGCAAGATGGGTTTTAGCAGGGGAGAGAAGCCAGTAGAAGAGACTTTACATATTGGGATGCTCTGGTACAGATTTTCTGATCTGAGAACATTAATAGCACTGTTCTTTAATGTGTAATGAGGTGAAGAAGGAGGCAACAGACCTTGTGCCTTGTAACGTATGGTAACATTCATGGGCCATCAGCAAAGGCTAAAAGGGGAACCAGATTAATATGGGTTTGTGCAGCATGTCTGGCAGCATCTGGATACGAACATATGCAGACGGGCATGTCTTTGGCATGTCCGCTGCGTGCAAATATGGAATGATCACATCTAAATATGAGTCTGTGGGGTTGCACATGGGAGCTGGAGTGTTAAGCCGACAAGAAGATGGTGGAGATTAGGGAGTAAAAGAATAAATATTGCCCAGCTCAGGTGAAATAAACCCCCAAACAACCAGCAGTATATGTGAGAAGTCTGAGAGGGGGGAAATAGCACAGAGGTAAAGAGTAATGTTGCAAAAATAGACTATTGCTGGAAGCTGTATGAGAGATAAATGAGAGTACCAAAAAGAAAAGGAAGACTGGTAAGGTTGATGATTGATTATAATACTCAATTGCCAATCGGCGAGTAACAATGATTTAATGGAGTTAAGATGCAAAGAAGAACAAAATGTCCCTACCATGCAGTAACTGTGTCTAAATAGGTGCTGAGTGAGGTCGCACATGGGGGCTGTAGCGTGACACCACCACCTAAGATGGCAGTGATTATGGTGAGATGAGTTGTCTGAAGACAGCACTGTTCAGAAGGTTGAAGAATGTTTTCTTCATGGTCTTGGAAGAATCATTATTTTTTAGACTGATGTCACTGAGGAAGTTAGTCGAGTAATTGACTGAACATGTGGTGATACGGTTGGTGATTTTGATGATATACGTCGATCCGATGCCTGGAGGGCTACACCTTCATTACAAGAGTTAAATTAACTCTTACAGAGGATCTACATGATCAGAGTTTTTGCATACTAGTTGCCTGCAATAAATCTCAGATGGTTAGACTTGCTTACCTTGTGTAGCACAATTCAGTAAACACAAAGGTCTGGAATTGTGTTACAATTGTAATCTCTGCGCTATTGGAGAAGGCTATTGCAGACATATTTAACGTGAGTATAGAGTTTATTGAAGGATACCTTAAGATAAGTAACACTGTCTACTGCGATGACCATAAGAACAATTCATTAAGATGAATTTAACAGTATGCCTCGTTTCATACTTCAAAATATTGTTTATGATATGGAGGAGAATGTTTGAACTCTGGCATGCATGGCACAAAGAAATTCCTGGTTCTATTTAAACAAATTCTTACTTAGTGTTGCAGATGCATCACTAAATGACTATAATAAATACTTTTCTGTGCTTTGGTCCCTTCCAAACAGTAAGGTCACCTGCGACTCACAATCTAGGAATTTATATACTTGAAAGTCTGTTACAAGCTATCCGGGAACATTGTCTGTTCGGGTCTCATCTCACTGGCCTTTATACTATTAATAAAGCAATGCTTGCTATGGTTTATGTATGTTGAACTTTAAATAATGTTTAAAACAATCTGTTAAAGATTAAGAAGTAAACCTTAAAATTGTTCTTGAATGTATTGTTACACAATGTAAATGCCTTGCGAGTTTTTAAAACGGTCCAGTGGACTTCATGTAATAGTCATAGTTTACAATCTTTTGAAAGAAATGGAACTGCCCACCACTGTCCAGAAAGGAGAAAAAAGTTACATATTGAGGTACATAGACATGCAGGTTCCATGCTGTGGAATAAGACATACCTTGAAAGTGACTGTTGCCTTTGTGCAATAGAATCCCACAGAAACAATTGGATCTTTGAAAACCTGAGACTTCAGATGTGGGGTTGATCCATCATCAAATCCTGTGTAGCCTTCTTCTCCTTCATTTTCGTAGCTAACAATAGCAGGAACAAAGGACCAGGCCCACGACACCCATCCCTGTTGATCATCATCTTGCTGCAAGTAGATATCTTGGGGTTTATATGGATTAGGATATTGCATCTGTGGACCAGATTCATCTTCACCACCTAGACAGAAATGTCAATGTTATTCTACGGCTTGAAAAGAAGTCAGAACAAAACATACTATGCTATATCAGAAAGAAGGGGGCAGCCAATTTAGGGCAGGCTGACAGAAGAGTACAACTAATAATTTGACCTCAGTCAAATATTCTAACCTCTAAAAACAGTGAAGTTTTCCTATTGCAAATACAATATTAGAAATGTTGAGGGTTGTGTTCCAAACAACATGGGCATTCAATAGCCAACAGAACAAAATTCAAGAATAATCCACTCATTTTTTTACCAATGTAACGTCTGTCACTTTTTTCAATGTTAACAGCTGAAAGTTAACATTTGGCTGAATGCATTCTTTCTTCTTTCCCTCCATTCTCTGACGCATTTCAAGTGGAAATAGGCACATGTTACTTTGTTACTTTATATGAATGAATCGGTGTGGAGCCCTATGGCTCCATGTTATTGCACTAATACAGAAGAAAAAGTTACATTTTCATGCACATGATGACTGAACATACAATGTCAAGTAAACTATCAACTGAAATAAAACACATTGGGTCTTTTTACAAGTATAGGTGCTATTTATTGCAACGGGTAAATAACGATAACACGGGGTCTGTTATTTATCGGGTGCGATAAATAGCACCTATTACAAGCTTCTGGGGAATAACATGCAGATTTTAGCATTTAACACACCAAAATCCACATACTACGGTAAATACTGTATGCTTTTCCCCTCTTAAATTTCACCAGGTTTAACCAGCCGAAATGTAACAAATGTTTAGTTATTTAACGTATCTGATAATTATTGGATGCGTTATATAAAACCAAACTTGTAATTTCGACCCATGCGTAAACAGGGGTTTACGCATGGGTCAGAATTTAACAAGCAACTCGTAATCAGGGCTAATGTGTGTATCTGAACACCTGTACACTAAATACAATTTAAGTAGGCTCTGAAATAAGAAATATGAAGGAACAACAGAAGAACCATTTTGGAGCTATGAACACGATGCTAAATATTCAAAGGTGGTTCATAATAACAATGTTCACTTAGTAAAATAAATGAACTGAATACGGTTTTTGGGCACTTTGCAAAGCCATGCAGCAAAAGAATTGCAATCTGAACTTGTGGAGAGAAAAAAACTAAATTACTCATAAAAATGAATGCTGTAGCCAAATGATTAAACCGGGATTGTGAATTCTATAATTACATTACTTAGAAGGCAAAAGGTCTGTACATCTGACCAAGTGGTTAAGACAAAGGACCACTCGTTAGCAGTAAGATTTATGCGGCCGAATGTCATGATGGACCACAATCTCTTCTATTTATTTATTTATGTGATGAGTTTTATATAGCGCTGGCTAGACCCGGCGGTATCATTCTAGTACACGTCTCTCTTCCTTCAGAGGGTTGCTGTATGCCTCAGTAACCAGATCCATATCCGAGAGACATATACACTGGGGAGATGGATATAATCACTAGGACGTAATGGTAATATTTTTGTAAGCAATTTTATGGCTCCTTCATGAGAATGGTGGATGAACTCTGGGTTACTGAACACATACAATTTATTCATCAAAGGACATACAAGAGGGGATCCATGACTGTGTATATGAATTGCATGTTTTATTACTGAAAAGCACAAATTGAAGAATCCCAAATGATTCTCCAGCTAACTACACAAATCTCGAGCATACTATTTTGTGGACTTGGAGGTTGTCAGTGACAACCAGGGCCAAGTAACTGAATCTGAAGCCTATGAAGAGTTGGTTAATTTTAGTAACAACCAGATTGGGAAATTGATAGCGATTTGTAATGGACGCACTATCAAATGGTATATTAGACTTAAGGATAACCTTATTTTATGGAGTATGGAAATATTAATCTTTTGTTTAATTGCAAGTGTAATGAGAAGAGTTACTCGCAAACTGACCATTTCAGCTTTTGGTAGGCCACCTTGGAGAATTTATGGGCTGATTTGGCATAGAGCAGTTCCGCTCAGAACAACAAGCGGGATAATTCTAAAACTAAGAAGCATAATTCTACGTCAGGACATTGGTCGAGTATTATTCATAATTTTCTCTGTTTATTCACTCCAGTAGTTTCAGGAACTATATCCCCCCCATGATACAGGGGAAAAAGAACAACACAGTTCCACAAATCAGCGTCCTGAGTCCTTATGAAGAGGCATTGTTCCTTCCTATTCAGCCTCTTTCTTTGCTGCTCCAACAGCAGACAAGTATCATGTCCCTTTCTCTCAGGACTCTTTTATTGTGTGCTGTTATCACCGCAGTTGTCAGGAAGGGCTCATTTCAGGTGTGATCACTAACAATTTTTATTCCTATTCAGGCGGCTGTAGGAATCGGGTTCATTTATTGCCCTATGGCCGAATTGAGTATGTGGAGACCGCGCTTAGGTGCAGCAGTCCTCTGACCGCCAGGAGGCATTGTCATTCTGCAGCCTGCTTTTTCCTGCCTGGGGAGTCCTGTGCAGTATTCAGTGGCTCTTGCAACAGGAAAAGAAAACGGTCCACGCATCTCACCTCAGTTCTGCCGGAATACCCAGTGATTGCTGTTACAAGGCCCCAGGACCAGGAGCTTGGAGCATGATAGGGGTCTGTATCATCAGAACGACCCGCATGGGTCTGAAGCTCAGGTCTGTACAGGAGTGGTCCAGGCTCCGCACTATTTAACTAAGGATTGCACAGGGTGTCGCCCCATCCCCTACACGGCCTAGACCACAAGAATCTTTCGGTTCCTCCAACTCCCTTGAACTTTACCCTATGTGATTGACAAGTCGCGCTGTTAGCGTTGTCTATACCGGCCATTGGTTGTCAATATGGTCTAACAGACCTATGATGTACGAAGGAGAATCTTCCGTTTGTGGAGGAGGAAGAGGTGAAATTTGTTCCCTGGGACACTCACCTTGCTGAGGCAGTGGATGCCTCAGTGCAGAAGGCTATAACAACAGCCTTAGCGCCTTTGGAGAAGAAGTTTCTTGAATTGGCGAAAGCTCACCACAAACCCCTTCCTCGAACGGAAGGCATCTCAGGACACTCTGGGTCCTCAAAACCTCAAAAGCCAGCCAAACCTACTAAAACACCCCAGAGACCCTTTCTTAGATGACACTTTTGATCGCATAAAAAAGGTATTTTTTTTGGGAGTTTTATATAGCGCGAACTAGACCCGAAGGTATCAAAGCACTTTACATGAGCACCAGTTACATTACAGACAGACACATTCATTTTTGTTAGGCACGGGGAGGTTAAGTGATTTGCCCAGAATCACAGGATGTTGAGCGTCCCCGCCGAGACTCAAACCCAGTTCCCCAGCTCCGAGGTCGACCGCCCTAGCCATCAGGCCACATCCTGAGTGAGATGCGATTTGAGGGTACCGGGATCCTCGACCTTCCATCTGGTACTGCTGACCTCTCCGAGGGTGACCCCTCGTTCCCCCCAGTATGACCCCACCGCTTCTCCCCCTTTCTCTGACGATGACAAAGAATCAGGGAGACCCTGGCTGCCCAAATAAGATCCTTCATCATAGATCTCTGACCAGAATAAACAGGCAGACTCCATGCTAGCTGACCTGTTAGACTCAGATGATATCTTGCACCCTAGGTCGTGGGAATGGGTCCCAATGGACAAGGTGGCGGCTTACGTGACAGCAAGTCTCCACAAGCCACTCAAGTCCGCAAAAGGCTTAGAGCTGAATGCCCAACCCCTCCCAACACTCTAGAGAAGAAAGTCTCTCTTACTCCACAGATCGACACAAAAATGGCCACCTTCCTGGCAAAATACATCAAGGATTCTAAGACCGGCATTGACTGCTCCTGGCTGTCATGCTAGGATAAATTGCAAGATAAAGCAGGACCCCTGAACAAGATACTAGACATGGTGGAGGGGGCCAAACAGTCAGGCTCACTAATCTCACCTGAAACCCTCTCTGGCTGGGCCCAGTGTGCCATCTTAGGAAATGCCAACTGCGCCATCTCTATGGAGAGACGCAGGTCTCTTCGTATTAAGGTCGACCCCAAACTGGGTGACCTAGCCTCCACAGAGGCGGGACCTGTGGTGCTGGGGGTTCCTTTCAGGGATTCCTTTATTACAGAACTGGGGAAGTTTGTCTCCACATTTACTTCAATCGACAAAGCCCAGGCTTTGCTGAACAAAAGTGTTTGCCACTAAGGTTTCCCCCGGGGCTTGCAGATGTAGGGGGCGATGGGCCGGCCACCCTTTCTCTAACACTGCCCAACAAGGCCAGTATGCCAGACGAGGATATTATCAGGACCAGTCGAAATTTGGCATCTTCTTCTTCTCCAGAGGCACAGGAAGAGGCGCTTCAACAGAGGCACCTCCAGGGATGGGGCCCTTGCCAATACAAATTCATGTAAGCGTGAACTTCACACATCAGGAGGCAGTGCGAGGCAGGCTGGCAAAAAGTTTTCACAATTGGGTCCAACTAACCGCAGATGCATGGGTACTTCAAATAGCCAGAGGCTTCCGCACAGAGGTCTATGGGCCAACCATGGAGGCCTCCTTGCCTTCTCAGAGGTTCATGCTCTTCACATAGATCAGGAGGACTCAGACTTGTTAGTGAGGAGGCAAAAGACACACAATTGATGGACGGAATGCAGAACAAATCAAAACATTCACCCCCAGTCAAGAGATTTGGGTTAAATCCATCATTCTTTTGCTCTCCATGTCACTGGAGTCAAGCTATCCTGGCTGATATGGGGTGAAACCCCGAAACCGGTCCTAGGATACTTGTTTCCAGTCCAGGGAAGGACCTGGTCTGGCAGTTCGGGCTGGACTGTTCCCACTGGGCGCAGGGTCAAGACTGATTTGCATATGGCTGGGTTCACATTGGAATGGCACAGTAAGCAAAAAAAAACAATGGATTTAGGCCCAGATCTCTGTACTGGGGTGAATGTATGACATTGTTCTGGATTCTGTCCATCATTTAATCTTTTTGCATTTGTCACCCCGAGTGGGACGGGTATGCCCAGACGTGGGTCCCGTGCTCTCCATGTCACTGGAGTCAAGCTATCCTGGCTGATGAGGGGTGAAACCCCGAAACCAGTCCTAGGATGCTTGTGTCCAGTCCAGGGAGGACCTGGCCTGGCAGTTCGGGCTGGACTGTTCCCATTGGGCGCAGGGTCAAGACTGATTTGCGTATGGCTGGGTTCAAACTTGAATGGCATGTGAGCAAAAAAAAAAGATGGATTTAGGCCCAGATCTCTGTAATGGGGTGAATGTATGACATTGTTCTGCATTCTGTCCATCATTTGATCTTTTTGCATTTGTTAGCGAAGAGGGCCATAGTCAGATCGTACCTCCATCCAAACGACTTCTTCAGCAATATCTTCCTAGTAGAGTAGAAGGACAAGGGTTTCCGTCCAGTCGTAAACCTGATGGAGTACAACTAGTGGCTGGTGTATCGCCACTTCAAGATGGAGGAGCTACACCTTTTATGTGACATCTTGCTTCTAGGGGACTGGCTGGTTCTCCTAGACTTAAAATACACCTTCCTAACCATCTCAATTTTCAGGCTGCATTACATTTTCCTGCAGTTCTTCTGGTGACACCAAGTATACGAATTCTGGGGGGGGGCGTGGCCGAGCCGAGCAGCAAGATGGCCGCTCGATAAGGGGACTCTGCCGGCCGATTAATTAATCCGTAATTTATCCTGTCTATGAGGTCTACTTGGTAGGCGAAAATAGTGGAGACTACCGTTGGCAGACCTGCAACCTTGCTGCGGTGAGAGAAGCGGAACGGGCCTGCTCGTGCTCCCCCGCGCGGTCTGAGACGCTGGGATACGCGTGGGGAGCTGGGCGGCTGTACACTTCGATACCGGAAGCCCATCCCGGAGTGCATCCGATACGAAATCCCAAAGCGGCGACTTCTGCTGTCAATGAAACACGGGGCTGGAAGTCAACTCCCCACTGAGCCCAGTTCGCTGCCTGTCGCCTAGGAAGACAAGAAGCGGTGCCGGCGCCGACGAAAAGAGGTACACACGGTAAAGCGATTTGAGGGGGGTGCGTGGATGGCTCCCCAACGCCTCGGCCTTGTTCTTCTAAAAACAATCGGCGGTTTGCAATCTGGAGCGAGCAGACCAGCTTGGGCCACGGCTGAAAAGTACGCGCCATCTTAGATCGGCAGGCCGCGCTGAGACATAGCAACGTGCCGGTGCTCATGGCCTGCAATCGATCAGGACTTTGAAGGGCGAGGCCCCTGTTATCGAGCCTCGAGTCGGACCGGGTGGCCCAGGCAGCGATACTCGAATACCGGTAAGCGTTGCTGATACTGGCAATAAATACGCACTAAACGAGATACAAGGCACACAACTAAGGTGGGTTTACGGGCCCCCGCTGCAGCGTTCAGAACTCCCCGCCGGGGTGCAATCCCTCATCGACATTAGGCTGCGGGCATAGGTTAGAGAGCCCGCACCGTAAACATGCAAATACAGGCAAGTGGAGGAGCGATGTAAGACCCATTAGCCTTCACATAGCCTGAGGCTGGGGAGGAATTTTGCCAGTGAGATTCTGGCAAGGACATTGGAACAACAAGCCACAGTACAGGTGAGAGAGAATAGCCAGCACCCGCTATATGGAACATAAGCTGTAGGAGTCAATGGGATTTACAAAGGCGGTGTTTTCTCCATGAGAACTCCATGAACATAGTGCACTAAGAGATCAGTCTGCCAGGATCCCGATCGAGCATGTAGCGGTTGGATATAAACTCCCTGGACTAGGGCTCGCTGCACAGATCTGGCAAGATGGGGAAAAGTGACGCCAAGCAGACTAAATTACCATTTGAAAATAAAAGAACCACCCGCACGACAGAGGCAGGCTCTGAACATGATGCTGAAACAAGTCAGAGGGAAGAACCCGTAAGACAAGATGATGACCTACGCAATATAATGCTAGAAGTACAGTCAAGCCTCAAAGCAATTGATACCAAATTAGATAAGCTAACCACCCAACTAGATCAAGTGAGAAAGCGGGTGGATACGCACAAAACTCGCCTTGACCAACTTGAAAACAGGGCTTCAGATGTGCATGACTACCAAGTTGAATCAAAAGAACATTTACTTCAAATGGAAAAAGTCCTACATATAATTCAAGCGAAAAACGAGGATTTAGAGGCTCGCTCCAGAAGGAGTAACATTCGAATTACAGGCATACCGGAGACAACAGCAATCCCCAAGATGGAACCATATGTGGAAGGCCTGCTCAAAGACCTGTTCGGATCCGAGCTCTCTGGAGTGTTTATTGTGGAACAGGCTCACCGATCGCTGGCCCCCAAACCGCCGATAGGTGCCACCCCTCGGCCAATTCTCCCTAAAATATTGAACTACAGAGATAGGGACACAATTTTAAGATTGGCAAGGGAAAAAGGCTCGATCACTCACCAAGCGAATAACATTTTGTTCTACCCTGACTTCACGCCCACGGTCCAGGCAGCCTGTCGGGAGTTCATGCCGACCAAGCGGATTCTGCAGCAAGCTGGAGTCTCATATTCGATGTTCTACCCTGCAAAGCTAAAGATAACGCACGAGGGATCGGCGCATTATTTTACAGACGCTAAATTGGCCCTAAAATTTGCTAAACACATTGGCAAATCGAAAAGCTCACCCTCCCGGGCGCAACGAGAAACAAGCGAAGAAGCATTGAGTGAAAACGACTGAGAACTGTCACACAGACTCCACCAGATAAGATGTTTGTCTCATGATTTCAGCTGGGAGGGGGGCTGTGGGAGGTGAAATGGACACGTGATGTCCCATACGTCAAAGATCTCCAGCTTGTATACAGGTTCATACAAATTGTCCAAGTTAGACCCATAGTTATTTGATGATTCGGCCACCCGCCGCTTTGGCGGGGTAGTTAGCCGGTGACTCCAGGCCCCGGGGAGATCTCCCACTGAGTTTTTCCCACTGTTATTGAGGAACTCGTTCTATGGGTGAAAGGGAGGGTTTTAATACACGACCTGATTGGGGGGGTTGGTGTGGGAGGAGGGTTGGGTTGGGGAACTGTTTTGAAAGTCCGGAAGCAGACTAGTACAAGTACACTATTTAAGGGCACACAGGCGACAAGGGAGACATATGTAGCACATAGCAGGTCCACAATGAATCTTCGATCAGGCCTAGTAAACATACCAACAGATCAGGCCAGGTGGGACTGGGGACAGCCATTGTACGACACGAGGCAGTGTAATACTCTTATGGACCCATTGACGAGATGACGGGTTACACATTTTTAACCTGGAACATACGAGGGGTTAATGATCATAGAAAAGCCCGCCTCATTCATGCCTATCTTGCTAGACAAAGCATAGATATATGTTTCTTACAGGAAACACATTTAAAAAGTACGGACTCTAATAAACTGCAACATAAGCGATGGGGAGAGACATACTCTGCCATATACTCCAACTATGCGAGAGGTGTGGCCATTTTAATTCGTAGTGGTATCGAATGGGTAACAATTTAGATGCAAATCGACCCAGAGGGGAGATATGTTATACTAAAGGGCGCACTGGGAGGCAACGCTATAACACTGGTGGCAGTTTATGGGCCAAACACGGATTCCCCTGAGTTTTTCAATGACGTCTGGGCCAGGGCAGTTACCCTTGGGGGGGGGACACCATCATATGGGGGGGTGAGGGGGGATTTTAATGTCGTATTGAACGATTTGAATGGTAGACAGAGGGTGCATCCCGCAACTTACACCCCAAAGCCAGCAGAACACTTAACACAATTGTAACAGATAATCACCTTATAGACATTTGGCGACAATGGCACACTGGCAAAAGGGAGGGTACGTGTATATCAGCGCAGCACAACGCCTGGTCAAGGTTAGATTTCTGGTTAGTATCCGGGGATGTAGCGACCTGGACAGAAGAGATTATGCATATGCCCAGAACCCTTTCAGATCATGCTCCTTGCCTCTTAAAGATCAGGCTCCCTATGGCGGCCAATCGGGAGCACATTTGGAGATTACCCCCCACATGCCCTATTGGATGCGGCCTTCAAAGAAGAAATACGTAGCAACATAATTGAGTATTTTACATTGAATCAGGGCTCAGTATCTTCCAGTTCCACACTAAGGGAGGCATTCAAAGTGGTCATTAGGGGGAAATGCATGTCCAGACAGGCTGGGGTTTTGAAATCAAATCAGACAAACGATCAAGAAGCTAGAATCGGACATACGGGACTGTGAGCTCAAATACTTCGAAACACATGACTCAGCCTTTCTGGTGCCCATCAGGGGGAAATTATCTGAATTTGAGACCGAAGCGAATAGAGAAATAAAATTCATGGGGAAATATGCATCTGCTAGAAGATACGGGGAGGAAGGTAGGCTGGGTAAAACTATTGCCAACACCCTCAAACCTTCACACAGTGCACCATACATAACCGAAATCCTGGATGAGGAAGATAATACAATCAGAGGATCAGGTCAGATTCTTGAGCATGTGACTGAATTTTACGCTAACCTATACACATCTGGAGCCCCTAATACAGAGGAAAACTAGACTGCTTACTTAGACTCACTGTAACTACTATGGCTAAGCAGGGCGCACAGGGAATACCTTGATGAACCATTCACCAAGGATGATGTCATACAGGTCATAAATGGTCTTCCCAGTGACAAAGCTCCGGGGCTAGACGGTCTAACAACATCATTTTATAAATGCTATGCAACTGATCTTGCACCCCACCTCATGGACATGTACCAAGAGTCGTTGCAAAATGGAATACTCCCCATCTCTACTAGGGAAGCGGTAATACTAACTCTCCTTAAGCCTGAGAAAGCACCTAACAAATGAGATTCATACCGACCGCTCTCTCTTATTAACATAGACAATAAGATATACGCAAAATTGTTAGCAAATAGATTACAACCCCTACTCCCCCTAACTGCCAGACCAGATCAATCGGGGTTCATACCTGGCAGATCTACGGCCCACAATCTTCGCACCTTCTTTTCGGTGATACATTACCTTGAGCCTCAGACGCCAGCACTGGCGGCTTTATTAGACGCCACCAAGGCGTTTGGTTAGCTGGAATGGCAATATTTGTTCACAGTGCTAGGCACACTGGGATTAAGCCCACTGTTCATTAAGCAACTCAAGCTGCTTTACTCTCAGCCAACAGCTCGTCTACGCATAAATGGTTTACTCTCGCCCTCATTTGACATCACCCGAGGCACCAGACAGGGGTGCCCCTTGTCACCCCTCATCTTTGCTATTGCCATGGAGCCGCTTGCGGCCCGAATCAGGCAGCATCACAAGGCAAGGACATTGGAATTCTCTACGCAGGATTTAATAATATCGCTATACGCGGATGACATCACGCTATACATAACAAAAAACCGATGAGAATTTGAATCAAGTGCTCGGTGAACTGAACAGATTTGGGGGTCTATCAGGCACACACATTAATTGGGCTAAGTCCACACTGTTACCCCTCACTGTCTCGACACGTCAATTTGACACGGAATATCCGATAACCTGCGCTGGCGGCCCTGTCAAATACCTGGGAATATGGTTGAGCCGAGACATACAGGAACTTTCGGACATGAACTACGGGCGGACAATTACCTGGTTAGATCGGAAAATAAACATTTGGGGTAAACTCCCTATATCCCTAGCTGGAAGAATAGCTATAGCCAAAATGGTTGTCCATCCGAAACTATTATATCTATTTGTCAATCTTCCACTGCCATTAACCCAAACATTCCTCAAGAGGTTGCAATCATTGATGATCACTTTGGTATGGGCAGGCAAGCAGGCTTGTGTCTCGTGGGAGATGCTCACTCTTCCACTTTCGCAGGGTGGGATGAGCGCGCCAGACATCTTGCTAGATGCATACTGTGCCCAGGCGCAGTTTCTGTATCATTGGCTGTATCCCACACCATTCCAGCCCCACCTGGCAGTTGAAGCTGACAGAGATGCTCCTAGACCCTTAGAGATGGCCGTGTATCAAACACCCAGGCGTAGTACCACGAAAATAAATACAAATGAAACACTGCGCTGGGCACGGGACAGATTACGCAACAGAGCGAGACACCCAATTTTATATGCCCCCTCCATTCCTCTTGCACGAAATCCACAGCTACCCTTGTTTGAAGACAGAGGCAACATCGGGAGAGCTCTCAAACTAGGATTAAATACTTTTGCAGATCTCTACCCAGGAGACACTTTCCTTGCACCTCCGCCTCCTAGTCCAGATATGACCTCCAGACTCTCCGACTTGTTATTCTTCTATCGCTTGAGAGGTACGTGCCGTAATCTCCATAGTAAGTTTCCGAATCCTCCACCCACGTTGGCGCCCCTTGAACATATGCTGCTAAATGATTCTCCTGCAAGCTTATCACTCGTTTGTATAACTCCATGCAAAAGTCAGCCCCAGTAATAAAGGCTAGCTCGATGGAGGGTTGGAATTCGGAGCTTGAGATTCCTATCACTGAGGCTCAATGGAACTTTTGCTGTGGCCAACTAGAAGCTCTCTCACCCAACTACAAATTAAGACTAATCCATTTAAAATTTTTAATTAGAGTTTACAGGACCCCTATCCAGATGCATCGCATGGGGCTCCGGCCGGAGGCAAATTGCTGGAGATGCGGCGCACAGCAGGCCTCCTTCTTACACATTGCCTGGAGCTGCCCGAAGATAGCCCAATATTGGGTTGAGATATTTCAGACGATTAGCAGAATTCTAGGGGGAAATATCGAACCTACACCTATCATGGAAATATTGGGATATGTTAAAGATGCCCCTACGGCAAGTAGACGACTTTTAGCAATGCTGCTCCTCATGGCGAAGCGCAGAGTAGCTATACACTGGGGTCAATCAACTGCCCCTACCATTAGGAGTTGGGCAGTGGATACAACATTTTGCCAAGAACAACCGAGTACATTTTGGGAATTGATGCCCATCGCGTCCCGACCCAAAGACATTTGGGAACCATTTCAAACCTGGCTTGCGACCTACAATGACAATCAAGATCCACCACAGTCACCCCCCCATGCATCTGTGATCAGCACTGAAGTGAATAGTGAGATATCGAACACTCAAACTCAGATTCACCAGTTCATAGCCTCGCGATAAGGTAAATGTGTCACACCACACTAACTTGCTAGATGTACGGTTTAAATTCGTTGTAAAGTGAGACCATGGGAATGTAATGCTGCCTACTGTATTAACGCTTAGATGTTGTCGTGCTTCCTAGTTTTTCCTTTGTTGTTCTTGTTATTGTTGCGATAAATGACATTCGCATGGTCTATGTAATTGTAAATCGGCTAGTATGTGATGCTTGTAATAACTTTAAATGCCAATAAACAAATAAAAAGAATTTAAAAAAGTATACAAATTCTCAACACTGCCCTTCGGCCTGTCATCGGCACCATGGTGCTTTACAAAGGTGATGAAACAGGTGATGGAATTCCTCAGAACACAAGGCTTTCAACTTATGGTCTATCTAGATGACATTCTTTTGATGGATTGTTGCAGGGATTCTGAGAAGTCACAGAACTAAGCTTGGGATCATAGAACCTTAGTAGGCAGGGAATGAGTCATCCTACCATCTGAGTATCCATGAGCCCGATACGACTAACTATAGTGTCTTACTTGCCCTCCTACTCACTCACAGAGGAACGAGTGGCACCCCAGAACACAACACTCCTGACCCTCTCAGGAATCGTGGTTACAGGACACTTCCTAATACAAATATGGTCAGCATAGCAAGTAGTCTGTAAATCATAAACGGAGCTGTCATTATATACAACAGTGTAGCCTAACCTCCTTCCACTTCTACAGAAGCATAATGTTTATATATCAGAAGATCTCTGGGTGTTAGCAGTAGATCCAGTACCTTAGTATACACAGATGAAAGTTCTACATCTCGGGTGCAGTCACAATCTTTTCCATTGGAAAGGTCCCTCTCCAAGTGTGTTAACTATCTTTCCATACCTATTTAACAAAAGTACGTGTTCCCAAACAGCTGCATTTGGGTGTTTTGTCTAGGTGCTAGGGTCTCACCAGAACAGATGAACAAGGGGCACTGTTGTTCGACCTGGTCTACATGTTCAGACTAAATCCCAGGAAAGAACATAAAGCAAAAACAACAGTGTGTTCTGTGTGAAAGTACAGTGCGGCACAAAGCAAAATGTGTTTGTAGAGTAACGTGCGTAAAGCAAAGGACAGTCTACAACATGCACATGCTAACATAGGGAAAACGACAATGGGCCTGCACAGGACATATGACAGGATCAATCCTCAGAATGGCTGAGGAGTCATCTGCGGAGAGCCATTTCGCTCCTGGAAGAACTGGGGTATGTAATCACCTACAAGAAGCCAGAGTTAACTCCCTTCCCGAGGCTTCAATTCCTAGGATTTGTGATCGACTCAATAAACTTCTCTCAGCCTTCCAACTCGGAAGCTATCTAAGATTCACCAGGAACTGATAAAGCTTCTGGCCAACCCAAAATGTTCTCTACACGAGATAGCAAGCTTTGTGGGCCGCTTATCGTCCATAGAAGAGATCTTTCCTGGATCGCTCCACCAATGAGCTCTTCTGCGCCTCAAGACCTCCCACCTCAGGAAGGGACTCAACTATCATGGTACAAGTACCATTGTCGGCGGAGGCCAAAGAAGACATACTTTGGTGGTTATCCCACCTGGAGGCATGGAAAGGAAGAGGAATCTTTGGTTCAGAACCCAATATCATCATCAAGTCAGATGCTAGCAAGCTAGGCTGGGGTGCCTGGTGCGGAGATTCATCTACAAGAGGAAGCTGTCCAGAACAAGAGCAGTCCATGCACATTAATTGTCTGGAACTCCTGGCAGGCTCCTTCGCAATCAGATGTTGAACCAAGGACAGGGCCAACTGCTGCATGCTGCCCTAGATGGACAACGTCTCGGCGGTTAGCTATATTAACCACCTAGGTGAAACAAGGTCAAAGGTTCTCACAATGATAGAGCAGGAGTTGTGGCAGTACTGCCTCTCCAACCTAATCTCAGTGGTGGCGGATTACCTCCCAGGCTCAGACAATTGGGTGGCGGACTGGAATTCCAGACATCTGAGGGATTAGACAATCTGGCCACTGGATTCTGTGTTTCGTGCCTCCCTTTGCCGACTCTGGGGTCCGTTCTCAGTGGACTTTTTTGCCTCCAGACTGAATCATCAAATACTGAGATACTTCAGCTGGAGACTGGACCCAGCGGCAACAGACGCCTTCCTGCAGGATTGGAGTCAAGAACAGGGATATGCTTTCCCCCATTTGCAATGATGATGAGGGTTTTGGCACAAGTCCGACGACAGGCGGCGGACATAGTCTTGATCACTCCGATATGGAGATCACAAGTGTGGTTTCCAGTTCTCTGGCACTTCCTGGAATTTTCCAATCTGGTTCCCCCGCTACCTTCACATTCTTAGGAGTCCGGAGAGCTTTCCTTATCTGACGGTCCAATACAACGACCTGATTCTAATGGCATGGAGGATTACCAGCAAAGATGGAAAATCCCAGGTCTTTTAGAACAAGCTCAAGAACTTATCTTTAAGGCAATGGGCAAAAAGTACCTCTAAACTATAACGGTCTGCGTGTAGTAGATTTTTGGGTTGGTGTCATCAATAAGTGGATCCCATGGAATCAGATGTCGTGCACATTCTGAATTTCCTTTCGGAGCCGGCGCACCAAGGCATGGCTTACAGGTCAGTAAATACCTTTAGATATGCCATATCTGCAGATCATCTGCCGGTGGAGGGTCACCCAGTTGGGTAATACTCTCTAGTCTGTAGACTTCTACGCGCCACTCTCCTTCCTCTTCAGCCAGTGCCAAGGTATTCTGCCCTGTGGGATGTTAACTGTCCTTAATCTTTTTCTTTCTTGGCCTCAGAATAGATATCTGAGCAGAAAGGATTTCTCAAGTAAGCTAGCTATGTTGTTGTGTGGTGTCTAGCAGATGAGTGTCTGACGCCAGTGCACCCGATTTGTCAGAAAGGATATATACCCCGGAGGGGGTTACATTTACAGTTTCAAGGGCTACTAAGACCCATAGCAGGGAGATTTCATACCCGGTCTTTCCTGACTCACCCAAATTGTGTGTAGTGGAGTGTCTCAAGTCGTATGAGTCTGCTATTGAAGAGCTCAGATAACTGGGAGAACGGCAACTTCTCATTGCCCTCAGGAAACCTTTCCAGGCAGTTTCTTCCCCTACCATTGCTAGGCGAGTACGCTGGATAATGCATCAGGCTGGGATTGACACAAACCTGTTTAGTGCACACTTGACGAGAGGGGCTATGGCCATTGTGGATATCACCTGGCTTGTGGTAAGTAAGCTTTAAATTTGCATAATCCTGGCCTCCGATCCTGACATAAAATGAAAACTTTCCTAGCAAACGTAAAGGAAAGTGTCAATTCTATTAAGGACTCTGAGGGTAGGATTATCCTACCCACAGAAACGGCAGGTTATGTGTCTCCCTCCCAGATTTTAGGGTTTGCTGGAGATGAGACATGTTCCCTCCTTAATGAGTAAGTAATTCCTTCAGATGTATAATGGGGAGTCTCTTTGTAATAAAGTTAATGATGCACGAACAATGATATATGGAGTGTTTATTACAAATGTTGTTTTATTTAATAGAGAACAATCAGAAAACAGAATGATGATGAGGTCCAATATTCACAGCAGCTAAAGTGCGAAGAAAGAGGTGGAAATGGGAGGAACAATGCCTCTTCATAAGGACCCTGAATGCTGATTGGTAGAACTGTGTTTTGCCTGCATCATGGGAAATGTAGGTTGGCTGTTATTTCTTGAAGCTGCTGGAGTGAATAAACGGAGAAAGTTATGCATAATCCTCGCCTCCGAGTCTTTAATAGAATTGAAACTTTGCTAGGAAATTTTTCATTCATGGTTCGTAAATACCCAGGTCATGGACTCAAACTCTAGGAGGAAGATGATTAGCTACTATGTTCCAAAATAATACAATCTACAATGTATTGAACAGCCTTCGGCTTATTATGCTCATCATGAATGCCAGTGTATGTGTGAAGCTTTGTTCTTAAAACCTACAGAGAGTTTTAGCTGCTGGTATCACAGGTTCTGGGAGAAGTTTCTGACACTAGGCTATCATAGATCAGCAATGGATTGCCCACATAAATGTTCTCCTTAGTAAAGAGCAATGTAAATGCTCCCCCAAGGATTCACAGCTTGATGGTGAAATCCTATTAAGAACGCACCTGCTCAAGATTTAGCCTCTTTAAATAAGGAAGATAAAGGATCAAGAGCTCCAGGCCTTTACAAGGTACCAATCATTGCACCGTACGTTTTGGGAAGAACCACTACAATTTTAGGAAATCAAAGGATCAGATATGCTGCCATCCTCTTGGTTCCTGTACATAAGGGCACGGGTATGCTCAACTAATTTTGATTGAATATTTTCACAGGGAACTTCCAATCTGGACGCTTAAACCGGTTAGACAAATGACGGACAATATGTCCTTCCAGGCGTGGCGGGAGGGTGATTGCACCTTCCTTGGGGATTTACACCCTGGTGAGACCTTTATCTCCTTTTTAGATGCCCGTCTAGAATTTTCTCTTGGGCCTGGTCATTTCCCACACCATGCAGGCTTGGACGAAATAGCCAGGGTAACCTGGCCATCCTACCCCGCTGCACCATTGGCTACACAAACCCAATGGGCTGTCTTGACCTGTGGCGCAGAGTAACACTTGATCACACAGTTGTATAGTGCTATGCGTATGGATGCCGGAGGGACTCCCCCACGGGCTCCAGTGGCCTGAAACTTGGATTCAGACCCTCTACTGGACGACGCTGACTGGACGAGAGTCAACAAACTCACACACTCCGTCTCCTGTAATGCCCGCTTTAAGTTGGTGCACTACAATTTCCTTCACAGGACTTGTCTTACTCCCAGGGACATGCACCATATGACTCCAACTCGCTCAGATAGTTGTCCCCGATGCGAAGCCGATTTTCTGCATTTAGCTTGGCAGTGTCGACTGGTACAGACTTACTGGACCCAGGTAGTTGCAGACATACAAAGGACCACACACCTGAACATAGACCTTACCACTCAGTGTTGTCAGCACTGTAACTTTAAGTGTTTAGAGGGCAGGAAGATATACAAATTTCTGCAACTGGTATTGGTCTTGGCTAGACGAAGAGTCGCTATTTCCTGGATGGGGCAAAGGGCACCCGAGACTGCCCACTGGCATAAGGATGTACAGGAATGGACCCTGGCGGGAGAGGTTCACATAAGACTTAGCAGGCGAGCAACAGGATAGAAGAGGACCTCTCTGCCTGCAGAGACCTCTGTGAGACACTCCTAGACCTAGACTCAGACACAGCTTCTTCGCAAAGTGATAGTACTGACAGTAGGGTGGGTGAGGCATCAAGGTGAAAAAGGGATTCAGCTCTCTTGTACTGGAAAGTATGGTGCGTAAGGTGTATGCCTAGTGAAAGTCAATGTTTCCAGTTGAATGATGACAATCCTTTGTCTCTGAAACGGATTATTGAAATGTCATATTGTGTAACTTCACAAAGTCCTTTGACATGCACACCACTGGCTGCTGTTTTCTTACTGTACTGTTGGATAAAACTGAAAAATAAAATTTAAAAAAATAAATTGTGATTGAATATTTCTGCTTTATTGTGACATGAAGTTAAGTGCCAGGTTGCTTTGGTCACATTTGCAAGCACCAATACATTAAAACAACATGCTCTTTTTCAAACAAGCTGGTTTTAGAGGATAACAAATTGGCATTTTGCTACTTGGTTAGGAAGACTTCTATGGATAAAACTAGTTGAAATGGGAATTCAAGCATTCCATAGAGACACACGGGATTGCTGCTGAAGCAGCAGGGACAGCACTAGTAAGATTTATAGAGTAAATGGTCTTAAGCATGGCTGTTTACTAGGTTCCACCCCTCTACTTCATACCTAGCTGACCTTTTCTCTATACTGAAAATTGGAGAAAGTCACCCAGAACCTTTAGGAGGCTTCAAGTTGTTGCTCTTGATACAAATCATCTGGTTCTTCGGTCACAACCCGATATGTAATTTTGCAACACTTTACATAACTTCCTAATGAAACACTTGACTATGACAAAGATATCCGAATTTGATAGGAAGAAACATATATCCATTGCCCAATAATTGGGTAAAGATAGAGCAAGTGAAATCTTACAATTATTTGGGTGTACTACTTTCTCTTACTTTGAGCTGCGGTCCCCAACTTGCTACTGTTTATCATAACACTCATGGTAGAATTCAAATAGATTAATAACTGCCTTGGGGATCTGACGGGTGAGACACTGCTTCGAACCTTCACTTGCATAGGTACACAACATGCTGTAGCTTATATTGGGTGGATTAGCAAAACATTACATTTAATAAAATGTATTGAAATTAGGCAACATTTTAAATTGAGGAACCCTACTTCCCAACCTCTGATTTTGACTGGAGCTATATAGAGCAGCCTGGTGTTTTGCTCATCTCTACTGCTCGAGACTGGAATATTCAAATTTCAATAAGATAGCATGGAAAATTCACTCTGATGTGGGCCATTAAGAGCCCTACAAAGGGTGTTTTTATTGTTGTTTGATAAATCTCCGCTAACATTAACAGTTAGCACTTGTAGGGCATGACAACTGAATATTAAGGTCAATGAATAAAAAATGATTGGCCTTCGGGTGTTCTCAACTGAGTTTAGAGGTTGAGGTTCAAAAATTTAAAAAGCTATCGGAATTTAGTATACAGATTGTAAGCAATGCGCCTTTTCTGCGTGGTCACCACAGCTTTTTCACCTTTTGCTGGGCCGTATATGTCTGCTGGTTTTAGAACTCTGTGCAGTTTATCCCTGCTAAGCAGTGGCAATGTGCCTGTGCCCCCCCCAATTAAACATGCACGAATTGGCATATTCCTAATTGGTATAGTTAACTTACCTAAGAGTCCCCAGTATATGGTACAAAATGTACCCAGGGACTTTAAGTTAAATGTCACTAGTACAATGTGGCAGGATAGACCAAACATATGGACTGGTGTAGACAGATGGAGGCCATAATGTACAAAGCAAGAGGGTGCCCTACGAAATTTGACACGGGTTGGACCAAAAGGCAGAACGGAGGAAGGAGGGTAGATGATAAATTCAGTAGTGAAGGGACTACGGGTACCTAGGGATGACCGTTTGAAGGGGAAAAGAAGGGATAATCAGAGGTCACTGGGGTATGTTTCGGGCAGGAGTGATTGGAGGGGTGAAAAGTTATGCACACGCTAATAGAGATGAAATACATTTGGAAAATACCCCACTCTATATGGTGATGTGTCTGACATGGCGGTGCTGGAACGTTGAGATGTAAAACAAATTGTTGAGAATTGCTGAATTGTTATAAAAAAGAGTTATTAAAAAAAATTTGCTAGTAGACTGCAGCACATATTGTGCAATCCACTACAGTCACAGTGTAAAACATGACTTCAAGCCTACTAATGTAGCCTGACTGTGGTAAATTAAACACTGTAAAGCAACCCGTCAAAATGAACCCTTTTAAATATTAACAGTCACCCCTGTGTAGGCCGTGTACTCCACAAGGCAGGGGGCATGGTATTTAAAAGTAGGACGTAGAAATTAGATGCCAATATGTCCTTACAGTGACTAGCACCCAAAAGCTATTTTTCACAAAGGCTGGCCAAGTTGTCCTATATAGTAAAGCAGTGAGCAGATTAAAAGTCCTAATTGTGGATCTCGGGAATTGCTAGAAAAATAATTAAACAACTATTTTTAATAATTATTAAACATCTAATTCAATGGTGGTGTAGAACTTCTAGTAAATATTATGAAAAAGTAACTTTTAGAAAGTTACATTTTCCCTGCCTGCAGTTCCTGGAGGAAAAATGTGTATTTGCTCTCCCACTTCTGCCAGCCAGTAATTAGCATTTGAATAAGTGTGAAAAAGGTGTGAAATGCCTTCCAGAAGCAAACAATAGGCTGAGCTGAATGGGCAGAGATGACTACTAGGGACCTCAGTTAAGATGCAGGGTGCAGAGTGTGAGCATCCCTTTTGATATTACAGTGTCAAATCCTGCTTGAATGTCTAAACCTGCTTCACAGGTCTGTTAAGTTTACACATTGGGGCACACTTGAAAGGCAGAGAACAGGATGCAGAGATATTTCTGGTGTCTGGTTGCTAAAGGACCTGTTTCGTCCGACCAGACTTCTTTCTTTGGGTTTTACATATAACACTAGGGACGCACATGAAATAAAGGAAATCAGGATGCCAAAACAATTCTTGAAAATCCACTGTTTGGTTGCAGGAAAATCCTACTTTTGTTCTACCACACACCTGTCTCTGGGTTTATTGTGAGTGCAGTGGCTGCCTTGAACTAGATTTTAGTGTTAGAAGGTAGTGGGGGACACTAGTATCACGAAAGTGTACACACACGCACACACCACCCCCACCCACCTCAGAACCCACGTTTAGTGTAGTAGAAGCCTTTCACCATCTTAAAAATACCCAAACTGAGTAGGGTTGGCCCCGGGGACATTTTGTTTACAAAAGTTTACTCTCTTTTACTAACTAGGCTTGCGATTTGTATTGTTTTGAATTCTGACTTTATTACTGTTTTGCTACTGCATAAATTCTTTACACATTGCCCTAAGTGAAGCCTGTCTGCTCTGTCCCATAGTTATCAGGGGGTTGCGCTCAGGTTAATTTAGTGATTTCAAAGGTTCCACCCTGACAAATGTTATGCTTATTCCTTGAGGCTGGTAGTACCCCAACCCAAAGTATAATACAATTTCTTACATATATAATGAATTATGCCCACAGAGTTATTTAATTACTGTCGATTGTACATATGAATCATGAAGGTTATATGAGATTTTGATACCCATGTTATGTTCATTTTAACATCATCTCAGAAAAATGATGTTGCGCCTAGGCTAAAGTGTTGTTTGTGTAATCTAGATAACAAGAGCTTAGCCCATGTTTAATGAACATGCCATGGTTACTTGATATTCTACAACACTGTCAGAAAAAAGAGTTTATAAATTCTAAATTTTGCACTGTAGCAGCAGCTATAAAATCTTATGATTCTGGAGTAACCAATGAACTGAGTAGTGTGATTTCTCCATTTTGTGATTAAGAAGTTATTGAAGATTAACACTGCATAAGACACTTATTGATGATAATTTATCTGATACAGTCGGATATCTTGGTGCTATCTTTACATATGGTAAATTGTTTATCATGTAGTAATGTTTGTTGATGGTTGGTAGCTCGATCTGGGGCATGTCCAACGCACAGGGTTAGTAATATGTGCATGTATGAACTGTTTAAACGGTGCTTAGGCTTTGTCCCCAATTCTTTTTTAATTTTAAGGGACCACATTTGGCAACAATATACATAAAGTATAAATATTATACATTATTATTTATTCCTTACTTGGCATACCTACACATCCAATAATTTTAACTGCACTGTGCCAGGGACTTTTATTTAATTTTGATTTTCCTACTTTTTTTGTAATATTTTATTGTATACCACGTATTGAGTAAATGGTTTGCTATATTGGGTTATAACTCAAAAAAACTGAAAAATGTAAGCAAATAAATAGTTAGACTTGTGCTAATAAAAGAAGGGGTTCCATTACTAAGACAGTAAAGAAGAGTAAATGGGAACAGAAGAAAGTATACACCATTGATTATAGTGAATGCAGCCAGTCTAAAGATGGGGGCCTGTTCACATGAACAGACCTTACAACAATGTAGCCAAGTTAGTCATCTATACTCATGAGGACTACCACCACTTAATGATAACCAAAAGAATTGAGGATACAGCAACTACCAGAGAAGGAGAGACCTGATGCTGAGATAGAGTCTAATAGCATCTTAATGCCAGATAAGCAAACAATGGAGTAAAATTAAAATTTGTAATTTCATAATCACTGAATGACTTACCAGCAGATAAAAGGAATACCTTTGATGAATTTTGGTACTATTGACAGGAATATGCAACCAGAATACAAGAATCAAATCTACATTGTTTCCTTATTACTATTACCTCATGATAAGACATTACTTCAACGTTTATGATCAGCTCTTTAACTCTACCACTGACAAGTCACTTAGAAGTCAACTAGAAGCTCATTTGCGATGGCATTCCATTCTATATACAACTGCCGACAGGAATAATGGTATTTTGGACCAAGAATAATAGAACAGGTGAAACACATATCTAATTGATATTGGGATGTTTTGATTCAAATGTTTCAATGCATATTGATCTCTAAATTTACAATTATGCCAAGATCAATTCAGAATTAATGAGTGATGTTGCGTTTTGCTATATGAATAGTAGAATCTTGAAATCTATGTGAATCTCCAAATTGGATACCATGAATAGAACCAAATCTCTATTGAGATTATGATCCATAAAATTACAAATCTATGCTAGCTCATGTACATTTAAAGTGATTTCAAATTAGAGCTTTGAAAAGGAGGTCTCTACACCGACAATACACGTGTTGGTTGTTTCATTGTGGTGCTAATTTCTTAATATAAGATAGAAAATAAAGAGCACTCCTCAAGAAGAAAAAGAAGTATTGCTTGAAATTACTGTTCATGTTACCCATCTTGTGTGCAGTGAAAAGTGTACTATAGTGCTTTTAACATGCTCTACTGTAGCCATTCTTTACTTGTGGCAGCCATGAAGTATCATGGTTTAACACCGTTTTTGGCCATGCATTTAACTTGAGTGGTAGTCATTTAATTCTGCTGTGAAGCCTTTATATGATTTCAGGCTGGTTAGACATCTAGTTCAGAAACATGTCATTACTGATGAGGACAGCGGAAAAGCTGTCAAACTGCATGGTGTTGAGCCATTCTTCAATTTCGAGTCACATCATGGTCCTGCTGATGAGAAAGAACTACATTTTTGTCTGGTGGTGTCAAGGCACTCTCTTAAACGGAGAAAGACAGGTGGTGAGAATACCGGAGTATAGTTAAGCGTTGTGGGCATTGTGATGCAGGGCAATGACTTGTTTAGACAACAGGACACAAAGTCTTCACGTACAGACAAAATATCATGAAGGTTACAACAAAATCCCCTGGGGACTCTGTACTTGAGAAGCTCTATGGAAGGGCCCAAAGAGTAAACTAAAACCAGTGTTGTTCGGTTAGGTTATTGGATCCAAGGTTATGGAACAACTTACCACCACAACTATGAGCTTTATAAATGGAGAAGGCCTGCTGCCTTGTTTCTCTTTTTTACACTTCCTCGTCACAATATTGGTCTCAAATGTATGCATCAGGCAGTTTCTAGAGTGACAACATCGATACATCTGCTCCAGATCCAGATGCCACTGTGACAAGTGAGTGCCCACAAATTACAATGTAGCAAGGGAGTCAAATTTATAACAACATTGCTAGAAAACATGTCGAAGAAAGTTAGTAAGGAGTGTAAATTCCAACAGTGCACATACCTCAAACAATAGCATTTCGGTCCCATTATAAATCTTGGAGATATTGCATGATGGTACCTGTGGTCATTCAACATCTACTACTGCAGACAAGTAGTAGGAGTGTTTACAAGTGATCCACTTGTATATTACAGAGACAGTACCACTGGATGACGTTCTACTAAATGAATGTATCAAAGTATTGATGTGTTTCAAGACAGACATGTATAAGCACCTGCCTTTTGGCCTGACAGTAGCTTTATAGTGCGCATTTCCCACAAAAGTGTCATTAACCTCTGACACCCCATTTGCTAGCATCCTCTTCCACCATATGCAATTGGCCATCCAGCCATGATGAGACTGACATGCAACCACAAGATAAGGATGTAAAAAACTGCAGACTTGGTGGTGATGCGGGCCATACTAGAGACCGACGTCAACGACAGGGGTCCCCGCCAGACGGAGACCAGGCTGCACAGTCCCCGAAGGGTTGACAACTGGAGTTCCGCAAGTATAATTGACTGTTCCCGCAGATATTTGACTTTCCAACTGGGAGTTGGGATGGGCCCTCTGTTTTGAGTTGACTCCCCTTTGCGTAGTGGCCAATCGGGTGGGCTGATGCAGACTTGACTTTATTCTGTTCTTAGTTTATAGGGTGCACCTAACCGCTATTTTCTGGTTCACTGCGATAATTTGGGTTATTGTGCTCAAGGTACTGTGTTCTGGAATTATAGGCCGGGGAGGTTCTTTTCTCCATGTACCGTTGCCCCAGGGAGTGGGGTTGTTCACGTCCCTGTTCATGTTGAGGGAGGGCGACAGGCACTCTGCAAGTTGTGGGTGGCGGGTGGTTTTGTACCCGTTGTTCAGGGAGGCAGGGTGGGGGAGGGAAGGGCGTGTTGGGGGAGGGGAAGGTTGGTTGTGTTTGGGGTTTTGTTTATAGTATTTGTTCAATGCTTTTGTTTTTTTTTTTCCTGTATCACTGAATCCACTTGTACTAGGCACCCAATTTCCGTTTCAGTGACATTCTGTGCAGGACGTCCGAGTATAGCGACGACACTATGGGGAGCTCTGGGGTCCTCTGGGGTTCACTACGTGTGTCCACTTGCGGGGAATACTGTAGTTCGGTCCAGTCCGCCGCCACGTAGGGTGCTCCCCCGCTTCAGCTTCTGGTTGTTCACCCCTCTCGCCCGCATGGCTTCACGTCCAGTTCTTAATCTCCTAGCGTGGAACGTTAATGGTCTGGGGGATAGAATAAAGCGGGGTATAGTACTACAATACCTGAAGAGACAGTCACCTGATATTGTTTTCCTCCAAGAGACACACTTGGTTGAGAATTCTTGTGGTGCATTGAATCAGTGGGGATATCGACTTGCCGCACACTCTGGATTTACTTCGGGGTCGAGGAGTGCGGGGATCCTTCTTCGCAGGGGCTGCCCATTTATAATCCACAGGACCTGGACGGATGACCAGGGTAGATATGCGGCGCTGTCAGGTACATGGGAGGGACAGATTCTCAATATCATTTCCATATATATCCCCCTGGGGTTACAGCGTCCAGCGTTGAGAGATTTGGGCACACTCATACTTGACTTGCCGCTGGGCTCACTGGCGCTGGGAGGAGACTTCAATCTGGCTATGGACGGATCTAGGGATCATTTTCCGCCCCGCAGGGACCCCCAAGGGGGATCCCAGCTAACGGAGTTCTCACAGGCTATGGGTCTGGTGGACGTTTGGAGATGGCTCAACCCGAACGCGGCACAATACACGTTCCACTCTGGGGCCCACAACAGTCAGTCCCGCATCGACTACATGTTTACGCTCGCCCAAGACGTCCACATTTTTTCTGAGTCCCGGTGCCTTGCGCGTGGAATTTCTGACCACTCCCCAATCCTTACGACTTTAACTGTGGGACATACTAAACGTCAGACTACCCTCTCGATCACACCCTGGGCGCTTAAAGTACCGCACATTAGAGAAGCACTGCTCAAAGACGCTGATTATTATTTCACAGAAAATGTAGGGTCGGTCACCTCCGCCTGTATACTGTGGGGGGCGTTCGGCGCTGTCATTAAGGGCCGTGCCCTGTCTTTACTGGTTGGGCACAAGAGGTAACGTGCCAAACGCGTGGTGGAGTTGGAGGAGGACATCCTGGTTAGGGAAAAAGCCCAGGCAGCCGCCCCCGACCCGGAGGCACAGCATGCATTAAATGTGGTGCGCCAGGACTATCGGCAACTGCTAACGGAAGCTGCCACGTCGCGCTATATGACGACCCGTCACAAGATCTACGAACATGGCGAACGAACGGGCAAACTCCTGGCCTGGCTGGAAAAGAGGGAGCAGGCATCCCGTTGGGTACACGCAATTACTGGCATCGATGGTGCACTCCTCACTGACCCCCAACAGATTACCGAAACGTTTGCCACTCACTTCACATCGGTATACACTTCCGCTGCGACATCCCAGGCTGCCATGGCGGCTGACCTCTTATCTACGATAAAGGTGACATGCTTGTCCAAACCCGACAGTGACTCCCTAGAAACTGCCATCACGGAGACTGAAATTCAAAAAGCAATCCAGGGAGTGCGCTCGGGCAAAGCGTTGGGGCCCAACGGGCTCCCAATTGAACTTTTCAAGCCAATGGCCTCCAAGCTCGCACCCCATTTACTGAGCATGTATGCCGAAAGCTTTGAGCTAGGCATTTTGCCCGCTGATGTTAGGACTGCCTCGGTCGTGGTAATACACAAGCCAGGTAAACCGGCGGAAGACTGTACATCCTATCGCCCTATTTCTCTCCTCTCCGTTGAGGCGAAAATACTGGCAAAGTTATTGGCCAACAGACTGCTCCCCTTTCTTACCGAGCTGGTGCACCCGGATCAATCTGGGTTCATGTCCGGACGGAACACGGCCCTGAACTTGCAGTGGTTCAACGGGGTCCTGGGCAGAACGGGTACGATTAGGGAGGATGCAATACTGCTCTCCCTGGACGCCACAATGGCGTTTGACACCATAGAATGGGCATTTCTTTTTGCTGTCTTGGATAGGATGGGATTCGGAACCAACTTTCTCAAGTGGATCCAGCTACTCTACACCCAACCGACAGCACAGGTGACAGTCAATAATCACACTTCTAGGACCTTCCCATTGCATAGAGGCACGCGACAGGGGTGCCCCCTGTCGCCTCTACTTTTCGCCCTAGTATTAGAGCCGCTGGCTACCTGGATCAGGGGTGACCCGGTGATGAGGGGTCTTAAATGGACAGAAGATCACGAGGATCGCATTTCTCTCTACGCGGATGACATCCTCCTCTATTTGGCCTCACCTGCGCGTTCCCTGCGGCGGGTTCTCCATATCTTTCACATATTTGGCGCTCACTCAGGGTATACGATCAATTCGTCCAAGTCTCAACTATACGTCTTATGGGGGAGCCACCCCAGAGCCCTAGAGGGTATGATATTCCTCTGGCAGCTCAGGGCTTCAAGTATCTCTGCATATTCATTACCCCTGAACCGACCCTGTTTTATGACTCTAACCTGCTGGGGCCCTTGACGCGTCTCAGATCAGACACCAAGCACTGGCGTACTCTCCCTTTGACCCTTTTGGGACGTGTGGCGCTTTTTAAGATGCTAGCGCTCCTGCGTCTCTTATACGCACTGCAAAACACCCCCAATGTGATCCCCGAGGCGTACTTTAAGAGTATTGAAAGCGTGGTGAGGGAACTGCTTTGGGAGGGGCGGCCGCTGCGTATAGCCATGAACAGGCTCACAATGGGGTGGTATGACGGTGGCATTTCCTTACCCGACATGTGACTTTACTACCAGGCCTCTCAACTGGTGGCAGTTAATAAATGGGTTCATGGCGAGCACTACGACCCAAATTTTCGCACAGACCGATGGTTGTTGGGGCGGGGTGGGTACAACAGAGCACTGTACACGAACCCTTGTAAGCTTCACCTCACGGGGCCCACCACGCGTACAGTGGAGGTCTGGCATGGTATTACTAAAAAATGGGGTTGGCACAACCGACTTACAAAAGCTACACCGCTCTGGGAACCGGACATGTTGGGTCAGCTTAGTAAGTGCCCTGGCTTTGACAGGTGGGATACGATAGGCATTTCAACGGTTGGGGACGTGTGGGTGAAGGGGAGACTGGCCACATTCGCTGATCTGCAAACTAAGTATCAATTGGCGCCCACTGAGGCCTTCAGGTATCTCCAGATCAGCCATGCAGTCACGGCCGCCAAGCCCCATGAGCTTCCTCTGCCTGACTCCTCTCCATTGGAGGATAGATTGATACTGGACCCTATGCCTAAGAAGGCTATTTCCCTTACCTATAAAAAACTACTAAACAACCGACCTGATCTCATGCTGCGCCTACGGCATGGATGGGAATCGGATCTGGGGAGTATTGACGATGAAGACTGGCGAGACATACTGGCCTCTCCCAGAGAAGTGGCTATCCCAATGAGACTGCGACTGGTCCAGTTGAAAATTCTTCATCGGGTTTATTTTGATGCAAAACTCCTGTTTAGGTTGGGTAGACGGCCCGATTCTTTGTGTATACGTAACTGCAATCAGACTGGTACTTTCTTCCATATCCTATGGGAATGCCCACTGGTGGAGCCATATTGGCATGGGGTTACAAAACAGCTGGAGAGGGCGTGTGGCAAGACCCTGCAGGCCTCCCCCGTCTGGGTCTCAATGTGTGGGAGGCCACGGACCTCGCACAGATCGAGCAGACCTGGGCCTCTTTGGGTTGGGCCGTTGCCAAGCGTAACATTGCGCAGAGGTGGGGGGTGGGCACGGCCCCATGCTTGCGGGATTGGGCAAAGGACATGGACAGGGCAATGGTTGCCGAAAAGGATGTGTTCAAACACAGGGGGTGCCCCAAGAAGTGGGACCATAAGTGGGGACGGTGGAATAAATACAGGGGTGATATATGTTTGTCCCCTTCAGTAGAACTACGACGTGAAATGCATCTACTGTTGGATGAACCTTGAAATAACGAGGAGGTATAGCCCTCAGCCATGTAACTACCTCTCTGGCAGTCTGTTCCCATATGTTATGTACGTTGGATATCCCCCCCTGTCCCTTCAGACCGAACATTCACTGCTCAGAATAGAGACTGTTAGTCTGGCTTAACTTTGAGATGTGTATGGTGCCTATATATTGATTTATGTATTACAACATGTGATGTATTATTGCGGATCCGATTACTGTCTTATCATTGCCTGGTACCTGTTTTTCTTTATTTAATAAAATTGTTTATTAAAAAAAAAAAAAAAACTGCAGACTTGTGCAAGTGACCAGCCTGTCCACCTCTGAAACACAATTGTCAGTGCTACCCAGACAACCAGTACAGGAAGTTTCACCTCATCCACGTCTGGGAACAAGAACCACCACCTTCCTACAGCAGCAGCCCCTGCCCAACGAGACTGAGCTCACCCCATGACAACAAGCCAAACATGTAGGGACAACTCATACTCACTCAAAGACATGGAGTACCTGTCAGCCAAGGTAAAGTCAGGATCTCCTGATGACCCTTTGAAACCGGACCTCTTTAGAAAACTCTACAACTGCCTCCTACTGGAGGGCCGGGAGTTGATCAATAGGTAATTGGCAGTGGCGGCAATGCCTAAGTCCTGGAAACATGCCAAAGTTATCCCCTTGCTAAAAAAAATGACGTTAGATGCATCTCAGCCGGATAACTTCCGTCCAATATCACTGCTCCCTTAATATACAAAAGTTGGTGGTGAGTTATAGGATAAATGGCGCTCTTAGGTCTATCAAATTTGTATTTCAACTGATACACAAATCTGGCACGGTGCACTGGGTAGGGATCTGACTCGCGCGGCGAACACGCCGGGAACGAGAACCTCCTTCGTCTAACACCTCAGACCTGCCGGATTTGGGTGGTACTGAGATACTTTACCCCTATATGAGAGGGATAGACCATTCAGCGCCACTGACGGCTTTTTAAGGATCGCTGTACCTACTAAAAGAAACCCTTTCCGGGTCGGAATTATCACCGGAGTCAAGAGACTGCAAAAGACTTGTCATAGCCCTGAAGAAGTCGGGGGGTATTCCCTTGTAAAAGCGACGAAACACGTGTTGGCTAAGAAAACTGAATAGTGAAGTACAGAACCAACTTCACTTACGGATCAACTTGAATTAAAGACTTCGGAATATACAAGAAAAGCATTACTGTGATATATAGACACGAAATTGTGTGTGTTATTTCTTAAACGTGTGCATAGGACTTGTTTTGTATCACTGCTCCCTTACCTGGCTAAAATCATGGAGTCTTATGTTAATACCATCTTGACTCAATATATGGAAACAAATTCGATTCTAGATACGTCACAAAATGGGTTCCGCCCCAGACATAGCACAGAATCTGCATTACTTGCAGTCACGGAGCAGTTACGTTCTCCCCTGGTTGAGGGCAAAACCTCGGCACTGATCCTGCTGGATCTGAGCGCGGCCTTTGACACGGTCTCCCATAAGATCCTGCAACATCGGCTTGAGGAGATCGGGGTCTATGGCAAGGCCCTCGCCTGGTTCTCATCCTTCTTGACCGACCGGTCCTTCCAGGTCTTTGCCCCCCCTTTCTCCTTCGGTGTCCACTCTCTATGCTGTGGTGTTCCTCAGGGATCTGCCCTGAGCCCCACCTTATTTAACATTTACATCCGCCCTCTGGCCGTCATGGCTAAAGCCCGGAACATCGCGTTGGTATCATACGCAGATGACACCCAACTGGTGTTCACCTTTTCCAGCAACTCTAATCAGGATCAGGTGAAATTCCAAGACGACCGTGTGGCTATCGCTGAATGGATGGCGGACGACTACCTTCAACTGAACTCCACCAAGTCAAAAGTGCTCCTGGTGGGCCGAGATGCCCATCTATGGGATAACCACTGGTGGCCTACGACCCTTGGAAACCCCCCCCCCCCCAACCGAATTCCGTGGTCAAAAACTTGGGAGTTTTGTTGGATGGTGCCCTTTCCTTTGAAGAGCATGCTAAGACAGTGGCAGGCACCTGCTTTGGTCTCCTACGTGGCCTGAAGCCAATATTGAGACTTTTTGATGCATCTATTCGGCAGATGATTGTCCAATCCACCGTGTTGGCACAACTAGACTACTGTAATGGGTTGCTACTTGGCGTCAACAAATCTGTGACCAAGAGACTTCAGCGGGCACAAAACGCTGCTGCTCGCATGCTTTTTGCGCTACCAAAGTACTGCCACGCCTCAGACCTTCTACGCTGGCTCCACTGGCTACCTATAGAGCACAGAGTCCACTTAAAGACCCTCTGTACGACACACAAGATCATGTACGGTCTGGGTCCGCACATTTTGAGCGAGCTATGCTCTTGGTATGTTCCAGCGCGAGCCCTGCGCTCCGCGGACCTGTATTTGGCCCGTATCCCATGCGTGCGCAGGACAAGAGCTGGGGGGCGCTTGTTAAGAGCACTTGCTCCGACCCTCTGGAACTAAATCCCTCTTGCAGCTCGCTGCATGCAAGACCACTGGGCCTTCAGGAAAATGATCAAGACCTGGCTCTTCTCCAATTACTAGCCTCCTCGCATTTCCGCTCTGCTAGACCTAGCGCTGGGAAGCCCTGTTGCTGGGGCAGCCATGCGCTCTATAAGTGCATTTAACATAACATACCAACAACCTTTGCCGTCTGAGAATGATGGTGGAACACATATGGATCAATCAAACAAGGTTTATATAGCGCGACTACTCACCCATGAGGGTCTCCAGGCACCTCACTGAGGGGATATAGGGGGCTGCTGATCTGTCTGGGCGCTGGGGTTCAGTCGAAGAGCCAGGTCTTTAGATCCTTCCTGAATTGGGTCAGTGACGGGGCTTGACTGAGGTGGAGAGGCAGGGTGTTCCAGGTCTTAGTGGCGAGGTAGGAAAAGGATCTTTCTTCAGACCTGGTCTTGTGGATCCATGGGACGGTGGACAGGGCCAGTTGGTCTGACCGGAGGTGTCTGGTGGGTACATGGAATGAGAGGCGGTGGTTCAGATATGCTGGTCCTGCGTCGTGGAGGACTTTGTAGGCGTGTGTGAGGAGTTTGAAAGTGACTCTTTTGTTGACTGGGAGACAGTGGAGTTCTCGCAGGTGTTCGGTGATGTAGCTGCGGCGAGGGATGTTGAGGACCAGTCAGGCTGCGGCATTTTTAATTTCTGTAGTTTCCTGAGGAATTTCTGGGTGACGCCAGCGTAAAGTGTGCTGCTGATGAGTGCGTGGGTGACCGTCTTTCTGGATTTGGTGGGAATCCATCTGAAAGTCTTTTGAAGCAGGCAAAGCATGTGGAAGCATGATGAGGAGACATCGTTGATCTGGCGGTTCATAGTGAGCGAGGAGTCCAGTATGATGCCGAGGTTTTGTGCATGGTCCGTGGGTGCGGTGGTGTCCTAGTGCGGCAGGCCACCAGGAGTGGTCCCAAGATGAGGGGGTGGGTCCCAGGATGTGTGGAAGCGGATTATTTAAAACCCACTGGTGCAGTTGTCACCCTTAGTCCACGGGTTCTTAACAAGTAAGGAGGAATCAACACTGGAGTGAAGTACAAACCATAGGTCATTTATTAGCATTCATGAATGGGGGCCTCGTCCGACAAGCACCATAGAGATACTCGAGGAGAGAGCACACTGAACGATGGTTACATGGGGTTTTATAGCAAAAGATCACAAACAAGGGACGCCCAGAGGTAAATAGAACTTTGGGAAAAACACACAAATGAGGTACCGGTAAGAATCGACAGCCTTGGTGCCTTGTGCAATTGTCGCGTCCTGAAGCTGCACAACAAGATATGATATCTGGGTAAACTTTACTTGAGGCTTTACCATTGTCTGGAAAACCCCGTGCAGACGCCAGCTGTTCTTTTGCGCTGACTCTGCATGTATACACAGCCTACAATGCCCCAATCTAGATTCTTTACTCATGTTTATACAAATGCAGTGTCAAGGATAGAGCCAGGCTGAAAGCAGGGCAGGGGTTAAAAATGGATGAGGCATAGCTTAATCAAAAAACAAGAGAATCAGATTTTACATTTTAACAGATGAGGACTTTGGTCTTGTTCGAGTTGAGATTGAGGCAGTTTTCTCTCATGCAGGTGGTGACAGCCTTCATCCCATTGTGGAAGTTGTTTCTGTTGGCTGTGGGTTCATTGGTGAGGGAGAGGATCAGCTGGGTGTCGTCGGCGTAGGAGACGATGTTGAATCCATGGTTCCGGACGATGGCTGTGAGTTGTGCCATGTAGACGTTGAAGAGGTTGGGGCTCAGGAAGGAGCCCTGTGGCACTCCGCAGGTGATCTCTGTGGGTTCTGAAAGGAACTGTGGTAGTCTGACTTGCTGTTTTCGACCAGTGAGGAAGGAGCGGATCCAGTCCAGGGCTTTGTCGCGGATGCAGGCGTCATGGAGTCTCGTGCTTAGAGTGCGGTGGGAGACGGGGTCGAAGGCGGCCGAGAGGTCCAGGAGGATGAGGGATGCTGGGTGATTCAGGGTGCAACAAACAAATTTGCTTTGGGTGCAGCAGAGGCAGTTGAAAGCAATGTCGTTGGTGAGTAGAAGATCAGGTGGCCTCAACACAAATGTCTCAAATTGTTTTATTATGCTGACATTTTGATATACTGTTAACATTTTTTTGGTCACTGTGTATGGACTATGCTACTCTGTATGTACTGTGAAACCCCTGGTCAATCACTGCACTCTACAAGAATCACAATCAATTAATCGGTCCTCCAGGGGCATCCGACTGAAACGAGAAGAAAAAAAAGAGCATGGACAGCACTGATCAGGGAAAAAGCGACAAAGCGAGGCGTGCATGCTGGAGTTCTGGTAGGGGCATCAAGCATTTTAGTTACCTAGCTGATTCCAGTCCCTCCCAAGCAGCGGGGAATAGGATCTGCTACATTTCATGTCTTCTCCAGGGTCGGATTGGGAAGGCGGGCATGGGGCGATGGGCCGGTGTTTCAGGGGCACCTCTGGGCCGTTTTTTTTAGCCTCTGTAAACTGGCCCAATAGAAAGGGGAGGTGATTTTGTGGCCATTGTGCATTTTCACCTCAGTCTATGGTGGGCTGGCAGGGGGTAAGTGAAGCGGCCTCCAGAGCACCCAGGTGCTCTCACCTCAGCCCCAGTGTCTTTTAGGCCTGGACTTAAATGACTGGATATGACATTAAGATCAATCCTGAATCGCTGCACAAAACGTGTGCCTAGAAAAGTACACAAAGCACTGAGTGGACAGTGTCAGTGCTGTAAACTAGCATTCCAACAAGAGTTAAATGAACACTGCACTACAGGAAGATGCCAGCGAGACGTAAAGCAAGTTCACACGAGGCAAAACCAGATGCCCCCCTGATTATAGGTGTAACTGAGTAAAGCAGAATTAAACTATTCTATCATGAACTGAGCGTCAACTGCAAACCGTGAGCTCCTGCAAGACAAGCTTCGTAGATCTAATTATCAGAGGGTCTTATGCTGTCAGACAGAAAGGATGTTATGCAGCCACAGAAAGGGGTTCCTGAACCAGTGTGTTTTTAGAAGATATTTGATGCACACAAAGGAGGGGTGTTCCTTACTTTGTGAGAGTTGCCTGCGAAAGGTCTGTGCAATTTGCACTTCTTCAAAAGTGGGGTACAGGGTTTTTTTAAAATTTTATTATTATTTTTTAGGATTGCGGGTCTCAAGAACGTGCAGGCATAGATAACTTTAGAGAATGGTAACTGGGAGTGTTGATGTGTATCCAGATTTCTCATTTTTTAGTCACAACGCACATTTGTGGCTACATCGAGGCATTGGGAAGGGCAAGGGGTGGCGCTGTACAAAACGAATACATAACACATCAGCCCTGTGCATTTATAAAGAAGACATCGGGGCACAGAGCCGCAAATGAAACTTTAAAAAAAACTCTCTCTATTAACAAGAAATAACCAGACAGATTCTACAAAGGCTGGACAATGATAATTAAAGAGAACTCTTTATATTAAAAAAGTCCCTATTCCATTTTAACATATTTTTTCTGCTTTTTTTTTTTAGTTTTACTATCAGTCACAGAGAATTAAGGCAGCTTTAGAACACATTTTAAAGTGCTTTCGCCTTACATTAGCTACTTAAAGTACATACCCGTCAGATGAGAAAAAAACGGCTTTGGGTGATTTTCTTCCATTTGATACCGTCCAGGTGGCAACCCTAGCCAGATCAAGTGTTGTGGCCGTAGGCTATTTTATTTCTCCTCGCCTGCATGCAGTGTTTCTAGTTATGCCAATGTCACTGGCTCTAGAAGCTTTAAAATATTTATTTTACCAAACATTTCTCAAAAAAATTAGTCTAATGAGACTAACGAGATGGTGATCCATGAAAGAGACGATCTGGGAAAGTGGGCCACTTATTTTGGGAGTGCCCGGGCCAAATTGTGATCCCAATCCGACCCTGGTCTTCTCCACAGGATCATTATTTCCTGCAAACTATTTGTTCTTAAAATTGTCAATGTTAGACCACTAATAAATAACGCCTTACTCCACCATCACAACTGGAATGCTAAGGTTACGTGGACTTACGATAACTGAACTCCTTTGGCAGAAGCCTCAACACTGCTCACAGTACATCTACATTCAGCATAGCCCCACAGCTTTGGGAGTACAAGAGTGGTACGGAAAAGGTATGGTTAGCAGCTCACTCCTCGGCAAAAGAATGCTCAAAATCTCAATATTTTAGGTCAAAATCACCACAGTGGAGGCAGCGTATATAGCAGGGCCCTTTGTGTAACCGTGTGCTTCCACAAAAAGACGACTTAGGAAGACGCTAAACACATTTAAAGTCCCCGCCAGCTCCACATGTTGTTTCATGTTACTCATTGCACTTGCTACTGTAATGACACCCCTCAGAGGAACATGCGCCTTACTAAAAACACTTTCGGTAAAAGACCTGCAAACTTTACTGCTGCTGCTGGGAGGGAGAGCGGCTACCTCACACAGCATCGGTGACGGGAAAAGGGCTTAGAGACGGGCTTAGCTGCAAGCTCCCTCCAGAAACAGGTTTCCGCAGAGGCAGCCGCCGCTGGAGACAATTAAAACCAAATGTTTTGAATCTGCGCCCACACGTAATTGTGACAGTCAAGGAACTGCAGTACAGAAAATAGATTAGCCCAAGGACATCCATATTTCAGGTCATTATCATTTTAAACATTTGCAAAAATAGCTGAGAAAGGGGAGCTAATGACTTCTGCACCCGCGCAACAGGCTCTTTATAGACGGCCTGTGAAAGAAGCAGCGGCAGAATTTATGGAAAGGACATGGCGCCGAGGGAAGCGCGGCTTCTCACCGGTGGTGGGGGCTCCCCTCCCCCAGGAGCCGGCCAGCTTTCTGAAAGTATGCACGAATGCCTCCCAAATATGTATCGAACAGAAACCACAAGAAACTAACAATTTAGTAAATGCAGCCTACAACAGAACGCACCGAACGGTCCGGAGCATTCGTTTGTAAAGATGACGAGCTTATTAAAGGAATTCGACAACACTTTCAAACTATGCGAGAGTTAGACGGGGGCTTCTGCTGGAAAGAAATGTTGCGGGATTAGTAACATATGATTGACGTAGCCTTTGACTACTAAGGCTGAGCATAAGGCCCTGCGGGTGAAGGCACAATTAATCTGCTCCTGTAACTCGGGGTACTGGATCAGAAGAGATCTGTTCTGGCAGCGACATCTTTCACCGGCTTCAGACCTTGAAAGGAATGGCTCAAGAACGTACAGCTGGTGCGTGCACTGCAGAATAAATCTCCAGCAAGGACAAGGACATCTCACTTTGTGAACTCCCGAGTAGAGAAGGTGTGTTTTGTCGAATTCTCCAGAAGCAGGGAGTTTCTCGAATGCATTCCACTTCATACGTGTTTACATACAGGCCAATGGGATCCCGACATAGTCCCAGTCGCAGGATTGCTTGACTGAGGAGACCGAGTCCACCAATGTGAGCTGATGAGAATCCTTCCTATTACATAACCTGGGACATGGCACAGTGTAGGCTTTGTTGTCTCTTCATGATCACTGTGTGTGGAACGCGCACCACACTTTTTATACCTACGTTATTTATTGTGCCACTGTGTAGGCCATCTTGGGAGGATATGTGTGGGATGAACTGCATTTTTAAAAACTGTGCTGCATTAAAGTAAGCTCATAACTTCCAACTCATCTGTCGCTGGCAGGTGTCATATGCTTCTCACCTCCATCACCCACACGCCCTGTCCCTTTCACAAGCCACAGTGATGAAAACAGGAATAGAATTCATTATGCCAGGGTAACAGGTATAAATCTAGCATTAGCATGCGCAGGTATAATGGTGACTTCAGCCCTCATGTCACGGTAGCAGGAGCGCAACTGCAGCTCTGCAAGCGTGAGTGCAAGCCTGCTGTGCGCCGCATGCCCACTGACCCCGGGTGAATCCTGGAGTAGGAGGGCCGGAGACAGGAGACCGCTCAAACAGGGATTTTCACAGTTAAATGGTGAGGAGCTGTCGCGCCCTAACAAGACATATGCAACTATGAACGGACCTCGAGGCAATGAAGGACGATGGTGGGAAAGTGACCATGCTTTTCTTTATAATCATATAGGGATTTACATCTTAGAAACACATTTGTTTTATTTACAATTTCTTTTCATGGATCAAAGGTAATGTGATGTCACTTTCTTATGATGTCACTGGACAAGAGGTCATTTGATGTCACTTCTTGTGATGCTGCTGAGGCTAAAGGTCTAGTGGCGTGGCTTTCAGTCACCAAGCTGTTCTGAATGGTTAAGAGATATATAAGCACTGCAGGGAGATCCATTTAAATTACTATATTAGACTACTAAAACATGAATATTTACATTCTGTGCAATTTTCACTTTACAAATGTTTTTGTAAGATTCTGACATCCTGGTTCATTAACTCATGCAGAATCTGTACCTGGAGGAGCAGCAAATGGAGTGTGAGAGCCCACTCTTGAAGAATTGTCTACACAGGGATGCTATCACTTGGAGGTAGGCGCATGCTTAGAACCAGGCAGTCCAGCTGAAATATAAATAGACCACCATCCATTGCTCTTCCTTCATCGAAGTCCCCTAACCGAAGGAACCTACAGGTGTAATCATATTACTATATTTTCAATGGTTCACCAGCTTCAAGATATTTCACCAATATTGAACTCATACACGTTTCTGTTAATTTCTGTGACACTCCAATGTCAACCAATCAATGGCTTACACCACTCTGTAGAAGTAACATTCCAACAACTCATGTCCCTTCTGCAACTGGTTAAACAAGAACGTCACTGGTGCTGTAAATACTGTTGTAAACTCTAGCAGTATCCATATCCTACAATGTACCTTATCTAACCCAATTGCCATATACAAGTTTGCATTTGCTAGTACGAGTACTGCTCTTTATTCCATTAGCAGTCTTTAAGCCTCTTCATTGCAAGTCAGCTTCGGGCATACACTGATTCGTTGAGAAAGTTTCACAAAAGAATGCAAACATAATTTACTGTGGAGAGCTTCGCCACACAACATTTCCCTTTAAAGCTTATAACTGCAGTATTACATTCTCACTTATCGCTGCCTTTTTAAATCCTTTATGTCTATTTTTAGGTTTCACCTACAGACTGCTTTTAGCTGTCTTTTGTCAAAGAACTACTGTGGAAAATACCAATACTTTCAGTGAGCTTTAGGACAGCCCATTGCTTACCACTGGGTGGCTTTCTTCTCTATCTCGTTTGCTTACTTCATATTCAAATGCTTTCCTACCTCTTTTTGTGTTTGTCCACACCCTGCATCATAACGTCTTTGCATTTTTGATTAGATGACTTGTATTCTTCAGAACTCCATGGGAGTGCATGGGTTTTCTTGCCCTCTCCATCCTGTGCTGCTTTCCCTGAAATATCCACCCGTACTTTTCATGTTGACACCCCAAACTTTTCCACTGCTTCCCCCTGGCTTTTATTGCTTTAGTTTTTAATCCACCCCTTCCCACCTTAAGCTTCTCCATTGCTTCCGTGCCCCGTGTGAGCTTTTTAATAAAAATGTATACATACTGAAAAAAATGGCAGGCCCAGCAGTTGCAATTTTTTGCCATGCCAGTCCTTTCATAACGAATTCACTTTAGTGCACTTTTTTTTAACCCTCTAAGATTGCCATGCACCATTTTGGAATGCTGGGCTTCTGTAGCATCATGACACACACTTTTGCTTCTGTGATGAAGCACGAGTGTATGCATATCGTACCTTTTCCCCCTGTTTTGCCAATGTGGAACACTATCAGCAAAACGCATTGGCAAAGTCAGTATGTCTGCACTGGTAGCTAAAAGGTGAGATCTATTGGCTTTGCCAATAATTGTTTCCATTTCTGATTTTGCTGTCATATCTGCCTTCCCTACGCTTCTTAGATCTTCCGAGTCCACATACCTGGTCTCTAAATGCTTAGTTTCCTTATCCTTCTTGAAAGCGAATCAGTTTTGTCTAGCCACTTCTGACCTACATTTTATGTTCTGTAGAATTTAACGCTGCTTCCTTCATGAGGTGAATAGCCTAGGGGTTTGATACTCCAATAGAAACTCTTATCTTCATCCATGTATCTTTTACCCTGTTCAAAAACTCCTCGTGTTGAGGGTCTTTCTGAGAGGTTATAATTGATACTTTAGGATGTAGAGTGTCCCAAGGGTGCTGGTCTCAACTGTGAAATAATCTCTTCATATTCATCTTCAGAGTAGTGTGTGAACCAGAAAGACCATCCATTCTTTGGCACAGAAGGCAGGCTCATGAAGCTCACATCTGCTCTCAGCTGTTGATTCTAGTCTATACTCAAGATATGGATGAGTTCCTCATTCTTCTTTCACTGCAGATCAAAGAAGGTTGTGTGATGTAGTTGGTGGAAATAAAGCCTCGGGTGTTATTTTTCTAAGTGCTCCAAACAACAGGATTTCATTTTAGGGTATAAATATGTAGAAACAAAGAGATGAAATAAGGTTAAATCAGCCCGGAGCCATTTCAAGAATTCCTGAGAGACTCTGCAGAGGTGTTGGTAGACCAAGTAACCGTCTGTAGAACTGTTTGAGACAGATATTTCTGAGCAAACAGAAAAACAGGTAAACATTTATTATGGAATCTGGAAGTGTAATTGCAGAAATGTTAACTAAGGTAGAATACAACCAAGGGCAAACTCATGTATTGAGAGCAGTCTGAATTGGGACATGAGGTCTCAATGCAACTTATCACATCAACTTAAACCACTTGGAAGAGGCAAGACCTTTTCACCTGAAGAGTAGTCCTAGCACTAGTGGTGATGGGATGAGTCTAGAAGGGGTACAGCAGAGGGTTACAGCATTATTTACCCAGCACTGAAGGGCAAGGGATGAGACTGATGGGTGGTCCTGGAGGAGTATCAGAAAGTATTTTTTTTTTTACAAAATGCCTGAAATAGGCTGCCATCAAAAAGTGTGCACAAAAGCGGTTCATGCATTCAGAATGAGTGCAGCTGCCAAATCGCCTTATGTCACAGGTCTCACATCTAAACTTTTTGGCTTCCGAGCTTGAGCTCATATACTACCAATTTCAAAAGTGAAACAATGAAGTACATTGCCTGACGGTATCTAACCGTATTAAATTCAAGGCATTATGCCTTATTTTCAAAGCCCTGCACGATGTAGGTCCTTGTTATTTAAAAAAATCTCTTTCATGGTATGTCCCAAATAGAGAACTTCGTTCTAAAAATACCTTGACAGTGCACTGCCCCAGGTTCAAGAGATTAAAATGGGGAGGCGGTTGTTTTACCACCGAAGCCCCTGCCCTGTGGAACAGTCTACGTATAAACATCAAGGCAGCACCAACATTGCTGGGTTTCAGGAAGCTAATAAAACTTGGCTTTTTAATGGTTAGGTGTTTAGTCATTTCTCACCACCTAACTACCATCATCTTACTGCCATTCAAATAGCGCCAAGACACCTATGGGTATTCGAGCGCTTTAGAAACCTTTTAACATAACATAACATAATGCAATGTGCTGTTGCTGAAAAGCAAGGAGTGGCTGGAGGTATCACACATAAAATGGGTCCACTTTGCAGCTACGAATGTGCTAGGACAGATACAGAGAAGCAATAGTACTAACAAGCACTAAAACAGCCAACAGGTCTCACATATGGAAAGCGTTTGGCTTTGCCAATGTCTTTTAGGCACGTTGTACCAGTGTGGCTGAAAATAATGTTAGAAAAAAAGCACTGTGACATGGTCAGCGCTGGTCGAATCATCGCTTTTTGTGGCTGAGCAACATGGACAACGGAAGTGATGGTGGAATGGGCAACAAAAGCAAAGGGAGGGTGTGAACGTACTGCAACAGGACTGTAAACAAAAGTACTATGACACAGCAAGCGCTGGCTAACTTATAGAGCTTTTTTTCTTATGTTGGGTGGGGGCAACACAGACCGTGGTAGTGTGCGAGAAGAAGCAACATGGGCAACGGGAGGGTGGGAGGTGCGAAGCAACATGGACAAGGGTGGGGAGGGAGGGAAAGAAACAACAAGAACAAGGGTTGGAGGGTAAGAAGCAACACGGACAAGGGTGGGAGGGTAAGAAGCAACAAGGACAATGGGGAGTGAGAGGGGAAGAAGCAACAGGGGTAGGAGGAGGAAGGAGGAACACAGGAAGAAAAAAATAGTACCTGAATCACAGCGAGTAGTGGATGGACAGGGGAAGGACACTAATCTAAGTAAATCAATCAGTACTTGGTCCATGCTACAAATGAAAGAACAGGAAGTGACATCGGCAAGCGGTGGCCAATTAGGAGGTGGGCAATTAGGAGTCAGCAAATAAGGGTGACAATGAAGCTAACAAATAGTAAGTAGTTGGCAGGACCCAAGTCCCTTATAGTATACAATACATCTCACATCAACAGCACATGCGCTGTTGGCAGGTGAGATCTAAAAAGCAAGAGTATTGCATCGAGTTTATGAGAGAAGAATATGCTGGAAACTGGGCAATGTTGATGAGCTTGCTGAACCTTCAATGAAATAAGGGTCAGCTTTTATCAAACAGTAAGTTGATGATTTGATTTAATAGAATCAGTGTTTGATGACATTGGAAGACTTAAAAAAATTATACTCCTTGGGCCAGATATTTTAGTGTCTAGGCACCTTAAACGCAAAGCATTCCTTCCTCCTTCACATACCATAGAGTCTTAAGGAGTAGGTACACAAATCAAAAAAAGCATTCCTCTTGATTTCAAAGGAATGACACAAGAACAAACCCCTGCCTTTACACTACATTAGATGGGGTCTACTGGAGAACAGAAGACAACTGTATTTAGCTACAGACCTTCTCAGTATGAGACCCAATCTCTTTATTTCCATGCTAAGCACTTAGTCACATTCTACACTTGGGGGTCGATTCCGATTCGGGCCGGAAATTTCCCCGACCGAGCCGGACCCGGAGAGATTTCCGACCGAATCGGACCCGTGCAGTCCGACCGAACGAGTCCGATGCGTCCGTATGTTATCGGACACGAGTCGGTCGGACTCCCATTGAACTCAATGGGAGCCGGTCGTACAACGCGTACGCGGGCTCCCATTGCCTCAATGGGTGCGAGGCGGACAAGGCGCTTCTACAGCGAGTACGCCGCGAGCGCCCGCGGCGTACACGCACAGGTAGGGGGACCCTTGGGTCCCCCCTGTGTGCGCCTCGCACGGGTACGCGTACAGGGGGTCCGACACGGACCCCCAAAGTACGGCTCCGACAGCGAGTTCGAGTCGGACGGCGCGAGTCGGTCGGAGCGGTCGAGGTGCGCATCGTACTTACCCGGCCGGAAAACGTCTCCATTGCGCGGTGCGACCGGGTCCGACCGAGTCGGTCGGAGCGTGCACGGTCCGGGTACGAGTCGGTCGGAGCGGTCGGGTCGCCCGGACGAGTCGGTCGGCGACCCGCATCGTACTCGCTCGGCCGGGACTCGCGTACGGTTCGGTCGGGTAACAGGCTTTCGCATGGCTTTTTTCCCGACCGAATGGTATTGGGTGCGCCTCCGACCGAGATCGGAATCGGCCCCTTGGTGTTGTAAATTTTACAAATGTTGAAAATATCCAAGAGGTAGTATAAATGCTGGTCAATCGCAGATGCCAGCCAGAATCTACTTTAACTGTGGATTTTCTATGTCACGTTTCCCACAGGTAGTGCTTAATTTGCAAAATAATAAGTGCCAAACCCAAACTTTTGCTCAGAAGCTGACGCCGACACTGCAGAAGGTTGTACTGCCAAATACAGAAGCTGTGTTGTCTTGATTCCCCTTGTTCATCTTTAATCCAGCCAGATGCTTCTTGCCCCGCATCTTCTTTTTCATCCCTGCTTTCACCCTTTGTCACTGTTTTTCTTCTTCCTCTTCCTCCTACGTTCCCTCTTTTGTGTTTTTCTCTAACTTGTTCTGGCTCAAAGTCTGATGAGGAAAAATAAGTGCTATTGCCCACAAATAAGTGCGATGGGCCCCACCTGCAACCACTGGCTCAAATTAAGCAATGCCCACAGGGTTAGAAGTGATCACACTGCTTCATATGACTGCCAAAATACATAAAATGCTGCACGTCCACCACCTAGGGCCATATTACATTAAGTGCCCAAGGGGCACAACAGGAGTATACCGGCCGGGGCCAGGATTAATTTGAGCCTGTGGTTTCTGGTGCTCGGCCTCGGCACTTAATTGTCAACACTTGCTCTTATGACAGTCTGACACATGGTGGCGCTCTTTGTTCAGTTTAAAGATGAGCAGACCAGCATGTGTTTATTAATTCAATGTACATTAAAAACGGCTTATACCTGCCACCCAAACCATTCTTATAGCTTTGGGGGCCTAGAATAGTCTGAATTATCACACTTGCAGGTGTGTGATACTAGTTGTGTAGGTACTGTTGTTGGCAGCACTGGCAGGAGCAATGGGTGGTGCAAGCTACAGAGGCCTCCTGATGAGGGCCCTGGCACTTTTTTCTCTAACACATTAAGCACTGGTCAGGGTACATATATCACTGGCGCCATCTTAAGGGGGGACGATACCTTATTAGCATTGAGGCATGGCACCATGGTAACGAGGAAAACACTTAGCCTGTCCGTCCCTGCCATATCATGGCTGCAGGCTGAGACCACCAGGAGGCGCACTGGCTGTGCGCCACAAAGAAGTGGTGTACAGCCAGTGCGCCCCTCAAGGGTGGAATCACCTTCTCAAGCAGGAGACTAATCAGACTAATCATGCGCACTGCAATCAATTACAAGTTTACAGATTTCAAATATATTCAATTGCTGTTCTATGCAATAACAAAATCTATATTTTGCCTGCACCCACCATAGCTACATGTCTTGATTAAGACCCTGGTTAACATATATCTTTCAGGTCGAAGCAGTAAAAGCCTCAATTTGGTGCATTTGTCGTCTGAATATTTATGAATGTATAGTTATAGGCACTGTTGAAAGTGATACTTTTTGCTTATCCATGATATGGGCAATCATATTAGTGTCTAAAGTCACTAAACCTATTATTTTAAAGTGATCAAAGGTGGCCGGGTGTGGGTGTCTGTTAATGCACATATAATTACGGTTAAATCTTTAAAATCTTTAAAATAAATCATACACATGGAGGGCATTGATGTCATGAAGTTCTGGTTATTAGAATATTGGTTATGCAATGCATGTTACAAAAACATATTTAGAGCGCATTGTGGTAACAAAACTTCTATGACCACATTTTCTTTCCTAACCCTTCTTGGGAAACGTACATTGAATCAATTGCCCAATTAGTAAAGGGTAAATCGAGCACCATAATTTCTATGCAGATTACATATGCATGGCTTTGAGTCATGCATATTATTCAAAGCATTGCCAATGCCTATTTTGGGGTTTTTGCACAGCCAAAATGTGTTTTCCAATATTCAATAACATGCTAAACAAGTAAAGCAAAGGCATTAGTACCACGAGCTTCCCAACGCAAAGAACGGGGAGCAGCAGCACTGAAACGGGCGCAAACAGTCTCACTCACTTTACAACACAGAAGTAGCAACAGTGTGCTTTTTCACAATCACTGAGTAAGTAGAGCATGGTGCAAGACCCATTCATATACACATAACAGCAACATCATAAACAGCAATAATGCACCTTCCCATGTACCCACACACAAATATACAGCATGTGACGCAGCTCAAGCTTCCCTGACGTACACGTGCACACATACAAAGTAGGCACAATATGTACAACAGCAGTGTACCATCTAACAGACAGTGTTCCACATGTACTGTCACCGTGTAAGCCTTCCTGACACACACACACATACAGATATACACTCACACACAGAAGAGTAACATCACAGGCAACAGTATCGCAAACTGTCAAGTGTATGTTTGATGATTTGCTTGGGTGAAGATGTCATTAAATGTGGCTGGTTTGGTGGTGTGATGCTGTGTGTTGGTGCATGAATTTGTGATTGTATGTCTGCATGTGTAGATTTTGGAAGTCAATGGGGGTCTGTGTATGTGTGACAAAGGGATAGAAGACAGCACTGGAGAAACCATAACAATTAAAGAAATTCCAAATTAAAGAAAAAAACGTGGATGAGGTTAAGAAAAGGACTGCTTTAACTTTAATTCATTTCCAAATAATTGTATGGTGTTGTTTTGGTATCTACATAGCGCTTTCTATATCCCTATAGGCCTTCTATGGCATGTAAAAGAATGTGCTGCCCCTTTCATGGAACCCAGTCAGTACAGCTATTCACTTATGCACATAAATGCTCAAACGTGACATTTTGTGCACCAATCCCATGCTCTAATAGTCAGACATGGCATTCGTGCGGAACGTTTGCTTGATAAATGTAAAGAGTTGAACATGCCACTGGGCTGTAACATTGCCTCTTTAATGAAAGAAACATGAATTAGTCAAAAGTGACTTTGAACTTGTTAGTTGGAGTGTACATGTAGATGGCTGCAGCAAGCAGGCTCGCAAACCCACTGAGTTATCCTCAAAATTGCCTAGTACGCACTACACGATCCTAGAGAACAGAGTTATTAACGCTTTCCACGTCTATTAGGTTGGCTTTGGTGTCTTCTCAGACACACTATTGGTGGAAGGGGGTGGAAAGAGGATAGAGACCAAACACTGCTGGTCAAAGAGGCAAAATGGGACACAGGTTGCTGGGGATCGGTGCCAAACAAGACAGGGAATGGGGCAAGAGGCAAGTGTTTAGCACTATGGGGAAAAGGGGTTCAGAAAGTGACACAGACAAGGCGGTAGAGGAGGCCGGACAAAAAAAACTAGTGAACGGCAATCCACCAAGCTTCATCCAATGAGGCCCTCCACCAGCCGCTCGAAGCATCACTTACAGGTCACAGAATCAAATATGAAACGACTTCATCTATCGATTTAGGGAATGAAGTGGCTGTTAAGTTATAAAGTTCAAGCACCACATTCCACCCAATGGAAGGTTCACTGTGCATGCAGAGCAATGGAATCATTCCTTTGGCAAGGCAAGGACACATGATGCGTTTAACAACATTCGGTCCCACAGTCCATTGCATGCAAGGGCACTGCAATAGCGTTCACCCAGTGCCAGTACAATAAATGTAAAAAGATGTATCTAGTGCCACTTGAATGGGATTCCAAACACGGGCTGCATAGATGCAGCACCCACTCATAGGCAACCATCTCAGATTAGTTGGACCTATAAGAGGTCTCTCATTCAACTATGAGCCACCCTTTCCCTCTCCTCTACCCTTATCACCTATCAACAGAGTCAAAGTAGCCACATTAAGTGGACACTGGAGTGGACCAGTCCTTTTAAGCAATCTACAATGATCATTTTTCTGTCTGTTTGATTATAAGAGCCATACTTCCACTATGTGACATTTATTTATTTTTACATCTTTTTATTGAATTTTGCAATTGAACAAAACCAAATACATCAAATTAACTCTTGCATGACATCTTAATATCAGCACATCGGATCATAGAAATCTAATTATGCAGACACCACAACACCCTATATTAAATCCAACTCCCTGTATTCCCTCCACTGATTGACATTCCTCAGCTGTTGGAGTGCAGACATAATGAAACGTCCCTTCTTGCACTCAGGAGAAATTAGGACAAAGGTCAGAGTAAATACACTGTAGGCCCTTAAGCATTAGAATACTGGTTGGGGTCCTAGGTGCCCTGACTGGATATTTACTGTGTGCTATTACTGCGTCATTCTGTGTCCAAGAAAACCCAATGCGACCCTGGACTGCTCGACCTCGCTACCCTAAGAGAGTCAAGTATACAAATGACGTAACTTGGTTATCCAACTGGACTACAATAGTATGTGAGACTCATGGACACCAGTGGGATATCATGATCCACCTTGGATTCAGCCCAGTAATGAATGGCTGGTCTATCACCCAGAGAAAAGGAGTTGTGCACCCTTTAAGATACAAAGGGGAAACTGGAACTGTGGAGACTGTTGCAAGAGTCAACGGACTTTCAGAAAAATACAGAGAAATGTCATCAAGACTCAGATGAGCAATCTAAAGTCCAAATTAGGGAGTACTTCAAACTTAAAATAAAAATTCTAAGGGCAGCTCCAAGCACAATTCTGGGGCTACCCTCTTTGATCTAAGCAGGTGCTGTGATACAGGAAATGCCGCAGGCATTTATTGGTCTATTAGATACGGGGAAGTAAGGCCAGGCTACTGAGACATTAGTGCTCTCTGACTTGCCAAGAGTGGTCCACCTTACCCAGCAATGGTGGAGATGGTACTGATCATTTTAGTAGGGCCTGAGGGCAGGGAGGTAATTCTTAAAAGTATATTCACAAAGAAAGAGCTGACTGGTGGTGAATGTGTCTTGTGTTTGTCTGACATGGGGTTTGCCACAAAGGCTTAAAGAAGAGTCTCTATTGGCACTCCAGGATGGTGCCACTAGTCAATTAAGGTTTCTATAAAACTCACGGGATTTCTCAGAGATACAGCAAGTAGCTCACCAGAAGAGGCTAAAAGAAGACAAGACAGGAGTCCCTACATTTCACAGCCTCTTGTTTGACATCTTGGCTTCCTTGGTAAGGAAGGTGGCAATTCTTTTCGTGTAGGATTTGGGGAGCCAACTGGGTGCACTCCATGCACAGAAAAGAAAGGGTGCTATGTCTGTGCACATCGAGTAGGTCAACCATCAGTCTCTTACCGTTCCCCATATTGCCCCCTTTCGTTAGATTTTATCGATTTATTCCTTAGCATGCGTATATAGATACACAAGGGTGAATAGTGTTTCTAAAGTTATATCTCTATGCAAAATTAGTACAATGACTAAAAAACATGAACCAACAAAGTTGTTAGCGCATAAACACAGACACAATAATCTACAAGTACATGCACTTGTAGCTAAAGTCTCAAAGCTTCTAAGGCCGCCCTGATGTTACCAGCACATAAGACCAATGTGCTGAGTCTTATTCTGCCAGCCTGACACAGGGAAAGGAGGTAACAACAAAAAGAGGCAAAAGGCGCGTCATTTGGTTGGAGTGAAGCTTCACTTTCCATGCACAGACAATTACCATGCACTTCGATCCCAGGAGCCTTCACCACCGGCCCCTGCATCGGGGGCACAACTCAGCCTAAAGCCCATGAATATATCCTAGCTATGGGAGCCTCAGGGGCCCCTCACCACGTTCGGCGGGCGGGGCAGGGGGGGAGAGGGCCAGGTACTATTTTGGGTTACGCCACTGATCTACAAAATACACTTGCTAATAACGGTCTTCCCTTTCGTTTCTTTTGTTGCCTAAATTGAACAGTAACCATTTCCTTTTCAATGGTTAAAAACCCATCACTTGAACATGTGCTCGCCGTCCTGACTGCTTAAGTGCACTACACAGGCCGCTTAAGCCCCGCGCTTTCAACTGATAAATGGCGGAGGGCCTCCCAGTACAGATGGCGAACTTTGATGCTAAAAGTCAAATTAGCGGCGGAGGACTGTTCAAGGTTAGCCATTAAAAACAAAGGCCTAATCTACCGTGGAGGCGCGAGGAGCTCTGGCGCAGCACTTGGAATACCCGAGGATTTAGGGGCTGCCGTTTGATTCCAACGTCAGGAATGACATCCACATTAATCAAAAGCAATTTTCCTGGATTCCAGTGCGCCTGGCAAGCAGATGCCTCCGAGGCCAAGGAAAACCCCGAAAGGAAGGAATTAGGGCTTGCTTTCACCACGGAGCTGTCACACACACTGCTCAATCTGGAGTGCCCGGGAAGGGCGGCGCTGCCCTGCGGGGGGGGGGGGGGGGGCCTGTGAGCCGCCAGTCCCGGGGGAGCAGCGCTTCGGAAACCACCCCGGCTGAAAGCATCCTGCCTGCCCGCATCCTACCACGACGGCAGGGTTTCACATGAGATGGGGGGGGGGAGGGGGCGGCAGAAAAAGCTGCCCTCCCTCTCTCTCCAAGGAAAGTGGCTTACCGGAGCCGGCTCTCTTTGACAAGGAGATACTTTTCCCCCTCACATGGCTGGGTTAAAAGGCGTCAGGTGAAACATACACTTACGTCGAAAGCAGTTGGGCAGCAAATACACAAAGGCCAGGAAATATAGCGACATAAGCAAACGTAAAAAACAACTCCGAATCATATTGCGCTATTTATAAACCATCTAAAATTCTAAATCATCTGGGGGATGAGGTCGAGGAACACCTTCAGACTGATTCCGGGTAATCTTTATCCTACCTCTCACCAGTTAACAATTCAACAGGAACAATACTGCTTGCTCCTCACGCACGAGGAACAAGTGTTAAACCGAACACTGGCCTACAGCCAGTCAAACTTGTGGGCTGAGTGACACCGCATATCTTGTGTCACATTGGGACCTCTTGAGCAATGTCTCCCAGTGCATCAAAAGTAGACATGAAAAAGGGGCTGCAGTTCCACACTTTATAGGGGCTCTCAACGTATGGGCATCAGAGTGCATTTACTAAATATATCACCTAGATTGCACATGGAGTTCCACTGCTTCTCATGTAAGGCCCGAAGACACAGAAAACGGGAGGATGACCTGGAGAATGTTGTTAAGGAGAGAACGATTCGCCTGAATTTTACATGATGTACAATGCCAAATTGGCCCCAAAAGTGCTGTCAATGTTTAAAGATGTCTTGAACGTTTCCTGCCTCCACTAGAGAGGCAATCATAATGGTGCTCACCAAGGCTGAGACGGATCCCATGGAAGTACCATCGTACAGACCCCTATCCCTTCTGAATGCGGACTTTAAAATACTTTGGAAAATATTAGTGGTCAGGTTACTACAGTTAATCTGAAAACTTGCTCATTGGGTTCAGAGTGGCTTTATTCCAGGCCATAACACACACTCCAAACTGAGACGCCTGTTTCATGGTATGCATAGGATCCCCCAGGATCATCGATGGCAGCCGTTGCCTCCCTGGACATCGAAAAGGTGTTCAATACATCGTCATGGGATTTTCTGTTCACTGTCCTCCATAGGATGGAACTGGGGGAGAGGATCCTTAAATGGATTAAATTATTTGTACTCTCAACCTATTACTAGAGTGCGCACAGGTAAGTTGTACTCCGAAAGATGGTCTATTAGGAGGGGCACCAGGCAGGATGTCTCTTCTCCACCTTATAATTTGTCCTGATGCTGGAACCGCATTCTAGTCTGATGCGCCATAGAGCGCTGGACTGGGGTATAAGTGTAAAGAGCAAATTTCATGTGATTTCGCTATACGCAGATGATACCCTAGTATACATTAAAGACCCTATAGACAGCCTCCTCAGTAAAATGCGGGAATTGGATAGATTTAACTGGCAATCCGGTTTAAAAATAAATTGGAGCAGCTGACTTGGCCCATTAAATGGATTAGTGATGCTACAGATTTGGTGGAAGAGGGAATAAAAGAGGTCATACGGGGAGATCCCATAGACAGTTTTTTGATTGGTGGGTGCACCATTTGGATGTAGTATCACAGACATAGCAGACAGCTAAGCATTGCTGGCAACATTTTCTGAAAAAGCTTGGCAGTCGGACCCAGTATGCACGTGAGCTGTCTGTCTGGTGTCTCTCCAGGTTCAGAGAAGGGACTCTTATTCATGCTAGGAGGGTCTGGAAGGAGGCCTGGCTGCTGTGTATGGGAGACTTTTATCTGGGATTACTTTTTGCACATTTGAGTCCATTCGGTAGGGCTGTCATTTGGCCCATGGCCTATACTGCTCTGAAATGAGCGGCACATCTTACTTGGAGTGCAAAAGAGCAGGAGCCCACCAGATCAGAGACACTGACGAGGATCATGACAGGCAGTGCTGGCAGTGTTATTAATGTACATGGTGGTGGTGCTGGCATTCTGGCCGCACACATCTTCGCTTAAAACTGCCCGGGAGGGTAGGCTTAATACAGAGCTCTCAGACTGCATCTGGCAGCAGATGTTGATCATCCCAGGACCGTGTCCAGAAACCCCTGATTTAAGTTCATAGAAATTAACTGCCTACATCAATCAATCAGGGGATTGTGAAGCGCGCTACTCACCCATGAGGGTCTCAAGGCGCTAGGGGGGAGAAAGGGGGGGGGCAGCTCCGGTCAGTCGAAGAGCCAGGTCTTGAGGGTCTTCCTGAAAATGTGCAGAGTGGGGGCACATCTGATGTCGATCGGGAGCTCGTTCCAGGTCTTAGCCGCGATCTAGGGGAAGGCTCTTCCACCCATTCTTGCTCTGCGGATGCACAGGGCCTCGGCGAGGGCGAGGATGGCGGATCGGAGGTTTCTTTTGGGTATGTGGAAGGAGATTCTTTTGTTGAGATATTGGGGTCCTGTGTTGTGGAGGCAGTTGTAGGCGTGGGTGAGTATCTTGAAAGTCACTCTTCTCGACGGGGAGCCAGTGGAGGTCTTGCAGGTGTTGGGTGATGTGTTCGTGTCGAGGGATGCCGAGGACAAGTCTGGCTGCGGTGTTCTGTATGGTCTGGTGTTTGTGGAGCAGAGATTTGTTGATCCCGCCGTAGAGGGTGTTCCCGTAGTCCAGTCTGCTGGTTAGGAGTGCGTGGGTGACGGTCTTTCTTGATTCGGGGGGGATCCATTTGACGGTCTTGCGAAGGATGTGGAGGGTGTTGAAGCAGGTGGAGGCGACGGCGTTGATCTGTCGGGTCATGGAGAGGGAGGAGTTGAGTAGAATGCAGAGGTTCCGGGCGTGGTCTGTGGAGGTGGGGGGCTGCCGAGGGCGGTGGGCCACCAGGTGTTGTCCCATGCAGAGAGGGAGGGTCCGAGGATGAGGACTTCTGTCTTCTCCGAGTTGAGCTTTAGGCAGCTGCTGCTCATCTAGGATGCAACGTCCTTCATTCCTTGCTGGATGCTGAGTCTGGTGGTGGTGGTGGGGTCCTTGGTGAGGCAGAGGAGGAGCTGGGTGTCGGCAGCGTAGGATACTATGCTGAGTCCATGCTGTCTGACGATGGTGGCGAGGGGGGCCATGTAGATGTTGAAGAGCGTAGGGCTGAGCGATGATCCTTGGGGCACTCCACAGTTGATCTCTGTGGTTTCGGAGAGGAAGGGTGGAAGTCTGATTCTTTGGGTTCTGCCGGAGAGGAAGGAGAGGAGCCAGTCGAGGGCGGTTCCCTGTATGCCGGCATCGTGGAGTCTGGCGGTGAGTGTGCAGTGGGAGACGGTGTCGAAGGCTGCAGAGAGGTCGAGTAGGATCAGGGCCGCGGTGTGGCCTTGGTCGAGGAGAGTGCGGATGTCGTCTGTAGCAGCGAGTAGAGCGGTCTCGGTGCTGTGGTTGCTGCGGAATCCGGATTGGGAGTTCTCTTCAATCAATTTCGTTAGTTGGACGTTGACCGTCTTCTGGGTGACTTTGGCCGCAAAAGGGAGGCGAGAGATGGGTCGGTAGTTTTTGAGGTCCGTTGGATCTGCTGAGGGCTTCTTGAGTAGGGGCTTGACCTCTGCGCGTTTCCAGGTGTCGGGGAAAGTGCCAGTTTTGAAGGTGGCGTTGATGGTGCGTCGTAGCTCTGGTGCGATGGCGGCGGCGGCTCTGTGCAAGATGTGCGGAGAGCAGGGGTCCATGGGGACTCCTGAGTGAATGCCTTTCATAGTCGATGCAGTGTCTTCGGTGGTTACTGGGGTCCAGGAGGAGATGGTGGGCTGGCTGGCGTTGCTGGAGGAGGCAGTGGTTTCGGAGTCAGGTGTCTGTTCGTTGAATTTGTCGTAGAGGGCCTTGATTTTCAGATGGAAGTAGGAGCCTAGTTTGTTGTAGAGGTCCTGGGAGGAAGTGACGTCCGAGGTTACGCTGGGGGGTTTGGTGAATTCCTGAATGATGCTGAAGAGTTCCTTCGAGTTGCTAGAGTTGGCGAGGATCTTGTTTTGGATGAAGGTCCTTTTGGTGGATCTGATGAGTTGGTGGTATTCTGTCATGGCGTTTTTGTATGTGGTGCGGTCTTCCAAAGTTTTGGTGTTTCTCCAATTCTTCTCGAGACGTCTGCAGGTGCGTCTGGATTCTTGGAGGTCTGCGGTGAACCAGGTGGCCTTCCTAGGGTGCTGTCTGCCGGAGTTGCGGAGGGGGGTGAGCTCATCTGCGCAGTTGGTGATCCATCTGTGAAGATCTTTGGCTGCGAGGTTGGCGTCGGTCGAGGTGGGGGGGCATCGCGTTTGAGGGTGGAGTTGAGGTGCTCCTTGGTGACCTTGCTCTAGTTTCTTTGCGGCAGGCGGAGTGCAGGTTTGGGGGCAGAGGGTTTGTCGACGTGGAAGTGTACGCAGTGGTGGTCCGTCCAGGGGGGTTGCGTGGTGTGGCTGAAGTGGATGTTGTTACCTCCTGCGAAGATGGGATCGAGGGTGTGTCCTGCCTTGTGGGTGGGGGTGGTGACGAGTTGTTTCAGTCCAAGGTTGGTGAAGTTGTCCTGGAGGGTGGTGGAGTTGGGGTTGCTGAGGCTGTCGAGGTGGAAGTTGAGGTCTCCGATGAGTGTGTAGTCCAAGGAGGGGATGGCGTGGGGCGCAATGAGGTCGGCGATGGTAGTGGTGGACGCGGTTCGAGGTCCGAGAGGTCTGTAGGTGAGGGTGCCTCGCAAGGTCATTCTGGGGCGGGTCTGGAAATGGAGGTGTTCGGTGGTGGACGGGGAGTCGCTTGTGCTGGAGGTGGTGAGTCGGGGGGAGCTCTTATGTGCAATGGCCAGTCCTCCTCCTGGGCGGTTGGGGCGGTTCTTCCTCTGAATCTTGTAGCCGTTGGGGATGGCTGTGGCGATGTCGGGGCGGAGGTGGAGTTGGTCCAAGTTTCTGTGAAGAAGGTGACGTCTGGCGAGAGGGTGTCGAGAAGTCCCAGATCTCTACAGCGTGTCTGTGCAGGGAGCGCACGTTGAGGAGGATGCACCTTAGGGCTTTCGGGGTGCTGGCGTCTGGCGTGGGGGCGGCGGCCGTGGGGGTGCGGAGAGTGGTGAAGGTTTGACGGCAGTGTCGGCAGGAGAACTGGCCGTGGGTGGTGTTCGGCGTAGACAGCTGGCAGCAGACCTATCTGACCCCTGCTTGACAGGCCTGTATGTACAATGATGCCCTGGATGTCTGCCCTCAGTGTGGGGCTTCACAGGCAGACTTTGTGCATATGATGTGGGAATGCACAGAAATTAAGCGTTTCTGGTATGATAGAACAAGTTACTTTGGTAAAGCCTTATCTGGTAGAAACTATATCTAGCCACAGATTACTTACCTTTGAGATTCCCCAGGCGTCAGACTGGATCCAGAAGAATTTTTTGTGAGCAGTATCCCTGCGTGCCGGTAAGTGGCTCCACGTGGAGTCATGCGCGCCGGAAGTGACGTCTGCGGCACCAATATAGGCACCACCCCGGCACGCTGAAATGTTACTTTTCATGACTTTCCACGCTAGAACCGCGGAGCCATGAAGATCACCGACACTGGTGTGTCCAAACTAGGGTCCTGACAGGGATCAGCCCTAACCCTAGAAATCAGTCCACCGAGGGGGAGGCTGGGTGGGTTGGTAAGGAATCGATGACTAGATATAGTCTCTACCAGATAAGGCATTACCAAAGGTAAGTAACTTGTTCATCTGATAGAGACTTCTAGCAGCAGATTCCTTACATTTGATTAGATACTCAAGCAATACCATCCCCAGAGGAGGGCCGGCGGACCAATTCCAGACTAGGAAGTCCTATAGGACAGAACAGGCAAAATGCCCATTTCTACGGACCCGACACTCCAGACAGTAATGTTTGGTGAACGTGTGCAGGGAAGCCCACGTTGCTGCCTGGCAGATATTCAGAACTCGAAATCCACAAGCTAACACAGTGGTTGCAGCTTTAGTTCTGGTGGAAGGAGCTCGCAAGCCCTTAGGAGGTTGCTTCTTGGCCAATGCGTAGCAGATTTTGATGCAAAGCACAACCCAGCGAGAAATGGTTCGCTTCTGCACTGCCCGACCTTCACACCAACATACCACACAAAGAGTTGGTCGTCCACCTGGAACGCTTGTGTGCAGTCAAGGTAGAACGACAACACTCTTTTTGGGTCCAGCCGGTGGATTTGCACCTCTTCTTTAAAGGGATATGGAGGAGCATAGAAGGGAGGTAACGTGATGGACTGTACTACATGGAATGGCGTGACCACTTTCGGCAGGAAAGAGGCCCTTGTGTGAAGCACCACTTTGTCATTGTGGATAGAGAGATATGGCAGCTTGGATGACAATGCCTGCAGCTCGCTCACTCTATAAGCAGATGTAATGGCCACCAGAAAGGCCGTTTTGACTGTGAGGAGCCTGAGTGGACAACTGTGTAGAGGCTTAAACAGAGCATACATCAAAAATGTCAGAACCAAATTAAGGTCCCACTGAGGCATAATGAAATGTGAAGGGGGAAAAAGATGGACGAGACCTTTCAAAAACCTATGTACAATAGAGGATTTAAACAAGAAGGGTTGGTTAGGCAGCCGCAAGAAGGCAGACAGAGCAGAAAGTTATCCCTTAATGGTGCCCAGTGCAGAGCTCTGCTGGGCAAAGGAAAGAGCAAAAAGCAAACCTTCAGAAAGAGGGGCAGAAAGGGGATCAATGGACTTTTCTGCACAACAGCAGGCATACACTGTCTTGGTGGAGGAACGCCTGGCTGCCAGAATCACATTACAGACTTCGGGTGGAAGTTCGAAAGCTGTCAACTGCTGCCGCTCAATCTCCACAGAAGAAGGCAGACAGTGGATAGGTTCGGGTGGAGAACCCTCCCCTGCAACAAAAGATCCTCCTGAAGGGGCAGCCTGATCGGAAGATCAATGGCCATGCCTAGTAGCTCGGGATACCAGACTCTCCATGAACAGTCCGCAGCCACAAGAATGACTTGGGCCCAGTCGTTCCTGATCGTCTTGAGAACTCTGAGCAAGAGTCATATGTGCGGAAAAGCGTAAAGGAGGCCTGAGCTCCACTCAAGCTGAAAATCGTCTCCGAGCGAGAGCTACCTTGAAAACTCCAGCAAGCAAAACTGCTGACATTGTGCATTCTTAACAGAGGAAAACAGATCTAACCAAGGTTCTCCCCACTGTTGAAAGAGACTGTGTGCCACTTCCAGATGGAGACACCAATCGTGATCCGATAGGCATTGACGGCTGAGTTCGTCCACCCTGGCGTTCAGCGAACCTGCCAGGTGTTGAACCCCCAAGTATTGCCCTGCTGTTCCAGCCATGTCCAGAGATGCAGGGCCTCTTGACAAAGGTTCCACAACCCCACCCCACCCCGTTTGGTAGGGAAGAAAGGCTTTCAATGCCAGTTGGGTCGCACATAGCTCCAACAAGTTGATGTGGAGTCCAGATTCCGCCAGAGACCAGAGTCCTCTGATCTCCACCTCTTCCAGATGGCCGCCCCATCTCAGGAGTGATGTAACTGTCACTACTGTGAGATCTGGTTGGGAAAGTGAGAGGGGTCTGCCGTCCACCCAAACACGGTTTGTTAGCCACCCCTGCAGAGCTTTTGCAGTTCCCTCCGAGATCTGAACCATGTCGGAGAGGTCCCCCAGATGCTGTGCCCATTGAAAGTTCAAGTCCCACTGCAGAGCCTGCATATGCCATTGGGCATGTGTAACAAGCAGAATGCAGGAGGCCATGAGCCCCAACACCATCAGGATCTGCCTCACCGAAATCCAGGATAGAAACATCGGTATCATAGCCTGAATATCCTGGACTCGCCACTCAGGAGGATAAGCCCCAAACTACACTATGTCCTGAACAGCTCCGATGAAAAGGTGCGTCTGCGAGGAAGTCAGGTGTAACTTCGGCACGTTGATAGTGAGATCCAGCGAGTACAGGAGGTTCGCTGGAGTCTGGAGGTGGGAGACGTCAGCCTAGGGCAAGCCTGCCTTCAACAGCCAGTTGTTGAGATACGGGAAGACTGGCACCCCTGATTCCTGCAGATGAGCTGCAATCACTGTCATCACCTTGGTGAACACCCGAGGGGCGCTGGTAAGGCCAAAAGAGACCACAGTGAATTGAAAGTGCTTGTGGCCTACTGTAAACCGCAGATAGCGCCGGGGACAGGCTGGATGGGAATGGTGAAATAGGCGTCCTGCAAGTCCAACGCTTCCATCCAGTCTCCTGCGTCTATGGCAGACAAGACCTGAGCTAGCGTGAGTATCATGAATTTCTCCTTTTTGAGGAAAAAGTTGAGGGCTCGGAGGTCTAGGCTAGGACGAAGGCCCCTGTCCTTTTTGGGGACCAGATAGTAGCGGGAATAGCAACCACAGCCTACTTCTGGTCCCAGAACTCTCTCCATAACTACCTTGGTCAAGAGAGCCATGACTTCCTTGCGGAGCAAGGACAAATGATCCTCTATCGGCCAGTCATGAGATGGTGGCATAGAGTGAGGTGTAGTCTCGAAGGGGAGGGAATAGCACCTTCGGACAATCTGCAAGACCCACCTGTCCGATGTGGGGCAGGTGATGGCGGATCCTACCACCAACTGGATGCCCATGATCGTAAAGGGCCAGATTAGGAGGGCTGGAGACCGCAGCTACTGGGGGTGGTGGATCGACCAGACTGCTGGCTACCTGACCCACGGGGTCTGTGGGTACCGCACCCTCGTCTACGCAGAGGCTAGGGAGCATGAAAGGCTGGGTAGCTGGTATGGTATTGGCGCGATTGGAAGCCCCTTCCATAGCCACAAAAAGAGCGAAAGGCAGACTGAGGGTGATGTGGGGCAGCCGAGAGGCCCAAGGACTTGGTCGAGGCCCGCAAGTCCTTGAAGCGCTCCGGCACCAAGTCTGCCTTTTCCCCAAAGAGAAGGGTGCCATCGAAGGGCATGTCGATAAGGGAAGCTTGGATATCCACTGAAAAGCCAGTAATCCTCAACAAGGCGTGGCGCCTCAGGGCCAATGTCGATAAAACCGCCCTACCCAGTGGGTCGGTCGTGTCAAATCCACAACAAATTGTGAACTTTGCTGCTTCTCTCCCATCAGCACAGCCTGAAAGATTACAGACAAGCCTAATCTGGGACGTGTGGCAGCACTTGTGCAACAGTGTCCCACAGAGTGTGGGAGTAACCTCACAAAAGGCATGCAGTGTTCACTGACTGCAATGCTAAGCTGGCAGAAGAAAACATTTTCTTCCCCAAAGAGTCAAGCCTTTTGGATTCCCTGTTCAGGGGAGCAGTAGGGAATTTGCCCTGAGGGACCGGCGAGGAGGGTAGGTGAACTAGCCATGATCCCCGCAGGACTGGACACCATGCTACCAGGTGTCCCATTGAATCGCCGTACCGATTGAAGTAACTTTCTTGACAGTGGGAGGTTACTGAACCACACTATTGAAGAATTGCGACATAGTGTTTACCTGTGGTAGTTAGCCAATAGCCGCACCACTGAGTGTAGATAGTTTTACTGTTCACAGATTAGGTCCTGAAGAATTGCCACGGATTATTCTTACCATTAGGCAAGAAACATGTTGACCCCAAGAGATGAGCATAGTTTCAACTGAACTTTCACGTCAGGTAGACTGCCACTCTTTATGTTTTTACTGAGGTGGATAACCAGCTTGAATAAAAGTGTTATCTGGATTATTCAACCTTTTTTAACTCACTTAATTCACTTTATCTACACCTACACGGGCCACACACCCCCACTTCATCAAACGGCAAGGAACAAAAGATCTCCGACAAAGAGCCCCTACGTGGGTGCCCGTTGGGTATTGCACCGCCGACCCAACGAGGAGCAGGTCCAGATGATGAAGCATGACACCTAGCTTGCTGGGTGTGTGAGGACCCTAGTTCTGAAAAAGCGGGATCCCCTCCGAATCCCTCTCCTTGATTAGGTTCCATTTCCACCATCAATTTGCATGATAGTGGTTGGTTCCCTGATTCACATTGACTAGGCACCACATATGAGGAACAGTATTCCACTAGTTTTTAGGAGTTGAAACTTGGACCACCAAGCTTTCTGGGGTAGGGTGTTGGGTAAGGAAGTTTGGGTCCCCTGGTATGGGGGCAATGGCGGTGGGCGATCTTCCTATTAACAGGAGCCCCTGTGTTGGGTTTGGACCAGGTCCCCAACATGACGTCAGTGAGGGCATCATTGAACGGGAGTCAGGGTTCCGATGTGGAGACTCACGGTTGCAGCAGCTCTGTCAAGATGTTGGTGTTCACTGCCATCGAGGGCAACTTGAGGTCAAGGACCTCAGCCGCCCTCCGCACCACCAATGCATACAAGGCTCCCTCCACTGTAGCCACAGCAGGGGGAGAAAGCATACCAGAGTCTGGAGAAGTATCTAGCCTACTGGCTTCACCCTGTTCATCCCCCAGTCCATGTTAGGGTCTTCTACGTATGGCTGGTATTTTTCAGGGTCCAGAGACCCCTTCCAATCCTCCCCAAGTCCTAGCCCATGAGAATAGGGCTCAGGCTCCAATCTAGGAAGCGCGGTTCATGCGCAGTTCATGCCGGAGTCAGCGTATGGCGATGCCCATCCAGGTCCGTGTCAAAGTCGGGGATCGCAATGGGAATTGTGCTGCCAGTGGGTGCAGAAATCGAGACAGGCACCCGGGAAGGTTGAGGTGGTACGACTGGTGCTGGTCCGGATCCAGGAATGGATCCCTGGCTTCCCACTGGACCCGGGGCGGTAGCCACTAGCGCGGAACCAGAGGGGGCCCCCTCCAATCCTGTGGGGCCCGAAGGCACATTGATGGGATCAGGACACCCAAATATGAGACTCATGGCCTCATAAAACTGAGATGGGCGGGTGTCGGTCCGGCTCTGGGAAAGTCAGGGAGGCGCGGAGTCAGACCAGGGGCAGGCTCCAAGAAACTAGGCCTTGAATGAAACGCTCCCTCATCGCGTTGGCCGACGGACGAGGAGAAGTCGAAGAGCGCTTCGGCTTCTTGCTCTTTTTCTTGTGCCTCTTACCCAAGTGTCCTGAGAACTTCAAATGGGACGAAGAGGACTTCGGGCTCTGCAAATGATCCAGGGACCTTCCCCTCGACCAAGACCCTGATTTTTGCAGAGTTCTTGGCTTGGATGCTAGGTGCCGCTCGCTCAAAGCCTTCAGGCCATGGCCCTGCAATTGGGGCACAACTTGGTGTTATGGTCGTGCTCTAGGCACCACAGACAGATACGGTGTTGATCCGTCACAGACATCGACCAGTGACAGGCGCTGCAAGGCTTAAAACCTGTATTACGAGATGAAATCTCGACACACCAGGAGGTAATACCTCTAAAATAGTTGACAAAACGTCGAAAAAATTCTGTCAATAAACAACAAAGGGTAGCTCTTCCCCGGATCAGCGCTGGCTGGCGTGGAAAGAAAAGAACTGGCGTCAGCACGTCTGCGTGGAGCCTATATAGGAGCTGTGGACGTCACTTCTGGAGCGGACGACTTCAACGATACCATGCAGAACCGACAGACGTCACCTACCGGAGCGCAGGGTTACTGCTCACGAAAATTCTTCCAGATCCAGTCTGACGCCTGGGAAAATTCAAAGGTAAGAAATATGCGGACAGACGTCTCTATCAGATTACTTGATATTTTACAGGAGGTTAACAATAGCTGGAGCGCTAGCCAGAAATAAATCTGCTAAGAGCCATATTTAGGATGAAGGGCACCAGACAAATATGTAAGTTCGTAGATCTCGGCTTAGTCATATTCTTAAAAATATTGCAATGGGTTGGAAGGCCAGGGTTGCACCAAGTGCGAGACAGTGGTTTAGGGATGTAGAGAAATGGGGTACAGCAGACCTGGCGGCGCTTAGAATGCAGAAAAGGAGGGCAGGCGAAGTAATAGATTTGTTCACTTGGGATTTCAAACTGGTGGCGCTGGTCGCAAGTCGGATAAACGTCAAACCATGAACATTGGCTGCTGGACACTGCACAGTAATATTGTATGGGGATGTGGGAAATAATAGGTTGATGTGCCCTAATGCTGGTTGCCCTCGCCCAGTGACTTTGGGAGGCCTAGAATTTTCAATGATGTGAGCACCTGGTGTTTCTTGGTACATTGCACGGCTGAAGGGGAACCTGGGCGATGCCGGCTATACCTATGTCTTTATGTGCACTGAGCTGATCTAGTTGGGGGGAGTTTGTGTTATGATTATTCTAGTTTATTTATAATGTTGATGTAATGCTCACTGCATATCTTATGACCCAATATGATATACTAAAATGATGGAACGGCTGTTAACGCAGAAAGGTGTCATGTAGGTGACCTCTCGTACAATTTTGCTCGTACTACATGTGTATCAGTCATGTTTCTATGTTGTATTTCTTGGAAAAAGAAAGACCTTTATAAGGGAAAAAAGGGATAGAAAGTACAAGGAAGATTATTTTAAGAGCTGGCGTTAACCAAGGCCTTTTGATGTTACAAAAACTATATAATATTTTTTCCTTACAGAGGCTTTCAGCCAACCAGCTTCATCCATTGGTCTGTTGTTGAGTGAGTTACATTTTCCTTCCACCTACTACAGCAGACAGCATGGGGCAGTCGACATCAGCCACTGGCTAACTTCACTGTGGATGATGGCATTCTACTCACAAAAAGAGCATCTCCACACAAAGTAGTTCCCTTTAATGCCAAGGGACTACTATTTGCAATGCATGTTTTCGGAGATCAAAAAAATATTTTACTTTTAGCCAAATTTTTTATTTTATGATAGAGAGCCCAGCACCACATACTTGAAATTGGACCCAAGTTGAATTGGACCCCTCTGGCCGCCTTAGTAAAATGATATATATATATTGGTAATCGACTGCACAAGGGGATTCTTTTGAGCTTATATGTGATTTACCCAGTTCATTTGACTTTTTTAGCTCCTTCTCTCTGAAAACGGGATTGTCCCCTATACCATGCTTAAAGTACGCAGATGACCTGGTACTATTAGACTATACCACGAGGGGTCTTCAGAATAAAATTAAAATTTTAAGAGATTATTGTAAGGAATTTGTTTTAAAAATAAACAGGAAAAAACAAAAGTGTTAGTTTTTGGGAAACTGTACCACATTTTACATGGTTTTTAGATAAAAAACTGGAAGAAGTTATAAATATCTAGGGCTGCTTTTTCCTCGTAATTTAAATTGAGATGAACATGTTAAAAGTATTAAATGTAGAGCATTTTTACAGTTAGTTTCCCCAGTGAAGTTTAATAAGAAGTATGGAGGGCTTTCCTATACTCCACTAGTCAAAACATTTTTGCAGAAAATTCCGCCATTAGCACTTTATGGTTCAGAAATCATATGCATTAAAAAAGGGGCGATTTTAGATCCAGTAGAAAGCAGTTGCTTGAAATAAATATTACGTTTGCCAAAAGGGTCAATAATCCAAAGTATACGCTGTAAAATTTATTTATTAGCATGGTCATATGTGGCTGGAATTTGTTTTTAAAAATCTGTAACAAATCGATTGTGGAAGATGAAGCGCCAAAGTTATCGCAGATCTGTTGTTTGGCGGTTCAACATAGCAAGCTCAAGTGGGCAACAGATCTTTTTCAATAATCAAATGATATTAAAGGATTACATCCTATCTTCAAGAGTCTTTGGAAATGTTCCCTAATAAAAAGTTATTAAAGGAGGGCGCCCTAAGACTGTCCTTGCTAAAAGATAGATATTATTTATCACAGAATCCCTCTAATATGCTAACACTACAGTCCCTGAGCAACTGTGATGCATTTCCTTATCTATTTTATTCATCAGATCCAGCCTTTCGTCTTGGAATTAAAAAATTTAGATTAGGATGCAATCCCATCTTGAGGGTCCTTATAGTATGGCTATAATAATTAAAGAAAGGGGAGGAATATGTAATTAGCACGAGAAAATGAAATGTACTAGTACACTTTTTAATAGATTGCCCTGTATTTTTAAGGTTGCGCCGTAAATTTTTAAAGCCTTTGTTTTTAAAATATTGGATTTATAGGAGACACAATGTCATCGACCTGTTATCTAATATGTGCTTTTTCGATGTTGCTGTGGGGTTCGGACGTTTTTTAAAATCTGTATGAAAGTTGAATATTTATGACTTGTAATGGGGAAATCGTTTTTCTTGCGTATGTATCTGTTTTATGGACAAGTGTCTTAATAAACATATTTATTATCTATCATTGAAGCACATGAAGGACAAGAGGAGTGTTTGCGCCAAAGCCCGGAGACATCTCTGAATTACAGCTAAATTATAATCATGACTACAGTTTGATGAAGTGAGGAGAAATCCATTGTATACTACATAAGTAAAGAAACTATGAAAGGCAAAATTGAAGCATGTGATTTGACTAAATGTTTAGAGTCAAATTTAATGCTATTTTCCCTTAGCAAGCGATTTCAAATACCGCAAAACACATTTGCAAGGACAGACATGATAAAACCACTTCTTTTGAAATATCAAATGAAAGAAATTTTAATCAAACTCAACAAATTGTGTGAGACTGTCAGTTAAAAATTTAGAAGCTCCAGATACGTTTTAACAGAAAGGTGCATCTGATGAGTTTGTGAAGAAATAACTGGAGCCTTGATTGGGAACATTATCAGGTTGGTCTCCATGGAGGCTTGGAGCTCCCTACAAACTAATGATGATGCAGCATATTCGCAGGTGACTGTGGACCCCCACAAGTAGTGTGTCTTTGCAGAACAACTGACTGTGTATATTTTTAAGTTGATCCTGACCGAGTTAACCCACTACTAGATGCCCCCAGGGAGCCCAAATCTTTTACAATCCCAAAACAAATGATCTTCAAATTAATGGATGTAAAGTTTCAAGTTTTCTCATTGGATTTTTAATGGAATATTTCTACCCTTAATTTGCACTGTTGCAAAGTTTTTACTAATTTTTCTTAGTTTGTAAGGAAATGTGTTATTATTATATTTATTGTGGCATAGCTTGAATACTTCCCACTGATTGCACTGTCATCTTTTTAACATTAATTTTGACAGAGGACCCTTTTGCCCGTTTTTGTCATTTTTTCACTCTGGGTGCAACTATTTTTAAGGTTAAGGTTAATTTTTGCCGGTGATGTCAGCTCATTATTGGTAAAACGGTTAGAAAGTTGTAAGGGGGGAGAGGATTCCTAAAAATTTTGGGTTACAAAATAACATGGGCTTTACCACACCACAGTTTCCCTGTGCATAAATTTGTAAGCGATTCATGAAAATTGATAACATTTTCAGGGCACCGAGATCTTTCTGTTATTTGGTATTTCTTCTTATAGATCCAAGTCAAAATGTCAATGTCCAGTGCGCACGTACAAACTATGTATATGTTTGTAAATGTCGGAAATAGACAGTCTGCATGCACGAGACCTTGCACATGGGCATTACAGTAGCAAATCAATGATCTCGATCTTCGCTGCTTGGTGAGAAGAAATATAAAAAAAATTAATAAACAAAATGAAGGGCCGCCTGAGTAAAGACCTTGCCATGAAGGGACCCAAAATTAAGCTCCCCAAGTCTACAAATGCATCTCAAATTAGTCCAAATATGGGTCAGAAACTTTCAGCCAACGCACCAAGATGTCTTGGTAAGAATTGGGTTATTTACCACTAAATTCCCTTGTCAGGTTCAGGACGAGAGGCCTGGGTACTCTTTAAAAAAAAAAAAAAAAAAAAAACTGCCAGGAGCAGCTGCCTGAATCCTGCTTCAAGGAGAGAGCTGGCCGACTACACTGGAGAGTCATTGGGGGTGCCCTTGCAGAAGAAGATACTGCTCAGAAGCTGTGGGGCTGTGAATGGGCTGAGACAGGATGATCTGAAGATCTGCACCGTAGCACTGGGGAAGGAACTACCCTGCTCTGCGATGGTGAGGCCCAAGAATACAAAAGTGACCCGCAGTGCGAGCACAGCCGTGTAACCCTGTGGGTAAATGGTACTGAGGAACTTGTGCCAAGCAGAGTTCCACTGCAAAAGCTAGCACCAATAAGCAATGAAGCACAAGAGAAAGAAACAATCGTGACTGCCACTCAGACATTGCCCATTTAAAGGCCAAATTCCATCAAAATCTAACTCGAGTGCAGTCGTCCCAATATGCCCCAGCACTACCACCCAAGCATTCACACAGAAATGAATACGCCCAAATCACTCATGGCATGATCACTTTTACAGTCATTCTGACGAAGGTGAATATGTAGCATCCCACAGAGACAGGAAAAATATTGTGTGATCTCGGCATAGAGAATACAACAGATGATCACAGTGCAGGCTCTTTTCACATATCGGTCGCACCGACTATAAACTCTGCAAGTACTGCATGACATGGAAGAAGTTTACTCAGTGGGTTAATAACAGTTTCAAAGAGCTACATATAAACAATAAGTATCACTGACTATATGTTTCTGTAAGGATTTAAAGCTGTGGCTCCACAGATTCAGGTTTCAGTCTAATTATCAATCATAAAAAATATCTACATAAGAGCTAACAACCAGCTATAAGTACTTCCATCAAATATGTGACTTTCTTCTTCAACGAAAAAAAATATATTTCCTTTACCGCTGTTTGGCGAGTGGCTTGTCCCAGCACAGAAGGATTTCAGATGTCCAGAAATAAATTAAGCTTTGGAAGCAGAGGGTTTGAAAAACTAGGGCCCACAACATCTTCAAAATAACTAGCCTCCCAGATCAGACTACTGTTCCAAGCATGTGCCTGCCTGCCAGCACTGCAGCACTTTGAAGTTCAGCTTCGAGTCTGTCCTGAGAAACTGCAGATGCAACGGGAACTCTACAAGAGGTTCTGAGATAGGGTTAGTGTTACCCAGATGTTGCAGAGAATCCTAGCCTTTATTAAGTTTGTTTTCCAGTTCGGGAGGAAAAACGGTTCACAGTCAAACATGCAGGCAGTTTATGGAGCATGAAACTAAAGTTGTATTCACAAGTAACATGCCAAACACCGTAAAAATGAAATAAACCTGGCGATCACCCACTGCACAGCATATGAAAGAGTTCAACTTTCAAAGCAATTCTGCAAAAATTAAACAATCTGGCGACCAAATAAATACAAAATAAGAAAAAATTGGACCACCCTCTAAATGAAGTCTTACTCAACAACTGAGAGGATATAGATACTTTCCAACCGAATCACGTATCCCACATTCGGAGGGACACTACGGATCTAAGGTTTGCCCATACCAAAAAGGACGCTAACCTCAGGACCCTACAAGAAGCAAACAGGACGACTCAAATCTGTATCCTGTAACTGATTGCACACCACACCCCCCCCCCACCTATTCCACACTGAAACATATAACATGGCTGGGTCTCGAATAACAGGTGTGTTTTTAGAACTCAAGGACCAAAATCGACCAGGCTCACGCCCTCGCTCATGCCAGATATATATTAGTCACGGGACTGTAACTTATGATGCTGTGTATTAAACGAAAGAATGTTATAAAAACCCTGTTTTCCTTTGTAAAGCTCTGTGACACCCCATGCGGGGTAAAGTCCATGCTATATTAAAATTCACAACAAATAAATAAATATCTTGCCAAGTTATATCAAATCAACAGAAATAAAGCACAGTGTACTTAGTCTTATAGGAAGACTCAAAATTACCCCTCCTTCTCCATGCTGACGATATCCACAATCTGTATTTGTTTCCCTCTCGGTTCTTGTACTCTGGTGTCTCTACGTATAACGCTCCATTAGCCTCACAGGTAGGTTTGTGCTCTAAAAATACCTACACATACAAGCACCACAATGCATCTGCTCTCACAGGTTGGGGAACAGAAGCTATTGGGCAGAGCTGCTCTTTTAAGGCTGCACCCCAAGTTTACACATCTGACCGAGAGGCCCCTTTCCGGTTTCAAACCCTACAGGATTTAAAGTGAATAGATTAGGGAGGGGAATATGCTGAGAAGAGTTGCTCTTTCGGTTAGTAGCTTCTAAAAAGTTGTCCTAGGTGATTTATTGAAAGGCTGCACCACAAATCTGCCTGTGCAACCGAAATACACCCCTTTTCAAGTGCTACAAAAGGTTAGTGGGAACAGGGTGGAGAGAGGAAGATACTGAGCAAAGCCACTCATTTTTCTAGTAGGCTTTCTGAAGCTGCACAATAGGATAAAGAGGAAGGCTGCACACTGTACTCAAGCCCAATACAAGTTAGAGAGAACACGCTGGAGATGGGTGGCACTGAACAGAGACGCTCTTTCTACTAGAAAACCTTAAAAAGCTACACAAACGGTTGGACTTCAAATCTCCCAAGTTCCAGAACCATGAGCGGGAGCACATTTTTTAAAAGATTGTTCTCACACAGACAGTCACATGGACGCAGATGCAAGTGGACTATACCAGATTTCCTCGGACCACAGAAAATAATCAAAACAATACTGTAGACAAAAAATTAGCAATTAGCCAGTGCTGTCAGAATTTGAAGATAGCAAATTAAGAGCACTGGAAGGTATTTATTGAGATTGTCTCGCATTTCTTTCATCTTCTATAATACTATATCCGTGACTGGGCACAAAAAAGCATTCCTTCTGATAGCTCTTTGCAGAGCATTAGTCATCCAAATTTCCAACCGCCAATTTTATTATTTTTTGCTTTTCCTTAATAGGAAACTTCAATGTGTTTCTTTTTCTGCTGCAGTCCTACGATCCGACGGAGGCAATAATAAATGGTATTCACTTATCTGCTGTGGTTCAGTCACCATATGTTTCGCAAAAGAAACACTTCATGAAAGCCAAAAGTATTTCCAGCAACATTCTGCCTGAACTCTTTCCAATTTAATAATTCACAGAACCACCTTGCAAATGTCATATTAATATTCCCAGTAGAACAACTGCCTAAGCCCTGCAAACAATTAAAATTAAACACGTTTTACAATGAACGTCACGCTACTGGGGCTGCTAGTGCTTGCTACTTAATATATTCAGGAGCTTCCATATCCCTCCAGTTCTCATAAATCATATCTTAATTGCTTTATAAGAAAAAGAACAGCTTCTTGTCGCCAGGGAATTTTCCTCTTTAGGAAAACCCTTTGCATCTACAGAAATCTACTTTTATAGGCAAAATTCTTATAATTACACAAGGAAATCTTTTGCAATAAATGTATCATTTCAAAAGACTGGTTCCAAGCAAAAACTTGACTCACAATCTTCAGTTGCAAATTTAATAGATGTGGGGGAGCCAACAATTAACAGAGAGAGCCGAGCCAGAGCCGAGCCAACGGCCTGGATCTGCTCTAAGAGCCCGTGAACGACCTGAGCCCTGAAAATGTTTTCCATGTAAATCATGCAACAAACGCCATGCAAAATTATGATAAACACGCTTCAACATTTTTTTTAAAGTGTATTTCTTTGGCATGTGGAAGCATTTCACCATAGTACATCAGTTTATATCACACTATATTGAGGGGTATTTAATAAAAGCAATAGTTCGAAAACATGAACTTACAAACATTCATGTCCTGTCCCCGCCCTGACAACAATGCCATTCCTGAGCCAGAATACAAGAGAAAGAAGAACCCCTCATTTGCCATCAGTTATCAGCTATTAAAGTTAAATACACAAAGATTAGAACCAGTGTGCATGAATATGTTACTCTATATTTGTGAACTCTCAGCACAGATGTGGTAACATTAAAGTGTATGAAATCAAGCGCACAAGGTTCTTTGAAAGTGCTCCTTTATGTGATAATGAAAAAGGAGGCTGGGTGAAATAAAGGATTTGCCTAGGTTCACACAATATAGTCAAGCAGGGATATCGGGACCAATCCCTAGTTTTCTAGTTTCACATGGGGCAATTCAGGCACTAGATGGCTAGCAGGTTTCCTGTTTTAAACTGCAGATTAATGCTTTATCTTTCTTTCTTGGCACAGGCGTTACATCGTGGATGCCAGGCAGAAGCCACATGAAGGCTCAGCTCGGTTTGGGCTCGAGGGTCCAAGAGGACTTCCAGCAGAGCAAAGCATCCAACTCGAGCTTTCAGTGGCTTGCCCACCACAAGTACTTAAGTTGAACTTAAGTGTATAAAACAGCAATCTATGAGTACCAATGTTAACATCCCAAATCAGGGTCTTTGGATATTCACCCCCTAGCCTAGATGAACTCTGCAGGGTAAAAAAATGCCTGTATGGGAGATTTCTTGCAGCCCTAAGTGTGGGTGCTCTTAGGTTAGGAGAGCTAGGGATGGTTAATGGCAAAGTCGTAACTTGGTAGGTTTTTACAAGCTGTCACAATGGTTTTCATACCCAATGTTGAACCAGCTACGGCTGGTGCTAATGAACACGCTGGGTACTGAAAACAGCAAAGCACACCCCTTTGGGCATAGGAGTAAGGGCTTCTACACAAGGAAAACTATCCATGTAGGAGAAAAAAATAAGCTTAAACTTTTGCACCGTAGATGCAATGTAAAGCAGTGGATCTTCAAATGAATTAATTTTTTTCTGACTTAAAGTCAAGCATGTGGATGTAAATGTCGGATTTGCACACATTTCCATGCGTAGTTCAGTAGATTTTGTGATATCCTGGCACGCATTAATCTAAGCAGATAATTGGTGGAAATCTGTACTTCGTAGATATTCGTAAATCTGCCAGATGTTTGGGGAACTAGGCCCATTATGAACCATTTAATACTGGACTGCCGAGGGTTATTGCTAAACAAATCCTATTTGACAAAAAGCAAATTAGGTAGACTCTGGCTCTAATCTGTATACTATGAATTTAATCAAGTGTCAAATAAAAAAATAGGTGGCTGATTTCGCGTAGACTGCTGCCTGTACCTGCACATGTTGCAGATTAGGCAGAACTGGAATAAATCCATAATCTCACTCCAGTTCTCACCTAAAAATAGCAGCTCAGGAGTTCACGGATTTTAAAAATCCTGTGCATATCTAATCGCAGACATATCTTCTAAAATTTGCACTGGGGGAAGGTTGTGTATTTCAATCTTAGTACACGTCTACAGGAATTTCTTTAAAAATATACTCCTAAACGATTATGGTAATGCCCATAACCCATTAAGATATGCTACTGTAAAGATATGTAGGCAACAATCACCGAGTACGAGTAATACAGAGAAAACACAAAGGCGAAACTCAGAGCCAAGAGAATTGCAATGACAGCCAGTGCCACCATAAAACAAGCACTGGAAATGCAATAGGTCTCGCATTTGCTTAAGTTAGAGCTATTGGCGTTGTCACATTTGGACACAGTACCCCGGGGCATTATTTCACCACAACAGCAGACCATGTAATTACCAATCAGAAAGAATGGAGCCCAAAATAAACAAGGGGCTACTGCCAGCAGTAACTTCACTAAAGATCCGGGTGCTGTGTGCCTGACTCCCGCCATCATGAAGCACTATTGGTTAAACTGTCCATACTATAGTTTAGAACTGCTTCTTATTAGAGCCACAACAAACCTACTTTCTTGACCTAAAAACGATGTAGGTTTGCATGCAAATCACAATTGTAAATACATATAGCTGAAAGCAAAATGCGTTAAACAAAAGAATTGAGATGATACTCGGACATTAAAAAATCATCTGGTGCCTGCGGGTATAACAAACCATTGTGCTGAAGTTTAAGTTACTTACAGCAAGTCATCACTTACTGATATTGCACAGTTGTAAACAGCTTCTTACCTCGTGTTCTACATTATCAAAAAGAAAATACGGAGTGATCAACAGCTTGCCCTCAAATCAGTTTAAGGACCAAAGCCTAGTGGTACAAAAACCTGTAGCCACGTTTAAAGAGAATGCACATCCTAAAGTAAGAGAAATGTAGGAGGATGAGCAGTTGATATTGAAACTCTCTCTCTCCACCCTTCTCCTCCCCAAACCCCTCATATGGGAACTAACGACATCCAGGGTGATCTGATTTCACCCCGCAGCAGATACGGGGCAGATAATACCATAAAAGAGTGGCCATTATTGACAGTAACAAATACATTGATCTGGATCTCACAAGCACTGACCCTGCTTCCCAAAAACAAAATTTAGGGCACATTTAAAGGGGACGTCTTTGATTTTGTTTTTTTTGGATGGATCAACATTTAAATATCAATCTTTAATAAAAGGAGGCGGGATAAGTATATTTCCCTGCCCCCACGAATGCGTTTACAGAAAATTTATTTTTGAGACCACAGAACATTACAATGCATTTGTTTTAATACTTAACCAGAACTTGTAGACCAGCTAAAGGAAAAAAAGAAAAAAATAACGGACCCTTACTTCTCTAAAGAAAAAAAGAAAGTTAATGATGATGTAATGAGTACTATGCAACTATACTGGGCAGCATGAACAATTGGGCTACAGAGGCACTTTAATATAACCATTGTATTATACTGTTTTAGCAGGCATTCTCCGACATAGGTAGGAGTCCGAAACCTATACAATGAAGTTCTATCGAGTGTCACCCTAGCCTAAACAGGTTCAAGTACAGCACCGGCTAGCGTTAAAAACGGTCAAAGCTCAAAAATGTAAACTACGTTGAAAATGGTTGTTCAGTCGACGATCTCGTCTGCCCCCGTGAAGCCCACCCGAGCGGCTCTGTCAGTTCTTTACGAACTCTCTGCTAATGAACAAGATGTAAATAAGCATGTTGGATCTCTGTTTGACCACCTAGAGCACCGGCAGTGGCCCAGGGCTACCTTTCCACAGCGGAATCCTCAATCTTCTCCCACCCCCAGCACAGAATCAAACTGAACGCGGAGCGGCAAATAACTAGGGGTGCCACAGAAACAGTCACATGGCACCGCGCTGAGCATACCTCGAGTTAGGACAGGAGGATTTTGCAACAGGGGGTCTCCTTTTGCCGTTACCTTACCTCTCTCACACAAGCAGCAGCCAGCCGCTAGCTGGAGAGCTTCAGACCTCCCACCTCTCCTCCTACTGCGGTTGCGGCGATACTGCACCCTGTGCTTCCTGTCCCCGCCCCCTCCTCTGAGCATTTGCCCACTGTTCTCTCCAACTGTCTCCGCAGACCCGGTCCTCGCTCTGAGCTTGCGCATTGTCTTTCGGCGACAGCCTGTTGCGATATACCGATACGCACAGTGACGTCTGCAGCAAACGTGGCGGGCTGTTACGTTACATTTGCTTACAAGCGAAGGGAATACTTATTAACTAACGTTCGCAGACACATACCGTAAAACAAGCACGGAATCGAAACCTGTGGTGCGCGCGCACCACAGAGGAGCCGAACACGGGAATCGAAACCAGTGGTGCGCGCGCACCACAGAGGAGCGGGGGGCGAGGAGCCTGTCGTCCGTGCCGCGCGCTGATGCGCGTCCTAGACACGGACGGGAATGGGCGGAGCAAAGGCGGGACAGGCGCCCGCCTTTGCCCAATTGCGTGCCGTTTTTTTTAAAAAAACGCACGCTACAGCCAATGCCGGGCTTCAGAAAGCTAACCACACGCACGAGCGTGTGGTTAGCTTTCTAAAGCCCATACAAGAGGTCTCGCGATGCGTGAGCAGTGCTGCGCACTGCAACGCTAGGCGCGAGACCTAAAAACGTTTTCAATTTTATGTCTGAAGATCTTCAGGCAAATGCCTGAATGTCACTGGCCCCCAAAGAATAGCAACCCAACCGAACACCATATGTTCGAGAGTAAGGTAGGTTAGTGCTAGGCAGGGCAGCCTACCAGCAGAGGGCAGCAAAGTGTGAGAAGAGAGCAGAGGCAATAATGCTTTTATTCCTGTGGCGCCAATTAATTTTGCCACATAATCATTCCACATCTATGTTGTAAATAAGAATAGATGGCTTTAAAGAACCAACAATCTGGCTAAAGGGACGTGAAACCAACGCAAATACACTATGTGTAAGAAGCACAGACTGGAAACAGAGAACGCAGGCCACAACTCATGAAGGTCACCCGGAGAGGGTTGGGTGGGTTAGAAAGTATTGGAGAGTTTTCAATCTCACAATTATTCTTCCAATCGCACCCCAGATCTGTTGATGGAAATCCACTACATTCTAATGGTAATTTGTATGATAATGTGAAATGAGTTGTAATCTGAGTTGAGACACTGTACAATGTAAACAAATGCCCCCCACCCCACAAAGGCACCTCCAGAACAGAGTTAAAGCACACTATTCAATAAAGTCTTCCACTTTGCTTCTATTAATAGGTGCTTCCTTCCCATGTAGTTTCATCAGCATTGTCCACACGATCTAAAAGGCCATGCTCATTTGAAACTCGTGTGTAACGCAGAGGTATGAAGAATGTACTAAACTGCTATTCGCTAGTCATTGAGAAGCGCCTATCGTTAGTTCAGTGTGCTGAATTTATTCAACCCAAATCTTGACATCACTAATCAAGCTAAACCAACAGACATTCACAGTGAAGAGGAGACCATATCATGAGCAAACAAGCATTGGCATAGCCAATAGGTCTCGCCTTTGGGACCGTATAAGTGTTTAGCCATGCAACACTTGATGTTGTTGCACCAAGGATATTCTGCTGCATAACTAAACACTTATAAGGTCGCAAAGGCGAGACCTATTGGCTATGCCAATGCTTGTTATTTGCGATGTTGTACAATATTATTTGCTTAAGGTCTTGCTGCCATGTTTTATAGTCTTGAAGAGATCATTTTATTGAGCTCGTTGTTTAAACTTTGATGCATTCTGGACGCACTTTTTCCATGTGCTATCAAACTTGTACTTGGCGTCTTGAAATGTCGGCACTCTTGCAGGAACTTCACTGCGGTCGTGCGCTGTTGTCAAAAGCAGTTTCCACTTTGCACCATAAGCGGCACGATCTGAATGTGAGGGAAATGATGAAAGAACTTTATCCGTGCTTGTGTTTCCTAAGTAGGTGATAAGTTCAATTAGCACGCAGTGTTTCTATTGAAGAGTTCAAAGTAGTCTCAGAATATCTCGGTCATTGAACAATAGTAGCGGTGCCGCAGAACATGATGTGGCAGATATTTAAATATCTTTCTGTTGTGTTCGTGAAGCCGTAGTTAGCTTATGCGAAAATCACTCCCAAGCTTTTTTTCCTTTCTGTTAACCCTGATGTTCGTCAATGTATTTAAACACATGTTTCCAGAAAGGAACAGATAAGCTGCGGGGGATACGGCATTACAGGTATCAGCTGTTAATTTGAAACAAGAGAGGAGCGGGGGCGAGCAAGCGCGGCAGCCTGCTGAGCTGACCAGACGCTCGTGCGTCATGGCCTTTTCTGTGCGGTTACCCGCACAGCCGGCATGTGTTTCTAATTATCGCACCCGCGTCTGGGCACGATAATTGGAAACAGATGCCGGCCGTGCGGGTAACCGCACAGAAAAGGCCATGACGCACGAGCGTCTGGTCAGCTTTCAGAAGCCCCTCACATAAAGTCTCGCTTAGCAGCGCTTGCGCGCTACTCGAGGCTCGACCTAAAAACAGGTAAAACAGCAGGTAGATTAAAGAACAGCTGTGTCAAAAAAGCAAAAAGAACAATTGATGGACAGAATGCTGCACGATGTCAAACATTCACCCCAGTACAGAGATCCGGGCCTAAATCCATCGTTTTTTGCTCCCGATGCCATTCCAGTTCAGACCCAGCCATATGCAAATCAGTCTTGACCCTGTTCCCTGTGGGAACAGTCCAGCTCGAACTGCCAGGCCTGGCCCTCCCTGGACTGGAAGCAAGCATCCTAAGACCGGTTTCGGGGCATCACCCCTCATCAGCCAGGCTAGCTTGAATCCAGTGGCATGGAGAGCACGGGACCCACAGCATTTACGTCTCGTCCATATGAATGTAACTTCGGAGAGCGTTTATTTTTCATCCTCTACCTATGGACCTTGTTTAAATATCCTGAGCGCAACATTCGGTGGTGGAACTCCTGATGAAGGCAGTTGTCTGTCGAAACGCGCGTAGAGTCATTCTGGAAACCACCCAAAAGAATCATTTGTTCATCAACTTGCTGTTTTTTGCTACATCCATTACAAATCAAATCATGATTGTCAAGAAGATCATATATATCAATATGATTATGTGTATGTAGTATGCTTGTGGTTATGAATGAATGTGGTTAGAATGTTGTTTAATTACTAGTCTCTGTAGGATCCTTTTTTCTCTTAATGTGTGTTTTATATTTATTAGAATGACAAAGATATTTAATAAATAATTTTTTATATTTTTCTAACTACTTGTGTCACTATTGTCCCTTTCCTTATAATGGTTTGAGAGAATTAATTGTTTGAAGTAGCCCTAGAGTACTTACATTAATGTATTTCCCTCTCTAGGTGTACTTCTCATCAGTATCAGGGGGCCCCTTTACTTTGCAATTAAGCACGGGACCCACGTCTTTGCATACCCGTCCCACTCGGGGTGACACATGCAAAAAGAACAATTGATGGACAGAATGCTGCACAATGTCAAACATTTGTTCTTAAATACATGTATCTACGCACAGATATATTCTTATTTTAATATGCTTGGTTATTTCTTTTGTATGCACCACATTACTAGTCAAATGATTATAACTAAGTGAAATAAAATGATACTTCTTATCTTTTCCATGTTTCTGCATGAAAAACGTTTTAAAATCTTTAGGAACCTCCATAGATGTATATAAATATGTCATAAATGAAGGTGATATAATCTGATTTAAAGCAAAATCCATGACAAAATGTATGAAGCCACACAGCATCGTCCCTCATTCTAAGATTTACAAGTAAGCAACTTGTGGCCATTCCAAAAAGGATTATCGGCTTAGCCTCTATGTGCACTGCAAATTAACATGTGCTTCTTTGTAATAAAAAACGATATACCGTCTGTTTCGTCCAGCAGTTTTCTGATCATTTTAACCCCAAGTATTACGTTACTTGAACCTTTACAAGACAGTTGTTTCGAAACAGCACAATTCCATTAAGAATTCATTTGCACCTCTTCGAACATCCAGATCTCTTTTATAGGCGACTTTGTTGATGTTTCCAACTATTTTCCCCTCCAAGAAAGCTTTAGTTTCCGTCACTAATAGGAGGGAACCTGGCACCATTTATTTGATGAAAAAACACTCTATGATCAAAGAGCTTCCCTTTAGTAACAAATTCCTAACAGTTATGTGAAAGTGCTTTGCTGTCTCAGGATGTTCAGAAGCTCACACATTAAAAAACATACCATGAATGTTGAAAACTGCACAAAAAAAGTAACTTTAGATAACCAATGACAGCAATATTTACAGTTTGTTTTGCATACCCAAGTCCACAAACATGCCATTTGTGGGCACAAAAAGCAGATCGATATACAGAAAACTAAAACGTATGGGGATTTACATAGGCAGATGGAACTTATTAGTATAGAAAACACCCAGTGCAGCAGATTTTCAGCACTACTAAGTTTATGGATAGAGATTGGAACATGGTGGCCACCAAAATGGCAATGATGCTTAAAACCTGTGAGTTTTCACAAACCTTGCCAATTGCTTTTTTCACCCCATCTGTATACCTATACTTAGTGTAAAAAAGCATAAAAACGACCTACACAGTGGAGAAATGGGAACAAAATGTACATTTCCACCTCATCACTCCTGAGAGTTGTCTGTTGAACAGATAAACGGAAGCAACAAGTTTAGGAAAGGAGGATCACACACAAAAGATGAATGGGGTCATTTAGTTGCAAGTAGGCATTCTGCCAACCTGCTGGCCTTTGCTAGTCCAGTAGGAACCAGACCAGCAGTCCAGTGCCAACCAGACCAGCATATCTAAATAAATAAATACCTAGAGATCCTTGCCAGCTTGGCATCAGGGCACTAGAAGATGAAAGTGAACCTAAAAGGGATCAATTGATATGTTTAAATGATTCATTTCGAAATGCACAGGATGCAACAGATCGCTGACCGAACTCTCTCAAGGGAGGTTTGGACCCAATGGACCCAGATATGCTTACCTCTATGAACAAGTGTGGAAGAAACATCATTCATTTCTTCCATTTACAGTTCAGGGCTTACAAATCAAATTCAGGGAATTGTTCTTCAGACTGGAGCCCTCCACAAATATGTTCACAAAACATCCTTCCCGTGTTGATGGGTATTCTAAACAGAATGGCATCCTATATCCCCATATTAGACAACTAGCTGATGTACTTCCCTCTTGGGAAACAATGCTGCACTACGCTCAGAACAAGCATTGGCATAGCCAATAGGTCTCGCCTTTAGGACCTTATAAGTATTTAGTTATGCAGCACAATATCCTTGGTGCAACAACATCAACTGTTGCATAGGTCAACACTTATAAGGTCCCAAAGGCGAGACCTATTGGCTATGCCAATGCTTGTTCCCCCGACGCAGCCACATCACACCCCACCTGAGAGACCTGCACTGGCTCCCTGTCAACAAGAGGATAACCTTCAAGCTCCTCACCCACGCACACAAAGCACTCCACAACTCCGGACCAGCCTACCTCAACAGACGACTCAGCTTCTACACCCCCACCCGCCAGCTCCGTTCGACCAGCCTCGCCCTCGCCACAGTCCCCCGCATCCGGAAAACGACCTCCGGCGGCAGATCCTTCTCCCACCTCGCCGCCAAGACCTGGAACACCCTCCCCACCAACCTCCGACAGACCCAAGACCTACTAGCCTTCAGAAGACTCCTCAAGACCTGGCTCTTCGATCAGTAGCAGCACCACCCCCCTCTTTCCCCAGCGCCTTGAGACCCTCGCGGGTATGTAGTGCGCTTTATAAGTGACATGATTGATTGATTGATTGCCAATGCTTGTTTTTTTACATTACTTTCAGTCGTTTGCAAAAACATTAGTCAAGCCAATCGATCTCACATTGGCAAGACCTATTGGCTTTGCCAATGCTTGCTTCTAATGGAGCATGAGTGCAATACAAACTGCGACATGTGCCAAGCCTCCCCATCCTAAACGTGCCTGGGGTCCTGCACTTTGTTACAGCGTTCAGTGCTGAACTGTGGTCCCGTTATTAAATAACAGTTTTACACAGCACTTCATACCACAATTCTGACGTTTCTATGCGCTGCAGACAGCATGTCACTTTCATCCAATATAATTGTACTGAATTTACCACGCGCAGAGTGAGCTGGCCGGGAATCCTAGCCTGGAGGTGCAGGTGACAGCAGAGCCCACGTCCACGGCGAGTGTTACCTCACAGGGCCACCTTTCTGCTTTTGAATTGTCAACGCAGCTTAATATTAATTACATTTGGCAGCCGTTGTTCTATGCCACAGGCCTGATACGGGGTTTAGCTGTACACAGGGGCTTCATTGCTCTATAACAACCGGCCAGAACCTTTTACACGGGCACATACCGGTGCGTGCACAGCAATGGGTTGATAAATGTACCTATCCGGTAAGACGTAAAAATGTTCCAATCGAGGGCCCATTGTACGCCTCTGGCAGAAGGCACTCTTCATTTCACTGGGCCTTTTCCCGCTCGAGATGAAGCGCTCGCCTGGGCCCCGGGCCTCCGCGCTGCCCCGGCCTCCATCGCGGCCCCCCTCCCGTCTGTCTTGTTGGCGATATTTCTGTCCCCCTGCCGGCTCCGGATGGTACAAAGGGTTACACTTTAATTGAGCTGTCAGCATCTCCGGCAATTCTCCAAAGCCGGGATTATGCACGGCGGGTGAGTGACACACTTGTTATTGCGGGAGCCCTGTTTGCTAAACCCAACAAGAGAGGAGCGGGGACGAGAGGAGCGGGGCGAGGGCGGCGAGCGCGGCAGCCTGCTCAGCTGACCAGACGCTCGTGCGTCATGGCCTTTTGCCGGCATGTTTTCCAATTATCGCGCACGCGTCTGGGCACGATAATTGGAAACACATGTCTGCCGCGCGTAACCATCCGAAAAAGGCCAGCCACGACGCACGAGCGTTTGGACTGCTTCTGAAACCCCCTTAAAGTCTTCGCCTAGCAGCGCTTGCGCGCTACTCGAGGCTCGACCTAAAAACTGCATAATCCTAAGGACTCATGGTTTCCACATCAACAATAAACATTTCTGCATGTGATCCCAGAACAGAAGCTCCTATTTAGGAGAGCCAGATAAAGGAGTGACCTCAACACAGACTACATTACCTGAATATCGAAGTGATAAGCTGAGAAGCTACCAGCTTCTACTGTAACAAAACGACTCTGCTTTTCCCAGCGAGATTGCATGGAGATTTAGTAAGCATTCAATAAGCTGGACCAAGACACACTGAGTAGGATTCACATGGGGTACTGTTTGTTCTTCCCATTTGTATCAGCAACAATATTTGTGGTACCCTATGCAAAACTTCTTCTGGGCCGCTTGGCAAGATATATACTCTATTTAGCATTTGGGACAGAGTCCCAGGATCCCAATGTCGGGGCTGATCCATCAGTCTCTCCGACAGTGACTAGATCCTAAGTACCTGTATTCCGAAACTGTGACACATGCTACAGGACATCCTCAGAAATATGTCCACAGACACAAACTTCCCAGTCATCAAATCAGAAGGAACTGTCAATGATACTGGAGGCCTTAAAGACCTCTGAATCATCAACATGGCACTCTGTTGTTTCACGCTGTGTAAGGATGTGCTTGGGTCCCTACGGTACAACTGGAAATACAGCAAGGGTAGGTGTTTTCAACAGCGCAGTGCCCTCTCAGACTTTTGGTCTTACTTCCCTCAGCATGCTAGAAGCTGTGATTCTCAGCATGGAAGGGCAACAGCTTGAGCGGACAGGAATTGCCCCATAAGCAATTGGATCTTACAACTTTTGCTTTGAAAGGTCCTGTTCCTGGCCGACGTAGCTTCAGCTCAGAAGGTTTGGAGTATCATTGTCTCTAGACTGCAAGGACTAAGCCTAAGGGTATTTCAAGGCCGCCAAATGAGATTTGTGTCACAGGCGGTAGCTTTATTTCATAAGAATGAGGAGAGGGTTGTCTTTTTTCCCCAGAATCAGCCATTCCAAAAGTGGTGCTGCTGCGGTATCGCACAGTTGTCTTCAGGCAGTTCATTCACTTTTTGTTCATTTTAGGACTGCTGAACAAGGTTAAAACATTATACTCAAGTCTGAGGAGGCAGTTCGGATTAGCTATTTCTGTTGCTTGTGGCCGCAAATGCCATAAATTAACGTATCTTCACAGTGTCTACAGACAAAACATTAAACATCACTGAGAGTGCACCAAAAAATGTGTGTGTGTGTGTGTGTGTATATATATATATATATATATATACTTTTATGCTAAGTGTTTTTCTGCAATTCCTTTTTCCTCTGCTACTGTATTCTCTGTGTGTGTGTGTATATATATATATATATATATATGTATATATATATATATACACACACACACACACAGAGAATACAGTAGCAGAGGAAAAAGGAATTGCAGAAAAACACTTAGCATAAAAGTAACATATAGCTTGGTAATGCAATATACAATGGCAAACAAGAGTATTATATTGAAAAAGTATAGATATGTGAGGGAAGTAGAGCAAAATTAATGACGCAATTGGCATTCAGATGTTGTGTGAATTTAAGAAAGGCTATATTAGTTAGTGCTTGAGATTGCTCAACAAAGACCTGTTCTGACAGGAGCCATGTAGCTGATTCCTGGTGCTTGTATTCACGTTTATGACGTAGCTAATGGGTGATGACCAGTTTGTAGGGTCTATTGAAGAGTGAAGGTTTCTCAATGTTTTAAGAAATTGGAAGCGTTTTAAGGGGTAATCTGGTGCCCGGGTCATGGATGTAAATCCAGCAACTGAGAATGTTTGTTGTAATCTGGCATTCCAGAGTGTTCCAGTCAAAAACTTAGTCTAGAGCGGAGTAGAGCCAAAATATGTTCCATGCAAGAAGATTGCAGAATCTTCGTCTTGAGAACTTTGTCTAAAGATCATATGGACAGAACAGCTGCAGAAGCCCGATAGCTCTGGAAGCACAAAACAACAAGTCAACAGTTCACAAAAACATTATTTATCACCTTTTCAGGTACCTCTGACTGTCAGCTTGAAACAGAGCATTATTTTTCTGTAGCTATCAATGTATTTGAGGTATTTATCACACCTAGCAGCTTATGTTTGGCTGCACAAAATCACCTCCTGCTTCTTTATCTATTGCGAAAATTCCCAGATCCTCTGATTGAAAACAGAAGCTCTCATTCCACGTGATAGACCCCACATCAATATCCCAAACTCAGAGGAAATCTAGAAGACGTTGGCCATCATTTTACTAATTGTGTTTGGATGCTTAAATAGATTATGGCTAACATAATCTCCAAATTATACAACTTTGGCTCAAAGATTTCATTTTACACTTTCACATCTATTGCTTTTTTGTGGCACATAAAACTGTCACGGCATTAAAGTGCATAATTTTATGGTCTTACTCTGACATAATAAATTATGTTTAGCATGTACCACAAAAAACCTCAGAAGTTTATCAGAGTTTATGATCATATTTCTTAATAGCCTTTTGTACCAAAAAATACACCCATGCTGCTATTCAGGGTCTGTGAGGTTCTTTGTTGCGTACTTTCTAGTGGAAAAAATATGCACTTGAATAAACTCGTTGTTCTCCCGAGTATCTCAAGGCAAAGGCAATGTTAGTATTTTGTAAAATATAACTGGGCTATAAACATCAGGTTGCCTGTATTGGCTCAGAAGGTCACTCTGCAGACCCCAAGTAGTGGCATACCTTTGGAAAATCATGACTTTATATCAGAGTGGTTAAAAAGTCTTTAAAACCCACAACGAGCGTAACGTCATCCTGGTGCAAGTATAGCATACCGAGGCTGAACATCTTGGGAGCTCGATTACAAGAACTACAGGTGACAAACTGCTCAGGAGTGTTGCTCAAACTCTAAGTTAGACAATGTAAAGACCTACAGCATGTCCCAAATTGAGAATGTGCTGTTTATTAAGGTGCAGGAATAGCAGTGCAAATCTAAAATTATTTTGCAACGAAAGAAGCATAGGTTCTAAGAACCACTAAGTCACAGCAGAAATTCTTTACGGTTCCGGGGAAGAAAAGATGTTTTTTGATGCTACATAATCAGATGAGGAGGACACTTTTGACACTGAAAACAAAGGATGCTACGCAGTGACAGAAAAGGAACGTTTGTTGCTTGCACCAGTGGTGCATGAAGTTAAGATGATGATGAAAAGATACTAAGGATACAAATAGAAGTCATCATATCTTTTTCAAAGGCTGACACGCCTTGGCGATCAAAACTGCATCTACAAGTTAAAACAATAAAAATGGGGCAAGCACATGGGTTAGTAGAGCAATGCAATATCAGAAGATGTGTATCGGGACTACAGACTGTAGCACACACCTCCCAGATTACAAGTGAGCACGCAAGGATATCCATGGGCACAGGTCACAAACAAGGTATTGGAGCACATATATGGACATTCACTAGATAAGACAGAATGAAACACTTCCAGAACGAATGCAGCCTTCAAGACAGCTCAGCCAACCCCTGCTTTCGCTCTCTTACGCACACTAAACTATGTCAGCAAAACTTTCCGGAGCACTATAACAAAGAGTACCTGAAGATCTTTGAAGTTTGCAGTCTCTTGGTCAAGTGGATTCACTACAGAGTATAACTAATAGTTTTAGGCAAAATATTATTGGAAAAGCCTGTGTGGCTTTAGAGCGAATGTTCAGCCTCACTTGTTTATACAGATCTCTTAGGGTACGTTTGAGTTCCTGTTTTTCATGTATGGGAATCAGATCTCTTAGGGTACGTTTGAGTTCCTGTTTTTCATTTATGGGAAAGACGCATGTGCTCTGCCATCTGTAGGTCTACCTAAGGATGTGTATGTCAAAAGATAACACAAAGGATTTGCACAGAGTGTTTATACGATACAAGCCTTATTAAATGCACCAAACTGTAAATGTGTCGACAGACGTCATTTGCTAAGTATCACAAACATAAAGCAATCCTTTCTTTTCGATTAAGCAATATTAAAGTGCCCAGAAAGCCTTTATAGTATGGGACTTTCCCAAGCAGTTGTCTCTCTCTCTCTCAGCGAGATATTTAAATTCCAAAAGATAATTCTACAAAGAGAAAGAGGCAATTTGCAAGCAAAACAAACTGGAAATGACACGAGAGATCTCTCTGGGTGAATTCCTGCGCCATCCATCTTAACAGAAGCTATTAAAACTTCACCTTATCTCTTAATTCAGCACAACTTCGGGAGTCGTTTTTCCTTACCTCGATTGGTGAATTTATGACTACCTCCTTATCTCTGCACGCTGTTAAAAACAGATGCTTTGAACCAGCCTGTCATCAATCCCGCGTGTCCCTGCTTTAAGTCAACTTGATGCAGGGTCTGTGATCAGTTCTACTTGGAAATAAAATAAAACGAAATGCTTCATGCCGCTGCGGGTAACGCTTCTCGCGCTCCGGCATCTAATGACGTGTGGTCCTGTGTGGAAACCAACACAGGCGAGGGAGCGTCTCAAACATAAATTCAATTTACAAAACCAGCACAAAGCTTAACACGTCTCTGGAATCCGTTTCTGTCATTACACGGTGAGACTGGAGAGGCCTACTGCTCAATGCTCCTACTGTAAAAGGGTCACACAAATGGCACAGGGAGGGAGGGGATGACGGCTCCCCTGAAGTGATGGTACTGACCCCCGCGCGCCTCCTTCAGCACATCAGGGTGGAACAGCCTCGCCAGAAAGTAGACCAGTTCAGAGTCAGACAGCTTTTTGCATGGGTACGTCTCATTTTACACATGCCTAATTTACAAAAATATCTGTGCTACGCATGCGGAAATTCGAAAACGCCTACCTCAGTAATGAATGATTAACGGGGTCACATAGTGACTAAATTATACACAAGCAATGCGTGGGTACGTGTGAATTCATGGGGTTTAATCACGAATGAAGAGAAATGGTCAAGGACATGCCATGGGCATTTTCTGAATGCCACAAAGACGTTGCCTTTGACATTAACAGCAAACTATTGGACACCGAGTTCCAGTAGTTTTACGAAAACCGAATTTACATATAAATAAACCTGGCTTGGATGAAGTAAGGTGTGTAGGGATGAAAGGCGTGTACGGAACAACTGCTTTGAACAGAGAAAAAATAATAAGACATAAATCATAATTTTATTGAAACACAATCTTTGCATTGTTTTAATTATGCATTTGTAGAACTACAGAAACCAGCAGAAGTCACATTTCTATGTGAACGGTATACACCCGCATAATAATGTACGAAATGCATACATTATGCACCTTTAGGTGACAATGGAAATATTTGTGAGTAAGCAAAAAGCATTTATGAGCAGGCTTAGGTTAGGCATTAGGATATGATTAGGGTCTGAGATTGTTTGCCAAACTATCAGTATCAGTAACATCAGCCCGTGCTTATGCCAACAACCAACCAATAATCAAGTTAAACAAATATAGGATTGGGGCTCTACCATCCCCCGAGTTCCCCAAGGCCAGGGTGGGCAAATTGGAATGGTGGTTTGCTGTACTCGGTCACTGTTTTGCGTGTTCGCAGTTGTAGTTATTTTGGGGTGTGTGGGCTAAGGTATGGAGAGGGATAGATGGATTTCCCCTGTTTACCTCAAACCGTTGATATTCGTGGCTGTGGATTTTACTATGAAAAGAAAGTCATTTGAAAATCACACATCTGGGGTGGGAGTTAGAGTGGCAACGTTGTTGGAAAAGGACAAGTGTTGAAGGGCCCGTAGGGCTGAACTTTACTTAGTTTGATTCAATAGTTTAGATGGTAAGAATATATAAATTGTTCTGGAATATCAAGGGACTCAACAACTATGTTACGAAAAGATGGGCACTGTTGTCCCTTAAGACCGGGGGGAGGTGATGATACCCATCCTTCAGAAAACACATCTTACCTTGGAAGGACATGCATTCTTAGCGAAAAAGAGGTGGTGTAGCTTGTTCTCATTTTCAAATTCTTCCTACTCCAGAGGAGTGGTCATTAGGGTGCAGAGTGGTGTACCGTTTCAGACATCGGCAATAATACAGGACCCAGTAGGACGTTACTTGATGGTGTGGGGAAGGTTAGATGGACAAGAAAAGTGTATAAGCTAAAAGGAACCAATTCAGCTTTCTTTCAAAGTTGGGTAAAGCTTTCCGAAGCTGGAACCCCCACGATATGCGCAGGGGTTTTTATCTGGGTAGCGTCAAGGATATAGACAGACACCCCCTTAAGACAGGCAAGGAGCACAGAATCACAAGACTTAACAGAATTGACTAGCAGTCTAAATATTATTATCTGGAGCTAACAACACAGGGACGAATGTGACCCTCCCTTTACTCTTCGATACTTGAGTTCTATAGCAGAATAGACCATTTTTTTGCAAGTAGCGAGGTGTGCCAGGGATGTAGTAAGGTTAGATATTTGGATTTCTGTGACTGTGAGAGAAGTTCCACTATGAACGAAAATGGAATGGAAGGGCACAGAGATATACAAATGAGTCCAGGTACCACAACCTCTGCAGCCAGTCAGATTTGATTACAATACCCTCCTTGAAGAAGCAGCAGAATGGGAGGAAACCCATAATGAACAGAACATTTCCACTTCAGGCGAACGGTGTCTCCCAGAGCTCCTGCAACAGAAACTAAACAGCAGGCAGTGTGCAGGCACTTGAGTGGAGAAGAGGTCTAACCACGTGGTGCTCTAGTGGGCAAATCTGTATTGCCGAACAGATCTGGCAAAGTGGCAATCACTGCAGACTACAGAATCAAGCCTCCTCTTGGTAAAGACATCACTTGTGGTCGGTAAGGTGTAAATCTTGCGGGACTCAACCTAGAAGGTTCTCCCTTCAAAAATATGTTGCTCAGTTGCGGGTAAAGTTCTTTAGGGCTGCCACAAATATTTTCAGATTTTGGGAGCAATCATTTGTGATTTCAAGATTCTGCTAAACATTTTTGGACCATGTTTTTGGTTCTAATACTTTGAATTATATTCATACATATTACAAAAGCATTTTGGGCATATTAACCTTTCATCTCTGTGTCTGTGCAGCTTACCTCTTAGAGAAACACATCTTGGTGACAACATATCTGTGGCCTAATGACAATGGGTAAGGGTGACCCTTAAAGGTGGCTGTGACATCAGCAGTATCAAGACCTCTTTCTGAACAATCCGAACCTGTTCATTTGAGATGATCAAGGGGAATTGCAGGAGGGAATTAATGAAAAAGAAGGGCATAGCCATGCTCTATCTGCTGGACCCAGCAGTCTGCCTTCTTAGTTTTCCAATGTGGCAGGTGGTAAGACAAACTCTAGCCCACCAGCCACATGCATTCTTTCTGAATAGAGTTAGAGTGGTTTTGTGGTGGACAGGGGGAGGAGGAAGAAGCCGGCACCTGCTGGCTGTGGCGAGCCCTGGGCACTTTGTGCCCCCTGTACTGGCGCAGGAACTAGTTTGACTGCTGTATGGTCTGATGCTGTCCAAAAGATGTTACCATGGAAAACTTGCAAAACTGACAGTACTCCCTGTGAAACTGGTGGGCACGAAAAGCCAACCCCCAATGAACAAGCATAGCTCATTCCTGCTTGAACATTTCAAGTGCCAAATTGGTCTTCTCACCAAATAGGAGGGTGCCATCTAATGACATGTCCAGCAGGTTAGCCTGGACATCCCCCAAAAATCCAATTGAACGTAGACAGCCACGCAAAAGGAGGAGCCGACTGAGCCTGTCATCACGTTGAAGGTGTCCAAAACTGAGAAGAGAACTTGTTTGGCTGCATCCTGTCAACTGTGTACAACTTCTATGAAATGGATGTACAAAATATAGAAATAATAGTACGAACATCTGTGCCATTTCCCATAGAGCATGGAGAAGCGAGCTAGGAGACAGGTCGCATTTGAGGAGCTAAGGGTAAAAGCCTCTGAGGAGACAACTTTTTTTTAACCCATGGCCTTTATCCCCTTCGATTCATGGTCCATGGGACCCCATTGGAAATGAGCTAGAATTCTGCCTGGAGCAGGACGATGTCTGCAACACCAAACTCTCCAGTGAAGGAGGGGACATAATGAATTCTGGGTCACCAGGTGCCAGGCCATGGCAGTGGGTGACCTGACAGTTCACCGCTGGGGCAGAAGCTGGCTTGCCACATGCAAACAGCAGTGGCGTAACAAAACGTGAGGGGGGGCCCCGAGCAAGATATGCTGAAGGGGCCCCTCACATTCACATCAGTAGGGGCTGAGGGGGGGCCACCTCCAGTATGGGTAGGCCTGTGGGCCCCCCGCACCGCACGGGCTCCGGGGGCCTTTGTTACGCCCCTAGCAACCAGAATAGACTCTATCAATCCCTCATTGAAGGGATGCAATGGCTCTGAGGCTGAAGATGCTGGCTGAAAATTAAGAGGTTTGCTTTGTTTTCCCCTCTAAGAAATTGGGTTATTTGTTGAGGTAGGTGAAACCACACCAGCAGCAACCACAAACCTCGTCAGGGTGAGGCACAAGCAAACCGCAAATTAACCTGTACTCAGCCCTCTGGTAGCTTGGCACAGAGCAGCCAGGCTTAACCTGGAGGCAATTTGTAAAGTAGTTATGTAGCACTTAAAACAGTTACAAGCTGCAAACATAACACAAGAAAAATAACACACCAATTTTGAAAAATCGAGCAAAATGTAATAATTACATCAAGACCAAAACAACAAAAAACCCAATCAGCAGAACTGGAGATATGCAATTTTAAAGAGTTAAATGAAGATAGAGCCAAAAAGCTCAAAGCGCTACTTGTGGCTATCTAGCCATGCGAGACCGAGAGAAAGTCACAAGTTCAGGCCGACTGCGATGGAGCACAGGTAGGATACAGGGACCAGGTTTGTCCTGCTGAAAAGTTACCTTCTCAATCCAGCGCAAAAAGTTCCATTCACATTGGAGGGGGCCGCGGGAGTAGAGAAGCGTTACGGACGGGTGTCGATGTAGAGCGAAGAGCAGGCCTGGTGCTGCGGATGGTCATAGCTGTAGCGCGAAGATGCTGTTGTCATTGCGAGCGGGCAGGCCGGAGCTTTGCGGTGGAGCTCCCTGCAAGCGGTCGATGCTGTAGCATGAAGAGTTGGGTTGACGGAAGTTCACATTAATGGGCTGTGGGAGTGACCAGGTTTCGGCACCAATGGGCCTATCACGGTCACGAAGAGCCCAAAAACCTTATTTAAGCCTTTTTGAGACGACAACAAGGATCCAGGACCTAAGGGACACCACTTGGGAGTCAGGGGCTTGTTCCAGCTGGTTCTGGGTGCTGGTGGATGTGAGCCTGTTATGTCCCTGTGGCTCTGAACAGGAGGTCAGCAGACTAGCCCTTGGAGTCCAATCCCTTTGCCTCAGGCAGGAGAGAAGCAGGACAGCAATCCAACAAGGCAGCAATCCAACAAGGCAGCAATCAAACAATGCGGCAGTCCAGCAAGGCAGTAGTCCAGCAAGGCATCAGCCCAGCAAGGCAGCAGTCCAGCAGAGTGGCAGTCCTTTCAGCAGCACAGCAGTCGTCCTTTCTGGCAGAGTGTCCACAGGTCCAGAAGTATACAAAGAGTTGGTATCTGAGGTTCGATAATTATACCAGGTGCCTCCTTTAAAGTGGGAGAAGCTTCTAGAGATTTCCCTTTGAAGTGCACAGGTTTCCTGTCTCCCCTACCCTGGCTCCAGACTAACTACGGGGAGAATGCAGCCCTCTGTGTGGAGGCAGGACACAGCCTATTCAAGGGTAAGTAGGGAAGTGCCCAGCTATGCCCTCCCATCCTGCCTGTGATGGCCCATACAGGCACACCTAAGATCTCTATTGTGGAGACTGTCTAGGAGGAATACACAAAGCCCAACTGTCAGCTACACCCAGTCATGTGACCCAGAGACAGGCTGCATGCACTAAATGGCAGGAAAATGCCTACATTCTAAAAGTGACATTTTCAAAATTGTAATTTAAAATACGACTTTCCCATAAGAGAGTATTTTTCATTACAATTCCAAAGACACAAAATATGAACTAGTTACCTGTTCCCATTTGGAACATACAGCTTATTAAAGGTAATAAGGTAACTAAAATGTATTCCTATTTGAGATGTAGCCCTTGCAGTAGTGAAAAACACATTTAGTGTTTTTCACTACCAGGACATGAAAAACTTAAAAGTTCATGTCCAACTTTTTAAATACACTGTATCCTTCCCTTGGGCTGTCCATGGCCTACCCTAGGGGTGACTTGTATGTATTAAAAAGGAAGGTGTGGGCCTGGCGAAAAGGTTTCTTTTGCCAGGTCGAAATGGCAATTTAAACCTGCACACACAGGCTGCAATGGCAGGTCTGAAACATGTTTAAAGGGCTACTCAAGTGGGTGGCACAATCAGTGCTGCAGGCCTACAAGTAGAATTTAATTTACAGGCCTGGGTGCACACAGTACCACTTTACTAGGGACTTCAAGTAAATTAAATATGCCAACTGGATACAAGTCAATTTTTTTAAAGGAAAGACCACAAGCACTTTAGCACTTGTTAGCAGTGGTAAAGTTTGCAGAGTCTGAAGGTCACCAAAAGCGAAATTCAGCAAAAAGTAAGAGGAGTGAAGGCAAAACGTTTGGAGATGACACTGCAGAAAGAGCCAAGTCTAACATCCCCCATGAGCAAGGGCAGTTCCAGAATCTCAGCCAGCTTTCTCAAGACAGCTGTTATTGATGCGACTTCCTCCATGGGGGTCCAAAAGGGCACTCACTCTATGTCGATTTTGGACGAGGTATCCAGGTCACACACATTCTATCGAATCAAGTAGTCAGCAGCAGCAGTGTTTGCAGGAGAGATATTACCTACCTCACTCCTGTCATAAATATCATGCCCCATAATGTCAAGCATCTGGATCTGAGCAAAATAGATTGTGCAACTTGCCAAAGTATTCCTCCCTTGGCAGGAGTCTACAGTGAGATTCCTCCACCTGCTGCTGGGCCTTGTGTCTATAACACACTGGAAGGGCCTTGGTCTTGAGAAACATTTCTGCTAAAGTTGAGTCCGAAAACGGTGGGGGGCCAGCATTGCCTGTGTGAAGACCACAAATTGTGCAGACTCAGCTTCAGGGGCTGGAGACTTAAGATAGGTTGGAGATGTGAAAAGGACTGGGGTCAGCACCAGACTGGGTGTTGAGGTGATGCCAATTAGCTCTGGCTCCGAATACAAAACCCAAAGTGGGGATTTGTGCTGCTGGTCCTGAGGCCTACAGTATGAGGAACACCTGAACACCAAGGAATCCCTCCTCCGGGGCATCTTGTGCTTCTTCTTTGAGTGGTCTTTTGACATCTTGGACAACTTACTGTTCAACGGCAAGCGGATGGATCTAGAGTGGGACCTGAATATAGACCAACGGCAAACCCAGCATTCGTTGCAGGCCCGCACCATGAACAGCATGGCCTCCTGCTCTTCAATGACTTTGGTATGCATGAGGCTGCACTTTTCACATTATCTGGAATCATATCATGCCTTAGCCTCAGACACCACAAGTAGAGACAGAAATGGGAGATCTGCTTTTAACAGGATTGGCACAGCTTAAACCCTGATTTTCTGGGGGAGCAGAGGCAGAACACACCCTCCCAGTACGACAGAAAATGGATTTTGTAAGGAAAATTGCTATGTGGAGAGCACTCTGTATTCTCAATGGGCACAAAAAAAATAAACTGATGACAGTACACTAGATGGAGCTTCTGTTGCTCTGCTGATGTCATGTCTGGGTGGTGCCTAGCATCTAGATCGAGTTGAGCGCCACCTGCCAGCGCAGGAAAACTGTTTAACTTTACAGGATCCAGTCTGGCACCTGGAAGATTCAAGAGGTGAGGAATCTTCAGGTAGAAGTATGTATCAGAGAAATATTCCCACATGTTAGTCCCCAAAAACATACATTTCCCATTTTTTCCCTGCTCCAGATTTACCAGGACTCCCGGTAATGAAAATTTCAGGACGGGGAAATTACAGAGGTTATTTGGGGTTTTTCATAATTGAGGCCATAGTAGGGGAGCTCAGAGTGTAGATATCTAGTGAGTGCATCAATCAGTCCACGTTAAGCATGCTAAAGGTTAGTGACTAGCAGTGCAACATCTGGGGCTGTGGATGCTAAAGAGAAACTCACTTTAGTTGGATTTAACTTAAGTTGGCAGAAGGTAATGCAGGTTTTTCCCCATATAATATTTAATGTAGTAAGTAAATAGGTCTAATGTTTGATTTTTACATAAATCCGAGTATCAATTGCATGTTAGGGGTATGATAGGTCAGGAGAGTTCAGGAGTTCTCCTATTGGTTCCCAATACATGTTCTAAACGATGGGACCAATATTGAGCACCAGAAGGAGTATTAAAGGGGCTAGAGAAGTGATTGGTCAGATAGGATCTGAACCTCTGTAGAAATGTCCCCCCTATGCCAAAGTGGGTAGAAAGTGCACCAAGTAATATGTCATAATCTACCATACTGAATGCCTTGGAGATGTCTAGGAGAATAAGAAGGCATAAGTTAAGCTTGTCCAACTGCATGTGTTGTGAAAAATGCTGAGCAGGGACCTTTTGGTACAATGCATTAAGGAAGACTGAAGATATTTAATAGACCGTTTTCTTTGGTTTATTTGGTAAATTGCTTTGATACACATTTTTACATTACTTTGGTAACAAATGGTAGTCCAGTGATAGAGCAAAGTTGTCTGGCTCAACCTTCCAGTGGTTAAGAAGGGGGCATATTACGCCTTTCTTTAAGAAGTATTGAACAAGTCCCAGACCGAGGGACTTGGCAATGATAGTTTCTTAAATGGGCAGAAGTGTGAAGCCAGCTAATTTGGCAACTTTGTTACAGGGACCAACGGATAGCATGAGGATTTGATTTCTGAAATTACTTCTTTCAGAAATTTGCCGGTGCAGTACATCGCTTGCCAGGGACATGTATAGTTTTGAAAGCATTTGAGCTTTAACCAAGATAAAGTGTTTTCTGGTGTGATTTCTGGATACTTTTATCTGGTCTTTTACAAATTAGGCCATGGTCTTTAAAAGGTAACATTTGTAGATGTGAAATTTTAGGTTAATAAAAAATATAGATGTAGGACATTTTTTTCCAATTACACTGAAAAGAGTACAATTTTTTTCTTTCAGCCGCTAATGAGGCAGTGAACCATACATTGGCAATTCTCTTACTAATTATTTTTTCAACACCAGCATCAATGTTTCCATGATAGTTAGGATGCCTATGACCCAAGCAGTTGCTTTCTTTTGCCCTATTGACATTATTGCAGCAATCGCTGTATAGAACGTATCAAGCGATAAACATACTTTGTATTTCTGACGCCTTCATATTTGGGATTTAGTGCGTTTGGGATACTCTGAGTATGGATGAGTCTAGGTGAATCGTTCAGGATGATGACAGACCTTGAGAAATTTTTAGCTGAGAGTGGGTAGCTAGTTTTTGGTGAGGTTGTGTAGTTTGTGATATTGAAAGATTTGCATGCAGGAGGGCAGGAGGGCTGAGCACAATCTTAAAAACACCCCTTTTCAAATATGCGGCCAAACACATGGTTAAATATGTATACATCATGGATATTCATGACTTCTCTATGAACATTAGGACTACTGCTCTAGCCCAAGAACTTTGCCCAATAGAACAGGCAGGTCTAACCATTTCCAAAATGACGCTAATGAAAGCAGCTTTCAACATGTGCAAAAGAAACAAATAAGAAACGGGGACAATTCAGTGGAGATGACGACAAGGTGGGAAAAGGCTACACTGCGAAATAAGTTGACCATTGGTCGGCAACTATTACATTTAAAGAAGCATCAATAGAATACAAACCTTTGCTCACAACGATACCCTTTTGGGCTCTTGTCAAAAACCTACCAAAAAGAATGGCGATTTGCACTTTAAAAAATGTGTGCACTAGGTCTGTGCTTTTAAAGACATTTTAAAAGGCCTAAGATCCTTGTACAGGCTCTTCATGTTTTTTCAGATATATTTTTTTCGTTACAGATGGGACCATATTCACAAACCTTTCCTTTGTGTAGGTGTGCCTTACTCCCAGCTTAGGTGTGTCTTCTGAATTTTTGAGGAGTATGACATGCTTGCGAAAACACTGCTTTGTGAGTCGGGCCCAGAGACTACACAGTAATTTTAAAAAAAAATCCTTTCAAGAACTAATACCCTCTAAAGAAATCCAGGAAACTGTATTTTTACACTCTATTTCAATTGGCTTTCACTGCGCCTTAAAGAGAGTATGCGGTCTGGGCACAGTAGCCTATAATATTGTTCCAAGGCTGCTCTCTGGAACGCCACCAACACTGGAGCCCTGTGCGACTGTTAATAGTCTCAAATGAGGAAATAAGGAATTGCATCTGACTGTGGAAGGCTCACACGACCATTTCCTACACACAAAAATCCCAGCTCCTATTTTTTCTCTTCTTTTCCTGCCAAGTCTCTCCTAAACAAAGAACTTTCAGGCGCCTCCATAAAAAGCCCTATTCAAACACCCTTTTCATCTGGTGCACAGAGCACTTTCTGCAAATAATTATAACATTTCTGCATTTCTTCTTAATTGAACCCTCCAACCAGCTTTAAGGCAGCATGTTTCACATTATATTGAAACAACTACTATACAGTCTGAGCGAATTGTAATCTTCCGTTTGAGTCAAAAATGAACAATTAAGAAAGGGAAATAAGAGAAAAAGAGGCCTGCGCGTTTTAGCACTTCCGTATTTTCCTCGAACATCTATTACCACTTTAAGAGCGACCACTAATTCACATGCGCAGTGCCCCACAAAGCAGAGGCATGGCAGTGGGCTCTGCATCTGGCACGAGGCATCCATTGCAGTCTCTGCCAACCAACATTAAAGGCTGCATTTTTGGCAAACAAAGTTCCACTAGACACATCCCTCCGATAATAAATTATCCCCCGCGCAATCACAGCGCCTTGAAAACTGCTCCCCAAGCTTCCGGCGTTGTCTCCAAGATACCCGATAGCAGATGCAGGGCAAAACGAAAAGGGGGGGCATCTGGTAACTCACGCTGCCCGGCTAGAAGCAGATGAAACGCATACTTCTGGGGTCAGGCTGCATTTGTTCGATTGTCTCAAGCACATCATTACTAGAGTCAAACCATTTAGAAAAAATACAATGGCACAGACCATACAGAGTTGGCAGTAATCCACCAAGCTGCTTTACTTGCAAAGCGAAGAAGAAAAGCTGAGTGCAGTAAAGTATGAAGAAATAATTCAAAAGTAATAACACTGCAGTCCACTGAATTTTACAGGACTACATGAAAAACGTATAGATTTTTATTATTTTATTTACGTTATTTGTGACGGGCGCATTACAGACTTAATAATCGCAAGGCACAAAAAAGCAGACACAAATGCAGTACATAGGTCTTAACAAGACACTGGTTCAATGTTCTAAAATCGCCGGTGAGCCTCATAGGGTGAAACCATTGATCAATGTCATTTAGCCACCGGTTTGCAGATCAAATTTCTGAAAAAAGCTGACTTTACTGAATATGCAGTTTTTCTTTGTGTTCACTCTTTGCAAAGCTCTCTAGCATGTAAACAACCCAGGTCTGAAATAAAGCCTACATCAGCAAGCACTATGAGCAGCAAGCAAGTCTCCGCTCCATTAATCAAGTCAGCTTTTGCACTACTTTTAAAAATAAAATTAAAAAAACAATGAGCTATACTCAATTTCCAAAATCTCTTCAGAAGGGAACATCTGCCCTAGTTTGTATAGTTAAAAACAATGTCTGGTGCACGGAGCCAACCAGGCTGCAGGAACTCCCAAGTTCTTAATGAGATTTTTAAATAGAGGACATCCTACTTTTATATATGGGAATGATGGTTGTAACTTAAAGTCCATATTTGATTATGGTTGAGGTTATCCCAGAAGACATGGAGGTGGAATGGCTGAGCAGACCCTAAAGAAGGGTGTGGACTACAGCTGGGTAAGCGGAGTCAAACAGTGAGAGCTGGCTATATGCAGAGCTATTTGTACCATGCAACGTTAAGTTGCAGATGTGGAGATGTTTTACCTTACCCACGCCCCCAAGATCAGTTCAGCCCGGTGGTATGACAGGGATTAATTCAAGAAGCAGGACCTAGAGAAGCATCAAAAATGTGTCTAAAAATGAAGAACGGTTTGTAAGATTCATTGCCAATTTTCTGAATAAGAAATGTCCATGTATATGAACTGTTTGAATTATAATACGATTAATAAAAGTGAATAAAACTTCTACGTAGTGTTTTCTTTCCTTAAGCAGACCCTCTTGGCCGGAAAGAAGAGATTTTTTTCTTTCAGAGCAAACAACAGGCCATGGTCAAGCAAGGCCATAGGTAGTTTTCTTTGCATCACCAGTAAAGGCTAACCTAGGGGGTATGTCTCTGGCCACCCAGCAGTCTGCCAGGACCGCTGTCACTTGGGCAACTTAAGGAAAAGATGAGACTAACAGCTCCTCTTATAGATGCCTGTTCTGGTTGAGCCCTCTTTGAGCAAAAAACAGTTTATGAGACAGCAGGAGGGACTTGGACCATGTGTATTATATCTGCTACCCTGGAGAAGCTATAATAGTTAAACTGGTGTAACTTACAGGGGATCTTGAGGTTCAACTGAAATGTAGGGCACAATGGCACCGGCAAACATCCGACGCCACCAACGTGTTGCCATTGTCTGTTCTTTTAATTGAGCAACCATTGTCCGTAAAGTCAATGTTTGCAGCCAAGGTGTCAACACTGTTTGAGGAGGATGATTCTAACACACTTTTGGTGGTCAAGTTGAGAAAACGATTTTATCCATAAAAGTACAAGCAATTATTTAAGAGTATATGTGCACATATAAATTCTAAGGTATGACGCAATAGCTCCAAACATCAGTGGCAGACAAAGAAGGTCAAATGAAAGTACGTGGAGAAAATCATTTGCATTGCTATATAGAAACCTTTGGTCTTTTTGCAAGAGAGATGAATAAGTAAACAGGAAAAACTAGCAGGAGCACTTGGCTACTCATTAGGTGAGTTGAGAGGGTCCAGGAAGAGGAACTTTAGTATTCAGAGGTCTGAGAGGTCACCAAAAGTCTTTTATCTCCAATAGTGCCCTTAGCCACACTGTAGAGTGTTTGTCCACTGAAATATACGCCAAATGTTTCCTTGTGTAGTAGACAGCTTCTTTGGAGGAGCAGGCATCTCTCTGGTTGTGCGGCGGCTTCACCAGGCTCGAATGTTATTGGGGCATTCCAGTGTATTGTGGGTGTGTCATGTGAGGACGTGCTCTGTCTCTTCTTCCAGGGGCATATGATGTGGGAATCCGTCGGGGGAAGAGGCCTGTGGGGGCCTGGGTCTCCAGCTCTGTCTCTGTTCCTAAGTCCTTGAATTCTTGGATCATAGCATTCCAATGTGCAGCAATGGGTGTTGTGCGTAAACCCAAATTTTCTTCCCTATGCAGTGCTGTACTCTCTACTTCCAACCACGTGATTACTGCCTGCTTCCAACCTTGAAGTGTTGGGTTAGGGAACTATGAGCCTTCCACCGCATTGTTATGGCTCGTTTGGCGAGTAACAGTACCAAGTCTTCAAATCTGTCTGACACCTTGGTTTTCCTTTAGGTGTGGTTAGATATTTATAAGGCAGGTTTCAATATAAGTGAATCTTGGCTGCGCTGTTACCTCCGCAAATGTACCCAGGACCCCTCCCAGAAGGGGTGGAGTGGTGGGCAAAAGGAGTGTTTCTGCTGTGCTGTTTAAGCACACTTTACGGGTCAGTTGTCTCAATTCCACAGACAGTTTTTAAAGAACTAAATCAGCTCCTGATCTCCCTGGTCTGGGGGTGAAAGAGAAGCACAGTAAAACTGGATACTCTAAAACTGACCTGGGAGAGCAGGGAGTTGGAGCCCCACAACATGAAATTGTATTATATGGCAACTCAATTACAGCATGCCGTGCACAGGATAGATGAAGAAGCCAACTGTAAAAGAGTAGTACTAAGTGGGACATTTGAAAATGTGCCACTGCCGGACCTGCTGAAGATGGGTGATACTATGCCGAATCAACATCCTTACATAATTAGAATAGTTGGCAATGTGTGAGACAGAGCAATAAAAAAGTGTGCTGAAACACCCACCATTTGCAAACAATATGCCGCTGTGGAGTATACACCATTTTAAACAGATAACTAGGAGGCATGAATTAAAGATCCTGCAGAACCAGGGAAATGCATAGAACTAGGGAATTGTACCCTGGAACAGAATTCTCACATTTACAAAACAAGAAATGTTTGGACTGGGAGTGGTCCAATTTATACAATATGCATGAATGACAGACCAACAGAGATCTGACATACTTTCCATTAGGTACCAGAAGAAAAAGATACTTTCCTTCCTAATGCTCTATCTGGTGGATACTCTGTCTAACTGCAGATTCCTCACCCTGTGAAGACCCTAAGTGCCAACCTGGATCCAGAGATTTTTTTCTTAGCAGTGCCCTCACATGCTGGTAGGTGGCATCATGCGGCTCCGAGTCGGGTCTGTCCTGTCACGGAAGTGACGTTGGGCCCACATTTAACCTCCACATGTCAACATCAGTTTCTTTCTGTTATCTATCTGCATCCTCGGACACGAAGGCCTCATTAATCAGATTTTACAGCGTGCAGATCTCTAGTTTGGACCTTTTTAAGATGGAGAAAAGAAAGAGTCTGTTCCACAGAATGGGGGGGGAGGGTCGATGAGGAATCTGCAGTTAGATAAAGTGTCCACCGGAAAGAGAGTTACCAAAGGTAAGTTAATAGTTCTTCTGATGAATACTTCTAAGCGCAGACTCCCCACATTGTGAATAGCTATCAAAGCAGTACATCCCCAGGTGGTGGGTCTGTGGAATGGCTCAGATCAACAAGTCCTGCAGGACCGAGTGGGCAAAGAATCCCTCCCGCTAGATCTGGCAATGCAGACAGCAGTGCTTCGTGAACAGACGCCCACTTCGCAGCCTGACAGAACTGCAAGACAGGCACTCCACGAGCTAGTGCGTGGTAGCAGCTTTGGATGTAGTGGAATGAACCCCGCAGGCCTTCAGACAGCTGTTTCCTGGCCAATCCGTAGCAGATCTTTTTATAAAAGCCAATCCATCTGGAGATGGTCTGTTTCTGCACTGCCTTACTCCCGAAGAGATAAGTGCCATAAAACGGCATGTCCATTATTGATGCTTGCACATCGCCTGAAAAGCCAGGATATCTAATCCATACATGTTGCTGAAGCACCACACTGTTACCAACTGCCCTACCCACACAATCAGAAGTGTCTAGGCCTCACTGAATGACATTCTTTGCTGCATCTTGGCTGTCCTGTATTATTTGTGGGAGGTTGGCTTTAAAATCGTCCCTGTCTGCGGGCAAGACCTCACTCGTCATGTCCCACAACATATCCAAGTAGCTCTCCAAGTGGTAACTAGAATTGACAGACTTGAGGACAAGGCTGACAGAGGAGAAGATCCCCTTCCTGAATGCCTCCAGGCGTTTAGAGTCTCTGTCTGGAGGGGTATCAGAAAACGAATTTAGGTATAGCCTGCTAGCGGAGGCTTGGACTACTAGACTCTCCGGCATTGGGTGCTGGATAAGAAAAGATGGGTCTCCTGGAACTGGCATGTGTCATTTGACAATTTGTCTATTTTAGGGTGGGCATGGGTTTTGGGGTGCTAAGGGTAATTTTAGGGTTTAAAGTGGCTATTGTTTGTGGAGTGGGATGGGTAACTATAGGATTTAGGGTTGGTATGGGTTTTGGAATGGCAAGGGTAATTTTAGGATTTAGGGTGAGGGCATGAGTTTTGGGGTGGCAAGGGTAATTTTAGGGTTTCGGGTGGGTGAGTTTTGTGGTGGCGGGGGTAATTTTAAGGTTTAGGGTGGGTATAGGTTTTTGGGTGGTAAGGGTAATTTTAGGGTTTAGGGTGGTAATGGGTTTTGGTGTGGCAAGGGACATTTTAGGGTTTAGGGTGGGCATGGGTTTTGGTGTGGAAAGGGTAATTTTAGAGTGCTTCCAAAACAAGAAAAAAGTAGCTCTGAAAGCCCAAGCAGTGGAAGGACACGGGGCAAGGAAGCAGCACTTGGTTAATGCTACATGGAGAGCCAAACACAAGACGAAGTAAAGCCGGCACACGTTGCAGAAAGAGAAGCAAGCAAATGAGAGAGACGATTAAGCCAACCAATGGTAAACAAACGGCAGGCTCTAAACCTCATGTAAGTAAACAAAACATTTCACAAGCGACAGAGCATGCACTGCCTTGGTCGAGACCTAAACACTGAGGAGCTATGATAAGCTTACAGAGGATGTGGTGGAGAGGGCAGCACTGCTGCGCAAGCTCACCGAGCCCCCAGACAGTAAACCACTGTGAAACTGGGAAGAACACACACATGAAAGAAATGAAGAACAATTCAACCTCAGACTGAAACCCTCAATGGATGTGCAATGATTGGATGCTTACAAGTGCTACGTGGGTGGCATTTCTTTAATTCAGTAAATGAAAACGATATATTACAGAAAGGAGTGACTGTGATGTAAGAATGAGAGGCCTGAACAAAATAAAAAGCAACTAGATGTTTTGTGTTTCAAAGCTTGCTATTCAAATCTTTGAATTAATAAAAAGAAAACAATACAGTGCTGCGCGAAAATGGCTAAAGAGCACGGTGGTACACATTAACAAGTGATTTGCATAAACACACACCAAGCGGGTTAGAATGAGACCGGATGGGAGATTAAGATTTAGGTTAACATGAACTAGATTTTGAATACACGTATTTGACAATTACTACACTATATTAGCCTACAAATCATTTTTAATGGACGATGTCTTTATAATAAAATGTTCGTAGATTTATGGCAGGTTTATGTAGTGGGAGAAATTAAACAAATAAAATTAGCAATGATGGTAAGGGAAATCAGCTGACAGGGGTTCAGTAAAAGGACTTCTGTCGTAACACAGTTTAAGCATTGAGAGCTTTTTAGTTGTTATTAAGTGGCATTAAACATATTTCATCTCACTATTAAGAGGGATAAAACACCAAATATTACTTTAAAACTTTTAAAATAACGATTACACATATTTTAAAGGTGAAAACAAATACTGCACATGCTGAGAATTTGGTGGGACGGTCCCTCATTGTTTTTCTCCAAGTGGGATAGCTAAGTGTGCTGTGTGGTTTTGCTTAATTTACAAGTTCTGTGAATCGCATGCCATGTCCACAAAGCATAGGCAAGTTCTTTAAAAACATAGTATAGTGGAAAAAAACAGGCCCAACACCAGTGTGGTTTAGCAGTGTTAACGTGTTTTCTTTACTTCTAGTGGGATTCCGCAGCATTGCTCCTACAGGGTAACAACGAGGACGAGTAGTTATTTGTCCAGCATATGACTAAAAGAGGAGAGAAGTATAATGAGGCGGGTACAGGGGAAAGAGAGCGGTGGTACTTTGTTCTACCTGTGTTGGTGAGGAAACTACTCTAATCTAGCTTTTTATTCATAACATTATATATGGATTTGTTGTTTTTTTAATTATGGAAATCACATTAAATCACTTATTTTCTTCAGGAGACTCATTCCTGTGCAGCGCATGAAACAGCCAATTGCAGAGCACAACTGCTCTCAAAATTATTTTCTTTGCCACAACGTGGTCTGTCTGCCACCCTACAAAAAGCTGAGTATTCAAGAAATACTCTTCAAAAATGTCATAGAGAACCTCAAGAGTCCTCTTCCTCTTGGGGTTCAATCTGTGAATTCATCCCTCAGGCTTAAAAGGATGAGAGAAGGAAAATTGTAGGGGAGAGAATAAAAGTTTAATCCTCAGAACCACCTAGTCGTATAGGAAGGTAGTAAACGCTGGGTTAGTGGAAAGCACGTAAAGATCCCTCTTCTCTAGCAAGTAAATTACTGCATTCAGGTAAAGTGTAGTCCGTGCAAGCAACCTAAATCACCATGAATGAATGCATGGTCACTCCCATTTAAAACTTAAATACTACCTTCAAATCTCACTGCTACATCTCACAGGTTGAAAAATGTTACTGAGGAGGCAGTCTTTATGTATGGAGCAAATAATGGCCACAGACCATCTGCCTTCAAAATGGTCAGTGGTTTTTATAGTAATGTTAAGTTACATTTCCTGTTTCTTGGAGTCACTTTCTAGAGAAGCATGAAGTAAAGCATTCAGTGAGACTTCACCAAACACGAGCTCTCGTTTGGGGCGGGGTGGGGCAGTGTCTCCTGGCCACCTGTTCATTAACCACCAATGAAAAGGATGTTTGTTCCCATACTGACATAAATTGCTCTGCAAATGTCTCATGAAAAGGGAGCAGAGGCTTCATCTGTTGCTCTGCTGGTCTGAGAATCTCAGCAGCCTTATCATTTTCTGCCACAAAAGAGGAGCACTCCTTGGAAGGAAGAAATGTATGATGTAGGAAAGGACACCACACGGTCATTTCTCAGACCTGTAGCATTTTGAAGGTCAGCTTGGAAGCCTTCTCTTCCAGTCAATAGAAGCAAACTGGTTGCTGGCCTCGGAGTTATCATTCTCATGCCTATCTGTCATAGGGTGAGAGAATTTTGGGTCCATAAGTCAAAATCATTCTGCCCTTGGAATTGTATAGGGAGAAGGATGCACTTACACACCGGCCAACTAAGATTTTGGCTTCCACAAGCGGATCTGAAAGTGTGGAGCAGATTTGCATCATAGGTGACTCAACTGTTCCAAAGCTGTGTGAGTAGGGTTGGAGGTAGAATGCAGTGGCAAAGTGATTACCTTCATTTTCATCTTAAAAAGTTTCAATGCAGAGGTTGAACCTAAAGGCAAGGGTCTACAATAAGGAGAAATACAGTTCTGCACCAAGGTATACAACTGAGGAGTCCCAGACGCAAATGCAGACGGGCCATGCATAACAAAACTTGGCAATCAGCTTCACAGTCACTGGTTCAGGTCAAAAGAAGAGGGTAATGGTATTTGAGAGATCTCCTGAAAGATGGAAAAATGCTAATCAGAAGATGATTTGAGTGGTGCCTGAGAGAATTTGCATGGATGCCGGTCTGACTAGAACTGTGATTTCTCATGCAGGATGAGGATTTTGCCTTTCACCGAAAGTACTGTTTATTTTGTTTCCAATGGACGGCATCAGCTAAGAGACATTGAGATCAGATCTTCTTAGGATTTTCATCGCATCTCTTAGATGGTAGTGAAGGAGGGAAAATTCCTCTTTCCTGATCGCTTTTGGATACTAATTTTGATGAAACTGCCTTGATTCAGTGCCATGCTCAATCCCACTGGCATCAAATTAATGGTTGTGAGGGTGTAAAAGAGAAATATTTGACCTGCATTTCCTGAAAGGTTTACACCCAAACTTAGGAAGCAACAAACCCTAGGAAAAAAATGCAAACACAGGCCCAAGAATGAGAGACCGCTCTGAAATCTATAACTTGTAACATGTAGATAAAAGGAGCTGACACCTTAGGGACAAATGAGGCTTTCATTGAAAAGTTGCATCACATCCGTTGGCTCCGCACACAAAGCTACTCTGGCACCACAAAGCATTAATAAAAGGACACTAATCCTTTTCTGGATCATGTACGACACCTTGGAACATCTCTAAAGATAAAAATTGTTGATGAAATCATATCCATCTTAAAAATAAATAAATGGTGCCATATCTGTCCTAAATATATGAACCAAACAATTGACATCTCATCATAATCACTGTCAATGTATCAATTCACAGCTGATCCAAGCACGACTCAACTGGTCATAAGAAGGTTGTTCAGTATAGTATTCAAAAATTCGATTGTACAATTTATGATAAATGCCACTTGAACAAAGGTATCAACCACAAAATAGTATTATAAATCACAGAGCTGACACCTTAGGTACAAATTATGCTTTAATTGAAAAGTTGCATCACATCCGTTAGCTCTGCACACAAAGCTACTCTGGCACCACAAAGCATTAATAAAAGGACATTAATCCTTTTGAAAAATAAATAAACGGTGCCATATCTGTCCTAAATATATGAACCAAACAATAGACATCTCATCATAGTCACTGTCAATTCATCAATTCACAGCTGATCAAAACACTACTCAATTGATCATAAGAAAGATTTTCAGTATAATATTAAAAAATTCAATTGTACAAAATAATTTATGATAAATGCCACTTGAACAAAGATATCACACACAAAATAATATTCTAAATCAAGACTTTTGCAAACATTAATGAACAAAGACAAGTGCAGAGTCCTGTCACCAGTCAGTGATAAATAATACATAAACTGTTTTTTTCTGGAATGTAGCTCCAGTTCCATAGTTCATCCAGATAGGTAAGGTCAGTGTCTCTTAGTGGTTAATTCCATGCATGACCATGGTAGGGATATGAGGGGGGTCATGGCCCTATGTCTAAGGGAGGATCGATGGAGTCTTAAGGGTCTTGCTTTAAAGCTCCCAATGCCCCTGTATGGTGTTTATTAACGAGTTTCAACCCCAAACACTCACAAGGTCTTCTCAGGTCTTGGAACTGGTGGGCCAGTTATTGAAAATATGAGGGGTATCACGCCAGTGGGTCGTGTGTTGAGCAAACCGCCCAAGTGATAAATGAACTGGAAAATAACTTTATACCTTAGTTCAGGATGCTAGTTTTTTTTTGCCTAAAATGAATTAAATAAAAGTGTTGTTAGAGTGCTGTCACAACTCACGTCTGATCGTCAGAAAGTGGTTTTTGAAACCTCAGTCTCATGTACAGGGATAGCTTTCAATGTGTCAGTCCCAATTTTCATATAATATCTAGGGAGAGCAGACACCAATTTAGTTTAAAAAGTAACAAGGAAAACACAACTGCATTTCGGCAATCAAACTACCAATTTACCTTCACTCTTCTTCATATAATAGGAAACTGATGTCTCAAATGAAGCAGTTCCGTGTCTCACGCGTATTCCGTGCCCGGCAATGAATGCGCACCCTAAAGTCAATAGTTTTGTGAATGGCAGGGCACGTCAGGATGTCGTGTTGTGAAATCAGGCTCACATAATGTATTCTAGGTGCTGCTGTCGGCAGTTACTGGTGATTGAACAACCTGTGGGATCTCACTCTCTGCGTCAGTGGGGTTTTGTTATTATGGATCGCAAGGTCAAAAACTTACAAACAGCCACTTTGATGGTGGGACACTTGGCATGATAATGGTAAATGGTCACGCTTCGTAGAATGGTTAAATAAATCCATTAGGAGCCAACGGATAAGCTGACAAACAGATGTATTTACGACTGACTAACCAGTTGGATTATGGAAATGATAGTTAGTGTATGCCAGTCAATGTTGATCCTATGGACTCTGACTCACTATGCCGGTTGCATGTTTGTTACTGGTTCGCTTAGTCCTCATCTTGCAGACAACCCTTATAAATGGGGGACTCATGTCGTAAAATTGGTTGGTAATCCTGTACTATAAAACTGTCTATTCTAATCCATTAGAAGTAGCAGGTAAACTGCATGTGCAGAATAGACAATGATGTGAAATTAAAAGTTCTGAAGTTCTAACATCTCGTTTAACCATGCAATGACAGGATGAAATCATAGTATCTGGGATGCTTCTTTCCTCAATAATAGGACTTACGAATCTCCACCTTCAACTGGATTGGAGTTGAGGACTTCTAATAAGGCCCATTTTACATCGTTGAAACTATGTCCATACCTAGAGAAATGACTTACAAGTGGAGCAGTTAGTTTATTGGACCAAATGCTGGATTTATGCTGGATGATTCTTTGATGTAGCTCACGGTTGGTTTTGCCACTGTACAATTTTCCACAGGGGGAAATGGTCCCATGTACAACTTTCTTTGTCTTACAATTAGAAAATGATGCTTAATAAGTTCCTCTGACTTGACTTGACTTGTCCATTTCAGTGTGTTATACTGAAACATATCCTTCGATGGTTTGATCACATACTGAACAATTCCCACATTTGTGGTGTCCTTGTAGTGGTGTCAAACTCCAATATTCACATAATGTTCTTTTCATTGTTGATGCCATGACTGTGTGTGCTCTTCCCAGATGACTTCCAATGCTCTGATTTTTTTTATAGCCAATTGATTCTATTTGTAGAATAGTATTCCTTCCTTTCCAATATTTTTTATTGATTTTTCATCATATAGTATAACATTCTGTAATATTGCATTAGTGAGAGTATAAATTGTAATAGCTAGGCAGCCACATGACAGTGCATAGACTGCATACACTTATTACCAGCTACAGAGGTCCAAAAAGTGAACACGTTAGTGTGAGAGGACAAAGGTGAACATCTTATAAGTAATCAGATTCTAAGGAAGTACATCTTATCACTTTGTAAAAAAAAAAAAAAGATATATATCCACATAAAGCATTGTTTATAACATAAGGAGGATATATTCTTCAGGTCCTGGGATCCCTCCCAAGGTCAAGAAGAAATGTTCGTAGAGGCCACCAAATGTAGTTGGGTCTAGAGGTTTATGGCACAGACTTCCCATACTGTTCCAGCTGTTCATTACAATAAGTTAACTCCTTAAGCCAGCCTTCATGTGACTGTGTGTTACCTCTACACCTGTGTCTGGAGACTTCCCGCTGGGCTACCAAGAGGGCAACTGCTCTGGAGCTACGATTTTCCTGTGACTTCTCTTTAACTAGCCCCAACACGGTCGCGCTATGGTTCAATGGGACAGGAGTTTTAACCATCCCGAAAGAGAATCTATTACTGAGTCCCAATAGCTATATATCTGTGGAGAAAGACATGCTAAATGTAAGAAGCCTGCCTCAATGGCACCAGAGCGCCCACACATTGCATTAATGAATAAACCACAACGCTGCAGGCTCAATGGTGTGTGATAAAGTCTTGAAATGTATCATTCTCTATCAACTATTAATTGACAAAGCACCAATTTGTGCACAACAGTATCCCCATTCCTCACAGTTTATCTGCACATCTAACTCCGCACACCACTTATCTTTTGCAGGTGGAACCACCATCAGGACCTCTTTCTGGAGAGCAGCATATAAATCAGAGACAATGTGCTAATTAGTAGATGAGGGGAGTAACACAGTGAGCGGTTTAACCTCCGGTGGTTGCTGTGTAACCCCTGTAAATTTATTTCTACATGCCACCCTAAACTACAAAAACACATCTAAGGCAGAATGGGAAGGCCTAGAGGTGATATCCTGAAGGTCAATGAAGTGTCCATCCAGGAAAATACTGCCCAGCGTGATCAGTTCCATAGACTGTAACTGTTGGACCACCCTTGTCTCGTGTCAAGGGTAACCTAGGATGATTGATGAGGGAGCCGTGGAGAATATATCCAATCTACTGGGCTCAGCAGAGAAGCTTAAGACAGGCAGCTGCAGTGCAAGCCACTGTATCAATTGTAAACTACTTACGAATGGGCTGCTGACATACCACCGCCCCAAGAGACCCGGGGTTAATATTGCTCTTTTCAATTGCTACATGCAGCGTATATGGGGGCCGCGGGGGGGGGGGTCAGTACTGGTAATGCATAAAATATGCTTGATTATGTAGTTAGTAGTATAGTACTATAATTCAATATCAGGTGCCAAAGAGCCTCCTTGATCATATTAGAGCCTCAATACTTCCCATTTAATTCTGGACAGGGCGTCTCTTTAGCCTATAATAGGATTAACATGAGGGATCAGAAAGTTCAGATAAACTGATGGGTTAACAAGCAATGGTATTTTAATAAACAGATAGAGTAATCTTGGCACAATAACTATTTTCTTAAGGGCAATACAACCTGCTATCGACCGAGGTTGTGCCACCCACCGCTTTACTGTCTCTTCTATTTGAGTCAGTGCAAGACCAATTTTTTCTCTAATAATGGAAGATGTATTGTGGCTTCTCCAGATACCGAGGTGTCTAAAAATGTATAGCACCAACAAAGTGGATATTCCAAGGGAATTCCTTCATTTCAAATATTTGTTTGTGACACTGAAGGCAAGTGTGTTTCATATTTACGATTAATGTTACCTGTATGTAAGCCAACCTTTCCTGTTGTTTCACTTTGGAGGAATGAAAGCTTTTTGCTACAGCCAGCAGCAACAACAAACAAGCATTTGCAATGCAATCGGTCTCCCCTTTGGGACCTTATATGTATTTAGATATGCAGCACATTAGCCTGGGTGCTGAAACATCTATTGTTCTTTAACATGGAGGGAAAGTAAGCACCAAACTGCGTGACACGCCAGGTATGGGAACACATGGAGAGAAATATTGCCTTTCAGCAGGAAATGGTATAGTCCAAAGCTCTGTTTTTAATCTAAAATCAGGGCCTTCAGTGGTCATATTACTGAAAATACACGATTTGAAAAAAATATTATTGTCTACGGGTGCTCGATGGAAGACAATTTCTATGGACTGGAATCTAGAGAATGCTAAAGTGATTCTGGTATTTTACTGACCTCAGCTGGTCGTTTACTATCAAGAAAGTTAAATAGAGGCAGTTGCCAGAAAAATAAAAAAAATAAAGTCTCTCAGCAGAAAGCAATTCTGGTATTTTACTAACCTCTGCTGGTCGTTTTCTATCAACAAAGTTAAATAGAGCCAGTTGAACAGAAAAAGAAGCCCCTAAGCGGAAGCAGACAAGTCCTAGGGCTGATCTCCAGACCCCACAAAGTACATACACATATAAGTATATAATAAGTATATACTAAAGTATATACAAGAGGTCTCGAATGCTCGACCTAAAAAGGGGCCATCCTATTAAAGAAAGCATTACAGTCTAACTGGTTTTCGCAGAGGATCTACTATGACTAGCAACAAAGGAGCAATTTATGATGCAACCAAATTACAATCTATGGTGAATGAAGTCAGGACACAATTCATTTACCAAAATTCAAGTAAAGGATTAAAAGGATGGAGTCAAGCAACAACTGTGTTAAATTGATTGAACTCATGGGTGGAAAACTCAAAGGAAAATTGACTTATTCGCACCAGATGGAATTCAACTCCAGTATGGTGATAAGTGTGGGCAATATCATAAGGTAAACAGAGGTGAGATCAGTGAAGAAGCCCACACTTAAATATTCCTTGGATTAGCTGGATTAGCCTCTTTTATTACAAAAGATAGATTTATAAAATACTGCTACATCTAACCTAACGGGAGGTTTTGTTTGTCTGAAGAAGTGTCTAATGACCACTAGATAGCCAAACTGTGTTTGACAGTCTTTCTCTCCTAGAACACTACTCCAAGGCCAGCACAAGTGAATATTGGCTGAAAGTCTTGAGGTCTTGTCTAACAGGCCTATTGTGGGCTTACATACCCCATTGCTTACCATAGGTAGCCTTTATTGTCACTCAATTGTTTGCTTTGTATTCAAAGGCTTTCCGATTCCATCTTGTGTTTATCCCTCCGCTGGAGTAGAGATGGTCGAGCCAACAAATTAACAGGGAGAGCAAAGCCAGTGCTGAATCAAGGGTCTAACTTGGCTCTTAGAGCCCGTTAATGAGCCGAGCCTTGAAAATATTTGCCATGTAAGTCATACAACAAACATCACATAAAATATGATAAAGTCTTCTTAAAATTCAAAAAGGTGTTTCTTTAACACATGGTAGCTCTCACATTAAATATGTCACATTATGGTACTGTAAAGTATTTATTAAAAGAGATAGTGATAGTTTATAAACATGACCTTAGAGCCATTCCTGTCCCGCTCCTACCCTGGTGACAGTCATTAGTGTACTAAGAGGCAAGACAGTTGTCCCGTGAACCAGGTATGTGGGCCAGATTCTTACAGATAAAACAACATTATAATTTATTAATTTCAACACACTAGTATTTTTGTACAGCTGGTACTGTTAACTCACGATTTTGAAAATTATTTCATATGTGATAATGAATAAAACGGAGGATAGGTGAACTTAAATCTTTGCCTAAGATCACACAGTTTGGTTAAACGGGGTAGCAGCGATTAATCCAGGTTTTCTGGTTTCACTTTGTTCAAATCAGCAACTAAATGGATATCTATTCGTCTCTCCTTTTGACTTCAAATGTTAATGCTTTATGGGGGGCGTGGTTTGACGCGCAACCAAGATGGCCGCGTCTTTCTGAGCTCCGTCAGATCGCGGGTGCGACCGCTCGTCGGAACATGCTGCATTGGTGATTTTTCGATCACCATGCGGCGGATTTGAGTGGCGGAACACCTGGGGAAGCCTGCATACCATTTTCTGGCTGTTTGGAGTCCTTTTGGAGTTCTTTTCGTTTCGGCGACTTTCTCCTCAAGCTCGAGCTTCAAAATGGCGGCAGAAGTGAAAGTCCCTGCTGCTTCACGGATCACTTCAGTAGGTCATTGAACTACATCACGGCTTTTTCTGACCTTTTTCCCTTCATGTATGAGGTATTGCTTGCATATCCTTTATGCTTCACTATGTCATGCTCTGCTTTTCTTTAAAAGACGCTATGCTGAGGAGGCAATATCTTTTCACAAAATGGCAGCAATTATTTGAGTGCTGATTGACTTACTTGCGACCTGCTTTCAGTTGGTTTTACCTCAATGGGGGTGACTACACATGTCAAATTGCTAGCTTTAAATTTTGCGACGCTTGAAGATCATATTTGCTCTGACTGAGTGAGCAGTCTGTACCTCACACTATTTCCTGATACCAGTGGTTGCTTGTTTTTCTGTTGGCGATTCATTTGTCTGTGTGGGAATTTTAATTCTCCTCAAGTCTTCCTCTGTGCTTGCTCCGCCTTGCTGTGCTTTACAGTGGTGTGTTCTTCAATATACTTCACAGCACTTTCGCCTACTCTACGACTTCTCCACATTTATACAGTCATTCTGTGAGGTGTTTTTGTTGTTGGACACTTCAATGGCGGAGGGCATGGGTGTGACCCCCAAGGATAGAGATTCGAAAGGGAATCTGAAGCGGTCTAAACAGATTTCACCCACGCCCGACACTTCAGCGAGAGGCAATATGGATTCTGCTTCAGCACTAGATACTATTCTAACTAAACTTAATGCAGTTCATGACATAGCACAAAGCACCAAAACAAATACAGACTTACTTCAGGTTGAGGTGGCGGCTATCCGAAATGACCTCAAGAATCTCTCATTACGTGTCTCCAATGCAGAAACACGAATAAGTTCTGTGGAAGACTTCACGAATAAACAAGCTAAACAGGCTCAAAGTTTAGAGCGTTCCTTGGCCTCATTGAGAAGAGACCTGACTGAGCAGGAAGATAGGAACCGTAGAAGTAATCTTCGAATTTTTGGCCTACCGGAGGACTGTGAGAATTCTGCTCCTTCAATGTTGGATTTTTTGCTTACATGGATCCCTACGGTCTCGAACATTTCATTTGTAAAAGACTTTGAAATAGAACGTGCTCATAGGGTTCCCACCTTTAAGCCTAAAACGTTAGCTTATCCAAGACCAGTGATTCTGAAACCTCTGCGCCACCAACATTCTGAGCAAATCCTAGCTCACATGAGGAAGATTAAATCATTACAGTGGGAGGGGCACAGAATATCAATATCACAGGATTTTGCTAGAGATACTGTCATTCGCCGTAAAGGTTTCTTGAATTTACGTAGAAGGCTAATTGATATGAGCATTCCATTTTCCTTTGCAGGTCCTTCGCGTTTCAAGATAACTTTTAGAGGTCGCTCTCAGATTTTTTATGAACCTGCAGAGCTTTCCACTTTTTTGGATAACCAGTCTGAATCACAGATGGATCAGTTGGCTTCTGGAACGCTTCCTAGCACGTCTCATGGTTAATGTATCTCAATGTTGATAACCTGGATTCATTTGTCCTGTGCTTTTGCCATGATATACGGCCTTATCGTGCCTATGTGTTCCTTGCGGATATAATAAGATTCAGTAGTGTTGTTGTTAGTTCATTGTGGTTACTCTCTCTTGACTGACTTTTTCTTCACAGGTATTTTATCTGTTTTTCTCTTCACAGGTCCTAAAATTGCTCATACCTCTAGGCAGGTTTCTTAAGAGTTATTTCTGTCTTGTGGACAGGGTTTAGGTACTGTCCTATTACATAATGAGGGTTATTATGTCTCTATTTTCTTCTCCTTAATCTCTTTTTCATCTCTTACTTCTATTTCTGGCTTACTCCAACTCTGTCTATGTTTTTCTAATTTCGTTCATCCTCCTCTGCTGTTCTGATGAATTTTTGTTGATTTGTACATCTAAATAGTTGTTTTTCTTTGGGTTCTCTTTCTTCCTATTACCATGTTATTGGTGTTCTGTCTTTTCCACCCTCTTTAATATCTTTTATATGCTTTTTATCCGTTTAGCTTGCACTTTCTCTTTTCTTCTTTTTCTGACTGTGCTGGTATCTAATCTTTTTTCGTGTGGTTATTATTCATTTGTATCTCCCTCTGTTTCCCTTTCTTCCTATATTCATCTATTTTGTGTTTGTATAATTTTTATAATGTGAATATATTCTCTTATTATCTATGTATTTAACTCATTAATTATTTTTTATTGATATTTCTAACACCTCACTTTATTAATTATTACATTATTTATGACTATTTACCATGCCTTAGGCTCTTATCTATAATATCTAGTTCTGTTATTTAGGATGCCTTAATTTATTAATTATTACATCACTTATGACTATTTACCATGCCTTAGGCTCTTATCTATAATATCTAGTACTGTTATTTAGGATATCTTAATTTGATATTGCCTTAGCCTGGCATTTATACTATTTATTAGTTATTTATAATACCTTATTGCTGTTTATGAGGCCTGAATTGATTATTGAACTGAATATTGCCTTAAATTGTTATTTATAATATCTATTACTGTTATTTATGATGCATTAATTATTGTTGCCTTAGCTTGATATTCATAATATTCATTATGGTTATTTATGATGCCTAAATTTAATATTGCCTTAGTCTAGTGCTCACAATATTTATTATTGTTATCTATGACTGGATTATTTACTTTTGCATTAATGTTCTGTTGCTCAATGATATATCAATTTTATTACTGAGCGGTCCACAATGTCTGTGTGCGCCTCTGTGGTTGCTCCTCTACGTTTTTCCCCCATGCAAATTGTCTGTTACAGACATCCCCTGGTGGGGTTTTTCTTGTTTTTATGCTCCTTCTCTTTTCTTTGGAGCATTTTTTCTCTCTCCTTTCTCCTTTCTAGCCTTTTCCTCTTCTATTTCTATCTTTTCTTCCTTGGGGACTTCTGCTTCGGCTCCTGTTTTTTATGTTGTTCTTGTAGTCCATCTATTCATGTGCATGTCGATATGTTGTATAGTGTTCCCTTTCTCTTTTATCAGATACTATTATTTGTTTGCTGGCGTGCCTCCTCATGTCTGGTCTAAATGTAATATCTCTTAATGTCCGTGGATTGAATCATCCTGTTAAGAGGGCCAAGATACTAGACTACTGCAGAAGCCTATCTGGTGATGTTGTTCTTCTCCAAGAGACTAAGATAGCCTTTAAGGAAGCTTTGCTTCTAAGGAAACAGTGGGTTCTTGATGTTGCTTGCTCTGAAGCCTCCGGTAAGAAGAATGGGGTTGTAACCTTGATTTCTAAAAATTCTGGTCTGTCCATTGTCACGACGGAACATGATACGGATGGCAGATGGTTGCTTTCTCGTTTGTCCAATGGCTCAGACGAATTATATGTTATGAATATTTATGCTCCCAACATTGATGATCAACTCTTTTGGCGTTCAATAACCAAAAAGCTCTCTGACATCCCTCAAAGTGCTAGAACCATTGTTGGAGGTGATTTTAATTTGCCTTTAGATCCTATTTTAGATAGACATTCTGCTTTTAAATTTCGCCCTCCTAGGTCACATAAACAAATGCTCAATATGTGCTCCTCTCATCAACTTGCTGACGTTTGGAGGTTACATAACCCGACGGGTAGTGATTTCACGTTTTTTCCTCTCCACATTCTAGTTTCTCACGTATTGACTATCTTTTAGTTGATGCTGCACTTCTAAAACACACTAGTAATGCTATAATTCACCCAATAGTTGTTTCCGATCATGCAGCCGTCTCTTTTACTCTTCTTAACTTGACGGATAAACAAGGCCCTCGTACTTGGCGTCTCAATACAGAGATTTTGGATGATAAGGATGAAGTTAAAGAATTATCTGTGGAAATTGACAATTTCTTCAATGATAATGAGTCTTCGGTTAACTCCCCAATTGTGTTATGGGATGCATTTAAATGCACTATTAGGGGTCATATTATCAAAAAAATGTCAAAAAGGAATAGTGATATCAGAAAATCATTACAATCTTTAGGGGATGAGATCAAATGTAAAGAGATTTTATATAGAGGCTCTAATGATAAGTCTCTCTTGCAAGACATCAAGAATTTGAAATATACTTTTAACTCCATTGTTACTAAGAGAGCTTACCTTGGTGTACATGCTCAAAAGTCTAGACGCTTACTCTTACAGAATAGAGCTGGTAAGATGTTGGCTACCACTTTAAAGTACCAAACTGATAATGTCAAAACTACTCAGATTTCTTATATTAATGACACTAATGGCTCTAGGAAATTCCATACTCAAGAAATCCTACAAGTTTTTCGTGATTTTTACGAAAAACTTTACACTCCTAAGGATCAATGTGACTTATCTGGGTGTTAGAAATTCTTGTCCTCGATTCCTACACATACTATTTCACAGTCGGAGATGAATGCTCTGGGGCAACCGATTGATTCTGAAGAGATAATTCAGGCCATTAGGTCAACTCGATCTGGGAAGGCTCCAGGGCCTGATGGTTACCCGATTGCTTTCTACAAGACTTTTTCATCATCAATAATAAAATATCTTAAGAACGTTCTCGATAACTTTGTAGTGTCGGGTAAAGTCTCTGGTTCAGCCGCTGAGGCTACTATTGTTGTGATTCCGAAAGAAGGGAAAGATCATTCTGACCCTAAAAATTTTCGTCCAATCTCGCTTCTAAATATGGAGGCTAAGATTTTTGCCAAAATCCTGGCTAAGCGATTAGAGGGCCATATCCCTAGCCTTATTCATAACTCCCAGACTGGCTTTGTAAAAGGAAGACTTGCTAGAGATAATATCCGAACCTTTTGCCATATATTGGAGAAAGCGAAACTTTCTGCCTTGCCATCAGCTGCGATTGCTCTTGATGCCGAAAAGGCTTTTGATAAAGTTTCTTGGCCTTTTTACACGCAGTACTCCATTCTCATAATTTAGGAGATTCTTTTATAAACATGGTAATGTCCCTATATTCCCAACCTAAAGCCAACATCAGAGTTAATGGGGCTACGTCTTCCTTTTTCAACCTTCGTCAGGGAACTAGACAAGGGTGCCCGTTATCACCCCTTCTTTTTCTATTGACCATAGACCCACTCCTTCGGTTACTCAACTCAAATGACAACATCAAAGGTTTCCAATTTGGTACACATACACTTAAAACGGCTGCGTATGCAGACGATGTTCTCATATTCTCTGAAGACATTGCTACTGCCATCCCTGCCATCTCTAATACCATTAAAGAATTTTCAATCGTTTCAGGGTACACTTTGAACAGAGACAAGACGGAGATGTTCCCTCTTAATGCGTTGTGCTTCCCTTCTCATATGGGTGAGGCTGGCTTTAAATGGCAATCGACTCGAATTAAATACTTAGGAATTTGGTTTTGCAATAACCTTGTAGATACTATTTCTTATAATGAATCTCACATTCTAGCTAAGATTAAAGATCTTTTGTCCTCTTGGTCTCCGAAATATATTTCCTGGTGGGGAAGGCTCCAAACTCTCAAGATGATGATAACGCCGATTATTAACTTCTTATCCTCAATGCTACCTGTGAGGCTGTCCTCATCCTTTTTCCGTGAGATTGACCTACTTACCTCAAAGTTTCTATGGGGTGACAAACGTGCTAGAATTGCATACAAACATCTTAGGAAGCCATCTGTCTTGGGTGGTTGTAATCTTCCAGATTGAAATTTGTATCAAATTGCTTTCTTATCGTCTCAGGGTGCTCTCTGGTTTTTATCGAATTCACACCATACTCCTCCGTGGATTTATATTGAACAAGTGTTGTGTTCTCCTCTCTCTACTCCCTCTTTTCTCACTGCCGCTAAACTTGTGTTACCTCATTCAAGCCGTATTATTTCAGACACAATTAATGCTCTGAAACATATAGATAAAAAGGTTTCCAACCCCATTCATAAATCGAGATGGTCCTCATTATGGTATAATCCTAAAATTGTTACTGATATCGATCCTGCCACGATGTCTTCCTGGGCTAATAGAGGTCTTACGTTGGTCAAACATCTTTATGATTCCAATCATGATCCTCTTCCCTTTTCTTCTTTGGCCAGTAAATATAATCTTAACAATATGGATTTCTACTATTTCTTAAAATTAAAGGTTGCCCTCTCTAAAGTGACCCTCTGTACAGATTCGGTTACTATTTCACTTCTGTCTATGTGGTCTCGTTCAGGTCATACTGCCTCGAAAATATACAAATTTTTATCTGCGCCACTTCCTTCACAGGCTACTACTACACAAGATAAATGGTCACATCATTTTGATAGTGATATTTTTAAACATATCTCACAAGAGTCATGGCAGTTAATTGGGAAAGTTTCACTACGAAATAAGATTGCTCCTTCCCTTATGCAATCTAAATTCTTTTCGATGAATCTTCTGCATTGGACCCCTGCTCGTTTACATAAACTGAAGCTGAGGGATGGGGATCTTTGTTGGAATTGCAATTTGGTCCCAGGCACTTACCAACATATGTTTTTTGAATGCTCGTTACTACAACCCTTTTGGGATTTAGTTCAGAAACACTTATCACTAATTTTTGACATTCCAGTGGAACTTTCATTCCCTATGATCTTATTGGGACCATGGGCCACATGTTCCCCTCTTCCTCTGGATGATACTGATATGCAACTATTAGATCTTCTTATTTCAATTGCTGTCAAAATTATTTTAACTGAGTGGAAGTCCTTTAATCTACTGTCCTATCATACTTGGTGGGCTTGGGTATCCTTTCTTCGTGGGGCCCATACTTCGGTTGAAGAGAGACACTGTACTCCTTCCATTTCCAATACTATCTGGAGGTCACTGGATAAATATATGAAGTTGTCATCTCAGGGGTTGGTAGCCCAATATCCCTTTGTCTCTATTGCTTAATTTATTTTTCATACTGTTGCAGGTGTCCCCATCTACCCATCTATCCATTTATCCATCTGTATTATCTATTTATCTATCTATTTACCCATTTATCTATCTATCTATTGTCCCCTTTCTCTTTCTTTCTTTCTTTCTTTCCTTGTTCCTGCTTCTTATTTTCTCTTTCTATCCTTTCCTTGTTTCTTTCGCTTATCCTGGCACTTTCTTGGTATCTATGCAATACAACTAATTTTTGTTATCAATCCAGTATAAGATACTCTTTTTATATGACATATTGAGCCGGTACTATGTGTGATTTCATTATTTTCTGACATAAATTTTACCTTTGTGTCTGTTTTTCTTAAATGTCTTACTTATCTATTGACCATGTTGTTCTGTTGTATTGCATTTTATTACAATTATATGAACTCTTACTTTTTAAAACAATAAAGATATTGAAGACAAAAAAAATGTTAATGCTTTATTTTTACCTCTTTGTGCATTAGAATAGAAAAAAGGTGGCAGGTAGAAGCCACATGAAAGCTCGGCTCATTAAGGGCTGGAGGTTCCTCGGGCTAAGCCAGAGCCAGGCTTTATGCTCGAGCCTGGCTCAAACTTTCTGTGGCTCGCCCACCTCTACCCTGGAGCATAGCCTCTTTAGCATCCTTTTGATTATCTGACTTTTATCCTTCCACTGCTCAATTTTTAAGGAATTACTTTTTGCTTAAGCACTCCAGGAGTGCATCTCTTCTATCTCTCTTCCTCGTGCGTTTCTCTCCGCCAAATACCCACTGCCTGCGCTCTGTATTGTAAGCCTCCTCGTGTGCTTCCCCACACCGTGTGTTGCTCTCTCTTGCATGCTGCTTTACCCCTCCCCACACCCAGTCCCTTACCCTGCCCACTCCTCAGCTTCCTCCACCCAGCCTTTTTGAATATCTTATTTTTTTTTTGCTGGGGTATGGGGAGCAGAACCAGTTAGCAAATTGCTGCTGGTCCCTCTACCGTAAAAAACGCACTACTTTGGTTTCATTTTTTTATTTAGCGATCCAACTTTGTAGGCGCGCATACGCCATTACACCTAAGCAGGCCTGCAAAATGACTCGGAAGCACCATGACACTTTTTTTAGGTCGAGCCTAGCAGCGAGCTTTCGCTGCTCTGCGAGGCATGGGGTATCTACTCTGGTGCCATAGACCACGCCCACCACTTTCCATTTCTTCCATCCCATGCCAGTCAAAATTGCTTACTTTTCTTTGGCGAAAAGCTGCTTGTTGTCCCGCCTTTGGGGGTGTTGTGACTTTGGTGGCGACTGTCCCGGTCACATGTCACCTTACTCATTGCTTAACATAGTGTGTGTTTGCCGCACTCCTTTTTTACGTTGAATGGTCCCGCGCTGTGCCTTGTTGTTTGCCTGCCTCTGCTTGTTTGTGCGCTGTTTCGTCTTTCTTCACGCCCGCTGGCCGTCATTCATAAATATAATTTATGTACATTTCATAGCGGCAATGGGGGAGAGTAGACACCTTTAACAAGCCTATTATTGTTTTTTTTAAAAACGCTATTTTTCCAGTCGGGCTGATTTTCACGCTGGTTTTGAAAGGGACGATAAACCGCGATCTATTCAACTATTTTAAGATGCACTTCAAACCTACGTTTTCCTCTCTGTCGCCAGTCTCTCCCAATACTCCAAAAAGAAAATGACATATTTTACTAAAGTTCTAACTCCGCGCTGTAAAATAGCATAGGTTTACTGTAAATGTGAATAAAAAGGCGTTTTTTAATGTAAGAAAACGCCTGGCTGTGATGACCTGCGCTCACTATCAATTTCTTCTAAAAACAGACGGGGTAAAAAAGTAGCATTTTTTTGGTATATCATGGGGTCAAATTTAAGGTGATTTTAGGAGGCTCGGAGTCTTCACAATTCTTAAATGTTCTGAGGGTATGGGTGCCCCTTGCTGCATTTAAGTGGGTATTTCTCTACTCATGCACCCCACTTCCCTCCAACGTGTCCATGGCTGTTTGCCCCCTTCCCTCTCCTCCGAGAAGAGCTTGGTAGGAAGACATGGCCCTGGGGGTAAAACACACACGCACACACACACGCGAGCACACACACACACACACACACACACACACACACACACACACACACACACACAGACACACGCGCGCACACACACGCCCGCACACACAGACACACGCGCACACAGACACACACACAGACAGACCGACACACACACAGACGCACAGACACACAGAAACACGCACACACACAGACACAGACACGCAGAAACACAAACACACACAGAAACACAAACACACACCTGAAGGCCCTGGGTAACTTCACGTACATGGCTACTTACCAATACAGATCTTTTTAAAGGGGCCTTGTGATCTGCTTGAAACAGGCCCTAGGCGCTTTACACCAACATGACGTCATATAGGGACCCTCGAGACAGGCGGGGCTTCTGAGTGCTTCACGAGATACCCGTGTCATGTTTTGGATTCAAAGATTTGTACAGAAGACACTGCGTGCATGGGCACATGTCCACATTATGCCCAGACGTTTCGTTGCATCCTCATCACACACAACAGCCCCCCCAAAAGGCCGTGTCTGGGAAAGGCGGCCCCCGTTTGATACCGGACAAACATCCAAAGACGCCAGAACTCACAGAGTTCAACGGACTCATTTAAAACCAGCACAACTGCGCAAAGTGGGACACATTGGCAAACCAAAAGACGCAGGAAAACTGAACATGCGCAACTGAAGGCGATCTGTACAAAGCATTACAATGCAGAAAAGCGCAATGTTCGAGAGTGCAACAGTGCACACACAGTACATGAAACAGAATGCTGTACCGTGGAGGGCCACATGGAAGATACAACAGAACACACAGAGTACAACATGATACATAAAAGGTACCGAAGAAAGAACTGCTGCAGAACTCTAGATACGGTAAGTAAATGAAATACAGAGCAGTAAAATACAGCCGTATGCAGTGACCTTCCGTTAAACACGGCGTCCAATAATGCATGGAAAAACAAGAACATAAGCACAGCAAAACATGCTGTAATAATACCCTGTACGGTGTAAGGCTGGGGACTGCGGCCCGAGCATACTCTGGGGCCCATCCATATGGACTGCAGCCCCCAGGACACTCTACAGTCCATCCATATGTACTGCGGCCCCCAGCACACTCTACACTCCATCCATACAGACTAAGGCCCCCAGCACACTCTGCGGCCCCCAGCACACTCTACACTCCATCCATCCATACGGACTGAGGCCCCCAGCACACTCTGCAGTCCATCCATACGGACTGCGGCCCCCCCCACACTCTGCAGTCCATCCATACGGACTGAGGCCCCCAGCACACTCTGCAGTCCATCCATACGGACTGCGGCCCCCCCCACACTCTGCAGTCCATCCATACAGACTGAGGCCCCCAGCACACTCTGCAGTCCATCCATACGGACTGCGGCCCCCAGCACACTCTACTCTCCATCCATACGGACTGAGGCCCCCAGCACACTCTACAGTCCATCCATACGGACTGAGGCCCCTAGCACACTCTGCAGTCCATCCACACGGACTTCGGCCCCCCAACACACTCTACAGTCTATCCATACGGACTGAGGCCACCAGCACACTCTACAGTCCATCCATACGGACTGAAGCCCCCAGCACACTTATAAGGTCCCAAAGGCGAGACCTATTGGCTAAGCCAATGCTTGTTCTTTCTTCTGGCCATGCTTCCCAGAATCTTGCTGATGCTGTATAGCATTGCCAAAAAGCACTGGCAAGGCCAAAAGGGGAGAACTTTTAATTTGCCAATGCTTTTTTTTAAGTGGCAGCTGTTCAGCAGGGTGACATTAGGTTTGATCCTAGTGAACCACATTAAAAGACTCCACCACACACCTCAAGAATTATCACATTTAGATGTGCAGTCTCATCTGACTCAATGAGCATTGAATTTCAGATATCCTCTTTCCAGGCGGCACCGAGGTTAAGGGGCGTTGGCACAGCAGCGTGTAGGCGTTCCTGCTGATACCGCCCGCGCTGCAGCTGACCTGTAGGTTCACTGGGCTCTTTACACTCACATATTCCGTATAGCGGCACTTACCGCTCATGTTTCCCAAGTTATCTTTCGAGTGGCAGAGCTGCTCTTCGGTTTCCCCTTCCTTGAGGTTTCCGATTTCTCCGTAATAAAGTGCGATCACGAGCTGCATTATCCGTATGAACATAGGAAGCTGTTGGTCGGTTAGGGACAGTTTTAAACACTCTACCAAGGTATGAATCTATCCAAAGAAAGAGAAACACCACGCTGTCAGTACATTTATTAAAACATGACATATACTCTAAGTCTGACATTCTTAGAAGTTGTTCAGAACCCAATGACGTTACATGGTAACACTGCTATTAAAAAATAGAGTATGTTTTTAAAACATTTATTTCAAGAATCACCATCAGTGCAAGAGTCATGGAATTTTTCCGTCAAAACGCCTACCTAGTTCCAGTGGCGGCTCCTCCACTATGGCGGAGGAGCGTCGCCCCACTGCTTTTAAGCAGTGCGAAGAAAAAGCATAAAATGATAATAACTTTAAGTTATTATCATTTTATGCTTCCTGCTGCTTCGCCGGTGGCTGTGGCTGGTCTGCTCTCGGAGCAGAGGAGGAGTGGTTTGCCCACTCCTAAGGGCCGCCCAAACCAGTCATGCGCACTTTCCCCGTTCTCCATGCAGGCTGCATATTACAGCATGCATGGAGAACAAGCCCAGGCTCCCATTCCCTGGTTGAGCGTCCAACCAGGACGCTCAAAACCAATCACAACGCTGCATTGCAGCGTTCTGATTCGTCAGGGGAGCCTGGGTGTCTACCAGTCACACCGCTGCATTGCAGCGCTGTGATTGGTCAATGGGGCCTGGCTGTGCTTCTGTCCGAGACGGAGAAGAGCAGGAGCGGAGACACGGGACCCGGCGCATCAGTAAGTTTATTTAATTTTTTTTTTAAATATGTGTGACCCCCCCACATAACCCCCTCACGCGACCCCCCATGCGCGACCCCCCTCATGCACGACCTGCCCGCCCGCCACCCGCGAGTTATGCCAGCTGCTGATGCCTCGTTCTCATGTTAATAATTAAAGGGACAATTCTGTGTATTGTTGAATTGATGAGTGTTAAAGATGTCTTTTGGTGGGAAAGAGAAGGTCCCCTTCATGGCTCAGGGGCGCGTGCACCCCTGCCCTGTGTTTCCCATAGCAACCATCTAGATACTTCTTTGATTTTGGCCTCTTCACACTCAACGACGGCCCAATGTGACACAAAAAAGGACCCAGCTATGTGCACGTGCACCGCCCTTTACCAAGCTTGACTACCGTCAGCTCAACGGGCTGTGGAGGACGGACTATGACGGCTGCTCCTGACTGAATCTGCAGTACAGGCCTTTGTACCCGTTGCCTGCAAAAGGAAAGTGTGCTACTGGGCTTTCCTGTTTAAATTTATCTTTAAGTCCTTGAAACCAAGTCCTTCATCCCATCTGTGTCAGACATGGATGTCACACATGTGTTTATAATATAGTGGTGTAAGTAGGTTGAGAGTGGAAGGAATGTACCATGTGTGTCTGCTATAGCCAGGGATACATTTTGAATCTCCTGGATGTGAATGGTACCTAAGAGGATTGGAGCTAGCCTGTCAGACATCAATGGACTTCTTTGGTGTCTATTCGCAAGCTGAGGAATCGGTGGTTAGAATCTCTATTGGATGAACAAGTCCCATACCTTCGACAAAGCGTTTTATGGTAGAGCCTCTATCTAACCGCATATTCTTCACCTTGTTAATATCCCTAGGTGCCAGACTGGATCTAGAAACTTTTCAGCAATTTCCTCTTGCATTGACAGATGTCGTTGTGAGACTCCGCATCAGATTCGTCCACTCCGGATAGGATGTTGGTGCCCCCATATATGCGCCACCTCTGCACACGGACGTCAGTTTGTTTCCTGATCTATGTCTGTGCCGTCAGATGTAGAGCTATGGAGATCAAGTAGTGCAGTGCATAGATCTTAAGATCTGGCATCTTATTAATGGACAAGTATGAGTTCATTCCACAAAATGAGGAGGAGGGAGACGGTCCAGCGAGGAATCTGCCGTTAGATAGAGTCTCTACCAGAAAAGGCGTTCCTGAAGGTAAGTAACTTGTCCTTCTAATAGAGACTTCTATCCACAGATTCTTCACCAACGGAGTGTACCTCTTCTGGTGGTGGGTCTGTGAAATGGCTCAGACCAGAAAATCCTGCAGGACAGATCGGGCGAAGTGCCCGTCCTGCCGGACCTGGCTTTCCAGGTAGTAATGCTTCGCAAACGTGTGGAAAGATGCCCATGTCACAGCCTGGCAAACGTCCAGAACATTCACCCTGAGTGCCTGCGCAGTGGTTGCAGCCTTCACGCTAGTAGAGTGAACGCACAAGCCTTCTGGTGGCTGTTTCTTGGCCAGCCCATAGCAGATCTTGATGCATAACACAAGCCATCTAGAGATGGTCCTCTTTTGCACCACTTTACCTTTCTTAGCTCCAGTGAAACTGCCGAAAAGTTGGTCTTCCTGTTGGTAGTCTCTGGTTTGGTCTACATAGAAGATAAGCGCCCCCCTAGGGTCAAGGCGGTGAAGCCATTCTTCCTCCTTCGAAGGGTGAGGCTGTGCATAGAAAGCCAGAAAAGGTAATGGTTGCCCAGTGTGGAATGGCCTGAGAACCTTAGGCAGGAAAGTGTGTTTTGTCTGAAATTACTCCAGGAAGAAAGATGTATCTGGTGGAACTATGGACAAAGCCTGGAGTTAGCTCACTCGCCTGGCCAATGTTATGGCAATGAGAAGTGCTGTTTTAATATATATAAGGTGAAGAGGCCAACTATGCAAGGGTTCAAAGGAAGCGCACATCAGATAAGTGAGAACCAAATTAAGGTCCCGCAGTGGCATCACAAAAGGTGTTGACGGGAGCAAATGGGTCAGCCCCTTCAAAAAACACATCACAAAAGGTGGTTTAAAAAGGAATGGTGGATCTAGTAAATATAGGAAAGCGGAAAGGTAACCCTTAACTGTTGCCATAGAAAGGCCTTGCTGGGCTAGGGACAAACAAAACAGAAGAATATTCGATACTGCACATTTAGAGGTTGGATGTGTCAGGAGAAACACTAGGCAACAACCTTCTCTCACTGTCCTGCATAGACAGATTTTGTGGATGGACCCTTAATTTAATTTAATTTGAAAAGTTTTATAAAGCGCGAACATGACCCATACGAGTATCAGAGCACTGTACAAAGTGGCGTAAGTATGAGTTTAACAAAAAGAAGGGGACTAAGGGCTTTTTAAGGTCCAGCATACATGCCCATACTGAATCAAACACAAGAGGGTATGCGGTTCCTAAAGAGGCAAAGGGAGCGAGGTCAGATGAGAAGAAAAGGTTAACAAAAGCTGAATGTGGCAAGGCTCTATGCGCAAAGTTTGTCCACAGTAATCCCCACAGTCATATGCAGAAATATCCAATTGTGTGCTCCAAGGAAGAGGGCAGCCACTCGTACCCACAAAACTGGACCAGAAAAATCTGGTCCTACAATAAACAACAAATTATCCTGAGCACTACTCAGTATATATTATAAAATCAAAGTCCAGTCCGTCTTCTTGTAACTCCAATGTTTATTCCAGGTAGAAAAATAGCCAACACGTGTTTCGTCAGGTCTGATGCATCCGCATCTCTGACTTCATCAGGGCTATAAACAAATTAATAACATATGTATGAGTCACACTAAACTTTTATTAAATAGAATCCCCTTCACCACAACACCCATGTGTTCGATAATCTCAAGGTGATTCATAAATAACAACCACTCCAACTGGAATGGTCACAATAGATATCATAAAATTATTTATGTCATAGAAAGAGGGAATTCAATAAACAATATTAATTATTTCACAAAAAATTAAAAAACAATCATTGTCACTTCACGTGCGTACAGTATATCCATACTATAAACACAAAACAATAATCATTAAAGTGCATCAACAACACACAGACCTATTATGTATAGTGCATAGACCACCACCTAACCCGTAACCAGCATCAATTCACTTTTCAGTTGTTCCGGATAATGAGCTCACCTTATACAATATCTCTCTAGTCCAGACATCCACTGCTTGACATAGACTTATATACAGTCAATAGTCTTATATGGGCCTCCATCCAGGATATCCAAAATTCAAAATACGTTTTCTCTAACCTGTAGGTAATATAAGTGCATCAGAAAACCTAATCTATCACCCAAATATACACTTCCTACAACTAATCATAACAATAATAAGAATTATGCGCATCCACATATTAAGGTGCAAAACATAATCAAACTATCTGATTCTCTATCAAATCAATCTGTTGCAAATATAAAACTCACGTCATGCCTAATAAACGGAAATCACACATACCCAATCAAACAGATTACACTATACCAACAGCAGTTACTATAGCCCAAAATAAATCAGTGTTCTACAATAAAACTGTCCAATACTACGGAAACAATCATATCCGATCACACAATTCCGCACTTTTAGAATGCTTGAGTTGCATCACCGAGCTCATGGCTTGCCACGTGTTATCTACGGCCAGTATATTATTTAAAAGACCCCCGATTTCACTAGGTGTCCTAGCAACTTAATAAAATTCACAACTATACCCATACACACGACAAACATTATCAGTACTCACCCGAGTAGCAGAGAGTACTCTCACTCGTCTTGACGGCGTTTAGCTCAAGCGCCATCTTGAATCTCTCTTATTTATAGCGGACCCGAAATCAGTTACCTAAGCGTTACTAGTAACCACTACTTAAGGATGCTTGAACAATTAAAAACAGTCTTCATATCTAAAACCAATATCCTAACATGCAAATCAATTGCATGTAATTGTAATACATCATGGTATATAAAGCTAAAAACCAACATTATCCTTACACAAGATGGCCGCTAATACCTTCAAATATATGACTGAGTTCAACATAAGTAACGAAGCTACACTCGTCATCCATACAAAGTTTTTATATCCAAAGAAGGCTTTATTACTACCTTTGATATGCGCAAAATAACGTATATCGCTGATTTGCTAATTACATCGCACATGAACCAAAATAAACCAAATTCAATAAACTACGGATCCCGTAACTATCTTCTCGCCATTAATAAAAACCTGAGAAATCACCAAATATCATAATGGCATTAGATGCACTATCAAGATTAGGTGAAATATTTAAAATTTACATATTATACAACTACATGAGACTACTATCATAGACGTCCCTATTAATTAAAATATCACAAATTCTCCCACAGTTGTCTATCCTATGTATGGTGACTTTAAACCCTCCATTCAAAGATGGAGGCTACAAATTCTGCATATATTCTAGAAGGTGAGCCCACCCACATGGAACAACTAAATTATCAATCAGAAATCTATTGCAAAATCACAGAAGAAAAGGTTGTCCCTTAGGGAAAGAGGGATCCCTCCTTTCGGAATTAGGGCCCGCACACACCCAGCCAGCTGGGTGTCATGCTTCATCATAGGGCTTGCTCCTCGTCAGGTCGGCGCTCCAATACCTGACGGGCACCCTATGAGGGGCTGTTTGGCGGAGATCTTTTATTCCTTGCCGTATGATGCCGTGGGTGTGAGGGACCTAAAAGTGTAGATGTGCTAACGTGAAGGTCAATAGAACGTGCGCGGATAAAACAGGGAATGGAAGTCCAAACAGAATAATTTTAATGAATATGGCCTCCAACCTGATTAAAAATATATAGAGTGGCGCCTTCCTGATATAATGTGTCAGGATATTGCGCTCAACTTCATGTGGTCAACATGTTTCTTGCCTGTGTGTCAGAATGATCTGGTGGCAATTTTTCAGGACCTAGAAAGGACTGTCTATCTACACTATTAATGGTGTTCTGGTTGACTAACCCTGATATACCACACAGTGCACCTACAGATGTAGTACCTGTAAATACGATGGACAACCTATTGAGATAAAATCAAAAATTGGTTAAACAGTAGCAATTGTCTGCAATAGCTTCTTCAACATCAATCTCACTTGTAAGCATCACCATGTACGTTACACGCAGGTCAAGGTGTGCCACACAGCGAAAACGTGGTGCCTAAAAGCTTGCGTCATACAGTTATGACGTGTTCGTGAGGAAATATATGAGGTAAAAACACTTCCGGATATAGTATCCCGTATTAAAATGGTGGCTTGACATATCATGAGTGCAGAGAACTCGCCCAAAATCTATTGGTGACTGGCACCATCAACTCCCGGCAGGTCAAGACACCTGGAATATCCAGTGTCCTAAATAAAGCAATAGGGGTTAGAAAATGGTGCAATTAAAGTCAATCGATCAGACACCTAAGGTAAGGGTATGCTATGCAGTGCAGCTCCACACGGATAAATAGGCAGACTCTCACAAGTAGGTAGAAGGCTGGTTAAAAACGGGTCTAGTCAGGGGGGCGCCGAACTCGGTGGAGAGCCCTGTCCCCAAGGTCCAAGTAAAGATACGCATCTCACTCCCGGATTAAGGCAGTACCGTGTCTCAACCAAATACATGAACCTGGTATCTGAGAAATGCCGGGGAGCGGATAGCGCGTCTGTACTAAATTCCGGGTCCTGGTGGTAAAAGGGGGGGGGGGGAGAGGCTCCCCGGCGGTACAGCGCGTGTCTGCTGTCACATTTTATTAACACACGCGGACTCACCTCTTGGTGGGGGGCTGGCAATTCAACCCCCATCGGCTCCACATACAGGGGGAGGATAGTACTCACGTGGTATGAACCGCAGGAATGGCGGACGACCTACCCATACACTGCTGGGGCCGGGAGGTGATGCTCATCTCGCTCGTGGCAAAGATGTAGTTTCGGAACCCGGCAGTTGGTGGGAGGGGCAGCCAATTACCAGCGTCCAGTCCCTAGAGCGCTAACCCCCCAGGGGGGGAATGTTAATGTGACCGCCATATTGGATGTAAGAATATCTAATACGGAAGACGAGGTTATGTGGCGGCCATGTTAAAGTGTGGGATTATGACCACAAATGGAATAACTTGTTACACCAGAATCGGTGCAAGAAGGGGTCAAAACCAAAGAGGACAGAATCTTGTGGTTGTCCAAGGGAGTGCGGTAGAGGGTCAGCCAATAGCCAGTGTCCGATCCCTGGAACGCTAACCCCCAAGAAGGGGGGGGGGGTGCTGATAAGCCCGCCATATTGGATGTATGAATTTCTAGTAGGAAATTCTACGGCGGCCATGTAGAGATGTGGGATTGTGACCACAAATTGAATAAAACTACTCTTCACATCAGGGTCAGTGTAAAAGGGGGGTCAACCAAAAAGGATGGAATCTTGTGGTTGTCCAAGGGAGGTAGAGTACAGTAAAGGTTTTAGTGCCAGGGGTTGAATGTTGCCAGTGGGTTCTATGTGATAACAACATTATAAGTGGGAATCACTCAGCAGAAGTGAGTCCCTGGAGTCACTGGGGTTCTGGCCCAAGGGGTCTTGTGATACTTAACCCGGAGCCACCCCGGTGGTGTAATGGAAGGAGTGGATGACATTGAAAAATCAGAATCAAGGGGCTATGATCTATTCAATGTGCTCCAAGGAATGTCTTTGTTGAGTCTCTGTTTGTCTGTGGCTAGGCGGTGTATCCACCTCTGTTCAATCCTGAACAGTGCTATTGCCGTTGTTTGTGGGTGGGCCTCAAGGATGACCCAGCGCAAGGTGTCTGGTGAATGTTTGACTACCTCAAAATGTGTGCACATTTTCGTATTAACACGATGACATCTGATGTTACTCCTGTGTTCCGTGATGCGTGTTTTGATCATCCTGGTGGTCATGCCAATGTACCGGAGGTTACAGGGGCAGGTGATCTGACTTAATTCCTCAGCTTGTGTCTTGTAGTCCTCTAGCTTGCTACAGTTACGCCTCAGACGTAAAAATTGACTGTAGGGCAGGTTTTCCCTCAATGGAAAATAAAACAATGTATTTGTGAACATAGGAGTAATGTGGACTGCAAAAGGGCCACCACAAAGATGAGCAAACATTATAATGATAGTAACCATACTATCGATGAGTTGAATTGGGTGGTTCTAGAGACACTACCGGTGAAAGGCCACAACGCAGAACGAATTTTATTTGAGAAAGAGCAGCGTTGGGTACATCAACTCCATACACATACAGGAGGACTGAATGATAATATTCCTTGGCACGCATTGACATGAGACTCAAGCCATAACCTTAAGGAATCCCAAGTCACTGTTCACATTGACACTATACAGAACATTTAGAACAATGAACTTCTCTTAGCATGATCAACCCAGTCTTGTTCCACCATAAAAAGAGAAGAATCTAATTCCCATTAAACAGACTCTCGAACGGAAATACCATTATACCGTACAACCCACAGTACCATTAGGGCTCATATCTTATACACGACCCCTACGAAAAACTGGGAGTTCCTTATGGACCTACGTTATCCATGACACTCCAACAATCCAAGATGATACATTAAGAACACAACGACAATATTTTATTAATTATAATTACATACACAATGCGGCGACTTTATTCATTATAACAGAGAAGTGCCAAGATCCCTTCTAAGAGTGTTGAATGAAGAATTACTAATAAAGTGGTTAATAAACTATTATCGATATGATACCACAGTACAATTGTGATAGTCTATCTACCATTTCCATTCACTTCCAAAGGATAACCGGGAGCTCAGCATGGGCCCGCGTCACCCGGGGTACAGCGCACAGAGCCAGCACAAGTCGGGACCGAGCTCAGTCTGGTGAGCATCGGTCAGACCACGATCCTGCCTTAGGAGCCTGTAAAGTAAGGAGTAATAATCTTCAGTTTATTTGACAGGAGCAGGTTTCCAGAACTCACCGGCACCCCGAGGGAGCCCGGACTAGGGACTTCTGAGGTATTTGTTGAAAACGTTACCAATGCGACGGCTATGTCACCTTTGCATATTCAGGTCCCTAACGGCGACCGCATTCCTCCACAGCTCAGCCGATTTGTCTTTTTAACGCTCGCACTGTAGTCTTCCTTTTAAATCCACAACACTAACGAAAAACTGAGGAACATTTGATCGAAAATGTGCCCTTTATGATAAGCGTTAGATATGTAATTTTGCTCATTAGCGCGTACGTGGTTTTTGAACATATAACAGTTCCAATCACCTTGAAACCTAAACGCGCATTTTGTAGATAACATATTAGCCTGAAACCGAAACGCGCACATTGTAGACACCTCATTATTGGCGCGATTCTATGCTACCATAAATTTTTGAGCCTTAGAACGTTAACCACCCCCGTGTGTGTTCACAAACAAACGCGCGCACGCATTGAGAGCTCCACTAGACACCTATTTGCTACCTACTGGTGCCTTAAAGCAGACAATGACCGGACTCAATATTTCTGGATGTGGTAAGTTAACCACTCTAGTAGTTGCCACAACATGCCGCTACACATTGATTGGTCCTGAAGAAAGCCTCAAGATCCCAAGAGGCTGAAACATGTTGACCGACCACTAACAGTGCGGTAGATTAGTAACTGGATCTACGCACGCACCACTTTTTTTAGTTTTCCACACCATTATGCTCGTTAATAAATGTTCACCCACATGGCGGTGTAGGGAATTTTAACTCACTTCACTACAAGCACCAACATTCACTTTTTTATCTCTGGACCCTACTGCAAAACCAGTTGGTCTTCCTCCTGGCGGAGGTCAGCATAACAAATAAAACCCTATGATGATGCTGTCATTGTACAGAGAGGCGGAGAATCAAGATATACCGCCTGACGCCTGTGTACACAAATGAGTTTTTTTTTTTAGAAGGAGCCATAACTGAATAGACCCTGGTTATACAGGGTCCATTCCCCCCCCCTATTGATTTTTTGTACTAACCATTGGAAGCCGAATGGACCATAGCTTCTTTTTCCCTCCATCCTGATTGTATTGTTATGATTAGGATGAGCCAGTCCCTAGTACACTTCCACGCCACTAGGGACCAATCTTTCTTGAAGACAGCATCCTCCAGGAATAAACGTGGGAAGTTGCTAACTATGAGACCGTTAGGGGCTATATTTGCTCGCAAGTATTCGGTCATCATGGCACCGTGTAGAGTAAGAGATGTCCAGTCTTCTGACTGGTTACCGGATGCCGAACTACCGTCGGCTCCCAGGATGGAGGGTGTTTTCAAAATCTCAGCCACCATTTCGTCACTAAAACTGAGTCCCTGGTTATCCTCCATCATGATAGTTATATCTAAATGGAGTAGGGTTATACTCTGTTGGCGAAGTAGTAAAAGGGCTTCTGGAGAATAAAAAGGGCCAGAAGAAGGCAATTAGCGTTCCTTGTATCCCGAAGAAAACAGACCCACGGGGTCACCCGTGTGTACAGTTTAACAAAAAGAAGGGGACTAAGAGCTTTTTAAGGTCCAGCATAAATGCCCATACTGAATCAAATACGGAGTACAACAACAAAATGGAACAAAAGAGATAACTTAACAACCAAAAGGTCAAAGGGAGGAACACACAAGGTCAAAGGGGGGCATGTGAGTCAGCCAATCGAGTGGGACCCGTAAGGTTTCAGCAGATCAAAGTAGATCAAAATGACAAGTGAGAAGAAACATAAACCCTATTGAAACCACACGTTAAAAAGAGTATCCAGACCAGAGAAAGAACTAGATTGAGATGATATCCGGGTTAATTCTGTTGAAGGTCATTCAGGAATATCTATTTGACATGTTTTCTGAAAGAGGCAGTAGATTGGTTGGTTCTGATCTCGGGGGAGGGGGGGGTAGAGCGTTCCATATTCTTGGAGCAAGACCAGAGAAAGCACGATTGTAAGTTCTTTTCTTATTGAATTTGGGAGGTTTCAATAATAGGGTGTTAGAGCGTCTTAAGTTGCGACTCGAGCCAGATACCTCAAGTTTTTTTGAGAGTTATACGGGGGTGTTGTGATGAATAGCTTTGTGCGTCAGGCAAGCTATCTTGACCCGGATCCTAGCTTCAATGGTCAGCCAGTTTAGTTGAATTAGGTCTGGCGTGACGTGGTCATGTTTTGTGGAGCCAGTGATGAGTCTGGCCGAAGCGTTCAGAGTAGCTCTAAGCGGAGCCAAACTAGTTTTAGGTAGCCCAGCAAGGGTCACCAAACCATATTCCAAGCGTGAGATAACTAGGGATTGAACAGCTGGCTGGATGTCGTCAGGTGGAAGGAAAGGCTTGATTTTCCTGAGGGTGTTGAGCTGAAGATTGGCTCCCCTAATAGGTGCACTGATGTGATCTTGCATATTTAGGTATTTGTCCAAGGTTATACCTAAAGATTTAGCCGAGTCAACAACATGAGGAGTGCAGTTAAGCGCAGTAAGATGGTTAAGCCAGTCCGAGGTAGGTGCAGAGTGGTTGCGGAGGGCAATCAGAAGGAATTCAGTTTTGAGTGTATTTAACAATAGATGGTTATGAGTTAATCATTGTTGAATTTTTAGGAGTGCATCATTTAGAGTTTTTATGTCACCTGGAGAGGAGATATTCAAATATAGTAGTCATCAGCATACATATGGTAATGAATGTTAGAGTGGTTCGGAATATCGGAGAGCGGTTCAATAAAAAGGTTGAAATGAGTGGGCAAAAGTGCGGAGCCTGGAGGTACTCCAATGGTGACCGGGGTACTGGTTGCAAAGGATTGGTTAACTTTGATTCTTTGGGTGCAGTTCTGTAAGAAAGAGGCAAACCAGTTTAAGACAGGGCCCGAAAATCCCATCCTATATTGAAGAAGAGCAATTAGCTTTTCATGTTTGATGGTGTCAAATGCTGAGGACAGGTCAAGAAGGATCAGAAGACAAGGGACATTTTGATCAAGGGATCTCAAGGCGTCATCAACGATGTGTGTTAGTGCTGTTTCAGTACTGTGCCCCGCTCTGAAACCCGACTGGTAGAGGTCAAGGAGCTTCAATTTCTCAATATGGTTGCAGAGCTGTGTGTGGAAGCATTTCTCGAGCAATTTAGCTAGAGTCATGATGCTGGTGATCGGACGGAAGTTATTAGGATCAGCTAAGTCGGCATTGGGCTTATTTGGGATGGGAGTGACTTGACCTGAGTTTAGGCAATCTGGAATCCTCCCATGTAAGAGGGATTCTTGGATGATCCGGGACCACAGTGGGAGGATGGCCGAATTGATATCTTTAAAAAAACTTGGCCGGTAGTGGATTGCTGAAGTGATTGGAAGGTTTTAAGGACGCCATGGATTGGCGCAGCTCCGTGTCATTTGGAAGAAGAAAAGTATTCCATGATGCGTTGTTTTTGGGAGCACAAGTTATGTGGTAGGAAGGTGCACTCGCTGCAGAAGGTTCCATAGGTTCCACTGATGAAGACAGGGTGTTCAAAGGGCGCAAATTTGGAGTGGGAGGTTGAAGCTCAAGTTCAATTTTCCTTGCCTTTTCAGAGAAGTGTGCTGAGAAGTCCTCCCCACTAGGAAAGGAGGATATGTGTGCCGCGCTATGGTTGGTAGAGTAGTTAGCTTGCTGTTTGATGATTTTGAAGAGTTTCTTGGGTCTGTTTTTAGCGCTGTCAAGCCGAGCCCTGAAATGGTCAGTTTTAGCATTGAGAATACGTTTGTTGTATGCGCTTTGCATCTTCCTTAACTGATTGAGGCTTGTAGTGGAGGGAGAGTTTCTGCAAAGTCTCTCTGAAAGCCTAAGTTTGCGACGTTCATCATTTAAGGAGCTATTAAACCAGGGTTTGGATTGTTTGATCGGAATCCTTTTGAGTTGCTTTGGAGCAATAGAGTCGAAAATACTAGTCATAGAGTTAATGTAGTGTTCAGTAAGGTCGTCCAGATTGGTCATGTTGGGGGTGGCTGAATTCTATTTTTGCTAATGGATGTTAGATCACTAATGTTGATGTCTCTCAGGTTACGAGACAGTTGTTTGGTTTTACGTGGTTGGCCCTCTCTGCGCATGACCTTTTCTAGGATGCGGAAGGATATTTGATGATGATCTGACCAGTCACAGGGTAAAATGTCGTCAAGTTAAATGATGTTGTCTTCAGCTATGATAAGGTTGAGGGTGGCGCCCTTGTTGTGGGTAGGTCCCTTGCAGACCTGGGTGAAATAGAGATCGGAGAGGAAGGCCTTAAAGGAGCATATTAAAGGATCATCAGTGTCGTTTCAATGAAGGTTAAAGTCTCTGAGGAAGATATGGCTGTGTTGGTCGGAGCATGAGGTTAGGGACTCCATCATTTGCTCGATGAAGAGAAGATTATCCCCTGGTGGATGATATATCGTGTGGAGCACACAGACAATCTTGTCGAAGTTCCAGATTTCGGTGACTAGTTGCTCACAGGAGGACATCAGAGCATTTTGTTTGTTTCAACATGAGACTGGAGCGATGTATGCAAGCAATGCCTCCCCCCCCCCCCCCAAAATCTTTACAGGTCGATCGCATCTGATAATGTCATAATGAGGAGGGATTAAGATGTCGAAAATTGGAGAGGAGGAGTTATTGAGCCAAGTTTCAGTAAGGATCAGGAGGTCCAAGTTTTGCGAAATGATGAGTTCCGAAATATCTGCTGCGTGTTTCACTGCAGATCTGCAGTTGAGAAGCAATGATTTAATGTGCGAGTTGGTAGTGATTGCTTCACTGTAAGACTTGGTGATCTGAAGTAGGTTATCCCTTTTCACAGATCTTAGGTTGACACTAGGTTCTCTACCAGGGTCAGAGGAGATAGTTGGCATGTTGGTTGTAGAGTCAGAGGGGCCAAACCTAGAGCCATTGTACGATATAAGAAGAGCGAGAGTGTCGTCATATGACAACTGATGCAAAAACCTAAGGGGCCTAGAGTGGTGATTTGGCAGAGACCGGGTTCTCCAGAGAGGGCTAAGTGGGTAAATGAGAGAAGACAGTTCATCCCCGCAGTGCTTAGCCCTTAGAGAAGGACTGGGTTGGTCGGTCCCCAGGGAGGGAAAAAGTTTCCAAAACTTCTCTATCTTCAGGGAGAACTGTAAAAGGGTCTGCAGGTTATCTTTGACAGTAAGTAGATCTTGCTTGAGGTCAGCCATCTTCTCCTCAATGTAAGGGAGGCTATCGCAGACAGTGGCCGGCCTAGAGTACGATAATGGGTAAGTCCCCTTGGGAAGAGAGGTGTTGGATGGCAGAATAAATCCCTCACAACGGTTGCAGGGGGAGATAGAGTCCCTCTTGAGATTGGACTTAATGTCCACTAAGGGGTGAGGATTGCCATAGAGGGTAGTAGGACTCGTTGTAGGAGGATGCAGAGATAATCCTTGATTAGGACTGGTGGTGGGCAAGGTGATTTTATCCAAAGAGATGGGGGACGCACTGGGGGAGGAGATAGAAAGGTGTGGGTAAATGGGTGAAGTACTGGGGAAAGAAGCTGGGAGCAGGGCCCTTGAGATGGTAGTACAGGAGCCAAGGTTTAGATTATCCAGGTTGTCAGAGCTAGGTATGTGGGTATTACACTCACCGTCCGTGAAGGGGGAAATGACAGACCGGTTCATCAGGAATGAGGGGGAAGCGGAGCAGGAGGAAAGAGAGGCGGAGGGAACCGAAGGTTCAGCATTAGTGGGGGGACTGATATGATGATGACTAGCAGGATTCGGGTTATTAAGTGTATTTTTAATCCTCATACATATTCTGTCAAAGCTCTTGAGATTCAGGTTGGAGGCTTGAATGAGGATGTTACCATTATTGAATAGGGAGATGGTCAGATCAGCATGAAGGACAGGAGAGGGTAGTATAATTATACGGAAACCGTGCGAAGTTTTGCTCAGCGGTTTGGAACGAAGTGAAGAAGTTAGAGCACTTCTTCATTGGGCTCTTCTGGTAGTGTAGAAAATTAGGTCAGTAACCACCGTACCCTTTGCCGTGGAAAAGTAGGTGTCAGAGATGAGCGTTTCTGGGCATCGTTTGAGCAGATTGTGCTTGAAGGACTTTGCCGCTTTCTTCGAGAGGTTGGTGTGGTAGACAATCTTAAAAGTATTCAGTCCTACCTGAAACAGGAGGTCAGAGGAGCTATTAGTAGGTTGAGCAATGGCGAGGATAGCACGCAGAATAAAGGTGGTAACTGAGGTGAGGTAGTCCAATTTTAGGGGAGCAATAATCCGATCAAGGGTTCCAGGTGCAGCTGACCAGTACTCCTGTCAGCAATAGCTAGTTGCTGAGATGACAATCCAGAGTAGTGCAAAATTGCAGCTTCATATGAGATCAACAGCACTCAATAAGGAAGATGACACCAGAGGGTAGTGAAATGTATCAGATTAAGCTACAGAACAGAGAAAGGTTATTATAACGTTCCATGAAGGCCATAGTCCAGAACAGATGTGTGATGAGAGCTGGCATGCTAAAAACACGCAGGAGTGCACTACATAGACAGACAGAGAAGCATGTTAAATATAGTGCAGTGCAACTAGTTGCTCTTCAAAGATGGCCACCCCCAAGGAGAAGCAGGAAGGAAGTCCTACCTTACTTTCACTGCCCCCTCTACTTGGGCTCAAGTTGAAAGTCAAAGTCCATTGGCTGTTTTGAGCACAGCTGGTCTAACCCCCAGTCTCACTGGGGAGATAATAATTTGTCAGAAGCGATCATTGTAATCCAAAACCGTATTCTGCCCTAAAGCGTAGCTGAAAACACAGAAGTAGCAGGCATCTGGGAACATGTCATTCAAAGCTTCTTTCTGAGAGTGGTCAGAACCCCGAATATCAGGGCTCCGCCAAGCCTCTCCAGTGAGGGCAGAGGCCCTAGATCCTCATGCAAGAGCCAGTGATCAGGGCTCCGCTACGCCTCTTCTTGCAGACCTCTCCTCTTCACCACGACCACAAGGAGGAGGGGGCGGGCCGAATGAAAAGCAAGCCAACAGACCCCGGCTCACCAAGATGACACCAACCACCTCGGAAGAAAGATGGAAAGCCATCAGCTGCCTCCATTCAATCTCCATGTATGGAGGAGTAGGTTGCTCAGGCCTCGGTGCAAAACTCGTCCCTGCTGATGCGACAAGAGGTCCTCCCAAAAGGGCAGGTGGATTGGAGGACATGTGCTCATGGTCTAAGTTCCAGGTACCATCTTCCCCTGGCCCAGTCCGGGACCACTTGGATAACTTGGGCTCAGTCTTTCATGACCTTTTTCAGTACTCCAACCAGAAGAGGAAGGGCCAGAAATGCATACACGTGTCCCAACCCTCAGTGTAGGTGGAAGTAGTCTGCAAGAGAGCACTGCCTTGGAAACTCCAGCGTGCAAAAGTTTGGGCACTGAACATTCCCAGTGGTGGCAAACAGACTGAGTCAGGGTTCTGCCCGTTGCTGGAAGACACTCTGTGCCACATCCGAGTGTAACTTTGTGATTCGCTAGGCAACGTCAGCTGAGTTCATCCGCCTTGGCATTTAAAGATCCTGCCAGGTGCTGTGCATTCAGGGAGATGCCCTGAACATTCTGCCACTTTCAGGGATGCAAGGCCTTCTGGCACAGAACCGTCAACACCAAACCACCCTGCTTGTTGCAATACCATAGGCGGTCACGTTGTCTGTGAGAATCTGCATCCATTCTCCCTTGATAGTCGGGAGGAATGCCATCAATGCCAAGCCATTCACTGGGAACTTCAATAAGTTGATATGGAGGAGAGTTTCCGCTGGAGACCAGTCTTCTGATCTCCACCTCTCTCAGATGACCTCCCCAACCCAGCAACAATGCATCCGTCACAACCATTACCTCTGGGTCGGGTAGGGGAATTTGTCTGCCACCAGTCCACTCGTGGTCAAGAAGCCACCACTGCAGGTCTTTCACAGTCTTCTCGAACACCTGGTTGAAACCGAATAGATTGCCTTGATGCTGAGCCCACTGAGACTTCAGATCCTACTGCATAGCCGCATGGCCACTGGGTGTGGTCTACAAGTATAATGCAGGAGGCCCAGAAGCCTCAGAGCCGCTCTCACTGAGACCCAGGTCAAGAGCTGAAACATCGATATCATAGCCCGGATATCCTGGACTAGTTGAGCCGGCGGGATGGCTCAAAATAGCACCGCATTCAGGACGGCTCAGATGAAAGGCAGCCATTGTGAAGGAGTCAGGTGTGACTTCGGCACATTGATGGAAATTACCAACAACGTCAAGAAGTTAGCTGTCATCCGGAGGTGGCCTAAGCCTGCTTTACATAAGCTGACAAGTTATGGGGAAACTGATATTCCCAACCTACACAAATGGGCTGCAACCAACACTACCTCTTTGGTGAACACCCCAGGTGCACTGGTAAGACCAAAGGGGAGCACAGGAAACTGAAAGTGCTTGTGGCCTACCTGAAACAGTAGGTAATGCCTGTGGAACTATAGGACGGGGATGTAAAAATATGCATCCTGCAGGTCCAGTGCTACCATCCAGTCTCCTGGATCCAAAGCAGACAGGACTTGGGCCTGGGTGAGCATTCTAAACATGTCCTTCCGTAGGACGAAGTTCAGAGGGCGAAAGCCATGATAGGCTTTAGGCCTCCACTATTTTTCAGCACCAGAAAGGAGTAGCATACAGGTATTTATGAGAGCTTTGAAGAGGTAAGTGCAGAAGGTATGTGCTATGACTTTATTCGCACACTGTGATGATTTTTTAGACCCCTTCAAAGCGGCATTGATTGTACATTGCATTAAGCCCAATTACTGTATTCCAACTACTAGCTACTAGCAGTTTATGCTTGCTCTATTATTTTGCAGCCCACGTGGTCAAGGCTTCTGCATTTACCTCTTCAAAACTCTTATAAATACCTGTATGCAAAAGGTATGTGCCACGATACTTTATGCTTTCCTTCACTTATGCCCCATGCACATTCATGGGTTCCCTACTCCAGCTTGTACCTTTTTGCCTTCCAGAATTATCATAGTTGTGTCAATTGTGAGGACCTCCCTACTTGGACATCTGTGTTTACTCTTTCAGTTTTGAGAATCTCGACCCATAGGTTGGTATATTTTAATATTCTTTCCTACGTGTCCTCCAATTGGGTTGCATGAGGAGCTAGCTTAATTTGCATGAATCACCAATCTAAGTAACACATCTCAATGGGACTCAGCACAATGATCAGCATGGCATGTATATAACCACGTGGCATCTATGCACCTAGATTTTTAGAAATTAACAACAAACTGAAAGAAGACACATGGTGAAGGTTTTTCCTTGGTGGAGGTTTTGACCATCGTAATGTCACCTTTTTAAGCTATGTAAATAGAGGTTTTGGGCTCAGTAGAATGTGTAATGTGATTTTAGGATACCTACAAGATTCCACATTGGAGGTGGCTTTCCTGATAAAGACATTGAGTTGCCGAAACACACGTAGACAGGTGACACAGGACGATTAAGAATACAAGCCACAGTTGGTATAGCCACAAAAAGTACTGACTCAAATAAGTGTACTATATAGACACGTAGTAAAGACATTGTGAATCACAGTGCTGTATTATTGATAAATAAGAACTCTCAATCGAGTATAATTCATGTTGGGTATCATGCACTGCCATTGTAAAGATTTAGTCTGTAATGTTTATGGAACCAGTATGCAATGTTGAATATTAAGGGCGACATGAATGAATGATAGTGTGAGTGTAGCAAAGATTGTATGGCGAATTATTATATCAAAGTATAAGTTTCTAGCAATGTTTGGTGCACATTCATAAAACAATATTTTACTTGTATGTAATTTTACAGACTTTTTAATGTTGATTGCTAATAAAAACCTATATTACCATCATATTCACGTCCTCTGAGCCTAGTATTTGGTTATGAAACAATTTAGAAAGTAAGAAGTTGCTGGTATTTCTTGTACATTATTGCGATTTTCCCTGCCCTAGGAACTTGCATCTATAGCAGGGGGTCCCCTTTTTTTTTTTACACTATGCTGAGTCACATATTGCCATTGCTACTGCAGGGAACCACTACTGAAGCCTCAATAGGGTTACTGCTGTGAAGGGGCCTGCCAAACCGGCTGAACTAGGCCTAGGGTGTGGGTGGTGGCCTTGCTCTTTTTAAATCTCTCTAAGACCAAGTCACCTTTCGCTCCAAACAGCCTAGAGTCGTCAAAGGGCAACCCTGTGGAGAGAATCCATGCAAGGAGCTGCAGCATGATGCTGGTACCCACTGCCCTTACCAGGCAGTCAGTTGTGTCCAGACCTGAAAGCAGCTTCTTGTACCTCAGAAATAACACACTGTAAAGTTGGTCTGCTGTCTTCTGGTATAGCTGGCAAGATATCCACCACCCTTTCCCCAACATGTGGGAGTACCTACACAAGAGGCATGAGGTGTTGACATACCTTAGGTTTCGCAAATGTTTCCATTTGTTTGGATTCCCGCTCTGGTGGGGTTGGTGAAAAGGCATTTTGGTTCAGGCTGGTGGACCCCTGTACCACTAAACTCTTTGGGGTGGGGTGCTGTAGAAAATCGGGGTCCCTGGGAGCAGGCCTGTGTTGCCTTGCCACTTGCCTATTCAGTGTGGGTGCAAGATCCTGGTTTTCCCCACCAGGACATCAATGAGTGCTTTATTAAAAGGCAATAGAGGCTCTTGATTGGTCTCAGATGGCTTCAGAACCTCAATGAGGACTTTTGTTTTTACTTCTTGCATGGGTCGCTTGAGGTCTAGGATTTCCGCCACCTTCATGATCACGATGGCAAAGAAGTCAGAGTCTTCTGTAGCCACGGCTGGTTTTGGAGAGGAAAGCCCAATCTCTTGTGAGGTGTCCAGACTACTAGCATCCTGAAGGTCCTCAAATGTTTCCCTCCTCATACATGTTATCCCCATAGTCACCACCTTCGTCATCATATTGGCGAGATATGTCTGCGTTTGAATAGGCATACTCTCGTGGTCCGGACACTAAGGGCAGAGCTTCGGAATCGACAAATCTATTGGATCTGTGTTGGGTGTCAGTACCGGTGTCAAGGCTCAGGCGGTAGCATTGGTCATGTCTCTGAGAGTGGCATCTGATGTTGTGCTGGGGCCAGCGGCCACATGCTTCAGGAAGGGGTCGACCTCGGGTTCAGGTCCATTGGAGCGGACAGCGTCAGGACAGATCTGCTGACATGGTCCCAGCAGGCAGCCACCTGAGGCTCCAAGGCAATTCAGCAGGATCCGGTGGGATAAGAAACATTTCCACTGCAGCCTGTCTGAGCTGGCGGAGATCGTCCACTGTTGCAGTCCGCTCGAGGGGAAATACTGCTGTAGTCTGTTCTGTGAAACAGCTCCATGGACTGGAGGTACTAGGTCGTCATGCAGCTTCAAATGAAGCGACTGGTGGGACAATGGAGACCCATGCTTCGACTTCTTGTGCTTCGTATGGGATATCTTCGACTTATCTGAGCACTGCAACTTCGATTTGAAATATTCATGCAAATTGCCTCGGTAACGAGAGTGGTCTGCACCCTCCACCTCAACCGGGACTGCTTCTTCTTACGGTGTTCGACAATGACTAACCTGGCTTCCCGGTCGCGGATGAATTTGACATTCATCTTCACACAGCAAGCATACAATTCCCAGCCGTGTGAGGGGCCGAGGCACAAGAGGCAGTCATGGTACAGCTTGAAACCTGGCGTTTTAGGTCCCATATTCTGCACAGTGGACTGTTTAGAATTAAAAGAGATTTTCTGATGAAAAAAGTCTGTCAGAAGACAGCACTGCTAGCTCTGGAGCCACATCAGAAGGCAGGGACAGAAAGGAACTGACTGAGCCACACAACGCAATCTGTTGACACACAAGGGAATTGCTAAAAAGTTTCCAGATCCAGTCTGGCGCCTGGGGAAATTCTCAAGGTGAGGAATCTGCAGTTAGAAGTCTCTGTCAGAAAAATGATTGTCATTTAAGTGGGGGTAAACAAGGCAAGAGGAGTAGAGGTTTCAAGTTGAGTTTATTTTTTTCACAACTTTATTTAGAATTTTGGTAGACAAAAGAGAACATGACACACATTTTAGCATCATCATAAGCATCAAAGGAGACAAGAGGACTCAGCACTCACCACCTCAAAGGATTACACATGTTAGGCGAACAGGAAAAGACCAACAATGCACCAGTTTACTCAGCCTTCCCCGCACTCCCACCCCCCAGATCGCCCAGTCAAGAAAGGAAAATCGCATTAGTCACTCATTTTAATGAAAAACATTACATAACAAAGCAGGGTTGATCTGTCTTGTGGATAAGCCCGAAAGGCGGATGGATTAGGGTGGGTCCTCCTCTGAATCGGAGTTGGAGAAGACCCATATGTCAGAAGCTCTCAGCGTTTTGGACATGGTGAGATGTATTACCCCAAGTCTGTTTGTTGTCTTATGTGTGTAATGAAGGGATGCCATGTGGCGTCAAATTTGTCCATCCTGTCCCCGGGTATAGCGGTATGCTTTTCCACTGCGTACAGATTCCATTGCTTTCCCCACCATAGGTTTAATGTAGGCACTTGAGGTTGTTTCCACATTTGTGCTACTCTTTTTTTTTTTTTGTTGAAATATTTTTATTTCATTTTGTTGTAACAAAAAACAAAAGAACATTCAAAACAATGCATGAATACATGAGATACAGGATGAAATGGTCCATTGGAGAATCGCCTGGTGCATATTCACAAAGAAAGTCTATTGCAAGGTATACATTGAAGGATATAAAGGGACTGGAATAGGGCATGTATACAGTGTATTTACAACCTTTTTGTGCTACATAGTCAGCAGCTAAGTATACCACTAGCAAGGTTCTTCCCTCGACCTTCAGGACTGCATCACCCCCTCCTCCGTATCCCCTTCTAATTCCAGGCCGTAGTACTTCAGCCAGGGTGCCCATATTTTCTTGAACTTCCGCGGGCAGCCCCTAGCCCTATACGTCACTTGCTCTGCCACCATGTATAGATCAAGGCTAGCCCTCCACGTTGCAAGTGTAGGTATTTGCTGCACCCCCCAATGTTTCGCTATATCACGCTTGGCCACCACCAACCCCAGGTTAGCTAAAAGTAATTGCCGTTGTGTGATGTCTACTTCTGTTGGGATACCAAGAAGAAGATATTTGGGTTCCAGTTCAAGGTGTATGCCAAGGATTTTGTTAAGCTCACTCACAATCACCCCCCAATACGTCTGGATTTCTGTGCATTACCATAGGGTGTGGATAAAAGAGCCCTCCTCCCCATGACATCTAAGGCACTTCGGGTTCTCTGCTCTCCCCATTTTATGAAGCCGGACTCTATCAAAGTATGTGCGATGTAAAATTTTGTATTGGATGAGGCGCAGCCTAAGTTTAATTGCAACCTCCCGCGGGTGCATGAGAGCGGCCTCCCAGTCTATATCTTCCAATTCTCCTGTGGTCCGTTCCCATTTCGATCGCAGTGGACCCAGCTTGTCTGGTATATTGTTGAGTAATGTTTTGTAGGTGAGCGAAACAGCTTTAGCCGGAATCTCCTCCTGCAACAGGCAACCCTCTAGTGGGGCATATTCTGGTAGAGTCTCCCCTTCTAATCCCTCCGCCATCCATGCGTGTTTCAAACGGAGGTAGTAGACCTGAGTCCCATGAAGTCGGTATCTATCCTTCAAAGTTTCGAAGGGAGCCAGCCCCCCCCCTTCTAGGAGGTCCCCTATCCTGGAGATGCCAATTAAATCCCACTTTTTAAAGCCACTAAGCTTCCCAAACTCCGGCATCCTGTTGCCCTCGCATAATGGAGTCTCCCTGGTACGTTTCTTGTCCCATTGCATCTGCCTTTCTGCGGCTTTCCATGCCTCTAACGATCTCTGGGTCGCCGGCAGCAGACGGCTGCTGCCCTTACCCCCGTACAAATAATGGAGGAAGGTATGTGTTCTAAATTGTAATCTCTCCAGCCTATAAGCGGAGTGATCTCCAGCTATATGTATCCATTCATTTATGACAATAAGGTGGGATGCCCTGTAGTATGCCCTAATGTCAGGAAGGGCTAGGCCCCCGTTGTATGGCACCCTCTGCAGGGTTTGGAGTGCCACCCGCGGTTGGGTTCCATCCCATAAAAGCAAGCGCAGTTCGGCATCTATTTGATTGAACAATGCATCCGGAATTTTGCAATAGGTGTTTTGCAGCACATAAAGCAATCGGGGGAGCGTCACCATCTTAAACATGGCTGTCCGTCCCATGATAGTGAGAGGTAGTTTACGCCATCTCCTAACATCCTCTTAGAAATTAAGGAGAACTCTCTGAACATTGCGTTGCAAGTTTTCGGATACGCTCGTGGTGATGTAGAGACCAAGGTATGTGAATCCCTCCGATGCCCAAGATAGGCACTCGGGTATAACTGAGGCTTAGTCTCCCACTAAGTGGATATATGGTCGATTTATTCCAGTTGATTTTATAGCCGGAGTGTCGCCCGTAGAGTTCGAAGATCTGCAGGATTCGAGGAAGTCACACTCGGATTGGTTACATACAACAATATATCGTCTGCATATATGGATATGCGTTCATCCTCGAGTTGTCGTGCGTCATCTATGAACCCGCCCAACCCAGGAGAGGCCCTAAGGACGCAGGCAAGGGGTTCCAGGATAAGGGCAAACAGCAGCGGGGAGAGGGGGCAACCCTGTCTAGTGCCCCTTTGAATCGGGCAGGTGTGCGATAGGGCCCCGTTAACTCTCACTTTGGCTTCAGGTTTCGCGTATAACAATGCGATCCAGGATCGGAAACCTGGGCCGAACCCGAATTTCTCCAGAACATGGGCAATGAAAGGCCAGTGCACAGTGTCAAATGCTGTCAGATGCTCCCTCTCCCGATCTCGAATGGCGTCCATCCAGTTGGCCACCCGCCGTAAGTTGTAGCGTGTTGCGCGTCTCGGCATAAAGCCGGACTGGTCGTCATGGATTAGCGTAGTAATGACTTTTATAAGTCGTGCCGCAAGGACCGTGGCTAATATTTTTGTTTCAACATTTAGCAGAGAGATAGGACGATAGGACCCACAGTCCTCCGGGGGTTTCCCAGCCTTATGCATCACTACTACCGTCGCCGTTCTAAGATCCACAGGGAGCAACCCAGCCTCCTTGGATTCTACGAACAGTTTGAGCAGATGTGGTGCCAGCAACGCATTATATCTTTTAAAAAATTCTCCTGGGAGGCGGTTGGGGCCTGGGGTTTTCCCCAATTTTAGTTTATTGATGGCTTCAGTTATCTCTTCCAGCGTGAGGTCTACATCTAGAGCCTTGGTCTCTTCTGGGGGAAGACAGGGGAGGTCTATACCGTCTAGATATTCGCTTATTTGTTCATCACTGCTTCTGGGCAGGGACGCATACAACTTTGTATAATATTGAGCGAAAGCCTCGGAGATTTCCTGTGGCGTGGTACGATACCCATCCATGCCCCCAATGGACGCGACCCATCTAGAATCCTGCTCTCGCCTACCCAACCATGCCAGCAGCTTGCCCGTTCTATCCCCGGTTTCATATAGACGATGATGTGTCGCAAGTTGTTGCGCCCTCACTTCTTTCGTGGTCAGCGCTCGATATTCTCGCCTAGTAACGTCAAGCTGACGGAGTGTGTGCGCATCCAACGTAGGGGCCCCCCTATTTTCCAGTTCTAACAGCTTTCCCTCTAGGGCCAGCAGCTCCCGTTGTTCGCGTTTTTTACGGTAGGCGATAATATTTTGCGCCCTATCCCGGAGAACAGTTTTAAAAGCTTCCCAAAGCGTAATGGCCGATTGCACTGCACCATAAAATAGAGTTCCACCTCTACTTTAATCTCAGTGGCCACTTGTTGGTCTCTTAGGGCCCAGGCATTCAATTTCCAGGAGGTGTTTTGCCTGCCTTTCCGTTGCCCTACTCTCAAGTAGAGTGGTGAGTGATCCGAAATACCTCTGGCCCGATATTCTACCTCTTCTATATAACCCACCTCACCTGCTGGGGCGAAAAGATAGTCTAGCCTTGAGAACACCCTGTGTGCTCCGGAAAAATATGAATACGCACGCCTGGATGGGTGTTGACTTCTCCACACGTCAGCTAGCCCCAAAGCCTCCTGAAATCTTGCTAACATGGTGACCTCACTGGACCCTGAACGCACTAAGGTGCGGTCTACGGTGCGGCTGCTTACGTCATTGAAATCCCCTCCGATAATGTGTGGCGGGTCCTGTTTGTAAGAGGATTTCAGTTACCTTGTCTAACGTACGTTGCTGCAAGCGCGGAGGGGCATACACACTAATCAGTAGCCAAGGGGCGTGATTCCACACCCCGCGGACTGCTATGTATGTACCCTCTGGGTACCCTCCCATTTTCGTGTGACCCTAAAAGGGAGTGATTTACGTGCAAGAATCGCTACTCCCCTGGACCCTCGGGTAAAGCCCGCATGTGCCAGTGTGGTGTATTGGCCCCTACCCAAAAAGGAGCAGTGTGGTCCCCGAAGGAGAGTTTTCTGCAATAATACAAAGACTGGTTTGAGTCGTTTAAGATAGTTGGATACCAGTCCACGCTTAATTTTACTTCCTAACCCATTAACGTTCCAAGTCAATACAGTGTACCCTTCCGCTGCCATATTGGAGACAAACGTACCGTAAATGTCGCCCAGTCACAACACTGGGGAGTGGGGCTCCCAGTCTTTTCTGATCTGAGTGCGTGTTCATGTCCTGTATACCAAACATCGCTAAAATCCCAAACCACAATGCAGCTCCAAGACAATAACCAGGCTACAACGTTTCTGAGCATTTCAGTATCCATGTCAACAAACCGCCCCTCCCTCCCACCCCCCTTGAGAAACCTACTAAAAAACAAAATACAAGACCCATCCGGAGGGGGTCCCCACACTCCGCAGGTACCCCCACCATCCCAAAATCGTCAACAGGACAATACTGGTGCAGGAAACCAACAGAGGTCTGTACCCACCCGCCTCCCCTCACTCACACAACCAACAACGTATTACAATAATAAAAACCCGCTGTGTACTTCCCTTTAGAATGGCTAGAGTCCAAAATGACTGCCAAGTCACGGGGGTTCTACAGGGTCTCCTTGTGGGCGTCCAGCCCCGCATCGTCTTTCCTCTTCGTCCACATGATGCAGCTGCTGCGACAAAGGGTCGCTCCCCGATGGGTCCAAGCCAGAGGCCTACATCCGTTGGATGCTCTTCAGCAGAGGATGTGCGGCAGCGGACTCCTCCACGTCCTGCCCCTCCGAGTGATCCGAGTCCATATTATCGTCCGATCTCTGAGAAGTATGAGATGCACAGTCCTGTGCCGTGTCTTTGTCTGCTTCCGAGACTTGGAATGACCGGCCACTCCTCTCCGATCTCTTCGCCGGCATGGCTCCCCTGGTGATTCTCCGTTTCCGCACTCTTCGTGGTCGCCGCTCCGTAGGCCTCTCCCGCGCGGAACTCGACACCCCACTGAGTGAGATCGGCCCAGCGGATGGCGACCCACGCCGCAGTCGGGCCCGCTCCTCAACCCAGGACCAGGCCTCTTCCGGGGACTGAAAGAAATGTGTTTTGTCCTGGTAGATAACTTGAGTTTTGCGAGAAACAATAGCATATATTGGAGTCCTAGCGCCCGAAGCTTCACTTTGATGGGGTCGAAGGTGCGTCTCAGTTTCTGGACGTCTCTCGAGTAGTCAGGGAACACCATCACCCTGGCGCCACCGAACCTATTCTCGCCCTTCTTCCGAAACTCTCTGAGTATTGTATCCCTGTCCTGAAAGTTCAAGAACCTGGCGATCAGTGGTCTAGGAGAAGCCCCCAGCGGTGGTCTAATTCCCGGCATCCTGTGTGCCCTCTCTATAACAAAGCAGGGTGAGAATCTGGTCTCCGGCAGATTTTCCTTGAAGAATTGTATTAAGAATTGTCCCGGGTCCGAGCGTTCCACATTTTCTGGAAAACCTATAAAGCGAAGGTTGTTCCGTCGTGCCCTTTTTTCTGCATCATCGACTCTCCAAGCCACATCTTTGACTGTCGCCATGAGTCCTTTGACGTCTTTGCATGTGGTTCAAGAGGTATCTTCCAGCTCCGACACTCGCTGTTCTACCTCGGTTACTCTTTCGGACACCTTTCTCAGGTCTTGGCGAAGAAAGGAGACTTCCGTCCGCACTTCCGCCAGTTTACCCTCCAGGCTTTCACGCGAGGCATGGATGGCCTGCAGTATCGTGTCTGTGTCTTGCCGAGGGGCGGGGTCCCCCTCAGCCCCAGAAGGTGGCGGCATAGCTTTGGTGAAGCGGTCAAGTTTTCCCTGCCTTGATGAAGGTTTGGGCTCTTTGTCCCTTGCCATGGCGTTTGGACTCCGAATGCGCTGGTAGTCGCCGGCTCAGACCACCCAATCGCTGGTTCCCAGCCTCAGCTGTGTCGCGGGGGATGGTCTGATAGTATCTCCCGTTGCGAGTGTAGTCTCTCCCGTGGCTGATTGGGGCACCTTCACCACCCGCAGCACTTCCCAGGATGTTCCGTTACCTGTTACACCTTGTAATATCCCAGGCGAACAGTGTATCCCTCTACATCTATGGGCACAGTCCAAGCCCGGCGAAGAGGGCACGAGAAAGGGACTAGGGTCTCACAGCGCCAAGAGTGCCAGGGTCTTGTTCCGCTCACTGTTATGTTGCGCCCAACGGCCCTCGCCGCGCAGTCCGTGCAGAGGGGAGGGGGGGCAGGCAGTCGAACCTCCCTCAGCTATGGCCTCCACCACCCCTCAATCAGCTTCAGTGAATCGTCGTCCTCATCCTCAGCACTCACCAGCAACGCCAGAGTCCAGGCCTTGAAAGTACAGCCCCCTGAAAAACACGCACACCGGGCAAGGAAGTATCCACTCCTCAGGGCATCTGCGTTATTTGCCCAAGATCAGCATATCCGCCGCGGGGTAGGGCCATGCGGCACTCAGGTGCTCTGCCACACGGGGCACCCTCTCTCACCTCCGGCATTCATCAGGGGCAATGTGCACCGCTACTGCAGTCTACGCATTCAGGATTCTTCACGAGGTGCCCACCGCAGCACACTCGCCGGTGAAAGCAAACAGCAGGCGTCTCTCTTCTGGAGCCCCGAGTCTGCCCACTCCAGCACTCACCGGGCGTGCTAACGGGCTCCTCGTCACACCGGCTTTGGGGGATAAGGCCGTCCGCCTCCCGCCTTTCTCTTGTTCAGCCGCTCTCTCCTCGGAGCTGTTCCCCGGGGTCGTCGACTCCCGCGTGGTCCGCGGTCCTTCCGGAGCCCTCACAGCAGCGCCTCACTTGGCCACAGAAACCGCCGCGGTCCGCTCTGCCAGTTAGCCTCCGACGTGCCTGGGCCGCAGGACCTCGGCCCCGCCTCGTCGTCCCTCTCCACCAGCACCCTGTGTCACCTGCGTCGGACCGCTACGGGTGGATGTCGGGGCTCTCTCCTCTCACCACAGGAATTGCAGCGGGGGTATTGGGGGAGCCAGGTCAGCCCTCGCTGCCCGACCGCTGCGGCCCGTCGGCCAAGGGTTCCGCCGTCTCAGCCTACGGCCGCATACAGCTCCCCGCTGCCGCCATCTTGCGGGACCGCGCGCCGATCGCCGAGCTGGTCTCCACTGGAAGGGAAGTATGGCAGTAATCTCACCACCGGTGGCAGCTCTCCATCGTCGTGTACCTCAGAACCCAGATGTAACTCGTAAGGGCAAGGAGAAACAGGATAAATAACAGGATTTACTTCAGGGCCGGCGGACCTCGCGGCAGACGCTGCTACCCGGCCATGCTGCTGGCCACGCCTCCATCTGTGCTACTCTTAACCTTGCGGCTAATAATAGATAGGAAAGGAATCGCCCCTGTGTAGTCGACAAAGGAAGAGTTCTCTCTGCGCCAGGTTCACCCAGGAGGATTAACAGTGGATCACGGGGTAGTGTGATGTTGGTAATGCACGTATCGTGAAAAGAACCTCGTCCCAGAATGTTTGCACTCTCGGGCACGTCCACCATGTATGTAGAAGTGTACACTGCTCTCTGCAACCCTTCGAGCAAAAATCTGAGCTCCCAAACATTTTATGTAACCGTACAGGTGACAGATACCAGCGAGAGAGGAGTTTGTAAGAGCTTTCTTTGCAGCGGAGGCAAATCGAAGACTTAGAGGCTCTTTGCCAGATTGCTCCCCAAGTGTCATCAAGTGATGTCTACCCCCAATTCCCTTTCCCACTGTGTCATTTATGCGTGTTTCTTTAGGGGAGTAAGGTTAATTATGTAGCTTCAAGTTGAGTTTTAATCTAAGGTGCAGTTGTCGCAAACCAACGTGTGAAGACAGCCTGCAATCAGTGAGTTCCCATTTAGTAAAACTGTAATGGATTGCATGAAGCTAGTCCACCAATCAATGAGCCATTTGATGCATGACCAGTCCTGTGTGCATGGCCCCCAAGTTAATGGGTGAAGACGGCTAATCTCACTTCAGTACTTTGCAGTTCTTTTAAGCCCAGCTGTGTGGGGGGGGAGTCTCTCCTTAACCCAATACTGCAGTTTTGACCATCTATTCTATTTCCCTTATTATCATTCCTTGGTGCAAGGAAGCGAAGGGTAATTAGTTACCCCTCTTCTTATTCAGTTAAGGAATTAAGGTGCCATCACTTTTGGCATTAATGTGAGAATATGAACAGGTTAGCTAGACAGGGCAGAGATTTGCTTCCCTGGCTGTATATGGGAAGTTGCTATCAAGGGATGTTTTCATAGTTAAAGCAATTCTTTTATGATATTACGTACTGCCTGTATTGTGATGTGACGTGTCAGTATTTTATACATTCTATATATTTTATGTCTTTATATTGATACCTTAATGTGGGGTGGTGATGTACATAAATGCCTGTAAACAAAGCCTTGTCAGTCTAATAAAAAAATAATACAGGAGCAGATAGCAACATCACGTGGCGATATAGCTGAAATCAGTATATCCCTTTCAATTGCCACCTTCACCAAATAGTAGTTAGTAAAACGGTAGCAACTAAGATCACCATTCCTGTGCACTTCTATGGTTCTTTCCTCTCCTGCTATTACCAGCCTCACTTCCTATGCGAGTTCTCCTTCCCACTCAGTAGGCATGAGTAGACAGTTCAGGTCTTGCCAACCACACTGCTTCCACAACCATCCTGTTCAAGTCTCCCTACTCTGCACCATCTGCCTTTGCCAGAGGCACCACTGCTTTGGCACTATCTGGGGTACCATGCTGCACAGTAGGGGACATGGATGCAGGCTTCTGATACTTTGGCGGCCAATGGATGACTCTGTGCCCTGTGACTCTGTTCTCTTAGACACATATATTGGAAGCACTGTCGCTTCCACTTCTGGCTTCCATGTAGACTTAATTTGATGAAATGTGCACCTTTAAAAGAATTTCTGTGCATATGGGTCAAACACTTTGTCTATCTCTGAGTTGGGCACTGCTAGCAAACAAGACATATTGATACCTACAAACCTTCTATCTGATACACTGCTTAATTAGTTCTATTTCCTAAGATCTCGCTGGTGGCAGATCCATTATACAACAACATGCAGACTAATGCCTCCACTGCAGGGGCCTGTGTTTGACCTTGTGGTCACAGGTTCAAATCCCGGCGGGTCCACTCAGCCTTTCATCCATCTGAGGTCGATAAAATGAGTACCATTGAGTTGGGTAACAAGAAACATCTGTTATTCAGCGCCAAGATACCTCCGGGTGAACGTGCGCTTTACAATACATATGTTATGTGTAGGTTTTTTCAATCCTGAATTTAGCTTGGAAAAAAAAGTGCTTCTAAATCTTATTTTTTTCACAGCACGACTGCTCTTCTGTGAGTCTCGTGCTGCTGACTTCATTCGCTTGACAACCGATTCTGTTATTGGGATGCTGCACCCCGAGACCTTCCAACCTTGGTAGAAACATGTGTGGTGCAGCCAGAGGCGCTTGCTACTGTGTAGATCAGGCATCCACTAAATTAAAGGTGACAAAATGTGAGAGGTATGAGAAGACGGCAGGCGCCACATAGAGGAAGCACCGGTGTTCCTCCCATGTCCCTTAAGGGAGAACTTCTGCTAAGGCCTAAGCACAGACACCCAACATCTTCCTCATGATGGAACAAAGTGCCATTCATTTACCCCTGGTGAGTAGTTGTACAGCTGGAGTCACTGCATCCTAATGTACATGAAGCCGGAGAAAGGCATGGAGCTGATGTTTAGAGAAATCACTGAGAAAGGAAAGTAAGATTTTTTTCCTGCCCGAGTGCTGTGGAAGAGGAAGTTAATGATGAAGTGATTGGGAACTTGGATAAGAGCAAAAGCAATTGCTGGAAGTAACCCGGGGCTCCATCTTGTACCCAATCATCTCCAACCTCTGCATGAACCCCCCTGGAAACCCTAATCACTAACAGCAGCATCAAGACCCATCAATTGATTACGATAAGCAACTCTACCTAAAAATCTCCACAGTTCATAACATTTAGCAACAAAAAACCTTCCTCAATCTCATTCAGAAATGAATGTCCAGCACCTACTTAAAACTTTACCTGATCAAGCCTGAGTGTCTCCTATTTACCAATAGCAACAAACTACCACAAATTCAAGCCTTGCTCTCAAAATTAAATCTGGGTAGACTCACCACTAGTCCAAACGTAAGTCCTCCTGCACTTAGAAAGGGGCAGTGCCCTGCTCTAAACACTGAACCACACTGGGACCTTTGAAATACATCATGTACGCTGCAGCACTGCTCATTAAAGGCTTGAATAAGTTCAGCCATATTAACCCTACCATGAAGTGACTGCATTGGTTCCTCCACATTCCTGCAATATCGTCAGGTGGTATTAAGTGCTAACCCAGTGGTGAAAGCATCCATCCAGACCCACTGGAAAGAAGAGACAATGCACTAGCATGACTCCGGGAAAGACAATCTATGTGACCTTCACCAGCAGATTTATTTATTTATCGAGTTTTATATAGCACGAACTTGACCCGAGGGTATAGGAGCGCTTTACAGAGTTTGCAGAGTATTATTTGCAAAGAATACATAAGAAAAATAGTAAGCACACAGGGTAACAATTCATAATAGTTCGGAGGTATCAATGGAAGATTATTTCAGAAGATGGAGGAAGAAATGCACAGTTGTTTCCAGAGGGATTGATGTTCAGGCTCTTTGGTGGTTGGTGTGGGCGGTTGGTGGTGGTGGGGGTGGGGGGGGGGGAGTGCATCAGGCAGGTCGATAATTTTAGGATCTCGTTCTGCAATTTTTCCATTCCTAAAAGGCACCTCATCATGGCCTTAGTCAACACTGTTGTGTTGAATTGTAAGTGGCTTCAATCAAATCACTAAATCGGCTTCTTTCCATTTTGCCTTTAACATTTTTCTTCAAATTCTTTTGGTAGCTGGCCAATACACATTTCCATTTTATGAACTTAGTTCTTTATTTTGTTTACTCTACTAGTTGCTTTAAACCAGGCCTACACTAATCCATTGTGAAACAAATATACTTTAAATATGCTTTTGGTTTGCCTCCGAGGCTCATCTGGCAAGGGAATTATGGAAACTTTGTCATAGCACTTACATATATGCCTGCACCCACCCTTCCTCCTCAACCTAAGAGGTGGGTTTTTACAGTAAGTAATTCTAGACACAAGAGGCTTGCATTGGCAAATGTCTCTGTCCCTATATAATCTATGATGCAGGAGGCATAACAAGGAGGCAATGATCCAAAGATGAAGGAGTCGACCAGGAAATCATCTCTTGATGTTCTTCTGGAGAAACAGGCAGTACAACGGAAATATTTAAAGCTCATCTAGGCCATATTAAACTACCTCTGATCCTACACAGGCAAATACAGTAAAGATCTGTTGCCAGCACTAACAGCCTCACTTCCTGAAACTGATACAGTGGGTACTGCTGCCTTTTGTGTAATCTGAAGGTGATTAAGACAGCAAGCTGGTACACAGATTAAAAGATTTTACACGCCAAAATTTTCCTTATGATTTTTTAGTTACTGTGTACTTATCTGTAAAGGAATAAAAAACGAATATGATTTTAATAAAATGCATATACTAACTACTATTTTGTCTGTACACTTGTTTATTAATAAGATTATAATGCCCTTAAAATTAGTTAACACAGTTATGCCATTCCAAAAACAAACAAAAAAAAGCAGGAGTTTGTCAAGCGATAACTCGCCTAGCTTGACAGGACTAAGTACATAGTTATCACCTTAGTGTTGACTAATTGAGCTTCAGATGGTTGTCTCTCCTTGAAGTACTGTAAGAGTAAATATGGCGGGCCCGGTTTCAGTACATGAAAAACACACACAGGTACAAGTGAGTATCATCTGCATACGTATGCCACCCAAAGTAGACTATTAATGATTTGTAGAAGGGGCACGCTGGAAAAAAAAAGCCAGTGACAAAGAAGATCCTTATGGGTGTCCCCATGACAACAGCTCGACTGGTGAAAAGATGGGACCATCCAAGCCTAACCGATGAGTTCTCACACTCAGACAAGACTCAAACCATTCCAGAACCACTGGGAGACAGAACCACAGTGGAGGGTTACTGCAGGGTAGGATGAAGTAGAGTAACATAGGGCACTAGGTGGCAAACAAAAAAATATACAGGGACATCAGGACTGCGTTTTGCCATGAATCGGCCTAGAACCTGACAGAACATAAGTCAGACAGACAGCTGGCGAAATACAGTTGACTTACCATAGATTCACATCAAATTTTTCAAAAGGGAAGAGTCAAGACAAAATATGGAAAGCTGCTAGAGGCTTTAGAGCAGAGTTTCACAAACAGAAAAATTTCAAATTGCTAAAAGCGGAGTTTGCTATGAAAAACAAACTGATTAATTGGCACAAGAGAAGGGGTAAAACTATTATAATGTTGGTGGAACATGGGTCCAAGAGGAAATCTTTGACCTTGCAATTAGCTATTAAAATCTGCAACTCGATATTTTCAAAGTGTTAATAATCTTCACTGCAAACCACAAGAAAGAGTATGAGCATGAACACACAAGACTGATATGAAAAGTGTTTTCACTGAAAAAAGAGAACATGAAGCTAAGCCATGAAGAGACAAAGGTTTCACCGACATACTGCACGGTTCTCACTCGGAGACAGCTTCACACAGTATAAAGTTAGACTAAACACTTCCATTGCTTCTGAAAGCATCTAATTTAAATCAAAGCATTTGTTAAAATTGCTAATATGTTATAGAAATAAGGTCATTGCCCAGTGGCTTTAGGACTTAACATAAAGCATGCTTTGCAACCTTTATGTGGGTGGCGAGTGTGCAGGCTAATATTATTAAATCAACAAGAATTCAAAGTGATGCGCGTTAGGGGTTTAGGACCATGTGGCCTTAATGTGGTCAAAGGCAGTCACACATTCTGAACATTTAATCATCAATGTAGAAGCATGCATAATTATCACCTACTAGGTACCTCTGCTACTGTTTAAACATTTTTTTGGGGTACTATGTTTTTTAATGTTCTATAAAGTAGAACCTTTGCATGTTTCAGTCCCAATTATGTTTTCATTTATTCTAGAAAACTCTACAACAACTCAGACATTGGCAATCACTGACCGAAAAGTGCTAGGTACACACAACGATTCTGTTATACACTCAGATTTACTACAGCTAAAGCACAGTTTTGAGCCCAGGCAAGTTAACAAATAAGTCATCCCCCCACAGACATACACTATGTTTATCATATTGATGGAGCATGAACATTTAAGAATGATTTTGCTCGGTCAAATCCTGCTCATTGCGTGTGAATTACTAAAACATACTTAAAGAACATGACTAACACTGTGTCTCGTTGAACACAGAGTTTTTAAAATCTGCATCGTAAAAGCATGCAGAAGGGTCGCAAACTGGTGAAACAGAGATTTATGACAGAGAGAAAGGCTACTAATGTGTCATGATAATAATGTGAAAAGTAATAATATAGTTGGTGGGTTTCTAGCAAAATATGATTTGAAAGGATTGCTCTATTGAAATGTGTTTTTGCTATGTTTTCTCAAAACGTAAATCTGAAACTGAAAAGAGAAACTGTCTTTATTAATTAAATATGATTATACTATGCTTATGAAAATAGTGACATGGTAGATATCTATATATGATTCTTATGCGTTTACGTTTTCTTCTAGTGTTTTAAAGTTAGCACGTTTTTAGTTTTTCATGTAGGCCTCAAAAATGTATTATGTGTTTTCATTGTAGGCCTTCGAGAAATGTATTTTGTCCTTCATTATTTCCTTCGAAATAGAATAAAATGCTGACTTGATTGCTCTAGTAACAAGTATTATCACTGAAGTTTCTTTCTTACAGTCTGAATATTCTCTCTCTATGAATAAATGTGTCAACTTTGTTGCAAGCTAACTAGGAAGCGTGCGCGTGGACATGTTGAGTTCCAAGTGTGCTTCCTATTTCCGAGGTGAAATTAAATATTGTACATTCTTAGAAAACTGTAGATATAGAACAAAGGTATTACGTGTACGTTCCGGACGATTTTGGCTGGAGAATGATCATTCCACGATCACACCATGGATCTCAACCAATAGATTCATGTAAAACTGTGCAAGAAGCTACATTTGGGGGCTGGAATTGTGAACATTTCGAGGTATAAAAACTTCGTGGGAACAGTATGTGTGCGGCTATTTTCCTTGCAATTCTTTTTTTTTTATAAATCTTTTTATTGAGAACAAGAACCGACAATACAGAAAACACCCATACATGAGCAGTGGCGGCAGGATATTGGTACATAACAGGCAGCAACCATGAAATCACACGGGCAAACAATGCTGTATTCACGGTTTCCCAGTAGTCAGACCCATCGCCTCCATGTCTCCTCTCGTTTGTGGGGGCTCACATATACCTCCCCTGTAATTGTTCCATTTCTCCCAGATGTGTCCACTTGGTGGGGCACCCTCAAGATTCATATATGGCCTTCTCTGTCACCATTCCTTGCAATTCTTGGGCGTGACATGCTGTCGGTCCAAACTCTGACTATCCTGAACTGAACTCTCCTGATTTCCCCTGCACTTCCTTGGTTGGTTAAGTTGAGCAGGCTAAATCTTTTGGCTGAAGGGTTAATTATTCCAGACTATTGTACGCTGTGCATTAGTCCATTTAGCGTCTCGGTCCTGATAATCTACGACTGAATTTTTGGTTCGTATTAGTTCTGAAATTGCATACTGAATTTGCAATGCATGTTTATTTTTTCTCTTTCTCTCACTCCTCACACCAGTTATTGATTTATGATGTATTTTTGCCTTAAACTGATTGTATTGTGATTTTACCTGTATTCATTTGAGAAACCATTGTCGTGTAGTTCCTATAGTACCCATGCAGGACCTGCGCGTTTGGAGAAACTGTGGGCTTGGTGGCAGACTGATTCTGTACACCCCCACCGAGAAATGTTAGCCTGTTTGCAAAAGCTAGCTCACATTGCCACTAGTGTCTCCTCTTATCGGGGAGAGATTAGTTTCTGGCAACCTTAGAACATGACAACCCTGATCCCTCAAGATCGTGGAAACAATGTACTACTTTTCGCTCAGTCACTCGTGCTTATTTAGTTTATCTCAGAGGTACACAGAATAAACAGTCTGGGCGTTTCAATAAGGATTTATTGAACAGTTGTTATTCTCGTGTAAAGTACATGAGCTAAAACAACCATTAGACAGTAGCAGAGATATATGATTAGCAGTACTATGAATATAAAAGGATAGTACAGTTTTATCATCTTGCAATAAGCATGAATAAATACATGAAAATAAAATGCATTGATAAAAGCGAGTGGGTACTCCTACGATGCCTATCTAGATGTACCTAAGTGTACCTAGCATGTGAGTAGGTGTGCAGCCAAGAATCCCTCTAGGATTTGGTCGAACCCCATTACCTGAAGTGAGAATGTAGGGGCCTCTCCTGGTCTCGAGTTGGACACCCCGCAAGGGATGTTCAGACCACTGTCAGCTGGAGCGTCTGCATGCAGGAGCCTCAGCGTCTCTGGTCAGTGTGTCGGCCTGGAAGTCTCGGTTCCCTCTGACTACTGATAGCAAGAGGTGCTGTATTTATACGGAAAAGTATATAGAGTCCCTTTGTCCCGTGTTCTTGTGTTTAACCTTTGTTGGGTATGAAGATGACGTATGGGATGAACCTTGTGCGTAGATATTAGGAAGGTGGTGTATAGCCCCTGCCTGGTTTCCAAGTAGCCTCATGAATATTTTATTCATGCAGTGTCAGTCTAAAGATGAAGTTATAGAACACTATTGTTTGGGGAAAATCCTCCTTCTACACCCAGGCCTAGAACTAGGTAAAAGGTTCAGTCCATAAAAGGCGTTCAATCCTTAAAAGGCTCGTTAGTGTGTTATGTAGGGGAGGTGATGTAGGTGAAAGGGTATGATGTTACCCGGGCCTATATTAGGGTACCTATATGAAACATAACACCATGTACTAAGAATTCTAATGTGTTTTTGTGAATTGATCATTCACTTTTGAAGATTAGATAAAAGTGCCTTGATAACTATACTGAGTTTTGTTTTTACTTATTGATGAATATTATTGACAAGTTACAGTTATTGATTATTGTTGTTAGATAGGCATTTCTTCATTACAAGTCCTCATGAAGGAGCTTCCGTCTCTAATTATCTGAGTTCCTATTAGCTCTTACAAAGATCTATCGGAGGACCTCATGTGTTGTAAGTGGATGTAGAGTTTCCATGGGCCCAAACTCTGTGTTGTTGTGAATTATATTACTGAGATTAGAGTTTATAGTGTGGTGGGAAACTTGTGTCTGTGCCCACAATTTTACACCGCTTCCGCTGGATCAATACTATCACTGCAACCATATTAAAGAGTGCATTTTACTAGCCATAAAGGTAGCAACATCTTGATCTCCCACACCAGAAGCACCACTAAGGCCCTCATTACAAGTTTGCCGGATTTTGGGGTGGGGACACTGGGGAGCCAGAATCTCGGATTCCAGCCAGTATTCCCGCACCATAATCTACCAATTACAGGATGTGTCTCCAGAGTGGTGAATAACCCGTCGGACCTGGAAAACATGGTCCTTTTCTGGTCGTTTTTTCCTAACTCGGGGACAAATCCACTGGCATTTACCACTTTCTTAGAGAAGACAGAAAATGTCAATTGGAGGACCAGTGGAATTCGGTGGGGTGTTTAGTGGGTGGGGGTCAGGACAGGGTATGGCTAGGCCGGGGAGCGTTGTATGCTCGCACCTCTGTGCTCCTGGGCAGGGGCTGGGTTGTGCTCCTCTCCACAGACCCTGTTGCAGTTTTACCAAATGTGCATTTGCACACAGTGAAACCGGACCCGGTGTCCAGGCCTGGAATTATCAGGTCCAGAGACAGAGGGCTGCTTGAAAGAGCCTAAAGGATATTTGATATCCTTTATAGGCTACTGTAAGGTGGAATGTAGCAGTATGCAAACCCCCAGCCACCGCCCAAAAAACACAAACAAATACCCTTGTTTTTTGGCAGTGTTTTGTTTTAAATTAAATATCAGAAGTATGACATATAATGTGCTTCTTTTGAATCCCAATTATCATAAATCTGAGTTAATTACATGATCAGTGTCTTCTATAATTTGAATGTGGCTGTTGAATCCAAGCACACTGGATTTTATTTTTAGTAATATCAATTTTTCTTCTCGCTATTTCAGAGATCTTTCAAAGCCATTTATAAGCAGAGACAAATAACCACATGTCGGATTTCTTTTCACAATGTCTGATTGTGTCTCAAAGCCAGATTCCTTTGAGCAATTCAAACGGATACTTTAGAGCTGACTCATGGGCATTCCTTTAATCAGGAGTAGCAGCTCCCAGAACACTGGAGATCACTGCAAGATGCATGTTTAATACACAGATTGTGCAGAACATTTCCTCCACATATAGCCCTCCAGTATATGTAGATGACTTATTTATCCTCCGGCATGGCAGAGAGGCTTTGTTATTGCCTTTTCTGGAAAGAATTATTACGAACATTTGGAATTTGCAATTTTCTGTAGATTCTTCGTGTCACATAATTTGGGCAAGATGGAAGAATGAAAGCCATGATGCTTGCCGAAAGGACATCTTGCAATAATCAACTGGCCAATGTCTGCCATTCTCCACTGTTTGAAATGGCTTTCAGTTTTGCACATCTCCGGATTAAACAGCTGGCAGTCCTATGAGTGTGTTTATTAGCCACCATGATCACATCAACACATCATCTCAGAGAATTGCAGACCCAAACTATACGAATTGTAATACTCTTCCACTGAAACGGGTGCAGTATGCGACTGCTTTGGCCTTCTATTGCACGTTTAGGTGGATTTCACTAAACACTGCAAAGGAATAGGTCCGTTGCAAACCTCAGAACACTAGCCACACAAATTTACCCTCACCCATCTCAGACTCATGCAACTGAAACAACGCCTTCAAATTTCATGCCAGTGAACAGATGTTGCCAAGGGAGTTTGTAGATCACTCGGTGACCCCCCCAAACATTTCAATGTCAACAGTAGTCAAAAGTTTAGAATTATATTAAATGAGATTGAAAAATAATCAGCTAACCTCACTATTCCCTTTTCCAGCTGGTATTCTGGAAAAATGGATGAACCTCTAGTTTTCGTCCTACATTTAGTCCAACAATCTGTTCGGTGCCGGCCAATCAGGGCTCCAACTGTTACACAGCACTGAGACTGCTTTACTTGCAGCCACCGATGGCATCCACGCAAAGCTAGATAGTGGAAGTTGCACTACATTGATTTTATAAGATCTCATCCCAGCCTTTGATAGCATCTCAGACCTCGCCGTTGCCAAGTGACTCAGCACTGCAGTGGCTGGTGACTGATATCCTTCCTGTGCAATAGATCTCAGGCAGTGTATCTCTAGCCTTTTAGATCCAGCACTAATGGCTGCCATAAATGACTTGGGTCCAGTACCACTACAAAATATGTTTTGTATCTATAAACCAGGAAGAATGCTGAGGTCTTCAACAGCAAACCTGATCTGTATACCTAGATTCAAGAAAGCTAGGGTGGGCGGGAGAGCCTTTCAATACAAGGCAGCGCAACTCTGGAACAAGCTGTCCCCTCCTCTTAGAGCAATTGGAAATATTCGGAGTTTCAGGAAGAACTTAAAAACGTTGCTCTTCCCAAATAAATTAATGATAGTTTAGGAGTCCAACTGTTTGGTAAATGAAAGGAGGAAATTTGAATACCAAGCAGTTATCGCCTCATCAAACAGGCCTGTTAGCTGTATGCTGCTCTTTACAAATTGATTATAATAATAATACTAATATTGAAGTGTTAAGTTCCTCAGGGCCTAATTTTCAGCCCAACATTTACATAACTCTCGTTGCTAAGTTTATTTGCACTAATGTCTTATGCTGATGATACACAAATTGTGTTATCTTTTGCTTTTGGCTCCAATGTGCATAGACAGCCACAGCTGACATACAGCTAAGAAAGCTCTGACTGGATCGGGTCCAATGCCTTGAAACTGAATGGGACAAGACTGACCTGACTGGTAGCTAGGGGACTTTGCCACCCGCTCCTATTCTTAAAGTTGTGGTAAAAAGCCTTGGGGTTAAGATGGACACAGACCCTCTCCTTTAGCAAACAAACTAACTCCAATGTTGCTTTATTATATGCAATTGCTGGGAAGAGTCCTTCCTGTACTACTGGAAACTATGTGGAAAATGGTGGTCTGCACTTTAATTCTTTCTTACAAGGACTACTGTGATGTGCTCAACATGGGCCTACCAAAAGATTCCTCCGGCAGCTTCAAGACAAACAGGGAACAGGCTCCTTCATTAGCAAGTTGAGAAAAAGTAAATATATCCCAGCTCGGAATAGCAGATTTATTTTAAACTAAGGCATACTGTGGTGCGGACACAAGGAGACTAACGTTATGTTAGCCGGCACTTGTATAGGGGTTCACGTGATGTCTAATGCGGAATCATGCCACTCTAGCACTCTATAGGGGAGAGGATGTAGCCTGAAGGCTAGAGCGGTCGACCTCGAAGGCCAGGGACCGGGTTCGAGTCTCGGCAGGGATGCTCAACATCCTGCGATTCTGGGCAAATCACTTAATCTCCCCGTGCCTAACAAAATTAATGTGTCCGTCTGAAATGCAACTGGTGCTCATGTAAAGCGCTCTGATACCTTAGGGTCAAGTTTGCGCTATATAAAACTCCGAAAAAAATAAAAATAAAGAGGATTTATATGTTTGGTTGGAGGGGTGAATGGTAGTTGCAAAGACTACGTGGGAAGAGTTGGGTGAAGAACATGAGGTCCTGACAAGTGGTCTGATCGTTTAGAGGCAAAAGTGATGTTTATAATGTAGCGTCTATTCTGTTGAGCCTTGTCATAAGGATACCGCAGGCACACAAACTTTCATCCCAGTGTGAAAATATGATTACTTGCATTACGTGGTCTTTCCGGGTTAAATTGGTAGTTGGTATGCAGCTTATTGTCTTCAAAGGACCTCGACAAGCTATTTTTAGCAATCCCACATTTTCACCAAGTAATACGAGTTTGACTTTTTTAGTAATCAGAAAAAGTGGGCTGTAAAAGGCTGGCACAAGTTTTTCACATGGAGCTAGTTAAGCACTTTATAAAGCAAAGGCAGGAATATCGCCTCCCAGAGGAAAAAATGTTCAGACACTTACAGATGAGGTATTGGGTCAAAGAGCAAGTGCGCTCCAGAGAGGCCCTTTCTTCTTGAGCTTCTGGCGGCGACAGACAGATTCTAGCAAGGTGGTGACTGAGGGGACAGACCATATTTTTCCCTACTAGGAAACTGCTGAAACGCTTTTTAGTAGTGTCCGAGAGAGAAAAAAACAGACAAAAGGAGGGGAATGTGTCTGACTCAGATACAGTTTAAAACGCCCTCTTCCTACTTGCACTGGTAATCAAGTATGTCGCTGGCCCTTATGTGCGAGCTCATTTTGGAGCCTCGAGGCCGTGGTTACAAACGGGCTAAGGTGGACAGTGGGATTACTCCAGCCCCATTGGCTCCTCCACTCTATCCCCCATCCAGAATTCCTTGCTGTTGCCCAGACTTTCTAGGCAGAGGGAATATTAATTTCTCTTGCTACAGAGGACACTGTGGGATTACTAAATTGAGAGTCACTGTAAATTGGAAGGCCTGTTCCACATCTACAACTACACTTTCTCACCAAATGGACAGCACAACACTTTACTCTCTTCCAAGAGACCTTCCTCCAAGGTGTTGGTCAGCAGCATGGGGTATGCCTGGCCTTGGCCTGCATGGGGACTACTGGGCCGGGGCATTGCGGCCAGGGAGCCACACCCCACCCATGCATGCATGCATTTCAAGTATCACCAGGCAGTAAAGTCTCAATCCACAACTTTTCTCAGCATATGGTGCGAATGGACTGTGTACAGGACCATGTAAAGTCAGAGGATCAAAGTCAAGGTGTCATTGAAATCCCTTACGTAACTCACTTCCATGCATTTTTGTAATACAGGCACAACCGAAATGCAAATTGTTGTCAAGCAAACTGCTTTACTGTCCCACCAGCCTTTATATGTAGTTTGCAGGAAAACAAGAGCAAGAGTCTTGATGTCCATGGGAAGTGGATATTTTCTTAGTTGGATGGTCTGATATTAGCTGAAAGGGTAAGCCATGTTTGAATGGACAAATACAAGGGGAGACACAATTTAGTAAGCCAGGAGGTGATGAGCAGACTCCACAGTGTTAATGGGAACGGGAAGCCTCTTTCGCTAGGAGAGTTTGACTTACAGAAAAAAACTGAAACAATGGAATCACTGCTACATGACACCCATATGGTTGAGGGAACCGTTTCTCCAGTCCACGACTGACTGATTGATTGATTGACTGTGAGCCTGTGGCCACACTGGCACTCTTTTATACATATTGTTGGACGGCCCCAAGGTAACCGTGCTTTGGGGTAAAATTATTGAGTAAATAGATGCAGGGCTGAAGTTTCTAAATGGCACACTTGAGAATGTACTGGGCACTCCTGACAAGATGGTATGCATGTATACATAGACTCCATGAAGTCCACATGCCTAAGCAGAAATAAAGTACATTTTAAGAGGGACACTAAAGCAACAGAAATTGAGACATCATGAGGCTGGAGATTTTAAAATCTAAACTGTCTCCAAGTAATAGTCAATCATAGGTAAAGTCTAGGGATGTTGTGGTATTCTCTGCTAACATAATTGAGACTATAGGATTCACTCAGTTTTCTGTAATAAAAGACACAGTTTTTCCTGGATTTCCTAGGCTGGTGTTTTCTTTAAAATTCTGGGTTGCTATGAAATTTTATTTTCCATTTTTAAACTGTGTTTATTTTATACCCAGATAGTACTTACTGACAGATTAGGTTTCTACTACTTTGTTGGACGTACACCATGGTACAGCACTATGATGTCTTCGAGTTTATGTGACGCTTTAGAAACTCTTTAAATAAAATGAGTCTTGGCCAAAATACTCCTTTTGGCAGGTAGGATGTGCACCATAACCTTCTGGATGAAAAAAACAGGCATCAAGTGGCTTTGGGAGGTTACCTAATGTCTGATCCACATTAGCATAAGAAAAATGGCATTTGACTCGCAGAGCCATTGCAGGAAATTGGATGATATATTGCAACCTTTCATAAAATATGTTGTGTCAAACCGTATAGGCGAGACATGCTATCTGAGATTTAGAGATTTGTTCAAAGGAAAGCTCTTGTCTTTACAAATACAATTCACAGAAAGAGTATCAATGGAAAGGTAATAGATGATCTGCTCAGATATTTATCTGTGCATTAGGGAGGGAGTGTGAGAAAGGGAGGCCAGTAGATGGGAATAAACGTCTGAAAGTTTGATTGTTCATACATATCATTAACTGTGTCTATGTTTTCATTTTTGCCTTGAGATGGAAAGCGCTATTTTCCTCCAAGTTCCAGAAAAATCAAGGTACGCCAGATGAAAGATTGATGGATCTTTGTTTTAGGGCTCTTTCCAACTTCCCTTGAAATCATGACATTGTAAGTTGTCATTGGATTCTCAGCCTCTGCGGAAAAAAACAAAAATTTAGCAGAGTTCTTGCCTGCTCTCTTCTGCGTCCTCTACCATATGGGGACACGCAGCGCTCTGTATGGATGAGACAATGCAGGATCTGCCAAGGGAAGTCCCGTCAGGTGGAGGCAACGCCAGCAAAATGGTGCCGGCATGGCTACATAAAGTAGGGTGGCGAGCCAACAACCATTTCTGGCGATGTCACTTCTGTGAGAGAAATGTTGAAAGTGTTCCTGACATGGTCTGTGTTTGGGGTTCATTTCAACACATTTTTAATGCGGGCCTGAGAAATATTATCTTCAAAGTGAGGTGGGAGGAAATTTCAAAAGCCCACGTTTGGTCGAGGGGACATGCCTGCAAGGGAGTGGAGTCACGAAGGCACTGGCGGCAATGGGATGGAATCATGATGGAGGATAGAAGAAAATGTCGAGAGCCATAAGTGAGAAGATGGGGTGAGTCAAGGAGGCGAAGAAAGAGCCGCCAATGAGTCTATAGTCTTCTGCAGCTCCCACTTTGAATACAGGTGCTGTCACAAGTCAAAAAGCAGCTGCAAGTGTGATGGGGAAAGCAAAATTGCACTATTCCACCCCAAGTGTGGCAGAGGTGTTTTCTCTGCCACACTGGTCATTTTTCAGGCTGTCCACCACACTACAAATCACACTTAGGGCTTGATTCCGATGCGGTTAGGAATGCCTCCTAACGGCATTTGCTCCGTCCAAATGGGATCGGGAACGTGTCTTTCCGACCGACTCGGAAAGGTTTCCGACCGACCGAGTACAATGCGAGTTAGGCGTTAGGAATATCCCAATCCGAACCCACCGGCATTTGGAATGACTGAGCCGTACGGAGCAGAATCATACGTCTCTTCGGGCCGCGCTTCCGAACGACCGAGTACGATGCTGGATTTGGACAGCCTTTACGAATCGTGCCGTCCGACTCAAATCGGCAGTCGGAATCAGTCTTTGGGGGCCCGTAGTGGGCCCCCTTGCACTTGGAGCCTTCCCAATTGGGCCCGTGGGGGTACGCATGGGTCCCTTCCCCTTACCAGCCATGCACAGTGTGGCAGGCACCAGGGGGTGCCCGCCACAGGGTGCCCGATTTTCCCCAGCCACCCCTTTCCTCAATGGGAGCCTATGCATTCGGTCGGAACAAAGGCTCCCATTGAAGTCAATGTGAGTCCAACCAAATCGTATCTGGAAGCATAATGCATCATACTCGGGCGGTTGGACTCTCTCGATCCGATTAATTTGGAAACCATTCCCAAACCCATTCGGTCAGGAAGCTTTCCAAACCACATCAGAATCGTGCCCTTAGTGTTTACACAGCCTTTCAGAAAAAATTCTTCATAAATCACGGTCTGCTCAGCTTCATCACCAGTATTCATCAATGGGGATACCCAGTAACGTGCAGAACCTGGGGACTATTGCGTTAAACGAACAGTGGTTCTGCCACAACACACTTATCAAAATTTGGATTTCTTTACGTTAAATGTTATAAACTCATCTGTCTAAACACATGTCTAAATGAAAAAGCACAAACTATTCGTGTTATTTTTAAGCATACTCAAAATTTATATGAAAAAATCATGTATAGTTAGGAAACAGGACATATACACAAGGTTATCTAGTGTCAAAGTGAAATAAAAGAAGTGAGGTGTGTGGTACATAAATCACAACTGATTACATTTGGTACAAAGGGATATTTACAACAGTACATTCAGATACAGAGTAAAAACATGTTGCAGATCTCAAGGTGACCTAGAATTGCATTCTTTTTTATATAATGGTCAGATTGGATTGTTGTGCTTCTAACTGTGCGTCACCAGACACAGGAGATGGGGGCAGATGTTGTAGTTTTTATGCCATGCGCTTGTATAGGCAAAGTGACATGCTCTTCTGTGGAAAGTGTGTAAAAGGTTTTGGTGGGCCTGTGACGGGGTAGAATTTGTCAGGCTTGAAAACTATGTATACATGCAGGGGAATGCTGCAGAACCAGGTGCAGAATCTAATGTTTGGTAAAGGTCGCTTGATAAAGTGAAGTGTCAGCAGATAGATTCGCTGCACATAGCACTGGATGAACCAAGGGTAACTGGAAGAGACAGTGAGTCTTTGTGTGCATTTATACTTACGTCTTTGGGGAAATGTGATAGTTACAATTGCATTGCTCCTTGCTGTACAAAGTACATTACGAATTAAAATGAAACTATGGTGCAGTGTTTTAGGATTCCGCAGTGCGAGCAAACGGATTTGTAAAAATGTAAAGTTTTCAAATGTGAAGCAAGCAGAAGATTGTTCACAACTTTTTTTAAGCTTAAATTTAATTTCTTCTCACTAATCCTTAAAACGTTTACCTTTCTCTTGCTAACACTGGGCTAATATTGGGAAGACCTTGGTGGAACTGGGGAAGTAAGTGGAGCGCTTAAAGAAAGAAAACACGATTTGAAGAGTGCAAAGAAAACACCTCGCCTGCTCAAGAATACATTTAATATTGGTAATGCAGAGCTCCCAAGGTGCACTGGGTTTCTTTATCAGATTATCCTCCTTGCTCAAAGACCAGGAGATTTATACGTCAGAGCATGTCCAGTATCCGTAACACCATGCAGACACCCCACCACATTATTTGCCACAGCATATGGTTGAACCACTCCATCTCCAGTGGCAGAGCTAATCGCGGAGACGTGTGACCAGACGACACATGCAAACAATACCGGGATTTCTACTGTAAATGCTGGAGTACAAATTAGTGAACAACTAGGGTTATGGAATTCTTTCGCTGTATCTCAAGAGCTATATAATCTATACAAAAGGGGAAATGTTGTACCACCACAGCACCTAGTCGCTGGTTGTTCTCAAGCATAAGGTATGGAATTTTGAGAATTAACTGGTACTGCACAATCTTGCACTAATCTGCTTGTTTAATTACTCACTTCACACGTGTCTACTCGCGATTATTGGGCTCCCAAGGAGTAGCATGCTACTTGCCCATAAAGCTCTTCAGTGCCTTGTGAGAGATAGTAAGCGCTACATAAAATATCAACCGAAGTTTCAGTAGTTAATTTCTTGAGCTAACAAACTAAGACTCCCAGTAATGCATCTGACATTTGTCCTGGATGAGACAAATACGAGATGGCACTTTCCTTTACTGAGTTCCTAGAAGAGGTTCATTCTGAGTGCGACCTTTGACCTAGAAGTAGTTACTTGAGACAACAAAGTGTTTCACAGAAAGAACTGTGGTGTTTCGAATCCAGAACAATGGACAGGAAAGCTAGCCAGGGTAATCTAAGTTTGCAGTCGTTTTTGAGGCGCCTATACAACATTGTTGTCAATATGAAAAAAAACAGGAGAGACAGTAAAGTAGCTGGAAAAAGAGTTATCTATGATTGTTTAATGAACTGGTTAGAGGGAATATTGGGTGCCATAAAAAAAGAAAAGAAAAATCATATTTAAAGTCCAGAAAAGTTTGTCATCTCTCCACGTTATGTTTGTAGTGTTAACACTCCATTTATGTTCTGAGACTCAGGAAATGTAGATCAGGTTGCAAAATAACGCCCTGCAAGGTAGTGTTAAAGAAAACTTTATACTGACCCGTTCAGAAAAAGAGAAATATTGCCAAACTGAACATTTTAGTGGATTTCCCACAATTTTTGAAGGAGGCACAAAAGACTTCCCTAAGGACTAGTCGATCACCAGTGAAAGTCTGTAAAGGCGTACATTTGCAATGCGGAAGAATGACAATTGGAGGAGCCGCCCAGAGTTACATGCAGGTCTATTTATATTTGCTCGGTCCAATAATGGACATCTCCGGGACTGCCAGTCCCTTGGAACAGCTGTAGGTCTTTCTTTAAAGCTGGAGATTATCCAAGTCAACTGAGATAAAAATAAAGTGAGTTGGAGGCGTTGCCATGCTTAACTGGAGAGAAGAACTTTGAAGTGGGAATGTAAGTTGAGAATTCAGTCACTGCTTACATTCATAGTGCCCACTGAGAAGCCTGGCTGCTTTTCTGGACCACAGGACACATATGAATGACAGAAGCTGATGGATCACCATCCAGAAGCCCCATAAATTGCCTGAAAGATTGAAAGTGGCATTTTTGGTGACCAGTCACGATAAAACTTGGTTTACTCTACCATGGAATGCTGTACTTCTATCTTTAACTCTTATCTGGAGGTATACTTTCTTACAATGGGGATAAGTAAAATTAAGACTTCAAAATGAAACTGAATTGCTTTATTTTCTTCTGAAGGATTTCACTTCAGCACTGTTCCCACCTTCTGCGGTCTACCTGGAGAGGTACAGTGGTCACAGTTCCCTGTGGTTCTTCCAAGACAATAACCTTTTTGCTGGCAATGCTCACTGACTTATCTGCTATGAAGAACACATCCCTAAAGATCACAAAGTAAAGTATGTGTGTGAACAATAACTGAATGTCTAACGGGGTAAATAAGACCAGGTCTGCTTACAGTTTAACATTATAGCACAATGGATACTTACCGCCAATATTATTAGGAAATGCGTAATGCTATTCGGGATCAAGCATAATAGTGCCTCAAAATTCTGCATTGTGTGTCACTGCTGGTAAAATATAGGCATTTATTTTCAGAGTAGCACCTAATACGGTCTGCTAGGGGGCGTTTCCACATATGGGTGTGAAATTGAACAGATATCACAAGTGTCCTAAACAAAAAAAAAGCACCTGCTTGTTAATTGCAACTGATATTCTGACACCAATATCCCAAAATCGGCCGTTGTGCAACAAGACAATCTATGAAGTCTTAAAAAAAAATAAAAAACTGAACACACATTGTCATAAATAGTTTTTGACAATGTTTATATCAAAACGCACTTCCTAAAAAAAAATTTTTTTTTAAATTTCAAAGTTAGGGAAGAGCCAGCAACTACTCCAAACTGCTTTTAAGAACACTTTAAAAAGCAAATCCCTGGCGTAACTTCGAGACTGCAAGCCTGGCGCCACTTCAAGAAAAAGCAAAAGGAACCCCTTTCAGCTTCATAGTTCAGGCCATGGGTTTGCCTTCTGCTGTAAACGTATTCTATACAACAAATAAAACAATCTGTCTGAACGAATGTGTAATGAAGTTCAATTCTCGAGATGCTCATGTGCTTGAATCTGAAAGACAGTCACATAAAATGGCACCTACTTTAATAACGGATGGCATCTTGGAATTAAGGTTGTCGTATGTGAAGTGCAGGCGGGTCCTGAAGGAGCACTTGTACAGCAGCGGATCCTGGTAAAACTCGATTTTCCCACTGGCATTTCTCTTGTCCAGGCATACCGTGCAGTCAGAGAAGTTGACCACCTTCCGCAGCACCAGATCCGTGGCTGAAAGAGAAAGCAGCCCTGAGGTTTACACTGCAGCCAGCAGATGCCACACGCCTGGCGACTTGGGATGGCACAGTATGGCAGATCTCAGAATTGTTTCTGCTTTAGGTTCATCTATATGTCAGATTGCAAGGGAGCACTTGAACATATATAACATCAGATCACACGAAATAGGTTTGACGTTTGAAAAATAGTACCTCTGATATTTCCCAAGCACTTGCTTCTTAGCTTTTCAGAATGATACTTTAAGTAGAAGCTGGATTGTTTTTCATCAGAGAAATGTTAGATTAAATGTCTATACATATTTTCTCATACTTTCTGTACATTTTTATTTTTTTGTGTTTTATGTTCATACCTTATATGGTTTGTGTGCCGAAACTAATTTGCAGAGTTTGGGACGCATTATAAAAAGGTAGGACATTCTCAGTTGTCATCCATGAATTTTATAACTATTACTGACACCAACTACACTCTTATTGGAACAAAGGAGCTCTAACAACCCGATGACTTTACCGGAAACACCAGACATGTTGAGAAAATCAGCACTGCATGCGACGTTTGCACACAGAAGTAATAGATTTTACTTTTACCCTCCTTTTAAGAATGCAGGGAAAAGAACTGAAGCCGTAGAGATGTCTTGAGACTTTACTTGCTACGGTACATCAATTCTGAATTATGCGCAGGCTTCACATTCAGAAGCCTCTGTTAGGGGGATAGGCACCAAGGGAGGCATAAGAACATGCACAAGTATTCTAACGATACACTGTCACCCCACAATACGCAAGTTTACTTCAAGGAAATATTATAGCTTTGAAAAGGTCTGCAAAGTACTCACCAGAAATATCCATGAAAGCTCGATCCCAAAATTCATCCACTGTGTAGCACTCTGCACAGGTGATATTGACGGACAAAACAATATCATCTTCTACGTACTTCAGAATGAGATTATTTACAACAATGTTGACATTATTAACAACACGCCTTATTAAACTCTGCACATAACCTATGGAAAAACAGAAAAAATACGGTAATGATCACCTTTCGTGAGTTTCCATTTTACCACGGCAGCAAGCAAGTATGATGTTGAAAAACAAGGGTTTCTGAGTGACTAGAAGTTCCATAAGTGTTACTTACATGGTCTACATAAACAAGACATGATCTACTTTCTACACAAGTCCCAAGGGGAATGGGGAAACGGTTCTGTATGAGCTCCTATACTCTCGCCTCACAGGCAGACATGTGGCAACACATCTCTGGACAGCTGGCACCTAGAAAAAGAGATTATGTGTCCACCTATACTACTTTCTGTTACTAGTCCTAAATAAAATTCAATGTGCAAAAAAGTAATATGTAATATGCAAGGTGAAAGTAAGTGTCTTAAAAGATTCGGCACACTTTTTTTGTGCTCCATTATGCAAGATGAAGCTAGTTTTAGAGCTTAAGAGAATTTAAAGGGGAATGATGAAATGATAGATTGCAGGGAAATCACCCCTCCACCTTCATCCATGATGCTTTTTTCATTTTTAAAGCTGAATACAGACTAGGTTTTCAAATCTGTCGTTTTTCCAAGGATTCTTTTTGATGCTGGTGTATACCTTATGCAAAATCATTATGTGACTAAGGTAGCCACTTCCCTCCTTGTCATTGCAGACATAGTTTTCATTCCTAGGCTTTTGTGTGGCAGCCTAATGCATTATGGGTGTTGTGATCTTGGTTCCTTCCATTTAACTAATCAGACTGACACACGCGATAGCAATGATTTGTAGGTGAAAAGTTTAGGACTGGAAGCAGAGTCCATGATGACATGGAGAGAGATGCGCGCACTTCATGTGTCACAGAATGCTCAGCTTTCACAACCCTGGCTGCAGTAGCAGCATGCTTCCAGCTGCCACAGTCTACGAATGCAGGAGAACTTCTCAGAATTTAAACAAAGCCAGACCATTTTAGGTAGAAGCAATCAGGGGCAATCTAGGCTTTTTCTGCTGCACAAGAACCCAAAAGATATACGATTTCCCCCCATAATTCATACAGCAAAGTCCAAATTGTCCAATGTACTTGTTAGTGAACATTTTTAGCCCATGCCTAGTGAAGGGAATGGAAGCGATACCTGTGTCTATCTGCCTCTACATTCTTCAATCATAATAATGACAGGAACCCCAACCCCCTTTCTATACATTAATGGCCATGAGGGAGGAAGGGCGCTTTGATGTGTGCTTGTTGATGTGCTTTTGGCCGTCGAGCCAGAAAGGCAACAACTTTCAGAACAATTCTATCCTATGCATACCAAAGCAAGGCTTGGAGAGTACTCAAGGAGTTCTAAAGGTCTACTAAGTCGGACATTGTGTCTCTAATCCCTTTGTGTAACCTGTGGATTTTTAGAAACTATGGGTTTTAACCTGTTTATATAACATGGAAGTTAACACTTGATGGCCTGAATTCTGTATGGAAAAGGAACGGCCATGCACTGGTTTAAATTCATAATGTTACAATCTTGAAAGTTTCAGTGCGGGATAAGAAAGGTTGTGGTAGAATGGTAAAGGATGCAAATCACAGAAGGTCTCTGGAATAGTTTGGGGACGGGGATTGACCTGAAGTGTCTTTGAACATATAAGTAAGTACATAATTCTGTCGCTCAAGTATGTTTTATCAGTCCCTATGTAAAATAGAGAAAGAGGGAGGAAGGGGGATAGGTTTTTATTTTTTTTTAAAGTCTCCTAGAACAGTGGAGGAGATGACTGGAATTATCTAGTTAAGGTAGAGGTGAAAATCTGGACTACTAATTTTGAAAACCTACATCTCATGGGCGATCAGGGTGTAGTACTATTAAAAGCTGAATCGGAGCCCCATAAATGGGATGCTGTGCTCGAGGAGAGCCCACATTCAGCCAGCCCTAAAGGAACTGCACTGCAAAGGTCCTCTGTATTTGTCAAAAAGATTCACACCCTACCAACCAGCTCAGCCTCTCCGGTCATCCAGCTCCTTTCTGGAAGTAATTCCTCATTTCAGACGGAGAAAAGTGGGGCGGTAGCTCCTTTGCTTATCTGGCCGACAGGCCTCCCAGTTCAGCTCCGAGCTTCCAGGGACATTCTGACCTGCAAGAGACTTCTTAAGACCTGGCTCTTTGGTTCTTCCTTCTAGTACCTCTGTTATTTAGGGATCAGACTTGCTACTTAGCGTCGGGACACTCTATTGAGTAGCTGTTGCGCTTTACAAATCTTTACATAATAATAAATAATAATAATGATGCACAGGAGCATGGAGGATGTGAAATCCCATGTGAAGTAGACTGACATCCTAGATATTTCATTGGCAACACCAGCTAACGTTTGAAGTTCAAACTGTGAAAGCTTCTGAGAGCTGTCCAAGAGTGGATCAAATGAGGGTGAGAGAATGTTAGGATCCTCACTGTACTAGGCATGGGGACTGCTACAAAGCTACATTTTATTTGTGGTGCACTAAGAATCACCCACTGGGAATGGCCAGGAAAGCCAATCAATGGGATATTTGGTCTGAAGTTTGAAGGCCGGGACCCCAGAGGAAAAGGGGTTCTAGATCCAAGGTCAAAGGTGCCTTCACAATCGGAGTCCTCAATAAGGTCTCTGTGAGACTCCTCTAGCTCCAGGTAGTACAATTATAACACTGATCGAATTTAAAATAATCAATTTAGCTGCTTCTGGCATACAGAAACACATGCCATGATTTGCTGGGATAATGTTCAAAGAATTCTATATTTCTTGTCTAGTACGTTTTAGATGGGAATAATAGAAATCCATGGCTCCCCACTGGCTAAGCTGTGGTTTGGACAGTAACTTCGAGCAGATAAATGATCTTTCCTAAAAAAACATGCCCACCAGAAATTATGTGGCTATGGCTTGATGTTCTCTGTGCAAAGTCTGGCAGATACAGTCTACAGACTAGCTTTCTCAATGTACAACATATATTCTATCCCCCATAGGAAACTGTTCACCAATAAAAGACCAAATCAATATAGATTAATGTGTCACGGTTTCTACTCTGCAGATCGTTTCCCTCCGTTGTGGGCGGCCCACATACTGTGAGCTTTAGTATTCACCTCAGTCCAGTATTTCATCAGCACAGAAACTGTGTAGACATTTGTGGTAGAAACCAACAAAGCTTAATAGCGAATCTACTTACAATACAACTATCTACATCAAACACAATCGGATCTTTGAACTGAAAGGTGCACAATCTATAATATTAGATTAATTTAAGGAAAATAGCCGCACACACTGATGGTAGAGAAAGAAAAGTGAACTCGTGTTTACAGAAGCTTTTCTCTCCAGAGCCAAACCGTATGCCCAGGAGATGAAAGACTTAATTAAAAACTCTTTTTAAATTTCATCATGGCTTAAATTTTACTAAAAAGAGCACAACTTAAAAGAGCACGACTCCTTGAAATGCACCATGGGACAACAAAGTAAAGTCTTCTTACAACAATTTACACAGCAGTAACCAACCCTATTGACCGTGCTTTAAAATTAAATTTAGAAATGCAGGGTTCTCGCTCTCACAACATATGTTTGCAATCTTGAAGTATAGGTACTCTGCCTTTAAAAGTATTGCACCCCTGCTTAGAAGTGATGGTCCTCTCACGTTCAAACTAAAGCCGTTCAGGTACCCCATACCTTACAGTACCTGCCCATTTATAAGAATGCATGCTGGACATGTAAAGGCTGCAATACGTTTTCAAAGAAAACAAAGCTGGATTCCTATTTAATCCCAGTAATGAATAAATACTGTCATCTCGGCAAAGGAGGAAAGAAATCGTACGCTAGAATTTCTATACATGGAAAGCATTACCAGCTATTGGCCGGGCCAACTGTTACATGTGGCAAGGGAAACAGCTAGGCTAAGTACATCAAAAAACGAACTGCCGTTAAAGGAACACTTACTGAAGTGTTATCCAGAAGTACCTGCTGGGCATTTCAGTTACAATTCAAAGTCAGCTCTCAGCTCACACAGTTCCACCAGGGAAAAGATTACATTTCAATACCATATATTACACAGCACAAGAAAAACATTACATGAGTTTAATGTTACAATATTAGTCACTTCAAAGAAGTGAGTAAGTTGCACAAAACTAAATTTAGCTGTGGGCAAGGAAATGGAAATTCACTATCCATCGCAGCTTGACTCAAAGATGTGCCTTTTTTCTGGCCCATCTTTGCAGGCCGGACCCATTTGTTTTTACTAGTTCAATGCAAAACACTGCCATTTCAACACGCTGTAGTTATATTGCTGTTTTTAAAATTCCAATTGCCAGGATTTGTATTCCATCAGCCGTGGGAAAGCTGTTTAGGGTTTTCCCTAATTCTGTCTCTATACTATAAATAAAATTTATTTTATTTAAGGAGTTTTATATAGCGCTAGCTGGACCCGTGGGTATCAGAGCGCTTCACAGCAAGTAACTTAAGTGCAAATAGGCAGTACAGAGAATATAGAGGAACATAGGGGTTTGTGCCGGATAAAGATCGAACAAAGGAGTGATCGAGCAGAAGGAGCATGGAGGGTGCAGGTCAAACAAGCATTGCATGCACATATAAACCACAAATGTTACATGAACATAAGCAACAAATACAATAGATATATCAGAAAAAATGCTCCTATAAAATCACTCCCCTTCCGCAAGGAGCTCAAGTTGGAACTCTCAACCTTCTTTCCATCCATCTGCCTAAACACAAGAAGGGATTTGGGACTGATTCATCCAATGTCAATGCTTTCCCCTCTGGAACGTCTTCCTCCTTAACCTCAAAGAATCCTGTGAGAATCCAGGATTATCAAACCCTCTTGCGCATTGTGGCCCACGTCACAAGCACACCTCGGGGCCTAGAGCAAAAAAGTTCTTACTGTTGTTGTCTTCATTTAGATCAACAGCTTTAGTACCTGTAGACCATAGACTTTAGTAGAATTATATAGTGCAGACCAGACCTACAAGAGTAAGTGCTTTGCAAGAAGGACATAGTACAAAACAAGCTAATTGCAATGTTCAATTAAGAAATAGGATGTAAAGTCTGGAAGGGACGGTAGTAAAAAAAAAAAATATTAACAATAATGTACAATTATTAGTAAGAATAATACCAAGATATTAATTTTCTTACAATGTGAGAGGATGGGTAGAGTAAACTGAAGGCTCCGGCTGACTAGGAATCATGGAAAATATATCAAGTATATTGATGGGGCAAAGAAGAGCTCAGAGAAGAATATCATGTAGCTCAAAGTAATAAATCACCATTGGTTACAAAAAACTCCTCACAACAGATACAGCTGAGATTCTTCGGTGGAGATTTTCCTGCAGGCATCTGAAACAGCGGGGTTTTTAAGTTTGTTTTTGAAGGTGTCATATATAGAGTTCATCCTGACAGTAGGAGGGTTGGAGTTTTGTAATTTCACAGCCTGAAAAAGACTGGTTTAGAACTCTTGTTTTTTTGAAGAATGGTGCATCCAGACACACAGAATCCATATTTCGGAGCGAGCGCAAACTTCCTGAGTTGACCGTTTTCCGCATAAGTCAGATTGCCAAACCTTCCTCTAATGCCTTATGTACTCAAGCTTGAATATGCTTGTTGCCTCAATGGAGAACCAATTTAGAGTAATCAGGATAGGGGTAATATGATCTGATCTTGCCAGAAACTATCAGAGTAGTTGCTCGTAGAGGGGCAACATGGATTTTGTGGATGCCTGTCAGTAAAGTTGCCATTATTCTCATTTCGATTATGTACTTATAAAGTGCTCTGAAATGAATACTGAATTGAGAAATCTACTGCGAGAGAGAGAAAAGTAGGAGACCAAAGGAGGGTGGAGCAAATAGTGCCAATTAACAACAACAAATGTATCATATTATAGAAATTTACCCAGGAACAGATCATTATTATATATTTAAATTTTCTTGAGCATAATCGCAGGACATGGATTACTATTTCCAGTTCAAAATCATATCCAGACTTGCAACATCATCATAGTAATTAGTATTTGTAGGGGCTAAAACCAACTCGGAAATCCAAGAGCTGGGCCAATAAATATTAAAACGATGTGGCATGATCAGAATGTGAAAGTTTTCACCAGTCTTCTGAAAAACTTCAAGACCTGCCTCAACCAGAAGGACAATGGTTAAGAAAGGCACAGACAGTAAAGTCTGATGTTCAAACAACTTTCTTTTAGCGCCGGTTTCTTGTAATTCCAGGGGGAAGGGGGAGTAGAATAGGCTTCATGTTGCTTTGAGACTATAGGTTAGGGGCCTAACAGCAGATCTGAAACCTTTTCTTTAAGTAGTTAGGAGAGCCATCAAATATACATTTATGAACTATTGTAATAGACTTAAATTCACCCTTGCCGTTTACTGGCAACCAATAAAAACTGCGAAGGAAAGGGGTAAAACATAGTGATATTCTGTTTAGTCGACAAGCATCCTGGAGAAAGTAAACAATTAGAATTCCTGTGTTCTTCTATTATCATAATTTTAACTATTTAGCAATAGTGTAAGATTTTATATCACCATTTCTTATTTTCCTATCATGTACCCATTTTTTCTCATTCGCTCAAATTTTTTCGATATTTATTTATGATGAAAAAATAATCTATTTCTATATTGTACAATTTATCTCTAGAGAAGGAAAGAACACATACAGATGCATTGAAGTGTGTGAGCCGCTGTACAATACAATTGTGATTATACTAACTTTATTCTTTTGCTAACTTCTGTTGCCGATATGGTATTCCACTGCATAATTTCAGCTGATCTGCTGCACGTGAGCCATTGTGTTTTTCCATAGAAGCAGCTAACTTCTTAAGAAGTCGATATTACTTCAACATTAACTCACAACAACTGCATGTCGAGTAGTTATGCAATACTCTCCTTTCATAGGTAGCTTGTGTTCTTTGATCAAAACGTGTATCAGATTTGTGCCGAACCCCTCCGCGGCAGGCCCGGCTGACCCCCCCGACAACAGTGTCCTCCTTCAGGCTATTCAGTCCTCCAGAGAGGTGTTCGAAGGCAAAATCGACGAGATAAAAATTGATGTTAACTTGCTCCGCCAAGACCTCCGTAATGTTTCCGAAAAAGTCACGCAAGCGGAGCATCGTATCTCAGAAGTCGAAGACGTTACTCACACGCTACGGGGCGAGGTCACGTCCCGGACGACGACCCTGAAATAGGTCCTTGGAGAGTGGATGATGCGGAAAATCGAGCACGACGAAACAACCTGCGCTTTCTTGGCTTTCCGGAGGCCATTGAAGGGGCAGATGCGGGTACCTACTTACGCAAATGGTTGTTGGACACTTTCCCTGATACCCACTTTTCACCATGCTTCATCATTGAGAGAGCACACAGAATACCAGGGGTCAGACCGCCGACGGGAGCACCTCCGCGACCGCTGATTGCAAGGTTCCTCAATTATCAAGACAGGGACGTCATCCTCAGGGCATTCCAACAAAAGGGAGAAATCCAAATGGATAACGCAAGGATCATGGTATTCCCGGACTACTCCCGAGAAGTTCAGAGACAACGTAAAACATTTGATTCTGTGAAGGACAAATTGCGACAGCTGCAAATTACGTATATGCTCCTCTTTCCTGCTAAACTTAAGGTGATTTTTCAAGGCAAGACCCTGTTTTTCAACACTCCAGAAGAGGCATGGCACTTGTATTTGTATTTCTTTTTCCTTCTCCCCTTGACATCCCCCTCCCCTTTTCCCCCTGCCCCCTTTCACGTCTGTTACCCCCCCCTCCCATTCCCTTTTCCCCTCCCTTTCCTTCCCTATTTTGGTATCTGTTAGCCAGACTTTGAGGTTACCAGTTTGAGATCCAAACCCCCCAGATTGCATAATTGGGGTTTGTGAATTCATGGGGGGGGGGGACTGGAGAGACTGAGAAAAGTTTGAGACACTGGGTTTGGGGGGGTGGGCGATAGACCTCGCCACTCTGATTACGACACAGTTGGTCCTGTTGACCCTAGGGGTAGTCGGTTGGATGTTGTGGAGGTGTGGGGGGGTGTGGGGGGAATGGAGGTCGGGGGTTTGTTACAGTAAAATGGCAAAACAGTGGGACAGCAGATATTCTCAGATCGCAGAGGTTACAGCAGTGGAGAGGGGGAGGTGGGCCAGATGACAGGCTGAACAATGCACACCATTGAGATGGCTACGCCTGATCAAGGAAAATACTCTATCCTTTCATGGAATGTGAATGGGATGGGGAATAAGATTAAGAGAGGACTAGTGGCCGCATATTTTAAGAGACTGAAACCTGATGTCATCCTCTTACAAGAGACTCACTTAAAGGGCACTCAATGTGGTTTTCTAGGCAGAGGCGCATATAAAACATTAGCACACGCCAGATTCTCCACCGGAGCACGGGGAGTAGCAATATTAATTAGGAAAAGCCCACCCTTCCAACTAGAACGCACTTGGACAGATCCCAATGGGACATATGTTGCGGTTAAGGGAGTGTGGAACAGACGGCACATCACCTTTATTAGTGTATATGCGCCACCTAGGCTCCAACGTCAAACACTAGATAAGCTCGCAGCAATTCTGTTGGAGGCTGGTTCTGACACACGCATTATTGGGGGTGACTTTAATGACGTGATGGACCCCACGATTGACCGCACTACTGTCACGATGAGAGATCCCAAAGAGACACCGCTAAAACGATTCGCAGACACACTAGCACTCACAGACCTATGGCGCAGGCAGCACTCCCAGACCAGGGCTTATTCCTTTTACTCGGGGGCCCACAAAGCCTTTTCAAGAATAGATTACATATTCGCCCCGGCCGGGGATTTAGGGGAGGTGCATGAAGTGGAATTTTTGGCAAGAGGCCTCTCGGATCACTCGCCCCTGCGGCTCACAATAGGCACCTGCACGCACTGCCGAAATAGGGAATGGAAACTTAATGCTTGGGAATTAAAAGACACACAGATTGCGAAAGACCTTAGGACAGAGACAGAGCTCTATTTTAACGAAAATGTAGGATCGGTAGACTTGGCTATCACACTATGGGAGGCATACAAACCCGTGCTCCGGGATAGGGCGCAAAACATTATAGCTCATAAAAAACGGAAGGAAGAAGAGATCACTGGGATTGAGTCCCGATTAATGCAGCTCGAAACGCAGGCGAGTACGGGCAATGATCCCTCCCTGCTACGCAGTCTACACCTTCTTAGACAGGAATATCTCACGCTGGCTAGGAAAGATGCACAGCACGTAATACAAGCATTACATCGGAGACTGTACGGCACAGGAGATAAGACAGGCCGGCAGCTTGCATGGCTTAGCAAAAAAGAGCTTGATAGTAGGTGGGTGACCCAGATACTGGAAGAGGACGGACGGATTCATGTGACCCCAGTCGCAATAGCTAATGCCTTTGCAGATTATTACGAGGCCTTTTATATGCCACGCGCCCTGGCTGAGACTGCACAAATACATGAGTTATCTACGGGCGATACAGCTCCCCAAACTAGCGGACAGTGAATCACAGTCCTTAGACAGTAAGATTACAAAAGAAGAAATTACGGCAGCCATTGGCTAGTTGAAAACTGGGAAGGTTCCCGGGCCGAACGGGCTTCCCCCGGAATTCTTTAAGCAACATGCAACGCTATTCAGCCCGCACCTCCTCCACCTCTACCTGGAGGCGCACGAAGTAGGGAGTCTCCCTAGAGACCTGCGGGCTGCCACGATAGCGGTAATCCCTAAGAAGGACCGACCCCCACAAATGTGTAGCTCGTATCGTCCTATCTCACTTATTAATTTGGAGACCAAAATATTAGCCAGAATATTAGCAAATAAGCTCACTGCGGTGATCTCTGGTCTCATTCACAGGGACCAGTCGGGCTTTATGCCCAAAAGGTCGACGAGGCTTAACCTGAGACGGCTTCACAATTGGTTGGAAGTGGTGAGCAAGAGAGACGATCCACACCTCATCCTGTCCCTTGATGCCGAAAAGGCATTTGACACTGTACATTGGCCCTTTCTTATGTCCGCATTGGAGGAATTTGGCTTCGGACCGGTGTTCCGGCAATGGATCACCGTACTCTATGACAGACCCGTGGCAAGGGTCAGTGTCAACGGGGTGCTATCATGGGAATTCTCCATAGGCAGGGGCACACGCCAGGGCTGTCCTTTATCCCCTCTACTCTTTGCCCTGGTATTGGAACCACTCGCTTGTGTGATCCGAGCACACCCAGACATAACGGGTTTTCGGACAGAAGAGACGACAGGGCCCGACGAGCGCATATCCTTATATGCCGACGATATATTAATGTATGTCACAAACCCGGACAGAACACTCCCCTAGTATTATGGAAAGTTGTGAAACATACAGCACGCATGCAGGTTATAAGATCAATTGGGGGAAATCCTATTTATATCCAGCGGACGAGAACGATTGGTACACCATAGGCCCAAGCCAGCTCCAGTTGACTCGAGAGGGCATAAAATACCTAGGAATTTACGTCACGACCAATGCGAAACTAGCGCTGGATCACAATATTTACAGGGTGCTCAGGGACTTTCGCGCGGACGTGGAGAGATGGAAGACCCTGCCACTGACCCTACTGGGCAGGGCAGCCCTGTACAAAATGATAGTGCTCCCTAAGTTCCTTTACGTGTTACAAAACACTTATTAGTTAATACCAGTTGAGGTGTTCAATAAAATCGACGACGCACTGCGGACATTCCTTTGGGATGGACGACCGCCGAGAGTAGCACTGGCGACATTGCAGCGCAATGAATATAATGGCGGCATTTCCCTGCCGGATCTTCGGGCGTATTACTGGGCAGCCCATTTAATAGTTGTGAATGAATGGGAACATAGAGAGGGATCACCCCACGTATGCTCTAGAACGCACACAGTTCATTAAACACCCGTACACGCACTATATATATCGGGGGAGAGGGGTTACGCAACTCCTTACAGCGACACAGATCTTTCTGGCAGCATGGAAACAAGCGGAAAGACAGTTGAAATGGGGCGGCCGGATCACTAGAGAAACCCCGCTGTGGGTGGGTAACCGCCTACAGGAAATTACGAAGTTACGAGGTTTTAGAAAGTGGGACCTGTTGGGCATTTCACAACTTAAGGACATACTATACCGCAAAGAGTTAGTCACCTTTACATATCTCCAGACGGAATATGACATGAACACGACCCAACACTACAAGTACCTACAGTTGGCCCACGCTTGGCGGGCGCAAGGCTTAGACACTGATGACATCCCTGAATACGCACCTTTAGAGGGACGACTCTTGATGGGGGAAATAGCAGAAAAAGCGGTCTCTCGGACGTATAGAACAATAATCAACAATTATCCAGATACACTGCAGAAACTGCGGATGAAATGGGAATCAGAGCTGGGGGAGTTGGATGATTTAGATTGGGAAATGGCATTGATGCACCCTCGAGAAGTGGCCATCCGATCGCGTCTCAGGCTGATTCAATATAAATATTTGCATAGGACATATTATGATAGAATGCGACTACACCGCATAGGAAGGGCGGAAACGTCCAACTGTTTGCGTTGTCATGGGTCAGAGGGTACATTTTATCACACGGTGTGAGAATGTTCTAAGATCCAAAGGACAACTCTGATGGAGGAGATGGGGAGTGACTTTGGGGGGACGATTCCACTTAGCCCCTCGTTTGTTCTATTGGGAATATCCACGGACATTGACCTCCCCAAACCTAAGTTGACCTTGCTGCAGCTAGGGTTAGTGGTTGCGAAACGCAACATAGCTAGGGCGTGGGGGCTGTGGCAAGTCCATCTCTTGTTGAATGGAGAAAGAGCATGGACATGTATATGCTAGGGGAAAAGACAACTTATAAAGCACGTGGCTGCCCTAAAAAGTTTTGGAAAATATGGAAGCCTTGGCTCACGCACTATGGACTCTCGCTCTCTGATTCACAATGATTTCATCCGGTTGGGTACATGGTTGGAAAGGAAGGATGGGGCCCACAATAATGTTTTGGTACATATTAACGTTATCTGACTCTCCTTTACTGTGGTTTGGATACGATGCTGCTGTCCACTTGAACGTGTTTCTATGTTCTACTGATAACTATTGTTTTTGTATTGCAATTAAGAAAATGTCAATAAACATATTTAAAAAAAAAAAATGTGCATCAGATTTGCACAGGAGCAGCCCGTGCAGGTAAGAGCGGTTGGGCCAGGTTGGGGGGAGATTCGACAGACGACCAGGAGGGAAAATTAAATAATTAATAATTAAAAAATTAAATAATTTTCCCTTGTCATCACCTCCCACCCGGCCTCACCACTCTTACCTGCACGGGCCGCGGCTGGATTTGCATGGTCTCATTGAAGTGGTGTTTACTGATGTAGCATTTCCAAAAACGTTTCATCTCCAACTCCATCCAATACATTTCAGCAACCTTGCGCACTGACACCACAGTTGTCCTATGACTTGCAAACCATCTAAAAAACAAGTGTGGAATTAACTATCAGACAGAATAAGCTTTTAGGGGATAATTTTAGTTCATCGTTGGTGAAACATTATCCTAAGCAGGTGTGTGACCCAGGTTGGGGTCCTGGGGTGCAGGTCCCAAGACATAAAGCGCAAGCAGACAATATTACACACAATCACTGTGATGAGGTCAGGAGCTCATTTCCTTTTTCTCTGACTTTGGAAAAGACGGGTGATGCAGCAGGAGAACAGCGCAAGGGTACTGGGGATGATGTGGGAAATTTAAAGAGACATTGACGGCTACAGTCACTTTTGTTATATTTAAGGAACAAATGCATCCAGTTAAACATAGGATCTGCCTGAAAGTAAAAAAAAAACAAAAAAAAAAAAATCCAAAACAGTAGGCTGGCTAACCAGACTAAAACAGCTCTCCGTATAACTACATTAGTTGGTTATGGTGTAATGCGTGGCGTGTTGCACTGAAGGGAAAAGGAGAGCTTTATTAACTGATGGATAATACAACTCAACTGTTTTTGTTGAAAATTCAAAGATGCTGTAAACTCAGGATGATTTCTTCTTAAGCATTGCCTTGACCTGCCAGCTCCTTTCATCCTGTTAAATAGTTGTGCTTCTGAGACACACCCTGAGAATATATGGCCATGCTGGAATCAGGTGGCCAAGAATGTGCTTTCACTGTTTGCCCATAACAAGATAGGAAGGCTCAAAACCATAAATATGAGAAATGATTTACTCGGGCTCGCTCTGCAGCAGAGGCCTGGCACTGTTTCACCTGAAGGATGAGCAGCAATATCTGCAAACAAACTGGGTGCATTAGTCATGAATATTACAACTCTAGAATACCAGGCTGAGGCAAGTACAATGACATACCAAGGCCCTCGTTTAGAACGCTTTGCTAATCCACAACTGGTAGTTCAATCACTGCAGTCACAAGTTACAAGACAGATTTTATCTTTTTGGGCTGAGAAATAATACAAAAAACAGTAGCAATGACGATTTTAACAATATTGACAAATGTATATGAGGGGCAGCTACTACCAGCTTTTGCTTTTTTTCAGTTATGCGGTATTGCTACAATTCCATAATGTACCACGTTACTCTAAATCAGTGGAATCGTATGAATGTGCATTATTACAGCTATCACCAACTCTATCCATTTTCTGCAGAACCTCAAGTGACAGTCAACTTGTAAAATAAATTCACTCACTGACAATTTATTCTAGCAATTTTCAATACCACCATATTCATATCACTAGGCACACAACTCAAGCACCCATTGCGGAGCTAAAGCCCAAGAGGTCTGAAAACAATCGGTTAGCACATTTTTTTAATTTTTATAATCAACTTTATTGATTTTCAGGTTAAACACAATAACAGCACATGACATTTGATGGATATTACACGCAATAGCCATATTCATCAGTTGTGGGTGTATACAAAACTGTGGATGGAAGCACCAACATAGCATACCTGACTTGCCCCCGCCCCTAGAGAGAAGGCTTTGCGCCTTTAGAGCAGCTGGCCCAGCCACTTGCCCCAGACTTTGTTGTATTTGGCAGGGCACCCTCGGGCCTCAAACAAAGGTTTCTCCTGTGCGGCACACCAGTCTACTCCCCGGCGCCATTTAGCACATTTTTCTAATGCTCAGAGCAAAGAGGCCTATCAGGTTTTTCAATATCCAGTCCATAGCTAAAGCTATAGGACCACCTAGGAATGTTTCAGAAGACCACAACTCATTGAAAACAATAGGGAAGAAAAAAGGAGGAATTACTGGAGAAGCACAGGATTGGCAATGATCAGGTCAGTCTAAAAACACACAAGGGACCCCAAGAAAAATATTTTCACAGGCATAGGACCGGGGTGGAAAAAGAGAACACCATTCAATACAAGAGGTCCCACTAGCCTGTCTTAGTATTTACACAAGGAATAAACCCCAATGTTATGTTATGTTAAAGGAACTTGTAAAGCGCACGTACACCAGACGCTTTCATGGCGCTGGAGTCCAAGGGACACTACCGCTTAACAGATTTAGTCATATGCCTGGCGGAACAGCCAGGTCTTTAGAAGTTTCCTGAACTGAACTTCCTGCCTTCCTGGTTGTTGAGCTGAGCAGGGATTTTACCGCTTTTAATGTGCTTTTTAACTTGTTTTAATCAGTCACACAACGATCTTCACTGGGAATAGACTTGTATTACTTACTGTTACTGCTCGCCTCACTTTACCGATCAGAAGGGAATCGGGTGAAGGGAACTGGGCCGCCATTTTTAAGTTAGCGGGCTAGTTGTTTTTAGCCACACGCTCGGACGCGCCGCTGGCGTGCCAAAGGCAAGCCAGTCTGTGCTCGGAAAGGGCTCAGGGCCCGTCACCCTGGCTCTTTGAAGCCAGAAATACTGGCTTATTCAAGGGATGACCTTCTGGCCAGGAACCCCAAAGGTGTGAACTCGACATGTCCTTGCTTAACACTCAGGGCAACTGCTAAGGAACAGGCAGTCATCTGTCCCAACTGCCACCTAACTCTTCCCCATATTATGTATCACTCCACCGGTCTACTTGAACGCAAGAAAGGAGTGATTACAAAAAGAGCGGAATCAGCTCCCTTGCGGTGCCTACTGCTAAAGGCAAGATCACTGGTTAAACATAGCACGGAGTGTGCACTGTTTATTGAAGAATATAATATAAAATTTATCAAGGAATCGTGGTCTGATAAAGCCTGAGGACCGGACTTGGCCAAAGCCACACCTCCGGGGTTCCAGTGTTTCACTCAAGACAGACCACTCAGGAGAGGGGGAGGACTGGCGGTTATAAATCATAACTCCCTACAGCCCTCCTTCCAAACAGCATCCAACTAAGCCTGTGAAGCACTCTCGTTTAGTCTTCCTACTTCTCATCATAATCTTTTTAAGGGGATTCTTCTCTATCGACCCCCTGGCCCTAGAGGTGGCTTCCTAGAGTCCATCGGAACTCTCGTTGGAGGATGGGCTCCGCTCGGACTCATTCACGGTTCTTGGGGATTTCAACTTCCATTTGGAAGCACTCAACGACCCAAACACAATTAACCTGGGAGAGGTGATGAATGGTGGGGAACTAAGGCAACTCGTAGAAGGCCCTACTCATGCAGCAGGGCTACACCTTAGATGGAATTTTTACCAATAACCCTAATCTGACCTGTACTGAGGTGCTACCACTTGCCTGGACAGACCACGCCGCCATTCAGTTCGAACTGATACCTCCCAACCCCCATCAACACAAGGTAGAGCCCAAAAAAGAGATAGTAACAAGAGCCTGGAAGAAAATTAAGGGCTCTGAGTTAGGAGACCTACTCAAGACAACGGCCCGCCCTCTTCCCTCAGTAGTAGAGGACGCCACCACCGCCTACACTGAGTGGATAGATACAGCGTGCAATAAATTAGCCCCAGCGAAACTATGGACCCCCAAGCGCTCTCAGCCATCAGCCCCCTGGTTTTCTGAAGAACTGAGAAAGCAAAATCACGCCTGTAAACATTTAGAGCGCGCTTGGAGAAGAGGCTATAGTTACACTTTCAATTGGCCTCATTTCCGGCCAGGGGGTATTTCTAGCGGATGGGGGCTCGGCCGCGCAGATGCAATTGACGCTTGCCGCGAGGCTCCGTCCTAGGCTTTTTTTAAATATTGTGTTCTCTGTGTTATTATTGCACCACCTCGTGTGGGTTTTATGGTGTGCTCTGACCTCTGCCTAGCACTCGCTCCTTGAACACTGCATTTCTTTACTTTGGAGCTTTATTTGCCTGTTCTAAATTGTTTTTTTCTTAGAACGATAAGGAAGATAAAGTCATTTTTTACCGGCAGATAGTCACAGGACAGTGGTTACTTCACTTATGTCGCGGTTGGACTACTGCAACAGTCTATACCTAAATATCCAAAATAAACACCTAAATAGGCTCCAACTCGTGCAAAATGCGGCAGCCAGATTGCCGACTGGGACACCCAAGTTTGTCTCTGTTAAAAAAGAATTAAAACAGCTACATTGGCTCCCAGTCAAACAACGGATTAAATTCAAAGCCCTCTGCACGGTTTTTAAGGCCCTCCAGGGAGCTGGTCCCGACCATCTGAAACCGCGTTTTCAATGCTACGTTCCCAGAAGGGCCCTCCGCTCCATGGGAGCAAAAGGAGTGATCGTACCCCCAGCCAAAGTGGTCAACTGGGGTGGTAGAAGTTTTATCACAGGTGCCTCAAGGGCCTGGAATGAACTTCCATTCCATCTTAGGAACACCACCGAGCTCATTACTTTCAGGAAAGGATTGAAGACTTGGCTTTTCACCCTATAGGCACCATACACCGCAGCAATCGATAGGCAGTGATCAGCGCCAGGACAGCCTAGGGTAACCGTTGCGCTTAAGAAATTAACATAACATAGGAGGTCAGTGATCTGATGTCCAGAGAGAGAGAATTCCAGAATTGAGGGGCCAAGACCGCAAATCTTAGTCCCCTCATTTTCTTGCGTTTAAAGGATGGGATGACTAGGAGATTCAGATGGGAAGACCTAAGATCCCGAGAAGGGACGTAACGCTGTACCCGAGAGGATACAAACACCGGACAGTTGCCATGAAGAGTTTAAAGGTGATGCAGCCCAGCTTAAATGCGCTGCATTCGGCTACCGGGAGCCAGTGTAATCCTTTCATTAATGGGGTGACATGGTGCCACTTAGGCTGGTAGTAGATTAATCTGGCTGCCTGGTTTTGCACTAGTTGTAGTCGTTTTGATTGATATGCCGGAATACCAAAGTAGAGTGAGTTGGCATAGACAATATGAGAGATGATGAAGGCCAATAAATCTTGGGTCAGGGCTTCAGTGATAAGGAATCTGCTGATCTTCATGATCGTTCGAGGCTGAAAGAAGCAGGAAGAAACCACTGTCCCAATCTGGGCTTTCATAGACAGGTCACTGTCGATGGTGATGCTCAGGCTTTTGGTTGAACTCAAAGGGAGGGGGGGGGTTTCCTAGTTCGGTTGGCCAGAAGTTAGAATTCCAGGGGTTTGATGGCCCCCGGAATTGGAACCCAATATGAAAGCCCCAGATTAATACTCTATATTATTTTACATTTATCATAATTTTTTATATTTTATTGCATACCTTACTTTTTCAACACTTCTGATACAACTTATATTTCATTGCTTGTGTATTATCGTTGTCACAGAGTACAAAATTGCATTTATTAACGCACAGACTCCGTCAGTGTGGGGGCGAGGGGTGTACGATACTTCAGAATTAGTGGTTGTAGATTGGGTGGTATGTGGTATGAGTGATGTGTCAGAGATGAGAGTGGAAAGGAAGGGACAAGTGGGGTAGACATTTTTTTTTAAAGAAACAACCAGTGGTTTTTCTACAATAGATGGGAATATTTTGATAAACGGTGTGCATTAATCTATGCAATTTTGTACTCTATGTGACAAAGATAATACAACTTATATTTCATTGCTTGTGTATCAGAAGTGTTGAAAAAAGGAAGCTATGCAATAAAAAATAAAAAAAGGATGATAAATGTAAAATGATTTAGTGTGCAATCTGGGTCTTTTCTTTTGGGATTAATTCCTTCTGTAAATACTAAGACAGGCTAGTGGGACCTCTTGTATTGAACTGAATGATCAAGTATACCAACCAACGGGGATCAAGGTAGAGTTTAACCGACCACCTCTACTGAGACATCAAGCACCTTGCCTCAGTAAGGGCTAATGGGGGACACACATAGATAACTGTATCTAGTTTAACTTTGTGACCTCCGGGTAGAATTCATCTAACATTACTCATCTCCATACTAAGAGAGGGACAGCAGGCAACATGCTTTTTTCTTCTGTTCTTTTAATTAAGTCTGCTAGCTAGCTCACGCGTATTTCTTTGATTAGGTAATACCGCATGAGACCTGGATGTGAGTAGAAACCTGAACTGATGAGGAAACTTACATAGAGGACTGGGGAAAAGACTTCCCAAGTGGAATGAAAAGACCCACGCAAACTCACTGCCCTGAGAGTGGAAGCACACACACAGACGCATATTTACTTCCATTTTTGAGTTATGAGCTCTTGGCCATCTAAACAATTATTCAATTTATAATTTCCTGTAGTTGTGAATATTGCCAATGAATTTATGTAGCAGAAAATGTGATGGATGGAGTGCTTCTATTAATCTCAGCCACTGGTAGTTACTTAGGGACTACATTTCATTGCATTGGTTCTCAACTCTTAAAGCTATTACGGACATGGGCCAACCATATGTACATCAGTCTTGGCCTGGTCTACAGAAAGACAATCTAGCCTGAACTGCTGGGCAATGTGCCCTTGAAAGCAAACACAAGCAATCCCAGATCGGCTCGGCCTTATTGGGTTTCATCGGTGAAGTGTAGCTTGAGTGATAAGGAAAAGTGAGCACAGTGCTAAAATGTGGGCATACCCAAACTTAGAAAGATCCACTTAGCCAATATAAAAGTGATTGATGGAATGCCTCAAATAATCTCAACCACTGGTAATTACTCTTGGCCGCATTACATTACATTTTTGTTCATTTGCCTGTGCCCTTATAATGACCAAATGTTAGACCTGACATCTTTTAACGTGGTTTCCCCAGTCGTTTTGCCTCTGACCTCCTGTTGTAGACTGTATGCTGCATTTGGTTTTTGCTGGTGTTAGGACTCTGGACACTTTAACCACTGCTGACCAGTGCTAAAATGCCAGTGCTCCCTATCTAAAATGCACTGGTATTTGGTTTCTCCAGGATTGGCCCATTTGATTTACTAGTAAGACCCTAGTACAGTGCACAGTGTCTGCCCAGGGCCTGTAAATCAAATGCTACTAGTGGGCCTGCAGCACAGAATGTACCAATTAATCAGGATTTGTTATCAACCGTGAAGGTATCCAGGCACTGGGGGTTGGGGGAGTTGCTGTTGAGATGAATTAGTTAAAAAGCCAGGTACTCAGGTCCTTCTTGAACGCCTGCAGGATGGGGATGTGCGGAGGTGGAGAGGGAGGTCGTTCCAGGACCTGGCTGCCAAGTGTGAAAAGGCACGGCCGCCGCTCCTGCTTCTGTGGATGTGGGGTGTGTGGGCCAAGGAGAGGGCCCGAGGAGCGAAGTTTGCGGGTAGGTTGGTGGAAGTTCACCCTGTGGTTGAGGTAGGCTGGTCCCTTGTTGTGAAGGGCTTTGTAGGCGTGGGTGAGCAGTTTGAAGTGGCACTGTTTGCTAACAGGAAGCCAGTGTAGAGCTCTGAGGTGGGGGGGAGATGTGGGTCTGCCTCGGGAGGCGAGGATGAGCCTGACTACTGCATTCTAGATGGTCTGGAGTCTGTTTGGTAGTTGTGTGGTGATTACCACGTAGAGGGAGTTGCCGGAGTCTAGGCAGCTGGTGATGAGGGCCTGGGCAACGGTACATCTGACTACAAAGAGGAAGCCATTTGAAGATTTTTCTGAGCAAGCGTAGGGTGAGGAAGCAGGAGGATGAGACTGAGTTTATCTGTTTCCTCATCGAGAGCTTGCGGTCGAGTATTATTCCGAGGTTTCTTGCATGCTCTGTGGGAGTGGGTGTGGCGCCGAGCTCTGTTGGCCACCAGAAGTCGTTCCACAGGGAGTTGTTGTTCTCGAAAAGGAGTATTTCTGTTTTGTCTGTGTTGAGCTTGCGGCATCTGCTTTACCAGCTAGCGACGCTCGTCATGCACCTGTGAAAGTTAGATTTGGTGTTAGTCGGGTCTGAGGAGAGTGAGAGGATGAGCTGAGTGTCGTCCATGTAGGAGATTATGTTCATCCCGTGGGACCTGACCAGGATGGCTAGAGGTGTCATGTAAGTGTTGAAAAGGGTCGGGCCTAGAGAGGAACCTTGTGGGACACCGCAAATTATGTTTTTCGGTCCCGAGATGAAAGGTGTGAGGCGGACGCTTTGGCTTCATCCAGAAAGGAAGGACAAGACCCATTCGAGGACTTTTCCCTTGGATCCCCACGTGGCGGAGACCGTGCAGGAAAGTGTGGTGGGACACGGGGACGAATGCTGCGGAGAGATCGAGGAGGATCAGGGCGGCGGTCTCTCCCTTGTCTAGCAGAGTTCTGATGTTGCCTGTGCCGTAACTAGGGCGGTCTCGGTGCTGTGATTTGAGCGAAATACGGATTGGGAGGGGTCCAGTAGGTTGTTCTTTTCCAGGTGGGCAGTGAGTTGGAGGTTTATAGCTTTCACTAGCACCTTGGCTGGGAAAGGCAGTAGGGAGATGGGGCAGTAGTTTTTTAGGTCTTTGGGGTCTGCGGTTGGTTTTTTGAGGAGCAGGTTTCACTTTTGCATGTTTCCATCCTTCAGGGAAGGAGGCTGATGTGATGGATGCATTGATGACTGTGGTGAATTCCTTGCTGATGGTGCTTTTTCCTAAGCTGTACTTATGATGGGGGCAGGGATCGTTGGGGGCTCCCGAGTGGATGGAGCCCATGATTTTCATTACAGCAAGGCCCATTTCTCCCATAGGTTAGCATTGGAGCTGCCTTGTAACATCTTACAAGTGTATCTGCCAATTGGGAGCTGATAAAAAATTGGGGTTTGATGTCTCTGGTCTCACAATTTAAAAAAACACTCTTTTAGTAAAGTTGGTTTTTAAATTGCAGGTCTGAAAAATGCCAGTTTTAGAAAGTTGGCGTTTTTTTTACTTTAACCATTCAGTGCCTCTGCCTGTCTCTGAATACATGTCTGAGTCAGGAAGACAGTTGGGCTGTTTGTGCATTCACTTTAGACAGTCGCATGAAGGGAGCTGAGGTGTGCCCTGCATATCCTGATTGCCCATCACGAGGCTGATGGGTCTTCCTGAGCTAGAGTGGTGGGAGGAGTTGACACTGACACCTGAATAGGGCTGTGCCTGTCCTCACACAAAGAAATCTCCACCCCCTGTAGTGTGTCTGGAGCCAGGGAAAGGAAGGGTCTTGTGCACTACAAAGACTTTCCTTTGAAGTTTGCCTACTTCAAAGCCTGAAATGGGTAGAAGTACTGGAACTCTAACACCATATACTCAGAACACTTCTGGGTTGAGGACATTCTGCCAGGAAGAGCTGGATAAGTTGTCAGGAGGGACTGCCACTTTGCGGTTTGCTTTGCTGTGTTGGCCTGCTGCTTGCGACTTCTGTCCTGGCAGTGAAAGGACTAGGTTTTGCTTTCTACATCCTGCTTCCAAGGTTCTCAAATGGCTTGATTTGAGCTTGCCTCCTTTTAAGAAGTCTAAGGGCCATCAAAGACTTCACCTGTAGTCACCTGAGCTCTGCTACTGTGAGTCCTACTCTGCCAAATGGTGCCAAATCCAGTTCCTAGGCCCTTGGAAGTGAGCTCTGGTGATACAAAGAAGAAAATCCACGCATAGACTTAAAGCGCCATTCGGATTTGGTGCAGCACCGCCAAAACTCGACGCATCGCCAATGCCTGCACCAAAGCGTGGTTCCCACTGGACACAACAACCACTACTTACACTGCAGGCCCCAGCTTCTCGTCGCAGCACCTCTGAAGAACTGCCGCTGCGTGAGTCTCGAACACTGCATCACCTAAGTTCATGACGATCGCCCCGACTCAGACGCAGCACCTGCTTCAACGCAGTGGAATCCACGCAGTGCGACTTGACCTTCGATGCATAGACCCTGGGCGTCGATTTCTTCATTGCATCGCAGTAAGGAACCGAGGCCAAGTGTCCAAAATGGACGCATCACCTCCCTCACAACAGTAATGAACCAACGCAACCACCTCCCTTGCTTAGCAGTAGGGAACTGACGTCTCACATCCCCTGTCGCAGTAAAAGAAAATGGGCAGATTAAAAAAAATAATAATAATAATCTTCATTTGAAAAGCTATCAGAGACATGGTTGTCTGCTGACCCTTGCAGATCATTATCCCTGTGATTGTGTCCAATCGAATCGAGTCGCTATTTGCAACCTACCTCGTGAATATTAATTGTGACTCATTCAAATTTGGAATTTGTACATAGTTTGGGTCCACACAGGTAGGAAAAATACTGGTCGCAAATTGAGGCTACTTTATGCGATGTAGTAGTACACCTGACCCTTAGTTATCCCAATGCCTTTGCTCCTTTATCTTTTGATGAGAAGTTTGAGACAGGCTCACTACCAAATTTGAGTACAAGGACAAGCACATCAGGCATGTTTAGAATGTTCTTTTTTATGGCTAAAAGGGAACTGATGGCAGACAATGACTATCTGGTACACCACGGTCCTTGGATAATGAATCATCATGTGTAGCGAAGTGCCCTTTCTGCATGGTTGCCCCATAACGTTTTGCCAGCTACCTGCTGCAATTTGACTGAGTGTGCCCGGTGTCCCTGACAATCAGGTTCCCAGGGCCTGTGTTCTTTCCCGAACCTGTACCATCGTTTTCACAATTGGCACAACTCTGGCCTTCCTGCAAGTCCCTTGTAAGGGGTACCTATGGTACCAAGGGCATGGTAGCCAGGGAAAGGCCTCTGAGGGCTACTGCATGTATTATGCCACCCTCAAAGACCTCTCACCACAAACAGGCACCACTGCCATTGTAGCCTGTGTGTTGTGGTGCAGCTAAAAGTCTACACTACATATGAAGTCAAGAATAAAAATAATTACTGGCATTTAACATCAGACGTTCTAAATAAGATTTTTAGGGGAGCCACAGATGGATGCTGGTGGCAATGTGGTGAAAGAAGAACACCCTCTAGTGGGCATGCTCGAAAATGAGAACCTACTGGAAACAAATACTAGCAGCGATAAAGGAAATGGTGGCGTTCCCTATTCTGGCTGATCCTAAACTAACTGTTTTTAGTATGAAACCAAACATATGGAAGAAGGTTATATCTTGACAATGGACGCTAATTTTACTGCTGTTAACTGCAAATATTGTGATGGCACGGCTATGGAAACAAACAGCAATCCCCAGCTTTAACATCTAGTATATAAAAGTGTGGGATTTGATGGCAATGGAGCATTTAAGTAGAAATGTACTTAAAGACAAAGATGATTTTTTGCCTATTTGACAAAGCATCTGCATAGGATTGGAGTGTGCAACGAGATGACAGAAATTGAAATGATTTTTTTAAAAAGAGGGGTTGGGCCCATGAACCACACCCAAATTAGGCCTCAATATTATTTTATACAATACAATATTTGGGTGTGTGACTTCAAATGATATCATTTTTAACCAACCACTTTCACAACTACGGTGGTTAGGTGTTTTTATTACACCTTATGATTCAATTGCTTTTGTACACATAGAAAACAGTGTTTATAAGGTCAAAACCATAAAGCACAATCAGTGAAACAAGAAATTGATATGACAATTAAACACAACATGAAAGACGTGATTGAAAACAACACATTAGACAATTACGAAATTTTACAAGGTAGTGCAAAACAGAAACCAGTCCTTAATTTGTACAAAAAACAGTGGCGGCACAGATTGTTTAAAATTCTCACAACTGCAGCCTGCCAACAGCAGCTAGTCCTATAGTACAGTTACAACAGGCAAAATGCCATGTTTGAACACTCTAATCTTCTTTGAGTCAAGTATGAATTGGGACTAGCTGTGTAGGTCAAAAAAATTTTTTTTTAAATTGAAATGAAACACAGCAACAACGGGAGGGGGAGCTAAAAAAAAAAAAAAGAAAGGGGGTCAGGAGAACCAAGTTTGTGAGCTATTGATATTACATTATGAAATGTTGATGTATAGGAAACTGCAATAAAAAAAGTATTAAAAAAATTAATTAAATTAAAGTACTACATTCTTGTTGCTACCACTCAATGCCAGCATATATGCGCCCCAGGAAAAACGTTACACTGCTCCTGTGGAACTGGGAAATGGGCTGGAAAGACAGGGTAGGGCGAGCAGTGATGCCAATCATTCCTATCAAATCGTAGCAGAGCAAATCAGAATTGGTCCAACCTCTTCTAAAGTGAAATCTGTCTTTTGTGATCCCACCTGAATCTCTACTGTCACACCTCCCTGCTTCAACAGTTATATAAGACCACACAGCTCAGGTAGTCTCTCAGCACAACGTGCAGCTAGAAATGTACAAGGATATATTCAGCCTTGAAACAGGTGTATGTACTTCAGGATGAAGAAGAATTGTCTCTGCCTAAACAAGAACAGAAATCCCACGACTCTGAGAAAATTAGGAGGTACCTCAAACCCATTTTGGATTGTGGTTTGACCTCATCTATCCCCTGGCCAGCAAATCTCAATTATGGACAAAAACACCAGCATTGACCGCTGCTCCAGGTACCTTATCTCATCAATTTGATCAGAGCCTCTTGTGACGCAGAACTGGATTACTACAACTTTATTTATGCAGGAGCTCCCCACCAAAAAAGATCATGCCATTACAGTATACAAAACCAGGCATCAATTTTTTATTTAATTTAGTTGACTTTTCTTATATAGTACACCTCAACCATGGGCTAAAGGAGCCCTTTACTTAAGACTAGAGAATACATGCAACATTATCGTGATAACCAACATCAACGGATCTTGCATTTACCAACTTATGTTTAACCCCAGCTCATTCAGGAACAGGCAAAACCGATGGCTCATAAGATGTTTTTGGAATGCGAGCAGAGAGGGTTGCATCGTATGTCAATGGTAGGGGATTGCAGGCTGTTGTAGCAGCCTCAGGAATGGATTGTTTTAGAAGAGATATAAAACAGTAGGACATATTCAAATAGGAAGATGATATCGTTTTAAGTAGATTCAAATGAAAAAGACCAAAAAGCAAAATGTGCAAAAAAAACAGCGCAGCAGAGTTTGACTGAAAAGGACAACAACCCTACAGTGGATATCAAAGTGCTATTAATGTTGGGGAAAAGTCAACACTGTGGCATTCCAGAACTTACTGATGAACAGATGTTTAGAAAATGCAATATACAGTACTTTAGGTCCTAATCAAGCAACTATGGCACAACGTGGCATGCAATTAACGCGTGTGGTTTCTAATGAGAGCCAGTCAACATGACAAACCGGAAGGTGCACTCCTTCATTGAAAGGGATTACTCAATTTAGTGGTGTAGAAATCCTTGACCATTGATGCCTTGAGTAGTTGTACAGAATGGCTTGTCCCTTAGCTACTTCAAATAACCTGTGCAGAAAGTGAAAATCTTCCCCAGACAACAAAATGGCACCAAAGTCTTTTAGGAGCACGTGATCATCCTAGCGTATGTAGGTTAATGAGCAAATACTATTTTTATGACCGGTGCCAACTGGGCCACCTTACTCCATATTATCAAGGACATGTTTCATCTTTTGAGTGACAAAAAATGCATTGTGGGAGTTGCAGTCTTGAATGGCTTCAATGAATTAATTAGACTAACACATCTGATAGCAATAATTTGTAGATAAAAAGCGCAGCAGAGGAAATAGTCTTTGAGGGCATGAGGTGAAAAGGCCAGGGAGTTCTGAGCCTGCTGTCTGGACAATATGGGGACCAGTGACAAAGAATCCAGTTGTGACCTTTGCTATTATTGTCATTGCAGTATTTCATAAAGGGCCTACATTTTGCCTTGAGCCAGCTCCTAGCACAGTTTGTCTTTACTGTTCTTAAGGAAGGAGGTCATCATCAGAAGGGCAGTTCAATCCGCTGCATCAAGGGTGCCAATTCTGCCGGAAGAAAGTTCAGCCCCTTGTGAAGAGGGGAACTGGTCTCGCGAGAATAACTTTCCTGAAGAGCTGCTTTCTACAAATTCTTGTAGAAGGAGGCAAACTGTTGAGGATCTCAGGAGTGGGTCCAACAAGCTCAAAGGTATGCTGGCTTTTCGGTTTTAAAACGCACTGTTAAACTTTACTACTTTTATTTGTTAACAATAAAATGAAAGAACCTGTTTTCATTTTTTCTCTGCAGTAGCTATGAGTAAATTTACAGCATGAGCGGATTACCCGTACACAACAGGAAACTTTCAAACTGATAGTGTTACCTTGAGCGTACAAGAGACAGCTGCAGCACTGGACAAGACCACCAAGGCAGAGCACACTTCCGAATAATTAGATACTGCTTGGCTCACGACAGCGTCAGAGTGTAAGGCATATTAAGCCTCTACTGTGATAAAGGACAAAACACCATGGCTCCAGCAAGGCCGCAGCCAAGGCCGCACACACCGCTTTCCTCTGTCCCTCGCCCCTCAGCGGTTACTTCTCAAGTGCACTATTATCGGATAACTGGCAGTGTAATCAAAGAAGAAATAACGACCTAAAAGAGGACGAGGGACTGAATGGCTCAGCAAGTTTTGCAGTGGTTTGAGGATGGAGAACCTTTCTTTACCGGCCAATGCTTTGTAACAGGCCAAGATCTGTGGTTACTGACTGCCATTACCCAAGAACCCTTCAGTTAGCAATGTGAAAAGAAATGAATGGTCTAATTTCGGCAATAATCAGCATATATTTGTTGGCCGTGAGAAGTCAGCAACGTAAAATGACTTGCCTCTTTTCAGTAGTAGCGCTGCTGCACTAATATCACAGCGTCCGGGGGTCAGAGCTCAAGTTGAAGGCAGGTGCAAGTGGACAGCACCTTGGTATTCTTTTTAGAGAACAGACTTCATCCCCTTTAGCCAGCTGTCACAGGAAGAGATGCGGGGTCTCCTTTGATGTGAGCAGCGGTGCCACACTGTACATCCATTTCCCAGGCTGGACATTTTGTAATCATCTTTGGCGTAGTGTTGTACCACTCACCTTCCAATAACAGTGGCCCTGGCATATTAATTGCATCACAGGCATTGTGGTTGGTATCCATAGCAAAATCATTGTTTCGTAATTATAGTTTGGTTATTCCTGGCATAATGGTGGCAACATACCCTAACATATTATGGACAGCCTTTGTATTATATTGGTCATCCATGGAATTATGAAGGTAATCAAAAACATTACTGTGGTTCTGCTTAGCGTACCTGTGCCTATCATGGGAATAAATTGTGACCTGGTATACTGTGGGCATTCTTGGCTCAACAATGACAATTTGGGCCTTCAGTGGCTATCCCTAGGATAATGAAGAGCAAGTCAAAAAGACCATCTTTGGCATACTGATGGTTTCTTTGGCGTAACTAATGGTGGTCATTCCAAGCATAATGGTGGATACCTTTGCCATACTTATGTCCCTAGCAGTATGATGGCCACCACTGGCTTCTGGTGGGCACCCCAGCCAAGGCATATGGTAGGCATTATTGTGACGTGAATGTGATAGATGGGCACGTGAAGAAGACTCTGTCGATGTGGGGAAATAGTACATGAGAATACTTGATAAAATGCCAAGTTAATGTTTGTGAGAAGGTGGCCTAGCCTGGTATATAATGTACACTTATACATGTGGATGGCGGATGGCCGCCGAGTAGGAGCACTCCAGAGAGCTCTCGGTTTCATTGGTAGTTATCCCGTTTAAACCCTGCCATCCGCCCTTCTCCCTGCTGCCCTGGCATTCTATAGATCACTCCTACTTAAATTTACATCTTTGAAGCCTCTACATACCCGCTGGCTCGGCCGATGCGATCTCACTGGATATGGCCTGCACTCCTCTGATCCGGCTCCAACTGCTGGGTCCTCCGCGCCGGTGCCGGCTGCGTGGACGATGACGATCGTTAGACCCGGGGGTGAGACCAGTTGGGTCTCCTCTGTTATGTTCGGACCTGCGGTGTGTGAGCCCTGATGCCTGGTCTGCGGTGAAGACTTGCCACGGTGAGCCCTGGTTGCCTGCATCGAGGGCGGCCCAGATTCCTGCGGCCCAGAGCGAGGACGACCCAGAGCGAGAGCGTCCCTCCCCATCGCCTGCTACCCGCCGCCGGCTGCTAAAGTATGTCAAGCGGCCTTGGAACGAGTCCGTCTTCTCTCTCGTCTCCATTGTGCCCTGCAGCACCGGAACGAGGCTGTCTTCACCCCGGCATGTTCGACTCCTCTGGGGGCAGCCTTTACTCCAGCAGTCGGAACGAAGGCACCGCTCGCACCAGCCTGTTGCCTGCCATGAGGGCAGCCTTGTCATACGGCCCGGTGCGCGGTCATCCCTCCCCGTTGCCGGCTGCTGTGTTGAATCCTGCGGCCCAGCCCGATTGCTTCCCTTGGGGGCGACCCTGATCCTTTCAGCCCTGGAGCGAGGCCATGGTAAGGCTGTCTCTCACCGTCTCCTGTTGCCCCCCGCTGGCCGCTACGGTGATCCTTGCTGCCCAACCGGGGCTTGCCGCCTCAGTGAGGACCTGCTTTTCGCCCTTCCTGGTCACCTGACTTGAGGGCAGCCCTGTTTACTGCCGCCCCGGACCGAGGCTGGAGCGAGGCCTCGTCCCCTGCCGCCTGCTGCTACCCGCCGCTGAGTACGGCGCCTCCGCCCATATTGCTATTTGCCAATAATAACAATCCTCTTTGGCATCCGCCCCGGAGTGAGACCGCTAAGAGACCTGCAGGTGATTATGCGCTATATAAATTGTAGTTAACATAACATAACATCTCTGCCTCCCACAAACCGAGGCAGAACCTGGGTGAAGTTTGTTTTGGTTGAAATTATCAAATTTGTGATAGCGGTTTATGGTTCATTAACATCTTACTAAATAAATGTCATGTCATGATGATTCTTCTTTGGAGCGAGACCTGCTCCCCACCGCCTACTACCGCGCCGCGGGTTGTGGCTGCAAGTGCTTGCCCTCCCCCTGCCCGAGTCGGGCGGGGCCCCCACTAGCGTTCTTCCTTCAGAGGCCGCTGCCCGCTGTGAAAGCCTCACGGCCCTTTCGCCTCACTTACTCCACTAGTTTTGCTTGCCTGCACCGCCCCAGGAGCTCTTGCTTGGCTTCCTCCCTCGTGAGCCTCAGCTTGCGGACCCGCTCCTGGGGAGCCGCCTTTCTGCCTAGCCTGCGCTCTGAATTTGTCTCTCTCTTGCCTGCACCCTGAACGGCTATTGCCCATACTGCCTGGGCTCAGAATCTAACGTAGGTGCCTCCACTCCTAATGCCCTGCAACTCAGTGGCCATCTCCAGTTGTGCATCAAATCAACAATCTCTCTGAATTAACGCTTGAACCTCTCCTGCAGCCCACCAGTTCGTCCTCCTGGCTTTACCTAGCTCCCCTTCTTTCTCCAGTATGGCAGGGTCTTGCCTGAATGCAACAGGGGGCAACTCTTAAACCATCGCATACCCTCCTTACCTCTCCAGGACCGCTGCTAAAACCTTCAAACATTCCCTCCTGAGAAGACACCCTGAGACTCTGATCTCCGACCTGTACTTCAACGTCGACAAGGGCATCATTACCAATGATCTTATTTTCTACTCAAGAAAGACAGCACGATGGTGTGCAGCCATATCAAACCTACTTAGCGTACATGAATCCAGGAACATTCCGTATGGCGCCAAACTCACAACCGTGCCCTCCCAAAATCTTAGAGCTGACCTTACCATTACCTTATATAAAAACGGCACTGTTATGATCTAAGTGCCAGACAAAGATCTCAATAAATTTGCTGACTTATTCTCCATCCTCAAAAAGCAAGTACATAACTCCTATCCCTCTACGCACCCCCAGTTCCTGCCTTGGCCATCTGACCTTTGTCATAGCTCCGGTAAATACAGCTCAAAGACCAATGGTAAGGCCTCCCATTTATGTCTACCAAAACTGCAGCTACTCCCCCATGCACCTCTTCACTCTCTCCCAAAGGTCGGGCTGGCGCGACTCTCCCCAATGTGTTCCCCACTCAAAACGAATCTCTGGGCTGCATTTCCCCTAGATCTGTTAGAGAACTTCCTTCCACTCACCCCCAACCTCCAGCATCTTACAATAAGGCAATGCCGCCGCCCCTCTCTTCCGATCCTCGCTCCTCTCCTACTCTCTTTTTTTTTTTTTTAAATTCTTTTTATTAACATTGCTCATGTTCAAGTGCAGTACACAGCGGCAGTTCATAATATATTCACAGGGATCACAGTTCGTCACATTTTTGCATGCATGGAAATGCAGAGAAGTGATTGCAACAATCCTCTATCCCAACCCACCTTGTACAGCTCGAAACCTTTGCCAGGGACCCCACACCCTCCGCCATTTATTCACACTTCCCCGGGACCTATAGACCGTTTCCTCCGCCCTCTGACACCAATCCAGGTCACAGAGCCACTGATCCCACGAGGGGGGCGCCTGTGCACCCCAGCACCTGGCAATATTGCGTTTAGCCACCCCTGCTGCCAGCCCCAACCAAATCTCGTTATAACGTGTCCAGTCCGTGGCTCCTTTGATCATGAGCAAGAGCCACTTGGGCTCCAGTGGGACCGGGGACCGCACTACCCCCTCCATCGTTTGCGTCACCCTGGTCCAAAACGGAATTATGAGTGGGCAATCCCATAGAATGTGATAAAATGAGCCCTCCCCCTGACAGCCCTCTCCTACTCTCTTAATGACTAACACACGTCACTCACAGCTCACCGGACACCCACCCCAATAGCTCTGTGACCACCCTGCTGAGCACGCCTAGCCCTCCTCACACCCCTCCTCTCAGAAACCTAGCCTCAGGGTGGTCGAGCTCCTCTACCAGGCTTCCTGTTCATGCCAGCAGAACTAGTCCTGACCCACAGGTCCCCTTTCCGCACGTACAACCCTCACTAATTTACTTTGAACATCAGATCATTCAACATATCTCAGAGCATCCATAAATCCATTCTTGATTTGAAGAGCATCCTTCACCTCACTGAATACGCTAATGCGAATATCAAGCTCTCCCATAACTCAGTTCTTCCACCACTCACCAAGCCCTTCCTCCAACCCATGCCGCTGGCCAACAGACACCTTCGCCCTCGCAAGCATCCCACCTACCTCTCGGAGGACGAAACTCTAGCCCTCTTATCCTACAAGACCTCTCCCAACGCCCCCAGTCCTCCAGACAAGAAAGATGAATACTTAATTCATACGGTCTCAATCAACACTAATAGATCATCAACTCTCCGTAACAGAGGAGTAAACTGCAATAACTTAGCGCAAGTACCCCTATCCTCCCCTACTTACAACGCATGCCCCAACCCTCCACTCTCTGGCCACCTACTAACTGCCGATCAGCAACGAAGCATGCCTCCGACATCGCCGCACTCATCCTGAGCCAAAAAACTGACGGAGCTATCCTAACCGAATCATGGCTCAACGAATCATCGCCACCTTACCTAGATTTATTGGTCCCCCCAAATTATAACTTCGTAAGGCTTGACAGGCAAATAAAAAAAGGGGGAGGCATTGCTTGCATTTACAGCTCAGACCGCTTTGTTACAGAACTTCACGCCGACCCCACCGATTCCTGCGAATATCTCGCACTCTCCATATGTAAAAATACCTACCCAGTTGTGCAAACTGCACATCTTCTACCACCCCCCAGGCAAGAACGACACATTCATCGACCACCTCATGGAAATCATTCAAGCTAAGGTTTCCCCCCACTCCAATGACATTTTCCTCTGAGACTTTAATCTGCACTGTAATGACCTCAATGACCCCCAGGTCAACGCCGTCAAAGTCTTCCTTGCTGACCAATCACTTACTCAAGCCTGCACATTACCAACTCACATGAAAGGCCCCACGCTGGATTGGATCATTGCTAAGGCAACAGCGGTCAGACCTAACTCAATAGATCCATGTGACTGGTCAGACCACCACGCCATTACCTTCCTAATGCCTGGCATCCACAAGAAAAGGCCAGCGCAACCTGTGAAACTGAAACTCTGGCTCAGAGACACTAAGAGCCTAGACCTCGAGAAGCTGGCTGCTCGTTGCGAGAATGACATCCACCCCCCCAAATCTATCTAAGGTCAACGACCTTACAGAGCACTACAACTCGACTATGTCTGACATAATTGATGATTTGGCACCACTAAAGCTAAAAGGATCCCAAATCAAAGACAAAAACCCCTGGTTCAACGGATCCCTCAACAATGAAAGGATAACTCTCCAGCTAACAGAAAGAAACTGGAGACAGCCCCACTCAGCCTCCCAACTAAAACTTCTCCGACAGACTAGAAATGCATACAACAGGAACATTCTCAAATCCAAAACAGAGTTTTTCAGATCGGAACTGGAAATGCTAAGAACAGACCTCGTAAGCTCTTTGAAATGGTCAAACACCGATCAAACAAACTGGCTAAAACCTCCAAAGAAACTACAAAATCCCTAATAACCTGTGAGGAGTTCTTCTCCTTCTTTACAGCCAAAATTAACTCCCTAGGAAAGTAACTTAATTCCGCCACCAACATCCCACCTCCTCCTGCCGGGACCCATCTCTCTTCTCATCCCCCCCAGGCAACACCCAAAAACCAAGCACACTGTTCCAACTTCAAGTTATATGACGACCATTCCATCTCGAAAATTCTATTCTCCTTAAAACATAATAACCACTTCAATGACCCACTCCCCTACAACTGCTTGGCAGCGACCTCTCCATTTATCATTCCCATTTGGACTACAATAATCAACGCTTCCCTACTACAAGGGTCCAATCCTGACTCTCTAAAAACCGGTCAAGTCATCCCCGTTTTAAAAAAACCCACTTTGAATCCTGCTACTCCAGAAAGTTTCAGACCAATATCCAATATTCCACTTCTTGCGAAAGTTCTGGAGAAATGTGTGCAACCGAGAGATAATAACTTTGCTGGAAAACGTGTTCGGAATGGAAACACATACCGACCGCTTCGTCCTATTGGAACGCTCCTCACAGAGTACCATGGAGCATTGAAAGAGGGTGCTGACTTGCTGACTTTCACTCTGTGCCCACACGTCCATCCAGTTGGAGGGGCGGAACGTGTCTGCACTCGCGGCGGAGCCATCTCAGGACACCCGCCCGCGACTAGCTGTGCCTCCTGCGGGGTACTGCGAGATCACCTCGCAAGAAACAACAGCCGCTCAGTGCTGCCAGGCGCCTGGTCTTACTGCCTGCTTCGGCCCCTGCTCACTCGCACACTTTCCTCTTCGAAAAAGGTGACGCTTCTGCCGTGCAGCCGAAAGTCTCTCACGCAGATGAGTTTAACTTTATTTTGCCACAAAACAGGCTGCGTGCGGGTTGCATGTTATGCTGTGAAATGATTGTTTAGACACCGATAGTGTGTTTCTCTTACCAACCTGTTGTGAGAACGGCATCTACAGTATCACACCGTGCATGCAGACCTCTAACAACGTTGTAGCTGTTGCTCCAAAGAATATTCTTCGTATTTTACTTGCAGCTCAGGATTTAGTAATTTCTGATACTCCCATTTTATTGCAAGACTCGGGCCTCAATAATGATTACTGCTTCATCATTTTAAACTTTAGCAGCAAAGAAAATCAACCTGGAAGTGACATCCAACGTTGCCGCTTTTTATTAAAACAATGTAAGCCACTGAACATACTAGCTCTAGTCCTAATTGTAAGGCAAACTGATAAGATCACTGGATAAATTAATCCCACAGAGCCGACAATTTTTGGAGCAAAAGTAGTTTAATCCGCAATCCAGCCTTCATGTACAATTACGATCCAGATATCGATTCCTAGTGATCCTTCCCCATACCCTTTTAAGTTGCAGTATTTGTAAGAAGCTTGCGCGAGCTTGCACATACACATTGATATGTAACACTAATTATGACCTAACAAAGAGCACACCTTTACAAAGCCACTGCACCCTTTAGTTAGGTCCAGGATGCTCGGGCCCCCTGGAATTGTGCGGCCAGAGAGGGCCAAATTATGCGGCAGGCTTAAGTAAATTATGCAGCAAGAAGAAGGGCACAATGCAGCACGTTTTGTAGCAAGCTGGCTCTGTATATACTAATCCACTTCCTGATCCTCACACTAAGCCGGCTGAGCACGAATCACATGGCCGATTCCCGGTGGAGCTGCTCCGACAGCTATAGGGGAGATTGGCTCTGGCACACCGCTATGGCCGTCACCTACCCAGCCGGACTTCGGACATATGTCTCGTCAGTTTCTCCGAGGCTGTCTCCTTCCTGTGGCCTCCCAACTCCCCTTGATCTTTTTTGGATCTTGATTTTCTTGTTCGCTAGTAACTCCTGTCTTGACTACGTAATCATGCTGTAACTAATTAGAAATTTTTGTAACTTGTAACATGCTTTTTCCTTATGTAAAGCGCTCTGATACCTCTGGGTCTAGCCAGCGCTATATAAAACTCAAATAAATAAACTTCAACTGAGCCAACACATCACCAATTTCAACCTGTTAGACGAATTCCAATCTGGTTCAGGCCTGGGCACAGCACGGAAACCACTATTCTCCATATTGTAGATGACGCTCTTCAAGCCCTTGATCAAGGCAAAACATGTCTCTTAATCCTACTGGATTTATCCTCAGCATTTGACACAGTCAACCACGAGAAACTACTTGAACGCCTCGAACACAGGATGGGAATAGGAGGAACCGTCACCTAATGGTTTGGATCCTTCCTCTGGAACCGCTCCCAGAGATTCTTAGTCAACAGTAATCTATCTGCTCCTTCCCCAATAACAATCGGAGTCCCACAAGGCTCAACTCTGTCCCCAACCCTCTTCAATCTCTACCTCGAACCGTTAACTGAAATACTCCGTACCGCCAACCTCTCCTTCCACATGTATGCCGATGATACTCAGATCTACATCAAAATCTCAACACTAGAAGAGATCAACTGTTTGAATGAGGCGCTGAAGTTGACTGTTCAATGGCTCGCCAGCAGCCAGCTAAAACTATATGCACAAAAAACAGAGTTCCTTCTCATCTCCCCCCCTAAAAGTACTACTGACATTCTGGAATGGACTAATTCCATCACAGCACTAAACTGCACACCGACCATAGTGGAATCTGCCAAATCTCTCGGTATAACCCTGGAAGGCAACCTGAATATGCGAGACCACATCAACTCGATGGCCACAACTGCCAGGTTTCACCTGAGCTAGAGGAAACTAAAACCTTTCCTTCATGCTTCGGACCTAAAAGCCGCAGTTCAAGCGCTAGTTATCTCCAGAATTGAATACGGTTGCTCAACCCTATCTGGCCTTCCCAAGATCTCCATGGCCCCCCTAAAAGCTTGCCTCAACGCTGCAGCAAGACTCTTAACAGGCTCAAAACAATTCGACCACATCTCACCGTAAGTGAAGGCGCTGAACTGGCTTCCTTTTGAAGCCAGAATCCAACTCAAACTGGACTGTATCCAGCACAAAGCGCTACATGCGAATTCCCCTACATATCTCGCCCAGAAAATCTTGGTATCTGGAGGAGCCAGAAACTCCCGGTCCACCAGAGACCTTCTGCTCCAGCCACCCCGCTTCCGTAAAGAAAAAACGTATAATCGTGCCTTCTCTGGGGCCGCACCAAGAATCTGGAACTCGCTGCCGTCCTCCATCAGAAGAATACCTTCTCTATCAAGCTTTAAAAAAGAAGCTAAAACCTTCCTAATGGGCAAGTTCCTCCAATAAATCTCATTCATTGCGCACACCGCTTTGCGGCATTGCTTTTTGTTCTCTGCAAGATTCTCGTCTGCTTGGTTGCTCTTGTCTTTGTACTAACTTATTACTCCCTCAAATCTAATTGGTGGATATCTCTGCATATTGCTCTCATGTCGCTGCTCTGAATATTGTATATACCCTGTTATGCCCGAATGTAGTCACTTCCTTCTATCCCTATCCATGTTTATTGCCTATGTCAAACTTGTATATAACGTGTTATCCCTGTAAAGCGCTCTGATACCCTTAAGAGTCACGTTCGCGCTCTATAAAACTCTAAATAAAATAAAAATTAAAAAACGAATGTAAGTGGACACCTTGCACCAGTCCAGACAACCCTTATGGAGATTTAAGAGGTCTTAGACAACCTTAGAAAGCGCTCTAAGTGGTAGCTGTGGAGAGCAGCCTTCAGGCTTAGTCCAGAAGGAGTGTAAAGCAGCTTGTTTCACCAGAATGCAATCTTATAGTATAGATTAAGTGAAAAAGAACCACACAAAGTATTTATAAAAATATGTATTTATTATATAATACTCTATAACAAACAGAAATATCTCCTATCCGGAGATATGCAAAATGCACACAAAACGTTAGCAAAGAAATACAGTGAATAGTACGAAATACACAGTGGACCCCAGGAAGGGACCAAACCATATACTAAGAAAGTGGTATAAGAACCACGACTCGGATCAAAACAATGCCGAGAGGACGTAGAAGTGCTGGGGACCCAAGGTGAGTACATAGGAACCCCACGGAGAGCGTGTGCAGTGTGGGAACACGACTGCGTGCTCCGTACAACTCTACGTGTAAGTCGCAGTTGGCTTTTTAAAGATTAAGGACCCTTCCCAGCGGACCCTGAAGAAACCCCGTGGAAGACCGAAGGTTGGAGAGCCACCCCACCCGTGGATACTCTAGTACCAACGTTACCTACACCAGGGAAGCCGGGTGCATACGTGTGAAGTGGTGTCGGAAACCGCCGTCGAAGCCAATGCAGGACTTCAGGAAAGTGCCGCTGCTGCTGAAGGAGAAAGTGTCCGGTGGAATCCGAAGGTGGATTCTAGATGAGAGGTACCTTCAAGCAGAGGGGACAGAGTCTATGTCACTCAGGAGTTCCCAGGAGACTTGGAGGACGAATGCCCTCCGATGTCTGGTGTTGCAGGATGGATGACGATGACCTTGACTCAGCAGCTGTGAGGACCAGGCGACGCTGAGGAGGACCAGGAGCTGTGCACAAGCTGTCCCATGAAGGATGTCGAGTGCTGAGGGGTCGGTGTCCGGCGGGAGCACCAACAAGCCTTGGCAAATGCAACCAATGCAGGAATTGAAGAAGGAGCAACGTCAGGACCAGCAAGGTTTAGGGGACTCACCAAAAGCAGGGGAATCAGGGCAGGCCCCGAGCAATCAGGGGAGCCCAAAAGAAACAAGTGTGACCCTCAAGTGGACCCACAGGCCGGAGGCACTGGAGTCGCAAGAGGACCTCAAGCAGCTCACCAAAAGATGCAGGCCACTGTGCACAACGATGCGGTGTGGCTGAACATTCTGGTCTCAGGAGATGCTCGAGGTGGGGGCTACTTGGAGCCCGAAGATCTTCTTGGAAGGAGGCCAACAAGCCTTTGCAACTGCAAGTTGACACGGTGCACAGGGCTTCGGTTATTGCAACCCCCATGAGGGATACTGGCTTCAAACTTGGTGAGAGGGCAGGGCAGGCCTCGGGAGCTGTGGAAAACCACCACCAGTGTTGCAGAACCTTACGGAGTCCGGGGGTGCTCATGATCAGCAGACCGGTCGACTTAGTTGCGGTGCCTGCGAATGCAGGCGAGTGACTCCTTCACTCCAAGGGAGATTCCTTCAAGTGTCTTTGAAGCTTCACAGGCCTTGAAAGGTTCCTGTATGATGCACAGGCACAGACGATGCAGCAGACTGGTAGGGAGACAAAGTCAGGCCCAAACAAAGTCCAGCGAAGTCCAGAGTGCCCAGACGGTAGAAGAAGAAGTGATATCTGATCTGAATCTTATCCCACGACGAATCTAGGGACCTACACCCAGATAAGCCCTTACGTACCCTAGGGAAAGGGTTGGGAAGATTCAGGGGACCCTCCCAGGGGAGGGTCTGGACAAGGGGGAGGTTACTCCCATGTCCTTTGTCCAGTTTCGTGCCAGAACGGGAGCCAACGGCTCCCAGGACTGGTTTGAACTGGACTATGCACAGGGACACCAAATGTGCCCCTCATGCAGACTGAGTGGCGCTGGCAAGCACACCCACCACAATACACAAAATCCTGTCTGGGAGGTGGTCACACCTCCCTGTGACAGGATGCCTAATGTTCTGCCTTCCCCTCCTCGATCTTGGCTCAGCAGCAGGAGTGCAGAATCGTGTCTCTGGTCGGCAGCAACCATTTTGTGCTGTCTGGGTCAAGAAGGCTGGTACCGGGAACACTGAGAGCCCAATGTAGGGCTCTTCCAGTGCTTGGAATCATACCCCCACATCGTAACATGTTTGATACCAAACATGATAGGATTCGTTGCAGCCGTTTTCGAGATGGTCATCGCGTAATTACGAGATGCCCCTCTATATAGTATATGGCTGCTTCACTGACAACCCGGGAGAATGGACTCCATAGGCTGCAGGGGTGTCCTGCTCATGTAGGGGCACCCTCTCACTTAGAACCAAGCACCCTGCCTTCAGGATTGCAAATGCCTGCTATAGGGGTGACTTCTAGGTTTTTAAGTGCAGTGACCCTAGATATAGGAAACCTATATCTTTACTAAGCGGTGCTAGCACCAGCTTACACAGGCTGCAATGGCAGGCCTATAGTTCCATTTTGAATGGTCTCTCATGGGTGGCAAAATACATGCTTCAGCCTATGGGAGACCTCTGGGGTACCTATGCCCTGGGTACATGGGTACCATATACTAGGGACTTATAAGGGTACCCCAGTATCCAATCTGGGGTGTACCCAAGTACTGAACATAACAATTTAGGGAGAAAGCAGATAGACTGGGGTCCTGATTAGCAGGATCCCAGTCAAACTAGTCAAATACAGCTTAGCACCAGCCAAAAAGTGGGGGTAACCATAGAAGCAGATCCTACTTTCCTACAATGTTTGTGAACCAAACGTGTATTTATTAATAACTAAAACCAGTAGTCACAAAAGAGTAATCCCAAGAACCCCGCTCACCCTCAGATGTTAATTAGGATTATGATGCCATGAATCCAGGTCATTTCAACAAAGTACCTTTGAGTGAAATACCATTTCATAGACACTTTGCTAAAAACATTTCAATGTTAAAGATATAGCTATATCTATATCTTATACAGAAATAGATATTTCAAGGAAAACTATTGGTTCATAAATATTTAACACTGAAAAATAGAAATTATTTTTAGGATATCCTCGCCCTTTCCTTTATAATTTGTTTTCTAAACATTTAGGCCAAAATACTAGGCCAAATCCTAATACTAACCCTAAGCACACTCATAGCTCTTTCTCGTTGTACCATAGTTGTTCCTAAATAAATGCTTTTAATCCGAACCGTGACCAGACCTAGCCTCATCTAACCTCGAGCAAGCCTCCTTCCTAACCCTCTCTTTTTATAACTTCAACCCCAACCATGATGATGTTCGTTATCCTGATTCTAATCTAACCCTGACTTTAGACCTAACCTTAGCGCTTACTCTATCACAATATTGTCACCCTGATTTTAGCCTACTCCCAAGAAAACGTTAATGTTTGTCCACATACTAACCCAAACCCTAATCCTTTATACTAAATTTATCCTTAATTCTTAAAGTTACCATAACTCTGGAGATATATTCTATCCCTGTCCCCAACCATAATTTAACTTAACTATTTGTTTCATTTGCATTTCTCTGATTTTTTAATCGAAAAGGTATTTCAATTAAATGTTTTTCTGAAATAGTCTATATTGAAAAGTACTAGATTAAAAGTACTGAAAACAATGATCATTCAGGTAAACAGCATCTTCATAAAAATCATTTGTTAAACAAATGCTCAATATCAATCCGAAACCTTGCAAGAATAGCCGAGACTTAGAATCCTCTCCACTCTATGTCGGTGATCCCACTCATAAGCTTGTCTATGTGCAGGAGAACCAAGTCAGGCAATGTCTTTAATCGCAAGAATGCAGGAGTTAAGTTGATAGGTCAGTGCCAAGTCCTCAAAGGGGAGCAAAGTTCATTTGACTGCATCAGATAGCGCGCCAAATCAACTGACTTGAGCAATGTAATCATATGCACATCTCTTCTGCAAAAAACACAGCAGAGTACATTGAGCGCACAAACACCTAATTTTTCCTAAAAGCACCATGTGGCTCTACCAGACGGACATGTTCAGAGATACTTGAGGCTTTCTAGATAAACCTGAAACAGGCCTTTGAAATGCAGCAGGTGAAATATATCTCCCTGTGGATACACAAATCTGAAAAGATTTTTGAACAAGAGCAAATGGGTAGGGCTATTCAGTCATGGTGAACAAAGTATGTGTTCATAAATTGACATGGGCTGAATATCGATGACTATCAAAAAGTCATAACCAGATAAGTTGGTCGACCATTTATTGATATTCAGTGTCTCTAAACACTGGAAACACAGAAAGCAAAGTTAAGGACATAGAGCCTCTTTGTCACAAACGGGGCACAACTTTGAGCTGAGCCAAAATCAAAACCTGAGGCAACTCATTTTGATTTCTGAGAAGAAAACATATTTTATAACAATATAATTTAAACGTAATTCCAAAACAGCAGCATGTGAACTTTATTAGAACAACCATTACAAGATGGTGAAAGTCAACATACATGGGAAGTCATCTTGGAATGGGCTGTCTCCTAAAGTATAACAAAAAACCTTCAAGGATGGCTGCTCATGCATATGCATTCATGCTAAAGCACAGGTGGCTATCTTTGATTTTTATGGTTAAAAATTAAGTTAGACTAAAGTAAGTGTGGGATACAGAGAACATACAAAAAAGCGATTGCCTCTATAACAGTGTGCAGCTGCAGGCCCTCACAAATATATACCTATGTATATATTTTAAAAGACAGCAGAGCACAGAGGTGGGAAGGGGAGTGCAAGAGTGGAGCTGATGGAGAAGAGGCGAGCCGATGGGGAGGGAAAATTAAAGTAATACTCTTTCCGGTGGATATTCTAGCCAACCACAGACTCCTAATCTTTTGAATCTCTCCCATGTGCCAGACTGGACCTTGAACCTTCTGCAATAGTTCCTATGCACCGGAAAGTGGTAGCATCTGCCTGTGTTATAACTGAGTGCTGTCTCCAGGACTTGTAGTCTCAGTGTGCATAAACAAATTTGGGACCTAATTATTCCCAAAAGTCCACTCCAGTGGGGAGGGGGACAGGCAGTAAAGATCCAGCATTTAGACAGAATATTCACCTGAAAGAGTATGACCAAAGGTAATTGATAGATACTTATAAACACATATTTCTAACCCTGTGAATCAAAGAAATGGCATGTACAAGAAGGTAAGTCTGACAAGTGGGCTTACACCACGATGTTCTGCAGGACAGAGCAGGCAAAATCACTGCTCCTGCAAACCTAAGAATTGATGAAGTACAGCCATAGTTGCTTCAGTTCAATATCCAAGCATGTAGGTGCTTATTGTGAGGTCTGAGTGTAAAACTGTGCACTGCTGTTGGGACAACAGATCCTCCCGTAGAGGGAGCCAATTTGGAAGGCATATATTCAGAGTCCGGAATACAGAGTACCCGGTGTCTGAGCTCAATCTGAAGCTATCAGATTTAGCTGTGCTCAGTCCTGCCTGGTCTTTTTAGGTCTCGCCTAGCGTTGCAGCGCGCACGCGCTGCTCGCTCTGCGAGGCATATTGTAGTAGGGTATGTTCTATAAGTGGAGTGGAAGCCTCGTCCATCTTTTTCATTGGCTGGGGTCATCGTCCATGGTAAACACTGGTTTCCAATTGAAAATGAGGCTTCTTAGTCCCTCCTTGTTACCGCCCTGTCTCCTTTTGAGACCGCCCATCAGGACTGGATCGTTTACTTGCGGAGTTATACTGTCTCCATCAATTAGTCTGTAAGCACTTTTTTTTTTATTCGCGCAATGGCGACAGCTTGTTATTAATGTGTGCCGCCATGGCACCCGAGCATAACTTTTATCTACACGGGCGCCGACTCAGGCCTTTTGACAGCCTCCCCCCCCCCAGGCTTATTAACACATACCCTTTCCTCTTAGAGAACTTATACGCTGTTCGCTTTCTGTGGTTGTTAAAAGAAAAGGGCGATCCTGAATTTACTTTTCACTGGTATTTATAACTTCCCATAAAGCGCCTGCAGCTGCCGAGCCTGCACCCAGCAGCAGGGCCCGGTCAGATTCCTGTGTAGACGGTGCTGTAAGCGGGTCATTGGGGGATCGAAGGAGGGGCCCTCCGCTTACGTTATGGCTTCAACGTAGGCATTACATGCTCTCCCTTTACGCAGTTCTGATGTCGTGCATGTTCGAGCCAGGAAACGCTGTACTGCGCATGTCTGCCGATAGGAAGTGAAGGATTGGGCATGCGCGACTTGTTGCTCTGTATAACTTGTACTTAAGGCGCCAGCGAGAGCTGCTGTGCCACTCGTGTCATTCCTCGCCATGGGTGAACCCGTTAGCATTACCGCAGCCTCCAGCACCGTCACTGAGACCACCTGAGGCAGCAGCCAACCGGTAGAATACTGACGTTTCTTTGATCACATTTTCTTCCATTGGGTTTCTGTATTATTATTTAACTAATCACATTTTTTCAACCACCAGCCGATACATTTTCTTTTGCTTGACGGGTCACGTTTAACGATTCTATTTCGTGTGTTCTCTGCATACGAGCTGTCTCTCGTGTAACCTGCGCCCTTCCCTCTGTGGGGAGTGAGCTCCAGCTCTGCTTGTGTTGGCACCAGGGGAGAGTACAGAACAGCCGCCTCTCTGGCCCCTGAGCCCAGTGGGGTGAATGCAAGGCCCGCACGGGGATGTGTGTACCTGCTTTGCCCTATCAGTGGGGGCCTGGTGAGAGCAAATGTTCCAGGGTCCGACTGGGACAGAAAACAGTCCCGGGTAACAAAATAAAAGTGGACCAGGGCCCCATTAGTGAATCAGATAGTTAAAAGGTAGCCCATGTTTGCACATTGGGTCACTTTTGAACTTGTAAAGAGACGCTGTGCAGTGCCAGGTATAGAAGGTTCATGGATGTGACATTGTTGCAGGTAACAAACCACAGGCGTGTCAAGGGGTGCCCTGCCTGCACACACCAGCATTTACCACGAGCCGAGGACCGTCACTATTGGGTAGTGTGAGAGGAAAGCATATATATTCAAGCTGATATGTAAGTGGGCAGACTCTGGAATATGGGCAAACTGAAAGCGGACAAGACTCTAGGGAGGACTTGCTGGCTGGGTAAAAGTTGACAGGCTGAGAAGAAAGTCGTTACAAACAGACTTAAAGGGGCTGGCTGCAGAGAAAGGGCAGGCTTAGGTTAAATCGAGCAGACTGAGGGGAAGGGCGGATACCTGGGAGAGGGAGAACGGGTTTCTTGGGAAAGAGGGCAGGGTGAGATTGCAGTGGGCAAAAACAAGGGCATACTCGGGGTGGGGGGATATAGGCAGACTGAAACAGAAAAGACTAAGCAAAAAAACAGAATGGCTAATACTGCTCTGGGGCCTTTACCTGATGGTTTAGAATTGCTGCCCTTCTGGTTTAGGATCTATTTCAGGATACTGCTCCTTACTAGCATTTCTAAAGGTGAACTGTGTTTTTAAACGAGTTCAGCAGCACATCTGTGCGTCAGCTGAACGAGAGAAAACCTGCCATATTTAAAAGTATAAGAGCAAGCACTTTATTTACTTCTTGCCATACACGGAGTTCCGTAAGAGTAACAAAGTGTTTTAGTAGGGTAACATAGCAACTAGTAAATGTTAATAACCAGCCTTTAATTTGTGAAAAAGGTATGTGCAGGATCCCAAAGTTTTTCTTAGCAGCCTACCTGTCTAGTTTAGTCTGGATTCCCCCTGCATAGTCTTTCGTCCACCACTCCGCACTTTCTGACTCTTTATCTCAATCATGCAGGTCATTTTTAGGTCTCGCCTGGCGTTAGCAGCGCGCATGCGCTGCTCTCGCCATGCGAGGGCCTTTTGGAATCAATACAGTTTTGGAAGAGACTTTAAGCCCCGCCCTTGTTTTCAATTGGCACGCATCATCGTTTATGTTAAACGCTGGCGCGTGATTGAAAACCGGGCTTTTGGGTTACCGCCTTGTCCACTTTTAGGAAGGCCCATCTGGACAGGCCGACGCCATCTTGGTTTGCTAGCTTGTTTCATTTTACAAAGACAAACGCCGTGCGCAGGGGACAGATCAACTGACTCACCAGGATATGGCGGCACTGATTACGAAATAATGCGGCACCAAACAGGACTTTTGAGACCTGGTGTTAGCAGCGCGCATGTGCTGCTCTCGCCATGCGAGGGCCTTTTGGAATCAATACAGTTTCGGAAGGGACTTTAAGCCCCGCCCTTGTTTTCAATTGGCACGCGTCATCGTTTATGTTAAACGCTGTCGCGTGATTGAAAACCGGGCTTTTGGGTTACCGCCTTGTCCACTTTTAGGACGGCCCATCTGGACAGGCAGACGCCATCTTGGTTTGCTAGCTTGTTTCATTTTACAAAGACAAACGCCGTGCGCAGGGGGCAGATCAACTGACTCACCAGGATATGGCGGCACTGATTTGTTTCATTTTACAAAGACAAACGCCGTGCGCAGATCAACTGACTCACCAGGATATGGCGGCACTAATTACGAAATAATGCGGCACCAAACAGGACTTTTGAGGCACAGAATTGTGCTTTTTGTCGCCGTTTGTCCACACTTATTGAACTCGCATTCACTCCGTTCAGCCTCTAAGCCAGAGCACGTCACTTTGACATAGACATGTTTACAGTGTGTGATCTGACTGTGCGCTGTACATTCCTTTGTGAGAACTACAAAGCATAAGTGAAGCCAAGCAGAGCAGCGCGTGGCTTCTTCACACCCTCCCTGCCCAGACCCTCCCTGCCCTGCTCCTCTCTGCCTTGCTCCTCTCTGCCCTGCCCCTCTCTGTTCAGCTCCTTTTCTGTTCTACCCCCGATGCCTTTCTCTGCCCAGACCCTTCCTGCCCCTCTCCGCCTTGCTCCGCTCTGTCCTGCTCCGCTCTGTCCTGCTCCGCTCTGTCCTGCTCCGCTCTGTCCTGCTCCGCTCTGCTCCGCTCTGCCCTGCTCCGCCCTGCTCCGCTTTGCCCTGCTCCGCTCTGCCCTGCTCCTCTCTGCCCATCCCCTCTCTGCCCTGCCCCTCTCTGCCCTGCCCCTCTCTGCCCTGCCCCTCTCCGCCCTGCCCCTCTCCCCCCTGCCCCTCTCCCCCCTGCCCCTCTCCCCCCTGCCCCTCTCCCCCCTGCCCCGTCTGTGTTCTGCAGACAGTGCCCTCCAGGGCTGCACCTGGGCACTCAGGCCCTTCTAGTCAGGCAACGGTTTCAAAAGAGAGGTGTCAAGGCGGCTGTGTGAACTGAGGTGTTCGGAGACAGTCCCCCCCCTCCACCCCCCTGGTGCCCCCCCTGTCTTCTTTTTTCTTACCGTTCCCTCCTTTCTTCCTCGCCCTGCTGGTGCTCCGAGGCCGAGCCGCCTTGGTTTACCAGCCTGCGGCCCAGAGGCTGCTACAAACAGTGTCTCCTCGTCGCCTCCTCCTCACAGGGGGGCAGTGGGGGTCCCATTAATGTCCACAGGCTCCTCTGACCGGGGTGGGGAGCACCACCTCCTGCCGCCACCACTGCCCGCAGCAAAGAGCACCCAGACTGTAACCAGACTGCAAACAGTGTCTGCTCGGCGCCTCCTCCTTACAGGGGAGGGGGGGCTGTGGGGGTCTCATTAATGTCCACAGGCTCCTCCGAACGGTGATGTACCTGGAAGAAATAGGGGTTGGGGGCGGGCGGGGGACACCACAACTGCCAGCAGTACAGTGCACCCAGACTGCAAACAGTGTACCCTCGGCGCCTTCTCCTCAGATGCGAATCCCCAAGTACATCACGGGCACTCTCTTTAAACAGAAGGCGGGAGCTCCGCAGTTTTCAGTTTCTTTACACATGCATCATTCATTACAATGTATTAGTTTGATTTATACTTTCTCTCCGAGTAAAGAAAGAAAATCCGCATTTCTTGCACATTGGCATAAATATATACTTGATTATAAAAACTGGAGTGATCCCACAACTGGTAAAACACTTTAGTTATTCAATGCACTACAACGACAAACATATTGTTTACAACAGTTAATGTGTCCAAAAAGCGCCTTAGACACTATTCCTTTCCAATTCGTGGACAAATAAGAAAGCCACGAAGTATAACTTCTCCAAAAACAGCTGAAATCAGCATGGGATTTAAAAGGCAAACGGCACAGCTGCTTTTGGCGGGTCCTTCAGGCTGCGCGACACCCTCCCCCACCGTCTGGCATTGCTGCTGCTGCTATTGTATAATCCACCAGTCTTAATAATAGTTTCTAAAGAGTCCCAACAGTCTCCGTACGGCGAGCAAGAACACTTTTTTTAAGGAGCTGCACTAATAGCTAACACTTATAAGGTCCCAAAGGCGAGACCTATTGGCTATGCCAATGCTTGTTCATTAATGTTTTCTCCCATTCTCACTGTTTTCCTTGCTTTCTCATCCTCTGTTCCCCCTTTTCCCTCTTGGTCTGGATCAAAGAGATATGATGTAAAATCCGTGATTCACGTCTTGTCTATGAATTGACCCAGTTCCTCTTAAAAACGATAGGTATTAAAACTATGGAGTGCAAGATGGCTTGTGTAGCTAATGGACTAACACATGAACTAGAGATCCGTGAGCTGTGTATGCTTCCGTTTGAGAGTCAGAGGTCTGAGTGTCATTGAGTTTGGTAAAAGCATGTATCATCCATGCCTGAAGGCAGTTCAGATTGTACATGCTCCTTAATGGCAGGGTCATTATTTGCAAAAGTATGTGAATAGAAATATTTTTAAGTGGAAGCGGGTAAAGTAATTGGATTCTGGTTCATGGTTTATGTAAATGTGCTGGCCCTCCTGTAAGTAAAGTTACAGCGCATGAGCTGAGCTCTACATTGCAGTCACTGTCTGCAGTCTGCACAAAGTTGAGTTCAGCATCAGTGAGGCTGGCTCAGGCTCCGTGCTGGGGCCTCTCTTACATCCTAGTGCCCTTCCATTTCTGGTGCTTTGCAGCAGTTTTAAGATCTTCTTAGAGTGTCTTGTTGCTCAAATGGGTGTAATTTGTGATATTTATATGTTTCCCTGGTCTTCATTGCTTGATTGTGCTCGCAAGAAAGTGTCACTCATAGTTGTTGAATGTCACTCATAATTATAGTGAAATTATGAAAATGTCACACATAAGCAATCTGAAACCGTGGCAGCTATGCCTGTCCCCAGGACGGCTGTGCAATCTGCCTGCGCCTTCCGGCAGGCTTCGGAGCCCGTGTTTCTGTTTCCGTCGCGTGGTGAGTTCTAATAACTTACTTTTCCGGTAACCTTCGGCATTATCGCTCGTGCAAAACGTTGTGTTGGAGTAGAACCCTGTGTCTCTCGCAAGCATGTCGTTTACGCGTATAATTACAATATGCGTGACTGGCTGCTTTTCCTGCCACTCGTTCCTCCCTTCGGAAGGTCCTGTCTTGATCATCGCTGATCGGAAGTAGCTTGCAGAGGACCTTTCTTTTGTGCACTCATGATCTGTAGCTTGTTATGTGCACACTTCGAAAGTAATAAGGTTACTAGAATTCTCACGATCTTCAGGGACACCATTTTCTAGTCCTCGGCTTGTGTTTAATAAACACAATGCATTCTGGGAGTTGTGTCCTGGGTTACGTTAATGAAACAGATTGGAAAGACGCTACAGAAGGAGTGAAGCTGTACTTGAATGTGGTGCCGCTGATAGCACAAAATCACCTGATAATCTACGTAATGCTTTAATTACAGCCTCCGAGTACTATTTTCTCAAATAGCTTTGTCCTGCCTGCTGTTGCAGGCAGGACACGCTCTCTCCTAACGCTTTAAAAAAAAAAAAAAAAATTATAACACAAACGCATTTGCAATGCAATAGGTCTTGCATTTGCGAGAGTTTCAGCTATTGGCATTGTAAATCACAATGCCTTGTATTTATCTGTTTTAAAAACAACACAATAATAAAAGGCATTGTCATTTACAATGCCAATAGCTCAAACTCTCGTAAATGCGAGACCTATTGCATTGCAAATGCTTGTTTGGCTATTGATCTGGGGGTCGCTGTTATAGTTCCAGTTTCCAACAAAGTTCTAATTCACCCATGTGCAAAAAAAGAATGGACACTCAGCCCATCACACAGACACAATTTCAATTTGCTTTTCATTAGCTCTAAGGGAGTGAAACTTTGCAGAGCTGCCTCCAGTAAGCATAGAAATACAACAACTGACCATCAAAGTGCCAGGAAGCATTTGGAGGTGTGTAAACCTAAAACCCACAAGTGCAGGCCACTACTACTATTTATTTATTTATGTGTTTTATAGAGCGCGAACTTGACCCGTTAGGGTATCAGAGCGCTTTACAGGAGAGCAACGCAATCTATAGACAGACTTGGAGGTACATGAGGGAAGGGAGCACGTATTTGCAGTTTACATAATCAGTTACTCGAGGCGAGAAGCCATATATACAGATAAAATTACAGTTTATTCAAGTCGTGCCCCAGGTTCCTGATGGGGTGACAAGGTAGTCCGGAGGAGGTAGAGGACGGCCATTGGTCGGGCCTGAGTCAATGTTTAGCCGAGGAATTTGCCCATAAGGAAGGTTTTGTTATCCTTTTTGAAGCGAGCCAGAGAGGGGATTCTTCTGATGTTGGGTGGGAGAGAGTTCCAAATTCTTGGAGCCGCCCCTGAGAAGGCTCGATTGTAGGTTTTTTTTTTCCGAAAGCGTGCAGGTTGGAGCAAAAGGTCTCTGGAAGATCGGGAATTTCTGGTTCCTCCGGAGATGACAAGTTTCTGTGTCAGATAAGCAGGGGAGTTAGAGTATAAAGCTTTGTGCGTGATGCATGCTAGTTTGAGTTGTATTCTTGCCTGCAGGGGAAGCCAGTTGAGAGCTTTCAAGTGTGGGGAAATATGATCGTAGTAGTCTGGCGGCCGCATTGAGGCAGGCTTTGAGAGGTGCCAGGGAGATCTTAGGTAAACCCGAGAGGGTTGAACAGCCGTATTCCAGTCTAGAGATGACGAGCGCTTGGACTGCCATTTTTAGGTCGGGAGCATTGAGGAAGGGCTTCAATTTCCTAAGATAGCTCAGGTGGAATCTGGCTGTCTTGGCCATCGAATTGATGTGGTCTCGCATGTTTAGGTTGCTGTCGAGGGTAATTCCCAGGGATTTGGCCGAGTTCACATTGGTCGGTGGGCAATTTAAGGCAGTGATGGCCTTAATCCATGACTGAATCTCGAGGTTGGTGTTGGGTGGGGAGATCATGAGAAATTCAGTTTTCTTTGCATTGAGTTTAAGATGATTGGATGCGAGCCATTGGACAGTGAGTTTCAGGGCTTCGTTCAGGGAGAGGATCTCTTCGAGAGAAGAGGTTTTGATGTAGATCTGGGTGTCATCAGCATACATATGATAGGAGATATTGGCTGCGCGTAATACTTCAGTAAGCGGTTCTAGGTAGAGGTTGAAAAGGGTGGGGGACAGGGTTGATCCTTGAGGGACTCCAACCGTGACCGGGGATGGTGAGGATAAGTTGCCGTTGATTAGGAATCTCTGTGACCGATTGTGGAGGAAGGACCTAAACCAGTCTAGAACAGTGCCATCCAGTCCCATCCTGAGTTTGAGGCGTTCAAGAAGTTTTTCATGGTTGACCGTGTCGAAGGCCGAGGATAGGTCAAGGAGGATTAGGAGACACGTTTTGCCTTGGTCAAGGGCTTGGAGAGCATCATCCACGATATGGAGCATGGTGGTTTCGGTGCTATGCCCTGGTCTAAATCCGGATTGGAAGTCATCCAGCAGGTGGAAGTTGTTGATGTGGTGATTTAGCTGCTGTTGCACACATTTCTCCAGCACTTTGGCTAAGAGTGGGATGTTGGAGATGGGTCTGAAGTTGTCGGGGAGGCTGGATCCAGCGACGGCTTTTTCAGAATGGGGAGGACTTGGCCGGCTTTTAGAGATTCAGGTATCGTTCCCTGCTGGAGGGAGGCGTTGATTATTGAAGTCCAGCTGGGAATGATGGATTGGGCGACGGCAGCAAGGCAGTTGGCAGGGAGCGGGTCATTAAAGTGGTTGTTCGGGTTTAAGGTAGAAAGGATTTTAGAGATGGAATCTTCGTCATAGTCTTTGAAGACAGTCCAGTGAGCATGGTTTTTGGGTGGAGCCAGTGGGTGCGTCGCGGTGGGAGGTGGCGGGTCAGGAAGGGGATGAGGGTATGTGATGGAGTTGAGTTCGTTTCCGAGGGCTAAGATTTTGTCAGCGAAGAAAGAGGAGAATTCCTCTGAGGATATAAGAGATTTGGGGGTTTCTTTCGATGTTTTTGCTAGTTTATTAGATTGGTGTTTGACCAGTTCGAAGAGCTTGTGGGGTCTGTTATTGGCTTTCTCTAATTCATTTCTGAAGAAGTCTTTTTTGAGTTGAGTATGTTCCTGTTGTAGACATTTCTGGCCTGGCGGAGGAGTTTTAAATGTGCGGCGGAGGGGTGCTGCCTCCAGGATCTTTCAGCTTGCCGGAGGGCTCTCCTCTCATTATTAAGGGATCCCGTGAACCATGGGTTTCTGTCCTTGATTTGGGTTCTTTTCAGTTTAAGAGGGGCTAGATCATCCAGGATGTGTGAGATAGTCGCGGAGTAGTGATCATTGAGGCCACTGACTGTTGTGATATGCGTAGGAGGGGGAGGTCGGATTTGCAACGGGCCTCAAGTTCATTACGGTCCAAGTTCTTGGTGTCTCTGATCCAGCGTTTGGGAATCATCGGTTGCGGTGCTTTTGTCTTGAGGGTGCCAGGTAGATGGAAGGTGATGGCATGATGATCAGACCAGTCACATGGGTCAATAGAGATAAGCTTGACAGTTGATTCTTTGGAGATGATCCAGTCAAGGGTGGCCCCTTTTGAGTGAGTTGGTAGTGAGCAGGCTTGGGTCAGGGCTTGGTCTTCCAGGAGAACTTTGATGGCGTTGACATGAGGGTCCTTGGGATCGTTCCAGTGTAAGTTAAAGTCGCCTAGGAAGATATCTTTGGCATTGGTGGGAAACTTAGCTGTGATGATTTCCATGAGGTGGTCAGTGAAGGAGTCGTTCCTGCCAGGGGGGTGGTAGAAGATGTGAAGGTTGCACAGTTGGGTGGAGTTGCTGCAAATAGTGAGGGCAAGGTATTCGCAGGATTCGGTGGAGTCTGCCAAAAGTTCCGTGACACGAAGGTTAGAGCGGTAGATGCAGGCGATGCCTCCTCCTTTCTTGTTCGATTGTCTGTCCAGCCTTGCGATGTTGTATTTAGGAGGGACTAGGAGGTCCAGACATGGAGATGAGGATTCATTGAGCCATGATTCTGTTAGGATTGCTAAGTCGATGTTTTTGTCAAGGATGAGATCGGCAATATCTGCAGCGTGCTTAGCTGCTGATCGGCAATTGATTAACAGACCAGACAGAGAAGATTTGGACGGAGTTTCGGGAGTCTGGGCGGACAGGAGAATGGGTACTAGATTACTCTTGATCGTCGCTCTGTTGCGGAGGGTGGCAGGCCTGTTGGGGTTGATAGTGACCGTGCTGATGGCGAGTTCGGCATTCCTCTCGAAAGGATGAGGGGTAGCTGGGGTGGAGTTGTAGTCTCGGAGGAAAGCCAAGATTTCCATTTCCGTGAGATCTAGTGGATTTGGGGCGGCATGGGAAGGGGTGTAGGAGAGGACCAGAGCGAGGGTTTCTTCCTCAGAGAGGTGACGTTGTTGCTTACGGAGGCAAAGCTGTCTCAAGGCTAGCGGAAGAGGTTGTTTAGGGCGCTCTGTTGTAAGTGAGGGGATGGAATTTGGGAAGGGCATGAGGTTGGCGAGGGAGAGTTCAGCGAGGTGAAGGAGGTTTGTTAATTCCAAGATGGAGATGTGAATGCTCTGGGTTAGTTTGGTAGCTCTGGAGAGCAGAGAAACCCTGTCCCTGTCAGGAGGAGACGTGAGAGGGCGGGGGGCAGTGGTTCGGGAAACGTTCTGTCGGCATGTATAGGTGAAAGGAAGGGCGGACTAGTAAGGTCTGTGTTGTATGTTGTTGGATCTATGATGGTGCCCCTTTGCTGGTTGGGTTGAGGGCTGGGAGGGCAAGCACGATCTGTATCGTAGGTCTTTGGGGGCGTGTCGGTGGCATAGTCTACTTGGGGGCTAGTGGGGAGGGGACCAAAGGTCTAGGGGTGTTTCTGATGGCAAGGCCAGGCGCCGTGTTGGAGTGGATAGGGGGTCTGTCTTGGAGGACCTGAGAGGGGTATGTGAGTGGCTAGTTACGATGGGTGGGCTGGACGAGGACTCCCCAGGGCGGGAGTTAGTTACCCAACCAGAGCCTTGCAAGTGGTTTCTGAGGAGGGCGAAAAGGTCTGCAAATTTATCCAAGTTTTTGGTTGAGGCTTGGATCAAGATAATGCCATTTTTGTAAAGGGTGATGGTGAGGTCAGCTCGCAGGGTTGGAGAGGGTGTTATTGTTAGTTTAGTGCCGTATGGGATGTTCTTTGTTGCACGAACATTGAGGAGGTGGGCAAAGGTTTTGCGCCAGGCAGCAGTTCTTCTAGAGTAGAAAATGAGGTCTTTATTGATTGTGCCGTTGTCCGTGCTGTAACGAAGGTCAGAGATCAGTGACTCAGGGTGTCTTTTCAGGGTGGAGTGCTTGAAGGATTTGGCGGCGGTTTTGGAGAGGTTGGGGGGGTAGACCAGGGTGTAATAATTTGCCCCCGTAGCGGATAGTCCAGGACTTATCATGCTGGCTCGGGTAGGTTACTCGAGGGTCAGTTACCACTAGGGACAATTTTGCAGCGGAGTGGGCTGCTCGCCATACAGGGACTGGAATTGAGCAGAGTCAGTAACATGGGAAGAGCGCACTGTTTAGGTAAGAGCATGGTTCCTAGCACTCTAAGAATATCTGGCGAGGATGAAGAAGACTGGTTGGCAGCTCTCGAGGAGTAGCTAGTGGGGGTGAGGATAGACAAGTTGTCTTTAGGAATTTTCGCCCGTGTAAGGTCAGGCAGTGAAAGGTGATTGTATTGTCTTCAGACTGTCGCCATTTAAGGGTCAGGCGATGAGCAGTCTGCCAGAATAGGAAATTGTGGGGATTTCGACAAAGGTCGCAGATGGTGATAGGCAGTAAATGATTCCATACTGCTAACTGCTCCTTTTCGATGCTGATTGTGTGATTCAGATAGGGGGAAACAGTGGTCCTTGTATTTACCGCAGCACCGCCATTTTAGGACCAGGCAGCCGTCAGTACTGCAAATGATGCAAGTTATGAAGAAAGTTATGGGGGTCAGACCATCGGTTCCCACAAATGACCGTCGGTTTCTTCAAATGGTAATAGCCATGAAGCCATGCGTCCAGGGAGAACAGTGCGAAACAATGATCCCCGTATTTATCGGGGCGCCGCCATTTTGGGTCCAGGCAGCCGTTGGTGATAGTTTATTGATAAACAATGGGGGAGATGCAGCACAATATCCTGGTGCCAACGCTTTGCGCCGCAGACTTACGTCTGAATCGGTCTGGTGCAGCTCATCTAGTGTTTTTGTAAACACACCACTGTTGTTTTTTTTAAACTATGAAGGCTCAATCTTGCTGAAACATTTTTCAATAATACTGAGCTATCTTTTGCAACTGGCCTGTCCATACGCAAGTACAGGAACCTCAAAGGTAATCTACAATATACAACAGTGCCTTTGTAATTAATGCAAGATGCAAACATTGCAACCTTGACTTTAACCCTTTTGCTGCGTGCGTCGCGAGCACTACCTCGGTAGTGCAGCGCACGTCCGTTGGCCGACGCGGCCCCGCCCGCTTAATAGAACGTTCCGCACTGGCGCGGAACGTTCGAAGCAGCAAAAGAGTTAAGGAATGGGGCTTACTACCGTCATGGATAAGCTATTCTTTGGACTTGTAACACATAACAAATGAGCACAGAGGCAACCATTCAATGTTCAATTGGAGTAACATAAGTTCTTGCACCCAGGGTCAAGTAAACCTTGTCTGATTTTTCATTAATTCAGACTAATGCTTCTCTTGCTTTAATTCCAGAATAGATGGATTAGGAACACAATAAGGATACAGGCACAGAACATTTTAATTGCAGAAGAATCTAGTCAACTGATTTGACTGTCTTTCATGCAGTTTGGAGCAGCTCATCTAGCAAAGATCAAGTCATTTCCACTGGATTGGTGGATCATTCAACCAGTCCCACCTAGAGGTGTAAGCCAATAATGAATAACTCATACTTAGTAGATGTCTTTAGTGGTTGAAGATGAAGGACATCATCTAATAGTGTTTACCAAGTGACCAAACAACATTTTTCAGCAACATGTACAGTTATCCCTGCTCCCAACCAGGACGTTCAAAGAAGAAACTGGGTTCAAACATGGAAGTCATGCTGCATGCGACCAGCAAGAGAGAACTGCCCTACCCACACTTTGCACTCGGTGGGACCTAGCATGCTCGACAAAGGGCAAATATGTGATTGCACTAAGAGAGAAAAGGGAGCAAGGCAAAAACATTCCTTAAAGTTGATGCTGTCAGTCAGTGAAGCCTACAGGAAGCTCACTGGGGTGTGCAGGAGAAGTAGCACACAAGTTACACAACTACAAATTAATAAAATGGAATCCTACGCCTCTTCCGAGCTTTAAAAATCTCTACCCAATTCAAGCATGTGAATGATCAGGAACCTAACACAACTTAAATATTGGCGAATGATGCAATGGACTATTTTAACAATGGTAGTTTGTACCACAGAAAAAGCACTAAACTAAATAAACAATGTTATATGTTTAGCTGTGAGTTAAGTTTAAAAATAATTGTTTTCTCTGACTGCCAGGGATTTTTCATCTTTGAGTAATGTGCTTGGCAGCTTCCTGGCTTCATAAGTCTGTCTGTTAGCACATAAAACTATCACAAAAATTGACATGGTTTACACTACGGTCCTCCTGAAACAAACACATTCCTGTTTGAAAGCTTTGCATTTGCAGCCAAGAAAATGCATTATTTTGTCATTAGATAGAACGATATTACGCAGCATCTGGTCTTTATTAGAGCTGAAACAATATTTTATTTCGATCGTTTCCAACAATTCATTAAATTACATTTGAGTTTTACAGAGATAGCAGGAGTGGTAGACTGTCTCTTCATAAATTTAAAAAAGTGCTAGATAAAAGCTGGTTTAATCTGCTTTTTCTGCCAGTTTACTCGCAAAAGTCAAGACTGTCGGCGTTAAAAATGAGTTACCCATTTTCTATTTTTAAAAAGGCTTTCCAATGCCATGCTGGTGTTTGAGAATACTTCGCGATGAAATAATTTCTACTAAGCTCTTGAAAGGACAAGAGGAGTCTATTAAAGTTGTGAGAGAGGAAATTCGGGTCAGGAGAGAGGTAAACAAGAAACTAAAGAGTAAATGCACCTTTGCCATACTCCGACAACATTCAAACAAAGGGGGCTACAGGCCCTCGTAGTACCCACAGGCTCTCCCTTTTGGAAGGTTTCGCCAAGTTCAAGTCATAAGAATTGTTCTGCGAAACCACTTTTTCCTGTTCGACTCATACCCTGAATTTATTTTAAAAAAATGTCCGTTGCATATGGATTATCAACCTGTAGCGTGCCACCAGCCACACATCACTAGTCAAAAATGTGCATTACTATATCCAACCTGTGTTCCACCCCAAATTAAGGTATTGTATGGTCTGGCACTGCACTGAAAGCAACTCTGGCAACATTTCTCTTCAACAAGAACTGTGAACATTTAAGTAGTTGTCAGTTATTTTTCATTATTTATTTATTAGAAGACTTACAATTTGTGCTCAAAGATTTCAATCAAAATATTCGGTTTAACACATCAAATTACTTCATAAGTGATAACACAATGTATTTAGCGCTTAGAACTCTTATTCAGGGGCTTAAATCCCAAAGGATTTCTGAGGAATAAAACAAACAGTGATACTTATAGGGGCACATGCATCAAGCTAGGCAATTGCGATTCCTTAATAGCTATTATTAAGGAATCGCTATTAAGGAATCGCAATTGCCTATGCATGTAGAAATCGCTCAATAAATAGCGATTCCTAAACATTCCTTAATTGCTACTCGCAAATTGCGTAGTCGCAATTAAGGAATATCTACCCATTCATTCCTATGGGCCAGGAGGCCCATAGGAATGAATGGGAAGATATTCACTATTAGTGATTCGCTATTAAAGAATGGCTAATAGCAGGAACTATTTCAAGGGTGCCAGGGTGTCAAAAGGACACCCTGTTGCACCCCTGAAATCTGCATATGAGTACATCTTGCACACACACATGCCCCAAGGGCATGTGTGTGTGTAAATGGAAGTTTGAAAAATGAACTTTAGTGCATTTTTCAAAGTTTTTGCAAATTACCATGCAGTTTAACTTCATGGTAATTTGCTCCCCTATTAGCTGAAATCGCAAATTTTTTAACTTTAATGCATTGCATTTAAGGAATCTCAATTTGTGATTCCTTAAATGCAATTGCAATTTAAGGAATAGCAATTTTGCGATTCCTTAAATTGCGATTTCTGCATTTGGGATGATGCATCCCAAATGCAGAAATACTGGTCGCAACGGGGCAGATTCTGAGAATCTGCCCGTTTGCGACCAGTATTTCGGTTGATGCATGTGCCAGATTGTTTCTTAATAGAGATAATAATACATCTTAATATCATAAATGAACGCCATGTTTAAAATGCTCTGTGTGTTTATACAACTGAGGATCTTATGTAAAGCTAAACTTTCAAAATCAACCATTAAATATTTGTTGGTTTAAGCCCCAAAAATATGGTATATCTTCAAGCACTGAGGCGTTTGTGATTACAACTGTCCTTGTATGAAAGAGTATCTGGCACTTAAATCTGCTTGTATGCTCATTGCTTTACGGTTAGTCTCTCCTGTGTATTCACAGAACGTTGGTGCATACAGACCTATAAGCACATATCTGTTTGCCTATCTTGGATCCTTAGAACTTTAATCCTGCACAGAAGGAAAGGCATTAACCGTTGCGCTCAATTCTGAGTCTCTGTTTATGTATGTGTCAGCATCCTACATCTCAAATGCAAACTCGCTCCACTGAATGTCTACAGCTCAAATCTTGACCTGCAAGAAGTACTGTGGAACGTAGGAATTAATAAGCTTAAGGCTATACAGTTAGGCGATAATCACAGGTATCAACACACAACGCAACCAGTCGAGAAATTAATACAGGATCCAATAAGCACAACACCATACAGTCAAGTGATAGATATCAGAATCAAGAAGCAAAATACAATGGCAAGACAAGACGGCGCCTCCCAGTAACAGCATGACCGGTGCTCTCGATGGAACTTTTGACGATGCCCCCTGGGCAGAAACCATAACGGTCTGTACTTACCGCGGTGCCCGAGCAACCTTGGCCGATGCCCGGTGGAGCTGTCCTATGCAGCTATAGAGTAGTTTGGCTCTGGTTCACCCCTCGGCCGTCACCTATCCAGCAGGACATCGGACATTGCTTTCCTCGTCTCCCCGTTGTGTTTCTTTTCCCTCCCCCGCCTCCTCCCTCTGTGATTCTTTGACTGCCTCCCCTTTTCCAGCCTGACTTTTCTGTGTCCCCTGAAGTACTTTCCCCCTTGCCGGTTTTCTCTATGTTATGCTATGCTTTAGTATCTCATGTAACTATGTTATACTGTTTCCCTTTCTATGTTATGCGACGCTCCAGCAACTGATGTAACTATGTAACAATGTTCTGAAACAATGTCCTACCTCATGTAAAGCGCTCTGATACCTCCGGGTCTAGCCAGCGCTATATAAAACTTTTCAAATAAAAATAAAAACAATACCATCTACAGTGGTACAAGATAAGATCAGTGACTGAGTTTACTATAAATATAGACTATATAAGTGACACAACTCCACTAAAGGCGGGGGGTGAAACAAAGAGAAATCTGAATAAAGCCTAAATGTTTAATTCAAAACTGATAACCAAAATTATCACCTGTAGTCTAACAGCCATAAAACCACATACATTTGTTAAGAGGTAAAAAAAAAAAAAGTCAAACTCATAAAAATCATCTTAAACAAGTCAAATTGTCTAACAGAGGACCTAGGGCTTCTGTCGGCTGGTGGCATTGTGACCATCAGTAAAGACCTGAATCCAAAAGATCCCCAAGCCACAGTCCGGATCAGAGTGATTGTTTCTCGCCTTCTGGGGCTCTGCAAGCCAGGATCCTTAGAATGGCTATCAGGGATGGGTCAAGGTCAGTCAGCGACATAGGTTTGAACTAAACAACATTCTCTTGCACTTCTGACTCGGCTTAGCTAAAAACAGGCACGTTGTTTTCTTAGCATTTTACATCAAAGCAGGGTGACTAGACTTGGCGCCTGAGATACATTGGCTACTTTTTGTGCCACCTACACAGGTCCTCTAGTACTTTTTTCTTGGATACACGCTTCTGTCCGTTTTAGGCAGGGTTCCTGCCAGGGTCTCTATACTCTGGACTAGCAAGCCTTCTCACCCACCAGGCATGAAAGAGACTAACCTCAAATCTGATGTAACTCCCTCTACGAGAGACAGTCTTAGGCAAACCATGTACAGGCTTTGTGGCACTTAGCAGAGCCAACAATCGGAGAAATCCACAAACAGAGGCTGGACATACTCTTTAGTCCCCCAGACTTTGCACGCTATTACCAAACAGACTTCCAAGTGTCCTGTTCCTCTATTATTATTCCCCTACTCTAAAAACAGACTCATCCAATCCTGGATTACTATGAGCCTTAACAGGACTGACATGTTCTTGTTCTAATGTAGAACTCGAATCGCAATATGATCCCCTGCAGTGGTCCACAGTTTGACATACAGTATGAAAATCTGTAACTTTGTTTGACTCAATTTTTCAAAACATCAATAACTGAACAACCATTCCATTTTGACTATAGTGTGGACCATTCATTCACCACTATCCTACCGGAGGTATATAATGAGACAGACAATAAAAGTAGAAAATACTCGCAAGATAATGAATGAATCAATCAATCAATTTTTAAAGCGCGTGGCTACTCAGGAGTGTCCCGGCGCTGAGGCAACTACAGATCCAGTGTGGCATGCTATAATCTGAATAAATTGTTTTTGAACAATTTCCGAAAGGACGTCTCATCCAGCATATTTCTTTGTTGAAGAGGGAGCTGTTTCCAAATTAAAGTGACTCGTACCGAAAAGGATGAGCCGCCCTGTCTCTTTTACTTGAAGCGCGGAACCACTAGTAACTGTGCATCCCTCGAGTAAAAGGCCCTTGAAGGGCAATATTCTTGAATCCTGGCATTAAGATATTTAGGTCCTGCTCCATAAAAAGCTCGGTAAGCAATTCTTAGGGCTTTGAATGCGATTCCTTTGCTCACTCGTAACCACTGCAGCTGTTTTCGGAACCGAGACACAAAAGTCCATCTTGTGAGTTTGTACAAGAGGCGGACTATGGTATTCTGTACCACTTGGGGCCGATGTATAAGATACTCCGGTAGACCCAAGTAAAGAGCGTTGGAATAGTCTAACCTGGAGAGAATCAGCGCTTGGACCACTATTTTCTGAGCATCCCACAACAGAAAATATAGAAACTTTAACGTTTTTAGAATCCAGAATCAAGATTTCATTACATATTCCTTTAAATCCTAGATGATCATTGAATAACACCCTCAAAGTCCTGGCCACTTCAATAGGGGAAGGAGGGGGGCGAACAGGCTCCTTGCCAGCAAACTGTCCATCCTGGTTAGTGGGTCTGAGCCACCCAGCCTACAGTAATTCTTCCATATGTGTTCACCTGTCATGTTAAATGCTTCTCTGTCCAAGGCGTCTGTGCCTTTGCCCAATGAAACATGCCATTATCACTTCACTGTTGAAGAAACCAATGGCAGACCTTCCCATCTTGGCTAACTATAAAAATCAATTTCTAACCTTCCTTTTCCTAGCAAAATTCAAGAAGAAAAATAATGGGACAGAAAATGTCCCTGTTTGTCTTTGATGAGCATGCACCCCCAACCTGAGTTCATCATAGCAAGTCCTGAATGTTCTGACTCTCAATTCAGCCAGTACAACAATCATGCATGTGCAGTTCAGGCTTCCTGTTCCATGAACTAAGACCAAGATTAGAAATCGGTGGTCTGAAGCGGCACACAATGTGCATTCGCCGTTTAAAGAAGCATAACTACCATCGCTCACAGGGATGATGAGGCCCGACAGTGGGTAACATGCCAAGATTATAGTGGCAGGACAGGCCTTTTTACATGTCTTCTGGCAGGGGAAGTCACCAACTGGCTTCGGCTATGTTTTTTAATTTGTTTGCCAGTCCCCTGAAACCAGGTTTTTTGCTCCATCCATGTGGAACAAGGATGACACCTGTACATGTGTTACTTCAGTGTGTAGATGATGTGTGCGCAGTGTGTATGTTACGTGTGGTCACGCAAGAATCCATCAATGGATCAGGATAATTTCCCTGGGGGATCTATTTTTGGCCAGTTAATGACTGGGATCTGTCTGTGCTGAAAGAGCAGGGGCTGTTTATTTTATTTTATTTTTATTTTTATTTAATGCGATTTTATATAGCGCGAACATTACCCAAAGGTGTCAGAGCGCTTTACAAAAGAACCAGTTGCGTTACATAAGGACTTTGAATTACATGAGTTACAAAAGAAATGCGAACATTACCCAAAGGTGTCAGAGCGCTTTACAAAAGAACCAGTAGCGTTACATAAGGACTTTGGATTACATGCGTTACAAAAGAAATACAAGCAGAAAAAAATTGCAAATGTACAAGTTGCAAAGTCACTCAAGGAAGAGATACAAACGGATAAACGCTAAACTCCTAGGAATGGTAGTAAGTACAAAGGTCTACTACATATACTAGTGGTTAGAGTTATATCTAAGCATATATACACAAATAGTGACTTTACTCATGATTACATTTTACCAGCGATTAGGCTTGGGCAACTCAAAATTACATATTTACAGAGTGAACGGCGAAATGAAACATCAAAGGGGGTAGAGAGCGGTGGGGGTGGGAGGGGGAGAAGAGTCGGAGGCTGAGATTGGCGAGAGGGGGACCTGAGGGGGAGAAAGAGATAAGGCAGTCCAGCAAAGAGAAATGTCTGAAGTTCGGCACCCTCCCCCCCTGCGTCAGAGGGCTTTACAAAAGAACCAGTAGCGTTACATAAGGACTTTGAATTACATGCGTTACGAAAGAAATACAAGCAGAAAAAAAAAAAAGAAATTGCAAATGTACAAATTGTAGAATCACACAAGGAAGAGATGCACACAGAAAAAAATTGCAAATGTACAAGTTGCAAAGTCACTCAAGGAAGAGATACAAACGGATAAACGCTAAACTCCTAGGAATGGTAGTAAGTACAAAGGTCTACTACATATACTAGTGGTTAGAGTTATATCTAAGCATATATACACAAATAGTGACTTTACTCATGATTACATTTTACCAGCGATTAGGCTTGGGCAACTCAAAATTACATATTAACAGAGTGAACGGAGAGATGAAACATCAAATGGGGTAGAGAGGGGTGGGAGGGGGAGAAGAGTCGGAGGCTGAGATTGGCGAGAGGGGGACCTGAGGGGGAGAAAGAGATAAGGCAGTCCAGCAAAGAGAAATGTCTGAAGTTCGGCAAAAGGAGAGCTGGAGGTCCTCTTGAGGTCAGGCATAGTCCAGGGAGGGATGAGTAGGTAAAAGTTCAGCACGGGGGAAGGAGTCACCAGTGTCGGCCATGTTGGGGTCAGGCATCCTGGGCCCCTTTTCCAAACCGAGAGTGAGCCAAGTACGCCAGAGCTTTGTGGAAAGGGAAGGGTCGGACTCACCCCCGGTGTCCCTAGGCTCTCGAGGCGCACGCAGACCCCGAAAGGGCGCTGGGGCACAACACCCACCACGGTGGGCAGCGCTGTGGGAGCCGCCATTTTGCCTCGCGCAGGGGGAGGAAGGGGGGGGGCGCTCACCACCATCCTCAGCAAGCACGAGTCTCTAGGCTCAGGGCACACTCTGGTGGGTGACGGGGGAGAGAAAACACCTCTCACTGAGCTGCATTGACGGCGCCCCCACCCCGTACAGGTGACAGTAAAGCACGTCGAAGCAGTAGCAGCACATCTCGGCCGACACCACCATCTTGCGGGTTCCGGGGCTGTGGTTGGCGGGAGAGAGAGAAGTGCAGTCCGCCGCCGTTGCCAGCCGCCATTACACCGCCCCCGCCGGGGCCGCCCAGCCCCAGCTCGCCGCGGCACTGCCGCTCCCCGCCGTTGCAGTGCCGGGGGTCAGAGCACGTCCTCCCGGCTGCCAGGATCCCGCCGGCTCGGCGAAGGTTGGCGAATGCCACAGCTGCTTGTCATGAATATTTGTAATCGCACTACCCCGCAAAGGTATCCTGGCGCTGAGCAGTTGTGTTATTGTCTATCCTAGTTATAATAAGGCGGCCCCAGGATCTGCTCTCCTCCTGACATGGATATTTCCCAGTCTACCCACTGCGGGGGGGGGGGGTCCTGAGGCTGCAGACTCCAAGCACACCCACCTCACTTCCACGTCTCACCTGCACCCTCAGCCCCACGAAAAAAATACCAAAGAAATGGAGCACAATGAGCAACAATTCCAATACTGGTGTAACATCTAGAGTACACTTTGAGTCTTATGCACAATACAGTGTTGTGTGTTGAAGTAAAGCCCTTTTTCCTTTTTTAAGTAAAACCACTTCCTGGACATTGATTTACTGGCTTCTCATAGATGATCTTTTGAATTCGAAGATGCTAACTCCACACCCTCTTCCTGAGTAACCAATGGATTGCTCAGCTTTGCGACTTTGAGTGTTAAGTGCTAAAGAGGGGCTCTTGGTGCCCAGTTTTGGGCTCAGTCCCAGGGCACCCGTGGTAAAAGGCTCTAAATGTCACAGTCTGAGCCCAGTAACTCCTGATTGATCTGGGACTCCTGCCCTGGGACGCCTGAAAAGGCTCCACAAAGAATTAAAAAGGGACCTTCAAGAATGAGTGAAGCATCCCAGTCTCCTACATCACCATCAAGCGGTTTACACGCTTGTGCAATACAGAGACTGCTCTTGTCAACATTAGAAAACAAGACCATTACAAAACAATGGGGAAACCCAGTAGACTGTACAACCTGGGTAAGGTATGGTACAGAACACAATTGGTCCCAACGGGAATTATTCAAGTCAAATAATAAATTGTACCCCACGCCATGAATAACATACACTTCAATTAAGTTCACAATTTTGTATTGAATATCAAGTTATACAATATATTATATCACAAAGTTGCTCCACAGTGAGTGGAAGGGATAATTGGCCTCTCCACCTTCCTGGGGTTGAAACGTCGACATTTTTAATTACATCGACCTGTACTGGGATAACCATCCACATATAGATAACATGGAATCTATACGCTGCATCTTATAACTGTGGATTATCATTATATAAAGCGTTTCCAGACAGGCTATAACTGAATTGTTTGTATATATTGTAGATATTGGCACTTGAATTTCCTATTTCCTTCTTATCTACTCATGAGCACTCTACTCAGCACTTACCTTCCATTTACTGTGGAGCAACTTTGTGATATAATATATTGTATAACTTGATATTCAATACAAAATTGTGAAATTAATTCATTGAAGTGTATTTTATTCATGGTATTGGGTACAATTTATTATTTGACTTGAATAATTCCCGTTGGGACCAATTGTGTTCTGTACCAACATTTGAAAACAAGCATTTGCAAAGCAATAGGTCTTGCATTAGTGACAGTTTGAGTTATTGGCACTGCAAATAAAAATATTTGTTAGATTAATTTTTTGGGCAAAAATTATCCCAGCAGTAAACAAGCGGATGCAGTACCACAGGCTGTCACTAGGTGTTCCATGGGACTTCTTTTGGCCACATATGGTACTGCACCCTGCAACATTGTCAAGGAAAGGATATGGCGCAGCACTGAGAGCCACCGACTGAGGAGCTGGGGACATGCGTTCGAGCCGGATTGCTTAATTTCCCCCGAGCGCATGGATAGGGGGGCTATACAAATAAAAGCTAGAAATGTAAAATAACATAAGAATTCAATGCTCGGTGGCAGGCAAGCAGTGTCTTGAGCAAAACAGCAGTGGCCTCGGAGGGGTAGTGGGGGCCTGGAGCAGTGTTGTGGAAGGGGTGAGCGGGAGGCATGGGAAGATCTAGGGACCAAGCAAATGATCTAGGGACCAAGCAAATGAAGTGACAGGACTGCAAGCAAGTGAAGCGATGGAAGTTTCATTACATAGGTAAACAGAACACTGAAGGAGCAAAGACACAGACCAACCAAAAAAAGGATATAAATAACCGGAACAGTAAGACCACATGTAAGAGGGCCTGTTCTCATGGGAGTATACAAAATTCCAAAAGATGGGACTACTAAGTGTATTCACCAATGTAAAGCCAGCATTTCTAAAGAACAACAGGAACCAATTAAAAAGATGGGCATTTTTTCAAGCCCATCAAGCATGTCTTGAAGAGACGGTGCAAGCGCTGCCTAGGCGAGATCTAAAAACTCCCTTGTGAAGGCAAGTAAGATTGAGCCTCTCTGCAGATTATGATACTGTGATCCATGAGATTTCACTGAAAAGATGCAATCCACAGACAGGCTATTGGGCACAGTGATGGATAGAATCTGCTCTTTACTCTCAATCCACCCGGAGGTCATGCTCATGGGATCAGAAGAGTCAATACTTTGAATAGTGACAAGAAGTGCTCCACAGGCATTTATCCTCCCACACATGATATTCAATATATACACATATTTGAGTGCCATCAGATTCATTTTCAGGTGTACATGTATGACACCCAACTTCACGCCGATCTGGCAAATGAATTAGAGGACTCGGACAAACATTACAGAATGTCCATATAACATATACTAGCATTATGAAATAAATCAGTCTTTACCTGAATAAAGTGAAAACAGATATTGGAAATAGGAGGATCACAGAACATTCTATGCCTCTTAACTTGATGCCACAGGCCCGCTCCGAGCCACCTCATAGAAAATAAGAAAAGTGTGTACTACATTTGACACAGCGCTTTCAAATCAATGATGCTGTCATGGATATCAATATTCAATTGTTCTGCAACAATAAGGAAAAGCCTTCCACTCCTTGAAAATGATCTACTAGATAGAGCTGAACACAAGCAGTTGTGATGGGTGGACTGGAGTATTGTAACGTGGTCTACAAAGGGCTCCTAAAACTCTTACTAAAAGATTTCAATGTTGCAAATTGAGATGACAAAACTTTGCCTAACCTTCATTTGGAAAAGGAATCAGGTACATAGTTGAAAGCTCTCCACTGGCTCCCAGGGGTGCAGAGAATGAATTCAAGGACTACTGTAATGTGACTACTATCAAATGTTGGCCCTCACTATGCTCTAGCCAGAAACCTTAGTCAACTAGGTTGAAGTGGATTCAGCGACAAGCCTTAAGATGACAAAAATGCGACAGCACGTCATTAGGCACCCGGGGACACAGACACTGGAAGAACAGTATAAAGTCCTACAAAAACGAAGCCCATCCAGGTTCTGCCAAACAGCGCACATTTGTAAACACCACCCATGTTGGTATAGTTATGCAGAGTCTAGTGTAAGTCACCTGGTGGTAAATCGGGATCGGTGGGGGCAGTCTGCTGGATGCGACGTGGCTTGGACACAGATTTGGAACTTTCTGTGGTACTGCGGTTGGTCGAGCTGGAGCCACAGCTTTCATGGTCATCCTACAAAACAATGGCCTGAGTTAGTAATGCAAAGAAGGCATGGGAATACTACAGGATACAGTGGTTTGATATGTACTTCAGTCGTGTGATAAATCAAGCACTCGAAATTTCATTTACATTGAACAGCAGACATTCAGCTTTCTCAGGACAAGTGCATACTTCTTCCTTGTGCCGTACACGCATCTTTAAATAAATCCTAGCATGTGAGACTTTGCAAAAGCATGCTCTTGTGGCAGTAAAGAAGGTCTGGAATGGCGGGGGCACAGCTTTCAAATTAAGAACTGTACCAATGAATTGCATACTTTCAGAAATATGTAATCCGAGTATTGCTTGAAGGTTACAGCAGCAAACCAAACAAAGCCATTTACACCCTGGTGCAAAAATCAGGTTTAAACACTCAACTCGGCAATTGCGGATACAACACCTTTCTGAAAATATTTTGTGTTCGAGTTAAAGTTGTGAACAAAAATAAGGGAAACATGTGCGCCCGGTATTTGCACCCATTTTGTGCAGGTTATTATTGCTTTTTCTGTGTTTCATAGGCGAAAGCAATGGTGGTGAGCACTAACTAGGAACTTGTGAAAACAGGCGCCGATGCCATGCTTAGCGCCAGTATGTAAGAATAACAGCTACAGTTTAGGAAGGTCTTCACACAACAAAAAACTTGAATAAAAAAAATACCTTAGGCAGTACTGCGAATTAAAAAAAATAAAAAAAACTCGCCATCTTCCTAATCCACTGTAAAGTCAACACTGTCCCTTATAAACGATGGGATGCTACTCACCCAAACCACAAAATACAGAAAAAAACCGTACACTAGAAAAATAAACAAGGGAAACCCAATCTGCCTTTATCAGGTCAGGCTAAGCATTTGCTTACAAAACAATCCCCAACAGTTCGGACGTGTCAGAAAACTGTCCTCTAAACCACAACTAATTACAGATGCCCCGCGAAGCAAGACAATGTCGGGGCCTTAAAACAGCAAACTACTCCAAACAGATAAACACGACCCTTCCACGCCTTCCTCGTGCTCCCGCCAGGGACACCTCTGCCATGTCACACAACAGACTTACCTCAACCCAGACACCACCGATTCAAGAAGGAAAACAGAAAGTGCCTGCACCCATCTGCTGCAGGATCTTATCTTATCCGTCCTGTGGCTTTCACACGCCTAACCATGCGTGAACTCAGCAGCAGCGGCGCATGCTGTACATACAAAGGTACAAAAACATCAGCCGTGTGAACAATCGTTAGAACAGAATGACTGCAACCTCTCCCAAAGGTGAAAATGGTGCTAGCCTTTGTGCAACAGCCTCTCCAGGAGCAAAGGCGAGATATTCAGATTAGATATCATGACAAAAGGTCAAAACGTGCACACGGGTAAATACAACTGAATTATACAATAAATGCACTAAGGAAACAGAACATATAAATGAGAGGGTTACCACCAGCCAGCATTTTACGAAACGGGCGGTATTGCTATGTCAATCCCGGAATAAAATGAAGAAAAACAGAAAAATCTGGAATTATATTTCTTTAGAAATATACGCTTAACACTCTACACACAAGGAGAAAACACTTCAGAAGATATCCAATTCTTATTCATGACCTTACCACAACTTTAAAATATAATGTAATGACCTGGCCAGTAAATCCCCCAGAAAGGTGGTAACATCATAGGGGTATATTTATTCAAACCAACTGGAACTCACAAGAACAACACTTGGCTGTGCAGTGAAGGTCGATCTAGCCTGACATTTACATGTGGAGAATGCTTACTCACAAGTCAGCTTTTACAAGCCAGCCAAAGTACGTGCTATATTTCCGAACGGGGTTTGGGAAATGGGGGGTGACCTTTGCATTATAGTGATAAATATGTGAATAGGAGCTTATTAGTGCTCGCCTTTTAAATGTGCTTTACTGGGCCATATTTATTCCCACTGTCATTGTAAATTAATTTATGCCATGGCACTGAAAATAAACACAGATTCACATATTTACTACTAGAATGGAAAGGTTAGATTCCATGATATTGCCACCGCTTAACCCCTTCCCTGCGGCGCGAATTCCGCTGCGGGGAGTTAATTAGGGGGTGTAACCCCTTGCGTGCTCAGGACGGCCCCCGGCCGTCTTACGTCACGGTAGGCGTGTGCGGAGGACGGCCGGGGGCCGTCCGAACTCCGCCCACTAATTAATTCTTCCGCACAGGCGGGGAATTTGCGCCGCACTGGGGAATCGGTGGCGTTCGGATTACTTTAGTTTAAATACTTTGCAAATAGGCAATAGACTTTTAAGTACAGTAGTTACAGTTGTTGCAATGGGCAACACAATTTCAAACACAATGCAACATTGAGCTCAATGTGAATTTCTAGTTAAATGCAATTAGTTACTTTATGGATTACTTTTCTAACCACAGGACTGGATCCTAGATTCAGTCCTGGGACATCTCCTGTAAACAGTTGAGTAAAAGCGTTTTGGTTACAGTAGTGATTTTTAAGGAATATTATTGTATTTTAAAAGTTGACACTTAGAAACTTTTTCACATAGAATCACCAATGTTATCCTATGGGAGGAAATTCACTTAGCAGGTAAGTAGTGTTATCGTTACTTTTTCTTACTCAGTGGTGGATCCTGAATCCAGCACTGGTGCATCTCCTGTAAACAGTTGAAAGAATGCGTTTAAGTCATTCAGGTGATTTTTAAGGAATATTTGTAGTTTGTGAAAATCGACACTTTGAAACTTTTCTGCTGAAAACCAGACAATGGATTCCTATGGAAGGAAATTCAAGTTACTGGTAAGTACGGTTAGAATTACTTTTCAGGATCTGTACTGGGCTCAAAGATGCAGCACTGAGGTCTCTCCTGATAACAGGTGAGTAAATCGGAATTCGTAGTTCGGCTGATTTTAGAGGAATATTATAAAGTTCCAAAATCCACACTTGGAAGAATTTCCAAGTGAAACCAGTCAATGTTAGCCCATGGAAGGAAATTCAAGTTACTGGTAAGTACAGTTAGAATTACTTTTCAGGATCTGTACTGGGCTCAAAGATGCAGCACTGAGGTCTCTCCTGATAACAGGTGAGTAAATCGGAATTCGTAGTTCGGCTGATTTTAGAGGAATATTTGTATGTTTCAAAAATCGACACTTCGAAACGTTTTCAGAAAAAAGCAGGCAATGATATCCTATGGAAGGAAATTCAAGTTACTGGTAAGTACGGTTAAAATTACTTTTCAGGATCAGTGCTGGGCTCAAAGATGCAGCACTGAGGTCTCTCCTGATAACAGGTGAGTAAATTGGAATTCGTAGTTCGGCTGATTTTAGAGGAATATTATAAAGTTCCAAAACTCCACACTTAGAAGAATTTCCAAGTGAAACCAGTCAATGTCAGCCTATGGAAGGAAATTCAAGTTACTGGTAAGTACGGTTAGAATTACTTTTCAGGATCTGTACTGGGCTCAAAGATGCAGCACTGAGGTCTCTCCTGATAACAGGTGAGTAAATCGGAATTCGTAGTTCGGCTGATTTTAGAGGAATATTTGCACAATGGTGAAGGAAGGGGGTGGGGCCTGAGGTGACATGTCTACAAACACGCCCTGTGGCGCGTTTTAAGTTGGAGAATTAATTCCTCCTCAATCCCGAGGGTCCCTAGGGGCCAACTAGCCCACCAGATACCTCCAGTATGCGCCAGAGAGCTGCGTTGCAGAGAGGTGTTCCGAGGCCACGCCCCTTTTTTGCACCTCTCTGCAACGCAGCTCTGTGGCGCTTTCTGGACGTACCTGATGGGCTAGTTGGCCTCAGGGACCCTCAGGATTGAAGGGGATTTAATTCCCCATCTTAAAAAGCGCCACGGGCATATTTGCACACATGTCACCTGAAGCCCCGCCCCTCCGTTCACCACTGTGCAAACGCGCCCCGTGGCGCGTTTTAAGTTAGGGGATTAAGTCCCCTTGAATCCTGAGGGTCCCTGGAGTCCAACTAGCCCACCATGTACATCCAAAAAGCGCCACAGAGCTGCGTTGCAGAGAGGTGTAAAAAGGGGCGTGGCCTCAGAACACCTCTCTGCAACGCAGCCCCCTGGCGCATACTGGAGGTTCCTGGTGGGCTAGTTGGCCCCCAGTATTCAAGGGGAATTCGTTCCCCCTCTGCAAACGTGCCAGGGGGCGCGTTTGCAAAGTGCTGCAAGCATGGGGGCGTGGCCTCCGGCGCAATGCCGGTCTTTTTTTATTCATTTTTTTAAGAAGGGGGGCTTTGTGGCCCCCCTTCTTTTTCTAATCTATTGGCCCTGGGGACCCAATCCCCCAGAGCCTGCCCCCTAATTATTATTATTATTATTTTTAATTTTGGAAGGGGGCCGCGTGGCCCCCCTCCCGAGGCCTTAATCGGCCCCGGGGACCCCATCCCTTGGGGCATGGCCTTCTTTTATTTTTTAAATAAAACTTATGGAGGGGGGCTGCGTTGCCTCCCTCCTCAGGCCACTTATGGCCCCGGGGACCCCATCCCCCGGGCCCGGCCTTTGAATTTTTTTATTTTTAAATTTTAATTACATTTTTGGGAGGGGGGCCGCGTGGCCCCCCTCCCGGGCCACTAATGGCCCCGGGGACCCCATCTCCCGGGGCCTGGCCACTCGTTGGGGACCGTGGGGGGGTCCCCAATCCCCGCACGGTCCCGCCGGCTCCCCGCGTCCTGCGGGAGCCGGCATTGCTTTTCCATAAGGGGAGCTGCTGACATGCAGCTCCCCTTATGGAAAAGCACTCTGCTTTGCTTCATTGAAGCGAGAGCAGGTTTCCCTGCTCTCGCTTCAATGAAGCAAAGCAAGTTTGCAATGGCAGGACGGGAGCCGCGAGGCTCCCGTCCTGTCATTGCAAACTACAGTGTCCCGGGGGTAGGCACCCCGGGACACTGCAGGAGCCGGCCCTGGGGGGTGGTGGTCCCCAGGGCCATAAAGGGCTCCAGGAGTGGGGCCGCGCGGCCCCCCTCCCCACTTCTACCTAGCCCCGGGGAGGTGGTGGTCCCCGGGGCTTCGGGGGTCCGAAACGGACCCCCACATGTATTTTCTTAGTGCCCCGGGAGGTGGCGGTCTCCGGGCGTGTGGGGGCAGGAGCCCCCACACAGGTCATTCTTTTTAAAAAAGAAGCCCCGGGAGGTGGCGGTCCCGGGGCTGCGGGAGGGCGGAGAGCCCTCCCGCACCATTTTTAAAAGCCCCGGGGGTGGCGGTCCCCGGGCTTGGGGGCCTTAGAGGCCCCCCACATAAAATTAAAACCAACCCCCGGGACTTGGCCCACCCGGGGGCAAATTAGCATCGAAGCGCGGGAGTCCGCGCTTCGATTTTTTTTTTATCGGCGGGATCCGCGCACCCTAAGCGCATCCCGCCGATTTAAAAAAAATGCTTTTTTCTGCCCAGGGGGTCCTTGTGGGACCCCCTGAGCAGACCTAGGGGGTCAGGGTGTTTCTACCCTGCCCCCTTTGTGCGTTTTGCGCACTTGTTTCTTGTGCCTCGGTTCTACTGAGGGACAAAATGGCTGCCAACACTTCCTGATTTGGAGTGTTGACAGCCACTTGAAAGCCAATTAGCATGCAGCTCGTGATCGGGAGGGTGCGCTCAGGGTGCGCGAATCCGACGCGGCCATAGATATATATGTGATTTTCCTTTTGATTTTCTCAGCAACTACTGAACGGATTTACACCATTTAACAAAAAAGGTTCTTTCTGAACCAAGAACTACCTCTTTGCCAAATTTGGTGCAATTCCGTTCAGCAGTTCGGGCTGTAGCCGTGGCTAAAGTTTCCTATGGGAAAATGAATGGGGAAAACACGTTTTGGGACCCCCCTTTTTTCTCGGCCCCCGCTTGACGAATCACCCCGAAACTTTCAGGGTAGGAGCGGACCGGAGCGGGCCATAAAGTTTGAAAATTTCGCGAAGATTTGTCAACCGACGCAAGAGTTATTTCAAATAGAATGTTGCGGATTTCCTATGGAAAATAGGTCCTAACTATAACTATCTACTGGCGACCGCCAGTAGATTATATATATATATATATATATATATATATATATTATCTACTGGCGGTCGCCAGTAGATAGTTATAATTAGGACCTAGTTTCCATAGAAAAGCATTTTTTGACTTGGCTATAACTTTAGCGTCATTTGACCAATCTTCATGAAATTTTCCCAAAAAAAGTGTCAAGATAGGTTCTGGTGGTCATGGAAAAATTGAGGGTGATCCGAGGAGTGGGGAGCAAGAATTTGGGGCACAAAATAAGGGTGCATTTGTAATGTTAATTCCCATAGGAACCTTTAGCCACACCTACAGCCTAGAGTGACCAGAATTTTAAAGCCAAAAACCGGGACATTCCACAAAAATAAAAGTAGGACTACAATTTTCCTTTAAGAGAGCGCACAGAATGAAAGTGCTCCTCAGCCGAGAATTACAGAACAGGCAGTCAAAACATACATAAAATGCAATTTTTAAACCCAGTAGCTTGCCAGTTAATTAAATTGCTTTCTTGAAACAACTGCTAACTATCCCTGCTTTATAAAACATAAAAAAGCACCTCCTGCCGTTTTCAGTCGACCCTCTCTAAAAACCGGGACATGAGCTAAATTTCCTGAAATCTGCCGGGACAGCTGGCGAAAAACCAGGACTGTCCGGGCAAATCCGGGATGCCTGGTCACCCTACTACAGCCCGAACTGCCGAACGGACTTACACCAAATTTGGCAGGGAGGTAGATGTTGGTTCAAGGAAGTGCCTTTTGCCTATTTGGTGTAAATCTGTTCAGTAGTTTTTGAGAAATGTAAGCCGGAAATTATAGTGAGATCTCTGGTCATGAAGCCTTCGCAAACAAAGACGAGCTCATGCAGGGAAATGCACCGCTCTGATTGGCTGCCAACGCTTCAACCACGAAGTGTTAGCAGCCATCTTGGGACTCGGCTTCATTGAGTCCCCCAAAAAATAAGTGGAAATAAAGAAAAGGGGGCATGGAAGGAATACCCTAACCCTTAAGCCATGGTCTTGGAGTCCCCCTGGGACCCTGCCACCGCATAAAAAAAACAACATAAAAATTCTGCCGCAAAAATCGTGATATTTGCTGCAAAAAAAAAAGCAAGCACGGGCTCCTGCGCTTGCTTTTTAATAAACCCTGGGTGGGTCAGATCCCAGGGGCATGTAATAAATATAGGAGGGGGGCACACGGGGCCACCCTGCTAGGGCTTATCAAAGCCCTCGGGACCGCCACCTCCCGGGGGCACTTTTCATTATTAATGCGGACAGGGCCACTGGACTCGCCCGGGGACAGCCACCTCCTGGGGCTATTTCTTCTTATGAGGGTGGGGGCCTCGCGGACCCTCACCCCCCGCATCGGAGACCACCACCTCCACAGGGCAAATTTGAATATGGGAGGGGGGGCCCTAGATGGCCCTGGGGACCGCCACACCCCAGGGCCGGCTCCAGCAATGTCCTGGGGTGCCCACCCCCAGGACATTGCAGTTTGCTATGGCATGGCGGGAGCACTGCTCCCGCCATGCCCAAACAGTGTGCTCAGCTTTGAGCAAGAGAGAGCATTTTACTCTCGCTTGCTCAAAGTGGAGCACACTTTGCTATTTACACACAGGGAGCTGCATGTCAGCAGCTTCCTGCATGTAAAAAGCAATGCGGGAGCCGGCCGTTACCGCAGGGGCCCTTGAGGCTCCCCCCACAGTGCCCCACAGCTCAGCTAACTAGAACTGCTGAATTTCTTTGGTTTTGTACGAGTGAAATGTCAGCCTAACTATAACGTTCCTGTAACCTTTGTTTTTTTCAGTGAATGAAAATATATATATATAAATAAATATATATATATATATATATATATATCACTCCAAGTCTCCCAACAGTTGAGACCGCACTCCACATAAGGTGAGTTTCCACTCTTTTATTCAAATTGGCATGCAGCTTTCCATCCCCGGATCAGTCCCGGCCTTGCGCGTTTCGAAGCCATTGATGCTTCTCATCAGAGGCCGATGTCAGCAGACGATTTCCGATGCAACCACCAAACTTCTGCGCACTCCACATAAGGTGAGTTTCCACTCTTTTATTCAAGTTGGCATGCATAGTTCTATCCTGAAGCCCACCGGAGGGCTGAAAAACTTTGTCCCACAAATGATGCAGCAGGCAAACCTAATGGAGGGTGTGAAAGGATGTAAATTAACTACTATTCCCAGCGTGCATCAGTGAAAATAAATGAGGCACACCTGAGGCCCAATGAAAAAAGAAAAGCACGCAGAAGTTTGGTGGTTGCATCGGAAATCGTCTGCTGACATCGGCCTCTGATGAGAAGCATCAATGGCTTCGAAACGCGTAAGGCCGGGACTGATCCGGGGATGGAAAGCTGCATGCCAATTTGAATAAAAGAGTGGAAACTCACCTTATGTGGAGTGCGGTCTCAACTGTTGGGAGACTTGGAGTGATATATATATATATATATATATATATATATATATATAAAACTAGGGGATATTCGCATTAGACTCTAGGCACAGCTGATAAGAGAGCCAATATGATTTCCAGATCAGAATTACTTGTACCCAAAATAGCAAGCAGAAAAAGTCTAAGTGGTGAAACCAAGCCTGCCAGAATGATCACCCGTTATAATTCCAAGTCCCAACAAGTGGTACGCATTTTCAAAAAGAACTGGCATGTCCTCCAGACAGACTCCATCATGAAAAGTGTAATTCCCGCACAACCCCTGATCACGTATAAACGCTGCAAGTCCATCAACGATCATCTAGTTTTTAGTCATTACTGCACATCTATCCAAAAAAGAGAGAGCATCACAGGGTTTTATCCCTGCATGAAGTGCAAGGCTTGCAAGTATAGCCAGAAAGTCAACAGCTATAGCACCTCCAAAAGTGGATCTAAAGCTAGGAGAAAAATCAACCGATTGCTAAATTGCAATTTAGAATTCACGGTGTACTGTTTGGAGTGTCCGTGCCCAAAGCGATATGTGGGGAGTACGATCCATCCCGCGAAAAAGCGCATTTTAGAGCACATGCGTGCAATCTCGAAAAAAGATCCAACTTATTCAGTGGCACGCCACTTCGAGATTGCTCACAACAGTAACCGTGATCTAGTAAAATTCTTCTGCATAGATCAGGCCCCTAAAAATGAGAGAGGAGGTGACAGAGTCAGGAAGCTACGAAGAATGGAATCAAAATACATCATTGATTTAAATACCATGGCACCAGAAGGTTTAAATATTGCAGAAAACTCTGGGTCCATTTAGACTGGTACTCTGTCTCCCCCGTGAGATGCCCTTATGATTAGAGCCTGTACCTCATAACAAATTATAAACTGATGCTGTTTAGCAATTGAAAAGTCCAACATGTGGAGCTATATATTGTCTTTGAAAGTCTTGAGAGAATGATTATCCATTAAGGAGGGATATTTTGTTATTTATATAGGCTGCCCATAAACTTCTCTACCAGTTGCAAGATTTGCCCATCCAGGGCTTTATTTTAGCTTGTCATTAGGTAAACGAAAGGCATGGTGTCGTGTGTACATGGTATTGAGAAATATAAATTTTCAAAGAATATTGCCAATAAGATTTCAAAAGGTGACGCTTTATATTTAGAGATTTTGCTCTGCAGTGTTATTTTCCCTTTTGTAAATCATACGACCTGCCTTAGATGCAAAATGTATATACACTGTCAAAAAGACTTGCATAAACCTAATGTCTAATGCCAGAGGAACGCTGTAAGATGGCAGCTGCTGTTTAAACCAATTCTGGTCACAATAATTCTGTTAGGCCATCTTCGCTGTTAATGAATTTTGTTTTTACGTCACACTATGCACTTTAAAATGGTGGTTTTAGATTACACTCACCGAGGAAGGCGGCAACGCCGAAATGCGTCTGTTGGTGCGGGGGAGGGTCTGCACATAAAATTTTGCATTTGGAATTCCTGTGAGTGCTCTCCTTATTTGAGTGACCGAGATCCTTGTCACTGTGTAAATATATATATATATATATATGTGTATATATATATATATATATATATATATATATATATATATATATATATATATATATATATATATAGAAGCAGAGAACTCTGGGTAGTTCTCAAGTTTAGGTGGAAAGCAGCTCCATTATAGAGCACTCTCAACACCAGGAAAACTCTAAATTTGCTCACCTCAAATGTCTGCTTTTCTATCAAAGTCTTTAAGCATAGGATTAGCACAGTGCCATCCACGCCGAGATAGAAAGGGACAAAGTCTTTCACCATGTCTACAGCAAAGTCTTTAAGCATAGAATTAGCACAGTGCTATCCTTGCCGAGCTGTAAAATGGCCAAAGCCTTTTACCACTCCAGGCACAGTATTACAGCTTTGGATTGATAAAATACCATCCAAGCCAACCTGAAAGGGAATTGTTTTGATATATATATATTCAAAGATTTGAAAAAGATAAGGTACACAGATAAGAACTAGTCCAAACGTAATCTCACAGCAACCCAGGTTAAAGCACTGGAAGGCCTTAGAAAAGACCAGTCTATTGTCATAAGGCAATCTGATAAAGGGGGCAATGTTGTTGTGTGGGCTAAAGATGATTACTTGAAGGAAGGTCTACGACAACTCAGTGATCAGTTGTGTTACCAAGAGTCGTCCAAGTTAGAAGTGGTGGCATCCAATGTGAAATATAATGAAATGTTATCTGAATGGAGGGACAAAGGGCTATTGGAGTGGGAGGAGTGTCGAAGTCTGAGTTGTAAACATGCCAAAACTCCGATACTTTACCTCCTCTCAAAATTGCATAAAGATCCAGTTAACCCGCCGGGGAGGCCTATAGTTTCCTCCATGGGTTCACAACTTGAAATGACTTCAAAGTACATTGATTTTTAGTTAAGACCGTTTGTAACAGCCTTACCAGCATATTTAAGAGATACTATGCATTTTTTAAATATAATTGATGGACTGGTATGGGAACAAGATTACCTGTTAATCATATTAGATGTGACAAGTCTCTACACATCTATCAGGCATGACCTGGGGATCCAGGCCATTCGTTATTTCCTACGTGCTAGACCAATATCATTACTGCTCCATACTGAAATGTTAATCGAGATGGTATGGTACAGTTTGACAAACATTTTTTTTTACTTTGATCAGAAGGTATACAAGCAGATACAGGGGACGGCAATGAGCACCTGCTTCGCCCCCAGCTATGCGAAATTATTCATGGGCTGGAGGGAGGAGCAGGTGTCCAGTTCCTGTGACATCTATGGGGAGCAAATAGTGTTATGGACAAGATTCATCGACGATATTTTTTTGATTTGGAAGGGAGATGAATTGAGTGCAACAGCTTTTATATCGTCATTGAATAATAACATGAATCTAGAACTTACATCACACATGAGCAAAAATAGGATTATTTTCTAGATGTAGAAGTTTCAGTGCAGGGCAAACATTTGTCAACTAAACTTCATAGAAAGGAGACTGCGGGTAACAGTCTCTTATATGCCTCGAGTGCTCACCCCTACAGTCTTATTCAGAGTATCCCTTATGGGGCACTAATCAGAGCTAAAAGGAACAGCAGCACTGATAAGGAATTTTTGGGAGAAAAACTGCAAATGTGTAAGAGATTTGAGGAAAGAGGGTATACCAAGAAGGTGATTAAATCCGCAGTAGAAAAAGTGGATAAATTACAGAGATCCAATTTATGACATCCAAAGCAAGGGGAGAATGTTGAGAATCAAATCAGGTTTATAACGACATATTCAAACCAGGCATATAAAATCAGAAAGTTATTGAGCCGTAATTGGCATATTTTAAAAACCGATGCAGTCCTGGAGAAATATATACATGAATCCCCTCAAAAAACCTTCAGAAAAGGGCGATCGCTCAGGGACGAACTAAGTCATAACTTGGTGACATCCCGAATGATAGGAAACGCACGCCAGAAGTCAGTGGGATTTTCATGTTGTATGCGTTGTAAGGCCTGTATTAATAGCATGAATTGTACTAAACTGAAGGTACCCAACAGCAATAGGGATTTTACAATCAAGGGGAGCTTTGATTGTAATACTGAGTTTTGTGTATACTGTTTATCTGCCCCTGTAAAAAGTACTACATAGGCAGCACGAAACACAAAGCCAGAAAAAGAATTTTGGAACATAAACGAGCAATAAGAAATAATAATGAACAATATCCGGTAGCTCGTCATTTTTAAATTCTACATTACCAGAATGATAAGTTACTGACCTATGTAATTCTTGATGCGGTAAGACCACAGGAGAGAGGGGGCGATAGAGAACGCCAACTAAGAATTTTAGAGTCTAAATATATCATTGACTTTGAGATATTAGTGCCTGTGGGCCTCAATTCCAGTGAAGAGTTAGCTATCCATCTGGGTTAATTGAACTATGAGCTGGTTACAAATATAGGGTACCAAACTAATGCGAAAAATATTTGAGAATATCAAGTTTGGCAACAGATCTACTTTCCATAGGGTGATTACATTAAATTGTATTTTAAATTGTAAATATAATTTTATTCAGTATTTTTTCTTTTTTGTTTTCCGTGTTTGTAAACAGGAACAAGTGCTATCTGGAGGCAACCCTACAACTGGGTAGCAAGGCTCACAATTAAGTTACGATGAATGTGAAGGGTTATTACCTGTACAGGTTGAATCAATGTTGAAGAGTGTACCTATGCCCACTGGGGCGGGATTGAGAACAATGAAGATCAATAGAACAGTTTTTTTGCATGCCCATTTGGGCAAGACACATGCATATGAACATTTCAATGATAGTGACATTACTGGTTCCGACATGTGGATATATATTGATGCTATTGAAATTGTCCTAACGAACAAGTTACTTACCTTCGGTAACGATATATCTGTAAGAAACATTAGTAGTGATAGATTCCCTACCTTAGAATATCCCCAGGCGTCAGACTGGATCCGGAAAGTTTTTGTCAGCAGTACCCCTGCGAGTCGGTAGGGGCGTCGTGCGGCTCTGCGTCCGTCGTTGGCATCGTGGTCGCCGAGATGACGTCGCAAGCGCTACTTGGACGCCGCCCACGCGCGCTGACGTCAGTTCTGTACACGACTTTCCGCGCCAGGAACGCAGAGCCATGCAAGATACTGACCACTGGTGCATTGAAACTAGGGCCCTGAAAGGGATGACCTTAACCCTAGAAATCAGTTCGCAGAACGGGGAGGATGGGTGGGGCGGTAAGGAATCTATCACTACTAATGTTTCTTACAGATATATCGTTACCGAAGGTAAGTAACTTGTTCATCTGAAAGAAACACATAGTGATAGATTCCCTACCTTAGAATAGATACCCCAGCAATACCAACCCCTGTGCTGGGTCTGCGAACTAAGATCACACCAGAAAGACACGGAGAACAGAACGGCCAAAGAAGCCGTCTCTCCGGACTTGGCTGTCCAGGCAGTAATGCTTGGTAAACGTGTGCAGCGAGGCATACGTGGCTGCCCGACATATGTCTTGCAGGGGGACACCACGTCCCAATGCAGTAGTGGCTGCAGTAGCTCTGGTGGAATGAGCACGCAGCCCCACCGGAGGTTCTTTTTTAGCCAAAGAGTAACAGGCTTTGATACACAAGACAACCCAGCGGGAGATGGTTCTCTTATGGACCGCCCGACCTTTCTTGGTGCCAACGTAGCCAACAAAAAGCTGGTCATCCACCCGGAACTGCTGTGTGCGGTTGAGATAAAAAGAAAGCGCACGTTTTGGGTCCAGACGGTGGAGCCGCTCTTCCTCTCTGGAAGGATGCGGAGGCGGAAAAAAGGTGGGCAAGGTAATAGTTTGCCCTATGTGAAAGGCCGTAACCACTTTTGGCAAAAAGGAAGGACGGGGCCTGAGCACAACCTTGTCCGGATGGACTGAAAGGAAAGGAGGCTTACAGGAAAGAGCCTGGAGCTCACTCACTCGCCTGGCGGAAGTGATGGCCACCAGGAAGGCAGTCTTTAACGTCAAAAGACGAAGAGGACAGTTGTGAAGTGGCTCAAAGGGAGCACACATCAAGTACGTCAGAATCAGATTCAAGTCCCACTGAGGCATTACGAAAGGAATAGGAGGAAAAAGGTGAGTAATGCCTTTAAGAAACCTATTTGCAACAGGGGACTTGAAAAGAGAGGGCTGATCAGGAAGCCTGAGAAAGGCCGAAATAGCAGAAAGGTAGCCCTTGATAGTGCCCAGAGCAGAGCCCTGCTGGGCCAAAGAAAGAAGGAGCAGTAGTACTTCAGAAAGAGGGGCAGAAAGGGGATCCACAGCCTTTGCTGTGCACCATGCCACAAACATGTTCCACCTGCAGGCGTATACCACTTTAGTAGAGGGTCGCCTGGCTGCCAGAATAACGTCACAAACTTCAGGAGGCAAGTCGAAGGGAATCAACTGCCGCCGCTCAATCTCCACGAAAAGAGGTGTAGGCTGGACAGGTTCGGGTGAAGGACCGTCTCCTGCTGCTGCGACAAAAGATCCTCCCGAAGAGGCAGTCGGATCGGGGGATCGATGCTCATACTGAGTAGCTCGGGATACCATACTCTTCGAGCCCAGTCCGGAGCCACAAGAATGACTTGGGCCCGGTCGCGCCTGATCTTCTTCAGCACTCTGGGCAGAAGTGGTATAGGCGGAAAGGCGTACAACAGACCGCAACTCCACTCGCGACGAAAAGCGTCGCCGAGCGAGTGCCGCCTTGGAAATTCCAACGCGAAGAACTGATGACATTGCGCGTTCTCTTCGGTGGCGAATAGATCTAACCAAGGCTCTCCCCACTGCTGAAAGAGACCATGCGCCACCTCCTAGTGAAGACGCCAATCGTGATCGAGCATGCACCTGCGGCTGAGTTCGTCCGCCCTGGCGTTCAGAGAACCAGCCAGGTGTTGAGCCACCAGGGACATGCCCTGATGTTCCAGCCATGTCCAGAGACGCAGAGCCTCCTGACAGAGGGACCACGACCCCACCCCGCCCTGTTTGTTGCAGTACCACATGGCGGTGGTGTTGTCTGTGAACACCTGCACTACTCTCCCCTTGACAGAGGGAAGGAATGCCTTTAGTGCAAGCCTGATCGCCCGCAGCTCCAAAAGGTTGATATGGAGTCGGGACTCCGCCGGAGACCAGAGGCCTCTGATCTCCGCCTCTCCCATGTGGCCGCCCCATCCCAGGAGGGACGCATCCGTCACCACTGTGAACTCCGGTTGGGGAAGGGAGAGGGATCTGCCATCGACCCAATGCTGGTTCGTGAGCCACCACTGCAATTGTTGTGCAGTGCCCACAGAGATCTGGACGTGATCGGACAGGTTTCCCTGATGCTGCGCCCACTGGAACTTCAGGTCCCACTGCAGAGCCCGCATATGCCACCTGGCATGATTGACCAGCAGGATGCAGGAGGGCATGAGGCCCAGCAGCCTCAGAGTCACTCTGACCGAAACCCGGGACAAGGGCTGAAAGATGGGAATCAGAGCCCGAATATCCCGGACTCGCCGTTTGGGAGGATAGACCCGAAACTGCGCCGTGTCCAGAACCGCTCCGATAAAGAGGAGCTTCTGGGAGGGAATCAGGTGCGACTTCGGCACATTGATGGAGAACCCCAGCAAGTGCAGGAGGTCGGCCGTAGTCTGGAGGTGGGAGACGACTGTCTGGGGCGAGCCCGCCTTCAACAACCAGTCATCGAGATAGGGGAAGACTGAGACCCCTGATCTTCGCAGATGAGCTGCGACCACCGCCATCACCTTGGTGAACACCTGAGGGGCGCTGGTAAGGCCAAAGGGGAGCACAGTGAACTGAAAGTGCTCGTGGCATACCGTGAACCGTAGGTAACGCCGATGGGCTCGCAGGACGGGGATGTGGAAATAGGCGTCCTGCAAGTCCAGCGCCACCATCCAGTCTTGTGGGTCGAGAGCAGACAAGACCTGAGCCAGAGTGAGCATCTTGAACTTCTCTTTGCGGAGGAAGCGATTGACGTTCCGGAGGTCTAAGATAGGACGCAGGCCTTTGTCCTTCTTGGGCACCACAAAGTAGTGGGAATAACAACCACGACCTACTTCGGGCGTCGGAACGCGCTCGATGGCCCCCTTGGCCAAGAGGGCCGCAACTTCCTGCTGAAGAAGCACCAAGTGATCCCCCGACATGCGGTGGTATTGAGGTGGCATGGCTGGGGAGGTAGTCTCGAAGGGGAGGGAGTAGCCCCTCCGGACTATCTCTAAAACCCACCTGTCCGAAGTGATGGTGCGCCAGTGGGGGAGGTGATGGCGAAGCCTGCCGCCCACTGGCATTTGATGGACCTGAAAGTTCGGACTAGGAAGGTTTGGAGGCAGTGGTGGCCGGGGTGGTGGTGGACTGACCCGCCCGCTGGCCACTTTGTCCGCCACGGCGGAACCCGCATCCACGCTGGGATGACTGCTGCGCCGGCCTGTGGCTCTGTTGCGAACGCTGCGGGGCGCTCCTTCCTGTGCCACGAAAGGAGCGGAAGGCGGAGGAGGGCGGACTGCCGAGAGTCCCAAGGACTTGGCTGTAGCCCGTGAGTCCTTAAACCGCTCCAACGCGCTGTCCGCTTTGTCGCCGAAGAGGCGACGGCCATCAAAGGGCATGTCCATAAGGGTGTTTTGGACATCCCCTGAAAATCCAGTGGTTCTCAACCAGGCGTGACGGCGAATCACCACCGTCGTCGCAATGGATCTGCCCAGTGAGTCGGCGGTGTCTAGACCACAACGGATCATGAACTTCGCTGCGTCTCTCCCCTCTGCAACAGCTTGGGCGAGAGCAGGCCGGGCCTCCTCCGGACACTGGGGCAGCATGTTCGCCACCGTATCCCACCGTACCCCCTTTAAAAAGCATAAGGCCCTGTGGCCAATTCTCAGGCATGCACGGGGGGAGTTGGTTTTATGTATGGTAATAAAATATTACTTTAGGTTAAAAATTCACTGAAAAAAACAGTGTTTTTAGGTGTGATAAAAAGATCTATTTTTGTTTAAAAGAAACCCGTAGAAAGTCACTGAAAAAAACCAATGGTTCAAGTAACGTTATAGTTCGGTTAGGAGAGTTAACTAAAACTTGCAGACCCGCCATGCACTGCTTAAGACCTCACATATTACATCCCTCATGACACGTTCTATGACATCACTGCTGACATCACTGATGACATTATCCAAGCTTCTTTTGTACACATTGCTCTATAAACAAGTTTAGCATTAGAGCTATGAAAGTGCAAAATAGCTCAGAAGTGGATATTGTAGAAAAAGTGGGTACTGTTAACACTATTTACTATATGGAGAGAGTTTACTCTGTACCACACTGTTTGCAGACATGCAACATGAAACTCCCATGAGAAATACACCCCAGAGTATTAAATAGTATCTTCTAAGAACAGTGTACACTCTATGCAAAACTTGTCGAAAGAGCTACTATTCACTTAAAATAACCAAGGTCTGATGGTGCTAAAGATCATACTGCCTGCGGCCTTCATACTGTGGTGAAAACTTTACAGATTGGCCATCTTCTGAAGCAAAACAAGCACATGTACATAGGTTTGTACCTGGTGCACATAGTGTTCTATGTTTTAGTAGAAATTGTCATGCTGAGACGATTCTGTCCAATACAGCAAGGCTGCTTATAATACTTAGTATGTAGTAAGTAGAATCTTTGCCCTGCTGGAAACCTTTGCTGCCGTAACAAAAACTTGTGTGTTCAATACCTCCACACACCTATGGTGAATGAGGAGCACATCCATTTTGTAAACACTTACAGCCAGTACCTGGACAGAGGCTGTAAAAAATTAGGTAGAAAAGTATTATTGTAGCTACCGCCACTATCTAAACTATAAAACAAACTAGCACAGTCATTGGATAATGTCATCAATTATGTCTTAGAACATGTCATAAGTGATGTAATATGCGAGTTCATAATCAGTGCATGGTGGAGGCACAAGTCCTAGTTAGCTCTGCTTACTATAACTGATAAACTTGTATATTTTTTTTAGTTCAAAACATTAAACAAAAACAGATCTTTTCATCACACCGAACTATAACATTACTTGGGGGCGTGGCCTGCTGAGCTGCGAAATTGTCGCCCTCTGAGCGAGCTCCGCCGGCCGAGACCTAATCCTGTATTTATCCTGGCACCTGGAGAGCTGCTACCGCGCTAAACATATCCCCAAGCACACCCCGAGATGCAGTGACCTGTATGGACTGACCTGTGTCCCTGTGTCTGGTGCCTGAGCCGAGAGCTGCGCCAAATCGGAGGAAGACCCGGCCGTGCCCGCTCTCCTGGTGTGCAGGCGGACGGCTCCGGAAATCGAGCCCGAGGCGTCCCATGCAGTGAGGGCCGCACTCGTCGCGGGCGAAGACTGGCTGCCTCTGTAGTCGCGAACTTGGGAGCAAAACGCCAGGGCTGAGGAGGTGAGGTGCGCGCCCGCTTGTGACCATCGGAACGCGCTGCACTGGCCCCGGCTGTGCGGCGAGGAGGCGGCGCTGCGGGAGGAGGCAGCGCCGGCCTAAACTCTGGAAGTGTGGGCACCTGGCCTCTAGCCTCGTAGAGAGGGCCCGCGGGGCTGCGCTGTAGCCCCGCGCCGCCCGAGGCGTGGACAGAGACACGGGCAAAAGCGGCCCAGGGGCAGATTGGGGCAAACGGAAGCCGGGCGCGTCACCTAAGCGCCATTTTGTGTACCTCCTACAACAGGCATAGCGGCTCTAGAGGCAGCACTGCTTTGTGTACGCTGTGAGCTCCGGCGCCAGAGTCAACCATAAAATTGGCAAGGAAGCGCGGGACACATATTTGAGACAACCTGTGGTCCCTGCTTGGTCTCTGCTAAGCCTGACAAACGTACTTCGCTCACACAGGGGGTGCTCGCTTTCTGAGGTCCACGCGCGAACCCCCCTGCGCATCAACAGTGTGGGCTTTGCGAAGGCAGGATCCCTTCAACGGATTTGCGTACAGCCGAGGTGCGCTGGCCCCCGCTAGGCTACAGCTGGGACATGAACGATTCATCAGACTACGGGATTGGCAGTGGACCCGCGTCGCGTATACTGCCCAAGCCAAATCCAGTCGGTGGGCCCTGAAAGAAATGCCAGCGGCACTTAAGTACGCCATGGGTAAACAAGACGCAAAGCAGCCGAAGCTGACCTTCGACCAGAGGAGAACCACAAGACTCACGGAGTCCGATCCAGAAGCGGGCGCGGAGAGGCCACCGGAGTCACAGACGGAAGACCGTGGGGAGGATCTACGCACTTTGATGCTCGAGATGAGGTCGAGCCTGCGGAATATTGACACCAAGCTTGATGCGTTGACTACTCAACTGGATGCCGTCAAAACGCAGGTGGGGTCGCACGAGACCAGGTTAGATGCGCTCTTAAACAGGGCCTCAGATTTACACGAGTTCCAAGTTGAGACCAAGGAACAGCTTTTACATATGGACAAGGTGTTAGGCATCATCCGTGCCAAGAATGAGGATTTGGAGGCAAGGTCACGACGCAATAACCTGTGAATCACAGGCATATCGGAGACAACAGCAATTGCCAAGATGGAGACCTACACAGCTGACTTACTTCGTGAGCTCTTTGACACCCACCTATCCGCGGTCTTTGCCATAGATAGACGGCATCGTACATTGGGTCCCAAACCCCCGGTTGGAGCAACACCCAGACCCATCCTGGCCAGGATCTTGAATTACCAGGACCGCGATCTTATCCTGCGCCTGGCCCGGGAGAAGGGAACTATTACACACAAGGGCAATCAGATCTCATTTTAAACAGACTTTACACCCGCGGTGCAGGCGGCGAGGCGTGAGTTCCTGCCTGCTAAACGCCTCCTACTGCAGGCTCAAATTCCCTACTCACTTTTATATCCTGCTAAGCTTAAAGTCACTCACGATGGAACTGCACATTTCTTTACGGATGCTAAGTCCGCCCTAAAATTCGCAAAACATATTGGAGGTAAGAAGTCCAAACAAAGCTCCAATTCTGCAGATTCGGCCGAGGCCAGGCTGAGTGACAATGACTGATCGACTCCGGCCTAGCTGCTTCACTCACGTGCGCCGCTGCGCTCTGTGACCGGAGGGGACCCGTGAGATCTCTACAATGCTGGGAAGGGTCTTTTTCAAACTGGTTGTGTCTCACTGTCATTTGTCATAAGGGTTGCTGGTACTTAAAAGACTTGCGAGTTGGATGTAGCTGGGCACACAGCAGGCTGGATTGTGCTGGGTCCTGCAAGACTCGTATCGTTTTGGGGTGTATAAAAATGTTTATGCTCCTAAATCACTAGTTGCGTTGGGTTGATATCACTCAAATTTACTCTGTATCTGGTACAGCTCTCTGCAGTTCTCTTGGCCACCCTGTACTTGCAGGGGAGTACGCTGGTGGTACTGCGCCCCTATGGGAGAACTCCCTATTGTTGTCTTCTTCAAGTTGTTGGGAGCGGGATTTCTACAACCTGATTGGGGGGTTGGAGTGGGTGGTGGGTGGGGTGGGGGGGGGGGTGTTTGTTGTTATGTTTTCAGCCAGTAAACCGCTGCACAGCTTCACAGTCCGCAACTGGGTGCCACTGACTACGCTGCGTTGCTCCGAATCTACTGTACTCTTGCACTATATTGTGTTAGTCATCATATGACCAGTTTGAATTTCTTGACGTGGAACATCCGTGGGTTAAATGATGGTAGAAAGTCCAGGCTTGTTCACGCCTATTTGCTTAGGCATCACGTAGACGTCTGTATATTACAGGAAACGCATCTAAATGTTGTACCCTCTCCCAGGCTAAAACATAGTAGATGGGGCACGATGTACTCATCCATTTATTCCAATTACTCTTGAGGAGTCGCCGTGTTGATCAGACGGGGGCTTGATTGGAGGGAAGGGGAACTGCACACTGACTCGGAGGGCAGATTCATCATCATCAAGGGCACCCTGGGTGGGATCCCAGTTGTGATAGTCGCAATATATAGCCCCAATGTCGACTCTCCTAGCTTTTTCCAAGATATATGGGCCAGAGTCAAGGTGACGAACTGCGACACCATTATCTGGGGCGGGGACTTTAATGCAATATTAAATGACGAATTGGATAGGAAAGGGACATCCCGAACTCTACACCCCTCCGCCAGTGCTGCATTACACGCCATCATCTCGGATGGAAATTTGGTGGACGTTTGGAGAAGTAATCACCCAGCGACTAAAGAGGGAACATGCATATCTGAATACCATAGAGCGTGGTCACGACTGGATTACTGGTTAGTGTCACGGGATGTGGCCAGCTGGACTAGTGAGGTCACACACCTTTCCAGATCCCTCCCGGACCACGCACCTTGCCTTTTGCAGCTAGTATTTCCCAGTTCGGTTCCACATCTGTTCATTTGGCGATTACCACCGAACTCCCTCTTAGATGAGGCATTTAAGGAAGAAATCAGAGAAGACATTACTGACTATTTTACCCTTAACACTGGCTCAGTCGAAACGGAGGCCTCTCTCTGGGAGGCGTTCAAGACGGTTATTAGGGGCAAATGCATTGCCCGGCAGGCGGGGGTGCTGAAGGCTATTCGAGGCACGCTTGCATCTCTAGAACATCAGATCAAAGAGCTGGAAACACGGTTTTACTCCTCTAACGATCCCCGGTCGCTGGCCCTCCTGAAAGAGAAGCTACTAGACTTTGAGGAGGAGGCGCAGCGCAAAGTTACATTTTTGGGGAAATACGCTCAGGCCAGGAGATACGGGGAGGGGGATCGGCCGGGGAGGACTCTGGCGGCAATGATTCGCGCCCCTCGGTCCACCGCTTATATACCTGAGTTGAGAGGTACACAAGGTTCTGTTATCAGAGGCCAGACAGGAATTTTAGATGAATTCTCCCACTTTTACTCTGAACTATACACTGCCACCCAGGAGTCGAGTCCAGAAGGTCTGTTGCCCTTTCTCGATTCCCTGGAACTGCTCTGGTTGAGTCAGAGACATAGGGATTATCTGGACTTCCCCTTTACGGTGGAGGACGTCACTCAGGTAATCAAGAGCTTGCCGCTGGACAAAGCCCCCGGGTCGGACGGTTTGACCACTGCCTTCTACAAGACCTATGTTGAGGAGCTGGCGCCGCACTTAATAGCGCTATTCGAGGAGGCCCAAACCTCGGGCATTCTACCGCCATCCATGCACGAAGCCATAATAATAACCTTGCTGAAACCCGTAAAGCCGGAAAACGAATTGGACTCCTATAGGCTGCTGTCGTTAATAAATGTGGATGTGAAAATTCTGGCAAAGCTGATCGCAAATCGACTGCAGCCCCTGCTCCCCTTGGTCGCCCGCCCGGACCAATCGGGGTTTATCCCGGGGAGATTTACCTCCCATAATCTCAGGACGGTGTTTTCAGTACTACATTATCTTCACCCTGACTTGCAAGCTGCTGCTATCTTTCTCGACGCTACAAAAGCGTTCGATACACTGGAATGGCCATACCTATTTGCCATTCTGGGCCGCATGGGGTTTAGTCCGCTGTTTATAAATTTGATTCGACTGCTTTACACACGGCCAACGGCTCGGCTCCGAGTGAACGGGCTAATGTCGGCACCATTTGGGATCTTGCGTGGTACGAGGCAGGGATGCCCCCTGTCCCCACTGCTTTTCGCGATAGCAATGGAGCCGTTGGCGGCACGCATTAGGCAACACCACACCGTCCGGGGGATTGGGTTTATCACCAGGAGCCTTTTAATTTCATTATACGCAGACAACGTCACACTGTACGTGCTCGACCCGGCGTCGCACCTAGATACATTACTTTGGGAATGTATTAAATTTGGTGGACTCTCTGGCATTTCCATTAACTGGGCTAAATAAGTTATTTTTCCCTTAACGGACGCTACCATCCCGGCCCCCTCAGAGTTCCCTCTCAAATGGGCGGACAAACCTGTGAAATATCTGGGTATATGGCTCAGTAGAAATATGCAAGAAATATGGGACATGAATATGGCTGGAAGAGAAAGTCACAGCGTGGGCCAAGCTCCCGCTTTCCCTAGCCGGGAAAATAGCACTAGTCAAGATGGTGGTACTTCCGAAATTTCTTTATTTATTCGCCAACATTCCCATTCCCCTCACACAAGCCTTTTTAAAATCTCTCAGATCCCTGCTAGTTTCACTGGTCTGGGCGGGCGGACAGGCGCGTGTCTCGTGGGACCTGCTGACGCTTCCGCTGCGGCAGGGCGGTCTGGGAGCCCCAGATATGCAATTGTATGCATGGAGCGCACAGGCTCAGTTTCTCCATCATTGGGTACACCAGACTCCCTTTCAGCCCCATGTGGCTGTAGAAACAGATGCTGCAGCGCCTGTCCCTCTACAAGTAGCGCTATATCAACCTTATAAGCGCTCCAGGGATAGCATAGACACAGTAGAGACCTTGCGGTGGGTGTGGAATGAGTTGCGGAAAAGAGCCGGTACTCCTATACTGTATGCCCCGTCCATTCCCCTGGCACACAACCCTATGCTACCCAACATAGGCGACAGCATAAGCAAGTCTGTTGCACAAAAATTGAGCTTGCGAACTTTTGCAGACCTTTATCCCGAGGAGACTTTCCGGCCGCCCCCGGTCCCAGTAGAGGGTCAAACAGTACCATTCTCTGAACTCTTTGTGTACTATAAACTTAGGGCCGCATGCCGGTCTTTGCATGACACTTTTCCGAGCCCCCCGCCAACCCTACTTGCATTAGAGAACGTGCTTAAATCAGCTACACCACGCAGACTGATCACACAGATCTATAATCATATGCAAACCTCGGCCCCCCGATACAGCCACGGGCACTCCTGGCATGGAATGAAGAACTTCAAAGTCCGCTCACGGAGGACCAGTGGACCTATTGTTGCTGCCAGCTCTGTCCCCTAACTATAAAGTTCATTTAATACATTTTAAGTTTTTACACAGATTTTACAGGACACCAGCCGGTCTGCACCGCATGGGTCTGAAAGATGATGAGAGCTGTTGGAGATGCGGTTTTACTCCAGCAACCTTTTTAGGTCTCGCCTAGCGACGCAGCGCAAAGCGCTCCTCGCTATGCGAGATCTATTGTTGTCGACTTCGGTCGGAAGGGGGACAGGACATTTGCACGCGTACGGCACGGCCTGGACAGGAGATGTGCACGCGTATGGTGCGAGAAGGAGTTGTAATAACGCCGCAAGCCGTACGCGTGCACATCAACTGTCTGTGCCGAAGCTTAACAGACAGGAGATGTGCACGCGTACGGCTCGCGGCGTTATCACAACTCCTGCTCGCACCATACACGTGCACATCTCCTGTCCAGGCACGGCGCGCTTGCATGCACCACTCACCGGCTCTTGAATCCTGCTCCGGCCACATCATGCGGCATTCACGAAGGCGGGGTGGGCTCCCGCCGGACTTCCTCTACTGCTTGCCAATGCGGGGTGGGCTCCCGCCTCGCTTCTCCGACACGCGGGGCTCCCTCAGCTCACGGGAGCCCCGGACACGTCCGGACGCGCACTCCATGCCCCGCCCATGTCCCAGGCAAGGTTGCCTGACTTCCAGGTCGCGCTGAGAGCTGCCCGGAGAAGGCTTCCAGAACAGCTCGGGCTGCGGCGGCGAAACGCGGGGTGGGCTCATCTGATGAAACATTGAGGTAAGGCAGGCAGGGGATGGGGAGAGGGGCAGGGGTGTGTTAAGGGGGTAAACTACATCAGTGGTTTGACTGATACAGTGCTGGATGCATTTGCGAGACTTTGAGCTACTGGCATTGTAAATGACAAACCTTTTATCTATGTGTTGGTTTTCAAAACATAAATAAAACGCATTGTCATTTTCAATGCCAATAGCTTAAAATTTAGCAAATGCGAGACTTATTGCATTGCAAATACTTGTTACATATGGCATGGAGCTGTCCACGGCTGGCATCATTCTGGACCAGTACATTCACCGCGATTCACCAGATAATAGACATGCCTGCGGATCCCAACCCCTTGCTGGGTCTGTTGGGTTACGTGAGGGATACCCCGGTTAAGGTCCGTAAACTACATGCAATGCTTCTTTTAGTTCCAAAACGCCAAATTGCCATACATTGGGGGCGGAAGGGGGCCCCTTCTCTCCACGAGTGGATCCGAGATGTCACATACGGACACTCACAACTGAACACCTTCTGGGAGTTAATGCCCTCAACGTCCAGACCTAGAGACATGTGGGAACTATTTGTTACGTGGGCTCGTGAGCGTAGAGAGGATGACAGGGATATGCCGACGAACTCAATGTCTATGTGATGTAGGGTGTGCGGCCTGGGGGGGGTCGGAGGCCAGGGAGACCGGATGAATACGAGGGGAGTGTAAAGCGGGGGGAAAGAGATGCTGTTTTTCTGTAAAGGGAGCTAACCTGGTATGCATAACCTTGGGGATGATGCTATGGATTTCTTGTCAAATTGTCACCTGGGCTTTCGCAGATGTTTGTTTTCCGTTGTAATTAGACGACTCTAATGTTTTTCCTGTTTCACACAGAGGTTCGCGCACGCAGGCAATAACATTTGTAATTGACACAGTATGCGGGTGTGCAGATAACTATGTATTGATCATCTACTGGCTGGATGTTTGCAATGTTTGTTGCATTGTTTTGAAAATGCCAATAAAAAGAATTTTTAAAAAAACTATAACATTACTTTAACCTCATCATTCTGCGTACTTGACACCATTTTAACGCATGAACGAGGGGGTGATAGAGTTCAGGAATTAAGGCACCTGGAATCTAAACTTATAATCCAATACCATACTATGGCCCCGATAGGGCACAATGGGGATGAAGAATTGTCGGTCCACTTAGGATAAGTTAGTCTGCCCCTGAAATATGATGTCTTGACCTAGCTGATCAACAAAGTTTTTAATGTTTTTAGAACATTTTGGCTATTTGGTAGTTATCATGTTTTAACCGCACTATTGTTTTTTCCATAATGCACTTTAAGGTGTATGAACGAATATTTGAAATGTGACTATTAATGAGACTGTTTATGTTTTTTACAGATTCCCTTTGAACTGGGTGACAAGTGGAAGGCATTGGAGCTAAATTATATCTATCAATTCTAAGTATAAAACTAATAAAATGCAACTTTGGATTGAGAAATGAAAGTTGTTTTGGACTGGCCCATAGATCTGATAATTATATAGGAGTAACAATACCTGGTAAAGCCCACTTGGGCCGGACTGATTTGGGTTAATAGTTAAGGGAGACCCATCGCATAAATATGATTGATTTAATTTTGGAACTAAAGTTTCTATTAATACATTGAGAGGTTGATCACTTTGCCCACTGGGGCGTTATAATGTTCCCGTTCTGTTCGGGACGACTTTCGATAACCGCGGGGTCGAAGTTGGTTTGAATGATATGGAAGAAAGCTTCCAGATTATTTGGAGGGGTCTCGCCTTACCCAGATTGTCGAGTAAAGAACTCGCAGGTATTAATGCACTTTGTTCTTAAGAGAAGGGGCTAAAAAAGTTGGTCCAAAACTTTATTCCAGCATTTATGAACTGGTATTTTCACGAACATGAGTTATCTCAGTGCACTTTAAAGTTGTTTATTTTCCCACTTGAAACCCCATTATGTATGTGCACTTGCGCTATAAAATTATTTCAGTATTATTTTTCTAAATAACGATAAGCTCACCGAGTGACTTAAATGAACTCGGGTAAATAGGAAGTCTGTTTACAGTGTTTACCATGAAAAGAGTCACATGCTATTTTATTTAAACTGTTTTTTCACTGCAACAAAGTTACTCATGAACAAGGAGCGTCGGCTCCGAAACGCGTTGAGTTGTTCCCACACCATTAAAATCACTGCTTTGCAAAAATTAAGAGTCCGCGGCATGCTGTTTGTTTGATGTTCGAGACAACGTTTGTTTGGATTTAATGGGTTTCGCCACCCCGCCGTGTGAACACCGTCGCTGGAGGCTTGGGTAAGAGCGAACTATTGTTGTGGGATATATATATATATATATATATATATATTTATATTTGGGGGGGGAGATAATCTGTCAAGCGTGGACTGAGAAAAAGAAGGGAGGATTTGGTGTAAATCTGTTCAGCCGTTTTTGAGAAATTAAGGTTCAAAAGTCATTGATGCTGGAATACCGCAGTACGCCAGTGGTCAAGGGGTTTTTCTTTTTTTCCTGTCGGCCACTTCAGTGCCATGGTATCGAGGAATCGGATTGGCTGTCTAAAACATCAACAGAGAACTTGCGGCCTCCATTACAGGACACAGGCCCAAATTAAAATAAATTGTGCTGTAGGCCCTATGGGACCCAGCGAGGCCCTGTGAGGTACCGCAGGACTCTCACGGGACCCAGCACAGCCCTCCCGGGTGGTCCCAGGGGAGTACCACAAAAAAAAATTCAAATTAAAATGAGAGGTAGGTGTTCTTAGGGGTTAGCCAGCAGTGGGGCATTGTCTGCTTGTAGGGGGTTGAACACAGGGCCCAGCCCTAGGTCAGGCCCTGGCGCTAGCCAATCTCACACTGCATACGGTCTAAGGCCGCACGTGGCAGGGGTGGTCTGCCTGCAGGCGTTAGGGGGCAGGTACTGGATGCAGTCCAGGCTCTGCGTCCAATCCTCTACTGAGCACAGTTAAAATGTATGCTCAGTGAGGGAGTTGGCTGAGTATACTAAAACAATAAAATTCACTGATAAAAACAAAGGTTAAAATAATGTTATTGTTAGGTATGGTAATAAGATCCTACTTTACATTAAAATACAAAAAAAATCCTGTAACAGTGCGAATAGTTGCCCCGGGCACGGCAGCTGAGAAGCACCGGAAGGGTCAGCTGTGCTGCGATCGCGGTGGGTCTAGCTGGCTGAGGAGAGTTGTAGAGGGAAGAGGCAGAGAGGGGGCATGGCGGCTCGGAAGACCCCAAGAAAGCGGTGCAGCGCTGAGCGAGCCCCAGTGGCTGGACCAGGTGGCCAGGATTGATGAAGGAGAGACGGTAGGGGCCAAGACCAGCTGCCATGCGCATGCAGAGGAGTGCATGCAGCGGGCCCATACTGTGGCGATGAGGCCAGATGGGATTCGGGACAGAGCACCGAGGCCCCGGAGGTGAATCGCACTGTGCCCTGGGCTCCTGATCATGGCCTGGCCCGGGCGGCGGAGGGTGAGAGACCCTGAATCTGTACGGCACCTGCACAATTTCCATGAAGAAGGCCCTGGCGTTGCCTAATGGAAGCTGAGTGGGGCCTTCTGGTGACGGGGCCCTTGGGCAGAACCTGCTGCCCCTCTGCGCCGACCCAAGTGAGTAGCGGTGGCAATAAGAGGGTGAAATAGCAGGACTAGAGGGGTCTTCATTTCCCCGGACAGACTTTGTGGAGGGCCATCCCTAGAGGAGCAGTATTGAACCCACGACGCCCTTTTTGCTGCGGCTGGTGAGGCCCCTAATTGTGTGCAACTTACCTCTGTAGCTTGGTGGGGACTGTGCACCGCGTTCGCTGACCAGGAGGCACTCAGGCCGTTGTTGGCAGGGTAATCTGGTGAGAGGGACAGCAGCCCCGACCGGCAAAACATCATGGGGAAGGAGAAGTCTGCAAAGCTGACGCAGGCCAACAAAATTGTAAATTACACCCACTCCACGCACCTGGAGGATATGGCGAGGGACTGGGGGGGAGGGGGCAGCCGGGGTCATCTGTGAGCTCTGCCCAACGCTTGCGGACCTGATGACGGCCATACAGGGCTCACAGGAGGAACTGGTTACAAAAGTAGAAGGTTGACTTCAATCGCCACTGAGTCGAAGAGTGGATCTGCGGAAAGAGGCGGAACAGGCCACCACTGCTGAGGAAAATGTGGCAGACTTGAGGCAGGAAGTGTGAATTCTAACAGACTCGGTTTCCACGTTACATAAGTTAACAGCCTGGCTGGAGGAGTGGACTGAAGACTCTGAGGGCTGATCTTGAAGAAATGATTTGAGGTTCATTGGGTTCTTGTAGAAGGCGGGGGCAATCAGTAGAGTTGTTTTTAGAGAACTGGATTGCTAACACATTACGTCCCAAAAGACTGTCGAAAGTTTTCACAATCGAACAGGCCCACCAAGAGCTGCCCCCTGCCCCCGCCAAGACCCGAGGTGCCCCCCAGAGCCCTTATAGCATGCCTGTTCAATTTTCGAGATCGTGACGCTATTCTACAGCATGTCTGAGTGCAGGACTCACCACAATGTGAAGGGAAACCTATCTCCATTTTTTTAGATTACACAAAAAAGGTACAAGATCAACAAAAAAACTTTTTTGTTTGTTAAGATGTGTACGAGGGACCTTAACCTGAAATACAGCATGATGTACCCTGCAAAATTGCACGTACGACATGAAGGGAAAGTGCTGTTCTTTTTCACCCCAGATGAAGCAAACAACTGGGTTGACACTCTCGCGGAGGCCCCGCGCAGGGGTGCTGCAGGGTGGGGGTCAGCGACGTCGCACAAACAAAGACAATCTGCCCGACTGCACAGGCAGATTGGGTGCCCAAATATCCTAGATGATTTGCGTCAGATGGGGAGGGAATGTGGTCTGCCCAGATGGCACCCCCATGGACACACACGTGGTGCCAGACTCCAGAGAATCATTCCAGAGGCAGAGAAAATTGATCCTGCAACTGGCAGCGACAGTATGGACGAGGGACCACCTTGACTTGACAATGACCCGGTGTGATAGCAGTTTCAAACCTGAAGGGTGGATGCTGCTGCTGTACCACAAACCATGTTGTGTAAATATATGCCGGTTCTGAATGGCTGATGGGTATGGGGCTTGAACTTATTCCACTGCGGTTCGTAAAAGAGCCCTATCGATGTGCACTGTGATCATGAGTCTCTACGACCGTCAATTGCTTTTAATAACGGTCATACTCTAATGGGTGATGTTTTTATGACTTGATTAATGAGCAAGGGTGTGCTTTTTGACTAGGGTTTTTGTCGTTAATAAGATAGATAGAATGAGCCTGACATTAATGTGGGGATATAAATAGATTATTATCGCCTCTGGCATAGTTAACAACAAAGCTAGTATGGCAAGAACCTTTTATCAGTTCTTGTGCAATTCTCTATGTTTGAATTGCAGATGAGCATTGGGAACTTACCAATGCCCGTGGAAAATTGGACATCGTGATTGTGATCAACTAAGGAAGCAACTTATACTCTCGGTGGGCAAACCCTAGGAACTACGAGGTATGCCTATGATTACATTAATCGGGGTGGGAGATATGCCCAATGTTATATAAAATCTTGCAATTTATGGCCCACTATCTGTTTTTAGATACTACAAAAAAAGTCCCACATCTAGAGCAAGAAACAAAGTCATCTTTTATTTACAAGAGACATATCTCATTTATTGACTAGGGTAAGCTTTTCCTTTTTTCTTTCTCTCTTTTTTTCTTCCAGGTTATTATAATAAACACCATTATGTTTCAACCATGGTGCAAAATATGTAAAAATATTCCCATTTTAAGACATGTGAATGGTATTTAAAAAAAAAAAATGTTTGTGTCCCTTGTTTCCAAAGAAATTATTAAAAATGCCCCACAAAATACAAATTTCTTTGAGATTGAATCACTATTTTTGAAAATTGTTTGTAAGGTTTCAGCAGGTCAGAATATTGAAAATATTTCAATGTGCAAAAGAAAATACAGTAATATGAATATTTTATAAAATTAAATGTCATTATCTTTTGTCAGGAATTTTCTTTAAATTCTCCGTCATGGGTCTGGATAATTCTTTGATGAATGTAAAGCAAATATAATGTTAATGTTTTAAATTGTATATTTTGTATACATGTATACTTCTAATGTATATATTGTATATTTATTTGTAGCCCTGAAGAAGACCTTCGGGTCGAAACAGCGTTGGCTACAGTTGCTTTTTTAAAGAAGAAAAACTCTTTCAATAAAGAACAAAAAAAGAAACAAGAACCTGCTGAATGAATGTTCTCTTTCTTTCTGTTTTCACCTTGTTTGTACTTATCAGAATATATTGTTTTTCTTATAAAGAGGAGTGCTGAATCGTTATTTGAAATTTATGAGTAGGATCTTTTTATCCTAAAAGGCTTAAGAGGTATTCAGCCTTAGGTTCTGTGCACCCGAGTAGCTTATGATATACATAAACCATACAGGCTAGGATAGGTGCATCAGTAATTACTCGATACCTCTTTGCATTGTTGTTGTTGTTGTGATCATGATCTATGCTGGTGGGAGGGAGAGGTGTGTGGTCTTGGGGGAGGAGCTTGAGTGCCTTCAGCCTCGCAACTCTCTCCAGATTTTGCCCTCTTGCAAAGCGTAAGTTATAGTTGAAGGAGGATTTTCATCTTTCTGGTATACGGGAATGGGGCAGTGAATGCTAATTCCTGGCCTGCTTGTTGCTGGGCTTGGTGGTTTGAATGTGCTGCCAAAGGGGTTGGTGGTGTTTGCTATTTGTTTACTGTTTTGGGGAACGTTAAACTGCTCTTGCATAACGATATACTGGTTCCCGCTCCTGTTTCCAGTAGGTGGGCAGCCCAGAGCAGGTGGAACCAGTGGGGAAAGATGCCGGACTGTATCAAATGCAATGGGAAATGGCGGATGAATTAATGAAACTTATGAAATGGAATGCTAGAGGTCTGGGCAACCTGGAAAAACTGCGTAGGGTACCTAAAACAATACAGAGTCTCCATAGCCTTTCTGCAGGAATCTCATGTCTGGGGGGACTGCTAGCTCAGTCTGCAGAAGAGGTGGAAAAGACAGCTTTATGCCACTTCCTACTCTGAGTATGCACAGGAAGCGATGATCTGGGTGGTCCCTGGGGTCCCATCCAACCACAAGGGGCATGTGACTGATGCAGAGGGGAGGCATGTGATCCTTTTTTGGGCCTTAGACAGAAAAGAGGTTTGCCTGCCGAATGTGTATGCACCCAGTAATGACTGCCCAGAGAGTGGAGACAGTGGCATTAGAATATTTAGCAGCGGCCATTATCTTGACGGGAGACTGTAACTGTGTTATGGATGGGGCGATTTATCTTGGGACTCAGGACTAAAGCGGACTTCTTCCCCCAACCAGTAGTGCGCCAAGAGGCACGTTTGTAGAGTGGTGTAGAAAGGGGGGCATGGCCTCTTACAACCTCTCAGCAAATCCACTGTGTGGAAAACCTGGTGAACTGCTAGTAGGGGGATGAAGTCCCCTTGGCTCCAGAGGGTCCTTAGGGTGCAACTACCCCTCCTGTTACCTCCAGTAAATCCCACACAGCGGGATTGCTAAGAGGTCTTCGGAGGCCACGACCCTTTCTCCACCACTTTGCAAACACACCTCCTGGTGCACTACTGGTTGGGGGATAAGTCCACTTTACCCCGGAGGGACCTTGGGGGCCAAGAAGCCCTCCCGGTACCTCCTGTAAGCCCTACACAGTGGCATTCCTGAGAGCTGGTCGGAGGCCCAGCCCCCTTTCTCCACCACTCTGTGAACAAGACTACTTCTTAGAGAAACATAGAAGTACACTTAAAAAACCAAAGGTTACAGGGATGTTATAGTTAGGAATTAGCATTTAAAAAACCTTATAAATAAATTGAAAAATCCAAAGGTTACAGGGACGTTATAGTTAGACTGAGGTTTCACTCGTACAAAACCAGTGAAATTCAGCAGTTATAGTTAAGTGAGCTAACTATAACTCGCGTCCCCATAATGAACTGTTTATAACCTCACATATTACATAACTCATGGCATGGTCAGTGTTATCAGTGATGACATCACTGATGACATCTCAAATGACGCACCCACTCACACCCCTGTAGAACCTTTCATACACCCACTCAACCATTCACAAACCCATTCACAGACCCATAACTAGTACCTACACATCCACTCACTGATTCATGGACCTACACACACATCCACTTGCTCACCCATACACCCACTCAGTCACTAATACAGCCATTAACATATCCACTCATACACACATAGAGCTACTCACACACTGAGTCAGTCACCCATAGAGCTACTCACAACCTAGTCACTGACCCATACAGTCAATCACACAGATAAATTACTCACCCATATAGATACACATACCCACTCACTAACTCATACAGATACTAACACATACTCACTCACCTATACAGTCACTGATACAAGCACACTCACCCATACAGCCACCACTGAGAGTAGAATGTTTCAAATTAAAAATGGAGAAACAAAACGGCAACATTCGAATGTTGGGGGAGGTCTCTCCAAGCCATTATCAGTGCAGAGCCACTGCACTGCCTTCAATGAAGCTATCAACACTTCAATGTTCTAATTCTTTTTACTGATGAATCAAATATTTCAGGTCGAAGCGTTGTACATGGCACCATGAAGGTTCATTAAAACAGTTGGTGTAGTGGAAACAGATTAATTATAAAAAGGGTTGGTGAGGAAATGGGCAATGATACAGTATTACATGTACCATAAACCATTATAGGTAAAAAAAAATTTTTTAAAAGTGATCTACAGGTTGCTGAGGTCCCACACTTGGGGCCAGGAAGACTGGTGGTCGTTGATAAGTAGCGTCAGCCACACAGGTTGGGGGGGGGTGCTTGAGGGCATTTTCATTGTTTGAAGGGAGGATTCAATTCAAAGTTCGCTGTTGATTGTGCTGCAGTGCAGGGGGAAGGATGCAAGAAGTTCAAAAGATCTGGACTTAAATGGGGTACAGGTTGATTCAGAGGCAAAAAGGTGGTAAGGTTTTCAAAATGCAATATACCTGTTAATACGCAACATGAGGTTCTAAAAGAACTGCATGGGGAAAGAACCGTGTACTATTGCCGTGTTTTTACCGAAATCCAGATGGTGGTGACAGGGATAAGTGAGTTTATCTCTGAGGAGGTTCAACAGCATGTGGGTGATGAAATCGATAATTTTGTCCTAAAAGGAGAAGAAGTGCGACTGGTGGCCGACGAGAAGGCTGCTGCTCTAATCTGGCTCACGACCAGAGTGTCTCTCTGGGATTTGGCGGTGAGAAGCAGAACCTGTGGGCACATGTTGTTGATGCCCAGTGTTAGAACCTGGAGGCAGTGAAGTGATAGCAGCCTCAACGAAGTACAAGAGGCGACCTCAGTGGCTCCTGGAAAAGCCGTACAATGTTGTATTGTGTGCCTGTGACACTGAAATAAGCAAATTGAATAGATAAATAAACCAACTTTGAGCTCTTCTCGTCTTTTATTGATTTTAAGGAAAATGACTTCTCATGGTATGAACTCCGTTTTACAGTTCATGTTTCTGAATGGATTACTAATGACAGGGAATGATGCAAAGCGTCTGCAGGTCATGTTTACTCTAAACCCCTTTTTTAATTTTATGAGTCCTACTTATTTTATGAAAAAGATCAGTGATGTATCACAAGACCACTACTGTGACTACGACCAAGCCTTCTACTTACATCCGAAAGAAATGTCTGTAATCATAAAATTCTCCACAATGTTAACTTTTAAAGCACACTATTAATTTTTCAAACACATGGCTGTCTCATAAGCCCAGAAGTAAAACTCGTTCATTAAAGGGATATGAAAAAGTTCCAAGTGAGCTGCCAAAACTAGCATAATTATGAAAATATTTAGCACTGAAACCAACTGAAATCACATGCCCTATATAGATTATGGTGATGTCATGCCATGAGCCCCTGCCAAAATGTACTAAAACTACTGCACTGCAATAAATCTGGCTCACACCAGATGACAAACATTTGAAGTACAAGGAACACTAATTATATTGTTTGACATTTTATTGAACATGTAGATTGGGAGCATGGGAAGAATTTAAGCAAAAAAAGATTGCATAGGCCACCCACTTTAAATGACAGCTAAGAACTACTTTTTAGCGTAACAAACTGGCACTGAAATATTTTATGAATACTCTGTTCAGATCTTAGAAAGCAACAGGAATAATTACTGAAATATGTATATAAAATGAGAGAAATTTTAACAAAAAGAAATGCATCTGCAATGCGTAAATTATTTGATTAGAAAAATACAATAAATTGTTTAAGGTTGGAAAAAAATAATAAGAATGCCACACATTGAACATTTAAAATTTTTAGGTCTCGCCTGGCGTTAGCAGCGCGCATGCGCTGCTCTCGCCATGCGAGGGCTTCTTGGAATCAATACGGTTCCAGAAGTCGTGTCTCTACTCCGCCTGCAATTTTCATTCGTGTGCGTCGTTTTGCGTCATGGATTATGCAAAACACAGTGTAATGATTGCACTGGAGGCATTTTAATCCCTCTTGGTTGCCACCCTGTCCGCTTTTGGCCCCGCCCGCCGGGATTGGATCTTTTACTTGCAGCGGGAGACAGTGTCTCTTAATTAGCCGCTAAGCACTTTTTTTTGCTATTACCGCGTTTATGTTCAACAATGGCTGACGCGCCTTTCATTTCTCTGGCACGGCTTGTTATTTCTAGCGCTCAGTCGGAGTGTATGTTGCTTTTCTCTCTTCCATTTGTAATACTTCCCCAAGCTCGTAAGTAGCTTCCCCACCACTCCTAGTCTTTTTTTAAATTTTTTATATTAAATGTTGCTCCAACGTTTGTCGCGCTTCCTATCTTACCATTTGGCAAGGTTTACTTTCTTCCACTCTCCGCGTCTGTTTGTATTTATTTTCGAGGGCTGCATGCAATGCGCGCATGCCGAGCGGCTGCAGTGATCTTTTACAGCAATTAAATGTACGCCGATATGTTGACAAGAAGTTCTTTGGTTGCTTGGATAGACACTGCAAGCAACTTAATCTCACTTCCGGTGATGGCTTTGAATGTTCAGTTGGAATAAAGCAGCCTATGAACTTCCCATCATGCATGGCTTCTGCTCGTCCTGAGCGGGATTCGTTTCATCAGAGGGAAAAAGTTCAAAACGTGTGTAGTCCTTCCTTTAACGTGCTTAGAAGAGCAAAGCTCTTCGACAAACTCATCCCGCGCTAACAACCCCGGCCAACAGCCAAGTGCCAGATTATTACAGCTCCTTCAGCCCACTAATAATTCCCAGCACTATGCATTCTGGGACTAGTAGTTTGGCTCCTTAAGCGCAATCCTACAAATCCCACAAGGCAAAGTGATTTTTCTACAATCCTAAGAGAGCACTGGGAAGGTATGAAGACCCTCCGTAGCTCTTCATTGTCAAGTGGGGTCAACGGGATGCAAGAACTCATCAGAACTCGCCTTTCATTAAGTTAAAGCCATTTGCTTTGCTATACAATAACATTAGCAAAGCAAATGGCTTTAACTTAATCAAAGGCGAGACCTATTGCATTTTCAATGCTTGTTAAGAAATGAGGGCACGATGTACAAAGAATTCCTTCACAAAAGTGGTTGCAAACTGGGCACTAACATTATTAAATGTAATCTGATTTTGAGAACTGACCTATGAACTAATATGCCAGATCACAAAATAATGAATCACAGGGATCACATAACAATATGCCTAATCAACACTCATTAGACAGGTTGTAATTTGTAAACCCCTGTTTTTGGCTGCAATCACAGAGCTGGTGGCCTGCAAAGGAAAGCAGACCACCATCCCTGAGACAGCATTCCAAAACTGAAAAATTTCCTTTAATTCAGCCCGTGTTCTTTGAAGGAAATAGTGCTGCTTATATATAAAAAAAAATTCTATTTGGACACTTCCTTAACCTCGACAATTGACATAAGTTTTTAGGCCGCTGTACAGGCATGTGCTCCACAGAGGGCAGGACCGGGGTCGGCAGAGATTAGAAATACGCAAGGAGGCTCAATTCTTTCCTTCTTACCATTTTGGAAGTTTACACCACTTGTTTTTCCAAGGTATTTCTTTATTGGCATTTCAGCATATGTGACAATTCAAACAAGCAGTCGCGGCCGGCTTGACTCGCGGGTGGGTGGGAGAGGGGAGGGGATTAAAAATAAATAAACTTACCTTCGTCTCCGGTGCTGCGTCGCGTCTCCTCTCTCTGCGCAGCCACTTTACAGGAAGCTGGCAGCCACCCTCTCCTCCCCTAAGCCAATCACAAAGCTGCAATGGCAGCATTGTGATTGGCTAGGACGCTGACCCCACAGACGTCTATGGGGAGGCCATTTTCTCTATGTAGTCTGCATGCACAGCCCTGTCAAGTACCACGCATCAGGCGTTAGACTAACGCATTTCAGTGTGGTGGTCCGCATCACCGCACTGAAATACTAAATCACGCATAATAGTGCCTCGTCAGAAGCGCTAAGTAATCATGATGCACCTTACTTATTGAAACTAAAGCTGGTTTCCTCTGGAGTGTCAGTGCGCCGTGCACTCTGCTTCCGGCAGGCTTGGGGGCGAGTCTGCAGCTATAAGCTGCTACAGTGTAACAGAAATTCGCCCGACACGCGCCGCAGCATAATTAATGACATCAGGTTCATGGCGCTGCGGTGCGACTAGTGAACGGGCGGCTACTGTTAGAATATAGTGACAGACACAGATCCTTATCACGCTGTTAAAACGGCTCCTCTGGTAAGATGAATTGTGCCTGCTATTGTGCACTCGTCTGATTTGAAAAAACACAGCACTTCCAGGTAGTGAGTGGAAAGTCAGTGCAGCGTATTGCTTTCATTATAGAAATGTTATCAGGGGTAAGCAAGGGCGGCGGATTGAGGATTCACACACTTCCCATACTTTACGGGAGGGTCGGTGCCCGGACAATACTATCTCTGCAGAGGCACCTATATTCCTAACGAAATGTATCAATTACCCGGACAGTTTTTTGGTGCCAAGAAGCTCTTTAAACTAGCGCGCCAAACCTGCTTTCTGTTACTGTTCCCCGGGTCACGTCAGGTCCCACGTGGACACACTGTTGCGGAGGAGCAGTGTCCGGTCAGCACGCATGCTGTGGCAGGATGCTGAATTTCCTGCCTGCCAGTCGGGCCCCAAAGCACCCAGGAAATCAATCCTCTGCTGCAAGGCCTAGAGTTAAAGGAGGAAGCCGGTGTTCAAGGATTGACCACCTGCTCATTTCCTCCTGACCTGGACCTGTGCTGTTGCTGTGCCCTGCCCAGGCAGAGCCCAACTTATGCCCTGGACTCACCACGCCAGTGTGACTCTCGTAGTGGGAGCAGGTGGCACAGGCTGAGGCACTGCAGCATGGCTCGTTGTCTGCCTCTGAAGAAGAGACAGGCTAGCGATCTCCGCGGTGCCACGCCTGCAGCTCCCCTCGGTGGATCATTCTGACAGCTGTAAAGCGATTCAGGTAAGTCAGATATTCATTTATTAATCTGCTACTGCTGACATTTAAAATGTTTGTGTTACAAGAATGGGGAGGGGACTCCAGCACGGAATAGCGCCTTGGAAATGGGCACACTAACATTGTCTGTCTGTGCTGTAAATGCAGGGCCATCTAAGGTGGACGTTTTGTCTAAACTAGCAGTTTTGCTGATTTATTAGTGAAAAGTGTTTAATATCCTTGCTTGACAGTGGCACTATGAAGCAGCAGCCTTTCTTTTCCCAGCACAGTGAGACTTGCTAAGTTAGAGGTAAGTCAGGTGATTAATGTTACCCCTGGAGAGAGGTCAGAGTTTTGTCTACTGGCAGTTTTCACTCTCACCATAAAGCCTACTGCAAAGAAAGTCTACCAGCATATTGTATTGTATTGAACTGTATTGTATGAGGATAACTCAGTGGGTTGCTAAATTTGTCACAGAGATCTTTGTTACATATGGTTCAGCCGCTAACTGGAGATGAGGTTGGGGTGGAGGTTGCTGATTATTTAGAAATTAAATATTAGCTTTAAAAGCACCTGCTGCAGAGTTCGACTTTCTTCTTGCTCAAATGAGTGTGATTTCTGATATTTGTCTATTTCCATGGACTTCATTGGATGATTTTGGTCGCAAGAAAGTGCCACACATTTAGTCGTTGAATGACTCTCATAAATCCACTGAATCTATGAAAATGTCACACATAAGCAATCTGAAACATTAGCAGCTATACTCAAATGGGTGTAATTTCTGATGCCCTCCTCTTCATTGCTTGATTTTACTCACGAGAAAGTGTCACTCATAGTTGTTGGAATGTCACTCATAAATACACTGAAATTATGAAAATGTCACACATAGCAATCTGAAACCTTGGCTATGCATGCAGCCTGAGAAATCGGCCCTGGGGCCGACCAAACAGTCAGCGCACTCAGAGTGGGCAAGCCACTTCTCCCCTGGACTCATGCAAGACCGCCCACCCGCCCGCCCCCAACCAGACATACCCTTCTGCTTTCTCACAGTGCGAGAAGCAGAAACATAAAATGGTATTTAAAATACCATTTTATTTTTCTGCTGAAGCAGTGGGGCGACGCTCCTCTGCCCACGTGGAGGAGCCGCCCCTGCAAACAAGTAGTACCGCTGAATATAATTGGCAAAGAGAACAGAATAAGTTGATGCAACTATCCGGTAATACATAGTTTTTGACACTAAAGATATTACTGAGGCACAGTATTTCTAAACATTGGTAATCTATCAAATCAAATTTAGACAATACGTGTGTGGCGATGGAGACTGTAGGGGGGTGGGAAGGATAGCTGTATGGTGGAGGTGGTTTTGGGGAGTGTTGTGTTTGCCCAGCATTTTAATGGGGGGTTGGGTGCTACTGAGGTAATAGGAGGGGTGGTGCAATCAAAGATTGCTATTATTCGCTGACAGGTGACAAAATGTGTCCAGATTGTGGGTGTGTCAGGAGAGGCATCGCCTGTCCTGCAGATGGAAGGACAGGGGTGGGCCAGGGGAGGAGAGTTTGCTCAAGGTGGTCTCTCGCCTTTTTTAACCTCTAAAGCATGGGTATTCGCAAACATTTGCCCAGGGGCCACAAAGTACGGTCTGTGGTGTGCCTGAGGGCCACACTGATGCCAGCAGGTTGGCGGTATGTGGTCTGGGTGGGTCAGGGATTGTGTAAGGAGATCTAAAACCAGTTAAATAAACAGGCAAGCATTTATTTGCGGATTAATAAATGCTTGAACGTTTATTTAACATTTTTTTCTGAATATTAGTGCTCAGCAACTAAACAGTAGCTCGTACTGCTGTGCACCGGAGGGGGGGCGCATGTAAAGGTCAAGAGGGCCGCAAGCGGCCCCCAGGTTGTACTTTGAGTATCACTGCTCTAAAGTGTCCGGGTACCCTTCCCAGCGCAGTAGGCGTGGAGTTCGAGCAGTAGTGTAGTTGCATTGAGCGTGGGCCTCAGTTTCTACATATGCTCCTTTCTTTAAGTCATGAAGCCAGAGCGCTAATGGGGGAGCCCTAGAGGACTTCCAGGTGAAGGAAATTTGCAGTTTGGCAAATGTCAGAGCTAGATCAATGAATCTATGCATGTTTTGAGTGTGTTTTGTGCACTTGATAAGCCCTAATAAGCAGTGTTCCGCTGCTCGAGGGAACTGCTTCACTACCATATCGGATATATGGGTCACCACCTCCTCCCAGTAGTCCGAGATTATCAGGCAGTGCCATAACGTATGTATGAAGTCTGCACTGACCTCCTGACACTGCAAGCAAGTGCATATTGACCCAGGGAACATATGACCTAGCTGTTGGGGTGTCAGGTAGGCTTAGTGCAGATAGTTAAATTATAAATACCCGAGACGTGCGTCGAGGGAGGTATTTTTAACTTTAAGCAAGCACTGTGCCCACTGAGCATCAGTGAACTCCTGACCAACATCTGCTACCCACTGTACCCTTAGCGTTGTGAGGAGTGGGTCTGTATTATGTTGTAGAGCGCTATAGATGCATGTCACTGGGTAGGTTGTTTATATCACTTAGGTGTTTTTGCACGGGGTTGGCTTAGGTACTGATCAAAATTCCACCCTTGGACTCATTTTGCGCACTTACTCTTCATTTGGAGTTACTGTTATGTCTTCCTTGTCGATTATGAAAAATCAAACTAGCAGTTACTGGGCATGTCAGATGTGGTTAGTCACAGAACTGCTAGGTATACAGCCGCTTCTATTCTAAGTTCATTTTCTTGCAAAGTCTAACGTATGACCCCAGAAAGTCTCCTGGCACTGAGGAAACTAACAAATTCGAATGGCTTCATTTTTAAATGTTCGAGGGCTCCTCAGATCCATCTGTGATAAACCACTTGCAAATGTGTGCATTTTCCAAAGACTGTAGTTCAAAGTTCACTTAAACACCAACATTAGGACTCAAACTGAATAGTGAAGTGTTAGGCATTGCAAAATGGATCAGTTGAACTGCAAACCAATGAGGTACTCTGCATTTCATATCTGGTGATACTTTGACGTTTTCCCCACAAAAAAGACTCGGGCCAGATGTACGACGTGATTTTGCATGCGCAATCGGGTTTGCGAACCCGTTTGCGCATGCAAAATCACTGTTGGCCATGTACAATTCCCAAATAGCGAGTCGCAATTTATTTGCGACTCGCTATTTAGGAATTGCGAGTCGCAATTAGGAAGGGGCGCTCCCTTCCTAATTGCGTCCGCAATGCTATGTGTGAATGTTTTGTGACCGCAATTGCGGTTGCAAAACACTCGCAAATTACCACCCTCTTCAAGAGGGTGGTAATGCAGTCGCAATTTGGAAGGGATCCCCAGGGGACCCATTCCACTTTGTGACTGTCTCTAAAAATATTTTTTAAGGGCAGGCAGTGGTCTGCCTGCCCTTAAAAGATGAAACGAAAACGTTTCATTTTTTTTTTTTAAATACATCCCGTTTTCCTTTAAGGAAATCGGCCTGCATTTTAAAAAAAAAGCTGCTTTATTAAAAAGCAGTCCCAGACATGGTGGTCTGCTGAGCCCACCAGGCCACCATCCCTTGGAGGGCTGGCATTCCCAATGGGCTCATTAGGTGCGAGAGGCTCATTAATATTAATGAGCTCTCAAATTTGCGACCCCATTGGGAATCGCAAAACATTGTAATAACACTGTTGTACATTTCATTTAGCGCCTCGCAATTTGCGACTCGCAATGAGTCGCAAATTGCGAGGTGCTAAATGAAAGGGTCGTACATCTGGCCCTCAGTCCATTTAAGCACAGTCTGTCTAAAATCAAATTCAAATAGTCCGGCCCTTAAGCTGTATGGCCGATGATACTGAAGGTCACTGACGTATCTAATACAATCTAGGAGTAGACTCCACTGCCAATGACATCCGTTCAAATGTCATCTCATATGAAAATCATTATAGATTCTGTACGAAGGGTACGTCTAAGTCAGCCTGTGCACTATTTAAGATATTATTTTCTTTGAAGAATGATTCCAATTGTGGATGTCATTTCAACATTACTCAAATTTATTTGCACCCTCTACGTAATCCAACATTTCCAACAGCTTCACTGGATGAGGAAGACTGGACTGTTATCGGTCATTTCCAGTGGGTTCTTGGCTTCTTTGAAGAGATGAAAACAATTTCCGCTGGCTCTCTAAACATTGCTAGTACCCTGCCCTCATTCAACAATCATTTAATTAGATCCTGAAGTTTTTCTACAATGTATGATTGCTTCCCATTGGAGAATCAAGTCAGGAGGCATTGGAAGTAACACACCATGCTCCCCTTGATATCGTCCCAAAAGGGAATTAGAACCTGTGTCTTAAGGGACATTGGCTGCTTTAAAAAAAAATCCTGTTTTCAGATGGGAGCACAGGGATGGGTGTCTGCTGATCCTTGCATGCCACCATCACCATACTCCTAGCTAATCGCTGGGGCCCACAAATAGCGACTAGCAAAATTATTATTCATTTGGAAAGGCATTTTGCAATTAGTTCATCGGTGGCATCAGAAAATGGCAGGCATGTCACAAAAAGTTGGTGCGCATTTTGCACCCACTATTTATGACCTGCTTGTATGTACATTAGGTCCCTGGTTTCTTAAATCTTTCGGCACCCTGAGGTGACTGAGGATTTGCTATTATGAGGTTATAAAAGAAAATGAGAACCCTTTCTTATTTGGGATTTGCCATGGTCTCCTGAAATCCACCAGGCCGTCAGAACCAGTAGTCCCTGGTCTATGAGAGGGTGTGACTCTCCTTCTGGGCCTACGAGGTACTAGGATGGGGAAGTCTATGCTCATCTCCAGGATGACTGGGAACCAGGCATGAGACCTCCAAAGGGGAGTTATTACTACTAGACTCTCTCTGTATCGACATGCATGTAAGAGAAGTCGTGGTAGAATGATAAATGGAGTGAAGGCATATGGCCTTAAACCCTTCCAGTCCTGGAGGAAAACATCTACCCCTCGTGCCTGAGGGTCCAGCCTCCAGCTGAAGAAGTTCTTCAGCTGTATATTCACTCTGTCCGCAAACAGGTCTGTCCCGGAGGGACCCCATTTGGCCTGGAGGGACATGAATATCCCTCTGTCTAGTCTCCAGTTGCTGGAGCCCTTGAAATTCCTGGAAAACCAGTCCGCCCACCATTGCTTAGACCGGGAATGTGTTCTCCTTTGTTCAAACAATAACACCAGATACCTTTCCCTATCTCTGTAAGTCCCTTCCTTGGAGTGTGGTCCCCCCATCTTGTTGACGTATCTCACTGCTGATTCATTGTCCATGACCAGCATTACACAACATTTCATCAAATTCTCGGTGAAGCACCGAACTGCAAATGAACCTGCTAGTAATTCTAAGCAGTTGATTTGCAGTTCCTTCTCTTGATCTGTCCAACGACCCCCTGTTGATGAGTCGCCACATCTGGCACCCCATCCTTCTAAACTAGCATCTGATTCTATTATTAACTCTGGTGTGTCCCCAAAGATGGCTCTGCCATTCCAGGCTTCCGCAATCTTCAGCCACCATAGTAGATCCCTTCTCGAGTATTGGTCTAAGGATTTCATTTGGGAGTAGGATTGGGTTGTTCTCAGAGTCTTCGCTTTGAGTCTCTGTAGGGCTCTGTAGTATAAAGGGCCTGGGAAAATGGCTTGAATCGTTGAGGATAGGAGACCCAGGATCCTTGCTAGGAATCTCAAAGGGAATTCCTTCTTTGACAAAATCTTTCGGAGTTCTTTGCGAAGTTTCCTTACCTTTTCCCCTGGTAATTTCAATTCTGCAGTTACAGTGTTTACCATAAAACCCAGGAATTGAGTTTCCTGGTTCGGTATTATGCATGACTTCTTTGTGTTTATTATGAAACCTAGATGTTCTAGTAGGTGAATGGTGAGTTCTGTGTGTTGGGAGACTACAGTCGTGGATTGAGCCATTAGAAGAATATCGTCCAGGTATATTATCAATCTTACGCCCCTTTCCCTTAGCCAGGCTACCACTGGGCGCAAGAACTTGGTGAAACACCAAGGAGCTGATGACAGACCGAAGGGAAGGGTGCAAAATTTCCAGAGTTTTCCTTCCCAGGTGAACTGAACAAATTTCTGGTGTGAGGGCCAGATCGGGACAGTCAGGTAAGCATCTTTTAGTTCTAGTCGTGTTAGCCAGTCCCCCTTTCTCAGGACGTCCCTTAGGAGGTGGATCCCTTCCATCTTAAAGTGATGGTATGTTACCCATTCGTTTAGGCTCTTCAAGTTTATAACTAGTCTCGGTCCCTTGTCCTTCTTCTCTACGAGAAAGATATTGCTGACAAACCCCGGTTTCAAGCTCTCCTTTATAGCCCCTTTTGCTAACAAATCTTTCACCTCTTGGGATACTAGCTTCTTGTCCTCTTGTGAGAAAGATATCTCCTGGGGTCTCTTTGCTTGGGTGGGGGTATCTGTGAATTCTATCTTGTATCCCCTTACTGTATTTAGGACCCACGGGTCCTGTCACCAGGTTCCAGTTCCCAGAGAAAAGGGCTAACCTGCCTCCCACCTTCGTAGGAGTACCTGAAGGGTCTTTCGAGATTTTTATCTGTGGTAATTCCTCTTTGTCTTCTCTCAGACCTAAAGGGTCTTCAGCAGCTTCTGTGTCTTTGCGGATAGAACGACTGATGGGCAGAGAAACTTGACTGCGAAAACCTGGAACCACGGCCCAGGAAGGGTCTTGATGTGGTTTGGCCACGGCCGGGGAACCGACCCCGCATTCTCCCGGCCCTGCCAAAAATTCTATCTTGAAACACTTTTTTGATGTCCCTCTGTGATTTTTGGATGGAGCTGAATGCGCCGACATATTTAGACATTTCTTTTATAAAATCTTCCCCGAAGTGGAGACCTTGAGAGTTAGGTCCTCCATCCTTAGCTGCCAATTCTATTAATTTGGGGTCTATTTTGAGTAGGACACCCTTTCCTCGCTCGGTGGAGATGGCAGTATTAGCATTGCCTAGGAGGCAGATGGTCCGTTGGACCCACTGACGTAGCTCTTTGGGATCTATTGGGGTTTCACCAATGTAGGCGTTTTCTGCCAATTCGAATATTTTGGTTAGTGGGCCTATGATGTCCAGGAGGTGGTCTTGGCAGGATTTGAGACCTTATCTATTCCCTTTCTCGGGTCCTTTGTTCCTTTGGCTATAAATGCTACCACATTAGGGTCTAGTTCTGGGGTCATGGCTATCTTGTCAGGGAGGGATGGTCGTGGGCATTCAGGTCGTAGTCTGGACCTGACCTCCTTGGGGATTTCCCTTCTCAACCAGAAGGTAAGGTAGTCCGCTACATGGGGTGAAGGTGACCACTCTGGTGATAAGGGGTGTTTAATTAGGAGGGGGTCAAACATGTCTTCCCCGAAGGGGTCGACGATGCCCATCTTAGACCCTGTATCTTCCAATTCCTCAAAATCGGGGTCGAAATCAGAGGAGCATGAAAGGTCAATTTCTGCTTCCACTGGTTCATCGTTATCGATGGGGATAGGGAGGTCGGGGCCTGTTCCTTGCCCCTCTGTGATGCCCGAGGCATTGTTCTTGTCATCGCCTGAGAAGCGTGAGGGGGCTGCTTGTCCCTTTTTTGTCTTTTTTCGGGAGCAGCTCTCTTCTTTGGGGCCTTCATTGCCCTTTCTTGCCCAAGTATGAAGTGAACTTGTAGAGGGCCACGCCTTAGACAGGGTCTCTAGTTTCTTATTGATGGTTTCATCAAGGGAGTCAATGACTTTATCCAAGGCTTTATTTACAAGTAGTTCTATTTTTCCCTCTAGGTTTAATTCGGGGTTTGTGACTGACATTATTAAGGAAGGATATTATGAAACTTTTTCTCCCTTGTGAAGAGTTTACGGGTAACAAAAAACCTACTGTTTGGTGTAAGGTTTGAGGGACCTGACAGCTAATTTTCGTTCGTCGTGTGAAATCTGCAGTTTCCAACTGTCACCGTTGATTAGCAACGGACTGGCTCTCTGCTCGAAAATCCCCAAAAGAAATGGCAGCCACGCACGTAAGCGTCGGGCGCGGCTTCCTGAGACAAGGTTCTTTCCTCTAATTGTCAGTGGCTGACTCCTCGCGGTGCGCTTCTCGTGAGCCACACCGCTGTGAAAATATAAGGAATTGAAGTCCTCGCCGGGTTCCGGCTTTGCCGCGTCCAATGCCAGAATTGCGGGCGTCGTGGGATGATTAGGGCGATAAGGTGGGAGCGCCTCCCTTGTCGGTGGCCGTAGCCCGATTGCCGTAACTCGGGTTAGGCGCATTACCAGGTAACGGGTATGCGGCCTTGAAGAAAAAACAGTACACCACAGCCACTTTAAAGAACTTTAGAACATTTGAAAACAAAAATTCCAACCTAATAAAAGGCCAGAACACTCATACCTCTCCCTGCTTTTTTTTTTTTTTAAACTTCCTTAAAATTCTAGTAAAATAACCATTAAAAAGACATTCAGCATTAGAATGTCCAAATAAAATTCAAATCCCCTTCAGAGGAAGGTATCTTGCCGACCTCAAAGTATTCCAATATAGGAGGATGTCGAACATATTAATCCTCTTCTTTTATTGTTGAGCACGTCCTACAATAAAAAGAGACGAGAGATGAAAAAACATGGGTTGGGTTTAGGGTGGGAATAATCTTAGCCTCCGTGTCTTTAATAAAATCCAGATTTTCTGCCCACCAGGCTGTGAAAAATCTAAATTTGCTATTATGAGGTTATAAAAGAAAATGAGCACCCTTTCCTATTTGGGCAGTCAGCCTCTTCTTCAACCCTTATTTTAACAGTTGATAATCCAGGGTTAGGCTCATATTGCACACGCTACCTCATTTCTGCAATGAGTATTTACTAAATATACAGACGTACACTAACTCACAAAACCACACCCCAAACCATTTACCATCCTGCCTTCTGCCTCAATGCAGTTAATCACAGGTGACTCTCCCAACCTTAGCCTCCCAGTCCTTTAATTCAGTAACAAAGGGCCAACCTGGAACCGAATCAATGTGCCATGCTCACGCGCGACTGCACTACAGCATGTGTACACTCTTCAATGTGTAGGCAGATTATTTACTGTAAGTGTATGACTCAATGATACAACAATTTACCACTAATAACTCTAAAACAACACTGCAGCCCAAACAAGACTAAAGCAGAGAAAGGCAGCAGGGTGTGGCTACACTGGTTTGGGAGGGATGTAAATGGGTTGACTTATCAATCCTGACAATCTTAATATGAATTCCTATGCACGTTTCCTGTAGACCTACGGTTTATAAAATATAGATGCATCTTGCATTTGCAAAACAAACCTCCAATGTGTTTTCACTAGTATGGTCAGCGACTGAAATAAGTGCATAAGTGTTATCTTGTCTGGATGTTATTGAACCTTCTGTCTTTGACAGCCTTCGGCCGAGAAAAATTATGTCTGACTAAGTGGTCACAAAACCGTTGCCACTGCTTATGTATGACCAATAACAGCAAACTACTGACATGTGTGGTTCAAAATATTGAATGAAATTCAGTGCTTGTATACATAACGTGCAGCGTCACCTGGAGTGGGGCACCACATCATGGAAAGACTTCAGAGATAGTGAGGCAATGAACTCCATGATCTGCAGCTTTTCAGGAGATGTTTAAGATGATCTGGTTTCATATTGTTCGAGTTTTGAGAGTATGGGGATCTACCGGGGGCAGGTCAAACAAGTCCACAATATCTTACAAGTCCTTGAGGAGTAAAACTATTTTATCTGTTAGCATCAATATTTCCAACTCATGCAGTTTGTATCTAATGGCCCTGGTAAGTGAATATTCCAAAAACACACGAAATCACTATCCCTCCAGCGCATATACTACTATTTAACGAAACATTGTTTGGTAACATCTCAGCTGTGAATGTCTTGAGGAGACACATTAGCTTGTATAGTTTATCTGTATATTAACCAAACTTAAAAGGACTCAACACTACAATATTGCCAATGTTAATATTATTGATAGAAATATTGACAAAGTAGTCAACTTTCCAAGAAACCCACACAAGAATCAGGTGAAGGGATTTCACCCACATAATAGTCTATTGAACAATGGTTCATTTATTGATTTATTAAATAATCATGCATTGATATGCCGGCTAACTTCCGCAGACATAATTAGACTAGACAGACTACAGCATATGCCTATTACATACATACTGATATGTCACCAACTCATTTTCCGCCAGCAGTCTCATCTTCCGATCGTCAACTCTTTGGTGCTAGCCTACGAATTTTTCACACTAATCAATACCTTCATTCCTCTTCATGGAGTCGAAAAACGGGAGTAAACCCGTTGACCCAGCTGAGACCCGTGTTCGGTATGTAACTAAAAAACAACAACATCTCAACCGGTAATCATTTAGCAGGGGCAAGTACTAATAAAGTACCAATTATTCAAGGAAGGGAAAGAGGGGAGACCACAAAAGGTTTAATTAAGAAGTAAATTCTTTGTTGTACGTAGTTATAACAGCACTACAATACAGTTTATGCGACAGTAACCAAAAACACACATTTATGCACCGAATGTGCTAGTGATAGTGAACGGCGCAGTGACACAAAGGGGTGAAAAACAGTGTGAACGGCGCAGGGATTATATACAAAAAATAATAGTGGTCAATAAAACGATAAGGATTATATACAATGAGGGTTCTTCGTTAAGTCTGTTTAAGTAGACCACAATGACGCCAAGCATACGCTGAATTGTCGACGGCGTTTCGACCTGTTCAATTCCAGGTCATCATCAGGACAGGGTTACTTTATTCAAAGTAATGCTGTATAAAAAAGAAGAAGAATGAGGCCCAGAGTGCAAGAGGATAAATCAGGGGGTAGTAGTCGTGGGAGCTGAAAACTACCAGTGACGGTAGTGGTGAGGAGATCCAGATGGTAATGAGAATAAGTGTGGAGGCAATGCCTAGTTCGAGCCATAAGGAGGTTGAGGGAGGTGTTTAAGAGTATCTTTCTCCTTATGGCTTTAACTAGGCATTGCCTCCACACTTATTCTCATTACCGTCTGGATCTCCTTACCACTACCGTCACTGGTAGTTTTCAGCTCCCACGACTACTACCCCCTGATTTATCCTCTTGCACTCTGGGCCTCATTCTTCTTCTTTTTTATACAGCACTAATTTGAATAAAGTAACCCTGTCCTGATGATGACCTGGAATTGAACAGGTCGAAACGCCATCGACAATTCAGCGTATACTTGGCGTCATTGTGGTCTACTTAAACAGACTTAACGAAGAAACCCTCATTGTATATAATCCTTATCGTTTTATTGACCACTATTATTTTTTGTATATAATCCCTGCGCCGTTCACGCTGTTTTTCACCCCTTTGTGTCACTGTGCCATTCACTATCACTAGCACATTCAGTGCACAAATGTGTGTTTTTGGTTACTGTCGCATAAACTGTATTGTAGTGCTGTTATAACTACGTACAACAAAGAATTTACTTCTTAATTAAACCTTTTGTGGTCTCCCCTCTTTCCCTTCCTTGAATGATTGGTACTTTCATTCCTCTTCAGCCAGGGAAACTAGATTCTTTACTTGTTCTATGGCTACACAGGAAGAGAAAATTGTTATTTCTTGACCAGCGGTGTGTGAAATAGAAAGTCTGCTGGCAAACTTGGGAAAAGTTGAAAATAACTGCAAAGCTTTCGTCTTCACACAAGTTTGCTGGCGGGAACTTTTTTTTAAAAGAAAGTTTTTCGAAGGAGATTTTTCTCACAGAACTCGCATGCAAAAAGTAGCTTTCCTGTTTTTTTTTCTTAACATACTATTTTTTTGCAGGACTGTCGGCCATTTTTTATTAATCCTCATCAATGAAGTTCCTGAACTTGAAATTCATTAAAAAAGGTGTCTTTAAGCTGTCGAAGTCAAACTTTCATAACTTTGCTCACACAGACTCAAACTCAAAGACCACTTCTTACAGGACTCTAGACCCTTTGTGAAATAATACACTGGAGGGACCCTTTAAAGGTGTCCTTCACAGCATTGCATTTTATCTCTTCCTTACAACAAGAGCAGCATGAGTTCCCACCGTCCAGATCACTCACATAACTGAGCGATCCTATAGTGGGTGAACCCCAGGACAACAAGTCGGCCGCCTGTATGAACGGGCTCAGTATGAAAGGTCCCAGCATGAGCCATTGAGGAGACCCCTCTAAAAATAGCTGTGTTCAACATAATCATGTGCTTAGTGCAACTTCTGCTGCTTGTTTCCTGGATCACTGCTTTCACATTCACCTGGCTTCAGTTTGATGTAGAGCATACAAAGAATTCAAAATTGGATGTCTTTACTCCCAGCATCAGAAGCCAAAACAAGCAGAACGATGATCCCTCCGAGCCCACAACAAGCCAAAGGGTACTTTGCCTGCATATAATTTATGATGTATAACTAGCAGATTCTAAGAGCTGTGTGATTTACTTCATCTGCATCCCCGAGGCACAGAAAATAGTGGGCTAAATTAACTGCAAATCTATCATCTTTCACAACACAGTGAATGTAAGAAACTGTGAAAGAACAGCTTATACTAAAAAACAAAGCATGTCGACTGGACTCCAGGCACAAAAAAAGTCAGCGAGGATACACAATTTTCCAATAAGCGAGAATGTGCTTCGCAACAGAAAAATATGTTCTTCTAGGGTTCACACTGTGGGGCCGATTCCGATCTCGGCCGGTAGGGCTCCGAATCGGATTCGGCTTTACCGGATCCGATTCGGAGCCCTGTTTCCCGACCGAACCGTACGCGGGTCCGGCCGAGCGAGTACGATGCGAAATCGCCGACCGACTCGTCCGGGCGTCCCGACCGCTCCGACCGACTCCGCTCCCGGCTCGAACCGCTCCGACCGACTCGCTCGGACTCCGACTCGCACCGCGCAATGGAGACGTTTCCCGGCCGGGTAAGTACGATGCGCGCCGCGAGCAGTCCGACCGAGCCGCGCACTCCGGCTCGAAAGAGCAGTCGGAGCCGTACTTTGGGGTCCGTGTCGGACCCCCTGTACGCGTAGCCACGCGAGTCGCACACAGGGGGACCCATGGGTCCCCCTACCTGTGCGTGTACGGCGCGAACCGCCTCGCCGCGTACCCGCTGTAGGGGGCGCCCTTGTCCGACTCGCACCCATTGAGTCAGTGGGAGCCCGCGTACGCGTTGTACGACCGGCTCCCATTGACTTCAATGGGAGTCCGACCGACTCGAGTCCGATAACATACGGACGCATCGTACTCGTTCGGTCGGACTGCACGGGTCCGATTCGGTCGGAAATCTCTCCGGGTCCGGCTCGGTCGGAGAAATTTCCGGCCCGAATCGGAATCGACCCCTGTGTGTTTTTCCTACACTACTCTGTGCACTTAAGGAGCATAAAATGTAAACTAAAAAACGATAAAGAAATGGCCAAGATCACCAGGCTAACCTACTCAAGATTATACGGAGTAAAACTGGTTTTGCTTCTCCTTGCCAGGACACTCAATCATTAAGTTTAGCACCATGCAGCTACAAAGGGTCCATCCAGATCAGCTGAGGTGTGGCATAAGGCACTTACTTTCCCCTGTGCTATTTAACCTTTATGTTTAACTCCTGCTGCACCTAATCCACTCTTTTGGATTTCAAGTGTTATATATGTGGTTGACACGCAGATCGTGATCGGTTGAACCATCAAACATTGGAGTCAGCTCACATGATTGTCTGGGCGCTGTCCAACAATGGATGGACCATAATTTTTTACATCGCAATGCCAACAAGAAAGACCTGCTTATGGGTAGAGAGAAACTCCACACGATGAGGACTGGATAATGAAAGGGAGAGGAAAAGGAAAGATGAGATGAGTAACTGGGTAAGAGAAAGCGAGAGCATGAAGTGAGGGCCAGAGTGAAGAAGGTGCAACTTCTCATTCAAGTTGTGAGTAATGAACCCAGTTCTTATTTTCTTTGCAATCTGATATTTGTAACTTGAATTTTTGCCATTATAAATTCTGAATTACAAATACCAGAAAGCAAAGAGAAAAAAGAGAGGACTGAATAAGGCACTAAAAATCGACAAAAGGTAACACAGGTAATTGACGCCGAAGCATGGGAAGACTAAGGGCCGAAGATGAAAATCATGAGAAAGAGAAAGTTGTGCTTCTCATTACTATTTACCACAACCTCAATAGCATCAGTCCCTCTTTACTAGGCTCTCTTTATCCCCACTTCCTCCTAGTACCAATTTCATTTATTACCAACTCTCTGCAACCCAACCTCCGTATGATAAGTCCCTTAAAATTAGGCTCTATACACCCTTTCCTTCCTAGTATCAGTTGCTTCTTCGTACCACAGAATCCTGAGCTTCAGTCGCTCCATACTGGCTTCTCCTATAAGGTTTCAGGAAATTCTCTTTCATTCCCTCAATTTTTAAATCTCTGTCCCCACCATTTGTCCGTCTATCAAGTGTGCCTTTTATATTTACTTATTTTTATAAATGTTAATTTGAATGATGACTGCTTATGTCAAAATGGAAAATGGTTATGTATGGGACCGTGCAACAACATAAGACATAATCCTCGAGTCTCTGACACCAATCCCATTTGCAGAATCAACTGTAAACTGGCCCTATCTTTTTTCTGACTAACGGATTATTAAATGATTAGTAAGGGTCCGGAGCATTGCAGATTATGGGATATTCCATCGTATTCACTAATATATGCATACTGTTCAGAAATCATCTAAGGGGAAGGTTTACTCCACCAGTTATACATCGACACCCCAATGTCAATGGAGCATGATGGCACAACACACTTATAACCAGGGCTCTTTTTGAGGTATTCAAAGGGGGCATGGTCTGGCAGTTTGGGCTGAACTGGTGATTTTCGGGTGCAGCCAAGACAGGTGAGCATGTTATCGTTAAAATAGCAAACAGTAAAAAAAAAATAATAGCACTTAATATCTCACTTTTTTCTGTTTCCTACGATTGCAAACAACAGGTGGAACCTACTTCAATGGTACTCAATTTATGAACCTTTGATAGATGAAAGGCAGAGTAAACAGTGCTGGGATTTGAATTGGTGACCCACAAATCAAACAGATAACAGCAACGAGGGCTTACCTCACAGAACCATATTTCTAGTTAGTCCATGTTTAAATGGCACTAACAATCAAAAACCATTCTGATGCAAAGCACCCCTACCACTGTTCAGAGTGATTCAAGCATATCTAATTAAAGCAATTGGCTGTCTAGAAAGAAACTGAAGAATGACTAATAAGGAACTCACTCCATTTTACTGCATTTAAGACTAAAACCATTCTTTTTAAATCTAGCAAATGTTTGATTAGAGACATCTCAGCCTATCTGAAAAAAGGTTGCACTGATTTGGTGACCTGAAATTGGATTCCTGTCCAGGATCACTTTGCTCTTCCCATATGACTTACTGCGAAGAAGCAAATTCCAGGGCTAATGGGGAGACAGACTTAAAGGAAGTGGGTGGAGGCCAAATGAGGATACAGGAATATGCTGGTTTAGGAAACTGCACTCCAGCTGCCGGATGACCTGGTGCTCTTTTCATAAAGACACAGACCCACTCAGAGCTACCCTGAACGCATCGGCTAGACTCCTAACGGGCTCGAGAAAGTATGACCACATTTCCCCCGACCTTCTACAACTAAATTGGCTATCTATTGAAGCCAGAATCCGACTCAAGATAGCTTGCCCGACGCATAAAGCCATACACTACAACACCCCGTACTACCTGGCTAATAAGCTTGAACTATCGGGCTCCAGCCGGAACCTTAGAAGTACGTCCACCCTTCTCTTGAAACCTCCAAGATTCAAAAAGAAAAGATCTTACAACCGTGCCTTGACTGGTCTTGCTCCGAGAATCTGGAACTCACTGCCATCCGAGATCAGATCCAATCCGTCCACTACATCCTTTAAAAAACTGGTCAAACGACTACTCCTGAACGAACGTTAACTCCATCATCCTGTGATCATGCTCTTGTTTTTATTAATACCCTAATTCTTGTTGTACTACACTGACGCATTTTTATTGTATGCTTTTACATTATTTTTATCTAGTCCTCTATGGTTCCTTAATTGCATTAACTAGTAATTTCGCTCTTGTTTTTGTTAAAATTCGCTGATCCGTATTGCACTTTTCTGGTGAGTTTTATTTTATGATGTTTTGCTCTTCGTGTTCTAGGGCACCGTTGATACCCCCAATTCTTAACCTGAACGATTTCCACTATGGTGTAACTTCACCTACTTGCACATTGTGTTTGTACCTTTGCTTGCGTCAACTCTGTACAGCGCTCTGATACCCCTATGGGTCTTGTTCGCGCTCTATAAAACTATTCAAAGAAAGAAAGAAAGAAACCAGCTGACGTGTGGATCAATGAAAGATTTGGAACAAAGCCAAAAAGAGTACCACACAAAGACTGAAAAGAAAGAATATTGTCCACTTCATTCTTAGACTAAGGACTCATCTTTATATTGGCAATTTTATAATAAAAAATGTCCTAAGCTGATCTGAGTTTCAAGCCTCTTCTTTCTTGGTGTATGGGGCAGAGCTAATACTTCTTGAACTTCTCTTCAGTCTATACAGAATTTCACTAATTTAAAATCGTAAAACAACTGGCATTAAGGAGAGAGATTTTACTTCGAGATCTTGCATTATTGCCACTTTTAAAGGTGCCCTAGTTGAACTCAACCGGCTGAGAAGAATATGATTACGTATCCCTACAGAAGTAAGCGAGATAGCTGCATAATTCCCCATGAATAGGAAAGCATGCTATTGCAACAGTATACTCACTGCTAAATAAAAATATTGTACAAACTACACCTTGCCCAAAACATGACAGTCCATCTCTTCTGTCCATCCTATCTAGACCAGTAAGGAGGGCACATTAAAGTTTGTGTGCATTACACAGAAGAGAGTCTGTGCTAACCCTCTAGCAACCCCAAAACAAAATCCCGCCTTATGTTCCAACCAGAATCCTCAGTCAAAGACGTTGTGCTGGGCCCTAAACACTTCCTTACTCTTAACTCCTATTCCCAGATAACGTGCTATCATCTACTGGGAAGGAACATTATTTCTGTTCAAAGGATGAAATTATTCAAGCAGATGAAACATGAAGACAGATCCCTAGGATTAAAGGATCCAAGGCAATGGAGTTCCCTTAGACCTTCACTGAGATCCGAATCCAACCACACACGTGTCAGCAAACTCAATGCAACTGAACTATCCACATTCGCTTTTCAAACTAGCCTATGGATTCTTTGTGCCAACGACCTAAGAACAGAAGATACAGGAATAAACCTAACCCAATATGATGTGTTCTTTCCTACCTCGCTGTTTTCTCTCGGAACTTTGGTTTTCACTCCTTGCAAGGAAAAGTCACAAATAGCGTGTTAAGAATCTATTTAATAAATGTTTCAAGCAAATTACTTGAAAGAACAAAGCATACCATGGCTTACCTATGGATCCGGTCAATAATCATCAGAGTAATCACAGAGCATCTGACGCACTTTACTCGGATTGAAAAATCCTCTGAAGTATTAATGCACATACAGGTTTCAGAACCAGGGTAGTGACAAACCAAACAACAGAGTGCAATTTCTGGGATTTATCGCATGTCATTACCACCTTCAGAGCAAGATCCAGCTATTAATGTGGTTAGTGAGGGTGCGGGTAACAAAGCAGTGGTGCAGAGGGCCCTGGTGTAGATTGGAGGTAGCAACAATGTATTCCACTAGGGGTAGTGCTGAACTTGTAAAAGAATGAGTACCGATGCCTGAACCTTTGCTCGGAAGTCCGCAGCCGGTGCAATTAAACATCGGCACACCGAATACCAAGACGGGGAGACTTAAATCCACCTCGGGCCTCTTTAATTCACTACCAGACACGCCCTGTCTGGAAGGTTACTTCTTTCTCCCTATGTTATGCTTTTTCAGTCAGTCTTTCTCTTTCCGATCTCTGAGCCTGATTCACAAAGAGCCTCCGCACTCTTTAGCGGAGGCCCCGCAGTCGTGGGGGAGTCTCCGCACTCGGGGCGGAATCTCATTGCGGAGCTTCCTTCCCGAGTGTGGAGACTCACCCAGATTGCAGGGCCTCCGCCTTTGTGAATCAGGTCCTGTGTGTTTTTCCTTATCTTGCGCTCTTTAAATATCTGATGCGGAAAAATATGATTGGTCTGGTGAAAACCGGTGTGAGAACAATGACACCGTAGTTTTGTCTATGTAGTGTATAAACTTTAGCTCTATCAAGACTTGCACGTTTCTACACACCCATCTTCTCCCCAGTGGAAACACAATTAAACATTAATGGCGGCTGAAACAAAAGCCGCTGAGACCAGAGGCCACTACTGGGATTTCAGGGTAGTTATGAACGGAAAGTTCACTATTCTAGGAGCAGCTCCACAACTGTCCTTCTGTTCATAATCACAGTGATCAAACTTAGGCAGTTTCCTAGAACTATGATAAAGTTAGGCAACAAAATACAAAACCTCGAAAAAGTGTTAGAGCACAAAAGGAAAACAATTATTTTCGAAGCATCTGGTTTCGCTTCTGGTACTAAACTATTTTCCACCAAAATCTAAACTTCAATCTCCCTCACTCTCTCTTTTAAGCAGCAGTAACACGAATGTTTATCTTGAAAACATAAGGTGTAACATATGCATTCCTATAGGCTGCTGTAATATGCCAAGGGCCTACTCTAGGCTCGATCCACACCTGCACACACAATTTATTAGGACCTGCCAAAACTGTATGAGGAAACCAGCGAGAGACCCTCGGAGGCATGAATAGAGGCAGGCCGCGCTGCACCTCCTGAAAGAAAAAGCCACTGCCAATCCAAACATGTATGGGAGCACAGACCGGCCCTTTGACATTAGGAAATGTTTTTACAGATAATTAATCCTCGGAATCGGCAGTCTATTTTCAACAATCAAAAAAACGTAATCCATCTATATGCTCTATTTGGCTACATAAAACATACACTGTAGGGGTAAATGCAATAAATCTAAATTTAAGATTTACATTGCTTGTATGTGTGTATACACACACGTGAAAGGTCACCTTTTACACACCTAGTCGGCTCCCTTTTTAAAGTAGACTTGTTAAGAGATTATAGGGAGCCCATAGCTGACCCTTAAAAACATTCCATGATGGCTAGGAGATCTACACACCAAACATTACAACCATTACATCGACAGCTGCCTTCATTTGATTGCCAGTACCAAGGAATTAGAAAGAACTGGCGGACATGCAGTGATCATGACACCGGATGAGCTCAGCACCCCCCAGCATCAAAATATAGGATGATAAAAAAAAAACCAGAGCCATGTCTTTCCACTTACCTGACTGTGAAGGCCGCCAACATCTTGAAAGATGATGTTGTACTGCTTGCTGAATTACATCCTAATTCTAGCACAAGACATATTATACTGTGACAGGGATTGTGATAATCACCAGTACATTTTTTTTATTCTTCAGTGAGACCCTTCACAATTCAATAATAGTTCTAAAACAAATCCTATCTTTGGCCGTGACTAAATGTTTAAGTGTGGTGCTAACAGGTAGGGAAAGAACATGAACTAATAACGTTCTTGATTCAATTGATGTTAACTTTTTTGTGTTTCACAGTACTTTTTGGGACTTTAAGTTTGATTTAGAACTATATTCCTGGTCTGATTTTACACTACAGTTTTAATTTGTGTTCTTTTCATAGCATAATACGTTGGTGACTTTTTTAGGAGGATTATTGGCAATTGTTAGACTTTCAATTTGTTTTTTATTTATGTTTCTTTAAACTTGTATGTTTTTCATTACCAAATAAAGATGTTTCTGATAATGATGAAAAATCCCTCCCATCTTCAGAAGATCCTGTTTTAACTATGGCGGCTACATTGGGGAACCTGGAATACTTTGCCCCGAGCAAGAATCCCTCCTCTACAATAATCATCCCTTGGGCTTATCAAACAACATCTGTCAGGGCAAAGTGTTTTTTGTTCCAGGATACTGCCTTAGCGCCATGATTTGTCACAAATGGGTGAGAGGCAGTATTGATTCTGCTCAGAAGCAAGCCTTTGCTACTGTGTAATTATTGCCGCATTTCCCAGAGGCCATTTGTTTCAAAGCTGATTAAAAAAGTGCTGACTGGGTACTACAGAACATTGCGGACTACAACATTCTATAAAACTGCCAAGCAGATTTTCAGCCTAGGGTGGGAAACAAGTTAGAGATGGTTGGCGCCTTAGATGAGTTATCACTGCATTCGGATTGTGGTGGGGTCACATTAGGTCTATGCAGCATCTATGACAGTGTCGACCATCAGTTGCTTCATACCAGGCTGTACACAGTCAAGATTTTAGGTTTGTTCCTAATTTGAGTTCAATTTTTTCTCACCGTTCGTAGCGATCCCTCCATCTGAGTCAGCTACTAAACCGTTGACATTTGGGGTACTATACATTCCACTCTTCTGCTGTTTTTCAAGGTGATTTTCGATTGGCATAATTAGTCAAATCATTTAGCTACTACATTTCCATGTATTAAACAACCTTCCGAAAGCAGAGGCGCATCTGGATGCAACTACTGACACATTTCAATCTTGCATGCATATGATGAACACGTGGCTGGCTCACATGTGCCACTATTCTTTCATGACATCTAACTCGGCTATGTTCCTGTTGTGTGTGGCGGAGTGAGCTTCAATTATCTCTAATGGCCTGGCAATACTATAGCACCTGCTAACAAGCATTGGCATAGCCAATAGGTCTCGCCTTTGGGTAACATAAGCACTCTTTTAAAAGTGGTCTGGAGAAGAAGCGTGTACCTGGGTAACAAACTCCGTATTGATCTGCGCCACGGTGGGGGTGAGCACCTTCCTGCCACTGCCCTGCAGAGAAGGGGCTGAGATCGCCGCTGCCATGGTCTCTGTTCCAAGCAGTACCCGGCGAGCATGAACTCAGATGCCCTGGATTGTGTACCTGCCACGCGCCGGGAGTGCCCAAGCTGATGCAGCTTCACTCTCCCAAGCAACAGCCCCTGCACAGGGGCCGAGACAAGGCCATATAGCAGCTGGAAACCGGAAACACAACAAAAGCGCCCACCCTCTCCAACCCCCCCGCCCCTCCTCCAACACCCCCTAGATTCTTCGGGCGGCAGGAGTGGAACAGCATGCGAGGGGATGGGGGGGGGGGGTTGCACAGGGTAGGCGTGGTCGGGTGACTTTAAAGTGTGTAGGGTGGGCGTTGTCAATGCAGGTCAGGTATGTGCAAATGCTGGGAAATGGCAGGGCGGCAATTGGGCGCTATTCAGAGAGAAGGGAGGTTTTGCCGGGCTGGGCCCATTAACATATGGCTATGTGTGAAGAGTTAGAAGGGCTACAGAGGGTTGAATGAGCGGGGTCAGCAGGCGGGGTGTGGGAAGTTGGCGCGCGAATTTGGATAGGTGGGTAATGTGTGGAAGAGCTGGCACAAGAGGAAAATATAAAAAGCTGCCTCTTGTGGGCAGCGTAAAAAATGGCACTTGTGGGCAGTGAGGGGAACTGTCGCAGTGGGCCAGAAAAGCGCAACTAGAGCTAAATTTGGGGGGGGGGCTAATTCTTCCAGCAATAGGCAGAGTAGAGATGCAGTGGCTCTACGATAGGGGTAAAAACAACAAAGCCTCGTTAACAAGTGAATGGTCTTCAAAGACCTGTGAAGTACTCGGGTGCGGCTGGCAGCTGAAAAACTGTCTGTGTTTGGGCCCGGGAAGCTGCCAGGGCTGACACACACGACGGGGGGAGGGGGGGGGGGCAGTGTGAGGAGCTGGAATCAGGGAAAGGGTGAAATCCCGGCACCCTGTAAGGTATTTCAGGTCCTCCTGACTTCAAGCTTGCACTTTTCACAAGCGTCGGCTACGCACCCATATTTTATACAAGCGGCTAAAGGCCGCCCAGTTCATAAAGGGCACTATACAAGAAAGTGCCAACAAGGAGATAAAAGCAAAGTATTCACGGGCACACGCTGCTCCTACGCAATGTATCCCCTAGTGAAACTTATCGTGTTCTTACAGCGCCGCAAAGGCAAACGCACTACATAAAAGCAGGAATAAAAAAAACTGAAACAAATGGTGCAGAGAATCGAAGGGAGGGGGTGGCTCATTATATAACGCTGCCGACTTTGGAGCTGGAGAACAGGGTTCAAGCCTCAGCGCGGGCTGTATTAATTATAAATAAATAAATCCCGGCACCCTGTAAGGTATTTCAGGTCCTCCTGACTTCAAGCTTGCACTTTTCACAAGCGCCTGCTACGCACCCATATTTTATACAAGCGGCTAAAGGCCGCCCAGTTCATAAAGGTGACCACCGTCTGTGTCAGAAGCTATAAGTAATGCACAGTCTTGGGTACATGTTCGGGGAGAAGGCAAAAATCTGGTGATTTAATGGAATCACAGCCGGTTTCACTTGCATTAAATACTTAAAATTGCAAAATTGACTACAAAGTCTAGTGAATTGTTGGAAACATAATTCCAAAGTGCCTAGTTAAGCAGCCATAGAGACAGCTGCAGTAAGTGTTTGTAGAAAAGAAACATTTCATTATGAAAGTAGCATGTACAAATATGTAGGCTTCCAAACAGCCCGCAAGGTATATGGTTAATCTGGAAGATTATTGTGGGGCTCTAGTATGGCTACAAAATAAAATGTAAAAGTCAAATGTTTGTGTGGGGGAGGTCTATTAAATAACAAAGTCACTGCCATAACACAGTTCTGATAGACTCCAGTTTAGAATGCGAGCACATTGTCTTGTGACATGTACCTGTGGTTAAGAAGCGTGGCGCACATGGAAAGTGCAAACGTAACTAATAAAGAGCAACTACAAGCCTTGATAAGCCTGTAATAAATGGAAACGTAGGGTGTAAAGTTGTGTGCATTTAAGTGGGCAGAACAAAGCAACGATAAAACAGAGCGTGTGTAGTTTATCTTCTGAAGTACAGCCAATCCTCCCAAGAGCGTTGTCGGAATAGAGTAAAACGGCGTGTGTAACAGGCTCGGCATTTGTGTTGTTTCAAGTAGTCCAGAGCGAAAAAGGACTACCAACTGGCAGTGAACTATTGAAGGGCAAAAGCGGTCGCCATCTAAATACAGAGCCACCGTAATAGTAAAAATAAGTACATAGATGCATAATTAAATAACATTCAGGGGGGATAATTACTGGGGTGCGTGTGTGGTGGTGTGCGATCAGGCATGCGTAGCGTTGTTTCAAGTGATCGATTTACATATATTTAGATTTCATGTAATTTGGCAATGAGACAGCCCGGACAACTGGTTATATCCCTGACGTGATGTGATTTTTTTTTAAACATCCAAAGAGAAGGTCCTGTTCCTGCCCTTGTACTAAACCAATAACTTGCGCCATGCGCCACCGAAGAACCCTGGAAAGGTGAGGCGACTGACTCGCAGGGAAAACATTATGCGCCTTGGTGAACTTCGCTCGCACCAAAGAGCACTTTACTGAGGCGGGACTCCTCTGTGGGGCGCTCCGCCAGTCAGCTGGAGCCGCGAGCTCTGCTGCAGAAGCTCGCACAGGTCTCGTGTAATTGTCAACTTTGTATTGAGAGCACTAGGAGCTCTGTTCAGCTGGGGTTTCAATCAGCACCTATTATCGGTAATGACAGCCTAGTGCTCTGCTCTGCGATAAAAGGCCAGCTGCCACTCCTCGGGCTCCCAGAACAACAAGCAATGTGGAAGAGCACGCGCGCTTGCTTCGACGAAACCAGTTGGACACCTTCGTTCCATGGTTACCGTGTGTCTACCAGCTGAGAGCTAATCAGCTTTAAAAATAAGAAGTTCAAGTTTTATTCCGCCTTTAACAATGTTTTAACTAGAAGAAAAAATGTTTCTTTCAAAGTCAGGTTTCATTCTGTTAGAGTTGCCCAGAAGAGGTTATTTATTTAGAGAAGTGGGGGAGGTGTAAAGCACTCCAATAAATCAGCTTTAAAGTTAAAAAAACAAGCGCGGTCGCGAAAGCCAAGATAACGATCAGGGAGGAATGCAGCTGGCACAATGCGCGCCGCTGCTCGCTCCCGAGACCCCTAGGCCATGGGAGTGAAAGTTTTGAGGAAAGGCGGGACATGTAACCCGTCTTTGGCCATTTGCGTGCTTTCATTATTGAAAGCCACACGCAAAGGCCAATGGGATGTGTGGGAGGAGGCAGACCCACACGGAGAAGTCTCTTGGAAGTCTGAAGTGATTCCAAGAGGCCCTCTCCTAGAGCAACGCATGCGCGCTGCGCTAGGCGAGACCTAAAAAGGAAAGGTGGGATGCAAATCTGCCTAAGGAATAAATAAATTTGGACAAAATAATTGTCTTTGGTGAAACCACAGAGAAGACAATGTCTATTTGATAAAGCTTTCAGATAATTTTCATGGCCAGGGACTAAAGTTGCCACTGGACAGAGGTAAAGTTAACAGATTCAATGTCAAGAAAGTAACATAAGCCTACCAAGTGTAACTGTAGAGCAGACATTAGTCCCAAGAGAACTGAAGCTGCTATTGACAAATAACCAATGCATAGTGTTAGTCAGCTCAGTGGTACACTTCTTACCAACTGTAGTAGGATAACAGACTGAATAAAGCCGTTGTGATTTGAAGCTGTGCCTTTAGTTTCAAACACAGATCCCTGGAGTGAATGCATTAACCCACTGAGCAACTAGACTCAGATAGGTAGGCCATCTGGTATCAAAAAAGGAACCGCTAGTGAGCGTTCACGTGAACAGCACTATGTCCTTAGATTTCCCCCTAGCGAGAGTCATGAGGCAGGAGTGTTCCTTCTTCTTTTTACCATTGCTCTGAAGCCCTCTCCTTGTGGGTACAACACAATGAATTGATAAGAGGCTGGCAATGGAATCATGGCTCAGATGATAGGATATGCCTTTCAGCCAATAGTATTCTAGCGCTCTTTGCAAATCTAACATCCCCCTACAAACAGATTACTGGAGGTAATACAGATATTTGGCAGATACTCTTCCTTTTTTGATCAATTGAGATAAGTCAATACTAAACCCACTAAATGACTGGGCCTCTGTGGGGAATATGTGCTGCCCACTCAGGATAGTTAGGGATGGGGTTTGATACCTAGGCTGGTATGAAGGACAGGTAGAAAATAATCTTCTTGATGCTTTGAGAAGATTTGGGACGGATGCGACACATTGGAAATCACCGATTGGTAAGGAAGCTCTCTTTCAGATTGTTGTACATTATTAAGAACTCCCCAAATTGGGTTTCTGAAGACTGTTCCTGTAAACTAGACATGGCGGTGTGTGAACTTCTGGAGACGGAGGAACTGCCTGTACATTGCTTCATATGTAAAGGCACATATGATGGATGGTGGCCTTACAGTTGTACAGAAGCAATACTTTACAACCCAGTTGGTTGTATTAAATCGATGGTCCTTTGACTTGCAACAAGACCTCTCTACCTCTCACTGATTGTGGATAAGCATGTCTTTGGCAATGGAGGCCACTTTAGGGCTCTCTACGGGGAAGAATACCTTCTGATCTGCCAGAACATACTTGAGTAGTTGAGAAGTCCTGGAGGATAAGATGAAAGGGAATTCTTAGAGAGAAAAAATAATTGGGGGGCTCAGCCCTACTTCATGATCTTGATATAATGGGTGGAGGGGTTTCACTAATGGTCTTGACTGGAATCTCGCAGCTGGGATACATATGTGGTGGGTGGGTTGAAGGGATTAAGATATTTGAGGAGATGTGTGAAGAATTTGCATAATCGGAGTCCTAGACTTTTAATAATAAACAGGCCAGGCAAAACATGCCCTTTTGAAATACAAAGTGGGATCCAGGAAGAGCCGCCACTACGATATAAGGTGCTATCTGCTCCACTGCATGCAGAGGCACACAATCCCTATGATATACAAACCTTTGGTCAATAATGCACGTGACTTGCACAAAAGACTCAAAGTGAGACAGGAATTATAGTTTGGGAGATAGATAGGACTGTAATGAAGCACAAATGTACCCCAGGGAGGTCACCAGTTGTACAGAATTTAGAGTGATACAATTTAAGATTCGCATCACATATATTACTCAAAGGTTCAGTTCTTCAGAATTGGTCAAATTGCAAAGGATGTTTGATAAAATGTTTAAAGCAAGGGTTGTTTAGTCAAACAATGCGGAAGTGCCCCCACATCCGAACATTCTGAAAAAGCCTAGTGGCTTGTTTTTTTCACAGTGGTGGGCAACCCACTGGATGTAGATGTGAGAGTTGGCCTTCTCTGGATATGGGGAAAGAAAAGGGTTCCCAAAATACCTCCTGTTTTTTGTGACCTGGAAGTGGCAGACTAAATAACAAAAGGTTCTCTCAAGGGAAAAAAATATATCTTTTTTTTTTTTTTTACAGAAGAAAGGGAGCGAGAACAAGTGAATAGTAAATTAATTAGCAATGCACCATCACATTTATCCTAGTTCACAATTTTAACATTTGTGAATCTCATGTTTTCCAGAGCGTCGTCATAGACATACCTTTATTTGTTGACATTCGAAAAAAATTCATACAAACAACACATAAAAATTAAGTATCATTTCTGAGTTTTTGGCTGGAAATTATTCCATTTTATTGAAGATCTGCTTTTATGACTTGAGCTGTCGAATAAAGCTTTTTGGACTGGACTGGTATATCTAATAATAAATGAGGTGCTCAAGTTCATGTGTTTCAAATTCAAAGATTCATGCTCCTTAGGATAAGCAGCTTTGTAATGAGGAAACCGAGTCTCTTACTGGAAAGAATAGAATAATCTGTCTGACGTTAGAGTCGCACCACAATAGGAGTCCTAATTTTTCAATGAGTGATGAGAGGGCTTCTTTCAGCTGCAGACTTGGCCCAAATTTTTATTTCACAGGCCTCATAAGGACTAGCTCAAGGACCGGTAAGTAAAAACATGATTTTTAGCTAATGTTTTATCATTTAAAGGAAGACAACGGCGGCACAGTTGTTAGAGACAGGCTGGTGCATATTGGTGCAGGTGGGGTTGCTCATTAAAAACAAAATCCAGATCAACAGGTCTCATTGTACAGCTGCATCCTGAAGGTAGTACAAGTCAAAACAACTTACCGAGAAATATCCCTTGCTAGGTGATCGTTATTTTGGAAAACAATCAAAATAAAGGAAATGCTGCTGATCAGGTAAAGGCCGAAGCTTAATAGTCTTAGTCAAGAACTATGTGGTAGAGGTTCCAGAGTTTATCTGCGTCACACTAAAATAATTGAGGATTTCTGTCAAAATCTGCCAAGATAAGTGAGCCACAGATTGCCCGCAGCTACCTTGCATGAACCACCCACTGAAACACAGTCCTACTCTCATGCCACAGATGCCATTCCAGTGTAGAGGTTAGGAAACGCCAGGGACACACCTGGGGTTGTGATTTGGTTGAGTGAAGGGATGTAAGATTTGTTCATGCACACTTTGCGAGGGACACATGAAATGATGTTGAAAAGAACAAACTACAAAGATTTATGAGAATCGTTTTGAAAATGTTGTAGGTCACAATAGGGCGAGGACCGGACTCTGCCTCAGAGGGAGCTCAGTAGTAGCAGCGTAGTACTAGTAGGGAGTATTTTTAGTGATGCAATCTGATGGGATTCCGTAGTGGAAGACAGGCCACCTTTCACCTATGAACCCGAGCAGGCGCATCCTGGGAGATCTATCAGATACTACTTTTAGAGCACATGTCAAGACGCAGCGGACTACTGCAGAGGGAAAAACTACCCCTCAGAACCGCGTCTGTGCATATGTGAAATCAGGCGGTTATTAGCGGTTAAAGAACAAGGGGCTCCTTCACCAACTACTAATCGTGGACAAGCAGTCTTTCCAAGACAGATCTTCGATATACCCGTTTCCTACAACAGCTGGGGCTCTGGAAGGTCACATATGTTTATCCAAACACACAATGTCATTTAGATACTCGTGTGGGTAAAACCGAACTTCCATGCATAAAAAACACATGTGGTTTGGGGTAGTCCATGCAACACTTTGGGGCCATAATTCCAATACAGTGGCCAGCGAGTATGGCCTTTTAATGAACATTAAACAAACTTTAGAGAGCTTAATATCATGTTTATAAAGCCCCGGGGGCTCACGGTAATTGAATTACCGTGTTTGTGTGAGCGAGGCAGGGCTTCTCTCCGCCTGGACAACCCACAAGGCACCCTGTAATGCAATTACAGGTCATCTCTGTACAGTAGCCCTATAAAAGCACAACAAAAACACGCTGCTAATGACATTTCTGCCTTTATTGCAGAAACTGGAGCGCTGGCATTTCGTTTTCACGGTGCTTTAGTCTTTAAAAGCTTGCAGTGTTTGCCTGCAGTGGAGGTTACACCACAGAAGCAAAGGCCGTGCAGTGCCCTTTGTGTTCCTGCATGGACCACATTTAGGGTGCAGTTATTGTGCGACAGAGAGATGGCAATTATACAGTTTGGTCAGGTAGTGAGCACTGGTATCTAAATGGGCCAAAAATGAAACCTACATGGCGGCTCAACCAACAATGTGAAAAAAACACCTTGATTTCCACAGTTTCGTTCCAAGCTGCCACCGATGTAGAAGACGTGCACCTCGAACAGGCGGTCCTTAAGTAAGACATGGTGGCTACATTAAGATCAAAACAAACGTGCAATCCTTGAAGAGGCACTAACAGAAAACATATACTCAGATCTGGAAAAATGGCAAGGACTCTGTCCCAAACGAGCATTAACCTTGGCTGAAATGTGCAATGAAATGAGCGGTTTTGTTGCCAGTCTTTCCAGGTAGTACTGCTGCTGTAACTAATTATCTAATAATATGCCCAATGAAATGCTTTCTTTAAATAAATAAATAAATATAAAAGCATTGCTTTCAAATGGCACAGTTATAATAGCATGCCCCTGGCTAGCGGAGGTAAAGTGATGGGCAAAATTGGACTGGGATGGAAAATATGCCCTAGCACCAAATTAAAAGTGGCACCCATTAGCACATCAGATGGCTAAAAAAGTATCCAACTTTAAACTTGTAAAGGCAAGCTGTATAGGTGTTGTTAGAAATGGGGGTCTCCAGTTGGCAGGTTGTTACCCTGTCCAAGTAGGGACCCTTCTTCCTAGATAAGGGGGATACACTACTGAAATAAATCCTGCTCACCCCCTTGGTAGCTTGGCACAAGCAGTCAGGCTTATCTCAGAGGCAGTGTGTAAAGCATTTGCATATAACCAACAGTAATACAGTGAAAACACTACAGAGGGACACCACACCAGTTTTAGAAAAAGAACCAATATTTTATCTGTGCAAACAAGACCAAAAACGATAAAAATCCACCATACAGTTCTCAGAAATCTCAATAATCAAAAATAGACTTAAAATACAGTTCCTTGAACTAGATAGCTCCGTCCGGGGGCTATCACAGCATCGTGAACAACACATCCAAACAGTTCTGGCTGACCGCGGCGTCAGCTACGGTGCCAAGTAGACCCGCAAAACAGTACCTTTTAGAAATGCAGGGCGTCGGCGACCTCTCGATGAGCCCCGAAGAGCCGGCGTCTGTAGGCGTCGGTTCTGGAGGTCGGTGCAAGAGTCGTCGGGCCCTTGAAGTCACACCCGCTGCAGATCGAACTCCTCGCGGTTGAAGTCGGGGCGTCGGCAGGCGTTGGTGCTGCGGTGCGAAGTACCGCGGTTCAGCGCCCTCAGGTTGCGGTGTAGGCAGCGGCCCGGTGACGGTCATCCAGCGGCGTCGGTGAGTCCAGGGCTGCAGTGCGAAGTGATGCGGTGCTCGTCGCAGTGCTAGCAGGCCACTGTGCAAGCAACGGCGTTGTCGTTGCTGAAGCGCGGTCGTCGGCTGACGAACTGGAGTCGATGGTGCAGGTAGGCCAAGGCTGCGGAGCGGGATGAGGGCGGTGCATTGTGTAACTTACGAGTGGTGCACTTGAACCACGGTGCAAGCAGCAGCGGTGTCGGCGTAGAGCATCGTCGTCGGTGATACCAGGGCGGCGGCGTGAACCAAGGCGGTGTGGAGTGCGGTGCCCACAGGTCGCGGTGCAAGCAGTGGCTCAGTGGTGGCATTGGGTGGCGTCATCGGTGAGACCAGGGTTGCGGTGCAAAGTGCGGTGGTGCCCTCTGCTGTGCCTTCAGGAAACGGAGTCGGCAGCGGCGTCGTTGACGGCGTTGGGTTGCTTTTTCTTCTGTTGCAGCACAAAACACACAGTCCCCATTGCTGGTAACAGATGAACTTGAAGTCTTTGCTGTTCCTCAAACTCCTTGAACAGGGGGCAAGCTCTACCTCAAGCCCTTGGAGAAACTTACACAAAGAAGTTGTAGAAAGTTCAGTCTAGTCCTTTCACTGCCCAAGACAGAAGCAGCCACTGCAGGCCAACACAGCAAAGCACACAGCAAAGTGGTAGTTCCTCCTCACAGCTTCTCCAGCTCTTCTTCTTTCTTGGCAGTCTTCTTGGTCCCAAAAGAGTTCTAAAGTTCTGGGGTCTGGCCCCAATATTTATACTCAAAATTCCTTTGTTCTCTAAGGCAGAGAGTGTCTGTGCTTAGTCCAAACCAGTTCTGTCCTCTCTGGCCCAGCTTCCCGGCAGGAGGTGGAGACAGCATTGTCCAAGGCAGACCAGGCCCATTCAGGTGCAAGGGAAATCTCCTCCCACCACTCTAAATGTGGACCAGGCCTATTCAGATGCTAGTGAAACTCCTCCCACTACTCTGAATGCAGCCCATGTCTATTCAGCTCAGCCCTGACTCATTCAGGAAAGGCAGGACACACATCAAAATCCCCCCCGCCCCAATGGCTGGCTGAGAGAATGCGCATCCCCAGCCCCTGTCACTCCAAAGCCAGACAGTCAATCCACAACCCAGCAGAGGCACACAGGATGGCTAAGCAAGAAAATACCCACTTTCTAAAAGTGGTATTTTCAAACACAGAACATAAAAATCATCTTTACTAAAAGATGCATTTTTTGCATTTTTACATTCTGAATCCAAGCCTACTAAACTCCATTTCCCCATCTTGTCCCAATGGAAAGTTATGCTTATAAGATGTTATAAGTAAAATTTCCATTCTATCCTATGGGACAGATAGCCTTTCTATAGTGAAAAACGAAATGGACTGTAATTCACTACCAGGACATGCCACACACACCAATACATTCCTACCTTTAACATACACAGCACCCTGCCCACAGTGGTACCTTGGGCCTACCTTAGGGGTGACTTATATGTAAGAAAAGGGAAGATTAGGGCCTGGCAAGTGGGTGCACTTGCCAGGTCGACATGGCAGTTACAAACTGCACGCACACTCTGCAGTGGCAGGTCTGAGATATCTTTACAGGGCTACTTCTGTGGGTGGCACAATCAGTGCTGCAGGCCCACTAGTAGCATTTGATTTACAGGCCCTGGCACTCTCAGTGCACTGTACTAGGGACTTACCACTAAATCAAAGATGCCAATCATGGAAACACCAATCCATAACACAATTTACAACAGGAGCACTTGCACTTTAACACTGAACGGAAGTGAGAAAGTGCGCAGAGACACTAAACCAGCAAAAACAGAGTAAAAACCGGGAGGTCAGAAAGCAAAAAGACAGGGGAAACACACCAAAAGATGCCAGGTCTAACAGGTGTTTTGCAAGATATGGGACACTGACTGCATTTTTGCTTGAAACAGTCCATGTTTGTGGTGAAATCAGTGAAATCAACAGTAAAAACTGGCCCACTAGACCATAAAACACGCCCACAAACAGCCGAAAACAGCCCACACACCAATCAGTCACACCAGCATTTGGGCACTGCCAGACTGACCTTTAGGCCAGTCAGTCTCTGGTGATGGGCAAGCTGAGAGTGAACATTCAATGCACTGAGATTATAGTGGAATGGGAGTGTGGCCACTCGTTGTTTTTTTCTAAATTGAAATGTTTCAGTCCTGGTTATATCAACCCTTCAATTCTGTTGATACCCTCTAGTCGAATGTATGATGGTATTCCGCAAGCCGGAATCACGATGTGCCTTCACAGTGCCGTCATTAGAACGAGCGCGTCTTTAGTATGCATTCGTTCAGCACGCAAGTCGTTAAAACGACTTGCCTTAGGGGGGTGCTGGATTTTGGAATAGGTTCATTTACTATTCCAACACCAGTCTACGCAACAGTAGAGAAGGTGTTGGACTTTAAATCCAACACTATTCCCCCAATGCGCCCCCCTAAAGCAAGTCTTTATAACGACTTGTGTGCTGAATGAATGAGTACTAAAGCACGTTCGTTCTATTGCCGGCGCTGTGAAGGCACAACGGGATTCCGGCTTCGTTCTAAAGGACGTTTCCCCTCTCGTCATCTCATCCCAACCTCTCGTTTCTGGAATGAGGAACAATGTGGAGGTGGAGATGTTATGGCATGCCTCATGAAATGTTTGGCAGATATCGCAAAGTGTCTAGATGGAGCAGTTTTCTGGTCTACAGTCAACTTTTTTATTACATGCATCCTTCTCCCCTGGTTGGCTCTTATTTCTGATTATGTGGTCTTCATATACAATCATTAGGCTTTTCTTGATGGGCTGATACGGTCTGGCTTTTTCATCCCTTGTGTTTCATGCAACATATTTCCATTGTTCTCAATTAGCGTCCCTATTCTAGGATGTTGAGCTAAATGAAGAATAGGCAAGTTTTTGATAATGCTTGCACTCACTCTCCATTCCTTGGGACCAGAAAGGATGGTATCTATGGATATGTAATGACTGGCGTCTCTCTACACCTCACTACCACTACAGGCTTCTACAATCTGGGGTTCTTTATAAAAATCATTCCTCCGGGCTTCATTTTTAGATTCTCTGGATCTAGGTTTTCGGCCCAAGTGGTCTGGATCCTCTGTTTTAAGTTTCAATTCAGACACACAAAAAAGAAGGCCCAAAAAACTATTAGTGATTTTTTAGACACCAATCCAACTGTGTCAGGTCTGTCTGGGACTGGGGGCAAATGCTAAAAAAGTCTGGGACCACAGCAGACCCTGGTGAGAAAAATACCAATAAAATAAATCTTCCAACAAAACAGCTAAATAAGTAAAATAAATAAAGAAACTGAGGTTTCCATCTGATGATGGCAGAGAAAAATAACTGAAGCAATACTAGAAAATGGTATAACTGCCTCCTTCTTTATTCATTAGAAGGTAACTAGGGAAAACCGCCAACATTTTCTGCCACAAATCAGATATCTATTTATCAAAATAGTACGGTCTGTAATATTGTTCTCTTAATACATGTTGAACCCTTCATTCACGCTATACTCAATGCAAAGAAGCAAATTACTTACTACACAGTAGGCTTTTTCTCATTAAAATAATCTTTCCTCCTGCGTACACAGTTATTCTTGAAGCACAATCTCTGCTGCACAGATTATCCTCGTTTATACTATAATCACTATTCAAATATTTATGAGAGTAAAGAAAACCCTGTAAATCTGTAACTTAATGCTAAGCTAACAACTGCTTATCATCTCAAAGAGTCGGGCCAGGATAGGCGCGCGTATGTTTAAAAGGATTCAAACGGTCAACTGCACGGTACAACTATCAGAAGGCTCTGGCGTGCGATTTTAGGTCATTATAATATCATAGTAAAATGTAAATTCTTATCGCGTTGGTCAGGTTGCAAAAACATCTGGCTCTTCTCAGATCTGTGATGGTAGCGTTCAGAGTCTTATGCTTTCAGATGACCAGAAGCATAAGAAAGGCCTCTCTTCCATGAGGCACGACAAGAGAGGCCATTATTCAGAGCAGCCGTTCTCTTCTAACCCCAGGATTACGGCGTTTTTGCCAAAAAGGAGTAGCTGCAAACGTAGGTTTTATTTGGGTCTGGCAATGGCCCGCCTTGGACGCGAACTCAATGTTTCTGTCATCCCCGGTCTAATTTCCAATGAAAGAACCGGCAAAGATTTAATATATGAGGAAGGAAAGTGAGTGTCGGTATGAAATGAAGAAAGAGTGGCTTCGAGGTGCCCAGGGGAAAAGAAAAATATAAACATTTTTTTGGGAAGGTGGAAAAAACGGAGCTGGCGCTGCAAAACGCGCCCAGAGCTCATGCAAAAAAAAAAAAACGAAGTTCAAATACTGGCCAGGAGGGTGGGGAAGACACGATTTAAAAGGAACTTGGGGAAAAGATACGAGTGTGGGGAAAAAGCAAAAACGTTCTCATATAATGCCAAGTGGGGAAGCTTAGGGAGTATTTTTATGTGTAAGGGGAAAAGAATGCACCTCATTCAGAAATGAAGTAATGTATAGAATGACCCATGCAACAGCACTGCTGATGAATTCAAATTGAACAGCTTATGGCAGTCAAAGCGCCAAGATGTCAAAAAAAAAAAAAAAAAAAAAGATGTGCTCACTTTGAAGCCAATTCAAGGATCGTGTTTAGTTCCCTGCTCCTAGCTTACTGGTGGAAAAAGCACAGCGGAAGAAAACAGAAAAGGCTGTCGCTCAGTCACTTCTACTTATTTCATGACACCTGCAGGTATCAAAACAAACTGATCAAATCAAACAGTATTTGGGGGGTATCCGGGCACTGAGGTCTCGCGGGAGTTAACTGAAGAGCCAGGTCTTGAGTCCCTTTCTGAAGTCTGATAGTGAAGGTGCGGTTCGGGAGTGTACAGGGAGGTCGTTCCAGGACTTGGCAGCGAGGTAGGAGAAGGAACAACCACCGCTGCGGCTTCTGTGGATGCGGGGGACGTGGGCAAGAGTGAGGGGGGCGGAGTTGTCTGGTGGGTTGGTGGAAGGTCAGGTGGTGGTTGAGGTATGCAGATCCTTGTTTGTGGAGGGCTTTGAAGGCGTGGGTTAGCTTTTTGAATAGGCATCTCTTCGGGACAGGGAGCCAGATCAACAGTCCACTGCTGAAACAAAGAAAGCACTATTTCACCATGGCTAGGGCCATCAGCTGCATAGCGGTTTGTATCATAAAAACTATATAGGAAGTAATTAAACCTTACAAAAGGTATGTTGTGTAGTAGCAGTTGAGCCCTTACCCTTCTAGTCTGATTTAACTGTAGTAATTAAGAGGATGTTGAGGAAATCCAGGTAAGTTAGATAAAAATCCTAAAAATTGGAAATGTTAGGTCAACACAGGCCAGCTGAAGGTTGGATGAGGCCCATTTCAAAAAGGGGCATGGGGTCCCACTCCTTTGCAAAATCTAGGGTGAAGCATTGACAGCTTCTGTACTTCACTGAAATTAAATGGTAGTCCTGTTCATAAGGTTCAAAGTAAAATAATATATTCTAATGCCATCTGGAAGTCAGAGGGTTAATTCTGCAGATGGCCATCAAGTTGTCTGTGCTGACTCTACCACATTTAGGAGAATATTTATGGGTTGCCTAATTTGAGTGCATAGATTGAAATCTTCTGCTATAGCAGGCATGCTCAATGTACGTGCAGAAGGGCCAGATACTATGAAATTTACAGGTTAACCACTATCAATGTAAAAAAGTAAATGTAGCTAATGTGAAACTCCAGAAAATCTTGCATGGATCCAGTGCTCCTGTTACTATACCCCCATGTTATAGGCATCCTTATCAAGATACGCTTAGTATAGTAAAAAAAACGATCATCCCAATGTTTCTAAATATTGCCTTCTTCAAGTATTTTCTGTCATCTTACAGCCTTTCTCTGTGTGGTCTGCGGTTCTAATTAACTATAACAGTATTAAGTTGGCACTGTACCCCCTTTGTCATGTTTTCACAAATTTTTTAATAGTTTACCAGGAAATGCCATCATGTATTTTTAAATGCATCTAAGCACTAATAACTTTATAAACATGTCCGCCACCCTACTGAAAAGAATCGTACTCTCAACTATGGAGAAGCAACTAAGAGGTGAACGAGTTTGACGATTTTAAGAAACAAGTGAGCTAATCAAAGGCTTTCCTTGGGTGCTAGATGTGTGCCTTGGACTTTTGCGTATTGGGCTATGAAGTCCTTCCTCACTACAAAACCCCTAAACTATCGCCCATCTGACTGACTCTTAGCGAATAAGAATATTCCAGCTTATACTGTGAACTACAAAGTAGCATAAAAAAACTAAATACGGTTTACAAGTTTGGTAGTCCTCATATTTAATTTCATGAAGAATGTTAAAAAGTTGACTTCACGAATGCACCCACATCTTGTAAACTAGTACACAATTTCAAACAAAATAGAGTGCTACCAGGTGATATTTCTTACAAATAAAAATTGACCTAGGATATATTCGTAGCAGAAAACTGGCACAATTTCACATTTCTTGGACAAGTGATCCCACCAGCATCATGGAAAAGTTGCTGGGTGTAACAACAGCACCTTGATGTGAACTAAACTACCAAAAGTTAAACAGTTCACAAGCAAAAGAGGTATTGCTGCAGTTTGACAAAATGGCAGCTAATTTCTAACAAAAGCCACAATGTATTATGCTTCATGCAATTTTATTAATCATGTGCTTAATTGGATATAGTCCTTGTAACGCAGGAGAGGCCGGAAAGCAAGGTAATTACATAAAATACATACGTATCCATTTCAGTGGTTTTAGATAACTAAATGTACCACATAACCAATACATTGTATCAAGTGGAGAAATCACACAATTCTGAATTACGATCCATTCTCCTGAATCTACAAGGTAGCCTCACAAAGATCGACTCAAAAATCGTTGCGCTGACGCTAAGACTGGACGCCATGAAGGAACAACAGGACAAGCATGAACAACATATAATGGTGGTGGAAAAGCAGATCTCGGTGCCAAAGACACACCGAATACAGTCGACAACATGCGAAAACAACAGCTTGAGGAGCTTGACCGCGAAAAGCAGAAGAATGAGGATCTGGAAGCCAGATCGAGGTGCAGTAACATTCGCATGTTGGGGATTCCGGAAACAACAGCTACGGGGAAAATGGAGGACTTTGTAGAACGCTAGCTCCTATCTACGACTGATAAAGACAAGCTGTCCCCATGTTCATGGTGAAAAGGGCACATCAAACACTGGGGCCATGGCCAATACTGGGCGCCTCACAGGTCTCATCCTTGTGAAACTCCTAAATTATAGGGATCAGGATACTATCCTTGTCACCATCAGGGACAGACCAGAGATTCAGTCTGAAGGTGTTTAGATCTCATTTTCCATGATCAAACACAGCTAGTCCAAGAGGCCCAATTCATCCCGGTCAAGAGAAAATTACAGGATTTGAACATTAAGTATGCATTGTTATACCCGGCACAACTCTGTTTCCAATGGCAGGGCAAGACTCACACCTTTGACGACCCCCAAGCGGCTCAGGCCGGCTTCAACAAACATGGAGCAAAAACGCACAAGCAAAAGAAAGGAGGGGGGAATTTCCCCACAGTGTGACCTCAGTGACGTTGAATAAGGGTGGAAGGATTTTTGACAAGACATTGTACGTTTGCACTCGGAGATGACCATGCAAATGCTATAACAACCCCCTAGAGCAAAGGGAAACTCATGGACTGTGATGTCCACTAGATACTGGCACCCGCAAGGGGCCCAGGACTCTGTCTCCATGGCTGTTCTCTACTTGGGCACAGATCATGGTCTGTTTGTCCCAGGACAGAGATGAGGACTGTAGTAAATGGCCAAGTAAGAGGAAGATATTGATCGCAATAACACACATGCATATCCTTTGTAAGCCCTGCATGATATATTTGCTATGCTCACTAGCCACGCTCAAGCAAACTTGCTTTTCTTGTGGAAACATTGGTAATGCTGGAGGAATTGCTAAATCGGGAAGAGAGGGGAGGTTTCAGAACATCACTGGGTAATGGGGGGATCAAGCATGGGTGGGGGGAGGGCAATGGGCATTAATTACCCTATGTTTTTATTTGCAGGTACACGTCACTTACTTCATCCATACACAAAACACGTGTTTAATTGACCCACAACCTAATGACCAGAATGGCGAGCCACAACACAACACTTACTCCTATTAAGTGCATGACCTGTAATGTTAGAGGACTAAATGACGCATGCTAGCATACGCTACTTGTCATAACATTGACATATTGCTTCTGCAAGAGACGCACCTTTTGGGCAACAGGAGTGTAAATTTCGCCAAACAATGGAGTGCACATTACTATTTCGCAAACTTCTCGGCCTACTCCAGGGGAGTGGCTACACTGATTAGACGGGGCCAACCCTTTGTGCCATACGATATAGACGCTGACACAGAAGGGAGCTTTCTCATAATACGCAGGCGACTCCAACATATGCCGATCACAATCATTAACACTTGTGGCCCAAAATGATCCACAATGTTACAAATGACTAGCATTACGCTGGACTAAACTCAGCCCACCAACTATACTTTGGAGGGGGTTTCAATTTGACGCTCCTTGCACCAGGGACAGCACTAACCCCAGGGACAAACACACTAGGGCCAGATCAGCTCTGTTACACATCATGCTGCGATATGATTTAGTGGACATATGGAAGGAGCGAGTGGGTGATGGCAGAGAGTACACCTTTCACTCATCAGTGCATGGCTCTACACCTGTTTTAACTTCTGCCTGGGAACTATAGCTGTGTCTGGTTGGACCAAACAAATTGCTAATATGCCTAGTTCACCTTCAGATCATTCACCGGTGGTACTGAAGGTGCACCTACAGGGTACTACGGCACAAGCCGCTTGTGGCGATTTCAACCGACGATGTTACTTGATGCTGCATTTAAAGATGATATCAGGCAGGCTATAGTCAACTACTTCGAAGTCAACAGGGACTAGGTGCAGAGCAGGGGGACAGTGTGGGAGGCCTTCAAGGAGGTTATACATGGTGAATGCATGTCTAAAGGACATGGCATTCTGAAAACTGTACATCAGGACGTCATGAAAATTGAACAACAGCGCTCACAGTTAGAAGTTCAATACACTACTGACAATGACCGCAACACTTTACGACAAGTACAACAAATTGCCGGAACACAGGGACGCAGCGGATAGGAAAACACTATTTAGGCAAATATGCAACCGCTTGCACCTATGGTGGGGGAGAGAGACTAGGACGTACCCTGGCTGGACTAAATAAGCACAACTGTGTGGCAGACTACATTACCACACTAACGACCGCTGCTGGAACAGAGTTCTATCGCCCTGCAGACATTCTTGCAGAGTTCAAACGTTACTATACATCATTATACTGCTCTTCTTCTCAATACACAGACCTGGAATTACAGGAATACGTGGACACTATCACACTTCCCTAGGAAGAAGCGGCAGAGAGGGGCATTCTATGCCCCCCCTTACCGTGGCTGACATCCAAAATGAAGTCAAGGACCTAAACTATAGGAAAGCCCCAGGCAGCGATGGTTGTCCCGCAGAATTGTACAAAGAATACATTGAGCTATTGGCTCCTCACATGCTGGAAATGTACAGCGAGCGCTTCAAAAGGGAGAGCTCCGTCCCACTGTCAGAGAGGCTCTGGTGGTCATGCTCCTTAAACTGGAAACTACCAAACTGCCCCTAATCAACACGGATAACAAAATCCTGGCAAAGATCATGGCTGATCGACTTCTGCATGGCCAAGTCCTTTGGGAACAATCCGGCTTCATTGCGGGTCGTTCCACGTCTGATAACTTGTGGACACTTTTCACACTCTTGCATCAAATTAATCCAGAAACTAGAGCAGAAGCATTGTTTCTCGATGCTACTAAGGCATTAAATTCCATAGAATAGCCATATATGATACAAGTCATATCCAGGATGGGACTGGGCAACACGACAATAAAAAGGATACGTTTGCTATACAGCAACCGTACGGCCCGCATAAAAATGAACAGTCTGCTGTCCACACCAGAAGCCAGAGAACGCGGGACTTACCAGGGATGCCAGCTGTCCCCCGTTAGTATTTGCTCTAGTGCAGGAACCCTTGATAAGCCGCCTGAAGGAGGAACACTCTACCAGAGGTATCCTCTTTGGGCCCCGCACTGGTTTATCCTCCCTATATGCAGGTGATAATCTGCTATTGATAAAAGACCCAGAGAGTACTACCCCTCCCCCCCCCATACTGAGGGAAATTCTCACATTGGCAGATGGTCAGGGTTTATGATTAATTGGTCTAATTAGCAGTTTGTAATGTAATGTATGTAATGTAAAGGGAACTTCTAAAGCGCAACTGTTACTCTGTAGAGTGTCCTGGCGCTCTGCATTGACAATGTAGGAACCGAAAAGGGAAAAAAGGGAACAGAATTAATTATTAGAGAAGAGCCATGTTTTCAGCTTCTCCCGGAACAGAGTTGTGGAGGTAAGACATCTCAGTTCCAGCGGAAGATTATTCCATAAAGATGGGCCCAGAAAATTAAAAGACTTAACCCCCGTTCTGGATTTATAGATCTGTGGAATTTTGGCCAGAAAGAGATTTTCTGAGCGCAGACTTCTAGGAGCGATGCAGAAGCTGATTCTCGATTTCAAGTAGCTTAGACCTGTTACATGCAATGCTCTATGGACAAGTAGTAAGGTTTTAAAAATTATCCTCTTCCTCGAAGGTAGCCAGTGCAGTTCTCTGAGGGATGAGGACACATGGGTTTTTAGGGGTAGGCTGAGTATTGTGCAAGCAGCCGCATTCTGTACTACCTCAGCCTACTAATCAGATAGTAAGGCAGGCCCAGGTACAATGCATTACCATAGTCCAGTCTAGATGTAATCAGAGCCTGGACCACCAATTTTCTAGCCGACAAAGATAAAAAAAGCAGAAACTTCCTCAGCATATGTAACATGCCAAAACAGGTCCCTACCATTGCGTTGACTTGTGAAAGAAAGGAAAGTTCCCCATCAAACTTAATGCCTAGATTTGTAATAGCATTAGTGTGAATACATGGAGGAGAAGCATCCTTGGGCCAGAAGGTCTGCCAAGGGACTTTCGATCTTAAACCGTAAAAGAGAAACTGTCTTTCCTGCATTGCATTTCAGTTGGAATAGGGAAAGCTATTGGAAAACTTCGGCCAGGCAATTTCTAATTCTTTCACCGGGGAATACTTCGTCCCTGCCCCATGAGAAAAGCAGCTGGGTGTCATCTGCATAAGAGTCTACTTTAGCACCCAGAGTCTCTGCAAAGCGTGCCAGGGGGGCAAGATATATATTAAATAGTGTAGGGCTCAAAGCAAAGTCATTACTTTTTAAGTACCGGGACATCTGCTGATTGACATGTTTTTCCAGCACTTTGGAGAGGGCCAGGAGAAGCGAAATAGGCCTATAATTAGACAGATCTGTAACAACTGGCTGCGTTTTTTTTTGTTGTTGCAGTGGCACGATTTTGACCTGTTTCCATGTCTTGGGGACAGTAGCCGAAGAGAGTGAGGTATTCAGGAGATGGTTAGCAAGAGGATTAATAGCCTCTGCTCCCATGACCAAAAGATCAAAACTATCCAAGGAAGAAGTTAAGTTGAAAGTTTGATTAACCTGCTGGCTGATATTCAGTCTCTCCTCTCTCAATCCTGGGAGGGGGAGACTGGCTTGGATATTGGAGATCTTATCCTGGAAGTATTCCTCAAGTTGTTCACACCATTCCATGGAAGGTGACTGCTGGGTTATGCAAGCTTCTGGGGAAATGAAGGACTTCTCTATTTTAAAGACTTCTCTAGATTTGTTACCAGCCTTTAAAATTCTGGCCCCAAAGTATAGTTTTTTCTCTTTTTTTAATTTCTTTCCGATACTTTTTTAGAGATAAGTTGTACCTAGTTTTGGAAATAGGGCAGTATGACTCCCTCCATTGCCTCTCTAGGTGCTTACACGCTAATTTGGCTTCTCTCACAGAGTTAGTGTACCATGGATTAGAAGGGTCGGCTCGACATGACTGTTGTATCCGTTCCAGGGCTAGAGCACAAGCAGTGGCTCCAATCCAGTTATCTATAATATCAACATTCCGGTCCACATTATTTGTAAGAGAGGGCATTTTCTCTTTTAGGGCCCTACAAAAGGCCTCGGGTTGGATTTTGGGAAAGGCTCTAGCCACTCTAGGCGTACAGCCAGTTTGGGATGAAGATCTCTCTAACTTGGCCCACCTAAACCTAATAAAGTAATGGTCAGACCAAACTATAGGAGTATCCACTTCTAGGGGTAGATTAGTAAAGATCTGATCAAGAGTATGTCCAGCTTGGTGTGCAGGCAAGAATACAGTCTGGGTCACAGTCATAGCTGAAATACTTACACGCAGTGTTCTTATTTCCTTTTCTTCACCCAACTCCATGTGAAGATTGAAATCCCTATGGAGAATAAAATGGGAGTATCTGAGGGCTAAGGGAGAAAAAGCATTACATCGGGAGAAAAGGAAGGAAGCAGCTGGGCCTGGGGGTCTATAGACTAGAGCTCCCGCCATTGATGGATTGGGAGGCAAGGTAATGCAAAAGAACTAAAACATTCGCTTCGTCCAGACCTACTATGGGAATAGCGGTATGAGTAAAATGTTCTCTATAGATCATGGCCACACCCCCCTCCTCTGCCAATCTTACGATCCTCTCTGCAAATTAGGGTTTGCAGAACAGATATCAGGGCCCAAGGAATCCGTTAACCACGTTTCTGTGGGTCTCCTCACATAACATCTCAAAAATATAGTCAGCATGTTTAAGGAGTGAGCGAGCGTTAATAAGAGCAGCCGAAAAGTCGAAGGCCTTTCTGCTTCTTAATTCAGATGACAGACTAAGATCTCTGCCAAGGTCCCTCATGTTCATATGAAAGCTGCAATGAGTGCATCTTGTTTCATTGGGGACTGAAGAGTACAGAACAAAGGATACGCAGGTTTTTGTTGGGGCTAGCCTGTGTAGTTGATGTGAACTATAGGAATAATTCCTTTTACCTTCAGAAACCATTCGGGCATGGTGACTGGCGCTGGGCGCAGACGGGCTTGCCTTTGGCGCATCATCAGCGCACCCGCTGCCTGTCCATGCTGCGTCCTTCTTTATAAGCATCTGGGCCCGGGACGCTAGAGCGCGCACTCAACCAAAAAAAGGCGGCTCTAGCTGTCCCACAAGTAGGAAAGATGGCCGTGATGCCGAGCTCTGTGCAAAGAAGCAAGATCAGATTTTAGCTGCTCCCTCCTCTCAGTTAGCAGAACAGTGAATAATTATGGACAGCGTTTAAGTCACGTACAAATCAAATTCATTAAAAGACATTAAAAACAGGTAAGAGCAATCTCAATATACTATCAAAATTCCCTTTGTTCCCCACCTAAGTAGTTAATGCCCCTTACTTCTGCCAATACTGCACCAGTATTGGAATATCCCCTCCAGTGGCAAAAGGAGCTGGTCAAATATCTGGGAATACATGTTCATAGAGAAATTGACGTCCTCATGAGGGAAAACTAAGGGAAACAATATCCAAAACAGGAGTAAACGTAACCAGGTGTATTCGACTGCCTATCACCCTGGCAGGTTGGATTGCCTTAATTAAAATAGTGATACTCCCACAACTACCCTATATGTTAAAAAATATCCAGTTTACTCTATCCTGTAGCTTCTTTGTCCATCTCCAGGCGCTACTAATAAAACTAGTATGGGCTGGTAAACAGCCGCGTATAAGCTGGAAGATCCTCGCAACTGAATTACCAGGGGAGGTTTGCAGCGCCATTTTGAGGCTTAACGCAACGTTGCGCAGGCCCACTTTATGTTAAAAAAACTTGTAAAGCGCAACGTATACCCGGGGGTGTCTTGGCGCTAGTCAGAATGCAGTGCAAGTGCCGAGGGAGAAGCTACTGATTAAAAAGCCAGGTCTTTAAGGCCTTCCTGAATTGTAGGAGGGAGGGGGCTGCTCTGATGTGCCACTCACTGGTTTCATAATTACAGACAGGTCTCACATCGGCACCTCTAACAAGGATTAGCAACTCCATGAAGCTTAAGCACGGTAGTGATGAAAATGTCCACCCGGACGATGGAGATTCACACAGTAGACTGTACGATATGGACGTGAATGCCATTAGCACACTTGTCTGCTACAGACACAATGTACTCACCACACAGACTACGGAACATCCACTCCATTGTATTCCCTGGGGGAATCTGTGAAGAAGGCCTTCCCCCTCCTACCCACAGGAGTCGATGTACTGGCAGCCACACTCAGTTTGCTTGCAGATGGCCCAGTGGCTAAACACACCATTACACTTCTTTACACACTGGTGCTGGCCAACATGCCTAAACCTACACATAGATCCAGAGCTCGTTGACCAGGTGACCTGTCGACTGATGTTCCAGATAAGCAATGGGACTATTGCTGTCAGCACACCAAAGACGTGCCCCTGAATGCACAACATTGACTTGTACACTACAATTACTTACACCAACTTTACTATACATACATCGATTAAAATGTACAAATATGGTGGTAGGGACAATTCTCACTGCGACAGATGTTCATCGCCGGAGGCGGATTTGAGAACTCATACAGATACTAAATGACATTACAAGATTGACCTTACAGCTGGACCCTATGATGGCGCTACTGGAATATGCGTAGCCAGTGCTGAAACACAGTAGGAAGCTAGTAGGAGTGGCCTTGTTATTGGACAAACTTCGTGTAGCTGATGCTGGGGTAGGAGAGCACACCCTAAGGCAACAGATTGGCTCACTGATTTAGCACGCTGTAACACACTCGGTGAGATTTATTGCACACTACTTCCCTCAACTTCCAGACCTCGTGATAACTGGGACCCTGTGTGGGTATACCTAGCAGCTTATGCAGCTGACGCTGCGTCCGAATCAAACGCCTCTTAATGGGAGTACGGCCCCTGGTATTAACGTCATGCGATTTATGCATAGATCATTGTAACAAAAATTGATAGACCATTAGACATAGGGAATTATTTGCAAATTCCTGTGGAAATTAAGACTACACTGCTCATTGATGTATTGACTGAAAAACTGTTCTGGGCATGTACATGCAACGCCATTGTATCGATTGTATACGAGAAAACTCAAATAAAGCTTTAAAAAAGAAAAAAAAAAGTGTCTGTAGTTAAAAATATCTTTTAAAAAACGAATTCTTTATTTTCACAGGTCCACAGTAAAATGTAGGTTGGGTAGCGTAGTTCAACAAATGTATACAAATGCAACTTTTCTTCTATTACAGAGGTAGCCCCAAGTGGGAGCAGAGCACATCTTATAAAACAATACATGCCATAGCATGCAGCTTACATAGGCAGTGTTGATACGGTTATTGTGTACAGAGCTCATGGAGTCGGAAAATATGTGCACACTAACACTATCCATTTCTCTTTTCATTAAATTAAAAAAGGCAAAAATGTAGAGAAAAGTGATAATGGGAGCGTTTTCTTCCACTAACATATATTTAACACCCACTTCTAAAAGTGGCTAGAACAAGACAAGTTCTGTCTCACAACTTTAACGTTTTATGATATGAAGTACAAATATACTTGAAAATAGACTGGCAGCCTAATGTGACAACACGCCCTATGCTTGCATGGCATAGATCCAGTGTAGGTGGATGGATCCAGCACTGTTGGAATCACAACCAGATATAGGTTAGGCAGATCCGTTTACTGAAACGATTGTGACCGAAAAAGTTATGAAGTAAACTAGGTCTACGAGCACAGGATTTGGAAAGTCCCCACAGATCAATCACAGTATGTTTTTGAACAAGACCTCTAAATGCAGTCAGCCCCTTTGGTAGGCTTTGCTGTTTAACCCTACTGAGAGCAAGGATATTCCTTCTTCCACATCAAAGCACACCACACACTCTAAGCGCTCTCATTGATGCCTCGGCGTATGAGGCTAGCAGACACATGACTCGCATACAAGCCCTTCATGGGTAGCTCATTAGTGAAGCCCGATCCCTCCCCCTCCCCTGTTTAATTTGCATACACAGACCCATCCTCTCAGTCTGTGCTGCCTGTTATAACCCATACTGACTGCACTCTGTAAACTATCTGCACAATGCGGTCTGTCTGTGCACTATCTGCACGACGCGTTCTGCCTGTGCACTATCTGCACAATGCAGTCTGCCTGTGCACTATCTGCACAACACGTTCTGCCTGTGCACTATTTGCACAATGCGTGGAGCAAGTAGGTAGAGGGTGGGTATTATAGGCAAGAGGTATCAAATGGCAGGGAACACCAGGTAGGAGGACAGGGTGATGCTTACTACCACACATTTTCCACTCTGTAATACTGCTTGCACCACAAATCTAATACTGGTTGCAGGTACAACCCCAGGTGCCAGTCAAAGACATACTGTATGCGCTTAGATGCTAATGGGTACAGACTTAAATCTAGTACTGGGAAAGCAGTGGGTACAGATATGCACATATTGATTGCTGTTGAGAAATGCTGACATACATAAATCATGTATTGTGGTGGCAATGTAAAAAAACACATTAATCTTGTGCTGGGTATGACTACAGGCACATATCCTGCATATTTAGTGGCCTAAGCATTCTGCTTTGTTCTAATGCCCTGACTACTTACCAGTGATGTTCATTACTACTAGTCGTACTTGTCCTCGTCACAGTCATTACTTTTGAGGTGAATCTGAGGCAGGAAACATCAGGAGTGCTGAAAATGCAAGCCACACCCAGGCTACATTAGGTGCCATAAAAGGACAACCATTCCCAAAATCCTCCGGTAATTCCCAAGCGTAGACAAAGGAGAAGACATAGTGGCTGTGACGCGTAGGGCTATCAGCAATGAAGATTACTAGTAGGTAATCAGGGATGTTCCTCGCCCCAGTCAGTACTTTTGTGCCATGCCAAAGCAAAAGGTCAGTGATAATAATGAAAATTATATTCACTTAAATAAGCCAGAACCGAAAATTGAATTGCTTAAAAGTGACCCACACCCTTTATTAATAAATCAGTCCTAAAACAACTGCAATAATTCACATAAAAGCAGATTTAAGGACACCAGAATTACTACCTCCAGAGTGCCATGAAAATTACCCCATATTAATAAAATCTAAACAAAGGAGGATGATGTTCCCCAATGGTACGAACAAAAGCAACAGACATCAGAAATGCAACTTTGAATGATAAATAGTTTAGTTCTAAAGATTCCAATATTTCATAGGGATGAACCTGGAGAGCTTTCAATACCAAAAGAATGTCTCAAGAAGGAGAAACACGATAAGAGAGAGATATCTGGATGGAATAACCTCTGAATAGTCTAGAGACAAAAAGATCCATGTTACAAGAAGGCTCAAGATATTCATGAAAGGCCTTTGTGAAGACTCATGAAATTCACCAAAGGCCTTTTAGAGAGATGCATTTAGTCCTAAGAGTTGAAAGCAAAAGATTAAGGTGAAAACCAACCAAAAGAAATTGCAGAACCGAAGCCAAAGAGCATGAGACAGCAGACAGACTATGAAAAGAGTAGCATTTTTTTAAACAAATCCAGTGCTTAGAATAGGATTTAGCGTAGGTCTTCAAGATTTTTGAATGGCCTCTGCTAAGTGAACTCGGCATTTTCTCTGAAAACGTAGCCTTTCAGCTTCCAGGCTGGTAATGTTAGCCGAAGAGGGAGAGTTGAAGATCTGAGTGGAGACAGAAGCAAAGGAATAAGTGCTCCTCTGATGATTTATATATGCTACTATGATAATGTTCTTCTGATTTACTTGTTGATGGAAGTGCTGCAAAGCTCGCAATAGAGCTGTGAGCTCTCTCCTGTTCGAAGACCTGCCTCTCTCTTCTGCTGACCATTTGTATTGCCAGAAGTGAGAACCAAGCGTTGCACCCCATCCCAGGATGCTGCAATCTGTGATGAGAATTGAAGTGGTCTCTAGATACATGAGCACCTCCTGAGAGAGACTCTTCATATCTAGCTACCATATAATGCTCTTACTTATCTCTTGAGTGATGGGGACCCGACTCTCCAATGACTGAACAGCTTTTGACCAAAACCTCAGCATGTGCCAAATAAGTGGGCATAGGTGGAGTCTTTCTTGCCTATTGGACTGTAAAGACACAGGACGCCATATGACCCTGTAGCTCCACCCACCTCTAGACTGGAGCATCCTGTAGGGAACAAGACCTTGACGAGTAAGGTCTGCAGTCAAACTAATCTTGTCTCTTGAAGAAACATTTCAGCTACTTCTGTCCTGAATCTTGTCTCTGTGAAAAATAATGGTCCAATTTAGAGTTTGGCAGACAAGTTACTCCATCACTAACATGACGAATATCCCGTCTGCACTTTTAGAAGAGTATTATATTCTTAGGCACTTGTAATGCAGTGGACAGAATATCCAGGTCTGTGATGAAGTAGCCCATCCGTCAAACTCCAAATCGGTCCCTTGAATGTTGAGTTGACACTTTGACATAGTCAGGATGAACCCAAGAATGTTTAGAGTGGGCCTTGTCATTTCTAAGGTCTGAAATGTCACACCTACTTTTGGGGGAATGGATTAACCAATTATCCAAAAAAGTGAATACTGGAGCCCCCTTGTTGATGCAGATGGGCAACAATCAGAGCAACCCCTTCTGTGAATTTTCTGGGAAATAATTTTAAACAGAATATTAGTACCTTGAAGTGCCAATGCTAATCTTTAATGCAGAAGTGAAGATATTTCTGGCGACATTTAACAATAGGAATGTGGAAATAGGCATCCATTAGGGTTGTGGTGGCAAAGAAATAATTTAAATGGATCAGCAGAATTATTCGTTATTCGAATCACCACCTTGAACAGGATGTCCTTAACCCACTTTTTCACTCTTGATTTGTATAACCACTCGATTAGCTCCTGTGATTCTTGAAACCAGAAAGTTGATGAAGCATTTTCCTTGGAACTGGATCAATAGCTACTTTACTCAAAACTTGCAGCCCTCTGCTCGTATCACTTTGACATCTTGGCAGTGGCATAGCTATTATCCCAGAGCTCAAAGATTGGCCGGAAACTATTTTCTACATCTGTTCTTTTTGATATTCAGGATCCACTCGTCTATCGTTAATCTTTCTCATTCCATTAAAAAATGGTGTTAACGACCTCCCACTTACAACAAGTGATCATTGTTTACCCGAGTCCTAGTTAAGTCAGGAACAAGGTTCTTTTCTGATAGAGTCTTGTTTCTGCTTCCAGGGAAAATGACTAGAAGACGATGTACCTTTGGAACTTAAAATAACCCTGTTCTTATGACTGTTATGTCCTGGGCGGTTGTCTACATGAGAACGTTGGTCTTGCTGTTCCAGATTTTTTTGAAGATTGCTATCTGAACGAGTAAGAATGTTTCCACTCTTTGAACAGGTGAGATCATTTATCTTCTAATTCATATCCAAACAGACGGGACCCCTTAAAAGGCATTCTAAGGGGTATACACTTCTTGGCCACATCTGTGTTCCAATCTTTAAAGTACCAATTGAGACATGCAGAGATGGATGCTTCCACAGACAAAGCTGTTTCTTTCATCGCTTCAAAAGGAGAGTTATGAAGTACTCTACTTGATGTGAAACATCTTCTAAGAGATCGGAATATTTTGTTCCCTTTTGAACAGGCTTAAATAATTCTTTAAAGGTCAAGAACAAAAACTGAGGTATATGCCCCGCATATAGCTGCATGTAGCACCAAATGAGATACTGAAAATACTTAATTTACAAATGTATTCTCTTGTTTGCTGGGTCTCTATTTTCTTCTGCCATAGAAGATCTGGAAACCAGACTTGCCACCACTGAGTCCACATGCATAAAACAAGGAAACAGACTTCATATTTTCAAACCGGTATTGTCTGAGCATAAATTTTGGCAGCGCATTTTGGGGTCTTTCCATACCTGCTTGACCACTTCAAGCATGTGTTGGTGAATAGGAACTCCTCGATTAGATGGCTTTTAAACTGTCAGAGTAATGTATCCTCCAAAGTTTCTGGCTTTTCTGGAAGCTGGGAAGCCCATATTCTCTCTTAAACACGTTTATATATTTTTTTATATCTCAGGACATTGCACAGCCAAAACAAATAATAGGAATAGGTCCAAGCAGAGGACACCAGGGCTTACACACAGTTTTGAGCAACAGGCAGCACTTTGACAAGAACAACAGTGACAATGGTATACAGCTCAAAGGGTGGGGACAAGTCACAGCGGAACCTCAGTGGCAGCATCCAAGTTACTTTCAGATGAGTAGTGCCCCCTCAAATGAGAACAAAGCAAAGTATGCAGCATAACTAAGGCAGGATTAAGCTGTTCCATCTCCGTTTTAGCACACATTTTGAATGGCAGCTAAATTCTCCCAAGTTTACAGAATCTATCCGTAATAATGCGGTCAAGCACTCCATTCCAATAATATTCCAGACCTTGGTCCACCACAGTGCGAGGCTCAGGGAATTGGATTCTTCCAAGTGTGGATGGTTGAGAGTCTGGCTGACAACAGGAGGATAGTCAAGAGTTTGCTGTTAGTGCCTCTCGTTTTGGGTTACAAAAAGGCCAGGTTGCGGAAAGCGATCTCATTAACATACTAGGAATGGGGCTGGGGCGCACCCCTGCGTCCAGGAGTAGAAACACTGGTGCATGGTCAGAAGGGACCTGTGTACCTATGGAAGTGTCTATGACCCGTGACTGTGAAGGTCGAGAGATAAGGAAAAAAGCTATTCTTGTGTTAGTTTTGTGCATGTTTGAGTAGTAGGTATAGTCCTTCTCCGCCTGTGGGCCTCTTTCCAGATGTCCATCAATTGCAAGTTCATTAGGCCCCGTAACAATGCCTGGGGGCCAGGGTGAGTTTTGTACCGTGCCACTGACATATCCATCGAGGGATTAAAGACTGCATTCAAATCCCCCCACTGTATCACATCGCCCCTGGTGAAATCCACTATCAGCGGCAATAGGGAGGTGTAGAATTCGTCCTTGTTCTACATTTTTGGAACAAATGAAAGAAAAGTGATAGTGTGTGCACCCACCCAGCCCCTAAAGCCCACCATGTTACAATCCCGGTCTACATATTTCTGATCAATCGTGATAGCTAATTTACATTTAAACAAGAGTGACCCCACCCCCTGGTCTTTGTAGGGCTAGATGAATGCAGCTGCAATGGGAACCAATAGGAGTGGAGACTCTTAGTGTCAGATGATAACAGGTGGGTCTCCTGAAGCATGGCTATGTTGACCTCTTTAACCTGGAGCCATTTCAGCAGTGCCCGTCGATACATGGGTAATTTTAGCCCCTGTATTTTCCATGAGACTATGTTAAGATGGTGCATTGTAGGGTAAAAGAAATACATCATGGACACCTAAGCACCAGTTGCGGGCCCTTCTATTAAAAGGGCTAGTGGTTAAGTGCAACGAACATTAATCACTTGGTCTATATCTGCATGATGAAGGTGTATGGCTCCTCAAATGATACCTTATACATAACAAACAGAAACTAACAGAAATATTAACACAAGGAAAATCGATACAAACCGACTGAGCATCACACATCAGCCATAGTGGGGATGCCCTCCAGAGCAGCATGGGACTCTACCCCCACTCTGTCCCTACTCTGGGCAGAAAGGGCCAAGACAAAGGCTAGAGATGGATCATGTTTCCATCAAGCCCCACAGAGGAGGACTCTAAGGCTGACAATGGAGACCCAGGCCTATCAAGGATATCAACTCCTGATTTCCTCAACCCACATTCGATGGGAAGTAAAACTTGAGGATTCTGGGAATGTCAGCCCATTCACGGCACCCATAGTAGGGTGGGTGGGCCTTGCATTTTCAGTACTCCTGATATTTCCTATCTTGGAGGTAGAATTCACTCCAGAAGTTACGACTGGGACGAGGACGAACGATGTAGAGGTAATAATTACTCACATAAAACCTTTGGGATGATAGGTATTGTTTATTAGGATAAATCCTTTGTGTGGCAATGATTACTAGCAACGCCCTGCTGCTGTATGGGAAATGTTACTGGTATCAATCCTCAATGGTGAGCAATAATCTTATAAATGTTCTGTGGTGAAAATGGAATTGACATACGGTATATACATTTGAATAATGATTACTTACTTAAATACTCCAAGTTTATTTGTTTATTTAATTGTTTTGTAATATCAAACTGGTGACTAAATCTATTTTGCAGAACAGGTGAGGGGAGTTGGCTCCAAGCTTTCAAGAAGATCAGTTCCACTCTAGCATTCTACTCAAGCTGTGTCTGTGAGGGCTCAAGGATCTAATGTGGGTGTGCAGATCCAGGATCTAGATGGGATCAGCTTATGTGGTGCCCTCTAGCTTTGTGGATTAAGAACACAATATGTGTACAGCAAAATGTACAGCAACATAGTTACTGCTCGCTATTCACAATTATTCACACTGAACAGTAAATATGTAGGTAATCCTACACTGTAACCTTATTACAGCACCTATGCATCACCTGCAAATTCCCTTTATTCATTAGCGAGCCTCCTACAGCCTGATTCTACCTGGGCTCCATTCACTGTTGCATTTTTTTTTATTCTCTTCTATATAATTTGCTGCTTTTACTTGAGCCATCATCCCTGGCAACAAGTTTCACTCCACCACTATAGTTCTCATTAGGTCTCAGCTATCACACAGCTTTTAGTTGTCTAGAGGCAAAAGCCTCTTGTGGAACATACCAAAAACTTACAGCAGGCTTAGATCCTAGTCACTGCTTACCAGTGATTGTCTTTATTGTAACACTCATTTGCTTGCTTTTTATTCAATAGCTTAGCTTTCTCTTTTTGCGTTTGTCGCTTCCATGGAGCTACTTGGCTAACTTGTGTCCTTCCTCACCTCTAGGGAACTACTTTTTTCTTTTTCATGCAGCACACCATGAGAGTGCATATACTTTCTTCCTCGTGTGATGCTTTTCCAATTCAAATAACCACCCCTCTCGCGTTCAGTGTTGCTCCACACAACTCCCACCTTTTCTGAAAAAGCACAGTACCAGATATATTTTTTCCAGGGTATGAATGAAGAGCAGACCTTAAAGGTTGTTAATCTCCTGCATTTCACATATTGCCTAAATGCTCAGGCCTTGGCACACAAAACCCTCTATGGCACTGAGGGAGGTGCCAGTGGTTGCACCCAGTTGGCATTTAAGGCAAAGGGTATGGTTTGCTTGACTTGAAAGGAGATGTCTCTTCTCCTGGAGTCCCATACATCTTACTCCCTGGGCTACTGCAGAGGGCCAAACTGCTGGAGCATATTTCACTTCTGAGTCCTGTGGATGGTAAATTAGGCGTTAAGAAGCCTTTTTCTTTAAACCTCCTGATTATTTTAAAATTCTGTTGAAAGATTTCAGATTGAAAAAACATGCTATTTATACAGATTATAGATACTTAATTCAGAGGAAATGGTGGATACACTACGGCCTGGATGGTTGAGACTGGGGCTGTTCAGACCCGAGCGCCTGCTAATGGGTGAAGATGCGAGGGTGGGAGGGAGGGGTAGAGGAGGGGATGGGAAATTGGTTGCACTGTGCGCACAATGTATACCAAAGAAGAGCAACTTTTTTCATTGTTGTTAACGCAAATAAAACAATAACTTCTATAAAAAAATACTGAATTCAGTGTACAGTTTTAAGATACCTTAAGATATGTGTTTGCTCCTCGAGTATTCCGAAATATTTTTTTATTTTTTAAACAATGCTTTATAAACGAGCATTGACAAAGTGAATAGCTTGACCACTATCATTATAGAAAGGAGACCTACTGGCTTTGACAATGCTCATTTTTCTGTTGTCTTCATCTGTTGTATTTTCTGTTTTCCGTCTATCACTGGATTACACTTTGGTTAACCTGCTTTATAACAATCTGTATCCAGTGTTGTAGCATTACAAGTTTATCCAATGTCTTGAAAAACCGTTTCTCTTGCATCTTGTGATTTCTTTAAGTCTTCATGTGCATTGCATTTGCCTTGGTGTTTATCTTTTAGAAACTCAGGTTTTGCCTCTCCAATTTCGCTTTAATGAGTTGCCTTTACTTCCCTAATGGACTCGCTGTTTGCAGTAAGACAGCTTTCATTTTTGCACATCATTTCACATTTGCATTTTTGATGCCTCACTCCAGTGTTCTTTTTTTGCTCTGTGTGAGAGACTTAATTTCTGGTTCAGTAACTTCTAGAAACACCAAACCATGTTACTTACCATTCGCACACAATGAATCCGTCATCTAACTGTGAAGGACTTTATAGGAGAGGACAACACTTAAAAGATGACTCCTAGGCAGAGGAAGTAGCATCTTACTATACCATCAGTTTTGAACCAATGAAAAGGAAGGTAGACCCAGGCACCAACATAACGCTTGTGAGGGACGACTAGAGATATGGCAGGGTCATTTAGGTGCCTTCACAGTGCTGCTTAATAGCAGCAACAACGCAGCACTAGTCCTCATTATATGTATGCGGTGCACAGGATTTAAATCTTACTGAAGACATCGGGAAAAGGGATACATAAAGACTAACTAATTAGGGATCTGGAAATGGGTAGACGTATGATTGGGTAATTAATTTTAGAACTTCAGGGAACCTGTTAGGCATAAAACACCTTTGTAGGTTGGTAAACATTGCTGTCACTCTTTGCTCTAGCCATGTAGCCGCTGGCACTATTCTCAGTACGCTATACGGTACACATGTAGGCCTATTATAATTTCCATGTATGTGGACAACATGTTTGTTCATATCAGAGAACTGCAGAAAAGTCTTGGTGTCAGTCTGCGAGAATATACTCGTTTTGGTTTCTTATCAGGAGTCAACATTAACTGGGAAAAATCTCGGATCTTGCCTCTCATGACCAGCACGCCGTGCTTTGCACCTGAATTTCCACTGAAGTGGTGCGACGATTCCTTAAAGTACCTGGGGATACTGGTGCATTGAGACCCATAGGTGGTGATTAGGGAAAACTATGGGGTTGCAATTGCCCATATAACGGAGGGAATAGCTGGCTGGATATCCCTCCAGCTTCCTTTGGCTGGCAGAGTAGGCCCAATGAAAATGGTGATGCTACTCCAGATGTTGTATGTTTTCATAAATATACCACTGTCGCTCAACAGGGCCCTCTTCACTGTCCTTGATTCAGAGATTGTTAGACTTGCATGGGCTGGTAAGCAGCCCATGGTTGAATGGAAGACCTTCACGCTTCCCTTGAAGCACCGGACCTTGATCTCTACTACTTATGTGCTCAAGCCTACTTTCGCCATTTCTGCTACGGGGCTGCCCCCTTCCAGCCCCACTTAGTGGTTGAAACTGACAGTATGTCCCAGATTCCTTCACCTTCTTTTTTGAAAAAATCGGTCTCTACTATTCAGAGGGATGTCTCGACTGCGGAATGCACGATCGGGTCGTGGGATAAGATCAGCAAAAAGGTTGGACTGGGCTATGTATACTTACCCCGACTTCTGCTGGATTACCATCCTATTTTGTCCATTACTCATGAAGCTTAATTCTGCATGAGCTTCCGTCCGAGAGGGCTACTTACCTGGGGTGACCTTCACAAGAATGGTTAATTTCTTACATTGTAGGAGTATCGGAGAGACCAGTGTATTCCACTTGACACATTTTTCTACTTCAGGTTACGAAGTAGTTGCAGAATGTCGCTTCTGCAGTTCCCGATGGAGCCTGTTGTCCCGGCACCACTGGAGAGCCTACTGAATGCATCCTCTACTAAAACAATTAATTACCCAGCTATCCACTGCTTCTCAGGGAGGGCGGGCAGCCCGCCCCTCGTAGAGCAGCGAGCGCAGACTGGAAAAGGGAATTGGGACGAAAGTTGGGACACAAACTATGGTCCTACTTCTGCCGACAGACGGGCCTGGTGTCCTCCAGCAGCCGCCTTCGCATTATCCATTCTAAAATTTTGCAAAGAGCATATTAAGCACAAGTACTGCTTCACAGATTTAATTTGCTGGAGGAAGTGAGCTGTGTCGGGTGTGGCTTCCCAGGACTGGGTTTCTCCACTAGGCTTGGTCCTGCGGTGCTCAATATGGATATTGGACAGAGGTGCTGTCTGCGCTGTCGGACATGGTCGACTGCAGGATACCGATGGATCCCGTTGTTGCACTGTTGGGATACATGGCGGATCTAGATACCTTCCTACTAGTGAAGAGGAAGGTGACCTGCTGATGGGACAGAAGGAGGGCTCCCAAAATTTGAGCATTGGTTTCAGGACATGTAATACTGCAACAAACAGCTGGACTGCTACTCAAATTTGCTTCCAGATGCCTCTCGACCTCATGATATCTGGGCTCCATTCAGCACATACCAGCTTACGCATGATGTGGAATTGAGCAATGGGGCCTCTAACGTTGCTGAGGCGGGTGTTGGGGCTGCAGGTGGTACTCCCTGAGGGGAGGATGGGGGTAGTGCCACTGAATTCAGGATGATTAGATACTGTAGGAATAGATATGCTCATGCTAAGAGTGCTATTTGTGTTTGCTTATGCCCACTTTGGTGTGGATCTGCTTCTCCCCCTCAGCCTACAAGTATGATGCATCAATGGACTGCTGTAATGTGCTACTCTTCAAGTTCTGCTCTTATGGGCGTTGTACTGCTGTAAATGTGCTTTCTCCAACTTCATTTAAACATAATAAAAAAATAAAAAAATCATAAAATCGCTGTCACATTACAAAGACTAATCTTAGATTTGTGTTAGCAAAGCCTGGCTCAATTACAAATAATCTGGGATATAGGATTAGAAATCATTTTACGTGCTCTGATTTTTCAAAAAGAATCGCATAACAGGTTAGCCCTTCGATTACCTTGGGGGTTTAAGTGTTGTGGAAACAGGATCAACAGGAGTACAACGGTGTCCTCGTATGTCTTGTTGTTATTGCATTGTAACAGTTCTTGCCACACTTGTCCAGTTCATGTTTTTTTGCTCGCTTATGTTCCTGGTTAATGCATTACAATTACTTCACCGCTACTAATCCGGATTCACGTCATACCTGAGCCGTTTGTTACCTGGGGGGACTCGACACCTCACATGCAATGAGCCCTACATTCACAGTGTAATCCGAACTAACTTGCGTATGTCACTGCTGTAACATCTTACGCTTCGCAAATGTGGTTCTGACGCAATGTATCAATATTGCAAAACATTGTATAATTCAATAAAAACTGGTTTAAAATAAATTCCAATTACCTTTAGACAAAATGTTTTAGCAGATTTATAATCATTTAACTATATGCGGAGAACGTCGTCCGATCTGTTGTGATGCAAGGCGCTACACGAGCAAAGGCTCAATCAATCAGGGAATTGTAAGCGCGCTACTCACCCATGAGGGTCTTAAGGTGCTGATAGGTTAACGCCTAATCTGTTGCACTTGTGTGCCTCAAGTAGTACTTACTGCAGAGGAAACAAGCCAGCAGTAGGACATGTACGACATTCTGTGGTGCTGTGAACATATGTTCGATTGAAATTTGTTTCCACGTACAAAGCCAAGTCTGCAAATCTCATCACTTTAAAATTAAGGAATCAACCATGTAAATCCAAAACTGGAATCGGAACACTTAGCGAAGTAGAGGACTTGGGCTGAAAACACACTTGCACACTTGACAAGTAACATGCCTTTTGTGGTTATAAAAGTAAAATTTAATTGTCTGTAGGAAAATGGAGCCCAGTGGTAGCGTAAAACATGGGAATTTTGGTTAACCTTAAGTTCTAGGTTCAGGGACGCTCTGCAGCAAGCCCAGATGCTTTGGATAACTGCCCATGGACTTGTCCCCTGAGCAGCTCCTGCTTCCTCCTCTTAATTGCAGGTTTGTACAGGGGGAAAAAAAAAAAAAGGCATCACATCACTCGAGTTTACCAAACCACAGCGCTTTAATTAACCTTCTAAAACGATTGTGCACGCCCTTTTATTGTGCGCACACAGGTATGTGTAATATAAAGCGATGGGTTATAAAATATAGAAAAGTGGTGCAGTTACCCCATAACAGTTAAAATTATGTTGTATATTATATAGGCAAAGCCAAATCCATTTTTGCCTATAACTTTCAAAATGGTTGAGTAAAATTCAACAAATTTTGCAAAAGTTTTGGTCTGTCACATATGCCTCTGCGTGTCGCTTGTAGAACACTTGTCAAGTGTTTCATACAGGTCCTTATTACTAGGGGTGTGTGAAATGTGAGTAATTTGCTTTTGCATAATTATGTGAAATTATGCAAAACTTATGTGAAATTATACAAACTTATATGAAATGCAAAACAGGCATTTCGTACTGCCTTTTAGTGCAAAATGTAAGCAATGCATTTCGCGCTAAAAACACACGCAGCGCAAACAACAGTTGCTTGGGTGCTGGTCGTTTGTGTTGATTCTGCGTCCCTGCTCTAAAGTTTTGCCACAAATGTAATTATGCCATGTGGTGTTATTTCACGTATGATAACTTCACAAAATTACATGAGATTATAGCTGCATAAAGGGACATTTTGCTTGGGTCTACTTATTACCAAGGCTTGTTTTGCCATTTCCAAGCATTCATTACATATATAATTGTACAATGCCCCACACTCTGTCGGCAGCACAGTCTGTTGCCCTTACATCCTTTTCCACTGTCTTTAGACATTTTTTACCCCCCTAGCCTTCATTAGACACTCACTTATTTTCCCATTTATGGCTAGTCGCCATCATTCATTCTAAATATGGCAGTTCCACTGCCACCTATCCCACCCCACTCTGTTCTTTCCGCAGCTCCGAGTCTTTTCCAAAGAGATGGATGCCGTTCTAGCTTACCTTGGGACCATAGGCCTTGGTCTCGAGGTGAATGATCCCCAGTCAATTGTCAATAATCCCACCTCAGGTGGACTTTATTGGTTTCATAGTAGACACATGCACCTTAGCACACTGACTTCCCAAGAAAAAGAAAAGCTTTATAATAAAAATGTTCTTTGTTTAAAGCTTATGTTAAAGAATCTGGAAAGACTGTGTAGTTCTCGTATACCTCCTGTTGTCATAAATCCAGGTCTTCTTCCTAGCCCTTCCTCCATTATCGGTTTCTAAAGAGGCGGGTGTCCTACAAAACTCCTTAGAGAAGAACCTGTCTAGATCTTTTTAGCATTGATCAAGACTCAAGAGAGTTAGCTAACATGAGAGACTGGAAGAATAGGGATATCAGGGTGCGCCTGAAAGTTCGGAGAATGTGTGCTTGTCTAGGTTTAATTAAGCACACGTTGCTGGGCCCGGCATGCTTCCCACCTCTTCTGCCCCCAGCATAAAAATCCGGACATTCTTTATCCTCTGCCTCAGAATCCACTAGGTCCGATTACCTGGCTGGTTCAGGGGTTCCTGCCCCTACAATGGGAAGAGTTTTGCACATGGTCCTGTACTTATCAAGGGTTCACCCATAAGGTAGCCTGATTGGCTGCCTTCACTTGGAAAAGGGTCTTGGTCCTCTTAGTAAACAGTTAATTATTATTAATTTGGTGACAGAGTCGCGGACCCCCAGTGTAGGTATTGCGGACCCCCAGGGATCCTAGGACCACAGGTTTAGAACCACTGCTCTAAGTTACCTTCCAACGTTCCTTGATAGCTTCCTATCAACCCTCTCCTTTCCGATCGTTCATACAGTCATCAGATATGCAATCTCTTCCCAATAAAACTCAAAATTCCCTTTCAAACGGGGAAGTCATCTCGATTCAAATGTCGAACTATGAAAGTAATAAGCGTCAAGTTGCCTTTTCTCAGGTGCTTTTTAAAAACATGCAAATCCTAGCGAGCTGGGGAACACCACGGCACTGGGCCCAGTAATTCCTCTCTTTGCTTGTAAAAACATTCTGCAAAGGGAGTCCTTTGCTTGGCTTGATCTATTTCAAAAGACTTTCAGACTTTAAAATCACAACATCTCAAATAAATGCTTCTCTCCGGAAAGTGTAATGGTTTACATTTTAGCAGGACTAAGGCTGGTTCGACTTGGTCCAGTAACCCTTGCTCTGTATCATTCAATAATTACAATTTTAAGTGAATATGTAGAAAGAACATAACCCGGGAGAGCATCCATGGCTGCCCAGTTCCTTATCACCATTCAAAAATCCCATCTTATTTTATCTGTTCTAGCCAGGTGGAAGCTAGGGTGCCACAAGGAAGCGGAAGCACCGAGGTCTCCACTTCAGTGTCCACCAAGGTCGCAAAGCAATAATTTCCAGGGTGGTCTGTACCGGAAACAGTCTGAAACACACCCCAATAGTGGCAGATTGGTTCTGCCCTACGATGTTTATCGCACACCAATGGGGCACCCTACCAGTGGATTGCTGTAGAGGAAATAAACGTGTGCCTGTTAAGTACACCATCAGTTTCACCAGATAGTGGGCCTTTTCTTCAAACAGTGCAAAGAAAAGCTATGTTTGACTTAAGTTAAAGCGGCAGCTTACACATATTATCACTAGAAAAATCCTCACAATACGTTAATGCAAATCTCGACACTTCAACAGGCATATCCAGATAAATTAAAACTCTTCAAAATTGTGAGGCAAACAACAATATTTAATTACCATGCTTAATTACTTGGAGAGTCCACTTTCACCGACCAAACAGTATGGGTTTGGTTGGAACTAAAAACCAGCATTGGCAAGGCCAACAGGTCTCATCTTTGAGATCTTTTGGCTGTGTCAATGCCTTTTGTTCATGCTGTTGAGTATCAGCAAAAATGCAGATGTTCTACCACATGAACAAAAGGGTACGTGTCTTGAGACATGCGTGTGACACAGGTGCCCGTTTTTTGGGTATTTACCGATCAAAGATGAAAATGTGAAAATGAAATGGAGTGAAAGCGCTTTTATTTATAACACAAGCTAAGAAAAAAAAAAAAAAAAAAGGACTGCGATGGCTGAGATGGCAACGAAGAGCTAGTGCGAGGAGGAATGGAAAAAAAGCACACACAGGAGGGAGCAACAAGGACAGTGGGGGAGATGCACACTAAGGAAACAACAACACAAGGTAAATAGTGAAGCACATGGACAAGAGTAACACGGAGCGCAAGGGGAGACAGAAGCACGCAGGTGAGAGCGCAACACAGAGCATAGGGGGAGAGAAGCTCACGGACAAAAGAGAGCAACATGTAGTGCGGGGGAGAGGCACATGAGGGAGGCAGAAAGAAAAACACAAGCACTCCCATGGAGTTCTTAAGTAAAAAAACAAATAACTCCCTGATAGTAGGCCGTGGAAGGACACAAGTAACAAGGTGGCTCCCAAGGAGGGGCAAATACAACATGGACAAGGCAAGCCATCGAATAAGAAACAGGGAGGACAGAAAAGAGAGACATGGGGGTGTAAAAGCAGGGTCAAAGAGAAATTAGGCACTTTAGCAGAATATATACATTTTAACAGCAATTTTAAAACAGAAGCTACTCAGAAGGCACAAGATGTAGCGGTAGCTCGCTTCAGAGCATAGGAGCAAGGAAAAGGGCTAATCCTGAGCCACATCTTGCTCTGCAAACACCAAGGATCTTCAAAAAACTACGGTTGGAGGAGTGTAGTTTCTGGCTCACAGGTGAGGCACCACAAGGTCTATTAGGAATCGAGGGCCATTGCAACAGAAAGTATGGTAGGTAAAGCAGAGGACCTTAAACAAGTAAGCTACTTCACTGAAAGACCATATAGTGACCAACGAGACATGGAAACATGATCAAATTTCTTAAGAGCACAAGCTACCGTCAAGGCCATAATTTTGAAATCTTTGGAGCATACCGATTGAGGATCCTGGCAGGCCAAGGTACACAGCGTGTTCATAACCTAGGAGGGATAGCATCAATGCCCCCTTAAAAATTCACATCAGGTTAGGAGCCTCCATCACACCAGTGAAACCACCTAATGTAAAAGCACATTAACTAGACAGTTTAATTCATTTTTATTCTCAGGCACGAAGATTATGAGGGAATCCACTCCATTACTAATTGCAAAAGCAGGCAAACATCCTGATGAGTAGATGTTCTTTTTAAATACCAATAGCAATGTTATATAGAAATGCCAAAATGAATATAATTTTTACCAAGATACTGGAAAATCTACTGCCAAACTTCAGTCATTCTGACCATGCTTAATTTGTCGAGTATGGACAGTCCCCTGATGACCTCAGCAGGATATTGAACATGGTAGACCAAAGCCATCTCCATAAAACATCCGTTGCATAGTTCCAACAGGAGTGTTTAACACTAACTTTCAATAATTAGTGTAAAAATGTTTGGACCCTCGCTCAGAGGCGGCTGCCTCTGACCGGGGGTGGTGAGACAGGAGGGCCTGCTTTGTCGCCACCTCCGCCACCGCTGCACGTCTCTCCTCCGTCTTCTTGTCTTCTTCCCGGCTGGTGCCTGCAGTCTGCACCGGAAGCTCCCAGGCTTCCGGACTCTGCCAGCCAATCACGACGCTGCCCTGGTTTGAGTGGCCGGTTAGGCGGCTCAGGTAGTGCCTGGGGAGGCTCGGCATGTTCTCCACAGGGCTGTGCATCACAGCCCAATGGAGAACATGCCAACTGCGCATGACTGTTTGGCCGGCCCTAGAGGGTCCGTCAAAGCATCATGCGCATGTAGGGATGGAGTGCAACCCACTCCTGTTCCCTTTGTGGCGAGCTAGCCCCGCCTCGTCCGGAGTCGCAAAAGAAAAGAAAATGATAATGACTTCTTGTTATCATCATTTAATTTTTATTTTCTACTGCTCAACCATCAGTGGGGCGATGCTCCTCTGCTTTAGTGGAGGAGCAGCCATTGCCCTCGCTCCTAATTCAGGCCCTAATGCCTCATTTCCTTCTCTCCCTTTCTGGCCTTAGCACCTACATGCCTGCCTTCCCTGAATCCTAGTTGCAGTGCTGACAACAGTTTTACATTTTCCCTTTTCCCCCCGAATTTGTTACAAGTATTGTACAATAGTTTACCTACATTATGTAACTATTTTCCCAAGTTGTGTTTTTTATCCAACTATACCATACTAAGGCAAATGAGTTCATGTAGTCAACAATGTCAAAGGCAATAGAGAGGTCCAGAAAGATGTGAATACAGAACAGGCAATTGGAGTGGGTAGAGGTGACAAAACTGACGACATTGGTGAGAGCAGCCAATGAATAGTTGAAGAGGATCCCTCTGCCAATGGTTTATTGTGCAATCTATCGCCATCTAGACCATTTTATGGAAATCAGTAATTTTTGCAATAAAAATGCCTAAAAGCATACTCAGGTTAAAGGAAGATGTGATTTTATATAAACTGTAAAACACCAGGACCCTCCTTCTGAAAGTTTCATAGCAGAGCTGTTTAAGCACAACACCCAAAATGCACAACATCACAAATAAAATGTGCCGAGGCAAGATGGCGTCTGAGTAGTCGCCGCTGCTGCTGCTCCGCTGGTCCGGGCCTTCGAACTGGAGGAAAAACAGTCCTGTCCCTCTAAACTAAGAAATACCCTGAACATGCTCGAAAAAGCCTGATTTGATTCATGGAGCAATTGTAATACCGTCACTGTCCGATGATCACCGGGCGAGGCGTGCAAGTGTTGGTCTTTACGGTGCTGGGGAATCTTCCCAGGCTTGCTGTGCTCCCGGTTCGTTCCGCTCCTGCATCCTCTGGTTTCGCGGCCCTGCGGCGGGATCCTTCCGTGGCGTTGGCGGTGTGCTCTGCAATCTACAGAATCCTGCCGTGCGCGCGGGAAAGGAAGGTGAATCGCAGGACTGGCGGTGTTTCCCGGACAGCAGCTAGGATACATTGTATCCAGTATTCTGATCAAGTAAGGATGGCAGGGCGGGGAGCCAAAGCGAGCAAAGGCAAAAGTACTTTACTGACAGGTCTACAGGGGGAAGAGCCTTTACACCCTAATCCAGGAGTAGCTGAAAGCCGCCAGAAGCGTCTTGACACACGGGGAGCGAGAAATAGGGAACAAAACGAAAAAGCTGGCTCTATAGAAAAGACTGAACGGATAGTCAAACAAAAAAAAAATACAAAGGAAGAACTCTAAAAGCACAGATAGCGGTCAAAACTTGCAGGATGGACAACCACTCATTAATAATATATTTGCTCCAATTGATCAGAAAACGCATGCTGTGGTGCTGGGAGAAATGGCTCAAACAGATGGCCCGGTTGATCAGATGGGTTTTCAGGATTCTGCGCTGCATTCAGAAAGTGCAATGGCTAGTAAAGCACCGATCTCACAGTCTAGCCCAGCTAACAGTATGGGAACTGCTCTGGAGGACAACAGCTATAAACTATTAATACCGTGTCCCATTGATGACCTTACAAATCCACAAATTTATAGTGTTTCTGCTACTGAGAAAAGCAATTTAATAAATAAGGATATGCTGGCTCTCCCGCCCAAAACACCTGATAACACGGATAAATTTTACTCACTTACAGATGAATCTGAAATCTCGGCTGGAAGTGTATCCATTGTTAGTGAAGATGGAAGCCAAAACTGGGGTAGCAGCACAGACTCAGAACTATTTGTGAAAGCCTCCACGCAGGGGAAAAATTCTTGAAAAAAAGACCCAGTCGACATAAGAAATGCGAGATTTTAGATCAGGGTAGCTCGATGGATCTCAGATGGGATTACTCGGCTTCTCAATTATCAGCTTTGACAGAGTCAACGATGTGTTCAAGAGAGAACTATACACCCCCAGGAAACACCACTGAGGGGGCAATTGCTTCAAAAGGGGAACCCACCTTGACAGAAGTGCTACAATCCATTAAGAATTTTCAAGAGGAGGTCAAGGTTGATAGTCGAAGATCGCGTCTTGCAACTCAGAAACTCCAAGGCACCATAAGGAAAGTGGGTAAGACGTGCAACGAAATTGCAGATCGTATGGCTTCAGTTGAGGTACGCACCGAAAACCTTGAGAAAGACACTGCTATCTTGAAAACACAAGGATTGGAACATGATGGCATTGTCAAAGATCTTATGATCAAAGTCGAGGAGCAAGAAAATAGACTACGTCGCAACAATCTTCGCGTTCTTGGCATCCCGGAGGGAGTGGAGGGGAATGACCCTAAGGCTTTCATGATTAAACTCTTTAAAGGAGCCTTCCCGGATCTACATTCTTGGGATTGGGATAAGGAACTACAGCGAGTTCATCGCTTTCCATTAATACTCTCTAAACGATCTACCTCTTCCTCCTCTTCACAATACCCACGAGTTATGCTGATCTACTTTGGTAATTTTCTCCTTCGAGAGCTGCTCTATGATCTTGCAAGGCCTGCAAACAAAAAAGAATTTAATGGTATTACCTTTTTTACTCGGCCTGATTTTGCTCATGCTACTGTGGAGCGCAGATGGAGGATGAGACAACTCTTTGCGCCATTTCAACAATTGGGTGCTACAGTCTATCTCCAGAATCCTGCACGTCTAAAAATCATATTTAAGGGAGTCACGCGTAGCTTCGCCTCCGAAATACAGGCTCAAGAGTATTTGCAAGAGATTACAAGCCATAAATAAGATAAAATGAGACAAAAAAGGGAAAAAAAAAAAAAAGAAGGGAGGGAAAAAAAAAAAAATGAATCTTTAGACAAAATAAGATTTATGAAGAATTTTTTCACTAGGTGATGTGGATATCGGTTATAGGATTTGATCTTTGCCGTTATCTCTTTCTGGGCGGTCTTTTTTTTTTTTTTTCTCTCTCTAAAGATTTATACTTCAATGAAACTGTGGTTTTATTTAAGAGCATGTTTGTTTTTAAGCTAGAATGCAACAGAAGAGGGGGAAAGACAAGAAAGGAAAGGGGGGCATCACTCTGAATTCTACAGGATAATAATAAAGAAGGGTGAAGGTTCGGGCCACGGGGGGGGTACGGGTCACGATTACTCAGACTCCATTATCCTGGCGCAGGCTGCGCCAGGTAACCTCAGTGATAGGTGGGGGGAGGGGGGGTTGGATTCAGGTTGGGTTAGGGTTAAGGGGGTGAAAAGGAGGGAAGGGGTTGGCACTCTGGGAGTTGGTGTCGGATATTTTGATTTTTTTTTATGGCTACAGACTGCTATCATTAATGAGTAAACTGCGTATAGCGTCAATTAATATTTGTGGCCTTAACGATGTAAAAAAATGGCGGAACACTGCTGCAGGGCTACGATTGTTGAAAGCTGATGTTATCTGCATGCAGGAAACGCATATAGAAAGAACACAGATACACTTGCTGGAAACACTTGGTTACACATTGGTGGGGGCCACGACCCAGAATTTAAAAATGCGGGGGTAGCAATTCTGACATCCAATCGCGCTATTCAATTTACTCGAACAATTGCTGATCAGAACGGGCGATGGGTAATTACAGAATGTCGCAGGGATAATGGGGATCCATTCACAATTTGTACTATTTATGGTAGCACTCTAGACGATCCAACTGTATTTGACTATATAAACAACGAATTAGCTACTTGGCTGATACCCATAATTTTATGTGGGGATTTAAATATAAATTTGCCTGCCAGCCAAAATATCGCCCTTGATAATGGGTGGATTTATAACGGTCGGAAACCCAAGGTTTTTAGAGCCCTGAGGACTCTATGCTGTGAACAAGCACTCTTTGATGTCTGGAATTGGCAGAACCCCATGGACCCGGGTTTTACATATTTTTCTTTTCCACATAATAAACATGCAAGATTAGATTTTTTTTTAGTATCACGTACTATTCTTCATGCGTGTGCGATCGAGAAAGCTCCACGCATATTGGCTGACCACAATCCTTTAATAATAGAACTTATGGGGTGGGGTTCTGGAAATATGGGTAAATCTAACTGGAGTTTTGAACGCTCGTTACTGCTGAATGAGGAATATTGTGAGCATATGAGGAAGTGGATACCCCAATTTTTTAAGGAGAATATAGGGAGTGCTGGGTTGGACATAGTTTGGGACACATTTAAAGCTGGAATACGGGGGGAGACATTGAGCTTTTCGCTAACTATGAATAAAGAAAGGTTACAGCTGGTTAAGGATATGCAATGTAGCTTGGCCGCCGCAGAAGAAGATTTGATTTTAGTACTCCAGCAGGGCGGAGATCCCTCAGAAGCACATTTAAAAGTGATGGTAGCTAGGTCAATAATTCTTGAAACGATAGCCAAGAAAGCTGCAGATAGGCTAGTTGTGTGGCGTGAGAAGGCATATGAATGTAGTGAACAGGTAGGGCATCATCTGGCAGTTCGAGCAAGACAAAGAATAACTCGGAATACAATAGCTGAGATTAATGATCCTGTTAAAGGGAGAACCCTAGATCCAGAGGGTATTCGTATGGTATTTTATTCCTATTACAAAAGTCTATATCATGAGGATACTCCTGAACATCTGGGTAATGTTACCTCATATCTTAATCAAAGTCCAGTGGCACAATTTTCACAAGAGGAACAGCAGCAACTTGAGGAACTCCCTCAGTGGTTGGATATTCTGCTTTGTATTAATAGTCTTCCCAGCAGTAAAGCCACAGGTTTAGATAACATACCCTTAGAGTTTTATAAAAAATTTGCTACACAACTGAAAGAATGGATGTTACAGTTAATATTGCATGTATTTGAAGGGGGCAATCCACCGCAATCCTGGACACAGGCCAAAATTATCGTTTTTCTTAAAAAACATAAATCACCATTAGAACCCGGCTCTTATCGCCCCATTACGTTGATCAATGCTGACAGTAAAATCTATTCTAAAATTCTTGCTACTCGTTTAGCAGCTGTTATTCATAAGGTTGTTTCACCTCGCCAACATGGTTTTATACCAGGACGTGGCACGACTGATCACATTAGAAGAGTTATTTCATTATTTGACGCCGCTAATATTACCGGCGAGCCAACAGCACTTATATTGCTGGATGCTGAAAAAGCCTTTGATAGGGTCTCCTGGTTTTATCTCTGGGAGACCCTGTCAAGGGTCGGAATAGGTAAAAAGTTAACACTTGCTTTTAAGATGCTTTATTTCCATCCCAGTGCGAAACTCTTCATAAATGGTGCTTTTACGGGCTCATTTGAAATAACTAGTGGTACCCGGCAGGGTTGCCCGAGCTCTCTGTTGCTGTTTGCTCTGTATATAGACCCCTTTCTGCGACAATTGGAAAATAATGGGAGTATTAGATCTATCGCATCTAGGGGTGGGAAAACCAAAACTTTGGCTTACGCTGACGATATTGCGATAGTTACCCCTGAACCTGAAGCAGCTATAGTTGAGCTAGAAGCGGCGGCGGTGAGATTTGGGCAACTCTCGGGGTATTCTCTTAATAGTACTAAAACTCAAATAGTCTGTAATAATGTTAATATGGTTAACAACATTAGGCAAGTTGAAAAAGCTACATACCTTGGAGTGGATATTCTAGATAACGTCGATAAAATTGTTGATGATAATATTGACCCTCTGATCGCTAAAACAAAAATTGAGTTAATGAGGCTACACAACTTACACTTATCAATCATCGGCAGATGTAATATAATGAAAATGATTTTTTTCCCCAAATTTTTGTATTTCTTAAGGGCAATTCCTCTAGAATTTTCCACTATCTGTTTGAAAAAAATTGAAGATCTATTTTCTCGCTTTATCTGGGCATATGAAAAGCCTAGGAGAGCATATAAATTTTTATCTTTATCAAGAAACAGGGGAGGGCTGGCTTTACCAAATATAAGATTATATTATTGGGCCACTACCTTATTATCTAATATAACTTTGATCTCGGAACAACCAAAAGATAGCAATATGGAGGAAATACCAACACCTATAGAACTCATAATGGGCAAAGACGCATGGGGTTGGCTTTGGAGGTATCTGAACGATAGTCATTACAAGAAGGTTCGTTTTAAATCATTAATAGGCGGGTATAGGATCATGAGACTGACCCGGAAATTGTTAGGGCTGGGTCGCTTGAGTCATTACACACCGATCAGTAATAATCCTAATTTGCCGGAAATCTTTAAAGGCCCTATTATTAAAAGATGGTGTGATGTCGGACTATCTAAACTCAGCGATTTCTACTCTTTAACCGATATAGTCAGCTTTGACAATCTTAAAGAGACATATAATCTAGACTGGAGAGATTTTTATAAATATCTTCAAATCCGAGATTTTCTATCTAAAAAAGGAGGAGGCCCAAGTGGTTTTACTAATAACTTTATGATAGATAGATTAAGAAGAAATGGATTGCTCTCTATCAGGGATGTGTATAGCTTTTTTAACTCATTAATGCCAGATGATATGGAGGCACGAGCAGCAAAATGGAAAATAGAAATAGGCATACAGGAAAACTTATTTTTTCATTCAGCTAAACTGGCGCAGAAAGTCTTAATTCCAGCTCGGCTTCAGGCACAATATTACAAATCCTGCTTCTCACTTTATTATACTCCCCAAAAAATTTCTAAGTGGGGGACGGGTAAAGGAACTCTGTGTCCTAGATGTTCATTATATCAGGCGGATTTAGATCATATGTTTTGCTCGTGTAATTCATTAATTAGTTTGAAGCAGGAAATCTCTAATTTTTTAAAGAAGTATTAGGGGTCGGCTATCTTCTCTCCTCGTCTCTGATTGGACTTGGTGTAGACTCACAAATACAAGGACAGCAAGGAGAAGAACTTATGTTCATCGGTATGGCGATACTACGATTATGCCTGGCCTCAGCGTGGCTGGACCCAAATCCCCCTGTTTATCATCAATGGTTTTCTCGGTTGCTGGCAAATTATAATTTTGAGAGGGCTATATATGCAAAAAGGGGAGTGCGGGCCAGTTCCAAAGGTTTAAAAATCTGGGCACCACTAACTACATGGCTTGAGAAATCATTAGCTAAATGAATGAGTCCAACTCCTTATCGGTGGGATGGGAGGGGTGAAGAGCTGAAGGGGTGGGGGGGTGGGTGGATTAAAAGGATAAAATGTGCATAATAATTCTTATACTTTATCTCTCTTTTCATTTTTTTTTTTTTATATATGTGATGATTTTTTGACAATGATTTGCAATGATTGTTTGTATATAAATGAGTGTTTATTATGCACAAATAAAAAATATTTAAAAAAAATAAAATAAAAAATGTGCCAACTTTGCCCTCTACTAATTATAACATACTGCTGTATAGCACAACAGTAATATGAGAAAACATGAAATGTGTCAATGTCAAAGCACAAGAGAACTATAAACCATGCTGTGTTTTTAAATTTGATTCATTTAAATTTTAGCATATTGTGGCACAACCACTAAATTGCTAAGAGTTGCAGGGATGCTTGAAGAGGGCTCAGGAGTAAAAGATGTGACAATCGGCATCATAATATCATTCCATACTATTTGTAGTACTCATGCGCAAGAATGCTGCTATTGCATTCCTATGGATTTCTTGCTAAAACCAATAACTATTCACCCACTGCTCCTCTACAGATGCAATAAATACCCCTTCAAAGCTCAATCTGCTGAAAACAGATTCCCCAGCTTCAGTGGTAATGTCCATGCAAAAGATGGTGGCCATCTTGGTGTTAGAAGATTCAGGGACATGGTAGAAACAAGTTGACAATATCAATGTTGGATATCGGGGGACAGTTAGAAATGATCAGTCAATGTAGTGCTAGTAGGTAGCCATTAACGCATCCCTCTATGCATCACCTCTGGGCCTATCACAACAGAAGGAAATCTCTGTATTTTAAGTGAAACATATAGGCTGGAATGTGAACGCGGCTTGCAATGCTTTTGTCTGTGTTGTTCACATTCTCTGCAAGAGATGCATCCTTCTGCCAGCTGAGCCAACTAATTCAGGGTAAAACATATTTCACTTCAGATTCCATTGATGTAAACTGCATCCTGTAAACTAAGCTCATTCTATGTGTTAAGGGCTAAACCATATGACATTTACAAACCCAAACGTGAGTTTTATTGAAATAGTGAGTAATAAAACAAGACAGCTCAGACAAAAAGATTTTGTGCGAACCACGCCTCAACACCCAGGTTAAATGTTTCAAATGTATTAAAAGATTTTCCTGCCTTTGCAGCTCACTCAGAAGGTGCTACATGTAACACACTTAAAAGGGCACCTTTTGGATCCAATTTTTTCCAATCTAGAGGAGCTTTCATGTCTGAAACCTACCCCCATTCCCTGGTCGGATCATTTTCTTATTTCAGTTAACTGGTCCTCCACTCATGTTACCCCTCCATTCCAGCCAACACAAATTAAATCCCGCTGTTGGTCTAAACTTTCTATAGAAAAGAAGTGGATATCGGCATTAGATACTTCCAAGCCTCTGCCTGACACCAACCCGGTGGTGGCTAATGAGAGATTCAACAGTTGGATTGAGGGGACGTTAGACCAGGTCCTTCCAAAAACAACTAATCAGCCACATAATGGGCCTAATAGATCGGCCTGGTATAATTCTAAACTGAGAGAATTAAAACAAACATGTAAAAAAATTGAAAGAGTCTGGAGAAAGGACTTCTCCATGACCAAGAAAAAGGAATATAGGGAGGCTATCAAAATCCATAAGTCCGAAATTAAAAAAGCTCAGACCTCTTATTTTGAGGAAAAAATTTCTTTAGCAGCCAACTCTCCCCGTGAAACATTCCGAATTGTAAACAAACTTCTAAGAGTTCCTTCTCTCCCCGATATCTCCTTAGCCACGGACCATCACTGTAATAAACTTGCAGAATATTTTTATAATAAAATTCAAACGATATATGAATCCTTTGCTCCATCCAATAGTCTTTCCACCTCCCACTTAGAGGACTCATATACAGGAAGTAAGGAAAACTCTCTAAAAACCTTCCCCTCAATGAATTACGAATCACTACAGACAATTTCCGCACTTGTCAAGAGCGGGTCACCCAGAGACCCAGCTCCACCCAAGATGTTGAATCAGGTGGCAGAATTAGTGGCCCCAGTGATTCTGAAATTGATTAATTCCTCCATAGACGCAGGGGTGGTCCCTCCCCCTTGGAAAAAAGCCATGGTTAGGTCCCTGCTGAAGAAACCTAGCCTGGACCCAGACTGTCTGGGCAACTATCGACCTATCTCGCTTCTCCCAGGAACTAGTAAAATACTGGAGATATCAACTTGGCGCTTTCGGCCTATTTTGAATCTAATAAACTTCTTCACCCCTCCCAGACTGGCTTTCGTCCCTGCCAGGGTACTGAAACCGCTTTATTAGCAGTCGTGGAGGAATCCAGAAGGATCCTTGATGCAGGAGGCTCCTCTGCCGTGATCCTTCTGGATCTCAGCGTGACCTTTGACACGGTCAACCACCTTATTTTGGTTCAACGACTCAGAAACCTTGGTGTGACCGGAGTGGCCTTGACATGGTTGCAATCCTTCTTGGAGGGAAGATCTTTTCAGGTGTTTGAGGGTGAGGCCATTTCTAAATCCTGGCCCCTCCAATGTGGAGTCCCTCAGGGCTCCTCCCTGAGCCCCACACTTTTTAACGCCTACATGTCCCCCCTAGCGGAAATTGTTCTCCCCTACGGGGTGCACATTGTGACTTATGCCGATGATACCCAGTTAGTGGTTGCATTTAACCACTCAGATAGGGTTTCCACCTCTCTATGTATCTGCCTTGAAGAAGTAGCCAGGTGGATGAAAGACTTATTTAAAATTGAATGGGGACAAAACCGAACTTATGCTCCTTGGTAACCCCTCTCTTTTCAAGGCAGACACCATGTGGCCAGTATCGATGGGTGTGGCACCTGCTCCTAAGTCTGAAATTAAAAGCCTGGGCGTTTGGCTGGACTCTGATCTTAGCTTTAAAGTCCAGGCCAGAAAGGTGGTGGCCTCCTGCTTTGGCACTTTATGGATGCTCCGTAAAGTGCTCCCGTTGCTTCCCTTTCAGGCTAGAAAGCTCATGGTCCAGGCACTTATTCTTTCCCGCCTGGACTACGGCAATGCCGTATACCTTGGAGCCCCTACTTCGGTTCTCGCCAAACTGCAAATAGTGCAGAACTGCGCGGCAAGAATCCTCATGGGGACTCGGAATCGGCAGTCGGCCAAACCAGACATGAAGGCTCTCCACTGGCTCCCCATCCGGGAGAGAGTCCATTTTAAGGCCTTATGCATTACCCATAAACTTATGGGAGGAAAGGGACCAGAGATCATCTCCTCCTTGGTTAAGCCCTATCGAGCCAACAGGCGACTACGATCAGATGACCAACACCTGGCAGTTGTCCCCCGAATCAAGAGAGTCAGAAGCGGTGGTCGGCTTTTCTCCTACAATGCCGCCAAGCTTTGGAACTCTCTTCCTCTTCAGCTACGTGGGGAACTTAATCATCTTGTCTTCCGCAGACTACTGAAAACCTGGCTCTTCCCTAAATGATTCTGAGAAGCTTCAGTTATCCTCCAGCGCTGGGATGCCTACGGGTAGCTATGCGCTTTATAAATGCTGCTGCTTCATTCATTCATTCATTCATTCAAGCTTTCTCAAGAAGAAAGCAACCGCCATTGAATTTTACATCTTACTCTTGTCGTGGCTCTCCTGCCAGAAACTTTCCAAACTGGGCAGCCAACGCAGTATTTCTAGCAGCTGTTGATCGAATCATCAGTGTGGTTTGCAATAAGCCCTACAGTAGTTTTTACCAAACAAGCAACTTGAACACCAGATGGGCTTGGGAGATCCTGGTGCCAGCCAAGAGGTTTACTCTCGACAATTTTAAAATTAGATGGCACAATTTGAAGAAGTGCGTCAAACAGAAGATATGTTTATGTATTTATTTCCATTCTTATGGAACAAATTCAACCAAAAGATATTAGCAACATACATTTTAGTTAAAATCAGCGATGCACATCATCATTAAAATGACCGTGAAAACAATACTGAACAAACTGCAACCGACAGGAGTAGATGATATAAAATCAGTGCAAATCAGAATAGCCCCAAAACAAGAGGAAGATTAACATAGGGTGTTGGAGGCAGAACAGAGGATAGAAGAGAAAGGAACACATGGAAGAAAGACACTGAGTAGAAATAGTCTTGTGGGGGGAGAAACAGACCTCTTTACAAGCGTACTCAAAACTTCCCGTTATTGAATTACTGCTACTGGGGGTCTTGATCATTTCAGCCGCGACCCGTGCAGGTAAGAGCGGTGCTTAGGATTTCGACAGAGAACGATGAGGGAAAATTAATTATTTATTTCATTTTCCCTCGTGGAAACCTTTTTGGAGGTGAAACGCAGACTTCGCCAGATAGATCTCAAGTACTCTCTGCTATTCCCTGCCCGCCAGCGAATAATCGCAAAAGGCAAATCCCATTTCTTTGATACCCCCATTGCTGCATGGGAGTGGCTAGACGCTTTGAATCCCGCAGTTGATGGCTCACCTACCGCAAGTACACTAAAGCCCCATCTGAATGGTGGGCCCAGGCAGCGCAGAGGGGAAAAAAGGCGCAGAAAACAAACATGGTCACAGACTCTTGGGCCGCATCTGGAACAAATGAGGATGGATCAGCGCAATGCACCACAAGCAGTAGCAGAAATAGGAAATTCGCAGGCCGACTCGCTGTCGGATATCAGCATACCAGACAGAACCAGTGATGCTGAATCCATGGATGAAACCTTGAACTCGCATAACTCAGAGACTCTTCCGGAGGTCACACCCCAGACGGCAGACAACATAATCTAGCTCACCGAATGCTGTTGGATGGATTCAGATCGAGAGACTTCTACGACGACTAAGCAAGTATAATGGGACTCATATATGGTTGTTGTTGCATACGCTCATCTCGCAGTCATGGTATTCACTGCATCTTGCCTATGTCATACCTAATGTAAGTGTAATCAGACCAATCAAAGATTGTTACCCCACACACATATGACCAATTAGGCCCCACGGGCAGCTTTCCACACGTTAAAGAAGGGGATCACCATCTCCCTTACATCCACTGACACACATCGTCTGGGTGACCTCGCCCCCTGTTCACTGACGATATGCCTATCTGTTATATGGTTTGGACGACTGCTTGTTGCATTCTCGTCCTACTAGCATTATATGTTTCGTGTTTTATTAGATTAGTTGCCCAACACACACTGGATCGGCACACTATGTGGGTTGACATAGTAGAAATGCACCAGCTTGTGTCACTCCCGAAATTCACTCCGAATTTCATAGTTGTCCAAATACTTCTCACGTGTACCGACTTTATGCTCCCACCTACACCATGTCTAACATTAAGATATGTACATGGAATGTAAGGGGGATACACACTCCTTCCCGGAGGTATCTGATCTACACCTACCTTAAACACCATCAGGTCCAAATCGCCCTTTTACAAGCAGGGCCGGACTGGCCGTAGCGGGCACCTGGTGTTTTTCTCGGTGGGCCGCCATGGTGGGGGCCGGTTTTGGGCCCCTGGGGGCCGTTTTTGTTACTGGGGCCGGCAATTTTGGCCCCCTGTAACAAAATTGGCCAAAACGGGCCCTAACAAAAAGCTCGGCCGCACTCCCCTCCTCCCCTCCTCCCCTCCAGGGGGGCCAGCCGAGCAGTTTGCCAGGGCCGGTTTTGGTTCCCAGTCCGGCCCTGTTTACAAGAAACTCACCTAACTAGATCTGAAGGGATGAACCTACAGAGGAGGTGGAGGGGGCAATTACACGCCATGGGTTATTCAGCCTACGCAAGGGGCACATTGGTTAGGGTGAGACCAGGCACCGCATTTAAAGCAGAAGACTCACTCATGGATACTGACGGCCGTTACGTCATAGTAAAGGGTCGATTAAATGGCGATCCAGTCGTAATAGCATCAATATATGCACCCAATACTGAACAAACATTATTTCAAGATTCCCTATCAAGCAAATTATCGACCTGGCATGGCATTCTGTTGATACTTAGAGGGGATTACAACTGCGTACTTGACACGTCCCTTTCCCCCATTACCCGGGGCACCCACTGTTGCGCCCATGAAAGCATTAAACATCTGATCGCGCAAAGGCACTTAGCAGATGCCTGGCGGCACAGAAACCCCACAGATCAGGTCTACTCTTTACTCTGGAGCACATTATCTATATGTCCGACTAGACAGAATATTAGTCTCGGAAGACTTACTACCAGTAATAGCTGAGCCACAATATCTTGGAAGAACTCACTCCGACCTCAATCCACACACGTTGGTACTAACGTGGGGTAATGACACACCACCAATCCATAGATGGCGCTTACAAACTGAAACATTAGAGGACAGACCATTCCGGGACTCCTTGGGGGATGCTGTGACAAACTATTTTGCTGAAAATATGGACTCCGCGTCAACTGCTAAACAGAATGGGATGCCTTTAAAATCGGTAATCAGGGGATACTGTTTAGGTACGCAGGCCGGCATGCGTAAGACACTTGAGGCGGGGCTCAACAAGCTAGAAAACGCTTTAGCACACCTCGAAAAACACGCTACCACTGACCCACGACTCGGTAAGAGACTACATGATACCAGGGCAGAACATACCCTCCTATTGGAAAGACTTTGTTGCCTTAATTACACAGCGCGTTCAGCATGCACGCACAATACCGGAGATGAGGCTGGCAAGCTTCTCGCATGGCTCATCAGACAGGATGATGCCATGTCCCCCATCACATCTATTCGCTCCCCCCAAGGCACATTACTCTATTCACAACAGGACATTCACCGGGAATTCACATCTCACTACGCCATATTATACAAATCCACAGTCAATATAACGGCGGATGAGAATCGCCAATACCTGGCTGCCATTGCCCTCCCCAAAATAACCACGGAGCAGAGGCTAGAACTTGATGCCACAATCAACATGGAGGAGATACTGGCAAGTATGCGCACCTTAGCCATCGGGAAAACCACAGGTCCGGATGGATTTTCATCCGAATTCTACAAAGCCTACGCTGATATACTAGCGCCGCAGCTCAAAAGAGTATATGACGCTGCACTTGCAGATTTCACACTCACAACCACACAGAGAGGCTTTGTTGGTCTCCCTCCCCAAACCAGGCAGAGATCCGGCCTTATTAGGATCTTACCTGCCGCTGGCTATACTTAATACGGATTATAAAATTTTAGCATCCATCGTTGCTGCTAGACTAGCTCCACTGGTAAAAATCTTAGTACATCCAGACCACAATGGTTTTGTCCCCACCCGGAACACTTCCCTGAACATACGTAGATTCTTCAGAATTCAGGAATATGCCACAGTGGCCTGGCCCAATTCGGGTTGCATGGTCCTGGACCTGTAGAAGGCATTCAATTCACTTGAGTGGCCCGATCTTTTTGCGGTTCTACGCGAATACGGGTTTGGAGATAATGTTCTCCAACAGATCAGACTGCTTTACACGCAACCCACCATCAGGGTCCGCACAGGTAGCATAACGTTGGAGAGCATAACCATTAACAGAGGTACCAGGTAGGGCTGCCCCTTGTCCCCACTGCTCTGCTCGCGAGCCGTTAGCAACACAATTGCGTGGTGGGGGAAGGGACTGGGGTATTCAACTGGGAGACGGTTTACATGTGGTTTCGCTATATGCGGATGATCACCTACTATATCTCAGGGACGTACATAGTATACCAAGTTTTATAACAGACACATTAGGGCAGTTTGAAGTGATGTTGGTCCTGAAGGTGAATTGGACTAAGTCGTGACTGTACCCCTTTAGAAGTGAGACCCGAAAACCAGAGTTTCTCATACACACCTCACTTCTTAACTGGCAACCTTCCACCTTTAGATACCTAGGTATGTTCATCTACTGTAGTCCTGCCGACATTTTGGAGGGCAATCTGATTAGACCCATATCCTCCATTAGGTCACAAGTGAATTTATGGAAAACGCTGCCATTGAATGTTATGGGCAGAATTGCCTTGACCAAAATGGTGATATTGCCTAGGCTCCTGTATTACTTCTCCAACCTCCCCGTCTATGTCCCAACCAAAATGTTCCGTGAACTGGAGCAGCTGATTCGGGACTTTATCTGGAGTTCAAGCCATCCCAGAATAGCACTCTGGAAATTATATGCACCCCCAAACAAGGGTGGACTAGCTGTTCCAAACATGGAGCTCTATTATTTAGCAGCACAGCTCCAATGGGTGGCGAAATGGCTCGCAGGTCTTAATTTAGTGGACACAGCCTCGACACTACCACCATGGACTCACACTCAGATTTATCATCTGTTTCACCGAATGGCCCGACCCCCCCAGCCCATCTCCGACCTACCTAGCCTTTGCTCTTCGTTGTCACAAACGCAGTCTATACCTCACAAGGAGCAAAACTCCACATGCCCCAGCGCTGCCCCTCGTGGGAACCCCGAGAAACAAAACTGGCACCCCCAATAATACGCTTTTACACTGGCATGCCGCCGGGATACACACGCTTGGCGATCTATACGCGGACGGTACTCTGATACCTTTTGACAGACTGTCTTGTGAGTATGAATTGCCAGCAGGTCAATCCCTATTACATAATTCAATTATCAGATCACTTACGACGACATGGGGGCACATGAACACAGAACCTGAGATGCACTTTCTGATCCAGTACTTACACGTTATGGGCAACGGAAGTCACATTATACATTGGCTGACGGAGGCTTTGCTAACACACACTCTACAACCTCTGATGTCACTGCGCTCGCGGTGGGAGGAAGACAGGGGTACTCCATTGACGGATGGCGATTGGGATGTGATTCTGGCCAGCTCCACGCAGATACCACTAAATGCCAAATTTCGTGTTATTCAGACCTACATCACGCACAGAGCGTATTTATCTCCAGACAAGCTAACAGCTATTTCCAACTAACCAACTCCGCTTGCCCGCGATGCATGCAGGTGGGTGCAAATTTCTTACACATGCTGTGGTCCTGCCCTACGCTACACTTATATTGGCAAGATGTGACGGCAGTGTTGCCGGCTTACACTGATAGACCCCAATTGCGCACATGAGAGGAATGCAAATTGGGCTTATTTCCCAGACCCAAGAAACACAAAGTCACTTCCAGATTTGCAGATTTAGGTCTTATTGTAGCTAAACGTCTAATCACTAAGCGATGGAAAAGCAAACACCCCCTGCCCACAATAATTGGAAAAACTCACTAGTGGTATGGGCACAGGCTGAAAGCACGGCACTGCACAGGGAGGAGATAGCTGGTTGGCGTAAATACCCCATTGCGCAATACTGGGACACAATATTGTCGGAGTTAAAAACAAACAGACCAGGATTCAGATGGTAATACTTCGCCAAATGGCGACAGGACTAGGTCAAATGTAAACGCCTGAATGATCCATGACTCCGATACCACGCATAACAACTTGATATTGACACCACATAAATGTGCACTGTTGTATTCGGGAATTGGGATGACCCTAGATTTTTGTCTATTCTGTATCTTATAGTGGTGGGGCTTGGGACTGAGGGATGGGTACTCGCATGGTGCAAGCACCTATAATAGCCTGAAATGATCCTAATGTGTTGGTGTGTTGCAATTTGTTTTCTATGTTAAATATGTATTACGCTATTGCCTGTAATAAAGATAGCACAGGTCCAGCTGGGTCGCAGTGGGCAGATCGGTTCTTGATACTGTTGAGACATGGCACATAATAGAAACAGGTGGCATTTATCACCATTTTCGTTGGGTACATTGGCCATATTGTAATTGTTGCTAACGAACTGTGAATCTAAACACATGCCTATCATTGCTGATGTGCTCAAGCTGTCATGTCTAGATATTACGTTAAATATGCACAAATGCCTGAGTCTAATCTCATCATACATTTTTTTCCCATGTGACTTCTGCAATAATAATGTTAAAAAAATGCAAATAAAGAAACTGAAACAACAACAAAAAATAAATCAGCTTTACCGGCGCTGCAATGCCCGACAGGCACCCGGGAAGGGGCTCTTTGGCAATTCGTCAGGATCATACAAAGGATAATACGAATGCATGCCGAGCAGGAAGCTAGCAATATTTTTATCTCACTTTTATCTCTTTCAGGTCTCGAAACAACACAAGGTGCCATTCAACCTTGTGCTACATAGCACGGCTGGCGACTTAATTAATCTGCCAAGTGCATACACCAGCCTTGCAGTAGTGTAAGATTTTTAGGAAATTATCCTTTGTATGGTCCTGACGAATTGCCAATAGACCCTTTAGGGGCTGATTAGGCAAGAAACATGTTGACCAAACAAACTAAATAGCACTTATGCTCTATAGGATCATCGTCTCCGATATGAGCTACATTGTTTTTACTTAGGTTAGCAGGCCTGCATTAATAAAATGTATTTAATAAGAGTTCCCCTAAACCTATTTTAAACTTTCACGCGCTACACTACACACTCCAGCTCACTTACACTCACTCACCAAACGGCTTTATCAAAAGAACTCCGCCAAAGAGCCCCTTCGCGGGTGCCCGTCGGGCATTGCAGCGCCGGCCCGACGAGGAGCACACCCAATGATGAAGCATGACACCTCTCAGGGTGTGCGAGGGCACTTCCTCCATTTGGAGGTTATTCCAGAGACCTGACCACCACTTTTACCCTAGGCACTGCACACCCACGTATTTGAACTAAATGTTACAGCTAGGCTCATAACTCTGACGGGCCCAGCCACATTTACAGGGCCCTTCTGAATTAAAGGTTCCCTCATAAAGAGGATAACAGAGATAAGATGAGTCACCAAGATGACTATTGGTATAGGAGATAGCTTATGATATCCTAAACTAACAAAAAATGCTGGAAAAAGGAACAGGACCAGAGGCATAGTTAGGATGACAGATAGGAATGGAGAAGAAATGGAAGACAGTGAAGAGAAAGTGAGTCAAAAGAAGGGGAGATTTCAGCAATAAGCAGAGCAGCCACGACAAACGACGAAGCCTAACATGACCACCTTGACATTAATCACCCTTTAGTGTCATCTCTTGGAAATGTTTGAATGTCACTAGATCAAGGGGTCAGGTGAAAGGAGTGTTGCAGCAAATAATTCATCTAGAGGAAGAAGTAAGACTTGAATATCAATTGTAATCATCTATGCTCCATGTCACCAGATACAAATAACACAGAACAAGACAAATCAATGCACATATGACCATTGTCTGTATCGTTTTATCCCCACATTACTTTACATGTGCCCCTGTTTCTATGACGTAGGCAAAGTTGCCAGATTTTTGAAGGTGCAAATACTGGGATTGCCACACTGAACAGTGAGCTTGATTAGACTGCAAACAATGCAACATTGTGATAGGGGTTGGTGGGTCTACTTTTCTCACAAATGCAGAGCAGGCTGCGCAACTCAACATCGTGGCCACATTGCACATTAGATACACAGCTATTACTGGAGACACGTACTTACAGTGCCAGTTGTTGGTAAGCATGTGTGAAAATGTGAGTTGTGAGAATATGATGGTCAATAACAGGCACAAGATAGACTACGATATAAAGACCTGGCCAGTAGCAACCATAAAGCTTCGAAAACATGGATGTTAAACATACTGAACAGAACTCTAAACGATATGTTGCATTGTGGCATTTAGTGTAATCTCCAAGCATACAAATACCCGCACGAATCAAGGAGATAAGCTTGCTATTCTTATCTGTGCCAGACCCATTGGCTCACCTTTGACAACAGAATTAAATACAACTGTGTGTTGTGATAATAATTGTTATCCTTAATTCTGAAGGCCCTAACCACCTCAGAAACCACTTTTAATCACTATGTGATTATTGTCAACTTCCACTTCAAAAAGAAACATCCCAACTTCTTCCACCCTCCAAAAATGTGTTGTGGGAGAAAGGACCCCCAAGAGATAAGCCTGTGTAGTTCCTAATCACCTTCCAAAGTACAATTCCACCACACAACTCACATGGACCGACCACTCCCATCATCCACTTCCAAATCAACACACCTCAAGTCAACACCCCTGCCACGTTCAGCACTCCAAGCCGCAGATGGGGCCAAATCACAGAAACAGACTGGCTCAGCGCCCTCAGCACTGATCAGCCTAGCCCCACAGACAACCTCAACAAGGACATCAAAAACTGGATCAATAACTGTGCAGACTACCTCGCACCCATCAAACCCAACAAGCATAGTAGATCAAACCAGCAGGCCACTGGGTACACAGAAGACCGCCGAGACACCGAACGACACTGTAAACAGTTAAAAACCAAATGGTTAGCCAGCCACGACACCACCGACAGAACTACCTACAAGGCTGCACTCAGATGCTATCACCAGCAAATTAGAGACACCAAGAAAAAAGTACTAAAAGACTGCATTGAAGGAAGCTCCAACAGCTGCAAAAAAATCTTCCCGATCAAGGATTTCACATCGCCCACAGCCACTGTCAACAACACTGCTGCCTCCCCACAACACTGCAAAAACCTATCCAGCTTCTTCCACAGCAAAATCGCAAACATCTGCAGCAACTCCGCACACCAACCCAACCTTACAGAACTCATCGCTAACCTACCCACCACGAACCAAGATGGCCACCTGACTGAATGGACAACCCTCACCAGAAACAACACAGAAGCAATCATTTGGACCATCCACTCATGGGCCCCAACGGACCCATGGCCCCACCACCTCTACAACCTGAGAACATCACCAATCAGCACCATCCTGACCCACATCATCAACAACTTCGTAACGTCGGGCACTTTCCCGGATGAATGAAAACGTGCAGAAATCAACGCCTTCCTTAAAAAGCCCACAGCCGATCCGAATCACCCGAGTAATTTCCGACCCATCTCCCTGCTCCACTATCCAGCCAAAGTGTTTGAGAAGGCCATTAACAAGCAACTCACAACCCACCTCAAACTTCATCATCATCTAGACAACACACAATCAGGATTCAGAAAGAACCACAGCACCAAAACAGCACTCATCGCGGTCACCGACGACGTTTGGAACATCCTGGAACGCGGAGAAACAGCGGCCCTCATCCTCTCCGTGGCCTTCATCACTGTCTCCCACAACATAGTCGTCAGAAGTCTACATGAGATTGGCATACAAGGATCCGCACTCAAAGGGATCTTTTCCTTCCTCGTCGGGAGAACCCAAAGGGTCAGGCTGCCATCCTTCACATCAGAGACCAAGAAGCTGATATGCGGTGTCCCCTAGGGATCGTCCCTCAGCCCCACTCTTTTCAACATTTGCATGACACCGCTCGCCAACATCATCCGATCACACAACATCCTCTCCCTGACGGGCAAGACAAACACCAGCAGAAGCAACTTCATCAACTGCATGACCACGGTAGCAGACTGGATGCGAACCAACTGCCTGAAGGTCAAGTCAGACCAGACGGAAGTACTGATCTTCAGCAACAAGACCCCCCCCATGGGATTCCACCTTGTGGCCGTCAGAGCTAGGACCAACACCCACAGACCACGCAAGAAATCTAGGGATCATCCTAGATGGCAACCACAACATGACAGCTCAAGTGAATGCAGTGTGCACTTTCTGCTTCCACATCCTACGCATGCTGCAAAAGATCTTCAGATGGTTGCCTCAGTACACCAGACGGACCGTCACATAAGTACTCATCACCAGCAGGCTGGACTACAGCAACTCTCTAAACTGGAATCTCCGAACAACTCCTACACAGACTCCAGACCATCCAGAACACAGCTGCAAGATTCATACTCGACTTCCCATGCAGCATCCACATCACAACGCATCTCAGCAAGCTTCATAGACTCCCCAATCACAAGTGCAGCCAATTCAAACTTCTCACGCTCACATACAAAGCCATACACAACAAAGGACCAGAATACCTGAACAGTCGCGTACACTTTCACCAACCCACCAGACACCTACGTTCTGTCTCACTCGCACACACACACACCCGCAAAAGCAAAACTGGAGTCCTCTCATTCTCTTACATCGCACCCAAGACATGGAACAACCTCGCTCAACACATCAGAGCCTCAGAACTCACTTGAGTTCCGCAAGAGACCACACACCTACACACCTTGCTCAAGCGCCTGGATACCCTCTTGAGTGATTAGTATGCTGTGCAAATCAATATAACACAACATAATCTTGAAATCAAACCCCTTGAAATTATGCAAGATCATTCACATCGCTTGTGCCTGCATTGAGCCTTCTCCATGTAAAATGTTGTGCCATCATCTTCCTAAAGAATTTCAACAACCCAATCAAAATCTTTCTTGCGCACTCACAGATGGCTAAGGTATACAAAAATATCTGCAGGAGTCCTTCCAGAAGCCAATATTCACAAAATAATGGATTATAAACAACTTTAGATCGACCTTTTGACTGGATAAAATCTGCTATTATGCTGGATTTTCCACAGTCAGAAATTAGGGTGAAACTGTGAAGGTTCACAACCAAAATGCAATCTATGCATTCAAAAAAAAAAAATTTCCACTGCCTGTGCCACTCTGGAAATACAAGTAATTCTCTCCAAAAAAAAAAGGCAGGAGATAAGGGACTGATTACGATCTTGGCGGATAGGATACTCCGTCATAAGCGTGACGGATATCCCGTCCACCAAATTACAAGTCCATACGACATAATAGAATTGTAATTTGGCGGACGGGATATCCATCACGTTTGTGACGGAGTAACCCTGTCCGTCAAGATTGTAATCAGGCCTCAAGTGTGATTCCACAGTAGAGCGGGAAGAGAAAATTCCCATTAATTCATGGGAATGTGGCGAAAAAGAGGCTTTACACCATGAAAAATATTCTCCTGGTAGAGAAAAAAAAAAAAATTCAAATGTGGAAATGTATGCACAGCCATACTCATCGGAATTAATCAACTGTGTTAGGCTTCTGTGGGGAAAGAAGTCTTCTGCATGTCTCTGGAAAGTGTGCTTTCCCTGCCTTGGGCTGATCTCCAAGCAAGTCACTTAAAAGTTACTGTATGGTTTCTAGATCCCTACCTCAGTGAATATGACAATCATGCATGTCCACTGAGGGTCTCCCTGTTTACATGGATTTAGACCCTAGAGCTTAGCTCTGAGGTCAAGAGGGCATGCATTTGCCCTCTCTACCCAGGTGGTGGTAGACTGACAGTGGTGGCAGCAATATATCTATAGTCCGGGTATCTCTGTGTTCTAAGAAAGGTGGGCTACTAGCCCCCCTCATGATCAAGTCTGTGCAGTCTATCATGCCTGTGATCCTGTTGCCTTTGTCTACCTGACGTGTGTTTGACAGCCCGTGGCTGTACTGGGGAAGGATGGCGAGTTGAGCCATTGTGTGTAATGTGAGTGGTTCTGCAGGAAATTCCAGCTCCCCCGTGCCCCTCCCTAATCCTTGGAAAGGCCTGGTGGGCTGGAGTAGACACTCGCTTTTATCTGTGTTTAGCTGCAACTACTCTGCTAGAAGGGACCCTTTCTGTTGGGTGGTGGTCAGGCCGTCCCTAGTCTGGAGTTAATTAAAATTCCTCTCTGGGCAATAGCCCGAGCTGGTACGAGGGAAGACAGTAGGTCATCCTTTGCACGCAGTGAACATGCCACAAATGTGCCTCAGGATTAGAGGGGCACCTAGGATTCAAAAGTAGCAGACCCTCTGATTGCATCAGCCTATCAATCACAGAGGCTAAAAGTCTGGCCTTAGCGATCTGTTGGGGTTCAAGACTGGTCTATGAGTCTGAAAAGGCGACCCGTCTGAGGAAGTCATTTACGGCCCGCGTGTAAAGGCAAGGTAAGAGGCTTACTCACAACGTCTCTGCACACCCCTGGATGGGGGTTAAATTGAGGACTTTTCTGTGATGGTTGGATTATGCTGCAAAGGAGTTTGCCAGTTTGACAAGAAGCAGCCGCACCAGCCAGAGTACCAGCTGTTACTGTGACACTTGTGGAGCTGGTGCTCGGAACAAGGAAACTGCAGACAGCTGCCCAAGATAAGGAAGGTTGCAGCACATCAACAGAGGGAGGCGGGGAAGCTTGATCCCAGACCCCTCCCCTGTGCTGTGGGAGCTTGTGTGGAACTTCAAGTTACAATCTGTAGCTGGCGATGGGTGTCCAGTGGTACAGGCCCCAACCTTTCTTTTTGTGACATCTGGGGGTATCAGGGTGTACTGGCACTCTGGTCAGTCACTACCATCCTACAGCAAGCCTGTGGCTACTGGACTAGTGGGACTCCAGTAAACTGTGCCTATACATCGGTCACGTGTGATCAGATCCCTGATGCCACTTAAGTTGTGTCCTCGCTAAGGACGGGAGGCCACTTCTGTTTCTTTGGGTGGCGGGTTATGGGGCTGATCAAGAACATTTGACTTCACTTCATATGCTGAAACTATATCATTTCAATACAAGGATTGGTGTCATGGCTCTAGCGAATGAGAGCAACCCTGCGCAACATAGTCTGTAATATGCAATGCTAATTGTGGGTCTACGTGTTAACTATGTTTTTATAGTGCTTAACGTCAAAGGATTGTATGATAGAAGCACGAATGGTTTTACCACGCTGTAGGAAGCTGGCTCTGTATATACTACACCAAAGTGAGGTATAGTGTGCGCAGAGTCCAGTGGATCCCCAAAGGTAGGCAGAGGTAAAGTTAGATAGCACCTCACTCTCTATTTGTGGTAGTGTGGTCGAGCAGTAAGGCAGTATCAGAGGACAGTGTTAAGCATTTGTTGTACCCACTCAATCAGCAAATGATTTCACACACTCAAAGACTGAACTTCAGACCAATTGGTTTTGTATAAAACTATTCTTTTAGTTATTTTATTTCCTAGAGCCAAGCAAGCCTGGCACAGGTAAGTTGATAAATACTTTGCAGTAAATATACAGTTTGAAATGCAGTTGCAAATGTACTTTGAAATGGTTACATTTGAATTACTGGTATGCAATACTGTGAAATGCGGTACATATACTTTGTATCGATTTTGCAATAAGAATTACAGGTAAGTTACTTTTACGTTACTTTTTAGATGACTTTTTAGATTACTTTTTCTACTCAGTGTGATATGCCTAGATATCACACTGGGACATTTCCTAGAGAAAAGGTAAGTAAAGTCAGTTTTGCACAATTGTTATTTTTCAGGTTTCCATACAAATCAACTCCACACTTAGAACATTTTTCAGAGAAAAACAGTCAATAGGTTCCTATGGAGAGAAAAGAAGTTAACGGTTACCAGGTAAGTAATCGGTCTTTGGAGTTGAACTTCTGGGGTTAGAACAAGGGTTCCCCCAGGGTCAAGGATACACTCTCGTTACACCCTAATCGGCACTAGGGCGGCCGGGTGCAGAGTGCTGAGGCCCAATGTTATCCAATGGGGGATAGGGGGCCTCCGGTTGGTGGCTGCTGGCGAGCAGGCTACAAGGTTGTGGGAGCCAAGCTCCTGGTGTTAGGCTCAGGGCAAAAGGGGATTCTGTTTAGCACAAAAAGTGCACCCACAGCGGCGCTGGGGCGGCTGGGTGCAGGGTGCTGGCTTGGCGTTGGGTGCCCTGTTGTTTTCAATGGGGATTTTCGGTTTTGGTTTTCAGCTGCAGGCTCGGTCCAGGAAGACTTCCAGGAGGAACCAACAGCTAGGCAGGTAAGCTGGAGGGCTCGGGGACGTAGGTGCACCTCGGGTTCTGTTCTCCAGGGTGCAGGGCGGCTGGATGCAGGGGTGTCTTCTGAGGTCGTATTTCACCTTACCAGGCCACTCGCGGTTGGGGGGGTCTCCGTGCAGAGGCTGCAGGCGACGTCGGGGAGTCCTGGAGGGGTCAACCCATGGTGGACTCGGACTCTGGAGCGCTGGGAGACCTCGCTGGGACTGGTGGGCCACTCGAACTTGGGCCGTAGGCGACGGGTGCAGTGGTAGTTCCAGGCGTCGGGTTTCTTTTTCCTCAGCAGGCTCGGAGTCTTTCTTTGGGGTTTCTTCTGAACAGAACTACTGTTCACAGGAGATCCAGTCTTTGTTGAAGGCAGTCAGTCCTCCCAGGAGTTCTGGAGGTCGCTGGCTGCAGGACAAGACGATTTTTGGCGCTGGATCTCTGGAAACTGCAGACGGGCCGGTAGGGCTGGGGCCAAGTCAGTTGTTCTCTGCAGTCTCCTCTGCTGGGCGACTTCTTTCGTCCTTTTTCTTCTTAGGGTGCGGGAATCTGCCTTCTTGGTTCAGGGCTGTCCCCTAAATGCTGTATTTGGGGGGCGTTTTAGGGGTCTCGAGGTCAGTAGCCAATGGGCTACTGACCTTAGGGTGACTACACCCTTTGTGTGCTCACTCCATGTGGGGGAGTGGGCACAATCCCTAATCCTGATTGGGGAGTGCCTGCCATCCTCAAGATGGCGGGCACTGAAGAGTGGGCTTCACCTCGCCTCCCCCACCCGAGGGGTGGAGTTGGCAGAGGTGGGCACACCTTCTGGGCTGGCTAGTTTTTCCCGCCTGTCTTCCCGCCGAAAAGGAGGGGAGACATGAAGGGGGCCTGCTCCTGATAGCAGGAGAGGCTTGGGGTCGCATTACAAAGGCTGCCAGGCCTTTGAAGCTCCCCTGCCACAGATGGCTCTTCCTGGCCTGGGGGAGGTGTGAACACCTCCGCCCAGGAAAGGCTTTGTTTCTGGGCTCAGGGAGCAAGGCTCCCACCCTAGGGGTCCAGAAACATGTCTCGTAGTGGCAGGCTGGTGTGTACCAGTCAGGGAACCCACCAGAGGCTGGTCGTTTTTCAGGGGGCATCTCTAAGATGCCCTCTGTGTGTGCATTTTTCATTAAATCCCACATTGGCATCAGTGTGGGTTTAATGTGCTGAGAAGTTTGATACCAAACTTCTCAGTTTTCAGTGTAGCCATTATGGTGCTGTGGAGTTCGTAATGACAAGCTCCCAGCACCATATACTCTTAATGGCAGCACTCCACTTACAATGTCTAAAAATGGACTTAGACACCGTAGGGGTACAGGGCTCGTGCACCTGTACCCTCACCACTGGCATAGGGCACCCAGCTAGAAGGGTGACTGATTTATGCCAGGGCAGTGAGTTGTAGGCATGGCACACAGGGATGTGTGCCATGTCGACTCTTCACTTTGTTGTGCACCAAAACATGCAGCCTGCAAAGGCAGTGTGTGTATGTGTGTAAAGTTACAGGGCCTCTAAGGGTGGCACAATAAGTGCTGCAGCCCTTAGAGGTCTTCCCTGGTCACAGTGCCCTGGGTACCTGTGGTACCATTTACCAGGGGCTGACCTGTGGCCAGAGATGCCAATTGGGTTAGGTTTGGGGAAAGAACACAGGCCCTGGGAACCTGATTGGCAGGGACCCAGGGCACATCAAGTCAAAGTGCATCAGTAGTCTGGCAAAAAGTGGGGGGGGTTACTGCAACAGAAACCCACTTTCCTACACACGCATGCCTCTACCACGCAGCCCAGCCACCAAGGAGTCTTAACCACGCACTAAATTTCGTGGTAGAGGCATGAATGGTAAAGGGGTATGTGTGGCTATGGTCGCCACCACCCCACATTCCCCCCGAACAACCCCCCAACAGCGCTGTCCCTTAAAGTACCCCAAACCCTTCCACTGCCCTAAAACCTACCAGACTCCCCCAACACTAAAAACCACCCCAACTACCCATTCCCCTCCCACTGCCCTAACGCATAAAACCCTACACTACCCCGACCCCCCTGACCCTGCCATCCCTTAAAATACCCCAACCCCTTCCACACTACCTACCTACCCCGACCCCCGCACTAAAAACAAGCCAACTACCCATTCTCCTCCCACTGCCCTAGGGCCTAAAACCCTGCACCCTAAATTACACTACCACGACCTCCCTCGCACCCCCTGCACTGTCCCTTAAACTACCCCAATCCCTTCCACTGCCCTAAAACCTATCCAGACCCCCCAGCCCTAAAATCTACCCCAATTACCCATTCCCCTCCCACTGCTCTAAGGCCTAAAACCCTACACTACCCCACCCCCGCGTTGTACCTTAAACTACACCCAATCCCTTCCACTGCCCTAAAACCTACCCGTCTCCCCAACACTAAAAACGAGCCCAACTACCCATTCCCCTCCCACTGCCCTAAGGCGTAAAACCCTGCACCCTAGCTTACACTACCCGACCTCCCCACCCCCCGTGCTGTCCCTTAAACTACCCCAACCCCTTCCACTGCCCTAAAACCTACCCCGACCCCCTCCCAGCCCTAAAAAAATAAACAACCCCACTTACCTCACCGCGGTGTCTTCCTGCTTCCATCCTCCAGCAGCTAGACTTCGCACTGCCTTAACCACGCATATGCGTGGTTACGGCATATGCGTGGTTAAGGCAAGCGTGGTCGAGCTTGGGTAGTCGAAACACGCGTGGTTCAGACCACGGTGTTCTGACTGTTTCCCGCATCAAAGTGCTATAATACTGTTTGGGGTCAGAACTCTGGCCCAGAGGGTTGTAGAGACATCTGTTTTCACTGTTTATCCTAGTTTAATGTGTAGTACGTGTATCATGTGTGTATTAAAGTACTTCTCTTTTTATAAAAGTAAAGCACTGACTAGACATTGATTTTATCTACTGGTAGTACGGTGTGCACTGTATTCTGAACGTATAACCCTACCTCACCTCCTTGAGTAAGCCTTGAACTGCTCTGTCTCGCTACCCTGAGAGAGTCAAGTGCTGGAGAGGAGTAGTTGGTTATCCAGTTTTTGGTCCACTAGTACAGAGGCCCCAGGACACCAGCGGGGAACATTCTGGTTGATGCGATTGGAGCACAGTAACTCCTGAGTGCCCTGGTACCCAGGTCTAACAACTTCCATTGCTACTTCTGGGTAGCTTTGTGAACCTCTACATGTTGAAAGTTACTCCAATTATAAGTGCATGTCATTATCCTGTAAAGAGTATATTTCCTACTTTTAGAATAACGCTTCTTTAATTTGCCCACAAGGATGTTTGCATCCCTATCCGAGTCAAAACATAGTTGCACATGGGTGGAAATGATTTAGAAGCTGATATTTTGAGGAGCAAGTGGACAGACTGAGAACAGAAAGATTGAACATTTATTTTTTTAACACAACACTTATTATGTGAACCTTAATGTGAAGCGAGGTGAACCATTTCAGAGAGTGGAAGAATAATTATTTTAAAACCAACCCAATTATTGGGTTTGGCTTCAACAAATGAAAGTCATGTTTTATATTTGAATTAGTAAACTTTAGAAAGTGTGCGCTGAGGAAAATACTTGCACACACACCAATTTAAAATGAATTCAGCTACAAAAAATACTAGGATGTCCTTCATCCCCCTCCAGTTTCTCACACTGCTTTCCCCACCAGCACTCAAAATGACCAAAGCTGATAAATGCGGTCATGTGTTTCTGTCCCAGTTGGCCTGGATGCTTTCCCCTTTCCCATCACGTTAAAAACCTCAACCTGCCGTGCAAACAAGATGGATGATATGATGAAATACTTGCAGTGCCAATTACAACAGACCCTCATTAATTCTTCTAACCACCAAACACAACCACATAGTATTTCAGAGTGTGCTGTGGTTTCAATGTCGATTCAATTGTGTGTCCTGACAAAAAAAAATACCCCATCCGTTCGAGTTCAGATCCCATAAGAAATACGTAATCAACACAACGAATGCAGTGGGTAAAGTTACTAAAAGTGCCTTTCTTTGGGAAGTAAATTGCAAAATATTAGCCCACGCAATTGTCAGTGGAAGCTTCTACAACGAAAATCCCGTCAGGATTCCTGAAGAGTTGATGGAGAAAATCCAACAAACCACAATTATGGGTTTCCTGTTCCAACGAACGTTAGGGATTCCCAACAGAAGTCATTACTAAGTTACAAGAAAAGAAATCGAGCAAAAAAATGAGTAGAAATCAACACAGCTAAGAAGGCCGGGGGGAGAGAGCTCTCATTTACAGCCTCGCTACTCAAACATAAAGCCCACCACTGGCCCCGCTCCAGAGGCGCTCTCCAGGGGTGTGCGCATACCACAGGATAATTTGTCCAAACGTCAAATGCAATTGCTAAAAAACCCTTCCTTGCCCCCGAATCCCAAACATCTGTAACAAATACTTGTTTTGAATGAACTTTACGTTGGCGACATTTGACCTCGTGCTGCATGCACAGCAAAATTCACGTTTCAAATTGCAAGTAGGCAGGAAATCTGATCATACAAGCAGTAGCCGCGTGTATGGTCCAATACAGAATGTTAGTTCTGGGTTGCAGACTCCTGTGTTGCACATCTTTTTCCTGCTGCCGCCATAATTAAGCATAATTGGCCTCTTCTGAACTGTGTTTCTTCAGAGACATCTGGCCTTGAAACATCCACCTCCTCATTCACAAAAATACTTAGAGTCTGCATATTTTGCTAATATGGAAAGCTTTATGGGTGGTATAACCAGCTCCAGGTTTTTTCTCCCCAGAATAGGAGTTCTCTAAATTCCCCTGATAGGAAAATTTGCTTTGCAGCTAATTTACATATTACACATAATAAATCTTACCCGTGTTTATGTCGATGCAATTATGACATTTGGTAATCCTGCTCCCAAATGAGAAGAAGCAAGCAAGGTTAGGAGAGGCTAGTAGCTACCACGTGGCAATATTTTCAGGAGAGCAATTAATTCAATTTGCCTTTTTCTGTTGAAGACCTTTCTTCTTATATAGCAGCAAAGGGCATATCAAGCAAGAACGAGCCTGTCAAATCATGCAAAAACAATTTTATTCTGGTGACTCCTCCAATTGGGAACTGAAGTGTTGCACAGTAAGCAATGTTCGAGGATGGAACATAGCTTTGCTCCAAATGTAGAAAATGCATTACATTTCTGAGGCTTATCACATCGACAAGCCCACAATATAATCTTCGATGGTCACATGGTGCTGAGCTACAACACTGAGCTATGCTGCATTGTTGATGCATTTAAATAGCACTTCATAACCCTGATAATAAGCTGAAGCACTTTGAGGAAAGGTAGGATGTGCTTAGCGGGCAGAGTGTGGGTTTGTAGTTAGCTTAAGTGTTGTGTTGGTGACCAGAGTTATGCTCTTATCCTGTTCTTATGTATGTCACTGCGCCTCTGTTTAGTGGAGCGAAACTGAGTGATACATAGGACGTCTAAGCTTATAAGGCATTTGGGTTTACCTGGAAGGGTGTGAAAAGCAGTGGAAAATATGTGTGGAAGTTGTTTTGGTGTGTGAGGGACAAAGGCTGCCCATGACAATTTGCCGTGAACGTGTGTTGGTGGAGAGTCAGTCTGCTTTTGGTGCAGTCCGTTGTCTTCTGGGAAAGACCATGATGTTTAATGCCTTCCTAAATTCCTGGTGGTCTTGAATATTTCGTGTCTTAGCTGGGAGAGGGTTCCATAATTTAGTTGCTAGTATGGAGGAGGGTCACAGCACAGTTGCTTCTTGTGGGCTGGAACGGTCTGCGGGGTGTCAATCTAGAGTGCAGAGTTCTGTTCAGTGAGTGTCTTGGCTCTTGCGACTGATGGCAGTGGAGGCTTTAAATGCCTTGAAAGCAGAGCACCTGGAAGTCGGAAGAGTGCTTGGTGGGCTGGTGGCATGTAGGTAAAGAGGTAAAAGTTGGTCTGCTGCCACACATAGGATTCTTTGAAGTCTTCAGGGAGTAAGAACAGGGCCTATAGAAGAGACATGACAAGGATAATGATAGATGGCAGCTTCTATGGAAAGTTATATGCATCGGAAAATGCAATGAATAGTTTGTAAGAAGTAGAAAATGCATCTTGTGAAGTGGTTCACTTTGGGGGTGAGTGAAAGGCTGAGGTCCAAGGTTGCTCTAAGGTTTGTTACTTCAGTTGAGGCCATTAATGGTGGACCGAGTTCCTGTGGCTAGACACATGTTGGCTGATAGTTATTCCACTGCCTGTAAGTTAGGTTCTTGGTTTTGGATGAGTTAGATTTTAGGCAGCTGCTCAGCATCCATTGGTCGACAGCTCAGAGACAGTCGTTTAGGTCAGAGGCCAGGTATGTTGGGATTTCCAACTTTAGGCTGCTCGGAGTATAATCACATAATTGTAAGAGATAAGGTAGAAAGACTAATGAGATCCAGGAGTGTCCCGAGGTGCATGCTGAAGAGGAGAGTTGAGATGAAATCATTTAAAAGGAGGTTATGTAAACGGGGAGTGCAATGATGCTAGAACTATTACTGAGGAAAAGGAGATTCAGTCCAGGTTGATTCCTTTGATGCCAAAATCCTCTAGAGGAGAATGGGATTGGACTGTGTCAAAAAAAGAAAAGGTGAGCAGGTCAACTGGAGACGCTTCTTAATATCAATTTCTGATTAAGCTCCTCACTTACCTTCTAAAAAACACTGACAAAATTTCCCCTTAGACCTTTTAATACTGAATTCAGTCAAATTCATGAATACATTCAACTACTGGAGGGCCCAGGCTAACAGCTGGGTGTTGTGAATGGGATCACAGAAGCCCCGTCACCTCCTAGTTCAAGGCTCATTCAAGCAGTGATCAGTCTACCTCTACATAATTTCACATCTCCACAACTGTACTGAGGCAATTATTTGGTGACGGATGCCATTTGGACACTTGGTGCCAAGATACATTTAATATAGTGGACTACAGCTTGTCATTTGCTGGAATGGCTACCTTCAGTCTGATCTGGGCGGAGCACCTGCCGAACCTGGTTGCTGAGAACATTCAACTTTAGTCCCACTGATATGTACTTCTAAAAGCTCCTGAAGAATGAAGAAGCTGATGGAGCTTCCTTGTGCTGTTGGGGTTCCAGATAGTTTTTGTGGAAAGCATCTGATACATTTCCAGATGTTGCAGAGCCACAGTTATAGCAAGGAATGTTTTAGATTTCATTTCATTTTATAATCAGCACCAAAGTAGTTCTTCATGCAGCAGCTCGATCATCAACTAAAGCATGTTTGAGCTCATCTCCCTTACCTTGAAAGTACAGCGACATCTAGATCTCCCTGCAAGACACATTTTCATAGATTGTTGAACAATCAATAAAACACTCCACCACATCTTGCCTCTAAACCCATTGCAACTGGTGGCATCCGTACTACTCATGCTAGGCGGGAAATCCAAAAGTCCCACAATAAATAGGCATAGCAATAAACTATTTTAGCAGGTGGACTGAATGACATTTCTTTGTAGTTCAGACTTTCTCCTTCAATGGCATGATTCAGGACAGGACTCTAAATCTCCCTTCACATTCTCTTTAACCTTCATAGATAGTATTGTTTTTCTGCATTTTTCCACATTTATTGGCTAGAGTTACCATTGTAAACATATCTGCACATCTTTCAATCTTCACATGTTAAAGATATATATATATATATATATATACACACACACACACACACACACACACACACACACACACATATATATATATACATATACACACTGAAAAAAATCAGAAGTTAAACTGATGTGATATTTAGATATGACAATAAGATCTCAGCTTACATTCTAGAAATTCACTAAAAAAAACAAAGGTGTAATTGACATTACAGTTGTGTCTTGAAATAAGATAAAAACTATCATTTAAAAGCCCAAAAACCTCTGAAATTCACCAGTTATAGTTTACTGAGCTAACTATAATGTGTGCCCCGCCATGCATGATTTATGATGTCACATATTGCATCACTCATGACTCACTGAATGACATCACTGATGACCACCAATGACATGATGCAACCATGTGACATCGTTCTATAGGATTTGTAGACTTGAAGTAATATAACACGCAATGGACAAACTTCCATTCACCTTAATGGGATTACCCTCTATAAGACGTCAGATGATCCGCAAATTTAAGTCAAAAGGTTGAGAGTTATATATTTATCACTGTAAACACACCTTCTGTCAAGCCCTATGGACAACATTCTGTAATTTAATAAAATACACTATGCATATTCCTGACATGGGCATAATGGTATACACCCCTAGTGCCATGCTTACAACACCAGTAGGAGATAAACCACCTCTAAGTGGGACACCCCTGTACTTCTACATTATTCAAAGCCTCAAAATCTTTGGTTAGTGAAGTTCTAGAAATAAACATTCACATCTTATAGAATTTGCCTTTACCACTGTGTTATAACTATTTAACAAGGGCACGTTCCTAGATATCTATTGGTGGTTAATATATTCTGAACAGCAGCTTTGACCTTTCTCCCAGATTTTTTAGCTTTAAGCCGCAATCTGCTTTCAAATATACATCTGTAAGTAACATCAGGTGAATTCAGCCTTTACCTTCTTTAATATGGAGTACTTTTTCCACACCAAACATTAGTAATTTGTAAACCGTGCACCATACAAATGTCTCCAGGGCTTGAGCTATTTCTCTGCTACCAAACCACACGTGTACACTCAATTGCTCTATGCTGTATATCACTATAGTGTTACCACTGATGTCATGAGTGATACCATATATGTCATTTGAGATATTAATGATGCACTCAATTATGTCATTTAACTTGTCATGAGTGATGAAATATGTGTGGTCATAAGTACTGCATGGATGGCAGAGGCGCAATTTACAGTTCTCGCAGTAAAATCTAACTTGGAAATTTCAGAGGTTATTTTTTGTTTTTTAAAACAGTTTTTATCTTATTTGAACACCTAACTATAATATCCCTTTAACCTTTGTTTTTTTCAGTGAATTTATAGGTTGTTTTCTTTAACATAAGCTTGATCTTATTGGCATACCAAGCTAAAAAGTCACTTTAACCTTTGATGCTACTATGTTAAAATTAGGGAGCTGTTAAGGGACTGAGAAGATGAGTAGGTTTAGTAAAGAGATGCGGAAAGTGGATGCTACACTTATGCAGAAATCTCTCTTTAACTATTTTGAGCCCCTTTAAAAATACATTATGCCTTTAATAGCTAAAAACCCACCACTCCCCTCAAAAGTTTAAATCTCTGGTTTCAGGCCTGCATTAACATCTCAATGCTCACTGAGCCTGTTCTTCAGAAAAGGCTTTAAATTCAACAGCCCCTATCTGAACAAAATGGTGCTTAGAAGTGCTTCATGTTTGACTTACACACAAAATGTAGTGCTCTAGTTGCCCATTAGAACTCAGTGGTAAAACTTCAGGTAATCACTAGGGAATTAACTGACAAGCTGGTACTGGTGCTGAAAGTACATATTTCAGTCTGCACATCAGAATGTTTTATTGAAATGGATGAGGAAGATATTTGAGGGCTCACAGAAAATGTGTCTTCATCTTAGCTTTTTATAGTACTAACCATAATTTCTATGACAAAACAACTACCCTCATTTTGTTTCTTTTTAAAGGAAATGCTTTACGTTTTACGGCTTTGATTCCATCAGAATGGCTCCAAGTGTGCAACAGTTTTGATATAGTTTTAACCTGCCTGTGATTGTATATTTTATCACCTGTTTTGTGTGTTAAACTTGTGGTTTTCCTGCCCATGATTGCTTCCATTTAACGTGTTGAATTGTGGGATTTGCAGTCCAAACTCTGTAGTTTGTCGCTCTCATTCCTGGTGACTATTCAGTTTTCCCTCCAAATTTCTCCTTTGCTCTGTGCTAAGACCTGTATGTTAAACAGTGCACCCCCAGCCACCATTTTGTGTTATCAAGCCAGTGAAACCAGCCCCCCCTGCCTCCCCTCCAGCAACAGGGATTTTCTACATCAGAGGGTGCTTCTGTGAGCTGTTTAAACTGTGTTTAATAGGGACTGTGCACTTCGTTTTTGGCCAGGAGAGGGAGTAAAGTTGTATTCAAACAGTATTGTTAGATTTCAAGTTTGTGAGGCCTTTACCTGCAGAAATCCAAAGTGTGGATTGAGCCTGTCTGTCTCCTAGGAGATTCTGGACAGGAGAAGCAGCCCCCACCCCCACCCCCAGGCCAGCAGGCCTAGGACTGGGGATTGGCTATTCAGCTCCCAGGCAACTCTGAGCCCTCCCCTCACACCTGCCCAGGTCCCTTAAGGCTTTGCTGGGTGCACCCCAAATCATTCTCCTCCATCTTGTGAGTTGCAGCCTACCTGTGCCCCAGATTGCAGTGAGCAGAGTCCAGCAAGTGGTAAGGAGGCAGACTAGTGCTGTCTCTTCCCTCCTCCAAAAGTTTTTAAAAAACGATTTTCCCTTTCTGTGATTACTGTCTTTGCCTGTGGTTGTTACAGTTTAAAAATGTAGTTTTAACCTGCCTGTGATTGTATATTTTATCACCTGTTTTGTGTGTTAAACTTGTGGTTTTCCTGCCCATGATTGCTTCCATTTAACGTGTTGAATTGTGGGATTTGCAGTCCAAACTCTGTAGTTTGTCGCTCTCATTCCTGGTGACTATTCAGTTTTCCCTCCAAATTTCTCCTTTGCTCTGTGCTAAGACCTGTATGTTAAACAGTGCACCCCCAGCCACCATTTTGTGTTATCAAGCCAGTGAAACCAGCCCCCCTGCCTCCCCCTCCAGCAACAGGGATTTTCTACATCAGAGGGTGCTTCTGTGAGCTGTTTAAACTGTGTTTAATAGGGACTGTGCACTTCGTTTTTTGGCCAGGAGAGGGAGTAAAGTTGTATTCAAACAGTATTGTTAGATTTCAAGTTTGTGAGGCCTTTACATGCAGAAATCCAAAGTGTGGATTGAGCCTGTCTGTCTCCTAGGAGATTCTGGACAGGAGAAGCAGCCCCCACCCCCACCCCCAGGCCAGCAGGCCTAGGACTGGGGATTGGCTATTCAGCTCCCAGGCAACTCTGAGCCCTCCCCTCACACCTGCCCAGGTCCCTTAAGGCTTTGCTGGGTGCACCCCAAATCATTCTCCTCCATCTTGTGAGTTGCAGCCTACCTGTGCCCCAGATTGCAGTGAGCAGAGTCCAGCAAGTGGTAAGGAGGCAGACTAGTGCTGTCTCTTCCCTCCTCCAAAAAGTTTTTAAAAAAACGATTTTCCCTTTCTGTGATTACTGTCTTTGCCTGTGGTTGTTACAGGTTAAAAATGTAGTTTTAACCTGCCTGTGATTGTATATTTTATCACCTGTTTTGTGTGTTAAACTTGTGGTTTTCCTGCCCATGATTGCTTCCATTTAACGTGTTGAATTGTGGGATTTGCAGTCCAAACTCTGTAGTTTGTCGCTCTCATTCCTGGTGACTATTCAGTTTTCCCTCCAAATTTCTCCTTTGCTCTGTGCTAAGACCTGTATGTTAAACAGTGCACCCCCAGCCACCATTTTGTGTTATCAAGCCAGTGAAACCAGCCCCCCTGCCTCCCCTCCAGCAACAGGGATTTTCTACATCAGAGGGTGCTTCTGTGAGCTGTTTAAACTGTGTTTAATAGGGACTGTGCACTTCGTTTTTTGGCCAGGAGAGGGAGTAAAGTTGTATTCAAACAGTATTGTTAGATTTCAAGTTTGTGAGGCCTTTACCTGCAGAAATCCAAAGTGTGGATTGAGCCTGTCTGTCTCCTAGGAGATTCTGGACAGGAGAAGCAGCTTCCAACTCCCTGGGCAGCAAACCTTGTCTGAGGTTGCTTGGACCTTATATAGTCTGCTAGTGACTGCTACATGTAAACACTGATTGGTGGTTGTATCTGATGTTTCTATTGGTTTGAGTTAGTGTCCTCATTGGTTGGGTATTTGAGGGTTCTGATTGGTTTCTGGATCTGTGATTCAATCAATGTAGGGTTGGGACTAGGGCTAGGGTTATGATTTCTATTGGAAGCAGGGACTAGGGCTTCCTGTTTTATTGGTTGTTGGGACTAAGGTGGAACTAGGACTAGGGTTAGGCCTTTAATTGGAAGTAGCGATTAGGGCTTCTGGTGTTATTGGTTGCTGGACTAGGTGTGGGACTAAGAGTAGGGTTAGGCTTTCTATTGGAAGTAGTGACTAGGGCTTCCCGTCCCATTGGTTGCTTGGACTAGGGTTCGGACTACTGGTAGGGCTAGGGCCTCTATTGGACATAGAGATCAGGGTTTTTTTAACTGATTGGATGCTTGGAGTAGGGCTAAGATTGGCTGTAAGGTCTTGATCTCCTATTGGTTCTAGCTTTTAGGGCTAGTGTTGTGATTGGATAGTATTAGGGCTAGGGTTCCCATTGGCTGACGGGGTCACCTGATTACTAGGGGTATTAAAGGCCAGGGTTAGGGCGTCTCAGCCCGGGCGTCGAGGCTAAAGGCAGAGAGGACAAGGGTGAGTGCCTGTTTGAGCCTGTTCGAGACGGGCCAGGGCCAGGAATGCTGCCCATCTTCCCATTAATTAATGTGTCTATTACTTTTCTCCTGAAAAAGCATATCTAATGCACTACCCTATTTCTCAGCCTATACTTCCCTCAATATATCTTCTAGCCCAACTTTTTGACTCATCTCAAACTTCTTTCTACTACTTTTTCCAATTCACTACCCTATCTCACCCTATAAATCTATCACTATATCCTCTACACCCACTCTCTCATTTATCGCAAACGCCATACCACTACTATGTTCCCCAAAATAACCCTTTCTTGACTCTCTCCTACTCTACCCCTCCTTGTATCTTCTGACACCTCCTTTACTGTACCAATACCCAAGACAAACCTTTCTAAACTCTTCCCTCTGACTCTTCCCCTCCAAAAACCCTTTTACTCATCAAAAAGCCTCCTCCTACTGCTATGACCTACAAAAGAAATCCTTCACTCTTCTATCCCACAACTATCCTTTTCAATCAAAATAACAGACTAGCATGTTCACTTCACTAATTCCATATTCCACTATACTAATTCACCACTAATCCTTTATGGGTTCCAGAGTAGCGTGCTACTCGCCAACAAAGCGCTTCAACACCCACCAGGGGTAACAGGCGCTATATGAATGCAAACCTTTCTTTCCCTTCTATCCCTCCACTATCCTTCTCACTCCAAATAACTGACTAATATCCACCACTCAAATTACTTTCATATTTCACCATACTAATTCACCACTAATCCTTTATGGGTTTCCGGAGTAGCGTGCTACTCGCCCAAAAAAAAAGCAATTCAACACCCCATCAGGGGTTAGAAGCGCTATATATATGCAAACCTTTTTCCCTCTTCTATCCCTCCGCTATCCTTCTGAATCCAAATAACTGACTAACATATCCACCACTTAAAATTTACTTGCATGTTTCACTATACTAATTCAACACTAATCCTCTATGGGTCCCGGAGTAGCGTGCTACTCGCCGAAAAAGCGCTTCGACGCCTCGTCAGGGGTAGTAAGCGCTATACAAATGCAATTACAATACAATACAATACAATATAAATACAGAATGCTAGCACTCTAGCTGTTCACTAAAACACAGTAGGAAGCTGTAGTAGAACGCTGGAGAACCAACTGACAGACTGCTGTTGCCGGAACTAGGTTTTACTCAGAAAATCAGACTTTATACTCAAATTACTGAGAAAGACAGTGTGGACTTCTAGAAATTGTGCTCTCATTTTAGCTTCTGGAGCACCTGCCATAACCTCTATGAGAAAAATATAACAGAAAACAGTTTTCTCTCAAACATGGTTCATCAAGTCTCAGCAGAGGATCAGCATTTTTCACAGGGTAAAACTACCTTAGGATATGACATAATTTCTTATATTAGTATGGTACCACCATCAAAAGATTTATTTAGTGGCCGGTTATCCCCCTTTATAGGCCTATTAGGCACCCTCTTAAACAGGCATTCGTTACATACATTTCAATGGGGACCATGTCCCCAATTCTTGTAAAGGCTACCACAACATATTTTCCATGTTGTGGCCAGCCAACCAAGTGGGGGAGTCTTTTTGGGACCACCTACCACATGCCCCTCGGGGTCAGGGTGTGCTCACCCTGCCCCCTTATATATGTTTTATAATTCATTTTCAGAACACAGAAAGCATGGCCCCGGGTCCTGTAATGGCTGCCAGAACATATTGTTCAGGTTGTGGCCAACAAATCAGAATTGACTAGTCCTCTTCAAAGTGGCCTGTCAGAGCATATCTGGACACTAACTATGCAGATATACCTAACTAATACCTAAAACTTTCATGACCACCCAAAGCACCTCTTTAAATGTGAATATCTATAAAATGGCTGAATAGATTTATACCAAAACATTAAAAAAAAAAAGCACGCTTTCAGGGTAAAGTTGACACTTTCATCCAAATTTGGTGTAATTCCATTCAACTGTTTTTTCTGTATCGCTTCTAAACCTTCTTTTTTTTATTTTTTATTTTTTTTATTGAGTTTCACATTTCCAACAGGTGAAATAGTTTTCTACAACATGTAGCGACACATTCTAGAACGTTTTTAAACGTAACTGCGTACTTTTCATATGCTCCTGTAGCGGGTATGTTGAGATGGTAGAACATATAGCTTACATTTGTCTGGCCATAGCATATATGGCCCATTATATCGTGCATCCTTAACAGAGTTGTTACATTGCGGGTATTGCGTCGGATCTAGTACAGCTTAGGCTCCACTGACATATTGTGCATTAATAAGGGAAGGGGGGAGATAAAACAAGGGAGACGGGGTACAAAACTTTGGAGGAGAGCTGGAGCAGCCCTGGCTGCTGGTGTTTGTGTACGTGCGTGTCACTGTATGCGCCCCCGTTGATTGCCTTGGTGATTGATGTCTGGTGTGCGTGCGCTCCAACTTGCCTTGGCACAACAAAAGACAACGGATCTAATGCTTATGAATGGTTTAGGGATGTGGGACGCATGCGCGGAATTACCTCACCGGGTCAGGTGCTTGCAAGGGCTGATCTGGTTGATCCGCACATTCTTGTAGTGCCGCCAGAATCACTTCCCAACTTGTGAAGATCGGTATCTTCCTGAGGCCTATGGTTTCCTCGTGCCTAATCGCTATACATTCAGCCCTGGCCCAATCGAGGGTAGAGTGCCTCCATGCTTGTATATGCGGGGGATCAGGTGCCTTCCATCTTTTGGTGATTAGCCTTTTGGCTGTCACCATGCCCAGGTCTAGGAACCTTGAGGTGACTTTAGTGTTTAGTGTCCTACGGAATATGTGCAGCAAGTATGTTGGCCAGTCAAAGGGTATCTCTCTATCAGTACAGGCGCGGAGCGTAGTCGCCACCCCCTCCCAGTATCCACTCAGACTGGTGCAGTCCCAGAGCTTGTGCACCAAGTCTGCATCCACAGCAGCACACCTGGGGCAGGCTGTGTCCGCACGGTGAAAGTATCTGTTGATGTTGGCTGGTGTGAGGTATGCCCTCTGCGTTATGTAGTATTGGATTTGTCTAAATCTAGCGTTCCGGGGGATCTGAACTGGACTGGCCAGCGCCCGCTCCCATTCCTTATCTGTGAATTGTCGGCCCAGGTCGTGCTCCCTCTTTTGGCGGAAGGGGGTTCAGATTTACCGCTGTATGCTGCCGCAGCGAGGCCGCAAACCACCGCATCACGTGCCTACCATGTCCCATGACATGTATATATTGTACAGTGAGATGCGTTGGCGGTTCTGTTGTGAGGTCTCCCCATTTCACAGAGAGCGTCGCCATTAATGAACGGTGTAGGAGGAATTGACCTGCAGGGAGTCCGTCAGTCACTAGTGTGGTGTAGGGAATAAGCGAGCCTTCGCGATAGAGATCACCTAGGGTTTGTATGCCCGCGTCATGCCAATGCTGTAGCTCGGCAGTTGTAAGTGTTGCCCGGCCCGCAGGAGCACCTTACAGGGGGAGCGCAGGGCGTTGTGCCTCAAGTGAGGTAGAGGCTTCTGCGGTAGCACCTGTACGCTACGTTCAGGAATCGGGGTTCAGGAGGTCGCACTCGCGTGCCGGAATGGAAGAGCACGAGGATCTGGGGGAGTGCGTAGGAAGGGCGTGTGGTCGCCGTGTCATTGAGCTGACAGTCTGCCATCTATCTGGTGATCCATTGAAGTTGGGCTGCCAGGTAGTAATGCTCAAAGCAAGGCGCCGCCAAGCCTCCCTGGTCGACAGGCAGATATAGTTTTTTAATCGCCACCCTGTGCCGGTTGGGACCCCAGATAAAGTCTCTGGTCGTCCTTTCCAGTGTGGCAAAAAAGGAGGCAGGGACATAGATGGGCAGATTGGCGAAGTAGTACAGGAATCTCGGCAAAGCCACCATTTTGAGCAGTGCCACTCTACCGGCTACTGCGAGAGGGAGCGTACTCCAGAATTGCATCTGGGATCTCACCGACGTCAGTGCTCTTCCCAGGTTTCCGTCAAAAAGGTCCAGCGGCTGGCGATACACGCGTATGCCCAGATATCGGAAGGCGTCAGCGCTCCACTGCACTCTCTCATCGTTGAGTAGAAGGCCTGGGTCACGACAATGCTCTTTAAAGGCATATAATTTAGATTTAGCGACATTTACTTTTAACCCTGATACCACAGCGAATTCCCGGAGAAGTTGGGCTAGACGTTCTGGTACCTGAGTGATGTCACGTAGGTAGATCAACAGATCGTCCGCGTACTGCGACACCACGTGTGTGCCATCACCCAGTGGTATGCAATCATGTAGCTGTGTTCTTAGTGACTCCGCCAGTGGCTCCATTGCGAGCGCAAAAAGGAGAGGGGACAATGGGCAGCCCTGTCTCGTCCCACATCGCACCGGGATGGCAGCCGAAACGTATGTTCCCGTCTTCACTCTCACCACAGGATTTGTGTAGAGTAGGCGGGTTAACTGCAAAAAATCAGGGCCTAGTTTGTATTTTTCGAGAGTTGCGAACATGTAATTCCATTCAAGAGAATCGAATGCTTTATCGAGATCAAGTACGAGGCAGCCTGCTCTCGGCCATTCACATACGGAGTATGTTGCCACTCGAAAAAACCGACGCAGATTAAGCGAGGTGTTTCGGGATGGTACAAAGCCGTTCTGGTCCGCATGCACCAGAGCGGGGACTACCTACGCTAACCTGTCCGCTAGGATTTTCGCTAAGATTTTATAATTAGTGTTGAGCAGAGCAGGGGGTCGGTATGAGCCCATGTCTGCTGGGTCTCTGTCGGGTTTGGGCAGCAATATCAGATGTGCTTCACATAGCGTGGGAGGGAGCCGCCCTGCATCTACAGCAGCCTCGTAGAGGACGCGTAGCCGTGGTACCAAGGACACTTGATACGCCTTGTAATATTCCGCCGAGAGTCCGTCTGGTCCCGGGGTCTTCCGTGGCCAGGGACATAATTGCTTCTCTAATCTTCTCTGCCGAAATCGGAGCGCCCAGTATTTCATTGTGCGACCGCGACGCCTCAGGTAGTTGCACCTGTTCTAAGAAAGCAGAGAGGGAGTGCAGCGTATGGTGACTTTGGGACTGATACAGCCGTTGGTAGTGATGCGTCAGGGCCTCGTGAATGGCTCCCTGTGTGTGCACTAGAAGCCCTGTGCTATCGCGCAGCGCAACTATCGGTGTGCGGGCATGTTCTTGACGGATCAGCCAAGCTAGGAGTCGACCAGCATGATCAGCGGTGGCGTGAGCGCGGGCAGTGTGCGCGGCATAGTTATGACAGTGGAGGCGTTCTATCAACTCCGCATATTGTGTGCACAGTGCCTCCAGACGATGACCATCTCCACCTTCCCCTTCTGTCTCGTGGCACAATAGCTCTAGTTCCATTTTGTTCAGGCTGGAGGTGAGTGTTTTGCGTATGTTCCATGTCGCACCCATGCAATGTCCCCTTATCGTACCCTTAAAAGCTTCCCACTCTATTAGTGCATCCTCTGTTGTATCCTCGTTAAGCTCAAAATATTCGAGGATCTACGTGCCCAGGGAGGAGAGAAAAGGTGGATCTTCGAGTGCGGCTGTTTGGAGTCACCACATGGGAGCAGGGGGGCGCTCAGGCTCCCAGGTAAGCGTCAGTAGTTGGGGGTTGTGGTCAGAGTGTGTCCGGCCTAGATAGTCTATATGGCGAACCAAAGGGAGCAGCGCGGGGGATCCCACTATTCTGTCTAGACGTACATGCAGGCGATGCACTGCTTAGTGCGAGTAGATCAGAGTCTCAGGATTGATGGCGCGCCATATGTCTAATAGCGCCCAGTGTATCAACCAATCTGTGAGAGCCTGCGCGTTGGACATAGCTGCAGTCCTGGATAAGGGTGGGAACGATCTGTCTAGGTCCACGTTAAGCACAGAATTAAAGTCTCCCGCCAGGGGACTCCACTCCACCCTGCTAGAATTTTTGTGAGATTCTCCAGAAATGTGGGTTGACTGACATTTGGGGCATAAATGGACCCAATTAGGATCGGCTGACCATTGAGCCTCCCGCTCGCAAGCACATATCTGCCCTCAGGGTCGGTTACCACCTCTTCACATGTAAACGGGACACCTGCTCTCACCCAGATGAGGGCGCCTCGCACGTGTGCGGAGTAGCTGGTGCCGTGTATCTGGCCTCTCCATCGGCGACGGAGGTGCCCCATTTCCATGTGGGTCATGTGTGTTTCTTGGAGCAGCGCTATGTCGGTGGCTCTGCGCCGTAGATAGGCGTAGATCGAATATCTGCATGACGGCGTGTGTATACTGCGCACGTTCCATGTGACTACGTTGACCCGTACCATGCTTCCATTTTACGTTGACCAGGACGGCATTGGGGGGGCAAAATGCTGCAGTTCTTGGCCTGCAAGGATGCGCTCCAGCTCAGTGCCATTAAAAACAGGGGACATACGTGAACGAAACTATGTATAACCATGAGGGCGAGTTCCGAGTGGAAGTTCGTCCAAACTGTAGTGCCCAACGAGGGCTAAAAACTGTTTGTCAAACTGACGTGTGGCGTGGGTGTGTGTGTGTTGTGTCGGTAGCAGAGAGCGGCTTGCCCCCTGTTGTCGTGTTGCGGTCGTGTAATCCCTCGGCCTGTCCGCAGCGCGAGGGAAGACGGTGCGGGCTGCGCACGCCCCCCAACGTGGTGGTAGGCATGCGTTGGGCGTAGCTGTGTGAGAGGCAGCACCGCGCTGCGCGAGAAAACAATGACATTTTCAACATGTTAAGTAATACAACATTCTGCCGGCATCACAGGTACTTGCGTGGGTTATGTTCATCAGTCCACAGGAGGCCTTGGGAAGAGTCATATAATGTCATCGGCCGTTTGCGGCGTAACCTCCGGCATTGGGAACTCTTCAGGGTCCACGAGTCTGGATGGCGTGGAGTCCCCGGTGGCTGAGGACCTGGTCGGGCTTAAGTGGCAGTCTGAATGGTGCGTTGTAGTTTCCAGCGTCGCGGCCACTTGTAGTGACTCCTGTCTTTCCGCCTCTCTCTGTGTCAGGTCAGGGGCCGTGGAGGTGGCAGCGGCTTCTGAGCGGTGCCCGTTGTGCCTGTTCCGACGATTTTGTTTTCTGTTGGACTTTCTAGGTTCTTCTTCCGCAGGCGGTCTAGGACCCGTCAGTGTTCCTGATTCTTCTAGCCAGTCCCAAACCTCAACAGGCGAATCGAAGAAGCGCGCCGATCCGTTTACTACAACACGAAGTCGAGCTGGAAATAGCAATGAGTAATTTAAACCAAGGTCGCGGAGCTGTCTTTTCACGGCTGTATATGCACTTCTGCGGCGCTGGACTTGCGCCGTGTAATCTGGAAAGACCATGATTTGGCTGCTTCCTACCTTTAGAGTAATCAGACAAGCGAAAATCCCCTACCTATTTCTTTAATAATATGCTAAACGTCATATGATATATATAAGAAAACAGTGCTGCAAGAAGGGGGCAAAAGTGTAACAAAATAAATTTATTTTTTCAGTAAAAAGACAAAAATTACAAATATGATACAGAAATATATTTTTTAGAATAATTATTAAATAAATACATATACATAGATCCACCACTCAAACAACAACTCACAACTACACACATACTGCCATACTTCAATCGTACTAACAACAGACCTATATATACTGACTAAAGCAAAACACCTGAACAGTAAATAATAAACTGTTCGATAGATATCATGTATCGATAAACAACATTCAATTGATCGAAATGTATCACAAACGCCGACGCGCGTTTCGGTGTACAGGCCAAGTGTGGCGAAACACCTTCATCAGGGCGTGGATACCACGACAGGGGAGTGGTGAAAAGATTTTTTTCAGTGGGTTGAAGAGCTGACCAGTAGGGCGTAATTTAGATACGAAGTTCCGCGGGAGAAAGAGGGTGACTTGAGATGATAAAAGGCCTTTTTTATCAGCTCTAAGCAGCGACCATCATGTCGCCGTCATGACCAGCTTCATTCAAGTCACCTCTGCCCTATCCTGAGCGGGTGAAGTCCAACAGGTCTATTCGGAGTCCCGTGACATCTTAGTCTGCTGGATTGATGATTCTTTGATCCTCGAGCAACCACTGAGTGCTTTATCAAAAATCAACGCTTTGGGAAATACGAGGCTTTTTCTGCCCACAGCGTCTTTAATACTTGGCACCTAATATCGGACTCCAGAAACTCTGCATGTTATTTGAATCTTATCATCTCAAGTCACCCTCTTTCTCCCGCGAACTTCGTATCTAAATTACGCCCTACTGGTCAGCTCTTCAACCCACTGAAAAAATCTTTTCACCACTCCCCTGTCGTGGTATCCACGCCCTGATGAAGGTGTTTCGCCACACTTGGCCTGTACACCGAAACGCGCGTCGGCGTTTGTGATACATTTCGATCAATTGAATGTTGTTTATCGATACATGATATCTATCGAACAGTTTATTATTTACTGTTCAGGTGTTTTGCTTTAGTCAGTATATATAGGTCTGTTGTTAGTACGATTGAAGTATGGCAGTATGTATGTAGTTGTGAGTTGTTGTTTGAGTGGTGGATCTATGTATATGTATTTATTTAATAATTATTCTAAAAAATATATTTCTGTATCATATTTGTAATTTTTGTCTTTTTACTGAAAAAATAAATTTATTTTGTTACGCTTTTGCCCCCTTCTTGCAGCACTGTTTTCTTATATATATCATATGACGTTTAGCATATTATTAAAGAAATAGGTAGGGGATTTTCGCTTGTCTGATTACTCCATGTTTCCCCTATGATCCCTCTACCTTCATTTGCCTAAATAGGGGCCCCCTTTGTTTGATTGCCTGCTTCCTACCTTTATGCTTGCCAGCTTGCGGGTTTCGTGGAGGATCAAGTCCCTGTCTCTGTAGTTGAGGACTTTAAACAGGAATGGGCGCGGACAAGCACCCGGCAGCAGCTTTTGCGCCGGGACACGGTGCGCTCTCTCGACTACAAAGTGAGGGGACAAGGTACCAGCAGGAAGCAAGTCTCTGATCCAACGTTCGGCATAGTTCTCCGGCTGCCTCCTCTCCCTCCGGAAGTCCCACGACGCGCATATTGTTGCGGCGCGAGCGTTCCTCTGTGTCCTCCACTTTGTCTTCAAGTTCGTGCACCCGGTCTATCAAATCTTGGAGGGCTGAGGTGTGATTACGTGTGACTGGCTTGTGCTCCGCGAGTGTTTGTTCCTGGAGGCGTACTTTGTCCCCAAGTTTGTGGTGGTCAGCTTTCAGAAGGGTGAAATCGGAGGTGACCTTGTCAATTTTGGACTCCAACGAGGAGCGGGTTTGTTCCAGCACCGATCCTATCCTCTCCACAGCCGCCAGAATAGAGTCCAGTTTGGCAGCGAGCGTTGCGCGTGGCATTTCTGCGTTTGTGTCGCTCTCCGCCGCTGTCTGCTCCTAGGTGCCAGTCCGCGCACTTAGTTGCTGGGTGTTGGTGCGTAGACGGCCCATTACTAATTGCTGCGCTGTCGGCATTCGTCACAGGGCTGTGGTGGTGACACCAGGGCAGAGTAGGGACCGTGCTGGCGCAGTAGACCCAGTAGCATGGAGGTGCTGCCTACGCAGCGTATGAGGCCGACAGTTGCCGGGATGTGCGTGGGCAACTTGCACACCCGTGTGTGATCGCCTGGTTCCCACCTCCACCTTGGGTGGGTGTAGAGAGGCCTGATTGAGGCTGTGGTTTGCAGAGAGGAGGGGGAAGGTAGGGCTTCCCTGGCGTCTGACCTCTCCGTGTCTTAGCGGCGGGCCTGCTGGTCTGTGGGCGCTCACTTAGGTGTCACAGGGCACCAATTGACGGCTTATGGTACAGTACAGGGGAGGGCGGCCCCGCTGCGCGCGTTCCTTCTGTGTCTCCGGCCTCGTGGCGCGGATCAGCGCAGCGCGGGCGCACAGCTTCTCCACGTGCTTGGGCTCCGCAGGGCAAGCGCTTCCATCGGCTTCTTAGGCGGACAACCTAGGCCCGATCCGACCTCCGGGCAAATCTGCGTCTGGGCGGGTTTTGCGCTGGTATTCCCCCCGCTCTGTCTGTGTAAACGAGGCCCAGGTCACCCTCCCAGCTCAGCCCAGGCGGCGACAGTCCGCCCCACCGCATTCCGCGCCATCGTCCCAGGGCAGTTCAAGGTATGTGGGCGAGTTGGGCACCCCAGCGTAGCATCAATCCAGGCAAGGAGAGAGGGGAAGGCAGGGGCAGGCCGCCTGCTTCAGTACTCATGGGACAGCCTCTCCTTTTGGCTCCACAGTTCAGGTCCAATGCATATGCTGTATTCCGCAGCGGTCGCTGGGCCACCCGCACCGCCTTCTCTTCACACCACCACGATGATGCACGGGCGGTCCAAGCGCACAGTAGCAGCAGGCAGCCTCCTCCCTCCCACAGCAGCACAGGGGGCACTGCAGTGGCGGAGCCGGGGGTCTCGATGGTGCAGTCACACGCCGTTGCTGGTCCAACGGCCCAGGAGGCGCAAGCCCACACCACGCAGGCCGCCTCCGTAGGCCCTCGTTCCTCCTCAGCGCCACGCGCGACCCCATGGGGCCTCCGCAGGGCTTATACGCCCGATACTTCACCGCATCGGCGGGCAGTCTCAGTGTGGCTTATGGCGTCCCCAGCACCTCGATAGTGGCAGCTGTACTGGCGTGCGGGGAGCATGTCAGGGGAGCAGGCCGCTTACCTCCATGTATTCGCCGCAGGCCTGTCCCGCAGTTCAGCGCGGGGGATCGCCGGGCCGCTTTAACGGTCACCTTCCTCCGTCTGCACAGTGGCTCATGCGGGCAATCACTTTCACGCTTTAGCAGGAGGGCGCTCGGATTCCCAAGGCGGGGGGGCCCTTTAGCAGCTCGCCGTCTCCCCCCAGCTATTCCGGCGGCCCCGTGTGTGTGCAGGGCCACGCCTCGCGGGCCGCTACTGTGGCCCGCGGTATTGCAGCTCTCTAGCGGGGCGCGTCGTCGCTTCAGCGGGTCCCGTTGGAGTGGTCGCACAGTTGTGGGGCATCCGTGGTCCCTCCCGACGATGTCCGCTGCAACACACCTGCCGAACGGAGGGGGCCTGGCGTCTCTGGAGGTGCTCGGCGGCACGCCCCTTGGCGCCGGGTCTCACAGGATCTCAGTCGCGCCGTTTCTCACCTCCTCCGCCTGCATCCGTTCCCAAGCTTGGGTTGCCGCTGCTCAGGCGCTCCTGTATTAGCTGGGCGCACCCGGATGGCTGGAGGTACTGGAATTGGACAGGATAATTAGGGGCAGAAGGACGGAGCTCTAGTGAAGCACGTCCGCCATGCTTGGTTGGCTGGCCACACCCCCTTGTCTAATACCCATCGCTTCTAAACCTTCTTATGAGAATTACCTTGGGAAATCAATGTTTTGTGACTCCCTCTTTTTCGTGACATTTTTTTGGAAAGTTTTGTGAAGCTTCGTCCAACAGGGCCAAGCTTGTTAGTGAAACAAAAATGCCATTCATATGGAAACTCTAACCAAACTATACTATACAGTGGCAACCTCCAGTGTGTAATATAGCCTTACAGCCTGCTGCTGAGGGCTGCATCAGTTGCTAAAGGCCCTGAACCCAAGCTACAGGCCCAAGCCACAGGCGAGGGCCTATAACAATGGAGAGGACCTTTAACAAACATTATTACCAAGTCAAAAAGGCTAGAAGGCTATTAGAAAATTCCAACCGCTGAAGGTAGAATGTTCTAAATTAAACAGGAAGAAACAGAAAGAAAAACATTGGAATGTTGGAGCAGAAGGCTTATAGCAGCCATTATAAGTACGGAGCTACTCCATTGTCTTCAATGGAGCTCTCAACATGTCAATGTAATAATATTTATTTTATTGCTATGCACAGCACTCCTCTCCCTTCAAGTTCACAGTATATAAATACCCCAAACCAAAAAATAAGTTAAAAAGGAAACAGATGCAGATCCTCCATCTCATACAGACTGCAGAAAATCAAACAGGCCATTACTAGTCACCGCTTCCGTACCACTTATCAAACAAAATTTTAAAACCCTCCCTTTTCAACAAAAATAACAGGCTCCTGAATTACCTTAGTATCACAGCCCTAAAATCCTAGGAAAATGTTTGGGAAACTGCCTGCTGGCCAAAGTGGAGGCATGGGTCAATCACGCATGCAAACCAGCTTCTAGTAAATCCAGTTCACAACAGACCACTTGACACCTAGGGCATAGGTCTGCATTACAATCAAGAGGGCCAAACAGAGAATCTGTAGATGCACAGTGGTGTATTAATGGACTGCATCACAGTTTCCATCCTGATTAACTTTTATGTATCAGAATTGGATAGTGCTGTCAGGAGGTAAAGACCACTCAAGATCGAGACATCCCATGCGTGGTCAAAATGTAGGAAGACAATTCTGTACCACTGCAATGGACTCCAATGTGCTTCCATTGTCAAAACTGTGTACCCATCTGGTCCATAGCTAATAAGCACATTGATGCGGCCATCTAGTATTGAGAGTTAATTTATGTATTTTAATATATTTCTGTACTGCTAAAGTGTCATCTCACTGTCATTCTGGAACACTAGGTACACCGTGGGGTTCATGGAATTGTTGTACGATAATGAAAGATTCCAAATATAGTATTGTTCAATTACTACCTTATTTGTGAGAGGTTCGGAGTACAATGCGAGCTTGAAAAACTCTGGAATAATATTGACACTGTATTGTAGTAAAACACATACCGACTACCAATAAAAGAGCCCAAAGGGTCTTGCCAGGGCTCCAGCGATTTATCTACAAATTCAGAGGCTCCACCACTGTTCTCTCCATGAAGGCCTTTGGCACAGAGATCGGGGGAACAATACTTTGCAACATGCTCTTCGGGACTAGACCCAATTCACTGTCACCAGTCACATTTACACTGAACTAAGTGGAATCTCTGCACCGTCACTCCCCTAGCAGACGCAGACTGCAAGATAAGAAAACGATGTGAGCAGTGTACACTAAGTGCACACTGGGTTTCAGTGGTGCACCTTGCCTTCATCGATCCCTATGAGGACTACATTTGAGTGCCAGGCTTCCTTGGTTCCCGAACACTAGAAAAAATTTGAGTGTAAAATACAGAGCTTTGTGTTTTTTAAAAGAGGCAATAGTTCATGCACAAGGCTAACCATTGTTCAAGCTCCCTGTCAGGAGAAACTAAACCGAAGGTTGTAGGTTGCAAAGTGGTGACATTAATGAGTCCTTCTAGTAATAAAGAAGTAGCAGCACTTTGGGTGACAAAGAAAGATGTCATCTGCAGGATAGCAGAGTCCTTCTGTTTCCAGGCTGGAGCAGAGGTGAAGACAGTATTTACATTAGGTTCAGAAAGAGATGGCAACAAAGAAATGCAAACAGCTATAATCTAAGTATTACGTAAGGACAAAACCACCATCTTCACCCAGCAGAGGTGGTTAGAGAATTTCTGGATTCCCAATAGTATGCTATTTCCTAAACCTACAACTGGGGTGGGTTAAGATGAGATGAAGACTGCCGTTCTCTTATCCGTTTTTTTTCTGCAATGGAACTCAGTCGCAAAAGGTGTGTGTAACTGAACATACCGCATATACACTTATTTTTTATGGTTCAAATATAAAAATTGAACTTAAAATGTACCCAACTCTTTGCATCTCTGCATAAAGCAAAATATATGTGAAATGTACAGCAACTTCTCCAATCTTTAAAGATAACTATCACTCCAAGCGAGTAAATAACACAAGCAACCTGGCAGTGCTCCTTGATTGACTCTAACCACACCCTTGCCCCCAAAACTAATGCATTTACTAAGACTTTTACAATATGTTCATCGGCTTTGTGGAATCCTCCTTCTGCTGGACCATCCTAACAAAATGGCACAAGTTTGCTTATTAGACTGCTACATGCCCTATGTACTGGACCCCCAAAACATGTTCTGACCAAATTTCAATAGCACACAAAACCACAGCACTCAACTAATTTTCAATTCAAGTCGCTGAGACTACATCACGCCCACTATCAAAACACCATATTGACTTCCTGTCAAAGGCTAATCTCCATTTCAAACCCTGTGTGTGGTCCGCTAAGAGCTGCATGGTCACATTCCTTATTATTTCTCCAAGTTCTTTCAGACTTACAATACCACAAAAAGATTAAAATTACACTGCGAGAACATCCTTGCTATCCAATCTGCCAGATACCAATGATTCAAGTGCGAACCGGGATGTACACTATGTAGGTATGTAATGATTCGTCGGAAAAACTAGTGCCTGCATAACTTAGTTAACTAACACTTTGCCATCAAATCTATTACAACTGTTTACAGTATTGATATCATGCACAACAACTACCGCTAAGACTATCCTCGTTATATTGACACTCCTGCTTTATTTTCTTCTGGAGCATTGAGGCGGACCAGAGCGTCACAAGTTCCTTCAAAAAATAATGCTGTAAATAAACTAATTAAATGTATGTTAAAACTGAGCGACACAGAACACATGAGGGCATGGCTTTTCACTGTTTGGCCATTGGTGTGAACAAGGCAGGACCTCGACAGCCAATAATGTGCATGGTTCTTTTATGGATCTGGAGTGAGTGGTGTCATGGTCTACTTGTCGCTGGTTAGGGATGATGTAAACCGTAAACAATGCTTCTGCAAAACTCTCATGTCTGGTGCAATGAAAGTGAAAATGAGAGCTTCTGCAGATTTATGGCAATCACTTCTGGTCATGGGAGCAACACACAGCTGATTTGCAACGGATAGCAGGGTAGCAGCAACGACCACACCTTATGACTAGATCGCAGTGGGAAGTTAAACCAAGGGAGTGTCGAGGGTGTAGGTCATGAAAGGACTCTATTTGCTTTGCTTCCACCTAATAGGAAATGAGAGGAACCAGACGGATTGTGCAGCCTACCTAAACAGATATATACATTCGAAACCTATTGTTATCTACTTACACATTATTACATTGGAGGATTATCTCTCACCACCTAGTTAATCATGCTTCATCATTGGTTAACAATGATGAAGCAGGCTACCCTGGGTGGGTGTTCATAATGCAAGGAGATAATGTCACTAAAGATTTGGCTACCTCAATCTAGAATCGTTGTACCTTGTCAATATGATCTGCAACATGAATGGTTTCTGTAAATGGCAAGGCTGGTACACAACTGGAACTAAATACAGTTTATCAGTGCAGATTTGGATTGTCCTTCATAATAACCACACAGGACAGAAAATGTTTGGCCTTGTGCTTCAAGGCAGGGGAAGCGTGGAGGCCAAAGGATTCAGTAGCTTTTTAGTAGAGATGAAGAGCTATTTGGATGAAGGCTTGAGCAGTACTGCTTGTATTTGGACAAAATCATGCTTTGCTGTTTGTGCCTGATGGCCTCATAGTAAAGGTATTTCAGCTGACTGCCTCTCACAGATGAATTTCGAAAAGTAAAACACAAAAAGACATTTAGGGAAGGGGGAAAGAAAACCAGTCATTGAAACAGTAAGGTTAAAGTAAATGTTCACTTCACATTTCCTGCAGGTGGAGGAAAAAAAGAGAAAAGTAGGAATGAAAGCAACAATGGTTATAAAAATATCCATTTCGGGATTTCTCCCGAATAATTCTTTTTTGGTTTTATGTTGATTTAGTGTCGTCATCAATTTTTATGCTTGTCTTCAATTCTTGTCCCCTTCCTGTCCTAGATATTGGACACGTAACGGCATATACATTTTGTGGTTGCCTCCGATAGATTGCTTAGTTGTATTTTTATTATTACCACAAGTACAAATCATTTCTCATTGCTATGCTCTCTGGGAGTAGCCATTTCCATTAATCAAAGTAATTAAAACACCCTAGATGAACAGAGCACCAAATAAAATTGACTGATTATTTATTCAGAGTGTAGTTGGATGAATGAGCTCTGTCACACATGTAAAACCCTCTTATCGCGCCTACAACACCCCCAAGAGATGCACATTCAAGCCAATGACCCTCGGACTGAATCAACAACATATCTCATACTACCAACATCAAGACACTCAAAACACTCACTCTCTTTTTAAACATAGTCAACTCGTCACAGGGTCTTTGCCTAAATAACTATTAACAAGAATTGGAAAAGCCCATAGATTTGGCGGTGGCAGCAAGACTTTTGTTTATGTTAGTACATGTTTTGTGTGATAATTTTGTTTTTGCAAAACTTAATTTTGGGGGACACTGCTGGGCCCGTGTCAATTAAAAAAACAACTTTGTCTAACACCAAAAAGTATTTTTGGCTTCAAACATCACACATTGCCATAGTCCGTCCTAGCACTTTGTATTGTAAAAGGGCAGAATGGCCAAAATGCGGTCATTCACAGTGAACTTAGTCAATGGCTGAAGTGGGCTGATCCACTGCCCTATACGGTCTGTTGTAGTGGGCGGAAGAAAATGTGAATGAGACAATAACAGACAAATGGATAGAGAGAGTTGACTGGGTCTATTGCTGGGTCCACCACTGCTGCTGCATATCCTCCGTTGCCGCCGTGAGGGGAATGGCTTGATTTTCCTTTTTCCCGGCCGTGAGGGGAACGGCCCAACGAGACTTCATCTCCCACAGGCCCCTGCACTCCTGCAATCACGTCACCGCGCCGGAGGGCGCGATAAAATCTCAGCGGCCCTCCCGCAGTGTGGGACGTGTTTTAAAGCCTACCTGACTGGGTCTATTGCTGGGTCCACCACTGCTGCTGCATATCCTCCGTTGCCGCCGTGAGGGGAACGGCTTGATTTTTCTTTTTCCCGGCCGTGAGGGGAACGGCCCAACGAGACTTCATCTCCCACAGGCCCCTGCACTCCTGCAATCACGTCACCGCGCCGGAGGGCGCGATAAAATCTCAGCGGCCCTCCCGCAGTGTGGGACGTGTTTTAAAGCCTACTTGACTGGGTCTATTGCTGGGTCCACCACTGCTGCTGCATATCCTCCGTTGCCGCCGTGAGGGGAATGGCTTGATTTTTCTCTTTCCCGGCCGTGAGGGGAACGGCCCAACGAGACTTCATCTCCCACAGGCCCCTGCACTCCTGCAATCACGTCACCGCGCCGGAGGGCGCGATAAAATCTCAGCGGCCCTCCCGCAGTGTGGGACGTGTTTTAAAGCCTACCTGACTGGGTCTATTGCTGGGTCCACCACTGCTGCTGCATATCCTCCGTTGCCACCGTGAGGGAACGGCTTGATTTTTCTCTTTCCCGGCCGTGAGGGGAACGGCCCAACGAGACTTCATCTCCCACAGGCCCCTGCACTCACGTCACCGCGTCGGAGAGCGCGATAAAATCTCAGCGGCCCTCCCGCAGCGCGGGACGCGCGCGGGCGAAGCCCGGGCCAAGGGCTGGCCCGTCTGCGCCCGTCAGAGACAGTAAGAGGCTGGGCTGGGCCACCCCTCTAAGATTTTCCTTTTTCTTCTGGTTATTTCTTTAAAACGGGACTAAAGCTTTATCTAGTACTATTATCCTGTTAATTTTTATTATTGTGGCCGGCGTCTGTTTAATATGAATAAGATAAAGTATGGTAAAGGCCCAAATGTTACTGGGACATTAGACGCATTCCTCCAAAGGGCAGAATCATGCCTGATAAATGAAATAAAATTGACTGAACGAAGACTTTCCCTAACACCGCAACCCCCTCGGAGTAGACTTTCTACTACACCTGTACTTACGGACTTAGTAACGATTACTAATAATGAGCCATTACCTTCACTGCATAGTACTCCGGCCCAAACAACAATAGATATTTATTTATTTATTTAATTTGTAAGGCGCATCAGCTACCCAAAAAGGGTTTCCCGGCGCCAGGCAAATGGAGACCAGATAGTAAAAATGTAACAGCAAAAATTACTTGTTAAAAAGCCAGGTCTTCACTGCTTTGCGGAATTGGGCGTAAACTGTTTCATTCCGAATGGCTATGGGAAGGGCATTCCAGAGTGAGGGCCCGAGATAAGAAAAAGATCGACCACCCATCCGGGACAGCCTAAATCTTGGCACAGAAAACCTCCCCTGGGTGGATGAACGTAGGCATCGGGAAGGAACGTATGGGTAGGTTAAGGAACGTAGGTATTGAGGTGCAGTCCCTGCTTTAATTTTAAACATATAACTTAGAGCTTTAAATCGGATTCGATTTTCCACCCTGAGCCAATGCAAATCTTGTAAATGGCCAGAGACAGAAGCGGCCCTAGGAATCCGACAGAGAAGTCTTGCCGCGGAATTTTGAACCATCTGCAGCCTATGGATCACCTCCTTATTGGAGCCAAGATAAAGAACATTACCGTAGTCCAGTCTTGAGGTGATTAATGCCTGAACTACTGTTCTTTGGGTGGACTCTGGTAGCATCCAGATGATCTTCTTTAGCCACTTAAGAATGGCAAAACAAGTGGCAGCTACCTTGACGGCCTGGTGATGCATTGTTAAGGAGTCATCTATGATGACACCCAGATTTCGAACGTGACAAGAGGGTTGAGGTAGAACCCCCATCTCACAGGGCAAATGTTGTGGGCCCCAGAGACCCTTGTCTTTGCCAAGTATTAGCACCTCAGTTTTTTCCCCATTAAGCTTGAGAAAATTCAACTGCATCCATGATGCAATTTTACTCAGGCCTGATTGAAGTAGGGAGAGCCCGTCTGTTTTTTCCGCGGAGAGGGAGAAGATGATTTGGGAGTCGTCCGCGTAGGAGAACAGGGACAACCCCGCTTCTTCCGCTACAGCAGCCAAAGGCCAGATATAACATCTGACTCTGTTTTTATCTCCTCCTCGGATCGTGGTTTAAGCCCTGGTAGTTCCAAAGTTACTACTAGAGGACAAAAGGCCATACGCAAGCTAAAACATACTACTGATCCTGTCCGAAATAAAAGGAAAGGTAAAACTATTTCAAAACAGAGCAAACCTGTCCAAAGGGTGAAGGAGAGCAAGGTAAAACCTGTTGTTGATACGGGAGAATTTAATAAAGGCCCGCCGACCATCGCGAATCTGAGCGAGGCTGTTAAACCCGATGATAATGTTCTTGACAGGAATTTTTGGGGCAGACTTGAGAGAATGCTGTCAACATTTTTAGAACCTATCATGTTAAAGGTAACTACAGTGGAAGCTAGACTTTTAAAAATAGAGGAGTTGATTGGCAGTACACTATTAGCAAAATCTATAGATAATATTAAAGTAAACGAAGTTAACTCATCAAATAGGGGGGTGGATACGGTTGTTGCCTCAACTACCATTTCTAAAGCTACCGCACTAACATCAAATAGGAATAATACTCCCCATATGATCACTTCTAATACAGACAACTCATTGGCCCGTGCTGGTCTGCACCCCAGTACAGGTAGACCTGCCATAATAGCTTCCAGTAACCCTGCCGGCCCAGAAAGGAGTATGCAGACCGAAGGGGAGATAGTTGGGAATAGGGTAACCAGGAAGGGCAGAGAACTACAAGAACAGAAAGATCAGTTTCATTGCCCACCATCTAACCTACATCTGCCCCCAGAAGTGACTCCGTATACAGTAGTTTTGGTGAATGTTCCACCATTAACCAACAATGTTTTTGAGCACTGGTCGACCTTAAAAAACAAGTCCCTCCATTTTTTAGCCAGAAGAACGGGCCTAAGCGAGCCCCTTTTTAATGATTTTAAAATGGCGCGCAGGATCGCATGGGTTGGCCCCTCAGTTAAATCTTTTAGTGGGGACTGCGTTGTACTAACATTTAAATCACCCTTATTGGTGCGTACAATATTAGAAAGGGGCAATAGGGGACCTTCTGATCCCAATAATATAAACATAGTACCATTGGGATACTTTTATCGCTCCTTGTATTCACCGATACAACAGGGTTTTTCCGCAGAGCGGGATAATTATCCTAGACTAAGACAGCCTAGATATTCCGTCCCAGTTCATAATCGTTTTGATCCCCTGAATTTTATGGAAGATATCGACTGACTGGAGTCCAGAACTTACGTACTAAATAATTATCAAACTAGCAGCCCAGAGCACAGGAGACATTGTGGGTCGATTTTAATGAGAAATGACGACCCTATATGTGATCATCATGTTAGTAAGGATAGTGGTCTGGCTCTCGGGTCCTTGAAAACGATTATGGACACACAGGGTGATTGCTGCGATATTCCAAATGTCCTTTTTTTAACTAGTGACTTAAACGACTGTCTGACTGTTAATAGTAGACCTGAGGCACATGGATCCACGGGCCTACAGACAGAGGATCAAATTACCTTACAGGGCATTTTAACTGTCCCCTCTCCATCCACACTTGTAAACGAGGACCTTTCCAGTCCTGCTACACAATTTTGTAATAGCCCCCTGACGTCAAACTTCCCCTCTGCAATATAGTGTCATGGAATATCACGGGGATTCGTTCAAAGCTGAACGTTAAATTGTGGTGGGATTTTATCCTACAATTCGAGGTTCTGTGCCTTCAGGAGACTTGGTCCACGGACGTGATTTACCTAAATGGATATAGAACCTACCACACCCCAGCCGTGAATGTCCAGAGTGGAAGGGCCAAGGGTGGTTTATGTACATATATTTCTAGTGGCCTAAACATAAGAAACATCACGATGCTTGCTAGTGATGATTATTATCATCATTTAGTTAGATTGGATCTTAACAAATCATTATCCATAGTTTTGGTCAACTTTTATAACAACATCCCCCTTGGGGAAGCGGGCACTGTTCTGAGAAAGATGTCCACTGAATTGAGATCAGCAGGTAAAACCATGGGCAAAGATATAACATATATATTAGCTGGGGAATTTAATTGTGCGTTATGTGAAAATGTTGATGATAATTTGTGTGGAGGTTTACGAGATGTAGGTGCATGTTCATCTCATTTCAGGCATACTAGTTTGGGGGAGTTGCTAAATGAATTTATTTTTAGCTTTGATCTGGGTTTTGTTAATGAAATCTGTCCCACACCAATTCCAATGCCATGGACATTCAACGGAAGAGGTCTTTGCTCCACTATAGATTTTATCTTAGTATCAAATAAACATGTACAAAGTTTACATTCCTCTTGTGTCTCAGAGAACTCATTGAGTGACCATTTTCCCCTTTGTTTGACCATTAGGCTATCCTCTAGCAAAATTTCTAGACTTAATGTTAATAATGATCGGCTGCTAGAAAATATAGCTATAGGTAGTACTAACGGGTACTCCCTTCGTTGGGCCATGGTTGATCAAGTGGCCGTGACTAAAGCAGTGGTGGTCAAGTGCAAACCACATATAGAGACGTGTTTGACTGAAACAGCGCCCCCTGACATAATTTTAAGTTCATTTATGGTAATAACCACTGCAATAAGAGAGTCCCTTGTAAGGCACAAAAAGAGTAATAGCTCTCAGAAAGGGTGGTTTGATACAAGGTGCACTAAAGCGTACTCCCAGCTAAAGAAGGTACTCCACAAAATCCCGAAAAACACACTGGAAATAAGGGCAGCGAGAGAGGCATATAAACAAGCAGTAAGGGACAGGAAAAATGTCTTGAAGAGGGAGGCCTGGGAGGCCTTGCACGCGGCCTCACTATCCAGAGACTCGGTGGCTTTCTGGAAGGTAATTCGGGCACCTTTCCTGTCCACTGAGACCGGTCCCTCAATTGAGATAGCTATATCGGAAGAGCAGTGGATTGGGCATTTTGCCCAAGTGTATAGGGGCGAGGACAACCCTGAGGGTGAGGGTTATCTTGATACTGAGGACACCCGAGTGTGTTGGGCGTTGGGACCAAACCATCACTCAAATCAGAAGGAATTGAGATTTACCCTAGAAGAAGTAAAGCGAGCTCTGGATGCAAGTCAAGGCGGTAAGGCACCTGGTCCAGACGGGGTCCCCGTGGACATGTTTAAATCAAACGTTTCTCTATGGGGGCCCCTACTGGTGCAGGTGCTCAACGCCAGCTGTAGCACTGATTTCCTACCCACGTGGGTTGAGTCTACTATTGTGCCCATTTTCAAGAAGGGGGATAGGCATGATCCTGGATGTTACAGACCAATCTCCCTGCTGGATGCAATAACAAAGGTAGTGGGTAGAATCGTCCTGGAACGTCTCCAGGACTGGGCTGACAAGAATTCTATCCTGTCAGACCTCCAGTATGGCATCCGGATTGGTGTGGGGACTGTTGATCAAGGTATAAATCTTTCTCTTCTAGTGGGGAAGTATACCAGAGCAAAACAAGGGAACCTCTTTTTAGCATTTGTTGACCTCACAGCCGCATTCGATTGCGTGCGTCACACTAAGCTTTGGTCAATATTAGAAGTCATGGGGGTTGATCTAAATCACGGGTACTCATAGTACGGCCCACGGGCCGCCAGCGGCCCGGCAAGCCTTCCTTGGCGGCCCGCGGACCTTGTAGATATCGTACCTGTGTTTTTTTTTCAGTGTCAGCAAACACAGACTCTGCTCTATGGGGGCCGGGCGATTCCAGCAATAGTCCGAGTGGAGCTGCAGGGGCGTTAAGAAGAGGTGAAATACAACAAAGCCTCGTTATCATGCAAATGGTCTTTTAAAGACCTGTGAAGTACTCTGGTGCGGCTGTGTGTGTGCCCAGGAAGCTGTCTCAGCCCGGGCTGCCACACACGTGGGGTGAGGTGACAGAGAATGATAGAGGACAGCAGGGTGTGAGAGCCGGGTGAGGTGACAGAGGGCAGCAGGGAGTGAGAGCCGGGTGAGATGGCAGAGGGTTACAGAGGGCAGCAGGGGAGTGAGAGCCGGGTGAGGTGACGGAGGGCAGCAGGGAGTGAGAGCCGGGTGAGGTGACGGAGGGCAGCAGGGAGTGAGAGCCGGGTGAGGTGACGGAGAGCAGCAGGGAGTGAGAGCCGGGTGAGGTGACGGAGAGCAGCAGGGAGTGAGAGCCGGGTGAGGTGACGGAGGGCAGCAGGCAGTGAGAGCCGGGTGAGATGGCAGAGGGTTACAGAGGGCAGCAGGGAGTGAGAGCCGGGTGAGGTGACGGAGGGCAGCAGGGAGTGAGAGCCGGGTGAGGTGACGGAGGGCAGCAGGGAGTGAGAGCCGGGTGAGGTGACGGAGGGCAGCAGGGAGTGAGAGCCGGGTGAGGTGACGGAGGGCAGCAGGGAGTGAGAGCCGGGTGAGGTGACGGAGGGCAGCAGGGAGTGAGAGCCGGGTGAGGTGACAGAGGGTTGCAGGGAGTGAGAGCCGGGTAAGGTGACAGAGGGCAGTAGGGAGTGAGAGCCGGGTGAGGTGATGGAGGGCAGCAGGGAGTGAGAGCCGGGTGAGGTGACGGAGGGCAGCAGGGAGTGAGAGCCGGATGAGGTGACGGAGGGCAGCAGGGAGTGAGAGCCGGGTGAGATAGCAGAGGGTGACAGAGGGCAGCAGGGAGTGAGAGCCGGGTGAGGTGACAGAGGGCAGCAGGGAGTGAGAGCCGGGTGAGGTGACAGAGGGCAGCAGGGAGTGAGAGCCGGGTGAGGTGACAGAGGGCAGGGAGTGAGAGCCGGGTGAGGTGACAGAGGGTTGCAAGGAGTGAGAGCCGGGTGAGGTGACAGAGGGTTGCAAGGAGTGAGAGCCGGGTGAGGTGACAGAGGGTGACAGAGGGCAGTAGGGAGTGAGAGCCGGGTGAGGTGAGGGAGGGCAGCAGGGAGTGAGAGCCGGGTGAGGTGACAGAGGGCAGCAGGGAGTGAGATCCGGGTGAGGTGACAGAGGGCAGCAGGGAGTGAGAGCCGGGTGAGGTGACAAGAGGGTTGCAGGGAGTGAGAGCCGGGTGAGGTGACAAGAGGGTTGCAGGGAGTGAGAGCCGGGTGAGGTGACAGAGGGCAGGGAGTGAGAGCCGGGTGAGGTGACAGAGGGCAGGGAATGAGAGCCGGGTGAGGTGACAGAGGGCAGGGAATGAGAGCCGGGTGAGGTGACAGAGGGCAGGGAATGAGAGCCGGGTGAGGTGACAGAGGGCAGGGAATGAGAGCCGGGTGAGGTGACAGAGGGCAGGGAATGAGAGCCGGGTGAGGTGACAGAGGGCAGGGAATGAGAGCCGGGTGAGGTGACAGAGGGCAGGGAGTGAGAGCCGGGTGAGGTGACAGAGGGTTGCAGGGAGTGAGAGCCGGGTGAGGTGACAGAGGGTTGCAGGGAGTGAGAGCCGGGTGAGGTGACAGAGGGCAGTAGGGAGTGAGAGCCGGGTGAGGTGACAGAGGGTGACAGAGGGCAGGGAATGAGAGCCGGGTGAGGTGACAGAGGGCAGGGAATGAGAGCCGGGTGAGGTGACAGAGGGCAGGGAATGAGAGCCGGGTGAGGTGACAGAGGGCAGGGAATGAGAGCCGGGTGAGGTGACAGAGGGCAGGAGTGAGAGCCGGGTGAGGTGACAGAGGGCAGGGAGTGAGAGCCGGGTGAGGTGACAGAGGGCAGGGAGTGAGAGCCGGGTGAGGTGACAGAGGGCAGGGAGTGAGAGCCGGGTGAGGTGACAGAGGGCAGGGAGTGAGAGCCGGGTGAGGTGACAGAGGGCAGGGAGTGAGAGCCGGGTGAGGTGACAGAGGGCAGGGAGTGAGAGCCGGGTGAGGTGACAGAGGGCAGGGAGTGAGAGCCGGGTGAGGTGACAGAGGGCAGCAGGGAGTGAGAGCCGGGTGAGGTGACGGAGGGCAGCAGGGAGTGAGAGCCGGGTGAGGTGACGGAGGGCAGCAGGGAGTGAGAGCCGAGTAAGGTGACAGAGGGCAGGGAGTGAGAGCCGGGTGAGGTGACGGAGGGCAGCAGGGAGTGAGAGCCGGGTGAGGTGTGCGTTAAGAGCCTGTGATGTGATGTTTCCTGCCAGCCTGTAGTCAGAGAGTTGAGCCAAGGCCAGGGAGCTCAGGCCTGGGAGGGAGGGAGAGAGAGAGGGAGGCAAAGAGAGAGGGAGGCAAAGAGAGAGGGAGACAAAGAGAGGGAGACAAAGAGAGGGAGACAAAGAGAGGGAGACAGAGAGAGGGAGGGAGACGGAGGGAGACCGAGGGAGGGAGACCGAGAGAGAGACGGAGGGAGACCGAGGGAGGGAGACCGAGAGAGAGAGGGAGACAGAGGGAGGGAGACAGAGACAGAGGGAGGGAGACAGAGGGAGACAGACAGAGGGAGGAGGGCGACAGACAGAGGAAGACAGAGGGAGGGAGACAGATAGAGGGAGACAGATGGAGGGAGACAGAGGGAGGGAGACAGAGGGAGGGAGACAGAGGGAGGGAGACAGAGGGAGGGAGACAGAGGGAGGGAGACAGAGGGAGGGAGACAGAGGGAGGGAGACAGAGGGAGACGGAGGGAGACCGAGGGAGGGAGACCGAGAGAGAGACGGAGGGAGACCGAGAGAGAGAGGGAGGGAGACAGAGGGAGGGAGACAGAGACAGAGGGAGGGAGACAGAGGGAGGGAGACAGACAGAGGGAGGGAGACAGAGGGAGACAGACAGACAGAGGGAGGAGGGCGACAGACAGAGGAAGACAGAGGGAGGGAGACAGATAGAGGGAGACAGATAGAGGGAGACAGATAGAGGGAGACAGATAGAGGGAGACAGAGAGAGGGAGACAGAGAGAGGGCGACAGAGAGAGGGAGAGAGAGGGAGACAGAGAGAGGGAGACAGAGAGAGGGAGACCGAGGGAGGGAGACCGAGAGAGAGAGGGAGGGAGACCGAGAGAGAGACGGAGGGAGACCGAGGGAGGGAGACCGAGAGAGAGAGGGAGGGAGACAGAGGGAGGGAGACAGAGACAGAGGGAGGGAGACAGAGGGAGACAGACAGAGGGAGGAGGGCGACAGACAGAGGAAGAGAGACAGATAGAGGGAGACAGATAGAGGGAGACGGATAGAGGGAGACGGATAGAGGGAGACAGAGGGAGGGAGACAGAGGGAGGGAGACAGAGGGAGGGAGACAGAGGGAGGGAGACAGAGGGAGGGAGACAGAGGGAGGGAGACAGAGGGAGGGAGACAGAGGGAGGGAGACAGAGGGAGGGAGACGGAGGGAGACAGACGGGGGAGACAGACGGAGGGAGACAGACGGGGGAGACAGACGGAGGGAGACAGACGGAGGGAGACAGAGAGGGAGACAGAGAGAGGGAGGGAGACAGAGAGAGGGAGGGAGACAGAGAGAGGGAGGGAGACAGAGAGAGGGAGGGAGACAGAGAGAGGGAGGGAGACAGAGAGAGGGAGGGAGACAGAGAGAGGGAGGGAGACAGAGAGGGAGAGGGAGAGAGAGATAGAGAGAGGGAGAGAGAGATAGAGAGAGGGAGGGAGAGAGAGAGGGAGGTAGACAGAGAGAGAGAGGGAGGGAGACAGAGAGAGAGAGGGAGGGAGACAGAGAGAGAGGGAGGGAGACAGAGAGAGAGAGGGAGGGAGACAGAGAGAGAGAGGGAGGGACAGAGAGAGGGAGAGAGAGAGAGAGAGAGAGATGTGCATGCCGGGTCCGGTGGCTCAGTGGACGAAGGCGTCCGCTGCAGGGGCCTGTGTTCCACCTCATGGTCACAGTTTTGTTTTGCTCTAGCTCCGCCCCCTCCCCCAATGACCCCGCCCCCACCGGTGCGGCCCTCGGCCACAAACCACACTGTAAATTTGGCCCCCGAGAGAAAGTTTGTGAGTACCCATGATCTAAATATTATTTATTTTCTTAAACGTTTTTATAGTGACGACAAAGCCCGCGTCCGCTGCGGGTTGAGGGGTGAGCGTACGACCACATTCCCAATCAGGAGCGGAGTCAGGCAGGGTTGTGTCCTGGCTCCGTTCCTATTTAATTTGTATATAAATGGATTGGGGGAGGCCCTTATTAAAGACAACCAGGACTTCCCTCAGGTGGCCGGCCGCTCCATTCCAGCCCTTCTGTACGCAGACGACGCGGTGCTGATGTCCCGCACACAAGTAGGCTTACAGCGTGTTTTGGATAGTTTTTCCCTTTTTATGCAAGACCTTGGTCTACGGGTAAACTCCTCCAAAACGTTTGTTATGCGGTGTGGTTCCAGAATAAAGAAGTATAAAGATATGTATGTGGCAGGACAAAAGATTGGGATTTCAAAGACTTTTTCTTACTTGGGCATTCTTTTTGCCCATAATGATACCTGGGTGCAAACTACTGCAGCAAAAAAACTGGCACTTTTACGCACTACTTCTGCTCTCACTACTTTTGCAAGAAAATTAGGCAAAAAACCCCCAGTGGAGCTTATTAAAATTTATAAGGCCAAATTTGTTTCAGCTGCAGTATATGGGAGCGGGGTGTGGGGGCATGCCGACCCGCTACCTATCCAGAGAGTAGAGAACTCCTTCCTAAGGTATATCCTTTCGGTCGAGTAGTACCTCAGCATGCATATGTCATGCTGAGTTAGGACTACCTTTGATATCAGATTTAATTAGGCTCGAGCCTGTCCTGTTATGGCACAGGCTCTGGACCAAAGAAGAGGCTAAACTGAATAGAGATATCCTTACTGATATCCTGAAATTGGAAGGTGCCGTGAGGATTCCCTGGATAAAATATGTCCGAAATGTTTTAAAGGATCTTGGCCATTTAGACTATTTTATTAATCTTACAACAATCAGGGCAATAACAAGGAAGGAATTAAAGCATGAGGGTATTCTCCATCTGGATATTATTAGAATGTCATCGGAGATATTAAAACCCACAGTCCTGCGCAATCAGTTGGTTTTAACTTCTTTTAATATTCAACCCTATCTGACCTTTGTACCTAGTGCCCATGATAGGTTTTTATTAACTCGTTTCAGGCTGGGTTTTTTTTTTATAGACTGGTAACTTTCCCCATTAAGAACGATTGGTCTCAAAACCTCCAATTATGTCCTTGTGATAACATGTCCCCTCAATCTATGATACATGTTACTTTGTTCTGTAGGTTTTATTCTGTACCTAGGAGAGCTCTCCTCGTTCCTATTTTAAAACAATGGGGGTTACGTCAATGTCGTCCTGCTTTCCTGGCTCTTCAATTTCTGGAAAATGAGCACTGTGTTTTTAGAATAATAACTTTTCTGAAAAAGGTTTTGAGTATAAGGAAACAAAGTTGTATACTATTGTCTTAATGAGAAATGGATTTTTAAATTGTTTGTATGAAGGCCTTGCAAATTTAATATTTTTAAGCTCATGTATATACTCAATAATGAATTTTTGTCTGCATGAATTGTAAGATTGTTTTATCTATTGTGCTTTTATGATTGTTTGTTTAGGAAATCGAATAAAGCCTTCTTTGATTGATTGATTGATTGATTGACTGAAAGTCCCTTAAAGTAAATATGTTATACACTTGATTTTAGTAAAATGAAAAGTGTTTGGCTAATGCCAGATCTAAAAATGGGTCAAATTCTATCCTTGAAAAAATCCTACTTTGTGCCTGGAGACCTACCCAAACATCTGTTCCCATGTCCCCTTTTTGGGCAAAATAGTGGAAAGAACAGTTACACAGCAACTATAGAAACATACTGACCAGCACCATTAGCTCCAGTTCTGTCACGGTGCTGTACTCATAGCGCAGTGATCTACGTAATGTAAATCTTACCTCAATCACTAAAAAGGTATAGCCAAACCTACCCCTCATCCTGTTTGTGGCATTTGACACTGTAGATTACCAGACCCTCATAAACAGTATCCTCCAGAATTGACCAAGTAGTTTTAAAATGGGTCACACAGTTTCACTCATGAACACAATGTATAAATATGGAGAGCTTTGGGTTATCTCCCTACACCCCAAGACATGACATGCACCTCAGGGCTCTATTCTTGCACACACAAAAAAAAAGATTTTGAAGATCAAAGAGTTCTAGAGGCAGTACAATGTACAGGGTATTTATGGGAGGGAATAAAGATATTTCTAAAATAAATCTCTTTATTGGTTTACCATAAGCTTATAAATACAAATATAGATACTGAAACTGTTAATAAAGAAGTCATGCAGTGTCCGGTACATTACACAGTCATCATTCTAGATGAGGGAAAATTCATTGAGCATGAATTGAGAGAGGGGCATCTATTCGAAAATACGTAACTATGGGCATTGATGGAATGTAAAATATATGCCAAGATTTATTTCTCATTGTGAGGCTTTGAGGAAGTGGGCGATCAGATAATGTTCTTGCTGTGACTCCCAAATTTGCCTGGTGTTTCTGACCAACTCCATGCTCTATAAATCAGCTCTTCTAAGAGCATGCAGTGAATAAAGAATTACGTATGAAACTGTCCCTGGTCACATTCTTTTTATTCTGTTTTAAACAGGTGACTGCTTCTTTTTTTCAGCATCACATGTGGCTAGGGGCGAGAGGTACCTAAAAGAATAGCGTTATGTAGTAGAATAAAATCTGGAGAAACCCTGTTAAATTACTAATATCAGTGTTTCTACTGACTATTAATCCTAAGTTATGTTCCTTATTATGTGAAATCCAACTGTTGGATGAAGATTTGATTTACAGACAATAGGGGTTGGGCTTTCCAAGCTCCTGTGTGCAAGCATCCTCACGGCTCCTACTATGGGGTTGGGAAAATGCCGCAGGGGTGTGAAAGTACTCCAGAGGCCACAGAGGCATGCATCAGTATCCTTATAGCATGCAACTGTAATGTTATGGTGAACAAAAGCATATTCCTGGCACAAAAAGCTTGGGATGAAGGTGCCTCCACCCATGCAGCATTCAGAATTCAAGATGGCACAGCAATGCAGTATGTCAGTCTGAGGTTTTCCCCGGGCGCTGCCAAAAGGGTGATTCTGCAGTGTGATCACAACTATTGAAAGCAAGGGACAATTTTCCCTTACTGTATTACAAAGGTAATGTGAAACTAGCAGGAGGACAGACTTCTACTACCAAACCAGCGTGACAAAAGTGTGAGTTGAGAGAGATGTCCAGAACAACAGGAGTGGGCACAAACCGAAAGGTATGGATGTAACATTCCTGACTAATAATCACAGAATAAAGAACCTGAGAGCATCAGACCCATATGACTGCCCACTAAGCAGTATAATTCCACCAAGGAGCAGTTACGTTCAGGTTATAGTGGAGCACAGACTGTAACATGCCAAAGTAGATAGGTTACTCCTGTCTGGCTAACACAATTAAAGCAGTCACCCACAATATTGACAGTAAGGTCTCAGCTTGGAGAAGCTAATAATCAAAGTTGACAAGACAGAGAAGAGGACATGTGTCTGGATCAGAGGATGGCTGAATTGTAGGTGTAAGTCTAACAACATGGAGAAGAGATGTAGTGACAAATACATTTAAGGACTGTACGGTGTGCTCGATGAATTTGCCTGTACCAAGAGGTCCAGCTGCTGGAAAATGCAGGAGGGACCGAAAGACTCGACATCCTGGAGTCTCACCAATTACAGAGAAGGACTATGTCAGAGAGCTATTACTCCATTTCATGCAGGTAGCCATGTGTTCAACCACCCTAGGAATCCACAAAACATGGCCCAGGATGAAAACCTGTAGGCCTTTCTATTCCGGTCAAGCAGGAGAGCCCTGTGCAGCAGTAAATAGTAACACAAATGGGATCCTGGAAGAGGGATGAGGGGTTTATGAATTGCAAAGTACTAATGTTCCTTGACTTGAGCTGTGCTACTGAGTAGAGAAAGAAGGCACATCAATGATAAACAAATGTTAGCCATTAAATACAAAGCATTGCTCCGGTTCCTGCTAAGCTTGAGTGGTCAGCAAGGGCATCATCCATATCTTTAACACACATGCACCCGCCTCTAGACATCCTAAACACATAAGAAGGAGAAGTGGTTGATAAGCTTGAGTGGTCAGCGAGGGCATCATCCATATCTTTAACACACATTCAACCCCCTCTAGACATCCCAAACACATAAGAAGAAGTGGATGATAAGCTTGAGTGGTCAGCGAGGGCATCATCCATATCTTTAACACACATGCAACCTCCTATAGACATCCTAAACACATAAGAAGAAGAAGTGGATGATAAGCTTGAGTGGTCAGCGAGGGCATCATCCATATCTTTAACACACATGCAACCCCTCTAGACATCCCAAACACATAAGAAGAAGTGGATGATAAGCTTGAGTGGTCAGCGAGGGCATCATCCATATCTTTACACACATGCAACCTCCTATAGACATCCTAAACACATAAGAAGAAGAAGTGGATGATAAGCTTGAGTGGTCAGCGAGGGCATTATCCATATCTTTAACACACATGCAACCTCCTATAGACATCCCAAACACATAAGAAGAAGAAGTGGATGATAAGCTTGAGTGGTCAGCGAGGGCATCATCCATATCTTTAACACACATGCAACCTCCTATAGACATCCCAAACACATAAGAAGAAGAAGTGGATGATAAGCTTGAGTGGTCAGCGAGGGCATTATCCATATCTTTAACACACATGCAACCTCCTATAGACATCCCAAACACATAAGAAGAAGAAGTGGATGATAAGCTTGAGTGGTCAGCGAGGGCATCATCCATATCTTTAACACACATGCAACCTCCTATAGACATCCTAAACACATAAGAAGAAGTGGATGATAAGCTTGAGTGGTCAGCGAGGGCATTATCCATATCTTTAACACACATGCAAATTTTCCTATAGACATCCCAAACACATAAGAAGAAGAAGTGGATGATAAGCTTGAGTGGTCAGCGAGGGCATTATCCATATCTTTAACACACATGCAACCTCCTATAGACATCCCAAACACATAAGAAGAAGAAGTGGATGATAAGCTTGAGTGGTCAGCGAGGGCATTATCCATATCTTTAACACACATGCAACCTCCTATAGACATCCCAAACACATAAGAAGAAGTGGATGATAAGCTTGAGTGGTCAGCGAGGGCATCATCCATATCTTTAACACACATGCAACCTCCTATAGACATCCCAAACACATAAGAAGAAGTGGATGATAAGCTTGAGTGGTCAGCGAGGGCATCATCCATATCTTTAACACACATGCAACCTCCTATAGACATCCCAAACACATAAGAAGAAGTGGATGATAAGCTTGAGTGGTCAGCGAGGGCATTATCCATATCTTTAACACACATGCAACCTCCTATAGACATCCTAAACACATAAGAAGAAGAAGTGGATGATAAGCTTGAGTGGTCAGCGAGGGCATCATCCATATCTTTAACACACATGCAACCTCCTATAGACATCCCAAACACATAAGAAGAAGTGGATGATAAGCTTGAGTGGTCAGCGAGGGCATCATCCATATCTTTAACCCACATGCAACCTCCTATAGACATCCTAAACACATAAGAAGAAGAAGTGGATGATAAGCTTGAGTGGTCAGCGAGGGCATCATCCATATCTTTAACACACATGCAACCTCCTATAGGCATCCCAAACACATAAGAAGAAGTGGATGATAAGCTTGAGTGGTCAGCGAGGGCATCATCCATATCTTTAACACACATGCAACCTCCTATAGACATCCCAAACACATAAGAAGAAGAAGTGGATGATAAGCTTGAGTGGTCAGCGAGGGCATCATCCATATCTTTAACACACATGCAACCTCCTATAGACATCCCAAACACATAAGAAGAAGTGGATGATAAGCTTGAGTGGTCAGCGAGGGCATCATCCATATCTTTAACACACATGCAACCTCCTATAGACATCCTAAACACATAAGAAGAAGAAGTGGATGATAAGCTTGAGTGGTCAGCGAGGGCATCATCCATATCTTTAACACACATGCAACCTCCTATAGACATCCCAAACACATAAGAAGAAGTGGATGATAAGCTTGAGTGGTCAGCGAGGGCATCATCCATATCTTTAACACACATGCAACCTCCTATAGACATCCTAAACACATAAGAAGAAGAAGTGGATGATAAGCTTGAGTGGTCAGCGAGGGCATCATCCATATCTTTAACACACATGCAACCTCCTATAGACATCCCAAACACATAAGAAGAAGTGGATGATAAGCTTGAGTGGTCAGCGAGGGCATCATCCATATCTTTAACACACATGCAACCTCCTATAGACATCCTAAACACATAAGAAGAAGAAGTGGATGATAAGCTTGAGTGGTCAGCGAGGGCATTATCCATATCTTTAACACACATGCAACCTCCTATAGACATCCCAAACACATAAGAAGAAGAAGTGGATGATAAGCTTGAGTGGTCAGCGAGGGCATCATCCATATCTTTAACACACATGCAACCTCCTATAGACATCCCAAACACATAAGAAGAAGTGGATGATAAGCTTGAGTGGTCAGCGAGGGCATCATCCATATCTGTAACACACATGCAACCTCCTATAGACATCCTAAACACATAAGAAGAAGAAGTGGATGATAAGCTTGAGTGGTCAGCGAGGGCATCATCCATATCTGTAACACACATGCAACCTCCTATAGACATCCTAAACACATAAGAAGAAGAAGTGGATGATAAGCTTGAGTGGTCAGCGAGGGCATTATCCATATCTTTAACACACATGCAACCTCCTATAGACATCCTAAACACATAAGAAGAGGAGGTGGATGAGGGATCCAATATATGGTAGTTAGTTATTCTTGGTTGATTAGACATCCCCCTTCTTGATGCCTGGGAATTTATGATAAGAACTTCTTTTGCATCAGAGTGACAATACTTTTAAAAAAGAAATCAAGTTCCTTTCTCCACCCCCTATCTTCATAGCAGTGGGGAATACAGAGTCATTGAAACTTTGGTGAGTTTGTTTTACTTTAGAATTTTAATTTTAATGCAAGTACTGGTGAATACTTTGTGTCTTTTAAATCTTGCTTCTTGTGTTATGCGATGGCCAAGAATAAGAATTTAACATAAGCACAGAAGCCTTTTTTAATTAAACTTGGGATTGGGTGATCAATAAGCAGGCTGACATCCTTCACAACGAAACAGCATAATACTGTATAAAGTATCTTGTAGTCTCTCCTAAAAGATGCATCAAAAGCTGATGGTCAACAAATAATTATTGTGAAGATCCATTTTTGTGTGTATCACCTATAGCATACTAAGACAAGGTGAGCTGGAGGTCACAACCTGCCAGTTCTAGCTGATCCATATTTCCCTGCAACCACTTATTGTTCCACAGATCAGGCGCTGGTACTTTTTCTTACTACTTACCAGCCTACCAGATGCCATCCTGGTGCAGTTAAGGACCTTATACCATGCAGTCATTCGTCTCATCACGTTTCCAAATGCACCTTATTTGTCTCACAGGGAGAGCTATATTGCTTCGCAGCATGCATTCTACTCAAAATATAATGTATCATGTTCAAGGTGATGAAATCTAAGAAAGTGAGCTATTTTGCCATCACACCATCTATGGTCTCTAGAGCAGAATACTGAGCCACGCACTGTCATGGTCAGAAATGTAGAAATCAAAGAAAGAACAGGAAGCAAGTATCCTTTCTATATGCACACAGACTCTGGAAAAAGCTCTCTAGGGTTCTAAGACTGTTCCTTTCTCTCTAATAATTCAATCAGGGCCTCAAATACCAGCAAAGGAAAAAATCATAAAGTGTTTTGAAAACTCTATCCCCAGTAGATATGTCATGAACTTTACAGCAGAAGTGCACAGTGTACATATGGTAACGATACAGTCTGATAATACCCACACACAATGTTCACAAGGCTGCTCAACTAACAAGTTTGCAAACAGTATTTGCAAAGCCTTTCTCCCAGAAACAGTTCTTTACGAAAAACGGAGCACGTGCCCCATCTCAAAAACTGGTTAATGCAGGTCCTGAAAAAGTGACAGCATCCAGTGAATTAATTCTTCAAAAGACTACCGGACTATCTTTAAATGCAGTTAGAGGCGGCCAAACGAGCTTGAGGCCAGAATCACAAGCTATCTTCGCACAGATAGGCCTACAGTCAGCGCAGATGAATCACATTGCATGTGTGCTTTAAGACGTGCTGTCAGCACGGTATCAACCACGAAAAGGAGCTTTCATTTACAAAGAGAAACACGCATTGGCATAGCCAATAGGTCTCGCCTTTGGGACCTTATAAGTGCTTAGCCATGCAACAGTTGATGTTGTTGCACCAAGGATATTGTGCTGCATAACTAAATACTTATAAGGTCCCAAAAGCGCGACCTATTGGCTATGCCAATGCTTGTTGATAATAGGCGTTCTGTAAGACACCTGTTAAAATTAAGCCCCTGGAAAGGGGGAGGGGGGGTTAAGAGTGGGAGAGAAGAGAAGAGGCAGCTAGGGGAAAGAGCAGGAGAGACAAAAAAAAGAGGGAAGGAAAGCGTGCGAGAAGGAAGGCAGGTGAAGAGGAGGACGGGCGTGCGACAGGAGTCAATAGACTGCTGGAGAGAAAAAGAACGGCGGAGGCAGGAAAAAAGAGAGGGAGAGCTGGTGATGAAAGCAATAGGAAGGTAGAGATGGGGGCAGAACATGAAAAAAGAGCGACGTAAAGGGAAGGAACGTGAAGCCATGGAAGAATACAGTCGGGGAGTGGAGAGCATAACACAAACTGAAAGAGGAAAACTATATAGGAGCATGTCTGGGGGCACTGGGGCATGGAGCTGGCCTTATAAGGGTGCATGTTGGGAGCCCTCTACAAGATTCGGTAATATGAAACCAGTGGAAACTGCGCAGTTTACACAATCTGACTGCTTTATTGCTGTTTGAAACAAATGGCTTACCCGCACTATCGCATTGTATGTTTTACACGTAAAAGTGATTGTTGACATACTTTCTGATAATAAGCGTTCCGTCAAACACACGTTAAAATTAAGCCCCTGGAAAGGGGGTTGGGTTAAGAGTGGGAGAGAAGAGAAGAGGCAGCTAGGGGAAAGAGCAGGAGAGACGGAAAGAAGGGGGAAGGAAAGCGTGGGAGAAGGAAGGCAGGTGAAGAGGAAGACGGGAGTGCGACAGGAGTCAATAGACTGCTGGAGAGAAAAAGAACGGCGGAGGCAGAAAAAAGAGAGGGAGAGCTGGTGATGAAAGCAATAGGAAGGTAGAGAGGGGCAGAACATGAAAAAGAGCGACGTAAAGGGAAGGAACGTGAAGCCACGGAATAATACAGTCGGGGAGTGGCGAGCATAACACAAACTGAAAGAGGAAAAATATATAGGAGCATGTCTGGGGGCACTGGGGCATGGAGCTGGCCTTATACGGGTACATGTTGGGAGCCCTCTACAAGATTTGGTAATATGAAACCAGAGGAAACTGCGCAGTTTACACAATCTGACTGCTTTATTGCTGTTTGAAACAAATGGCTTGCCCGCACTATCGCATTGTATGTTTTACACGTAAAAGTGATTGTTGACATACTTTTTGATAATAGGCGTTCTGTAAGACACCTGTTAAAATTAAGCCCCTGGAAAGGGGGTGGAGGTTAACAGTGGGAGAGAAGAGAGAGAGGTGTAGAGAGAGGTGTAGAGAGAGGGGTGTAGAGAGGTAGAGAGAGGTAGAGAGAGAGAGGTAGAGAGGTAGAGAGAGGTGGAGAGGTAGAGAGGTGGAGAGGTAGAGAGGTAGAGAGGTAGAGAGAGAGAGGTAGAGAGAGAGAGGTAGAGAGAGAGAGGTAGAGAGAGAGAGAGGTAGAGAGAGGAAGGTAGAGGTAGAGAGAGGTAGAGAGGTGTAGAGAGAGAGGTAGAGAGAGGTAGAGAGAGGTACAGGTGAAGAGAGGTGAAGAGAGGTGTAGAGAGGTAGAGGTAGAGAGAGGTAGAGAGAGGGAGGTAGAGAGGTAGAGAGAGAGGTAGAGAGAGAGAGGTAGAGAGAGAGGTAGAGAGGTAGAGAGAGAGAGGTAGAGAGAGAGAGGTAGAGAGAGAGAGAGAGAGGTAGAGGTAGAGAGAGAGGTAGAGAGGTAGAGGGAGAGGTAGAGAGGTAGAGCAGTTCATCAAAATGCTCAGGTGCCAGGATCAGTTTTTAGGCCACAAAGCCGCGGGTTCATGTTTAATACTTTATTGGGCGATTAATTAAACCACATACGATATACTCAGTAATGCAGGCAAGCTGACCCTTTCTATGTAAACAAGGAGGCACTGCTCGCTCCTGCAGGCAAAACACCGTGGGATGCGCGGAATGCAGCTGAGGGAGGAGGGGTGGGGGGGAGCGCGGCCGAGAGCACACAAAGCGTTTCCCTTGCGGGAGCGAGCAGGGGCACCATCTGGTTGCAAGTTAATTACAAACAGATGGTTTCAAAGCTCGCTCCCGCAGAAGTGATCAAACGTGCACGCGTTGCCATTGAAAGCAATGCAAAGCGTGCACGTTTTGGCCCAAAAGTGAATCGATTCCTAAAGGTCTCCTCCTATGCAGCGAATGCCTGCTGCGTAGGCGAGACCTAAAAAGCTTGTCTGGAACCTTCTGGCTCTGATGCTGAAAGCAAGAAATAGGAATATGTGAAACTACGGAGCAAGTTCGATTTTCCCCACTTGGAGAAATAATTTGTTTAAATCTTCGCTATGGGATTGTTAACAAATGTATTCTTTTGTGTAACATTTATTTTAATATACAGCCAATCTAAACAAAATGATAAATAATCCAATTGCACTGGCTCCATTTACTCAACCCTGAAGAATCCAAGCATCGCAGGCGGGAGTAACCAGCACACAGGCATTCACATAGAGAAACCAGAGGGTATGAGATTACAAATAAATAACAAGAAGCTGTAGGAAGTGAAAACCCAATCATTAAAACCATCACTGGGCCCAGGAAAAGGCAGGTAAATGAACAAGCATTGGCATAGCCAATAGGTCTCGCTTTTGGGACCTTATAAGTGTTTAGCCATGCAACACTTGATGTTGTTGCACCAAGGATATTGTGCTGGATAACTAAACACGTATAAGGTCCCAAAGGCGAGACCTATTGGCTATGCCAATGCTTGTTGATAAATAATTGTCACACTATTTTATTGGGGCAAAACTGTGACAGTCTTAATTGTCTGTACCATGTGCATGGGCCAGCATTGAAAGACTGTGCATGTGACTGAAGCATTCAGCGAACAGACTCAAGATATGTCATCAGAAGCTGGTCACTGTTTGCATTTATATTTCACGCGCACTTTATTGCACGAGCACCTTTGCACATGGGGCACGGAGCACCTTTTTCATGTTAGGTTTTTCTCAAGTGAAATTAACTACTTTGAGACAATATAAGATTGTATGAAATCCAATGGTTGGGTATGTGTATTACCGCCTCGGATGGGCAGATGGGAAGATTGTTTGTTTACTGACTCCCTTGCATAAGATACATTTTACAAATAGATCCATGTTTTGGTGAAAACGGGCTTACCCCATGCTGCATTTTTATTTTTGATTTTTAGCAGATTTATATAGCGTTAACTCGAGTCAAAGGTATTGGAGCACTTTACATGAGCACCAGTTAGGTTACAGAAGGATACATTCATTTTTGGCAGGCACAGGGAGATTAAGTGATTTGCCCAGAATCACAGGTTGTTTAGCCGATGCCGAGACTGTGCTTTTTATTGTGGATATGTGAGTGGATTATTGCAAAAAGTCAGTGAGTCGGTAGACGGATGTACAAGTGCAAGGATGAATGATACAGTGCATGCATGCTAAAATACTGAGCGCCTAAAGTCCAAGTGACTGGAAAGGCATTTCACTTATGAGCCAGGCCCATTGGCATGGCCAGGGCTTGTTTATTACATACATTATTTATTTATAAAACCAAGCACTTTCTCACACTCCCCTGTAAACACCCTCTGGGTGTCACAAGTGCACACATCAGCTGCTCGTGAAACTGTTGTTTTGGGTCCACCCTCCAACCCTGGCGACTATTCACCCGTTCAGCGTTACACCCAGGTGCCCTCTGAGGCCAAGAATCGGGGCTGGGCACGGGGCGGGCTGATAAGGAGCAGGGTGTGTCTGCCGGCCCAAGAGGGTGCTCTGTTTGTAGTGTAAACGGAGAAGCACTTGAAAGAGCGGAGTGGAGTAGAAATGTTTAAGCCAACTATCCGGGGAAGTGAGTGGAGGAAGGTAGGGAAAGGCGTGCGGGGTGGAGGAGGGAGACAGCTGAGAAGTATTGTGTGCAGGCTTTAATTGATGTTGTAATCTCCATTGTATTGTATGTTGTAGCAGAATTTGTATAGCGCTTTAAACCCCTGACAAAGCTAAAGTGCTTTACTTAGCGCTCTTTTAGAGTTGTGCTGTTGAAAAGAAGTTTTATATAGTATAGTTTTATATAGGGCTTGGTGTTAGCTGAGGGTCGCGAGGTCTGAAGACATGAAAGAAACAAGCGCGCGCGCCTCACGCTAAAAGGTTTAAAAAAACATGGACATGAGAGTCAAAGCGTTCAGGCGCTCGCGGACACTGGCCCAAGCGATTTGCATTTAATTAGCATAGGCAGGAGAAATCTTCCTGGGAGCCTCAAGGAAGAAGGGGAGGGGGCCCGGGGAAGGAAGGGGAGAAGGAAAGAGGTTGTAAGAGGGAGAAAAGAGGTTGGGAGAGTGAAGATTGGAACAAGTGTAGAGGGTTAAGGCAGAAGCAACGATGAAGAGAGTAAAAGAAACAAGCATTGGCCGTGAAAGTGATCGCGATCGCATCGGTCTTTCCTCTCGTTATGGCTCATGGGGAGGGGGGGGGAGGTGAGGAGTGCTGGTCAGAAGAAGCCACACAGCTAAAAAAAACAAGCAACAAAAAGACGCGAAAGTGATCGTGATGAAAGCAAAAGTGATCGCGATCGCGATGACGTGCTAAGCACGCGAGGGATGCGGGCGCAGCACTGATTGGAGAGGCGGAGCGAGGCGCGCGCGCTTGTGCGCGTAACCGCAAGCTGGTGGCTGGCAAAAACCTTTGGGAGCACTTTCAAAACCCGCTTACTAAATGTCTCGCAGGGCAGCGCATGCGCGTTGGCTCAGGCGAGACCTAAAAACGGAGGCACAGAAAGTGAACGTAGAACTCTGTGAAACTACAAAAGCTTGAATGACCCAATTCAAATGACGACAATACAAGCTTGTAGAATGTTTTAAAGCTAAAGCATAGAGGGCACAGTTACACAACATATGATGGATCACACGGCTAGCTATGTCGGAGAATGTGGACAGGTAGAAATAAAAGATACAAGTTTGGACCGAAACCGTGGGCAAATATTATACTCGGCTGATAGAATGATAAGAGCAAGGATTTTCCAAAAGCTCAGGCACAGCCGATGATTCAAAATACTCAGACACTAACCTAAACAGTGTTATCATGTCAAAAGATTTCTGAACACCATCAGAAATGTTTGGGCCTGTAAACTGTGCCCTCAAATGTTTTGGTAATCCAGACTTATAATGCTCAATTTTAAAAATGGCTTTCTGAGAACTACGAAACATGAAGCGGCTACAAGCCTTGTTAGATAGTTACAGATATAGGACAGGAAGAACTTGGATCATAATATATCCGTTATGGATTTCTGTAGGAACAAACATAAATTGTTAAGATAGGCCTGTAAGTAAATTGAATTATATATTTTGTATCATATGCACTTTTATTATATCACAGTATGTGAATTTGTTATTGTATGCACTTGAAGAAAAATGATACCCTAGCTAACTGCAAAAAAAGCCTAGACTCACACTAGAACAGGAAAAAAATCATGTAATCATAAACCTAATGGGATCCAACCAATGCTTGCAGAATAATGTGCATGGTTGCCAGTGGGTCAAGTAGAGTCAGCAGAAGCAGGCCCTGTCAAGTGTTACTATTCTATTACCGAGAATCTTTTGCCTGCCTTCTCCAAGTCTTTAACAACAACTACAACAAACTGCACGTTTAATCCTACGATTTTTAAATAAAATCCAAAACAGAAATTGTCAACTAACGCTCAGGAACTGTCTAGAAAAAACCACAGTGACAAACTAGATATCAAAGAAGCTGACTCAGATACAATATTGGCCCTACAACCTCTGCGGATCCCCACTCACCCCAAGGCTTTTGTACATCTACGAGGAGGCCATCACAAGTTACATTTAAGGAGCATCTGAGCAAATTTTTCAAGAGGGCCTCTTTTTGCATTACACCACTGAGTACACTATGACTTTGTATACCTATGTGGGGAACTCTGGTAATGAATTAAACTCACACTGGGAAAACTTGAACTTTAAGACAGACAATATTTAAATAATAAACACAGACAGGTGCGGACATAAAAACATTTGCCCCCTTGCTTCAATAACCAGCCATTTAAGTACCAGATTTCCTTTTCGAAACGAAACCTTATTAGCACAGTTCTCTTTCTTACCTGCGCCCCATCCTTCAGTTTCAAGATACACTCCATTGTATTAATGGTGATAACGACTGGCTCTGATCCGAGTTTAGTCCATGGTACGTGGATCCGTAGTTCATGTATATGTCCACTTAGAAATGTAAATGGCAACTTCAGCTCCTGAGGGACAAAAACATCCGCATGAGTGACAAAATATTAAAGAACTGGTCAGGTAAGGCCTTACATCTGTGGAAGCAGCATGCTCTACCTTCTTCAAAAGTTAGCAGAGTCCAAGTACCACGAGTAAGTAGGACTGAGATCTAATTCTCGTTTAGCAATCAAGATGCAAGGCTGACTTTTGTTTCAGTGAAAGACTGATTTGATAGTGTGGAAATAGGCATGTGTATTCATGTCAACAGGCATTTGACAGGGTCAAATGGAATCATTTTTCTATTTAGTTCCCAGGGTCAAATGGAATAATGTTTTCTGTATCGTGCCATAATGTCAGACAATTTAATCTACACTGCAATAACAATTTATCAAAAGCTGACTTCTTACAATAAAAATGTTTAAATGAATAAACACAGTGTGAAAAATCAATCCAACAAGTCTAAACAGGGGTAACAGAACAAAATGACCTTGTCACTTATAAGGCAGATAACTACAGAAATGAGCACCAGCAACAATTATCTGAATTTATCAAATAGATTTAGGACCCAATTTGGAGTTTGGGGGTCAGTGTACTCCATGGCAAACACAATGGAATTCCATGTACGCCAAACCCTTGGTCTGCCTGCCTCCTATAAAAATGGGCGAACCTTAAGTTTTCCACTGAGGGAGCACCCGTTGGCTAGGTCTATGGAAAACTTCCTTCGATGGCCTGATGGAGTAGGGGCCGTCAGAGGATGGACATAACACCACCTGTCCTATTTCGGGTGGACGATGTAATGTCTTTTTTTCCTGTCGGTCACCACCAAATGGACAGAAAAAAAGAATGCCACTCCCGTTCACACACATCCTCAGAGAAACTTTCCAGGGGGTGGGGGTCATTAGTTTTTAGTTTTTTCCAAATTAACTCCCGCTTTGGGAGTTTGTTTCTTAAAAAAATAAAATAATGTCAGGCGTTCATCAAACTTTTTGAACATTGAACAGACCCACCGTGACAGCGGTTCCTTTTGATGTACAGAGATGACGCACTGGGTCGATGGTTACTGATAATTTTGACTGACGGTAGTCTATGAGGGGTGCTGAGGTAATATCCTCTGGATTCAACCCAGATCTGTGACTGGGGGTGAGTGTCTGAAATATTTCAGCACTCTATCATCATCTCCTTGTATTTGCTTTGTTCGCCCCAAGTTGGCAGGGTATGCCCAGACATGGGTCCCGTGCTCTCCATGCCACTGGAATCAAGCTATCCTGGCTGAAGAGGGGTGAAACCCCGAAACCGGTCCTAGGATGCTTGTTTCCAGTCCAGGGAGGACCTGGCCTGGCAGTTCGGGCTGGACTGTTCCCATTGGGCACAGGATCAAGACTGATTTGCATATGGCTGGGTTCAAACTGGAATGGCTTGGTGAGCAAAAAAACGATGGATTTAGGCCCAGATCTCTGTACTGGGGTGAAAGTATGACATTGTTCTGCATTCTGTCCATCAATTATTGTTTTTGCATTTGTTACCCAGAGTGGGACGGGTATGCCCAGACGTGGGTCTTGTGCTCTCCATGCCACTGGAATAAAGCTATACCAAAGGGGATGATGGACGGAGCGTTTGAGCAAATCAAACACTCACCCCCAGTCAACTGATCTGGGTTTAATCCATCATCATTCTTTAGCTCACTCCACCACCCCAGTTCAGACATGGCCATATGCAAATCAGTCTGACCCTGTGCCTCATGGGAACAGTTCAGCCCGAACTGCCAAGCCATGTCTTCCCTGGACCGGAAATAGCATCCTGGGACCGGTTTCTGGCTATTCAGCCGTCATCAGCCAGGCTAGCTTGAATCCAGTGGCAAAGTGAGCAAGGGACCCACGTCTGGGCATACCCTGCCAACTTAGGGCGAACAAAGCGATACCAAAGGGGATCGTGCTCTCCATGCCACTGGAATAAAGCTATCCTGGCTGAAGATGGGTGAAACCCCGAAACCGGGTCAAGACTGATTTGCATATGGCTGGGCTCAAACTGGAATGGCATGGTGAGCAAAAAAACGATGGATTTAGGCCCAGATCTCTGTACTGGGGTGAATGTATGACATTGTTCTGCATTCTGTCCATCAATTGTTGTTTTTGCATTTGTCACCAAAGTGGGACGGGTATGCCCAGACGTGGGTCCCGTGCTCTCCATGCCACTGGAATCAAGCTATCCTGGCTTAAGAGGGGTGAAACCCCGAAACCGGTCCTAGGATGCTTGTTTCCAGTCCAGGGAGGACCTGGCTTGGCAGTTCGGGCTGGACTGTTCCCATGAGGCACAGGGTCAAGACTGATTTGCATATGGCTGGGTTCAAACTGGAATGGCATGGTGAGCAAAATAAACGATGGATTTAGGCCCAGATCTCTGTACTGGGGTGAATGTATGACATTGTTCTGCATTCTGTCCATCAATTGTTGTTTTTGCATTCATCAGTGCTTCACAGCACGTACACATACAAGATGAGATTCAACAGCGGTTATGATTAGCCATACTTATTTGACTGTAATTCATATTCACCTCGTCACGTTTCCCTTGTTTTCGGCATGCATATTGCATTTAACATTACTTCCCTTAGAGATGAATAGAATTTTTTCATATATAATTTTAAGACATTAACAGTTCTTTCCGGGGTTGGCAGATGACATGCTTGGGTCAGATATATACATTTACTGTGTGTATGGTACCATGAATATCAACACATTCTTTGCAAACAATTTGGATGATTTCTTTTGTGATACTTGAAAACAAAAATAACATTTGAAACAAGTAATTTAAAATAAAATTTTGGGTAAATGCTATGTGTTTTACATGTTGGTTTTGATAAATGTTCAGACTTCTTCACAAGAGAACTAATTCCTCACACTTTACTACGAAATAACAATTCTTATTTTATTTTTTTTAATTTATTTGGCGCACAGCTACCCGGAGGTTTCCCGGCGCCTACGGACCCGCACTAGAGAGAAGAGGACAGGACTCTAGTCGTTAAATAGCCACGTTTTAAAATCTTTACGAAATTTGTGGTAGATAGTTCCTGGCGTAGTTGAAACGGGAGTGAGTTCCATAAAGATGGAGCTAAGTAGGCAAACGACCGTCCGCCCATACGTGCTCGTTTGATCCTGGGAACTTGAAATTTTAATTGATTAGAGGATCGCAGGAGGCATGGGGGAGGTAAGGATGTACCAAGGCACTAAGATAATGTGGTGCTGAATCCATTTTGATCCTATGCATGTAGCAGAGGGCCTTGAATTTGGAGCGATTTTTCATCTTAAGCCAGTGAAGGTCACGGAGTGGACCTGAAATAGAAGCCAGTCTGGGTAGCTGACATAGAAGTCTGGCCGCAGAATTTTGGACCACTTGCAGCTTCCGAATCACCTCCTTACTTGCGCCCAGATACAAGACATTGCCGTAATCCAGTCTGGACACAATCAAAGCCTGGATAACGTTTTTTTGCGTAGATAGTGGAAGCATCCAAAGGATTTTTTTGAGCCATTTTAAAATTGTAAAACAGGTTGAAGCGACCGTCACCACTTGCTGTTTCATAGACAGTTGGTCGTCAATGATTATACCTAGGTTGCGAACAGATTGTGAAGGGTTGGGGAGATCACCCATCTGAGGTGGCCAGTGCTGGGGACCCCAAAGAGTTTTATTTCCACCGAAGGAGTTCCGTTTTCCCTCCATTTAATTTCAACCTATTTGTGTGCATCCAGCCAGCTATCTTTTGTAGCCCAACCTGGAGAGAGGACACGTTGGAAATCTCCTTGGAAGTCAAGGAGAAAATAAGCTGGGTGTCATCCGCATAGGAATATATGGTCCTCCCAGCCTCCTCCGCTATAGTAGCCAGGGGGCTAACATAGATGTTGAAAAGTAATGGGCTGAGTATAGAGCCCTGAGGTACGCCATACGGGGAAACATGGGTCTTAGAGCTTGCAGTTGGAGAAAATACCTGGAAGGTCCTAGTAGACAAAAAGCTAGACAACCACTTGAGTGCTGATCCGACAATGCGCCTAGAATGTAAGATTTGTAAAAGAGTCGTGTGGGTACAGTGTCGAACGCAGCACTCAAGTCCAGTAAAATGAGTGCCACGGTATCTCCCTTATCAACACATTGGCGAATAGCTTCAGTGACTCCCAAGAGCGTGGATTCGGTGGAGAAGCCAGCTCTAAATCCCGATTGAGATGGATGTAGAATGTTCTGGGAGTCAACAAACTGCGTCAACTGAAGGTTGATATGTTTTTCCAGAATTTTGGAGAAAGCTGGAAGTAGGGAGATCGGGCGAAAGTTAGATACAACTTCTGGATCAGAATTAACTTTTTTTAGTAAGGGAAGGACCATGGCATGTTTCCAAGCCGCTGGAACCCTTGCTTCGCATAGTGATGCATTGAGGAGGTCCATAATGGTATTAAGTATTTGTAAATCCAGTTTTTGCAAAATGGAGATAAGAAGGGGATCCTTAGGAGAGCCAGATTTTATGCTAGTTAAAATATGATAAAAAGAAGAGATGTCAAAGGGTATCCAATTATTGAGCGAATTGCCCGGTCTATCATTAGTGTCTTGCGACAGGGACATGATGGTACAATCACATGGTGAGGCAAAGGTCTTAGATAGCAACTCCACGTTAGTTGTAGTGTTATTAAATTCAGCGTAAATTTTATTGATTTTGTCAATAAAAAATTCAGCCAGATCTTCGCATTGCGTTTCATCTAGCCCCGGTGGCTCTGGTTGGCAAGTTGTGCCTGACAGTTCTTTCACCACTTTAAACAGAACTTTAGGGCTATTATGTGACATTAAAATAGTATTATTAGCATGCTCAGCCCGAGCAGCGTTGCACAGGGCATGATAGCTATTTAAAGCTAGTTTATATGTAAGTTTTGCTGCTGGCGCATAGTCTTTCCTCCAACGTCTCTCCAAGGTTTTACATTTAGTTTTTTCTACCTTTAGTTTTTCAGAAAACCAGGGAGCAGGAGGACGATGGTGGTTCAATTTTTTATTAGACAGAGGAAGGCATGCATCAATAGACGATGTCAACCAATTTTGAATGATGTCAGCATCATCTATATGGGGTGTGGTGATAACAGGCATGGTATTTTTGAGATGAAGATTAAAACAATCAACATCTAGCTTTTTCCAATTTCTGAACCCCGATTTGATGGGAAGAATAGAGGGGTTATCACGCCACATTTCCTGTTTCACCTTAAAGCCGACTAGAAAGTGGTCAGACCATAGAATAGGGAAGGCTGTCTGGCATGAGATGTTAGCTAAATTAGAGAAAATAGGGTCTAATAAATGCCCTGCCTTATGGGTGGGGCCTGAGTTGCATAGAGAAACATTCATTGCAGCCAGATCAGTAATGAGAGTGGAGCTAATGTTGCAAGTGGCTTCATTAAAATGTATGTTAAAATCACCTAAGATAGTAAAATTAGTGGCTTCCAACAGTAGAGGGGCAATAAGATCTGGGAATGCAGCTGCCCATGCCCCAGCCGGTCCCGGCGGGCGATAGATCAGGATCCCAGAGAAGGTAAAATTAGGAGAGAGTGAAAGTTTAAAAAGACTGGCATCACTGCCCTTAAAGGATAAGTCCTCCCATTTGCATGTGTACGCAATTTTGAAAATTATTGCTATACCCCCTCCGATTTTGTCCACACGATCCTTTCTAAGGATCCTGTAGTTAGGTGGTAGAGCAATTGCAATATCAGGTCCCGAGCTCCCATTTAGCCAAGTCTCCGTGAGGAAAATGGCATCCGGTTGTGAATTCAGTAAGAGGTCGTAAATGTCTTCCTTATGCTTAGCGAGTGACCTACAGTTAATACTGAAAAAAGCAAATTCAGTTCGGGGATCTGCATCCTTATTAGCAGAGAGGAGCATCATTTTATGTTTGCTGAGGGTGGATTCCCTGCAGGGTAGTGTGGTAAAAGAGAAACCACAGCAGAGACGGTAAGAATTAGATTTACCAGGAATAAGAGGCATGCAGTTAGAAACCGGCTTAGGCCGAAGAGCATGAAGTAATTTTTGAGAATAAGTTATCTGGCCATTAAGGGTCGGAACAGGGGTTATTGCCCCTGGCCCCGTTCGGCCGTGGACGGGCGCAGACGGGCTTGCCTTTGGCGCGCCCGCTGCGCGAAGCGACAAGCATGAAAATTTATACTCTGCCTCCCCCCACCTCTAGCCCGGAAGTGAAACTGACCGCCGCTCCCTCCACAGCAAACGGGAAAACCCGCGGTGGACCGGAGAGCGTGCGGTAACCAAACAAGGGTGTCTGAGATGTGCAGGTAGCCAAGCAGTGCAAAAGAGCAGTAAAGTAAAACGTTTAAAAACGAACAGTACAATTTTTTAAAAGGAATACGCTGAACACAGCCTCAGCTGACAGCTCTATCTATTTCTTAGCGCGCTCATCTAAAGACTGGGCTCAGTCCTAAGCCAGGCATCTTAAATGGTAACTTTATGAAAACATAGGTTCTGGGAGGGTAGGCTCATGAATTAAAACATGTAAAACGCTGGAGGATTGCACTACAAAAGGCAAAGAGTTTTCAAAAGACTGATTTCAGTTGAAAGCTGAGTGAGGGGGTCCTGCAGAGTGAGGAGACCTTTGGTGGAGGCATGCCACCCTGGAAACGACTGACCTAAACTGGGGATATAGTCCAGGCTATAGTGAACGACATTAATAGTGACAACTACTAAGTGGCGAACAATTCAGGCGTTGCTTTTGTACTCTGCACAGTTTTTGGAAATCTACTCCAATACCACCCAAAGAAAAGCTGCCTGAAATTTATAAACATGAAGGAATCGATTTTTGCCAATATATCCTGCTCCTCCACTCTTCATCTAAAGAGAAGAGGGCTTTGACAGAAACATAAGCGGGCCCAATACAAGATTCTAGCTTGGTTCTGAAGGAGACTCATTATGTCCCTCAAGTGGCTCTTATCTGTCCCGTTTTCCAAGACTGACTTTTAACAGCAGTAAGCGGCGGTTCTATCTGCTTTTCCTGGAATGCGATTTTTAACACATTCCACCCGTCTCTCTTCTTTGAGCCATTACATCAAGTCCTCATACACACACATTAGTTTAGTTTGCCATCATATTTTTCTATGCGTTAATAATCATTTTCTATGTAACTAACTTAAGAATGCAGATACTGCATGATGATCTAGCAAATTGGAGAAATAATAGAAGAAAAATGTGGCAGCCATTTAGTCAAAACATGCTCTCTTACCTATAATATTGGGCATCAAGCTGGCACCCATCTCCCTTCCTCCTCTAACGCCCTCAACCACCACCCTCCCACGCCTCTAACAAAGAGATGTGCTGGTGAAGGGATAGCAGCTGTGTGAACTGTAGGAGCTCAGTGATGTTGAACAGAGTTGAGAAAGGTCCATGTGCCTGCTCTGCTGTCTGCACAGATGTCTGCAAAGGTGAGCCCCGGGCAAGGTATTAGGTGCTGTCCAAATGTCAATGGGAAGCTTTGGGATGGTGGAACAAATGAATGCAGAGAAGCTCCAGAAACAGACCAACATGCTAGGCCAGCAGAAAGTCATCTGTTCCTGCTATCATGAAAGCAAATTTCTGGTGCCCATGCATATTTACTGCATGCAGCACCTAATAAAATCAAAATGTCACATTTGCCCATTTCAAATAATCTCATCTTTGCCCTCTCATTGGAAAACCCTTCTCTGCAAGGACGAACTATCAGAAAAAAATGGGGGACCACTTTCATCAGCTCATGGTCACAGAAAAAATAAACATCTACTCACCCCTAAGGGCAGTCATCCAGTTTGTTTTACAAATGACTCATCATTGTTTTTAAGCACCTGTTCTATTAAACATTTAACTAGAAGTGGTGGAGCCAAGAAGGTGTTAAAGCCTCCTCATGTTTAGTCAGGTTTGCGCTGTTGAATCATCAAAGTTATTCTGTCAGTCACTGGGGTTTCGTTTGTCCGTTCTGGTCTGTACAAATTATCACTGCTGTGAAAAACGAAGCATTTTTTGTGTGCCAAAAATATACGGTAACTTGTCAGAGGCGGAACCTAAAATGTTATCTTAAAGTAGACAATATTCTGTCCTAGATTATATGCTGCCCTCAAATGCCAAGTTTAACCGTTATTGTGCGTCAAGGAATTCCACTTCTTGCTCACAGAAACGGTTGACAACGTGGCTCCCTTAAAGTTGCACAACAGCGGCATTCAGGCTACAAAGCCAGCTCACTCAACTTGGACACAACCCTACAAAAAAAGGAAAACCAGAAGTCTTGAAAGAGTGGAGAAAATACATAACCAGAATGACGAAAGCTAGGAACAACAATAAAAAAACTTTCAAAGCAACCATTAAAAACACCACTAAATATCACTACACTTAACACATACTGTATGCCACTTATCTGATCAAAGAAATCTTCAAAATGAGGAATTTCTGCACCAGTCTTCCCCACTAATTCTGCAATTCCATGACAAAACACTTTTCTAAAAATGGCGAAGGTCGTGAGACCCACTTCTTAACTGAGGCTGCCCATAACTACATCTCACTGTCAATCGATATGTCTGTAATAATACACATCCACATATCTGCTCTTTCAATCTACTCCCCTTAAAAGAAACCACTGAAGCAATTAAAGCTATGATACAGCTGAATCACCTGATGAACTGTGCCCACCAAATATATCCAAGAACATTCTCCAAGCTTCCATTGCTGCCATACTGACAAGAGCAATCATTAATCCTCTTTGTGGAAGCTTGGGGCACAACTTAATCATTTACATCCCCTTCACGTGCCAGGGCAGGGCTCTCTCTCACAGCGCTTAGAGACCAGACGGTGATAACGCGCTCTATAAATGACAGTCACAATTAACAAATCAACCAGGGAAATCCACCAGTGAATTAAAAACAGCCTTCAGAAAGCCAGCCCTGAGCAACGAAGGACTCAACAAACTGCAAAGGTTTATCAAACATGCCATTTCTGCTCAGCTAATTTAAAAAATAATGTTAAGTCATATCACAGATTCCCATGGGCAAAATAACCTACTCACTGCCAAAGGCACTAAATCAATATTAATTACAATCTGGGATAATGTGAAGAACATAGTAAACTTCAAAGGAGTTCCTCCACTCCTACCGGACCTCTCAGCAGCGTTGACACTGTAGATCACCAACTACTACCCCAAAGGCTAAATGATAGAGGAATTTAAGGCAGCACCCTAAATGGATCAAGTCATACCTCACACAATATAAATTGTGACCCTGCCTGCATTTTTCTTTGCACCATCCTCCCAAAAGTTAGCTTTCCCCAAGACCAATACATTTCCCTTTCCTCTTTACTATACATCTGTTACCACGTCTTGAGCTTTTCAAATATTCCAAGTTTGCCTGTTACATCTATGCAGATGATACACAGATTATTCTAAAACTGTGAAAACCGTCAGACCTGCAGACATCTGGACTCTTCAAATGCCGGCAGGAAGCAGACACCTGGGTGCTTCGAAATCTGAACCTAACCTCTTCAAACAATAAGAGTCTCACTTGTGGACAAACAGGGAACTTATGACTCCACTAATGCCTGGCTTAGTACTCCCCCCACTATAAAATAGTATAACTTACAATTCGTATTCTCTGCATGAGCTGAAAGGGGTTACGAATTCCAACTGTCTACACTGTCTAAATATTGCTAATAACCCCTCCCACTGCCCACATTGTAGCTTTGAGATAAAGCCTCACAAACACTATAGATTACATACTAGCACACCCGTAAGGATGTTTCTGTTAAATTGCAGATCACTTCCTAAGCATTCTGTGGAATTAGCATTGTTAATAGATGAACTTGAGCTAGATGCTCTTTTTCTAACAGAAACCTGGCTCCAGATTGAAACGGATCCTGCTGTTATTCAAACCCTCCCTCAAGGCTACTCAATACTTAGAGCTGATCGTATGTCCGGCAGAGGCGGAGGCCTTGCTATTATATTCAAAGACACTTTTAATTGTCGTACTACACTGACCACGCTATCAGATTGCGAAAGCATGGCTTTCTCCTTAGAGTTCTCACCTACGAGTACCTTTTCCGGTCTGCTGATCTACCGCCCCCCGGGAGCTTTAGGGCAATTTCTCCCTAATCTACCTACTTTGGCTGCCAATATAGCACTGGCCCCAGCCAATTTTACGGTACTCGGTGATTTCAATATTCATCTAGATGACCCCGCCAACCATATAGCCAATGAACTGCTATCTAGCCTCCTGGCGATCCAACTCAAGCAAAAAGGATTTGCCTCCACACATGTGAAGGGTCACCTTCTTGACCATGTATTTAGCAATTTGCACAACCTTGTTGTAGGTACTCCTACTCCTCTCCCCTGGACGGATCATTTTTGATCCCCTAAGTTGGGAGACTGCCGTACAACTGCCCCCCCAGAGAGCAGCGCCGACTCTGGAAAGAAAGTGGTCGAGGCTTTCCCTCAATCATTGGATCATAGCTCTTGACAATACACGACCATTGAGAGATCCTAATTCTAATCTGGCCAGTAGTAACTTTAATGCTTGGATCCAAAGCTCCCTTGACCTGGTTCTCCCTAAGGAACCTATCTACAAGAAAAACAGACAGAAAACAGCCCCATGGTTTTCCCCCAAATTGAGGGACTTAAAGCAAATATGCCGGAGGCTGGAAAGAAGTTGGAGACAGAATTTCTCAGAGACTAGGAAAGTGGAATACAGGAAAGCAATCAGGTTATATAAATCAGAAATAAAAATCGCCCAAACAACATTTTATGAGGAAAAAATAAGTACTGCTGCAAACTCACCTAAAGAGATCTTTCGCATTGCTAAATCACTTATCACCTTACCTCAAAAACCTTCAGTAACGGAAGGAGCACTTACACGGTGTAACAATCTGGCAATCTTTTTTCATCAAAAGATCCAAAATATCTATATGTCCTTTCTTAACACAACACCTGAGTCCATGGTGACCACAACAAGTAGCTCGAGCGTTACTTTTAAATGCTCGTTGGAGCAATTTCCCCTCTAGATGGGGTTCTATTGGATTCAATCATCACAAGAGTAACCTCAGGCTCTCCATTGGACCCTGCCCCTCCGCAACACCTCACTTCAGTCATTAATGCTATTCGCCCAGTTATTCTTGATACTCTGAATTCTTCCATCATCTCTGGTATGGTACCTACAGCTTGGAAATGCGCGATGGTTAGGGCCCTTCTGAAGAAACCCAATTTGGATCAATCCAATCTGGCCAACTATCGCCCAATTTCCCTCCTCCCTTGGCTGAGTAAGCTGGTTGAGAAGCATATTAACACCATATTGGTTGATTATTTGGAATCCAACGGGCTGTTGCATTACTCTCAGACAGGCTTTCGTCCTCAGCATGGGACGGAAACGGCCTTAGTAGTAGTAACAGAGGAGGCAAGAAGGTTACTGGACCAAGGAGGAACAGCGGCAATCATCCTCCTGGATCTCAGTGCCGCGTTTGACACTGTTAACCATAACATCTTAGCCCATCGACTTAAGAGCATGGGAGTGTCAGGCACGGCACTGACCTGGTTCCAGTCCTTCCTCAGCAACCGCTTCTTCCAAGTCTTTGAAGGAGATGTGGTGTCCTCTCGGCTGCCTCTTAGCTGTGGGGTTCCTCAGGGCTCTGCCCTGAGCCCCACGCTTTTAACATCTACATGAGTCCCCTGGCGGAGATTGTCCATCCATTCGGCGTTAAGATTATCACCTATGCAGACGACACTCAGTTAGTGGTAGCATTGAATCACTCTGAGGGGTCGTCTAGCACCCTAGGTCCTTGCCTAGAGGCGGTGGCCGAGTGGATGGAACTCTCCTGCCTCAAGCTCAACGGGGACAAAACGGAGATCATGCTCCTGGGCAACCCTCCGTCCCCCATCCCGTGGCCGGAATGCCTGGGTCCTGCGCCACCTCCTAAGGCACAAATTAAAAGCCTTGGTATATGGTTGGATTACCAGGCTACCAAGCTTTCAGCCACATGTTATGGACTGATGAGAATGTTGCGGAAAATCATTCCCCACCTCCCCTTCCAGGCGAGAAGAATTATGGTACAGGCCCTTATTCTTTCTCGCCTTGATTATGGGAACGCCCTATACCTTGGTGCTCCTCAATTCACCATTCACAAACTGCAAGTAACTCAGAACTGTGCTGCCCGTCTGCTTCTTCAGATTCCGCGGTGGCAATCTGCTAAACCAGCATTGAGGAGTCTCCACTGGCTCCCTATTCCAGCTAGGATACAGTTTAAAGCTATGTGCCTAGTTCATAGAGCCATCTGGAAGACTGGTCCGGCTATTATTCACCCCTTGGTCACTCCCTATCTTCCTCATAGAACCCTGCGATCCAGCTCCTTATGCTTGGCCGCTCCCAAGAAAATTCGAAGATCCAGGTGGGGTGGACGCTCTTTTTCGTTTAATGCTGCAAAGATCTGGAATACTCTTCCTCCCACTTTACGTAAGGACAACAACCTTTTGGCCTTCCGGAAGCTCTTAAAAACCTACCTCTTTAAGACAGTCTCTTAACATCATGGCTTCTGTTTTTCCTCTACTCTTCTATCAAACAGCGCTGGGAGGCCTCAGGGTAGCCATGCGCTAAACAAGTACAATTTCATTCATTCATTCACTACATGGACTGAAGTAAAGAATCTGGGTGTGATTAAGGATTAGAAACATTGACTCAAAAGCCAATTAAACAACGTGATGACAAGCATCATCAACAATATGCAAACATTACAATAGTCTTTCTTGGGTTATATCCATAGGGTCCAGCCCATAATGGCACTAGTGCTGTCGTGCTTTGGTGACTCCACATCTGGCATACAAAACTTGTAATCACCAAACTCCAACGAATACAGAATGCAGCTGCCAGACTAATTTCTTGCCTGCCTCAACCATATTACTCTTGTCCTTAAAGTCCTGCACTGGTTACCTGTGGTAAAAATAATACTTTTCAAATCACTATGGACAGCTCACCCGGCAATCCATAGTAATATAGCAATTTTTGTCAAGTCCAAATTCAGGTCCTACACCCAAAGGAGGAAAATTAGATCAAGAATGGCATCGAACCTATCCTTTTCAGAAAACCCTGCGTGGGTGGTTTTTCTGTAGTTGTAGTTTGCATATTCTCAGTATAGATCTGCCAACTATGGAACATCATACCTAAGAGAATGAGTCTATTCAGCACCACCTAGAATTTAAATCAGATAAGCGACTTGCATTTTCCCCCAAATCCTTCTCCGCTCACCACACATCTAGGAGTTTTCAGGTGCTTAAAGTGCCACAAAATATCTTCTTACCATCCAAAATAACCCTTTTACTCATTAAACAGGCTACAGATGTCACTTCCAGGTGGCTGCGCTGCCAGCGGGTCTCAGCATTGTCACCCCATGACATGCTAAGACACCTTAAACCGATATCTGATCACTTTCCCAATAGGTACGGCCTTGTAGTACTGCACGATGGACATGACATTAAGGTTGTGTGCCTTTGTTTTTCTTCATCACTGGGAGCGGCTTCTGTAATACCTTCTCTGTTGCCCACACCAAAACAATCGATCGCCACTTCTATTTAGAACACTGTCCACGCAAATATGGTAACAACTGGAGTGTGTGGCTGTGCCCAATCTTACACACACCACCACTCCTCATGATTATACACCTTCGCACCTCTTCAAAACAAACTATTTTCATTTAGGCCACACTACAAAAAGACTTTTTCAAGAATGTTCAAAGGATGACCAGGTGCCCAATGTAAATCAGAAGAGCAATACATGATCTTGTTAGGGCTTTGAAGTTTATTTTATTTTTTTATTTATAGAGTTTTATATAGCGCGAACATGACCCATGGGTATCAGAGCGCTTCACAGTTACATGAGGTAAATCGTTTAGAATACAACGGGTATAGCAAAGGTAATATACATATGGTTCCGGTACGTGCCTTTCGTAACAGTTTCAACAATAACAAGATTAGGATCGGTTTGGTGTACAAAAGGTATAACAGTAGTATTATACATATGGTTCCGATGTGTACCTTTCGTATCTTTTACATCGATATTACAAATAAGATCCATTAATTGTAGTAATGTACAATCTAAGGTGTCTTCGCAGCTAACTGGTGAGTTTATCCTTACATTCGTTATTGATCTGTTGAGGTAAACACCTACATTAGATCTAGTTGGCACCACTCTTTGGGTTGTTTTGGTGTCTTTGTGATCTTTCTTGTGTAGGGTGCATCCATATCTGACAGGACTATGCAGCGCCTGGCAATTAACCATGATGCAGATGATGATCAATCATGGTTTAGGGTAGGAACTTGCTCATTAGGAAGATCTTTGCTTCCCTCTTGAAGGTTGACGTGTTTGGAATTTTCCTAATGTTTGGAGGGAGTGAATTCCAGATTCTGGGGGCCGCTCCGGAGAATGCTCTGTCATACGTTTTCTTCTTCTGAAAGATGTGAGGTTTCAGCAACAGGTCTCTGGCATTCCGGGATGGTCTGCTTCCACCGGATAGCTCAATTTTCTGGGCTAAGTACATTGGTGTTTTGTAGTGGAGCGCTTTGTGGGTAATACATGCCAGTTTAAGTTGAATTCTGGCTTCATATGGTAGCCAGTTTAATGCCTTCAGGTGTGGGGAAATGTGGTCATATTTTCTTCAACATGTAATGAGTCTTGCGGCCGCGTTGAGACAGGCTTTTAGTGGTGCTGTGGAGATTTTAGGTAGACCTGTTAATGTTGTACAGCCATATTCAATCCTTGATATGACTAAGGACTGAACTGCCAATTTGAGGTCCGACGTAGTAATGAGTGGTTTCACTTTTCTAAGATAGTTCAGGTGAAAACGGGCACTTTTTGCCATTGATTTGATGTGGGCTTTCATGTCTAGGTTCTTATCAAGCGTGATTCCTAGTGATTTGGTCGAGTCAACTAGGATAGGGGTGCAGTTTAGCGCTGTGATCAGTTTGGTCCATTCCTTCACAGCTGCGGAGTTTTTTGGAGGGGATATGAATAGGAATTCCGTTTTTTGTACATTTAATTTCAGATGATTGCTAGTTAACCATTGTAATGACACTTTTAAGGCCTCATTCATTGTCTTGATCTCTTCCAGCGACGAGATCTTGATGTAGATCTGAGTGTCATCTGCGTACATGTGATAGGAGATGTTTGCATGCCGGAGAATTTCTGTAAGGGGTTCGACATATAGGTTGAATAGTGATGGAGATAATGTTGATCCTTGTGGAACTCCAATCGAATTAGGGCATGGCGGGGATAGCGCCTGGTTTACCAAGAATCTTTGTGTTCTGTTCTGTAGGAAGGATTTAAACCATTTCAGTACAATTCCAGATAGTCCCATCCTGTTTTCAAGCCGGGCTAATAATTTTTCATGATTTACCGTGTCAAACGCAGAAGACAGGTCAAGAAGAACTAGTAGACATGTTTCATTGAGATCCAGAGCCTGTAGTGCATCATCCACTATATGTAAGATCGCTGTTTCCGTACTGTGGCCTGGTCTGAATCCAGATTGGCAGTCGTCCAACAGACTGAAATTAGTGATGTGGTGGCTCAGTTGCTGTTGCACACATTTTTCAAGTAGTTTGGCTAGTAATGGAATATTGGTCACTGGACGAAAGTTGTTTGGGTCTGCCGGGTCCCCTGTAGGTTTTTAATGATGGGGATGACTTGACCTGTTTTTAGGCATTCTGGTAAGGTGCCTTGAGACAGTGAGGCATTGATTATTTTTGTCCATACGGGACGACGATGTGATTGATTCTTTTCAGGCATTTTGATGGGAGGGGGTCATTGTAGTGGTTATTTGGTTTGATTTCTGAGAGAGTTTTGGCAATGGTATTTTGGTCATATAACTTGAAGGTCGACCACTATGCTTTATTTTTCTTCATATCTTGAGCGGTGTGCATGGTAACATCAGTCTGTGACGATAATGGGCAAGGGAGGTTGTCAGCTGCCAACCGGAGTTCCCTTTCTAGAGAGTAGGCTTGGTCTGTGAAGAAGGTTGAGAATTCCTCGCAGCTCAGTTGGGTTTTAGTTGATTCCTGAGCAGTTTTGGCCAATTTATTGGATTGTTGTTTTAACATCTCGAAGAGTTTCCGGGTATGCCCAGACGTGGGTCCCGTGCTCTCCATGCCACTGGAATCAAGCTAGCCTGGCTGAAGAGGGGTGAAACCCCGAAACCGGTCCTAGGATGCTTGTTTCCAGTCCAGGGAGGACCTGGCTTGGCAGTTCGGGCTGGACTGTTCCCATGAGGCACAGGGTCAAGACTGATTTGCATATGGCTGGGTTCAAACTGGAATGGCATGGTGAGCAAAAACGATGGATTTAGGCCCAGATCTCTGTACTGGGGTGAATGTATGACATTGTTCTGCATTCTGTCCATCAACTGTTGTTTTTGCATTTGTCACCCCGAGTGGGACGGGTATGCCCAGACGTGGGTCCCGTGCTCTCCATGCCACTGGAATCAAGCTATCCTGGCTGAAGAGGGGTGAAACCCCGAAACCGGTCCTAGGATGCTTGTTTCCAGTCCAGGGAGGACCTGGCTTGGCAGTTCGGGCTGGACTGTTCCCATGATGCACAGGGTCAAGACCGATTTGCATATGGCTGGGTTCAAACTGGAATGGCATGGTGAGCAAAAAAACGATGGATTTAGGCCCAGATCTCTGTACTGGGGTGAATGTATGACATTGTTCTGCATTCTGTCCATCAACTGTTGTTTTTGCACCTGTTTTTAGCATTATCCAGCTCATATCTAAAAAATTCCTTTTTGGATCCGAGAATGCTTTTGTTGTAGTCGTTTCTAGTTTTCCTGAGAGTTTTTAGCTGGGGGGAAGATGGGTGCTGTCTCCATTTTCTTTCTGCTAGTCTCAGTCTCCGCCTTTCTTCATTTAGTGACCCATCAAACCAGGGATTTTTAATCTTTCTCTGTAATTCTTTTCAGTCTTAGCGGCATGGTGGAATTGATTATATTAGTCATTGATGAGTTGTAGTGATCTGTGAGTTCGCTAACGTTCATCAAGTTGTTGGGCGGATTAAGATCCTTCTCACATCGTGCTACTAATTGCTCAATATTAGGGTCTTTGGTGTCCCGAATCCATTGAGTTTGACAGGTTGCGTGGCCTTATTCTTTTTTATGGTAGATATATAGAAGGTTATGGCATGGTGATCTGACCAATCGCAAGGAACAATTGAGTGAATTGTAGTAGTCTTAACTCTAGAGATCACCCAGTCTAAAGTTGACCCTTTCGAAGTGATATACAAACGATACATAAAGACTAGCTACTTACACAACAATCCAGAAGCACTTTGGGGCACACATGAAATAGAACAGCATTACATAATAATATTTCCTCAAACTAAATTCACCAAAATAAGACATTCTGGATCGGGGCACTCCATCATTCAGCTTTCAAGCTCTTCTAGTAGTTAAAACTTTAAAGTACTCCTCTTAGTCCCAACAAGAACAATGGCATCTGAGGCTGAATAAGTGATGAAGGATGGTATTTTACATTTCAAATCTTTGAGATACCTCCTCCTGCACCTGCTGCATACAGTACAGGAAATTATAATGAAGCACTTCACTACATCCTTATTCATCATTGCAATGGAATCATGGTCTACAAACAGCCCACACCCTTTGCTCCATCTACTTCAAACTTGTTAGAATCCCACAATACTGTAAGCACGGCATGGGCATTCTTTTTCATACCAGGTTGCATTTCTGGAACTCTCTTCCACCTACCGGGCTGCAGGTTGAGAACTTACTTGGATGCTGTAAGATGTCCAAAATCTGGTTGGTCATCGTGGCTCCTTAAACATGCCACATTTTATTATTAAAGTAACATTGTACGACTTTCAAGATTGAACATAAACTGTCCACCACAGGTGTGACAGAAATACAATGTGGTTCAATAGAAAATACTCACTTACCTGTTCTAACACTTCAAGTTTCAATTCAAGTTTGCTGAGCACCACATCTCCTCCCCAGAGTGACAGCTGCAAATCGGAAGGCTTCAGATTTTTGATGTAGCGATTCACATAGCTCATCAAAATGGGAGTCACGTAAGACTCCAGCATCTTGGCAGAGTTACAGACCTGTGTCAGAATATAACAGATTAATAATCCACTCATTACACAACCTTCTCTCCTCCAGCCACAAAATGAGGTCATAATAGTGTTAAAACAGGTTTGTTAATTTACCAGTTCCTTATGACATAGGCCGAAATGCAGACACAGTAGAAATGGTTTTATATTTAAGAACCTGTGGCTTTTTCTATTCAAATTCATCTTAGTGGATACTTTTAGATGTGACAATAGGAACACCGAGCAGGTGGAGGACTATTACGCATGAAGAACTGACATACCTCAAGCCATTAACAGTGTATGGAGTTATATGGGAAATTTTTCACTCAAAATTATTTTTTGTTTTACGATATAGCATAAGTCTTCTGCTTATGATCCTGAAATAGCGACAAAATATCAGGCTTTACAGAAATGATTTGCCTATAATATTTAATAATAATCAAATAATCAACATCTCTCTCATAAAATAGACCAATTGTCAGGTAGGCAACAAATGAAAACTGTTTCCTCGAAGCTGAGCAATAATCGCACATACCTAAAGAGATTCCTAGTTGTGAGTGGCATGAATAAATGTGGCAGAGAAGAACAAAAGGGAAGAGAGGTGTGGCATTCACTCCACAGCTTCACATTTGGTACCAAGTTTGTGGTACATCGTAAGCCTGAAAAGAAATATCCACTGTATAAATGGCAACAAAAGCTCCTCCTTATAGATGTGGGTGCCATTATTATTTTTTTTAAAGATCTTTTACTGCAAATAAAGTGAACAATAAAACAATGACAGTTAGCATTACACATTGCAGGATCAAGTCATAATCATTCAAAATCAGTTTTCAGTCATTCTCCAAAAAACCCCGGTCCCCCCAAACCCCTCATCAATAATTCACAGGGCAGGATTGAAGTCCAAGCGCTCCTGGCACAAGGCATCATGTCTGGTTCTTTCAAAAGGAGGACATAATTCACCCGATAGGTATTCCATTTCTCCCATACTTTAGTCCATTTCTTTGGGCAGCCCCTGCTTTCAGAGACTTCTCTCGCCGCGAGCATGCACCAAGCCATGTCTCGCTTCCAATCATTCATTTGTGGTGCAAGTACCGCCCTCTACAGTTGCGCAATGTTGCGGTTGCCCACCATTAATCCCAACGTCATCCATATCTGATCCATACGGGTGAGGACAGTAACCACTGATTCCCAATAGCGCTGAATTACTGGGCAACTCCATATCATGTGGGAAAACGTTCCTATTTGGCCACAGTGCCTAATGCACAGTGCAGTCTTTGCGTTGCCCATCTGTACCACAGTACTGCATGCATAATAACATCGGTGCAAACCTTTTAGTTGCACTAGGCGGAACCTAGACCTTCAAGAGATGAAACGCTCAGTCCTGAGTATGGAGAAAAGGTATAAGGGAGGGGGGGGGGGGATATTTTAGCCCTGCTAGGCGATGTTCTTGCATTGGGAAAACTCAATAAAAACGTAATGACCCAAAAACCTATGACTTACAGAACACACAAATCTCTAAAGATGCATTTACAGAAGAGACTCTATTACCAAATCAAATATTGCTATTGTTTTCCATAGGTTAAATCCCGAACATACAATTGGATATGTTTAATGAACCCAAAAAAATAAACTGTCAATTTATAAAAAAAATGAATGTTCATCAATTTCAATTGTCAATTACTGGCAGCTTTAGGTAATGGAGTGAAGCCAGGTAATGGGGTGAAGCCGAATGTGGGGAAATGTGAGAAGGCCTCGAAACGTCATCCGGTTTGACATGCTATCGCATATTCGGCCAATGCTCAGGAGATAACTGAAGCACAGTACATGTAAAACATAGTGGAATCATGGGATAGATTTTCCTTTCCTGGGCCATATAGCCTGCAGCTAGCATTCTTTTTTTTTTTAAACTCGGTTTATAAAATTTGCTCATCATCCAACAAATGCAATAGCCAAATCATTTGTACAGTTTACACTTTAAGCAGAGTAATCACCAGTATGGTCTCGAGAGTGACGGTCATTCTGAGTGGAGACATTGTGCGAGGGAAAGACATCGCCCCCAATGTTTGGAACACAACATTGCATGGGCCCCTTGCCCCCTCCCGCATCCACCCATGCAGTCTTAATAGCCCAATAGGTTCGGCAGTTGGCCCATGCTTTCTCCCATTTCTGTGGGTAGCACCTGCTCTGATACACCACTTTTTCTGCCCGCTGACAACAATCATGTCAGATTCCCAATCCATGATCCAGGGGGGTGTAGCTGTTACCCATCCACATGCCACATTTCGTTTGGGCACCCCCATGCCAACCACCAGTCAGAGCCTCTCGTATCTAGGCCACACCGTCTCGCCCTCGATATTCAGTAGGAGCTACTTTTCGTCTATTGGAGCCACCAGGCTGTGCACCCGTGCCATTATTTGCACCACTCCTTCCTAGTAGGTCTGTATGATCGAGCAGTCCCAGAGTGTGTGAAAGGAGGTACAAGCCGGACCACAGACCCTCAAGCAAAGCGTAGTCACCCCTTCCTATCTTATGCAGGAGCACTCTAGAGTAATATGATCTATGTAGGATGCGCCATTGAACCAGTCGAAAGCAGGCCCTAATTGCCACCACCCTCGAGCTCTACAACGCCTCTTCCCAGTCATCTACCACGGTCCTGATGTCCTCCTCCCAGGATTGCCGTAAAGGTCTCACAGTGTCCGGGGAGTTGTTCATCATCTTTTTGTACGTCAGGGAGATGGCTTTTCCGGCCAGCGGGTCTAAGAGTAGACAATCCTCCAACGGTGCCACATCAGTCAGTTGTTCTCCATCCACAATTTGGTGTCTGAGGGCATGTCTAACCTGCATGTATCTAAACCGCTCAGTCGCTGTCATCTTATACTCCTGTTGAAGGACCTCAAACGTCACCAGTGAGAACCCCCCCCCCCCTCCATAAGTCACCCTAGCGCTCTATGCCGATCTGGCCTCATTTTGAGAAGCTTCCCAAGTTCCCCAACTCTTTCAATAGGTCACTATCCCATAGAGGGTTACGGTCCATTAGTTTGTCCACCCAACCTAGGAATTTTGTGGCCGGTCTCCATTGTCTTGGTATGGGTCGGCAAGACATGGACCCACCATCTCTAATAGAGAATCTCTGGATAGAGCCTAGACCCCATTGCCTCCCCGTCAACCCTTAGTGCTGGTTCAGCTCGGTCTGTAAAGACCCAGTTCACCACAACTAGTTGCGCGGCTACACCTACCATTCTTTGTCCAAATATAAGTCCAAATTGCCATACATTAATTGATCTTAATTTATTTATAGTTTTTATAAAGTACACAAATTTGAAAAGTTGTTCAGGCACTAAGCCTAACAATAAATCTCGTTTTAGTACAGAAAATAGAGAGGCAACGGAAAACACTTGTCTAAGAACACATTTAACAATGGACATTGGACACTGAATAGATGCTCGTGGGTCTCTATAATCTGTACTAAAATGTGTCTAATGTATGGTCAATGTGCAGCTGACCATGGAGGTGGGCTATGGTCCATTGGTGTGACTACATCAAGCGGTGCGACTTTGAATTCCCTGGCTGCTTTCCTTTCTTGTTTAGTTGTTAACTATAAATCCACTGATTATCAGCACTTCCTCAGAGCTTAAATAACGTATTTTTTTCGAAATCTATACAGTTAGTGAAACGACTGAGCTCCAACGGTAATGTTCCAAGCTTGGAAGCCAAAGGCCCTGGCGAGATTTCATAATCTTTGGTACCTTAGGAGCACAATCTTCTTGGAGGCTTATACCAAGACAACATTTGTATAATAAAGGGCGTCTGATATGGATGGCATTAAAACAAATGCAAAGGCATTTAAGTAAGATGAGCGCATGTACAGTAGACCGCGAAGGGCCTGTATAGGGTGCATGGTAGAGCAATTTGACAAGGAATCAAGCAGGTGCATTCTGCACTAGCTGTTATTCGGAAATGGTGCATGTAGGCAAACAAAGATACAGAACGTTAGTGTAGTCAGTTTGTGCACCCTCTACTGCTTAGAGGATAAGGTATTGAGTGTTTTCTAGGAGAAAGAGTAGACCTTTCCTTTGGCGGTGGAGAAGGAAGTGGCAAACACCTTGGAAATTTGTTTTAAAAGGAAGCGCAACATCAAACACTACATCTGGGTATCCGACTGTCCTGGAAGGAAAAGGCAGTGGCCCATTGCATCTGAAAACCAGATCGAGGAAAGGCCTCCCAAAACCATGACCTCGGCTTTGTCTGCGTTTAACTTCGGGCAGGTTATGGGCATTTAGTCAGCCACCACCCCAGGCCCAATTGAAATTTATTTGGGCCACACTGGTGTTCTTCTCAAATGGAAGAAGAAGTCGAGTTTCATCAGCATAACATATGCAGGAAAGATGAAACGACTCGATGAGGTAGGCAAAGGAAGACACACATAGCTTGGCTAAAAGAGAGATCAACGCGATGCCCTAGGTGACTCCACAAAATACTAGTGTCTGAAGACTTAAAAATTGACAGGAACACCATCTGGGTGTGGCCCATTTGAAAAGAACAGATCCAACAAAGTGCCCTTTTTCCAACTCTGACCCCCTGTAACTTCCCCACCAGCTGACTCTGTCGGAATCTATATTACATGAATCCACATCGAACACTTGAGAAATATCATTGAAGTCCTGGTTCATTAGACTTCTTTCCAAATACAGTTCTAAGTTTTAATCAAGTTAGCATCTCCCAGTTCGCTACAAAATTCTTAAATGTTATTTTTAATTAATTTTTCCCCCACTCCTGGTTAAGTTATTGTCATCCCAGAGATCAGAAAGAGCATCTTTGGATTTTCAAGCAACAGTCTGTTCATAAACATTATATGTTCTCATTTTGGTCTTTGTTCCTGCTAATATAATCCCATGATGTTCTACGCATTGTGCCCTGGCAGCATTTTCCAATAACAGATTAGATCTTGTGTCACATATCTCCACTCAGTTGTATTTTCCAGCTGGTACGTGTGCGTGGTAGGCCTTCAGCAGTGTCAATCTCGTGTAAGGTGTAGCTGCTTTGTGACTGATGTCAGCCTTTCTGTTGCATGACAGATCATTCTATTTAGCAACCAGCACATTTTCTGACAGTTTAGAGACGTAAAATAGATGAAAGAACTGAGTGCCGGTCACCTATCTGGTGTTGAAGACGGAGATGTCACAGATGTGCTGGTCTGGAAGACCAATGTTTAAAGCCACACAGAGCAGTGCAAGCTTGGGGCAATCCTTACCAATGTGCATCACAGCATCTCATGAGGGTGGGTTGGGAGTTCAGACTATGCCTTCTGTATTGTTGGGCTGCCTGCTGAGACTAGAGACAAATACTGGTAGTGATTACCAGTCTCAATAGCTCCCGTAGATTAAGAGGAAGGCAGACAGGTGGATCCAGTTTCTCATGTCCTTTACAGGGAGCATTGCAGATTTTTAGGTCTATTCCAGAGCTCCCCAATCATAATAACCAAAGGAGTTCATAATGCCCAAAGATATTAGCTCGGCTAGCCTGGGGACACCCAAACATTATTCCCAGGGAGCACTTATAGCTCTGGCCCTGTCCAGCACCTGTACTATTCAAGGGCCCATGCTGTTTGCTGCATCCTGGTTCAGATTGGATCTTTCTTCTGCTCAAAGGAAAAGCCACTGTACAATACGGAAGGGTGGTATGAGCCCAATAGGCTCTTCAGGATGACCATGGTCAGAATGGCACAAAGACACACTCGGATAGTCTCAAGGTTTAGGACTGTCAATAGAAAGTATAATTTTCTTACTATTATTGACAAATTTAAGATCCAGGTAATACACTGCCCAAATGCCAGACTTTTATTTTATCTACCCTGCAGATGCCCTAGATGTCAAGGCTCAACATTTCAACTATGCAAAAGATAGAACATGAAATCTCTAGGGCTGCCACTAGAAGGTGAATAACCAAACACTAGGGCAGACAGCCTGCTCCAGGCCACAATGCATGGTTTAGGGATCTCTACCAAATTAATGTGCTGGATGGATTTGCACATTTTCTAGTCTAGCAGAAACTAGGAGATCTGAAGTGAGTTTAGCACTAACATAGCCACCCTAGAATCATACTGCAGTGTAGCACTAGGATGAGAATTAATAGGGCTCCTTTCCAATCTAGCATGATATTAATGCTCTATTGATGAGCTGTGAGGACAATCTTGATCCAAAACTATTTTTGTGAAAATCAAACACTGATATAACTATGAGACATAATCCTCTTGGAGGAGGGTGGTCCGATGCCCTTCTCCTCCCTTCAAAGAGAGTATAGTATGAGTTCCACCCACTACTTAAAATATGCCTAGTTGCACCACACTTGACAGGGAGAGGGCGTGGGAGGCTTGGACCTGCCCGAGTACGCCCCTCTCAAAGGCCGACTGCTCCTTGAGAAGATACCTTCGAAGGCTATCTCCCTTCCATACAAATCTCTCAACAACAACATGCCGGACACGCTGGTTAAGCTGAGGGCTCACTGGGAGGAGGACCAAGGCGGGGGATGCAGGGGGGGGGGATAGGGACTTGCAGATGTAGATTGGGAAACGGCCCTGATGCACCCGAGGGAGGGCGTCGTAAAATCTCTGCTGCAGGGGCACATTTATTCATACGATGTGGAGCTGCCCGGCCACCCAGATATACTTGTCACAGGTGGCTGGGGAGCTCAGTGGAGTGTTGGGGGCATGCATACCTCTTGACCCCAAATATATTGTGCTGGAGGTCCCGGGAGACGTGGACATTCCCAGGGCAAAGCTACTCTTTTGCAATTTGGGGCTTGTGGGGCCAAGCGGGATATAGCAAGGCAGTGGGGCACCCTGGAGGTCCCGACTGTGGGAAAATGGAGATCGGGGATGGACCTCTACATAGCGGTGGAAAAGGTGACGTATAAGAGTAGAAGCTGCCCAATGAAGTTATTTAAGGTCTAGGAAAATTGGTTCAAACATTATGACATACAGTACCCTGCCGAAATGATAGCTGTTTGTACCTAAACTATTTGGCGTGGGTGTCAGGGTCTACTATTCTACTGTATTCTACTAATGTGGCCATATGCAGTGTGGCCTGTGGCTGTTGTGGGGTAAGTGATGGTGCCTTCTGGTTGGCTGTTCTACAGCAATTTCAATTATTTACAGAAATGATTAAAAATAAAAATAAAGATTTAAAAAAAAAACAACTATGTGACATAATCCTCATTTCTTTTCTCTGGTGAGTGGTGTGTACCATGAACCTCTGCTGGGGTTTATTAGTAATTGTACATCAAAAAGAACTTTTAAAAACTAACTAAACCCCAACTCATTGCACCAGCCTTGGTGAATAGTGACTTGCACTGTGTATTGCATTTTGAAGCATAGTTAAGATTCAAAGCCAAGTCTGTGGTATCTTTTAAATACCCACCATTTTTCAATTCACAATACAGCTCATTAAAATTAAAGGGACTTTCAAGATCTTAATCTCTCCTGAACATATTCTGATATAATTAATTATAGAGTATTTTGGGGGTTCGGTCCAAAACAACTTACCAGCTGCATAACAAATGGTCTGCAGCCACACCCTAAACAAAATATATAGGGCAAAGAGTAAGAGGCCCATATGCAGTGTTGTTCAATCTAATCTAAATTTCTTTGGTTAGGCTCCTGCTCTTCAAAAATCTCCACCTTAATCGAAGAATGAAGTTCAATCAAGGTTTTCAACAAACTTGCTGAATTCAACCATTTGGTGAATTTACCCCACAGCCTCACTAGATTAAGGACTGAAGGTTATGGTCAATTCCATGAACACCATATACATACAAGTTGATGGAGGCACCAGAGTCAGCCACCAAAATGGCTGTGTCCTAATGAGCTCAGTGGACCCAGCCCTTCATCCTAGATAATTTGCTTCATCCAAGCTCCTCAACTGCCCCAGAATACTGAGCACGGAGGAAAACAGCTGGAGCATATGACGGAGTGGTTTTGGAACCCTGTAATGCTCCTGACCAACCATTAGCAGTTGAACAGAGGTGCCACCCTACCCAACACTGTCACTGCCTGTGGAGGCCCGCAGACAGGGACTGCAGCGAGCCTGCAAGAGGAGAGATTTGCTGACATGTTGGCCAAGCAAGCAACATGATAAGCCAGGCCACAGAGGTGCGGCCATTCAACCTGCTCACTTATTCCATTGCGGACTCTCAACTGGAAATGTTACTGACCCAGTCGGATGGCGGGCGCAATCATGAGTGAGTCTGTGTCATAAATGGGTCTGTGCCTGTGGATTCCTGATGGCAAGATGCTAGGCCAGGGGACCAGTGATGAGTCTCGGTGGTCCCCTGGATTGCGGCGTCTTCAAGCCAACTGTCTGTGCAAGGGGACCAAATAGTGGTGCACTACTGAGGGACTATCCCTGCTTCTGGATGAGCTGCGCTGCAAAAAACCCCACATGGCTGAAAATCCAGGGGGTGCTAAAATAGTCATGGCTAGGTGTGCTGCAGTCAGTCCCCTGCAACAGGCCTTCAATCTAAATGGATTGCCCCCTTGGGTGATGATTGGAACCTGGTAAAAACACAGGAGGAAGCAGTCTCACCTATTCGCTGTTATCACCCTGACCTAACACAGACCAGGGTGGGGGACTGCACTATTTCTGGTACCTGTAAGGGGCAAGTACTAGAATTAACTGCGACCTGCTTACAGCTGGCTTCCTTACATTGCACATGACAGGTTGAGCTTGATGGCGGAGATCAAACCGAGATCTCATACCTCACTACAAAACGTTCCTAAGATGTTTAATGAGGCCACTTCACATTGCTTGAGCTGGGTAGTTGCTTTGGCTTCACAGGCCCTCTGACCTACAGTGGATTGTGCTTGATCTGACCCAACTGGGGACTGTGCACTGTTCTTGTGACCTATAGCCTTACCAGAGGCTCTTGGCAGTGGCCTAGCTATCTTATGCAGACACCGATGCACACATTTGGATGATGCCGGTGTGCCATGGTCACACCGCTACGCTGCATCAAGAAGTGGTTGTGGGCACATTTACCTCCTGGGGCCGCCTTGCAATGCCTATTCCTACAATTTCCAGACTGCCCTGCACTGGCTGCCAATTCAGAAGAGAGTCCATAGCAGTCGGTGTTTGAGAACCCTATAAAATGGGGAGCACAAGTTTGACCCCAATGTCCACCCAGTATTGTGAAGTATATCTGACAGATTACCATGTATACGTCACAGCACTACTTCAATGTTTAGATTGCTGTGCCAAGACAGGATAGTCCATATAGTGGAACCTACATCCTTCTATATAATGGGAAAGGTGACCAGATTAGGACAATGCTTGCGGGTTGATAAAAAATAAGTCAAGTTCAGTGGTGAGGCAGCTGAGCATTGATGATGGCGCTCAACAGGAACAGGTTTCCCTGCTCACAAATGAAGGCCCTCCTCCTAGAATTGCATAAGAGTCTGTACACGACAGATTGCAAGATAGGCTTGCTTCTGATGAGAATAGAACCCATTAACTAGACTAAGGGCCGCCTGATTTAGATCTTAACGGAATGGGATACTCAGTCACAAACGTGACAGATATCCCGTCCGCAGTATTACAAATGCCATAGGCTATAATGCACTTCCAATACGGTGGACGGGATATCCGTCACGTTTCTGACGAAGTATCTCATCTGCCAAGATCTAAATCAGGCCCTAAAGGCTTGATAAACAAGTGACTCTCATAAATGTATTCCAAAGATTCATCTCGGACGTTAAGGATGGTGGTTCCATGAGGAGTGAAAAAATATTTTAAATGGAAAGGGCTCTGGAGGTGATCAGAGCCAAAAATGAGGACACTTAAGTGTGATTGTGGCACAATAACGTTAGGTTAATTGGGGAACCTTAATTGATAAACAACTAGGATTGAGACCGATGTTGAGAAGATGCTGATGGATATACTGGGAAAAGCTTATTTAGGCATCGTCATCCTTAAAAGAGCACATCAATACTTGACTCCCATATATGCCTAGGGTGTTCAACTGCAACGCTCCATTGCCCACTTCCTCAGTTTTATGCACTGTGACACTGAGCTGTGCTTGGTGTGTGAGAAGCACTACAATGGACTTGCAGTACCACAAAAGTCAAGCAGGTCGTTCATTCTAAACCAAACATATCTGGCCCGTAGACTATTGCATAACCGATTGGCAGGACTTCTGCCCGAGGTGAATGTCAGAATTAATTTAGAAAATGACATTTTTCCATGTAGAATGGGCCTGTTCAGAGATAAAGACTTATAGAGGAACAGTTGCAACAAAATCAACTCCTGTAATAAGCAGAGTAACTGGATACTCTATTAACCTGACGGTTGGAATCTATGCCACGCCTTAGGGATGCCTCAGCTGAAACTAAGTTAATTGATTTAGCTATGCTTACAGCCAAAAGGCAATATTGCCCTGACCTGGAACACTGCCTGCCCTGCCCCCCCCCCCCCCCATTCATCCCCCCACCCCCAAAGCATAAAATGCTGAATATCCGAAAGAAGACGTTGGGCAGAAGTTAAAATAGAGATCATGAGAATAACTGCACATCACTCATCAGATTGAGGGTTAGCCACGCAATCGGACACAAAGCTACTCTAATTTCCTAAGGGAGATGATTTACCTCCATGACGGAATATACTATTGAATTTAGAAAATGCATACATTGGCATGCAAAATATTCAGCAAATAAAGTAACTTCTTATTGTAGCCTTACAACATATAAACGTTGCCAGCAAAGTCAAACAATATAATATACGCGTACATTGCCAAAACGCTGCGAGGAGTTGTTATATATTTTTTTAAATATACGTGCTTTGTCAGACATTCTAGGTATACCACTGTAGCTAGATGTGGAATGTAAGGTTCACTTTTTTGTGGGAAACTAATTAAAAAAAAGAGGTGCAATTAAGCATTGGCAAAGCCATTAGTTCTCACCTATGCAAGAGCTATTGGCTTTGCTAATGTGTTTTAGCCTTTAGCCATATTGTACAATAGCGTTGCTGCTGTTCTGCATGGCTAAAAGTTAGTGGTGTAGAGGAGAGTCACGTGGAGTGTGGTAGCGTTTAATGGCACAGAGTGGAGTAGAGTGTTGAGGAGTGGCACAGAGTGTCCTGTATTGGAGTGCCATAGTGTGGAGTTGTGTAGAGTGGCAGGCACTGGAGTGGCATACAGTAGAGTGGACTGGTATAGGTGCACTGGCGAAGAGTGTTGCAGAGCATAGTGGCGCAGAGTGCAGTGGAACTGAATTCAGCCTCGTAGAATGCAGTGGCGCAGAGTAAAGTGGCGCAGAGTAAAGTGGCGTAACGCAGAGTAAAATGGCATGGCGCAGAGTGGAGGGACATGGAGGGGCGCAGAGTAGAGTCAAGTGGCATAGAGTGTGCAGTGGCATAGAGTGCAGAGTGGAGTGGAGTGGAGTGGAGTGGAGTGGAGTGGAGTGGAGTAGAGTAGAGTAGCGTAGAGTGGCACAGAGTTCAGTGGTGGACAGTGCAGTGTTGCAGAGTAGGGTGCAGTGGCAGAGTGCAGTTGTGTAGAGTGCATTGACGTACAGTGCAGTGGTCAAGAGTAGGGTGGCGTAGAGTGCACTGGCATTCTGTAGATTGTTTCAGAGTGGAGTTTTGCAGGGTAGAGTGCAGTTGCATAGAGTGCAGTGGTGTAGAGTAGATTAGAGTGGCATACAGTGGATTGGCATAGAGTGCAGGGGCATAGAGTTAAGTGTTACAGAGTAAAGTGCACTGGCGTAGAGTGGATTGGCATAGGCTGCAGTGGCGTAGAGTGCAGTGGCGTAGAGAGGCATAGAGTACAGTGGCGTAGAGTGGAGTTGTGCAAAGTAGATTGGTGTGGCCTAGGCTGGAGTGGAGCAGAGAGCAGTGAAAAAGAATGCAGTATTGTAGAGTAGAGTGGCGAAGAGTGCATTGGCATAGACTAGAGTGGTACAGGCTGGAGAAGAGAGGCTTAGCGTGAGGTGGCATAGAGTGCAGCTGGGTAGAATGGAGCGGTGCAGAGTGCAGTAGCGTGGAGTGGTGTAAAGTGGAGTGGTGCAGAGTAGAGTGCAGTGGTGTGGGGTGGTACAGGGGAGAGTAGAGAGGAGTATGCATGATATGGTAGCGCACTGCCATTACATAAACATGTTTTCAATTAAAATGACCATTACATTTGCACAGACATAGTTTTACTAATAGAAGTATACAGTGCACAAACGAAAATGGGTGGAAATTGCATCACCTAGTGTAATGATTTGTTTTGAACATATTAAAGTATTTGTTTCCAACACACTTCAGAAATAACAAAAAAAATTCATTTGTGTTCCTATTTCGGATATATATTCTGAAATACTGACTGCTCATTTAAATGTTGGCGTGTGCTAGAAAAAGCCTCTTTCCTACCCCAGTATCCAGCAAGATTGTCGCATAAATCCTCTCACTTTGAAGTCAGAGAAAGAAAACTAATCTAGCACCCTCTGGAAGACAGCACCACACATTTGAACTCCGGTCTTTGAATGAACAGCAAATGTGACAAGATAAGAACAAGATTTAAAGGATGTTTGCAGAAAAGTAGTTTGTGGAAGAATACAGTAAACATTGTATAGGCAACAGGAGGGGTGAAGTAAACCTGGAGAGCCTAAAGCAAATAAAGCAAGCAAATAGAAAGCCAGGAAATGTGAGTTACAAAACACAAAGCCAGTGGTAATCCATGGGCGGAATGCATTCCTACGTAAACTTTTTGAAAGGCTTTAAGATGTCTTTGGCAAACCAGACAGCTGCACTGTCTGGTAGGATGCAACCTAAAAATGGGAGTGAGGAAGAAGCTGTAAACCATAAACTGAACTAGACTATTCTAGACACAGCCAAACTAAAGATTATCCAAAAAGGTAAACTTCACAGATCCACAGGCAGTGGTGAGTTTACTGAAAACACAACTGGTGGCAACAAAGGGGGGGGGGGAGACTGTTAAGCAGTATGAAGATATAGCTTAAACCGCAAGTGATAACAACATCAGGCTGTTGTCAGTATTCACTATGGAAACTGAGGAAAGCATAAAAAAGTGATTGATGGAATGCCTGAAATAATCTCAGCCATTGGTAATTATTTGGAGCCACATTTCAGTCTATCTTTTTTTGCCACTTAAGACAAAAAACAGCCATATGCAAATATGTCTTGGTACTGCTCCAGTAGGAGCAGGACAGCCACAACGGCCAGGTCCCTTCTGAATGGGAAAACAAGCAATCCCAGTCCTGTTTCTGCCTGGTTAGCCCTCGTCCGTGGGGTACAGCTCGAGTCCTGTGGCACTGTCAAAAATGGACTGAAGTCCCATATTCACAATGGTGCATGACTGGCTGTGCAGGGTGGGTTCTTCAAGATTATGGTTGTTGTGTCAAATGTAAGGGGGTCACTGGTATGCTTTGGGCCTCTGGCACAAATGCTGTTTCCAGTTCAATGTGGGTATGCTGCTGCTGGCTAAGAGGTGATGGCCCACCTTGCAGCTAAATTCACCCGCTAGACAAATGATTTCTAGTTACAGTTTTTGTTATTCTGGTTTACGTGCTTAGGTCTGCTACAGTTATCCTCGTGTGAGGCAAGTTGGGGGGAGATACCTCTAGCCTAGAAATCTTAACTGCCCCTAGTGGTGTTGTGCCCGTACCGCCTATTTAGATAACGAGCTGGTGCGGGAGGAGGTATTATAGCATCATTAAGTTTTACTGGGCTTTGTCTCATTTCAATCAATCAATCAATCACAGAATTTGTAGAGCGCACTACTTACCCGCGAGGGTCTCAAGGCGCTGGGGAGAAAAAGGGGGGGGGGGGTGCTGCTACTGGTCGAACAACCAGGTCTTGAGTAGCCTCCTGAAGGTCAGCAGGTCTTGGGTCTGTCGTAGGCTTAGTGGAAGGGTGTTCCAGGTCTTGGCGGCGAGGTGGGAGAAGGATCTGCCGCCGGTGGTTGTTCTTCGAATGCGAGGGACGGTGGCGAGGGAGAGGTCGGCGGAGCGGAGCTGGCGGTTGGGGACGTAGAAGAAGAGTGGTCTGTTGAGGTAGGCTGGGCCAGTCTTGTGGAGTGCCTTGTGTGCGTGGATGAGGAGTTTGAAGGAGATTCTCCTGTCGACGGGGAGCCAGTGCAGGTTCCTCAGGTGGGGGGTGATGTGGCTGTGGCGTGGTACATCGAGGATCAGGCGTGCGGAGGCGCTTTGTATGCGTTGCAGTCGCTTGATGAGCTTGGCCGGGGCTCCCGCGTAGAGGGCGTTCCCATAGTCAAGTCTGCTACTGACGAGGGCCTGGGTGACTGTTCTTCTTGTATCTGTCGGGATCCACCTGTAGATCTTGCGAAGCATGCGGAGGGTGTTGAAGCAGGAGGAGGAGACTGCGTTGACTTGCTTGGCCATGGAGAGCGTTGAGTCGAGGATGACTCCCAGGTTGCGTGCGTGGTCGGTGGGTGTCGGGGCTGCTCCCAGTGTCGTTGGCCACCAGGAGTCGTCCCAGGCTGAGGGGTTGGAGCCGAAGATGAGGACCTCTGTCTTGTCTGTGTTCAGTTTTAGTCGGCTGATCTTCATCGAATCGGCGACGGCCTTCATTCCTTCATGGAGGTTGGATTTGGCGGCGAGGGGGTCCTTGGTGAGGGAGAGGATCAGTTGAGTGTCGTCGGCGTAGGAGATTATGTTGAGGTCGTGCTGTCTGGCGATGCGTGCGAGCGGGGCCATGTAGATGTTGAACAGTGTTGGGCTGAGGGATGATCCCTGGGGTACGCCGCAGATGATCTCGGAGGCTTCGGATCGGAATGGTGGGAGGCGGACTCTCTGGGTTCTGCCGGCGAGGAAGGAGGTGGCCCATTCCAGGGCCTTGTCTCGGATCCCTGCGTTGTGGAGGCGTGCGCGTAGAGTGCGGTGGCAGACAGTGTCGAAGGCGGCGGAGAGGTCCAGCAGGATGAGGGCTGCGGTCTCACCGTTGTCCAGCAGGATCCTGATGTCGTCGGTGGCGGCGATGAGGGCAGTTTCAGTGCTGTGGTTGCTGCGGAACCCTGATTGGGATGGGTCCAGGATGCTGTTTTCTTCGAGGTATCGGGTTAGCTGTTTGTTGACGATCTTCTCGATGACCTTGGCTGGGAACGGAAGCAGGGAGATGGGCCGGAAGTTCTTGAGGTCTCTCGGGTCCGCCTTGGGTTTTTTGAGTAGGGCAGGACAACACAGGCGGAGCTGTGTGGCGGGGGAGCGACCTACCTGGCAAGGTCAAGGGTATTCTTGTGTGTAGCAGGGGTTAACGTTTCCATATCACACACAATCTTTTCCTTGTTGCTGATGGAAGGACTGCCTGGGTATGCTGCTGAGCAGTTGGGTTTCAGTATGGGCAGTGATGGGTTTGGGCTAGCTAGTGTTAGATTGGTTCTTTAGATTTGCATGACACTAGTTCATGGTGGGAAGCAGCGCATAGAAGGCTGGACCGTGGACAAACTCCATACGATGCGCTGATTATATGGGCACTACAAAATTCAGCGACTCTTCAGTGGACACAACAACATTGCTAATGCCCTGGAATGTCCAGGGGCTTGATAATGCATAAAAGATCTGGAATTTGCTGGTGTACACAGACCATCTTAAAGTTAATACTTGCACGTATTCCCCTTGATTAGTACAAAGTAAACTGGCAAGTGGGTCAGTAGCAAGCATCCTTCTACACATACTCCTGTGAGGGGCAGCAGTACTGATACATAGTTTCCAGGATTGTAGACAAAGTCGAACCTCAGCTGATAAGGGTTGGCACCTGATGATCTGGTATCTTAAAGGGTGTTCGAGAAGTCATGCCCGCTGAATAAAGTCGCAGGTTAATAGTTGGGTCATAAGAGTTTCGTTTGAGTGCGCGAGTGTCTGCCCCAGCTTTGCCTCGGACAAGGCTGAAGCATAGACCATTATCCCTCTGAAGTTGTGAACACTAGCTCCTCCCTTCCTGCACAACACTGAGCAGGGGAAACAAAGGGAACAATTTGTAAGCATTTTAAGAATTGATGTCTGATAATCCTTCATAATTTGGCGTTTTGCTCTTTCTGTACCCAGTTGTTTCCATAAGTTTCTTTTTGAGCAGCTATTTAGATGGAGACTAAAAGACACACAATGTCAAAGTAACTTCTTTTTTGGGTATAGGGGTGGAGAGACTGGTGGAGTGGGAGAAGGTCAAATGTATCTGTCTTAGTACGATTTTAGGTTTGATGTGTAATCGTGCTTCTGCCATTCATGACAAATATATTGTATTCTATATTTATCATAAGGGGCTTTGGTTCAACCTGCTTCAGACACTGATTTCTTTGGCTAAGGAACCTTTATCCACTGCCATGAGAGATTGACAATCACATCTTGGATCAGCCTAAAAGAATATTTTTGTCTCATCTCCTTTCTATTGGCAGTTTGGGCGCATCCTTCCGCCTCCATAGAATGAATAAAGGACTAATTTCCATTTGAAAAATGCACTCTGTTAAGGGGGCGTGGCATGTGGTCCGGGAGGATGACCGCTTAAGTTGGAACTCCCATAGTGTCACATCCAATTCGGATGTAATCTCCTGACTCAAGCCTTGAGCTGTGCATCGAGAAACGTTAGCCCCCATTGACTAGTGAAGAATTTAATGGAGAAGCCTGGGCTTCACCAGCGACAAGAAGGAGGAAGAATAGGCAGGGTACTGCTGCGACTATGGGCCGAGAGATATACAAAATCTGCGAGGGCATGAGCACTGTACCCAAAAGCAGAGGCGCTGTGTCTCAGTGCTCAGAAGGCATATGGACCTGTGAAAACTGAGTCAAGGAGATGCCAAAGAACGCGCGCCTGTGTCGTGCAGCTAGAGGCTCAGCCATGCGGACAGCGGCAAACGGAGGGAAAACATCATCAAACTCTGTCCTCAAATTTTCCTGTTAAGACTCCACCCTTCCTTTTAAACCATGTGGAGGGCTTGGATTCCACATCGTGGAAAGCACCCCTAAGGCTGTGGAGAACAGATCCGGAGAGCAACATCAAGTGTGGTGGAGCTGGAAAGATGGACCCCGGACAGCTGACCAGTCGCTGCAGTGCAAGTGGCTGAATAAGGGGCGGCCCGCTGGAGTGAGAGGGCTGCATAAGCGTCATAACTCTGGTGTTGTTGCACCGATTTCACATAAGCTGTTCTGAATGATCAGACATCCTATGATGCCATGAAGATAGAATTCAGAAATAAAGTTGTGAAATGTAAGATACTATACTATTTCCAGCCAAACTGAGAGTCTTGTTGGACAGAAGGGTCTGGCATTTGGTCTCCACAAATGATGGCTGGGATTTGTTGAAAGGTTGGGTGAGACCAACCCAAGAAAAGACTGCACATGACAACAGCAACAATGCAGAAGGGGCCTGGAGGAGGCAGTATGGGTATGAAAGTCCCTGCTTGAGAGGCGATGCATCCAATGCTGAGCAAACAGGCCGTGGGTGGCTTGGCCAGACTGTGGAGATTACTTCACCTGTTGCCGTGTCTAGGGTTGAGCCTCAAGGAAAAAACTTCTGCCCACCTTTGTATATTTGTCACTGTTGTAGCCTCTTTTCTCGTCACTGCAGAGCTAGGTTGTGAAGGGCAATGCTGACATTTGGCATTCAGGCAAGATTAAGTCCAAATATGGATTCATTTAGTAATGGAGCCCTGATATAGACTCTTGAGATATAGTAATACCTGTGACAGAATTGGTTTTGCCCTGTGCTCATCCTAGTTGGAAGAGACTTTTGCTGAGGCATTTCTGGTAGTTCCATACAACAGTTGGGACACAGGTTGGCATGAGTTGCGGAATTGGGTACTTTTGATTCAACATAGTGAAGCAAGGCGGGGACAGGGGAGAGTGTGTGGGGATGTTCTTCGTTTGAGCAACTGGTTCAGGTCAAGCTACAAGTCTTGCAGAAGGGCTTTTCTCCTGGTTCTGTATAGGCAGGAGCAAATTTAGACGGGGGTAAGGACAGATTAGCAACTCTTGGGATAGTCTCATGAAATGTAAATGGGATGGGGGACAAGATAAACAAGCATTGGCATAGCCAATAGGTCTCGCCTTTGGGACCTTATAAGTGTTTAGCCATGCAGCACATTTTCCTGGGTGTTGTGCAGCCAGGAATTTTTTGTGTTTCTGCTTTTGTACTGTTTGAAAGGTGAGCTAAAAACTACTGTGCTTCTGAAATTGCTGCTCTGAAATCTATTTTTGAAATAAAATGAATGCTTAGGAAGGCCCTCAAGACATGGATCTACGGAACATCTGACTGAATCTTGCCTGGCTCTCATCTGATCACGAAATAACCCACGACTGATGTTCGTTATCTGATAGCGCCAGGAGGCTCCATTGGGAGTGACAGTTCGCGCTTTATAAATAACTCATTTCATTTCATTATAAAAGGTAATCCTACCTTACTACCAAGAGTGTATTTTTTAAATAAATCACCATAACCGAACAATTTTCAAATTGAATTGTAATTGCATTTATATAGCGCTTACTACATCTGTAGAGTCATTTAAGCGCTTTACTGCAGGTAGCGGGCTACTCTGTACCCAAGGTAAGTGGTTAATCCTGATTTATTTTGGTTATTAATAGTTGTTTATTGTTGGTTAATGGGATCAATTGTAATCTCTCACAGCAAGTAACCCCACACACTGGCCGTCGGCCTGTAATAACCTTAATGCAGCCGCCGAGCAGCCGGTGCAGTGAGGCGCTCCAGTCATGCAGGGGGAGGGGGTGGGTCGCTAGGCCCTCTATGTTTTATTGTACCGAGCGCTCCCAGTCCAATTGTGGGGTTACGAACCGCTGTCTCTCGACTAGTAACTGTAAGGAAACACAGCTACCAACATGCTTTTGAAATTTGCTGTCCCCGTATGTGGTGTGTTAATGCGGTCCATGCAGTGTTGTTCTCTGCGGTGTTTTTGTTTGCCGTGCACAAATCCCACTGTTTTTCTTTCTCACACTTCATGAGAAGCAGGGACCGTATTTCAAATTGGCGGGAAGACCATTATTTGCAATAATAGAAAGTAGAGCAAGTCCCCTGGGCGCCAAGGAGTATTACATATCCACCTGTGATCTACTGGCGTTGTAAATGTAAATATTTTTTGAAGCACATTTACAAAAATCCATTTGGGGGCAGGGGTGTTCTGACATGCTAAGCTGTCAACAAGCATCCTGTGAGGTAAAAACAAAATGCACAGGGATACATAAGAACATGCGGCACAATCAGAAGCGTCAGCAGCAAAGAACATTATTTAAATAAAAGAAGCACGCACATTACAGTAAATATAATTTTTGTGGCATTTATGCAAGATTTCACAATCAAACGATTACGCGATAGCACTTCCGAAACTTCAGGAGTTGTGGGACAAAAGGGTAAAAAGGAACACCCACATTGTTACATGGTTGAATATTGAGATGGAGTTCACGGAATGTATGCAGAAAACAAGGTCATGAACTGGCACAGAGCTGCATTGCTGATTAATGAATTCTCACCACTGTGCACAGCGTTAGCTGCTGAAAGCACCACCGGAAATTGAGAAATCGAATCCCACATGACGTCCTTGGTGCAAGAGACCTGTGTTTTGAGAAAGCCAGGTGTATTATAACCAAATACTATGGTATGCTAGCAAGCAAAATACAGAGTGGGCTGCTGGTACACGTAAAGAAGGAATGATTAAATGTGGTTCAAAAGAAAGGCTGGGGTCCCTCCGCACACCAAGGGTAAGGTTGGTATTTTTAATACCGGTCAATGTTTTACGCCGTAGAACATGTTCCACTCTGCAATCATGGACGGGTTTCTTTCTATTACCCTGGAGACTATACCGTCAAGAGCGCTCCTGATCTTCTCCGTGAAGCAGCCCAGCGGGAGATGCGGGGAGGTGGGGTTTTGGCGGGATGCTAACAAACACTTTATAGATAAATAAAGGCGCGCTTAAAGTGAAAGCTGCGCCGTTCACAAATAAATAAAGGTGCGCTTAAAGTGAAAGCGGTGCCGTTCATAAATAAAGGCGTGAAGGTTGCTTTGGAAGAAAGCTAACAAACATTGTAAGCACATGAGCGCAGGCAATGTAAACAAGAGCGCTTCTTATCTTCTCTGTGATTCTGGGCAAATTACTTAACCTCTCAATCAGACATCCAACCACATGCAAATTAGGCCAACCTGCATTGCTAGATTATGCCCCAGGGGAAGTCAGGCAAATCGTATTGTATCTTGGCCTTTCAGCCACTGCAGCAAACTTTGAGAGCACTGAGCAGTCACTGAATGGGGGATGCACTGTGGAGAGAGTGAGTGCGCCAGGATCACCATGGAGACGGCGAGTGAGGGAAAAACAGCGTCCAGGCGTTTAGTGGCGGAGAGGAGTGCAGCCAGTGAGAGGAGGAGCCCTGTGCAGAAGGTGAAAGGAGGTGCAGCGCTGAAGGGAGAGGTGTGGAGACGATCGCGATGCAAGCAAGACGCGCGGCCGCGAGACGCGCTCTGGGGAGGGGGAGGAGCAACTGAGATGAAAGCCAGATGGCGCCTGGAGCGATGCGAGGAATGCGTGTTACTGTGCGCGTACCCGCACGCTCTAGGCCAGCCAAAAAGCTGTGGTCGCATTTCTAAAAGTCCACTGATTAAATGTCTCGCCCAGTCCAGCGCAAGTGCTGGCTCAGGGCGAGACCTAAAAAGGAGGCTGTTTTTATTGGGTGTGCTACAGAGGCATAGGGCAGATGTGGCCTTCCTTTAGGAGACCCATCTGAGGGGTGGGAATGGTACACTGGTGGTCAAAGGCAGGGAATACTTTGGGCTTGTGGGGGGTGATTGTTTCCATTTGTCCCATGTGCTGCAGAAGCCTACCATCAAACGTATTGGCGCTTTTTTCTTTACAGTCCCAAGAAGGGGCCACAATCACTGTTGGTTGGGAGGGCGGGGGGAGGGAGTAATGAAACTGAGTAAAATCTGTCTCAGCTTTTGAGCGGAGTGATATATATGGAGGGCAGCGCATCCCACTGACAACTAGTACTCTGGGACTCACAACTCCTTTTCTCCAGTTGATTACCTGCTCACTTCATGGTCCAGCGCTCACAGATTCAATGACTTAAGATTCCTAGCCCACGGTGTCTCTGACCCCTCCCCAATATAGGGAAATATCTACTCAAGGTAGTGCAGCACGGTTCTGGGATAGAAAACAGATGTGGGGGATTGGAAGTGTATAACAGTGTCAACAGGCGTGTTTAGGTCATAGATCAGTTCCTTCAGTAAAATGAAGGGTTGGTTCAGTCAATGTTGAAGATGTGGGAGGCCTACAAGACAGTAATTAGAGACTGTGCGATTTCTACGGTCACTGGTAGGAGAAAAGAGAAGCTGGGGGAAGTTGCTGAGGTTGAGAGGGAAATCCTAGGTTTAGAAAGCTCGTAATTGTCATTTAAAAACCCTACAGTGCGATACCAAAGGGGATGATGGACGGAGCGTTAGAGCAAATCAAACACTCACCCCCAGTCAACTGATCTGGGTTTAATCCATCATCATTCTTTAGCTCACTCCACCACCCCAGTTCAGACATGGCCATATGCAAATCAGTCTGACCCTGTGCCTCATGGGAACAGTCCAGCCCGAACTGCCAAGCCATGTCTTCCCTGGACCGGAAACAAGCATCCTGGGACCGGTTTCGGGTTCAAAACCCTCATCAGCCAGGCTATCTTGAATCCAGTGGCAAAGTGAGCAAGGGACCCACGTCTGGGCATACCCTGCCAACTTAGGGCGAACAAAGCGATACCAAAGGGGATGATGGACGGAGCGTTAGAGCAAATCAAACACTCACCCCCAGTCAACTGATCTGGGTTTAATCCATCATCATTCTTTAGCTCACTCCACCACTCCCAGTTCAGACATGGCCATATGCAAATCAGTCTGACCCTGTGCCTCATGGGAACAGTCCAGCCCGAACTGCCAAGCCATGTCTTCCTGGACCGGAAACAAGCATCCTGGGACCGGTTTCGGGTTCAAAACCTTCATCAGCCAGGCTATCTTGAATCCAGTGGAAAAGTGAGAAAGGGACCCACGTCTGGGCATACCCTACAGTGCTTCATAGGCTGCAATTAAAGATCAAAGATCACACACTGGCAGAGAACGCCTTAAGGAGCCAATATCTTTCTATGTAGGTGAGACTACATGAAGTAGGAAACCAGGTAGGCAAATTAACTGCACTGCTTAGTAAGCAGGATGAGGGTAGTAAATGGGTGAGCCCAATAGAGCAAAAGAGTGAAACACACTGACTGAGTAAGAGTTTGCAAGGTAAGTTGGTACTTTCTACAAGGCTGAATTTGTGCTTAGCCGGTAGACCTGAAAAAAAATACATAGTTGCTCTACCAATCCTAACACTTGGGTTAGAGGCTAGATCCCTGATGGAGGAAGAATGCTGTTGAGGAAGCAGAAGGGGCTAGTACACAGCTGCAGAGAAGCAAGATGCCTGGTACTAATTGCTTCTTAGGAGATTTAAAAAAAAAAATGATGCTGGATAAATTAGCAGCTCCAAAATTAGCTTGAGGATGGCAACGGTGGTTCTCATACATAAGATCGGGAAGGTCAGGGCAGGATGTGCCTCCTAGAGGCCACGATCACTACTAAACAATGAAACTAAAGCCTTCAGGAAAATATTAGAAAATTGTCTCAGTAGGGCAATGGGAAGTCTACTTCATTGGATCAATTGGGATTTATGCCTCTTAGGAGCACCAGAATGAATCTGTGCTGGCTGTTTAGCTGCATGGAATACACAAGGAAGATCACACAACCCACAGCTGTACTTTCATTAGATGCAGCAAAGGTGCACTGTTCAATCGAATGGTCCTACATATTTGCTGTACTAGAGAAGATGGGCTTTGGCCTGTACATAAAATGATTTTCCAGACTGCTATAAGCATCACTGAAGGCCAGGGTTAAGGTGAATGGATGCTTCTTGGAACCATTCATGATGCAGATGGGGCTAAGACACAGCTGCCCCATTTTGCCTTTACGTGAGAGTCACTGGAAAGTTGGATATGATGCAATGCTCTTTACAGGAGGCTGGAACTAGACTTCTAGGAAGAGAATATAGTTGTATGGGGATGACATTATTTTGCATGTGGTCACATCAAACTCAAAACTGGATAGGATCTTACATGTCTCTGGGGTGTTTGGATGCTATTCCAGTTTTAAGAACAACTGGGAAATGGCAGTGTTGTTGCCATGTACTTCCTGGTTCCCGGGGGCATGGACTGTGGCTCCTGATCAAATTTGACCATTGACCTTTGGATTTACACCTCCAGGGATAACAGTGTTTTCTTGAAGTTTATCTTGTTACGCGTATTGAACAACTTTAGAGGGGATGTGGGGCATTGGCGAACTCTTCCGCTTTGACTCTATGGTCGCACTAGTTTGTATAAAAGGACTGTATTCCCTAAATTAACAAAATAAACACAACAAGACCCCGGAGACTTTTTTTTCAGAAGGACTGACACCATGCTTCACACCTTGCTGTGGGACACTGCCATCCCCAGAGAGGCCATGGCAACGCTTTGCAGAAGGTATACAATGGAGGCATTGCACCTCCAGATATGTGAAAATACTTCTGGGAAACAAAACTTTAGATTAGTGAGTGGTCCTTTGCCACACAACACTAACACTTACAATGGGTCAATAGATACTTATTTGGCAAACAGGATACCCAGCAAGAACTTTATGGGAAGTGTAAGCGAGAAACACCCCAATTAGGGGGTGGGGATGGCAAAGAACAAAAGGAGGTGGAAAAATACACTCATAAAATGTACCCCACTGACGGTCTGTGATAGTCTGCAGGAACTGAAGCGCCTGCCACGGTTTTCCAAAAGGGATACTATTAGTATATCTATAGTGGCTGTTGTCTGGAGTGCAGTGCCCTGAAATCCTATGCACAACTCAAACAGGAGTTTGAACTAGTGAATTCACAGTTTTCATATACCAGCAATTCAGGCTTGCCACTGGCACACATATGTGCAGGTGAGTACTGTCTTATTAGATGGCTTTCCTTTGAAAAATTGTGTACTTTCCAAAACGCTACCCAAGAAAGCAATTTCACTGAGAGATAACATGATATCCCTATGTCAAACTTCAGGCCTAAGTGGACACTGGATCTATGGATCGATATATGAGACCTGGAGGCTCGGAGTGAGAAGAAGACCTGCAACACACTTGTGAATTGGCCATAAGGGCAGGGTTTAGATTAGCACAAATTTGGACATTACACGGCATCAGTAGTGGCTCGTCTTTAAGGGCAGAAGTCCCCCCTCCCAAACACACGTTTTTGCAAACGTGACGAGTGTCTATCCGGCTGAGCACAGGTCAGCCTGACAGACATTCTTTGTGTTCAGTTCAGGCAGCCAGGTGCAGTACATGTGCTAAATGAGCAGGGGATTGGCATCATGTGCTCAACTTCGATGGACTGAGGATTCCATAGCCCTATGGGTATCATCTCCTCAGCCCGGCAAGCAACTTGGAGGTCTTCCACCTCATGACTAGTGAGCACGTCACAGATACACTAGCACCTGGGCGCATCAGTTTTAAGCACAGAGCTGAGTGTCAATCAGTGAGGGCTCATCACAGAGTGGGTTGGGATCAGCAGTCTCACTGACCCCATCCCACTCGGTGAAAAGTATGGGAGGTCAGCCAATGTAAGGAAGTGGCAGTCCCAATCCTCCAGGAACCACTGAGGTTTGCCACCAGAGATCACAGCTGTGGCCCAGTAAGTTTTTATTTTTTAATGTTTGCTACGTTTGCATATGTATGTATGAATTTGTGTGTATTTGTGCAATCTTGCTGTGAATGTGTGTGTATATGTGCTTGTGAATGGTGGGTGTATGTGTGCGCACATGTGAATGCATGGGTGTGAATGAGTGTGTAAGTAGATGGGTGAGTGTGAGCATGTGTGTGGCCCACCCACCCCCAAACCCTGGCATCAATTACCTGCCGCATCTGCACAGCATGTATTATTCCGGCACAAGACTCTTTAAATTTGGCAGGATACCCAATGATTTGTGTGCTAGGTTGTTGATGGAAGGGAATCTCTATCACACTCTTTGGTCATGCCCAAAGCTATGATTTTTGTTTAGAACATGGTGGGTAACATATTGGCTAGGACCACAGGGTCTGAAATAGAAGATAATGCACAAATAATGCTGCAGGATTTTTGGAGACAGATGACCCCACCCAACTATATCAAACTGTTCTGCGACCTAGCTCCAGTGGCGGCACTGCAGAATGTGGCTAAAAAGTGGGAGGGGCTGACTTTCCTGAGGTAGAGGTATGAGATGCCCATATGGACTAGTGTATGCTAACACAGAAATGTGTTTGCCAGGCAAGGGGCTGCCCCAAGAAGTTTAAAAGAGTTTGGGGACCATGGATACAGCGCTCAAAACCGGAGTATTCCTATACCAAAACGTCAACTCCTGGTCTTGGTCTCACAGAACAGATCAGAGATGTGTTTACAAAGAAAATAAATCTTTTCTTTTTGTATGACCCTCTCTAATAGTGGCATGCTTCATCATTGGGTCCGCCCCAGCCCCAGCCCCTAAAAGCCAGGGTGGGCTCTACTGACATTCTGGGAGCACTTAGAAAGATTCTACCGGGAAGCTAAAGATTAAAAATACCTCACTCTCACTAAGTATTCCTTTATTAGTAGTGGAAATGGGTATGAGTTGAAAGAAATACATGGTGCTGCACTAGGATAGTATAGTCCTAAGACTCTCACTTAAGCCATTTACATGGTTCAGCCCCTACAACTGGCCCACATGGTCCCTGGCTTTCATCAGGACGTATATCATTCAATAGCCTCGGAGTCAACGTAATTCCAAATTTAGTGGGTGAGTGACCATGCAGGGCTAGGCAAATCCTTGCAGGGAGTTAACTCACTTGCCTTGATAAAATGTACAGCACGACTGCGACACCCATGTTGTTGTAACCACTGAGCTTCTCTCGAAGAGGCAGGTGCGTGCCCCCTGTAGTCACACAGTCGTCAAGAGAAATACACAGCATTTGCACCAATTTATGCCCGCTTGCTCCTGGCTTGTGCACAAATTATGCTACAGGGTATTTGGAGACAGATCACCCCACCCAACTATAACAAACGTGTAGTAATCTGCTTTGATTAAGTAATGCACCTTCCTTACCTTTGTTCCCTGCCTGATGCTCTTACAGTATGATGTCATTTGGAATGTGAGGAATGTTTGTACTGATGGGAGAGCAGTTGGAGAAGATGGGCTGAGTAGCCAGGAGGCTGCTCCTGGTGGGGCTTATATTAAGACTTACATTGGAACTTACTAAGATGTAACTTGAAGAATAAACTACAACTATAAGAGCTGTCTACGAGACTTCATTTATTTCTACAAAACTGTTCTGCGACCTAGCTCCAGAGGCGGCACAACAGAATGTGGCTAGAAAGTGGGGAGGGGCTGACTTTCCTAAGGTAGAGGTGTGAGGGGCCCATGTGAAGTAGCGTATGCTAACACAGAAATGTGTTTGCCAGGCAAGTGGCTGCCCCAAGAAGTTTAAAAGAGTTTGGGGACCCTGGATACACCACCTGTCCTTCTTGAATCCATTCCCATTCACACTGGACAGTGTACAAGATGCTTCTGGGATCTGAAGCAATGATAAGCCTTCTGCAACGTTTGTTCCTAAAAATGCCCTCTGTTGCAACCTTTTTCGCATAACCTAAGGTGTACTGTACTTGACTCTCCAGTGGTTTGGATATGTAACAGCAATTATCTGACCTTGCGGGTTCTTTCGAAAATCAATAAAAAAATTCTCTTAAAAATTCACTCATGCCATTTATTTTGTTGGCTCATCAGTGCATTGTGCAAACAAAGTAATCCCCTTTTCATTGTTTCGCACTACAGCAGTCATTTTTAGGTCGAGCCTATCAGACAGCGCAGTTGTCTGGTAGAAAAAGATCTATCGTCAACTTACCATATCTTACAGTGAGCTTAAAACCCACCCATTGCTTACTAGTGGCTAGCATTTTTGTCACTCATTTGCTTGCTTCTTAATCAATGGCTTGCCTTGCCCATCATGTGTTGTTCCTCCCTCTGGAGCATTGCCCCCTTTACTTGTGTGCTTCCCATTGATCTCTTTTTGGTGAACTTTAAAAAAAAAAAATTTTTACAGTAAGGCACTCCATGTGTTTTAAAGATCTCTTCCCTTCCTACTTCGCCCCTCTGTTCTTTTAAAGCTCCCGGAGGCTTCTCTTGAATCACGCTGGGCTGATCATCACCTTTCTTCCCTGCCTTCACTTCATCCTCATCATGGCTTGCTCACTCATCCGGTTATCTATGAATCTAGCTGCACCGCTCCTTACTAACTCGGAGCCACTGGTGTCTCCCCAGTCCCTTTGCTGCTGCCTATATAGCTGTTGTCAAGCCACTGACAAGGGGTGCTATATGAAACTGCACCGACATTTTTGCATTTCTGAAGGGGAAAATGGTGCTAAAGGTACGTCCAGCTGAAGGCAACCCCCTCCCACCACCCACCCAGCATTAAATGACTGTTTGGTGGGCTTTGGCTTCAACATCTGGAACAACACCTCCCCAGAGAACAGATACCGCTCAGTGAAATGCTTCCCATGGACAAATGTTCCAGGACTTCAGTTGTAAGGCCATAAAGCAGGCTTCAGGTTAAAAATGTAGTAAACTATGCGAGATTAGTTTCTCAGCATTCCAGCTTCGTCCTCAGTCCCAGACTAAATCATAAATATCAAATAGATTTGGCCGCCTTATATATAAGCTAGGTTACATGCCTGCAGAAACCAGTCGGTCTGATTATCCTACAAACAGACACACATGCACATTCTCTCTCACACATGCTCTCTTGAATTCGGTTACAATAATCTTGCTCTTTCTCACTCATACAGACAATCTTTGTGTCGTTCTCAAACACTGCCATACACATATCAACTCTCGCTCACTCTGTCGTACACACATCCACACACATGTTATAGTCTGTACAGAGATTTAAAACTGATCCGGTCACCTATGATAAATAAAATTATGTGACAGGTTAAGTACTCTACTACCAAAGCTCCTTAAAACGTACATGTAACAACCTTTTGCAGTTGGGTGGCAGAGGTCTGTTAAGTGGTGGGATCCTAAAAGCCACTACCACTGAGATTTCAAAGCCCATCTGTACCAATATCATGACATCAGCTTAAAACCATCATTCATTTAGTTTTCTTTCAATCAAATCTGTTTAAGTGGAGTGTGAAATGAGCAGACTTGTCAGATGAGGAGGCACAGGGGTCATTATTCCCCAGACCCGCACTTTTTGTAGACCCTGCATTGGCGCTGCCACATTGATTTATACATTTTACAAACAAAACTGACATGTTTATTAATGGTGAAGCGGCCAACATGGCTCATACCACCAGAGAGTACCTGTTATTTAATGGTGAGGCGGCTAACACGGATCATACCACTAGATACAACCTGTTTATCAATGATGAGATGGCCTAACACGGCTCATACCACTAGACAGCACCTGTTTATTAATGGTGATGCAGCTAACACGGCTCATACCACTAGACAGCACCTGTTTATTAATGGTGAGGCGGCTAACACGGCTCATACCACTAGATAGCAATGGTTATTTAATGGTGAGGCGGCTAACATGGCTCATACCACTAGACAGCACCTGTTTATTAATGGTGAGGCGGCTAACACGGCTCATACCACTAGATAGCAATGGTTATTTAATGGTGAGGCGGCTAACATGGCTCATACCACTAGACAGCACCTGTTTATTAATGGTGAGGCGGCTAACACGGCTCATACCACTAGATAGCAATGGTTATTTAATGGTGAGGCGGCTAACATGGCTCATACCACTAGACAGCACCTGTTTATTAATGGTGAGGCGGCTAACACGGCTCATACCACTAGATAGCAATGGTTATTTAATGGTGAGGCGGCTAACATGGCTCATACCACTAGATAGCACCTGTTTATGAATGGCGAGGCAGCTAACATGGCTCATACCACGAGATAGCACCTGTTATTGAATGGTGAGGCAGCTAACACGGCTCATACCACTAGAAAGCACCTGTTTATTAACGGTGAGGCGGCTAACAAGGCTCATACTACTAGACAGCACCTGTTTATTAACGGTGAGGCTGCTAACACGGCTCATACCACTAGATAGCACCTGTTTATTAATGGTGAGGCGGCTAACACGGCTCATACCACTAGATAGCACCTGTTTATTAATGGTGAGGCAGCTAACATGGCTCATACCAATATATAGCACAAAATGCTGCATCTGCAGTCTCTTCTTTTTCCATACAGGGCATTTTTAATAAACTGTTTAAGATATCCTCGTCCTATGAAGGGCCCCACTTTAGATAATCGACCCAGCCTTGGAAATCAGACTGCCAGATGAAAGGTGCATAGCTCTAGCAGACCTCTCTCGGGAGTGCTATTGTGCTGGAAACAGACTGTTTAAACGTTTCAGATGCACATCAGTTGGTTTTGTAGAGAAGAGCATGCAAACAGAGTCTCAAGCATACACGAAAACTCTCCTTTAAATACGGAGAACTTAATTATGATCCATACCTATAAGCAAGGGACATCAGCCCATACAGCAAATATAACCAACTTCGAAAATACTCCACTGACCAAGAACAGAATAACAGGCCAGGCCTTTTGTTGGCAAAACAAATAGGTCTAGCGTATAAATGAAAGTGAGTTTTTACCAGTTGGTGAGTTAGTTTCCTAACATTGGTGCCAGCCATCCTGCTCTGATGTTTCTCTGCCCATTCTTGATTATTTATTTTTTCGAGAGCCCGACAGATGCAAAATGCCACTAGACTGCTTGCTTTTGTTTTGCTCTCTTTATTTTTAATTTTTACTTTACCGTTTTTCAATTGCTGTCAGCTATGTTGGAATGGTAAAGTAAAAAAAGCCAAAATTGCCAGTGCTTCACAACACGTTTGTACATGAATTGTAACGCATGTGCTGCGCTGGAAGTCATCTCTGAATGTTTTTCTTACCATTCCAAAATGGCCACCTTGTGCGCATATTTGTGTGCATGCATTGTAATGCATGCTCCAGGCACCAATGCATAAAATCATTGGCAAAACCAACAAATCTGCATTTGTCTTTTAAATTCGAGATATCTTGACTAAGTCAATGCTTGTTTCTCAATGAGAAAGATATAAGCAAATAACTACTTTTTGAGGACGAGCATCTTAATTTGTTAGTATTAGGATTCTAAAATGGACAGCACCTTACATATTATAACAAGCATTAGCAATGCAATAGGTCTCGCATTTACGCGAGTTTAAGCTGTAGTGAGAGCGGGGCTGTGGAGTAGTGAGACTGTGCTCCCTCACTGAGCGTGGGGGCTGTGGAGCAGTGAGAGCTGCGCGGGGGCTGTGGAGCAGTGAGACTCCGCTCCCTCAGTGAGCACGGAGGCTATTGAGCAGTGAGACGCTGCTCCCTCAGTGAGCGCATGGGCTGTGGAGCACTGAGACTCTGCTCCCTCAGTGAGCGTGGGGGCTGTGGAGCAGTGAGACTCTGCTCCCTCAGTGTGCGCGGGGGTTGTGGACTAGTGAGACTCTGTTCCCTCACTGAGCGTGGGGGCTGTGGAGCAGTGAGAGCTGCACGGGGGCTGTGGAGCAGTGAGACTTCGCTCCTTCAGTGAGCACGGGGGCTATGGAGCAGTGAGACGCTGCTCCATCAGTGAGCGCGGGGGCTATGGAGCAGTGAGACGCTGCTCCATCAGTGAGCGTGGGGGCTATGGAGCAGTGAGACGCTGCTCCCTTAGTGAGCACAGGGCTGTGGAGCAGTGAGACTCTGCTCCATCAGTGAACGCGGAGGCTTGGAGCAGTGAGACGCTGCTCCCTCAGTGAGCGCGGGGGCTGTGGAGCAGTGAGACTCTGCTCTCTCAGTGAGCGCGGGGGCTGTGGAGCAGTGAGACACTGCTCCCTCAGTGAGTGCGGGGGCTGTGGAGCAGTGAGACGCCGCTCCCTCAGTGAGCGCGGGGGCTGTGGAGCAGTGAGACTCTGCTCCCTCAGTGAGCGCGGGGGCTGTGGAGCAGTGAGACTCTGTTCTCTCAGTGAGCGCAGGGGCTGTGAAGCAGTGAGACACTGCTCCCTCAGTGAGCGCGGGGTCTGTGGAGCAGTGAGACGCTGCTCCCTCAGTGAGCGCGGGGTCTGTGGAGCAGTGAGACGCTGCTCCCTCAGTGAGCGCGAGGGCTGTGGAGCAGTGAGACTCTGCTCCCTCAGTGAGCGCGGGGGCTGTGGAGAAGTGAGAGCTTGCGGGGGATGTGGAGCAGTGAGACTCTGCTCCCTCAGTGAGCACGGGGGCTATAGAGCAGTGAGATGCTGCTCCCTCAGTGAGCGCAGGGGCTGTGAAGCAGTGAGACTCTGCTCCCTCAGTGAGCGCGGGGGCTGTGGAGCAGTGAGACTCTGCTCCCTCAGTGAGCGCGGGGGCTGTGGAGCAGTGAGACTCTGCTCCCTCAGTGAGCGCGAGGGCTGTGGAGCAGTGAGACTCTGCTCCCTCAGTGAGCGCGGGGGCTGTGGAGCACGGGGGCTGTGGAGCAGTGAGACTCTGCTCCCTCAGTGAGCGCGGGTGCTCCCTTAGTGAGCACGGGGGCTATGGAGCAGTGAGATGCTGCTCCCTCAGTGAGCACAGGGGCTGTGGAGCAGTGTGACACTGCTCCCTCAGTGAGCGCGGGGTCTGTGGAGCAGTGAGACGCTGCTCCCTCAGTGAGCGCGGGGTCTGTGGAGCAGTGAGACGCTGCTCCCTCAGTGAGCGCGAGGGCTGTGGAGCAGTGAGACTCTGCTCCCTCAGTGAGCGCGGGGGCTGTGGAGCACGGGGGCTGTGGAGCAGTGAGACTCTGCTCCCTCAGTGAGCGCGGGGCTGTGGAGCAGTGAGACTCTGCTCCCTCAGTGAGCGCGGGGCTGTGGAGCAGTGAGACTCTGCTCCCCTCAGTGAGCGCGGGGGCTGTGGAGCAGTGAGACTCTGCTCCCTCAGTGAGCGCGGGGCTGTGGAGCAGTGAGAGCTGCGCGGGGGCTGTGGAGCAGTGAGACTCTGCTCCCTCAGTGAGCGCGGGGGCTGTGGAGCAGTGAGACTCTGCTCCTCAGTGAGCGCGGGGCTGTGGAGCAGTGAGACTCTGCTCCCTCAGTGAGCGCGGGGCTGTGGAGCAGTGAGAGCTGCGCGGGGCTGTGGAGCAGTGAGACTCCGCTCCCTCAGTGAGCACGGAGGCTATTGAGCAGTGAGACGCTGCTCCCTCAGTGAGCGCATGGGCTGTGGAGCACTGAGACTCTGCTCCCTCAGTGAGCGTGGGGGATGTGGAGCAGTGAGACTCTGCTCCCTCAGTGAGCGCGGGGGTTGTGGACTAGTGAGACTCTGCTCCCTCACTGAGCGTGGGGGCTGTGGAGCAGTGAGAGCTGCACGGGGGCTGTGGAGCAGTGAGACTCCGCTCCTTCAGTGAGCACGGGGGCTATGGAGCAGTGAGACGCTGCTCCATCAGTGAGCGTGGGGGCTATGGAGCAGTGAGACGCTGCTCCCTCAGTGAGCACGGGGCTGTGGAGCAGTGAGACTCTGCTCCGTCAGTGAACGCGGGGCTTGGAGCAGTGAGACGCTGCTCCCTCAGTGAGTGCGGGGGCTGTGGAGCAGTGAGAGCTGCGCGGGGGCTGTGGAGCAGTGAGAGCTGCGTGGGGGCTGTGGAGCAGTGAGTCTCCGCTCTCTCAGTGAGCGCTGGGGCTGTGGTGCAGTGCGACTCTGCTCCCTCAGTGAGCGCGGGGGCTGTGGAGCAGTGAGACGCCGCTCCCTCAGTGAGCGCGGGGGCTGTGGAGCAGTGAGACTCTGCTCCCTCAGTGAGCGCGGGGGCTGTGGAGCAGTGAGACTCTGCTCCCTCAGTGAGCGCGGGGGCTGTGGAGCAGTGAGACTCTGCTCCCTCAGTGAGCGCGGGGGCTGTGGAGCAGTGAGACTCTGTTCTCTCAGTGAGCGCAGGGGCTGTTAGGCAACGAGACTGTGCTCCTGTAGTGAGCGCGGGGGCTGTGGAGTAGTGAGACTCTGCTCCCTCACTGAGCGTGGGTGCTGTGGAGCAGAGCTGAGCGGGGGATGTGGAGCAGTGAGACTTCGCTCCCTTAGTGAGCACGGGGGCTATGGAGCAGTGAGATGCTGCTCCCTCAGTGAGCACGGGGGCTGTGGAGCAGTGTGACACTGCTCCCTCAGTGAGCGCGGGGGCTGTGGAGCAGTGAGACACTGCTCCCTCAGTGAGCGCGGGGGCTGTGGAGCAGTGAGACGCTGCTCCCTCAATGAGCGCGAGGGCTGTGGAGCAGTGAGACTCTGCTCCCTCAGTGAGCGCGGGGGCTGTGGAGCAGTGAGACTCTGCTCCCTCAGTGAGCGCGGGGGCTGTGGAGCAGTGAGACTCTGCTCCCTCAGTGAGCGCGGGGCTGTGGAGCAGTGAGACTCTGCTCCCTCAGTGAGCGCGCGGGGCTGTGGAGCAGTGAGACTCTGCTCCCTCAGTGAGCGCGGGGCTGTGGAGCTGTGAGACTCTGCTCCTCAGTGAGCGCAGGGGCTGTGGAGCTGTGAGACTCTGCTCCCTCAGTGAGCACAGGGGCTGTGGAGCTGTGAAACTCTGCTCCCTCAGTGAGCACAGGGGCTGTGGAGCTGTGAAACTCTGCTCCCTCAGTGAGCGCAGGGGCTGTGGAGCTGTGAAACTCTGTTCTCTCAGTGAGCGCAGGGACTGTTAGGCAGTGAGACTCTGCTCCTGTAGTGAGCGTGGGGGCTGTGGAGCAGTGAGAGCTGTGCGGGGGCTGTGGAGCAGTGAGACTCCGCACCCTCAGTGAGCGCGGGGCTACGGAGCAGTGAGACGCTGCTCCCTCAGTGAGCGCGGGGCTGTGGAGCAGTGAGACGCTGCTCCCTCAGTGAGCGCGGGGGCTGTGGAGCAGTGAGACGCTGCTCCCTCAGTGAGCGCGGGGGCTGTGGAGCAGTGAGGCTCTGCTCCCTCAGTGAGCGTGGGGGCTGTGAAACTCTGTTCTCTCAGTGAGCGCAGGGGCTGTTAGGCAGTAAGACTCTGCTCCTGTATGAGCGCAGGGGCTGTGGAGTAGTGAGACTCTGCTCTCTCACTGAGCGTGGGTGCTGTGGAGCAGTGAGCGCTGTGCGGGGATGTGGAGCAGTGAGACTCTGCTCCCTCAGTGAGCACGGGAGCTATGGAGCAGTGAGATGCTGCTCCCTCAGTGAGCGCGGGGGCTGTGGAGCAGTGAGACTCTGCTGCCTCAGTGGGCGCAGGGGCTATGGAGCAGTGAGACGCTGCTCCCTCAGTGAGTGTGGGGGCTGTGGAGCAGTGAGACGATGCTCCCTCAGTGAGCGCGGGGCTGTGGAGTAGTGAGACTCTGCTCTCTCACTGAGCGTGGGTGCTGTGGAGCAGTGAGCGCTATGCGAGGGATGTGGAGCAGTGAGACTCTGCTGCCTCAGTGGGCGCAGGGGCTATGGAGCAGTGAGACGCTGCTCCCTCAGTGAGTGATGGGGCTGTGGAGCAGTGAGATGCTGCTCCTCAGTGAGCGCAGGGGCTGTGGAGCAGTGAGACTCTGTTCTCTCAGTGAGTGCAGGGGCTGTTAGGCAGTGAGACTCTGCTCCTGTAGTGAGCATGGGGGCTGTGGAGTAGTGAGACTCTGCTCCCTCACTGAGCGTGGGGGCTGTGGAGCAGTGAGAGCTGCGCGGGGGCTGTGGAGCAATGAGACTCCGCACCCTCAGTGAGCGCGGGGGCTATGGAGCAGTGAGACGCTGCTCCCTCAGTGAGCGTGGGGGCTGTGGAGCAGTGAGACTCTGCTCCCTCAGTGAGCGCGGGGGCTGTGGAGAAGTGAGAGCTTGCGGGGGATGTGGAGCAGTGAGACTCTGCTCCCTCAGTGAGCACGGGGGCTATAGAGCAGTGAGATGCTGCTCCCTCAGTGAGCGCAGGGGCTGTGAAGCAGTGAGACTCTGCTCCCTCAGTGAGCGCAGGGGCTGTGGAGCAGTGAGACTCTGCTCCCTCAGTGAGCGCGGGGGCTGTGGAGCAGTGAGACTCTGCTCCCTCAGTGAGCGCGAGGGCTGTGGAGCAGTGAGACTCTGCTCCCTCAGTGAGCGCGGGGGCTGTGGAGCACGGGGGCTGTGGAGCAGTGAGACTCTGCTCCCTCAGTGAGCGCGGGTGCTCCCTTAGTGAGCACGGGGCTATGGAGCAGTGAGATGCTGCTCCCTCAGTGAGCACAGGGGCTGTGGAGCAGTGTGACACTGCTCCCTCAGTGAGCGCGGGTCTGTGGAGCAGTGAGACGCTGCTCCCTCAGTGAGCGCGGGGCTGTGGAGCAGTGAGGCTCTGCTCCCTCAGTGAGCGCGGGGGCTGTGGAGCAGTGAGGCTCTGCTCCCTCAGTGAGCACAGGGGCTGTGGAGCAGTGAGACTCTGTTCTCTCAGTGAGCGCAGGGGCTGTTAGGCAGTGAGACTCTGCTCCTGTATGAGCGCTGGGGCTGTGGAGTAGTGAGACTCTGCTCCCTCACTGAGCGTGGGTGCTGTGGAGCAGTGAGAGCTTGCGGGGGATGTGGAGCAGTGAGACTCTGCTCCCTCAGTGAGCACGGGGGCTATAGAGCAGTGAGATGCTGCTCCCTCAGTGAGCGCAGGGGCTGTGAAGCAGTGAGACGCTGCTCCCTCAGTGAGTGTGGGGGCTGTGGAGCAGTGAGACGATGCTCCCTCAGTGAGCGCGGGGGCTATGGAGCAGTGAGATGCTGCTCCCTCAGTGAGCGCGGGGGCTGTGGAGCAGTGAGACTCTGCTGCCTCAGTGGGCGCAGGGGCTATGGAGCAGTGAGACGCTGCTCCCTCAGTGAGTGTGGGGGCTGTGGAGCAGTGAGACGATGCTCCCTCAGTGAGCGCGGGGGCTGTGGAGTAGTGAGACTCTGCTCTCTCACTGAGCGTGGGTGCTGTGGAGCAGTGAGCGCTTGCGAGGGATGTGGAGCAGTGAGACTCTGCTGCCTCAGTGGGCGCAGGGGCTATGGAGCAGTGAGACGCTGCTCCCTCAGTGAGTGATGGGGCTGTGGAGCAGTGAGATGCTGCTCCTCAGTGAGCGCAGGGGCTGTGGAGCAGTGAGACTCTGTTCTCTCAGTGAGTGCAGGGGCTGTTAGGCAGTGAGACTCTGCTCCTGTAGTGAGCATGGGGGCTGTGGAGTAGTGAGACTCTGCTCCCTCACTGAGCGTGGGGGCTGTGGAGCAGTGAGAGCTGCGCGGGGGCTGTGGAGCAATGAGACTCCGCACCCTCAGTGAGCGCGGGGCTATGGAGCAGTGAGACGCTGCTCCCTCAGTGAGCGTGGGGGCTGTGGAGCAGTGAGACTCTGCTCCCTCAGTGAGCGCGGGGGCTGTGGAGAAGTGAGAGCTTGCGGGGGATGTGGAGCAGTGAGACTCTGCTCCCTCAGTGAGCACGGGGCTATAGAGCAGTGAGATGCTGCTCCCTCAGTGAGCGCAGGGGCTGTGAAGCAGTGAGACTCTGCTCCCTCAGTGAGCGCAGGGGCTGTGGAGCAGTGAGACTCTGCTCCCTCAGTGAGCGCGGGGCTGTGGAGCAGTGAGACTCTGCTCCCTCAGTGAGCGCGAGGGCTGTGGAGCAGTGAGACTCTGCTCCCTCAGTGAGCGCGGGGCTGTGGAGCACGGGGCTGTGGAGCAGTGAGACTCTGCTCCCTCAGTGAGCGCGGGTGCTCCCTTAGTGAGCACGGGGGCTATGGAGCAGTGAGATGCTGCTCCCTCAGTGAGCACAGGGGCTGTGGAGCAGTGTGACACTGCTCCCTCAGTGAGCGCGGGGTCTGTGGAGCAGTGAGACGCTGCTCCCTCAGTGAGCGCGGGGGCTGTGGAGCAGTGAGGCTCTGCTCCCTCAGTGAGCGCGGGGGCTGTGGAGCAGTGAGGCTCTGCTCCCTCAGTGAGCACAGGGGCTGTGGAGCAGTGAGACTCTGTTCTCTCAGTGAGCGCAGGGGCTGTTAGGCAGTGAGACTCTGCTCCTGTATGAGCGCTGGGGCTGTGGAGTAGTGAGACTCTGCTCCTCACTGAGCGTGGGTGCTGTGGAGCAGTGAGAGCTTGCGGGGATGTGGAGCAGTGAGACTCTGCTCCCTCAGTGAGCACGGGGGCTATAGAGCAGTGAGATGCTGCTCCCTCAGTGAGCGCAGGGGCTGTGAAGCAGTGAGACGCTGCTCCCTCAGTGAGTGTGGGGGCTGTGGAGCAGTGAGACGATGCTCCCTCAGTGAGCGCGGGGGCTGTGGAGCAGTGAGACGCTGCTCACTCAAGTGAGCGATGGGGCTGTGGAGCAGTGAGACGCGGCTCCTCAGTGAGCGCGGGGGCTGTGAAGCAGTGAGACGCTGCTCCCTCAGTGAGCACAGGGGCTGTGGAGCAGTGAGACTCTGCTCCTGTAGTGAGCGTGGGGGCTGTGGAGCAGTGAGACTCTGTTCCCTCACTGAGCGTGGGGGCTGTATAGCAGTGAGAGCTGCGCGGGGCTGTGGAGCAGTGAGACTCTCTGCTCCCTCAGTGAGCGCGGGGGCTATGGAGCAGTGAGACGCTGCTCCCTCAGTGAGCGCATGGGCTATGGAGCAGTGAGACTCTGCTCCCTCTGTGAGTGCGGGGGCTGTGGAGCAGTGAGACGCTGCTCCCTCAGTGAGCGCGGGGGCTGTGGAGCAGTGAGACTGTGGAGCAGTGAGACTCTGCTCCCTCAGTGAGTGCGGGGGCTGTGGAGCAGTGAGAGCTGCGCGGGGGTTGCGGAGCAGTGAGACTCCCCTCCCTCAGTGAGCGCGGGGGTTGTGGACTAGTGAGACTCTGTTCCCTCACTGAGCGTGGGGGCTGTGGAGCAGTGAGAGCTGCACGGGGGCTGTGGAGCAGTGAGACTTCGCTCCTTCAGTGAGCACGGGGGCTATGGAGCAGTGAGACGCTGCTCCATCAGTGAGCGCGGGGGCTATGGAGCAGTGAGACGCTGCTCCATCAGTGAGCGTGGGGGCTATGGAGCAGTGAGACGCTGCTCCTCAGTGAGCACAGGGCTGTGGAGCAGTGAGACTCTGCTACGTCAGTGAACGCGGGGGCTTGGAGCAGTGAGACGCTGCTCCCTCAGTGAGCGCGGGGGCTGTGGAGCAGTGAGACTCTGCTCTCTCAGTGAGCGCGGGGGCTGTGGAGCAGTGAGACACTGCTCCCTCAGTGAGCACAGGGCTGTGGAGCAGTGAGACTCTGCTCCGTCAGTGAACGCGGGGGCTTGGAGCAGTGAGACGCTGCTCCCTCAGTGAACGCGGGGGCTTGGAGCAGTGAGACGCTGCTCCCTCAGTGAGCGCGGGGGCTGTGGAGCAGTGAGACTCTGCTCTCTCAGTGAGCGCTGGGGCTGTGGTGCAGTGAGACTCTGCTCCCTCAGTGAGTGCGGGGGCTGTGGAGCAGTGAGACGCCGCTCCCTCAGTGAGCGCGGGGGCTGTGGAGCAGTGAGACGCCGCTCCCTCAGTGAGCGCGGGGGCTGTGGAGCAGTGAGACGCCGCTCCCTCAGTGAGCGCGGGGGCTGTGGAGCAGTGAGACGCTGCTCCCTCAGTGAGAGCGGGGTCTGTGGAGCAGTGAGACGCTGCTCCCTCAGTGAGCGCGAGGGCTGTGGAGCAGTGAGACTCTGCTCCCTCAGTGAGCGCGGGGCTGTGGAGCAGTGAGAGCTGCGCGGGGGCTGTGGAGCAATGAGACTCCGCACCCTCAGCGAGCGCGGGGGCTATGGAGCAGTGAGACGCTGCTCCCTCAGTGAGCGTGGGGGCTGTGGAGCAGAGACGCTGCTCCCTCAGTGAGCGCGGGGGCTGTGGAGCAGTGAGACGCTGCTCCCTCAGTGAGCACGGGGGCTGTGGAGCAGTGAGACGCTGCTCCCTCAGTGAGCGCGGGGTCTGTGGAGCAGTGAGACGCTGCTCCCTCAGTGAGAGCGGGGTCTGGGGAGCAGTGAGACGCTGCTCCCTCAGTGAGCGCGAGGGCTGTGGAGCAGTGAGACTCTGCTCCCTCAGTGAGCGCGGGGGCTGTGGAGCAGTGAGAGCTTGCGGGGGATGTGGAGCAGTGAGACTCTGCTCCCTCAGTGAGCGCAGGGGCTGTTAGGCAACGAGACTGTGCTCCTGTAGTGAGCGCGGGGGCTGTGGAGTAGTGAGACTCTGCTCCCTCACTGAGCGTGGGTGCTGTGGAGCAGAGCTGAGCGGGGGATGTGGAGCAGTGAGACTCCGCTCCCTTAGTGAGCACGGGGGCTATGGAGCAGTGAGATGCTGCTCCCTCAGTGAGCACGGGGGCTGTGGAGCAGTGTGACACTGCTCCCTCAGTGAGCGCGGGGGCTGTGGAGCAGTGAGACACTGCTCCCTCAGTGAGCGCGGGGTCTGTGGAGCAGTGAGACGCTGCTCCCTCAGTGAGCGCGGGGTCTGTGGAGCAGTGAGACGCTGCTCCCTCAGTGAGCGCGGGGTCTGTGGAGCAGTGAGACTCTGCTCCCTCAGTGAGCGCGGGGGCTGTGGAGCACGGGGGCTGTGGAGCAGTGAGACTCTGCTCCCTCAGTGAGCGCGGGGGCTGTGGAGCAGTGAGACTGTGGAGCAGTGAGACTCTGCTCCCTCAGTGAGTGCGGGGGCTGTGGAGCAGTGAGACTCTGCTCCCTCAGTGAGCGCGGGGGCTGTGGAGCAGTGAGACTCTGCTCCCTCAGTGAGCGCGGGGGCTGTGGAGCAGTGAGAGCTGCGCGGGGGCTGTGGAGCAGTGAGACTCTGCTCCTCAGTGAGCGCGGGGGCTGTGGAGCAGTGAGACTCTGCTCCCTCAGTGAGCGCGGGGGCTGTGGAGCAGTGAGACTCTGCTCCCTCAGTGAGCGCGGGGGCTGTGGAGCAGTGAGAGCTGCGCGGGGGCTGTGGAGCAGTGAGACTCCGCTCCCTCAGTGAGCACGGAGGCTATTGAGCAGTGAGACGCTGCTCCCTCAGTGAGCGTGGGGGCTGTGGAGCAGTGAGACTCTGCTCCCTCAGTGAGCGCGGGGGTTGTGGACTAGTGACACTCTGCTCCCTCACTGAGCGTGGGGGCTGTGGAGCATTGAGAGCTGCACGGGGGCTGTGGAGCAGTGAGACTCCGCTCCTTCAGTGAGCACGGGGGCTATGGAGCAGTGAGACGCTGCTCCATCAGTGAGCGCGGGGGCTATGGAGCAGTGAGACGCTGCTCCCTCAGTGAGCACGGGGCTGTGGAGCAGTGAGACTCTGCTCCGTCAGTGAACGCGGGGGCTTGGAGCAGTGAGACGCTGCTCCCTCAGTGAGTGCGGGGGCTGTGGAGCAGTGAGAGCTGCGCGGGGCTGTGGTGCAGTGAGAGCTGCGCGGGGGCTGTGGAGCAGTGAGTCTCCGCTCTCTCAGTGAGCGCTGGGGCTGTGGTGCAGTGCGACTCTGCTCCCTCAGTGAGTGCGGGGGCTGTGGAGCAGTGAGACTCTGCTCCCTCAGTGAGCGCAGGGGCTGTTAGGCAACGAGACTGTGCTCCTGTAGTGAGCGCAGGGCTGTGGAGTAGTGAGACTCTGCTCCCTCACTGAGCGTGGGTGCTGTGGAGCAGAGCTGAGCGGGGGATGTGGAGCAGTGAGACTTCGCTCCCTTAGTGAGCACGGGGGCTATGGAGCAGTGAGATGCTGCTCCCTCAGTGAGCACGGGGGCTGTGGAGCAGTGAGACGCTGCTCCCTCAATGAGCGCGAGGGCTGTGGAGCAGTGAGGCTCTGCTCCCTCAGTGAGCGCGGGGGCTGTGGAGCAGTGAGACTCTGCTCCCTCAGTGAGCGCGGGGGCTGTGGAGCAGTGAGACTCTGCTCCCTCAGTGAGCGCGGGGGCTGTGGAGCAGTGAGACTCTGCTCCCTCAGTGAGCGCGGGGGCTGTGGAGCAGTGAGACTCTGCTCCCTCAGTGAGCGCGGGGGCTGTGGAGCAGTGAGACTCTGCTCCCTCAGTGAGCGCGCGGGCTGTGGAGCAGTGAGACTCTGCTCCCTCAGTGAGCGCGGGGGCTGTGGAGCAGTGAGACTCTGCTCCCTCAGTGAGCGCAGGGGCTGTGGAGCTGTGAGACTCTGCTCCCTCAGTGAGCACAGGGGCTGTGGAGCTGTGAAACTCTGCTCCCTCAGTGAGCACAGGGGCTGTGGAGCTGTGAAACTCTGCTCCCTCAGTGAGCGCAGGGGCTGTGGAGCTATGAAACTCTGTTCTCTCAGTGAGCGCAGGGACTGTTAGGCAGTGAGACTCTGCTCCTGTAGTGAGCGTGGGGGCTGTGGAGCAGTGAGAGCAGTGCGGGGGCTGTGGAGCAGTGAGACTCCGCACCCTCAGTGAGCGCGGGGGCTACGTAGCAGTGAGACGCTGCTCCCTCAGTGAGCGCGGGGGCTGTGGAGCAGTGAGACGCTGCTCCCTCAGTGAGCGCGGGGGCTGTGGAGCAGTGAGACGCTGCTCCGTCAGTGAGCGCGGGGGCTGTGGAGCAGTGAGGCTCTGCTCCCTCAGTGAGCGTGGGGGCTGTGAAACTCTGTTCTCTCAGTGAGCGCAGGGGCTGTTAGGCAGTAAGACTCTGCTCCTGTATGAGCGCAGGGGCTGTGGAGTAGTGAGACTCTGCTCTCTCACTGAGCGTGGGTGCTGTGGAGCAGTGAGCGCTTGCGGGGGATGTGGAGCAGTGAGACTCTGCTCCCTCAGTGAGCACGGGAGCTATGGAGCAGTGAGATGCTGCTCCCTCAGTGAGCGCGGGGGCTGTGGAGCAGTGAGACTCTGCTGCCTCAGTGGGCGCAGGGGCTATGGAGCAGTGAGACGCTGCTCCCTCAGTGAGTGTGGGGGCTGTGGAGCAGTGAGACGATGCTCCCTCAGTGAGCGCGGGGGCTGTGGAGTAGTGAGACTCTGCTCTCTCACTGAGCGTGGGTGCTGTGGAGCAGTGAGCGCTTGCGGGGGATGTGGAGCAGTGAGACTCTGCTGCCTCAGTGGGCGCAGGGGCTATGGAGCAGTGAGACGCTGCTCCCTCAGTGAGTGATGGGGCTGTGGAGCAGTGAGATGCTGCTCCTCAGTGAGCGCAGGGGCTGTGGAGCAGTGAGACTCTGTTCTCTCAGTGAGTGCAGGGGCTGTTAGGCAGTGAGACTCTGCTCCTGTAGTGAGCATGGGGGCTGTGGAGTAGTGAGACTCTGCTCCCTCACTGAGCGTGGGGGCTGTGGAGCAGTGAGAGCTGCGCGGGGGCTGTGGAGCAATGAGACTCCGCACCCTCAGTGAGCGCGGGGGCTATGGAGCAGTGAGACGCTGCTCCCTCAGTGAGCGTGGGGGCTGTGGAGCAGAGACGCTGCTCCCTCAGTGAGCGCGGGGCTGTGGAGCAGTGAGACGCTGCTCCCTCAGTGAGCACGGGGCTGTGGAGCAGTGAGACGCTGCTCCCTCAGTGAGCGCGGGGTCTGTGGAGCAGTGAGACGCTGCTCCCTCAGTGAGCGCGGGGGCTGTGGAGCAGTGAGGCTCTGCTCCCTCAGTGAGCGCGGGGGCTGTGGAGCAGTGAGGCTCTGCTCCCTCAGTGAGCACAGGGGCTGTGGAGCAGTGAGACTCTGTTCTCTCAGTGAGCGCAGGGGCTGTTAGGCAGTGAGACTCTGCTCCTGTATGAGCGCTGGGGCTGTGGAGTAGTGAGACTCTGCTCCCTCACTGAGCGTGGGTGCTGTGGAGCAGTGAGAGCTTGCGGGGGATGTGGAGCAGTGAGACTCTGCTCCCTCAGTGAGCACGGGGCTATAGAGCAGTGAGATGCTGCTCCCTCAGTGAGCGCAGGGGCTGTGAAGCAGTGAGACGCTGCTCCCTCAGTGAGTGTGGGGGCTGTGGAGCAGTGAGACGATGCTCCCTCAGTGAGCGCGGGGGCTGTGGAGCAGTGAGACGCTGCTCACTCAAGTGAGCGATGGGGCTGTGGAGCAGTGAGACGCGGCTCCTCAGTGAGCGCGGGGCTGTGAAGCAGTGAGACGCTGCTCCCTCAGTGAGCACAGGGGCTGTGGAGCAGTGAGACTCTGCTCCTGTAGTGAGCGTGGGGGCTGTGGAGCAGTGAGACTCTGTTCCCTCACTGAGCGTGGGGGCTGTATAGCAGTGAGAGCTGCGCGGGGCTGTGGAGCAGTGAGACTCTCTGCTCCCTCAGTGAGCGCGGGGGCTATGGAGCAGTGAGACGCTGCTCCCTCAGTGAGCGCATGGGCTATGGAGCAGTGAGACTCTGCTCCCTCTGTGAGTGCGGGGGCTGTGGAGCAGTGAGACGCTGCTCCCTCAGTGAGCGCGGGGGCTGTGGAGCAGTGAGACTGTGGAGCAGTGAGACTCTGCTCCCTCAGTGAGTGCGGGGCTGTGGAGCAGTGAGAGCTGCGCGGGGGTTGCGGAGCAGTGAGACTCCCCTCCCTCAGTGAGCGCGGGGGTTGTGGACTAGTGAGACTCTGTTCCCTCACTGAGCGTGGGGGCTGTGGAGCAGTGAGAGCTGCACGGGGCTGTGGAGCAGTGAGACTTCGCTCCTTCAGTGAGCACGGGGGCTATGGAGCAGTGAGACGCTGCTCCATCAGTGAGCGCGGGGGCTATGGAGCAGTGAGACGCTGCTCCATCAGTGAGCGTGGGGGCTATGGAGCAGTGAGACGCTGCTCCCTCAGTGAGCACAGGGCTGTGGAGCAGTGAGACTCTGCTACGTCAGTGAACGCGGGGGCTTGGAGCAGTGAGACGCTGCTCCCTCAGTGAGCGCGGGGGCTGTGGAGCAGTGAGACTCTGCTCTCTCAGTGAGCGCGGGGCTGTGGAGCAGTGAGACACTGCTCCCTCAGTGAGCACAGGGCTGTGGAGCAGTGAGACTCTGCTCCGTCAGTGAACGCGGGGCTTGGAGCAGTGAGACGCTGCTCCCTCAGTGAACGCGGGGCTTGGAGCAGTGAGACGCTGCTCCCTCAGTGAGCGCGGGGCTGTGGAGCAGTGAGACTCTGCTCTCTCAGTGAGCGCTGGGGCTGTGGTGCAGTGAGACTCTGCTCCCTCAGTGAGTGCGGGGGCTGTGGAGCAGTGAGACGCCGCTCCCTCAGTGAGCGCGGGGGCTGTGGAGCAGTGAGACGCCGCTCCCTCAGTGAGCGCGGGGGCTGTGGAGCAGTGAGACGCCGCTCCCTCAGTGAGCGCGGGGGCTGTGGAGCAGTGAGACGCTGCTCCCTCAGTGAGAGCGGGGTCTGTGGAGCAGTGAGACGCTGCTCCCTCAGTGAGCGCGAGGGCTGTGGAGCAGTGAGACTCTGCTCCCTCAGTGAGCGCGGGGCTGTGGAGCAGTGAGAGCTGCGCGGGGGCTGTGGAGCAATGAGACTCCGCACCCTCAGCGAGCGCGGGGGCTATGGAGCAGTGAGACGCTGCTCCCTCAGTGAGCGTGGGGGCTGTGGAGCAGAGACGCTGCTCCCTCAGTGAGCGCGGGGGCTGTGGAGCAGTGAGACGCTGCTCCCTCAGTGAGCACGGGGGCTGTGGAGCAGTGAGACGCTGCTCCCTCAGTGAGCGCGGGGTCTGTGGAGCAGTGAGACGCTGCTCCCTCAGTGAGAGCGGGGTCTGGGGAGCAGTGAGACGCTGCTCCCTCAGTGAGCGCGAGGGCTGTGGAGCAGTGAGACTCTGCTCCCTCAGTGAGCGCGGGGGCTGTGGAGCAGTGAGAGCTTGCGGGGGATGTGGAGCAGTGAGACTCTGCTCCCTCAGTGAGCGCAGGGGCTGTTAGGCAACGAGACTGTGCTCCTGTAGTGAGCGCGGGGGCTGTGGAGTAGTGAGACTCTGCTCCCTCACTGAGCGTGGGTGCTGTGGAGCAGAGCTGAGCGGGGATGTGGAGCAGTGAGACTCCGCTCCCTTAGTGAGCACGGGGGCTATGGAGCAGTGAGATGCTGCTCCCTCAGTGAGCACGGGGGCTGTGGAGCAGTGTGACACTGCTCCCTCAGTGAGCGCGGGGGCTGTGGAGCAGTGAGACACTGCTCCCTCAGTGAGCGCGGGGGCTGTGGAGCAGTGAGACACTGCTCCCTCAGTGAGCGCGGGGTCTGTGGAGAAGTGAGACGCTGCTCCCTCAGTGAGCGCGGGGTCTGTGGAGCAGTGAGACTCTGCTCCCTCAGTGAGCGCGGGGGCTGTGGAGCACGGGGGCTGTGGAGCAGTGAGACTCTGCTCCCTCAGTGAGCGCGGGGGCTGTGGAGCAGTGAGACTGTGGAGCAGTGAGACTCTGCTCCCTCAGTGAGTGCGGGGGCTGTGGAGCAGTGAGACTCTGCTCCCTCAGTGAGCGCGGGGGCTGTGGAGCAGTGAGAGCTGCGCGGGGGCTGTGGAGCAGTGAGAGCTGCGCGGGGGCTGTGGAGCAGTGAGACTCTGCTCCTCAGTGAGCGCGGGGGCTGTGGAGCAGTGAGACTCTGCTCCCTCAGTGAGCGCGGGGGCTGTGGAGCAGTGAGACTCTGCTCCCTCAGTGAGCGCGGGGGCTGTGGAGCAGTGAGAGCTGCGCGGGGGCTGTGGAGCAGTGAGACTCCGCTCCCTCAGTGAGCACGGAGGCTATTGAGCAGTGAGACGCTGCTCCCTCAGTGAGCGTGGGGGCTGTGGAGCAGTGAGACTCTGCTCCCTCAGTGAGCGCGGGGGTTGTGGACTAGTGACACTCTGCTCCCTCACTGAGCGTGGGGGCTGTGGAGCATTGAGAGCTGCACGGGGGCTGTGGAGCAGTGAGACTCCGCTCCTTCAGTGAGCACGGGGCTATGGAGCAGTGAGACGCTGCTCCATCAGTGAGCGCGGGGGCTATGGAGCAGTGAGACGCTGCTCCCTCAGTGAGCACGGGGCTGTGGAGCAGTGAGACTCTGCTCCGTCAGTGAACGCGGGGGCTTGGAGCAGTGAGACGCTGCTCCCTCAGTGAGTGCGGGGGCTGTGGAGCAGTGAGAGCTGCGCGGGGGCTGTGGAGCAGTGAGAGCTGCGCGGGGGCTGTGGAGCAGTGAGTCTCCGCTCTCTCAGTGAGCGCTGGGGCTGTGGTGCAGTGCGACTCTGCTCCCTCAGTGAGTGCGGGGGCTGTGGAGCAGTGAGACTCTGCTCCCTCAGTGAGCGCAGGGGCTGTTAGGCAACGAGACTGTGCTCCTGTAGTGAGCGCAGGGCTGTGGAGTAGTGAGACTCTGCTCCCTCACTGAGCGTGGGTGCTGTGGAGCAGAGCTGAGCGGGGGATGTGGAGCAGTGAGACTTCGCTCCCTTAGTGAGCACGGGGGCTATGGAGCAGTGAGATGCTGCTCCCTCAGTGAGCACGGGGGCTGTGGAGCAGTGAGACGCTGCTCCCTCAGTGAGCGCGGGGTCTGTGGAGCAGTGAGACGCTGCTCCCTCAATGAGCGCGAGGGCTGTGGAGCAGTGAGGCTCTGCTCCCTCAGTGAGCGCGGGGGCTGTGGAGCAGTGAGACTCTGCTCCCTCAGTGAGCGCGGGGGCTGTGGAGCAGTGAGACTCTGCTCCCTCAGTGAGCGCGGGGGCTGTGGAGCAGTGAGACTCTGCTCCCTCAGTGAGCGCGGGGGCTGTGGAGCAGTGAGACTCTGCTCCTCAGTGAGCGCGGGGCTGTGGAGCAGTGAGACTCTGCTCCCTCAGTGAGCGCGCGGGCTGTGGAGCAGTGAGACTCTGCTCCCTCAGTGAGCGCGGGGCTGTGGAGCAGTGAGACTCTGCTCCCTCAGTGAGCGCAGGGGCTGTGGAGCTGTGAGACTCTGCTCCCTCAGTGAGCACAGGGGCTGTGGAGCTGTGAAACTCTGCTCCCTCAGTGAGCACAGGGGCTGTGGAGCTGTGAAACTCTGCTCCCTCAGTGAGCGCAGGGGCTGTGGAGCTATGAAACTCTGTTCTCTCAGTGAGCGCAGGGACTGTTAGGCAGTGAGACTCTGCTCCTGTAGTGAGCGTGGGGGCTGTGGAGCAGTGAGAGCAGTGCGGGGGCTGTGGAGCAGTGAGACTCCGCACCCTCAGTGAGCGCGGGGGCTACGGAGCAGTGAGACGCTGCTCCCTCAGTGAGCGCGGGGGCTGTGGAGCAGTGAGACGCTGCTCCCTCAGTGAGCGCGGGGGCTGTGGAGCAGTGAGACGCTGCTCCCTCAGTGAGCGCGGGGGCTGTGGAGCAGTGAGGCTCTGCTCCCTCAGTGAGCGTGGGGGCTGTGAAACTCTGTTCTCTCAGTGAGCGCAGGGGCTGTTAGGCAGTAAGACTCTGCTCCTGTATGAGCGCAGGGGCTGTGGAGTAGTGAGACTCTGCTCTCTCACTGAGCGTGGGTGCTGTGGAGCAGTGAGCGCTTGCGGGGGATGTGGAGCAGTGAGACTCTGCTCCCTCAGTGAGCACGGGAGCTATGGAGCAGTGAGATGCTGCTCCCTCAGTGAGCGCGGGGGCTGTGGAGCAGTGAGACTCTGCTGCCTCAGTGGGCGCAGGGGCTATGGAGCAGTGAGACGCTGCTCCCTCAGTGAGTGTGGGGGCTGTGGAGCAGTGAGACGATGCTCCCTCAGTGAGCGCGGGGGCTGTGGAGTAGTGAGACTCTGCTCTCTCACTGAGCGTGGGTGCTGTGGAGCAGTGAGCGCTTGCGGGGGATGTGGAGCAGTGAGACTCTGCTGCCTCAGTGGGCGCAGGGGCTATGGAGCAGTGAGACGCTGCTCCCTCAGTGAGTGATGGGGCTGTGGAGCAGTGAGATGCTGCTCCTCAGTGAGCGCAGGGGCTGTGGAGCAGTGAGACTCTGTTCTCTCAGTGAGTGCAGGGGCTGTTAGGCAGTGAGACTCTGCTCCTGTAGTGAGCATGGGGGCTGTGGAGTAGTGAGACTCTGCTCCCTCACTGAGCGTGGGGGCTGTGGAGCAGTGAGAGCTGCGCGGGGGCTGTGGAGCAATGAGACTCCGCACCCTCAGTGAGCGCGGGGGCTATGGAGCAGTGAGACGCTGCTCCCTCAGTGAGCGTGGGGGCTGTGGAGCAGAGACGCTGCTCCCTCAGTGAGCGCGGGGGCTGTGGAGCAGTGAGACGCTGCTCCCTCAGTGAGCACGGGGGCTGTGGAGCAGTGAGACGCTGCTCCCTCAGTGAGCGCGGGGTCTGTGGAGCAGTGAGCCGCTGCTCCCTCAGTGAGCGCGGGGGCTGTGGAGCAGTGAGGCTCTGCTCCCTCAGTGAGCGCGGGGGCTGTGGAGCAGTGAGGCTCTGCTCCCTCAGTGAGCACAGGGGCTGTGGAGCAGTGAGACTCTGTTCTCTCAGTGAGCGCAGGTGCTGTGAGCTTTGAAACTCTGTTCTCTCAGTGAGCGCAGGGGCTGTTAGGCAGTGAGACTCTGCTCCTGTATGAGCGCTGGGGCTGTGGAGTAGTGAGACTCTGCTCCCTCACTGAGCGTGGGTGCTGTGGAGCAGTGAGAGCTTGCGGGGGATGTGGAGCAGTGAGACTCTGCTCCCTCAGTGAGCACGGGGGCTATAGAGCAGTGAGATGCTGCTCCCTCAGTGAGCGCAGGGGCTGTGAAGCAGTGAGACGCTGCTCCCTCAGTGAGTGTGGGGGCTGTGGAGCAGTGAGACGATGCTCCCTCAGTGAGCGCGGGGGCTGTGGAGCAGTGAGACGCTGCTCACTCAAGTGAGCGATGGGGCTGTGGAGCAGTGAGACGCTGCTCCTCAGTGAGCGCGGGGGCTGTGGAGCAGTGAGACGCTGCTCCCTCAGTGAGCACAGGGGCTGTGGAGCAGTGAGACTCTGCTCCCTCAGTGAGCACGGGGGCTGTGGAGCTGTGAAACTCTGTTCTCTCAGTGAGCACAGGGGCTGTTAGGCAGTGAGACTCTGCTCCTGTAGTGAGCGTGGGGGCTGTGGAGCAGTGAGAGCTGCGCGGGGCTGTGGAGCAGTGAGACTCTCTGCTCCCTCAGTGAGCGCGGGGGCTATGGAGCAGTGAGACGCTGCTCCCTCAGTGAGCGCAGGGGCTATGGAGCAGTGAGACTCTGCTCCCTCGGTGAGTGCGGGGGCTGTGGAGCAGTGAGACGCTGCTCCCTCAGTGAGCGCGGGGGCTGTGGAGCAGTGAGACTGTGGAGCAGTGAGACTCTGCTCCCTCAGTGAGTGCGGGGGCTGTGGAGCAGTGAGAGCTGCGCGGGGGTTGCGGAGCAGTGAGACTCCCCTCCCTCAGTGAGCGCGGGGGCTGTGGAGCAGTGAGACGCTGCTCCCTCAGTGAGTGTGGGGGCTGTGGAGCAGTGAGAGCTGCGCGGGGGTTGTGGAGCAGTGAGACTCCCCTCCCTCAGTGAGCGCGGGGGCTATGGAGCAGCGAGATGCTGCTCCCTCAGTGAGCGCGGGGGCTGTGGAGGAGTAAGACTCTGCTCCCTCAGTGAGCGTGGGAGCTGTGGAGCTGTGAAACTCTGTTCTCTCAGTGAGCGCAGGGGCTGTTAGGCAGTGAGACTCTGCTCCTGAAGTGAGCGCGGGGGCTGTGGAGTAGTGAGAGCTGCGCGGGGGCTGTGGAGCAGTGAGACTCCGCTCCCTCAGTGAGCGCAGGGGCTGTGGGAGCAGTGAGACTCTGCCCCCTCAGTGAGCACGGGGGCTGTTAGGCAGTGAGACTCTGCTCCTGAAGTGAGCGCGGGGGCTGTGGAGTAGTGAGACTCTGCTCCCTCACTGAGCGTGGGGGCTGTGGAGCAGTGAGAGCTGCGCGGGGGCTGTGGAGCAGTGAGACTCCGCTCCCTCAGTGAGCGCAGGGGCTGTGGAGCAGTGAGACTCTGCCCCCTCAGTGAGCGCGGGGGCTGACAAATGCCAGAAGTGCAATCTGCAGACAGAGTCACACATGAAACATGAGACAGGAGCACGGCGCCTCAACCACTTCATGCTGGGGGAGGCAGGGAAGGTGACAGCGATGCTGAAAGAACCCGCCGCCACCCTCCCCGGAGTCGTGACAAGATGCTGAACTTCCCTCTCTATTATTACTTCGATTAATAAGCTACCAGTGACTCAGCACGGGTAGGAGCGGTGCCGATGCCAATGAAATCCTTTTCATATTCCAGATGCAAGGGGGTGTCACAAAGAGCGCATTACCACTGCATGCAAATGTTTCATTCGAGCATCTAAGGAACCTATTGACAATTGCACTGCATCACGCGGTGCCTTTGCCAAAGCCGAATGGAAAAAAAAAAGGGCTTACTGAAAAGTGCTTACCGACTAATTGAAGAAGACAGTATAACGCCGCAAGTAAAAGATCCAGTCCTGATGGGCGGCCCCAAAAGGAGACAGGGCGGTAACAAGGAGGGACTAAGAAGCCTCATTATCAATCGGAAGCCAGCATTTACCATGGACGATGACGCCAGCCAATGAAAAATATGGGCGGGGCTTCCACACCACTTCTAAAACATACCCTAATACAACATGCCTCGCAAAGCGAGCAGCGCATGCGCTGCAACGCTAGGCTCGGCCTAAAAAGAGCAGACTGAATGCATGTCTGCCAAAAAGGAATACAGAAAAAAAAAACAATGCTAACATATTGGTCTTCTGCACACAGTGGTGGTGCAATAATTTCAAGGAATCCACAGAACCTCGGAGCAGAAATGCCTCAAACAATAACTCTGAGCAGAAATTTCTCAAACATCAGGAAGGGAGCGGGCTTCATCAAAGAACTTGGCTGAAGTGGATCTTCAACATAAAATCAGGAATACCACAAAGGTTACATTTTTAGGTCTCACCGTACATTCTGCTTACGCTGGATGTTGCTGGCCTATTGTCTACAACAGAATGCACATGCAGTGGGGTTTGGGTCAGCCCCTCGATCATGACTTGAGGCTTTATTGTGCATCTCAGTTCCCTGCTCCTTAATGGATGGTTTTATTCCATGTTCTTGTTAGGTTACACCTATCAGACAGTGCACGCTGTCTGGTTGCAAAAATACCTATTGACATTTTAGAGCCCATACATTACTTACCATTGGTTGGCTTTTTTCACTCTCATTTGCTTGCTTTTTATGATAGCTTGTGGGGGCTCAACTTCTTCTTCTTGGGTTTGTTCATTCCCTGAAGCATGCCCTCATTACTTGTGTCCTTCCACTACTTTTTGGTTAAGCACTCCATGAAGGTGCAGGTGTTTCCAGCTATTCCCCTTGTGTACTTTTCTTCCCTACTCCACCTTCTGTGTTGCTCTGTCTCTCCCATGTGATTCCCCTGCCCCTCCATGTTGTGCTCACCCTCATGTGCTTCCCTCACGGGTTGCTTTCATGCCTAAGTGCTTCTGTCCCATGGCTACACATCTCTTACACACGTGCTTCTCTTCCCCTACAGTCCCGCTATTACTGTCTTGCCCATGACATGTACTTCTCCCCCACCCTCTGTGTTGCTTCTCCCCACCTGTGAACACTCTGTTGCTTTCCCAATCCGCATTAAAAAAGACTGCTTTAGAGATACTTTGTTTTTTCTTTTTTTTACTGATCTAACTCGGATTGGTCAATAAGAAAAAGAAAACTGCATGGTGAGTGCTCCAACAAAATTACCCTACTGGCCGCATCATAGACTTTTTTTTCCTCCTCCTTAGCCAACCTGCACAGCATATGGGATGCTGTATAGCCTCACTAAAAACCATTGCCAGGGCCAATAGGTACCAAAGGCAAGACCTACTAGCTTTGCCAATGCTTGTAAATTGCATTTGTGAGCCCTCGAGTGTGAGCAGCTTTGCCAGTGTTCATCATTAAGGCTACCAGATGACTCCATGTCATAAGGGACAACATTGTACAGACTTGGGGTTTTCTTGCTTTCTTTAACAGCTGATGCACTGCAGGGTTTTTAGTCTTGGTTAATTTCAACTAAACTAATTGGACTAATGCACCTGAAAACAATGATGTTTTAAAGGAAGACCAAGGACTGGAACCTGGGCCACCTTATCCGGATTAATTTGGTGTCCTTGGTCTTTATTGGGAAAAGAAGGGAAATGTAATTTTACCCTAACATATATCTCTTCAAGCTTCCCAACTGTCCCTCTTTAGTCAGCCAGACCGGACTTTCAGACCTCCATTTTGCAAAATGTGTATGTATGTTTGCCTTTCTATAATCCATTATGGTAAATACTGGGGGGCATATTTGTATATTGCTATGGAATGGAGTAGTGGAAAGGGCTCCCAAGTTGCCTTATTTTACAGCTTTCGCTGGTAACATATTAAAATGCATTTATTTTCAACTTGGAATCTGCAGACCGTGGTTCATCATGTGACTAAAGACTGTGTAACTATTTGTGCATCTACCTTTACTTCAAACTGCAAATGTGTGTAAAGCCAAATAGTGTGCAATGCAAAATCTAACTGTACGTTGTGCTGTCTATTAATGTTCAATATGATGCTGCCATCTATCAACCTTTCATCATATCCTGCAGTTTTGGAATGTGAATTCAACCAGACCCTAACCAATCAATACTCTTCATTTAAAGCACCTTTGAAATGCTGCAATAAAAAATTTCTTTGTGAAGCACACTACTACTCTTTGAAGCAAAGGTCCATTCAATTAACCGATCAAGCTATCCTACTGCCTCTGGGTTCTGTGACAGGAAGGTAGGAAAGACAGACAGAGACAGACCGACCCCCCCCACAACCCTCCCCCCCCCCCCCCCCAAGGCCTGGCATTTTGAGCGGTCTAATACATATTAGAGAAAGGATATGGTTGAATTGCATGTAGTTGATCCCCTTTATGAATGGCATAAAGGAACTAAAAAACGATGCTATGGAACACACCTAGAGAATTACCAGTATGGCTCAGGTTTATCAATCATCTGTCACTTTTTGCTATTTGAGTTACTCTAAGTAGTGTTGATATGCCCAGAAGTGGTTTCCTTGCTCGCTGTGCCGTAGGAACTGACACTACGCCTGGCTGATGACAACAAAGCCAAAAACAGGGATGGATTTCTTTTGATTCTTTACACAGAAGACATTGTTATGTTTCATATAGAGGCCCTAATATGGACGCGTTCATATATGCCGTATATGGTCATATTCGCATATGCCCCATTATGGTCATAATCGTATCCCTATTTTGGTCATAATCGTCTATGCCCTATTATAGTCATGATCTCCTAGGCCCTAATATAGGCATGATCTTTCACCTACATTAGTTCCCTACAGTACACAACGAGCTCTGAGGGTTGAACATTATCTAGTCTGTGGTTAGAACACTGCAGGGTTTTTCCCGAACACAGCCCTACAATGTACTCATAAATTATGCATGAGCATTCACCAGCTACATCTCCTGCATAATATACATGTACAAAATTCACCCCTGACGTCTTCCTCATGTCTACCAAAGACCAATACAAACCATACTGAGGGGCGAGACACTTTAGGGTATAAATACACCACATCTTGCCACGGTAAGGTAGAGGGAACCGAGACTTCCATACTGACACACTGACCAGAGACGCTGAGGCTCCTGCATACAGTCGCTCCAGCTGACAGCGGTCTAACACAGCCCTTGCGGGGTGTCCAACTCAAGACCAGGACGGGGTCCCACACTCTCTCTATTCAGGTATGGGGGTTCGACTAAATCCTAGAAGGATTCTTGGCTCTTAGGCTTTTAGACCTACACACACATGCTAGGTACACTTAGGTACATCTAGTTAGGCATCGTAGGAGTACGCGCACTTTTCATAATGCTTTTTATATTCATGTATGTATTCATGATTATTGCAATATGGTAGAACTGTTCTATCCCTTCACTTTTATCGTACTGCTGATAATATATCTCTGCTATTGTCTGCTGGTTGCTGCAGCACATATATTTTACACTAGAATAGCAACTGTTCAATAAATACTTATTGAAACGCCCAGACTGTTTATTCTGTGTAACTCTCTGAGACAAAACCGAATAAGTAAGCACGAGTGACTAAGCGAAAAGTAGTACATTGTTTCCACGATTCTGAGGGATCAGGGTTGTCATGATCTAAGGTTGCCAGGAACTAATCTCTCTCCTATAAGAGGAGATTCTAGTGGCACTGTGAGCTAGCTAATGCAAATCCGGCTAACATACGCGGTGGGGGTGCACAGAACCAGTCTGCCACCAAGCCCACAGTTTATATTATCCAAACGCGCAGGTCCTGCAGGGGTACTATAGGAACTACACGACAACATGTTCTAGCAGTTCAGCATTGACTATTCCGGTTGGAGCAGAACTAAAGCATTGCATATGGCGTTTCCCTTCAATAATGACATCGAATGCTCCCAGATTGACCACCAGTGGTTCAGATTAATTCAAGCATTTCACCCATCACTTCTTTGCTAAATATGTTGCACACAGATCAGTACAGCAGGCACTCAACTCCTGTGCTGTCTCACTGGAGTGGACGCTTGTACATGCAGGCAACACAGCTTCTCTGACACGTGCCCAACTCACCCACTTATTTATTGACAATTTTTCTTGCACTCTTTATATATAAATCACAGCGACCTCCGTGCCTGGATATCTTTAAAGGCCTTTATGAATTTTAAGTTTTCAAAATATTGTCCTCCATCTACTACCACATATGTACACCCAAACTTCTAGCCCTGCAAAAACCTTTATCATCTCGAATCCACTTCTCCACTCCTCATCTGTCACGTCTTTATTTAGAGGAGTACACCAATATGCTTTTCAGAAATCTGAGACTCCCACCCCTAAACTTTACTAAGGAATGCTGCAGTGGATTTGGGGCGGGATGCAGGTTATGCTGGTCAGCCACTATGGCCCCAAGTTAGATGGCCACCGAGTCTAATGATGGAGTAATGAAGTGATGAATTCAGCTGCATCTGTACACTACACCAGGCAATTCTAGTCAATCTACTAGATAGTTACTAGCAGCAGCAAGGGCAGTGCGGCACACTGTCTATGTAAATGAGTTAGTGGATGTTCTGCAGAATAGAGGCCCTATAGAACAGAACTTTCTATTTCTGCTCTTCAGTCCAACGTATGACGTCTCTCTTCGACCACTGGTTTGTGGCCCATTACATTTCTGGGTGGACAATGATTGTCTCTTCCTTTGGGGCCCCTACAGTACAATACCTGGAGGGTTCTGAATGAGGCACTGACAGATGAGGTGTTCAAGTCTGTGGTTAGGGAAGCAAATATTGAATAGTTCTCATTTAATGTGAGGTTAGATGCCTAACGGAATACTCTTTAGGAAGTTTTCAAAGCTTATATCTATGAAGTATGTATTACTAAACACTCCAGTGTACTAATCTCTACATAGTTCAAATAAGAAATCTTGGTTTCCAGCATATCGGTCCTGAGGACACAACATGCTCTCAATTTTGATAATGCTGCTCTGACAGAACATAAAACAACACATTTGTCTCTTCATACCATGACTAATTATGAAATGAAATCTCTATGCAAGCATCCTCTGGCCAGACCACTTGGCAGGAGATGGAGCAAGATATTCGCCGGGTGCCTAAAGCGCCCTGTCACTGGAAAAGGTCATGGAAGTAGTGAATGAGACAGAAATCCCTTTCTGCACTCAATCTTTGAATTCTACGAGGAGAGCTAGCATCTGCAAAGCAAATGCCACAAAAGAAAATATTAGAAGATATCTGGGTGTGAAAGGATAAGCATCACTGGCTGTGCTTGAACTTTTCTGCAAACACTTTGAATACAGGGAGTAATAGGAACGGTTTCAGTATATTTAATAGGATTCATTGGGGAGGTCTGGGACAGTCTTGGCACCACCCCACTGAAATATGATCTAAGCCTCTGCTTGTTAGGGGAGCTAGAAGGAACTAGAAATGGTTGCCCAAGGCAGAGGTCTGCATCTGAGCACTGTTGGGTACTGATCACAGCAACTAAAACAGCAAGTAATGCTTCACTCACAGCGACTGTTTCATTCTGACAAGTTTTTTTTTCTTCTGAGTTTTATATAGCGCAAACTTGACCCGAAGGTATCAGGTATCAGAGCGCTTCACATGAGCACCAGTTGCATTACACAAGGACACATGCATTTCTGTCCTTGTGAGATTAAGTGATTTGCCCAGAATCACAGGATGTTGAGCGTCACTGCCGAGACTCGAACCCAGTTCCCCAGATTTGAGATCGACCTCCCTAGCCATTAGGCCAAATCCTACATATACCAAGGGATAGGCAGCAATTGCTAGGCTTGAACTGTCAAATCAACGCTACGCATACTGTGAGTACATGAACTGCTTTTCACTATATTTACCTGAAAACATTGGGGAGGACTGGGACAAGAAATCCCACACCGCTGAGATCTCCGGATCATATCACCTAGTGAGGATTGATGGTGCTTTTAGTGAATCTTTAGCAGCTACTAACTATTGCAGCGGTAAAGTCTGCCATCAAGGTAATGACAGGAGGAAAGGCTCCCAAATGAGACAGGCTACCAGATATTTTAGCCCCACTTTGCTCTCCGCGTTTGATGAAGCTGTGCCCGATGACATTCTGCCCCAAGCATTTGTGTAGCAATAATAGTCACTCTTTTGAAACACACCAAGAATGAGACTTCTCATGGCCAACTTCTTTGCACATCTCTAATCCGCCACTCCAAAAGCTGAACCCGCAGATTGCAGGCATATCTAGATACCATCCAATTAGTCTAGCTATCAGATGCCCGTCGGGACTTCTTAAATTCCCACATCACAGTAGAAGAAATACATCAGGCAATTGCTAGCCTTCATTCAGACAGAGCCCCTGGCCTGGACGGACTGATTGCTGCGTTGTATAAGGAATACTCCCAAATTTTAGCTCCCAAACTCCTGAACGTCTATCAGGATGCCTTGGAGGCAGGCTCACTTCCCCCATTTATGCGGGAGGCAGTAATATTCATACTTCTCAAGCCCGACAAGCCGGCTAATCAATGCAATTCATATCGCCCTTTGTCCCTCATCAAAACAGACAATAAAATATGTGCAAAAGTACTCGCGAACATGCTCCAACTACTACTTCCAGTCATGATTAGACCTGACCAATCAGGCTTTATCCCGGGCCGATCCACAGCGCACAACCTTAGAACTCTATTCACTGTTATGCACTAAACATCCACAAACCCCAGCAGTGGACGCTTTGCTAGACGCCACAAAGGCCTTCAACTCGCTGGAGTGGGCGAACCTCTTCCCGCTGCTGTGTCGACTGGGCCTTGGTTCCAGTTTTATCACGCAAGCCCGACTTCACTATACTTTGCTCACCGCCCGAGTGCGCCTCAATGGACAAATATCAGATCCTTTTCCAGTCGCTAGGGGCATGTGACAGGGATGCCCGCTCTCTCCCATCCTCTTTGCCATTGCGTTGGAGCCCCTAGCGACGCGTATCCGCTATCACCACGCTAATAGAGGGATAGGTTTCACAACCCGTGGTCTTGTCATATCTTTATATGCCAACGACATTACCCTCTATGCTACAGACCCAGAGGCAAACCTTGGCCCACTGATACGCGAAGTCATAAGATTTGTTGGCCATTCTGGCGTACAGGTAAATTGGGCTAAGTCTACGCTCTTTCCTTTAACAGAGGCAATCATCCCTGCTCCGCTGGAATACCCGATCCAATGGGCCAGCGGCCCAGTTAAATATTTAGGCATCCTGGTCAGCAGGAATGGCTTCAGCAAAGCCATGAATTGGCTGGAAGACCGGGTTCCGCTGTGGTCTAAGCGCCCCTTGTCCATGGCAGGATGCATAGCTATTGCAAAAATGGTAGTGTTGCCTAAATTCCTGTACCTATTTGTGAATATCCCTATCCCGATCACCAACGTTTTTTTTTAAACGCCTCTGCTCCAATCTTATCAAGCTGGTCTGGGGCTGGCCAACAACCCCGAGTGAAATATGAGTTGCCAACATTGCCGTAAACACAGGGAGGGATAGGTGCGCCGGACCTGCAGCTCTATGCACTGTGTGCCCAGGCACATTTTCTGCACTACTGGACCCATCCCACACCCTTTCAGCAACACGTCGCAGTCGAGATAGACAGGATCTCCCCATGGCCATTATCCACAGCATTAGTCCTTCCATGCAAACTGTCTGCTTCCGAAATCAACACAACGCAATGCATGCGCTGGGCATGGGCCGGGCTGGCAAGACGCGCAGGCACCACACTACTTTATGCTCCATCTATTCCGGTAGCAAAACACCCCCTATTACCACCCTTGCAAGACAAAGGTGCAATTATCTGCGCCAGCAAAATGAATATTCACACCTTCGCAGATCTCTACCCGGAGGACCGTTTCCTCGCCTCCCGTCGACCACCACTACTACCTGTGCACCTCTCGATGCCTTCCTTTACTACCAACTATGCGCAACATTTCGCGCGATCCACAATACCTTCCCAGGTCCCCTGCGGACGCTCACAGCATTAGGACATGTGTACACGACACCATCACACCGCAAGATGATAACATCCCTATACAATCACATGCAACACACCGCGGCAGCGGCTGTCCCGCCAGCTCGAGAGGCCTGGAACGCAGACTTAGCTCTCACCCTAACCGATACACAGTGGGCTTTCTGTTGCAGCCAGCTAAAGATGCTATCCCCAGACTACGCCTTATACATTTCAACTTTTGCACTGCTTGCATCGAACACCCATACAGATATTCCGGATGGGGCTGTACCCTGATTCTCAGTGCCCACGCTGCCACTCACCCCAGGCGGACTATCTACATCTTGCTTGGCACTGCCCCGCAATTGCTGCCTACTGGGGAGAAGACTTCTGCATGATAGAGAGAATCGTGAACGTGCCAGTTTCCCCATCTCCACTACTAGGTTTATTGAGCTACGTTAGTGATATGCCATACGGCTCCCGTAAACTGATCACTTTGATGCTCCTCCTTGCGAAATGCAGAGTTGCAATGCATTGGGGATGACCACTGGCCCCAAAAACCCAAGATTGGATTACAGACATCACATACTGCCATGAGCAACTTTCCAACTACTGGGACCTGATGCCTCTGGGAACTCACCCCAATGACATCTGGGAACCCTTTACCGCTTATCTTTGCCAGAGGGATAGTCTCACTCCCAACGCGGGTAATAACAACCCAGCTCTTGTGCATCCAGACCTTCCACACAGCACTAGGCCCAACAGCACGACCTCACCAGAACGCACGGGGCACGACAGTCATCCACCTTAGAGTTCTCCAAAATCGATACCTTTGTACTGCAATACGGCACGAGGGAGGGGGTGCAGTGTCCCTGGATTTTTGCTCTAAAGAATGTGATTTATGCATAAGTAGCGTTTCAGATGTGCATGTAATGCCTTTAATTGTAAATTATCAAGATGAGTGTTTGTAAAATGCCAACGGTTCATAAATAAAATAAGAAAATTAAAAAAAAGAAGAAGAACGAGACTTCTTGTGCACTATCATTAAAAGAATACAGGCAGTAAAAATCCTGGCACAGATTGATGCGAATAGATTGCTCTCCCTCATGCCAGGTCAGGCCATTCTAGAGCCGATGGGACTCATGCTGAGTAGGTTGACATAACTTGGCAAATATTCTATCTTGACAACCATCACCTGGATCTGGATCACCCGGACCTCCACTCTTTGGAATGGGATTCTAGGATTGAACTGCTGTGTCATATGCGTACGTTGGTCCATGCTGCAGATCAAAGCATTATAAGACACAACCCAGCTTTCCCCCAGGCAAGACGTTTTCAATTTTATGTAATAATGTCAAATTGTATTTCCTTGATGACTGCACCAATCTCTGGCTCTTTGTGGTGGTGGGAAATTCCGAGTGAAGTTGGACGAATTCTAAGTGCCCCAACTCTTTCCTTACACTTTGTTAATTTGGTAATGTTTTTACGTTTGTTGTCTTTATTATGATAGGCAATGACTGCATCAGCCGTGGCTCTGATGTAACTTGGGTTAAGTGAAAGGACAATCACGAAGTCAACTGTCAGAAATTGCTAACAAAGTGTTTCCATCTCAATCACAATTGGACTGTTCCTGCACACCTCCAATTCTGTACTTTCACCTACTTTTTGCCTGATAGCAGCTGCCCCGGCAATCAGGAAACAGAAATAATATTAAGTTACATGATTCCATTTTTCTTTTTTACAACTGAAAAGTGTTTTAGGGAGAACAAACTATTTAGAAAAATTCAACACATGACATATCACTGTTTTAGTTCTGTAAAATTATTGCCAATCCACAGCCAGGGAGCCTTCACATTTCATTTCGTCGATCGAAGTACTCAGTATTGTAACTGTTTCAATTAAATATCTGGAATATTGGGTTATAGTTTGTCTTTATAAGTAAGGCACGTGATCTTAATAGTTAATTTCCTTTGATAATTATGCATGCACATTTAACATTCTTCTTTCAAGATCAGTGTCATGTGAACAGTAGGCAAAAGAAAAGTAGAGTGCATTTTTGAAGGAGATGTTTCTCTATTTTTTCAATGGAAAGTTAAAGTAATGGTGCTGTACAGAAGAAAACAGGAAAATGAAAAATATGGCAATAAATGGCCGGAGAGATGCATTAACAGGAGTGAAAGTAAGACTCATATGAGAGAGCGAGTCAGCAAGCAAGAGAGAGAGAGAGGGGGGGCATGGGGCTCAATACAGCTGGATGCAGAGATGACAAGTATTAAATTGTCCATTCACCATGATCAGTTGGCAGCTGAAGGTCCGAGAGAAGAAAATAAATCATATGCTCATGTCTTAGAGCATGCATGAAGTCTAAATTATAAAACATATCTGGCTAAGAAACATGATGAGGGTGACATACCCTGTAGGCTCTTGGCATAGCCGATTCTATCCAAGAAAAAAGGAAGTCCTCGTTACCATTATTCATAATGGCAAGAGAGTGGAAGTCCACACGCCATGAGATCAGTTGTGCTTTTTATGACTACTATGCTACACAATACAGAAAGGACAACAATGTTACTTAGGCTGATATACAGGGTTTCTTGGATGGGGATAGTTCACATGACAAGTTGGCCTTCTGTCATAACCTGACAGCACAGGAAATCAAGAGGGCGATCCGCAAGCTGGCCAGAGGAAAGGCATCTATTGCAGATAGATTATCTGTAGTTTTATGACACATTCGTGAACGTACTGGCACCAGAAATGGAGATGTATTTTGCAGAATAGGATAGCATCCTGCTACCGCATCCTACTAAAGAAGTGCTGATAGTTTCGCTTCCAAAATGTTATTGGGATACCCAGAAAATAAAGAAATATAGACCGCTTTCCATGCTCAACATGGATTATAAGATCGTCAGCAAAGCCTTGGCCAATCATTTGCTATCTCTCTTACCTACTGTAGTACACGTGGGTCAGACTAGGTTCTCACTTGGTCGAAATAAGGCTTCCAACATCAAAAGGCTTTTTTATATGATGGAGCAAACCCCTTCCACTGTGACATGGTCAGCTGTACAGTCGACTGACTTAAAGAAGGCTTTTGACATGGTCAATTGGCTGTATGTGAATGTAGTGTTGAATGAAGAGTTGAAACACAACGTACTGGGAACAGTACGCTCAAATGGCGAACTCTTTTACAGGTTGAAAGAACAGCCAGGGTCAATACCAGTTAATTTCCGATAACAACAGTAAGGAGAAAGGGAAGTGCCGTGGATGCCTCATACCCCCTTTAATTTTTGCACTAATGAGGGACACCTTTGCAAATCTGAGGTGCAGGATGGATAGGTACTTCGGTGTCACCATATCAGACATACCGCACTGAATATTGTTGTACATTGACTGTGATCTGCTTTCGACACAAGATGTAGAGGGAGAGCTTACAAGTCCTGAAAGACAGCATATAGCAATCCGGTGATAAATCAAGCCTCTGGATTAATTGTGGCAAGTCTTGTGTGTACCCCATTGGGTAGGCTCAGGCTGCTTGTGTATGCTTCAGAGTGTGTGATCAGCTCCACTGAGAACAGCATACGTTCCAGTATTTAAGGAAGCACATATTCTTGACACTTTTGATGTGACAGAGTGTAACACTGGTAGGGTCCTGATAAAACTGAAGGGGATAATTGCTTTTGGTTAGGGGGAGGAGGGGGAGGGGAGACACTCCCATTGTCTGTGATATAAAGGATTGCTTAAATTAAAATGGTAATACCACCTTCAGTCCTTTATATTCATTCCAATGACATTACCAGGTAAATCATGGGTACCCACAAACATTTTCTCAGGGGCCAAAAAATACAGTGTAGGGTGTACCGGAGGGCCACAACTCCAGAGAGACAGGGTAGAATATGAAATTATGGGGACATAAAAGAAACACACACCTTTTCAAAACATTATGAGAAAATGCTTTGTTTCAAATCTTTTGAACATTTTGCAGCACCCTATCTCAAACTATGTGTATCTTATACTTTTTTCAAATTTTGTAGCCTATGTTGTACTGTGTGTAAAAATAAAAATAACAAGACTTTCATATTCATAGCACTTACAGACAAGATGAGATCCAATACCATTATAAAAGTACATCACTTTTCCCCAGTGCACCAACCAAGATTTAAGTCAGTAACCTTCCACTTACACACAGATATCGGAAGTGTGTAGTGATAAACAGAGCTTTCCCACTGAAACTATGCATTTCCTCATATTAAAGGGTTGCCACGTTTAAGCCTACTTATGTGTAACATTGCCAAGTTTGCATGGTGCCTACTTGTGACATTTTCATATTTTAAGTGTGACACTTCATCATAAAATGTATTGACCTAAAGCAGAGAAACAGCCATAACTGCAAAAAGTATTACCCTCAGTAGTATATTCAATTACATTCAAGCATTAGAATTGCTCCTTGCAGTACCAGCAACATACCCAGCAGTAAAATGATGCCAGAGAGGTTGACATAAAGCTAACTGATTGCTCAAATGTTCTCAGGTTTACCAGTTCCATGTGTGAGGAGCTCACCCATGACAGGACATTTCTTTGCACTCTCTTGCCTGTACTCTTGAATTTATAATGAAATAAAAATGATTGCAGGTGCCAGAATGCAAATAAAAACTCACTCACTAACCCAACCCTGTTATACCTCTGTTCACCGTCCCATACTGTTTTCTATGCCTAACCACACTCAACTCTCCTTTCACCTTTGAGCAAGCTTTCCTTGTGGACAGTGCAAGCTTAAGTGGCTGTAGAAACAAAGACCACAACCAGAAGAGTATAACAAATGTACGCTTGCAACATTGTTTTCTTTCTTTTCTGATTCTGGGTTTTGTTTCTATACTCACTTCAGCTTTTTCTATTAGCAGGAGTGCCCTGCATAGAATCACCAAACGATGCGGCTTGGCAACAGGAAAATAAAATGGAGTTCGAGCAGCTTTATTTCTATACTGCGGTTTACAGATTCCCCGGGGACGGTCAGTGGGCCGCAAGAGAAGGTCTGTCAGGCAGCCGGCGACCTGTGGGCCGTACGTTGAATACGACTGAGGTAAATGGTTCAGATAGAGACTTAGGGGCCGATTCCGATTTCGGCCGGAAGGGCACCGAACGATGGTCTGAGCCCTTCCGACCGAATCGGAACGTGCCGGCCGGATTCCTTTCCGACCGAGCCATTCTGATGGGCTCGGTCGGAAAGGAATCCGACTCGGATTTCCGGATGGCTTACGACGGGCTCGGAGAGCCCGACCGCCGTCCGGAAATCCTTCAGTACTCCCCGGCCGCCTCTTCACGACCGAGGGAGTACGATGGCAGAGTTCACTGCCTTTTCGTGCCAGTCTTTCCGGCACGAAAAGGCAGTCGGTAACTGTCTTTGGGGGCCCTCAGTAGGGCCCCCATGGGTGCGAGGCCGCCGAATGGCGGCCTGGGGGCACCTATGGTGCCCCTCTGTTGATCCCTGCACCCGGTGGCAGGCACCTTGGGGTGCCGGCCACAGGGTGCAGGGATGAACTGCACCCCTGCTTTTCACTATGCAAGCATGCATTCCGCTCGGAATGCATGCTCCCATTGTGAAGTATACGAGTGCGACCGAACAGGGTTCGGTCGCATCGTACTTGCAGGGCCGTAACCGACGACAGCAGGTCGGTCGGTTACGGCTCCTGGACGATGTCGGACGGACCTGAGTCCGTCCGACATCGGAATCGGCCCCTTAGTATGCTTGTGTCATTGAAATGGGGCACAAGCAACTTATGGCTCTTGGTAAAATCTTCCTCGCCTTGAATCATGGTGGGCTGTTGTGCCCGACATAGAACATTATTACTACTTAGCAGCACAGCTGCAGCGGATTGCTAAATGATTAATGGACCACACAATTTGGAAGCAATTTATGCACTGGTTAAAGCAGGGGAGAGAAAACTGATCAACTTACCTCTGGGCCGCAAGAGCCATAATAAAAAATGTAATCAACTGATGGCAGCTGAACTATATTGCTTAAAGAGTTGCTAAGGAAAATTACTGAAAAAATGACATATGCATCTAACCTTCTGCTAAGAATACTCCTGGGATAACTGTAATGGAAAGCCAAAACCTACATACATGGGAACAGGTAGGACTGCATACATCGGGTGACTTGTATACCCATAGGACGCTAGTTCCATTCTCTCACTTTACAACCTCCTACAACATTTCAAATGGGCATTTCTTGACACACAGGAAATTATTTAAACTGGTATAAGACCTGCTTGTGGAGCATACAAATGATGGAACGCTCTGCGAACAAAATTATGCACACCATATTGCTCGTGGGTGATGGACGGATGGCTGTTATTATACAAACAAATGCGGGAGGAAACCAAAGGTGACCTGGAGGGTCTCAGTGGGATCTGGTCCAGAGACGTGGTGGGAGACTTGGATAACAAGAGTGGAACATAATATTGAATTGTGCTCCCAAAATATCCTGAAATGCAATATTGAAATACTTGCAATATAACATTTTCCACAGAACGTACCATACCCCTATGAAGATTGGGGCGATTAATCCGCAGAGCAGCCAATGGTTGCCGTCCATATGGTATGGGGGGGGTAGGTTTATCTCATGTTGTGGGACTGCCCCCACATCTACTGAATTATTTCGGAGGACATTACGAGGCTGACTGAAAATGTTAAGGGGAGGTCAAACATGCCTACTTTAGGACAGTGCATGCTGGACCTCAACACTACACTGAAAAGGATGGTTTGTTTAAAATGTATAAGTTTGGCATTAGTAGGAGCAAAGGACATAATGCAAAGCATTGGAAGGCCACGAGTTTCCTTCAAGTGGAAACATGGAGGAGAGAAGTAGAGCACTGGGCTAAAATCCAAATTGTGGTGTTGAATGGACAGAATAAGTAAGTAATGGAAGTAGGAAACCAGTTCAGGGCTGGAAAACATAACTCATTTACTGATGGACAATGATAACAGCCTCACTTCTCTGGAATCCTGTGTACCTTGATTGGCAGGGCAGGCAAATGGACGGAAATGACAAAGGGAGAGTAACAAAATGGATAGAGAAAGGTATGTAATGTGGAGAAACACAAAAGGAGAAGTGATACAGGAGGGTGAAGAGTGACAAAAGGGAGTGACAAGAAGGGGAATAGGCAAAGAGAGAGAAAAAAGGAAAGGTAGAGGGAGCAGGGAAAGAATGCTAAAGGTGCAGAGAGATGGGAGGCGGGCAAGGGAAGAAATGAGGGAGAAGTGATGAATGAGAGAACAAGACGGATGGACACTGGGAAAAGCTAGCAAAAGTGAGAACTGGACGAAAAAGTGAAGAGGAGGGAGACAGGAAAGTGAATGACGAAGGAAGAGTGAGAGGAGAGGAAGGCTGGAGACAGTGTCAAAGGTTTCATGATCTGCGAGAACAAAGGAAGGATGGATAGAACCTCCAATGAGCTAGGCATATGCATGTGAGGCACTATCCATCCTTACCTAGTTTAGAGGTTGTTGGCTAAAGGGAATTCCACCAGTGGATATTCCTTTGGTTTTAATGATGGCTCCAGACACAAGAGGACTTTCAGTGACTGACTGCAGATAGGCAATAAATGGGACACAAACAATATAGCATTAAGTGTAGTACAAGCCACCAAGGAGTGCAAGAATGAGAGAGAAGTGAGCGAGTCAGACAGAAGAAAGGACTGAAGAAAAAGGGAAGGTTTGCTAGATAAAAATAAAACATCAAGTAGATATACAAAATGAGAGGAGGAATTAAATACATGAGAGATAGAAAAAAAACTGAAGAAAGAGACCACAGGGGGTCACAGGAGGGGGGGAATTGTAGACTGACAGGGAAAGATAGGAAAAGAGGGGGGAATGACAAAGGGGTGAAAGAAATAGGTTGAATGAGAGACACCAAGTAGAGGAAAAGGTAGAGCAATAGAGAATGAGAGATAGAACGAAGAAGACCTAGAAAGAGGGGCACAAAAGTGATAGGTAGATTGAGAGATTTACACAGTAATTATGAAAGGGATATGGAGTCATCAATAAAGAAAGACAGAGGGGTAGATAGAAAAGTTGGTGTTATAGACCAATAGAAATACAGGAGGCTAGAAAATCAGGCAGACGGTTGCACTTAGTGATAGTGGAGGTGAAATGAGAGAACAGAAAAAGGGGTGAGATAAGTGATGTACATATGTTTCTGTGAGAGAGGGCAGTGGCATAGATGATATCTAGGAGATTAATTAAAAGACTGCATTTGGAGTGAAATCTTGCAGCTTTTCCAAATTCAATTCATGTCTCTGCCCACAATAAAAAAGACTTCAAGTTCCAAGCTGCAAGCAATCCCCAAAGACATTACTTTCAACGAAGCTCCTGAGTGACAACCAAGAGAGCAAGCCTTGTACAACTCTGATGTGTACAACAGTGGATGCCTGCTGCAGCTGCCCCGGGGAGTATGACAGTCAAATTAGGGTGGGTGGCAGCTACACAGGATCCAAAAATGATCAAGAAAGTCAGTGGTTCAAGGATGAGCAGGAACTTCAGGGGCATGAAAGTGAAGCCAGAATGAACTTAAGTGACCTGCCGATTATTAGGAGTCTCAGGTGCCTAAGCTGAGCAGGAGCTTCGGGGATCTATGTCTTGAGTAGTAGCCACTGAGAAAAATTACACTGACCAAGAACCTTGTGTACCCGAGTGTAACCAGGAGACTCAGGGAACTGAGGATGACCTTAGGCCTGGGGAGAAGCAGGAACATCAGGGACATGAGTGTAAGCAACTGCTTCAGGGAAATGAAGGTGAATTGGTGCATCAGGGATCTAAACTGAGCAATACCCTTGCAGCTTGCCTTCTCACCCCATTGTCCTGTGTGGGATGGGTATGAATAGGAGCCTCAGGTCCTTAGGTTCAGTGAAGTACCTGGTGAACTGAGGGAGAACATATGAATCACAGTATCTCAGGTGAGCATGGTTTTCAGTAACCGGAGAGTGAGCTGTAGCTTCTAGGTAAGAGTTAACAAGAGCTACAGGGCCTAGGATTGAACAGAGAAATGAGGTGAACTGAACTCCATAGGCATCTGAGACTCAGCAGAAGCCTTTTGGGACCTCAGTGTGAGTACGAGCATTAGGGAACTGTGAATAGAAATGAGCTTAAGGGTCCTGTTGGTGTGTGTGGAGCTTCAACACTAATGATGAGCAAGACCCCTTGTTCCTTGAGGAGGTGCATGGTCCTCTGACTCATGGTCTGATGGCAGACATGGAATTCAGGGATCTGAAGAGGAGCACAGACTAAAGGACCGAAGGGTGACTAACGAATTCAGTAACCAAGGTGGAGAAATGTATATGCCTGAAGATAAGGTGAGGGAGACCTGTGGGTGCGATGCAGTGGAATAATTGTGTTTCTGGTTTAGGCCAATGCTACTGGCTTTGCAGGCTTAAAAAGCTTAATTTATCACCAATTTCTTCCAAAATGACTTCCCTGATACTAACTAAGCAATGTTTCATTACCATTCATTAACCATAAACGTAGCCACTTTTTCTTTGGGTGCCTGGGCCTAATATTGGTCCCAATCCAACCTTGCTTAATGGTATGTACAACATAGTTGCAAACAAGCATGAGACATGATTGCAATTCCCCGAGATATGATTTCAGTGGTAGTGATTTCCCAATGAGAATAGTTGAAAGGAAGCTACTGTGATGTGATTTCATGACACCATTCCATGTCAACCATGCAAATTTAGGCAACAATGTGTTTACCGTGGATTACACATCTTAGACTATCTGTGACAGGTTAACAATAATGAATCCTTAGTGCGCATCTTAATAAAAGTGATACACTTGAGATAGTTGATAAAACAGATTGTCAAAAACTGTGTGACCCCAAGAATCCCAAAGTTTATTTCACTAATATTTAGAATATTTATAGTGCTTGGTCTTTTGGAGGTATATTATGCCTTTTGTTAAATATTTGTGGTCTTTCTGATCCACTAATCGAGCTACTAAGATCTCCGGTTGAGTAAAAAGTAACAAAATTGTGTTCCACGTTAGAGACAGACAACGATAGGAGAGTGGGCAATGAATGATAAGAGAGACGGTAGTGGCAGCATGACAGAAAAGATGGAGACATGACAGAAAAGAAGGAGACATGAAAGGCGCAGTAGGAGGGGGCAAGAGCGATAATCATAACAGAGGACCGGGGAAATTAGGCAGAAGGGCAGTACCAGAAATACTAGAATTGCCGCGACCAGAAAAGAACATGACGCAGTGACAGGACGTGGCAGTCTTAATAGGACTCGGACAGTGACAGAGCGAATGGGAATTCGACTTATGAAGATAATACTGGGCCATATGTGGGAGACACAAGGGGAAACAGAATATACCAGAAAGAGTACGAAACAGACGAAAAGAAGTCGTAAGATTTAGGAGAGAAAGAAACGATCGAAAGAGAAGAAGTGATTATAATAGAGACTGAGTAACAATGAAAAGTATATAAAACTGAAGAGGTCAGGAAAATTTAAGTACAGATATAGGATAAATGGAAGAATGGATCGAAAGAGCACGGTAAAGGGTTTATGGAAGGGCAGCCAGAATTATTTAGTAGATAAAGTAACGTGATAAAGGGGTACGAGGGAGAGACGGAATACGCGAAAGACCATGTGTGCGAACATCGGAGAATCGATAAAATACAGTATGGTGTGTTGAGGCTACAGAAAATGAACATGTGAGATAAAGTCACAGATCATAGTTAAGTCAGGTGTCCCCAGTGTATCGCCACATGGTGTGCATGGTAGAAACCGATTTATGATCATCGACTACAGACAGTTAAATACCACCACGTATTAGGCGGCAGATTCCAACACACTAACCTTACCTCCCGTCTCTCGACGAGGGTCCTAAATATCCGACTGCATTTGCTTCTGTCTTGCTTTCGACTCCAAAGTGCTGCAAAACTGAAGTCACCGAGAGCCAATCGAAAAGCTACTCTCTCATGACTGAGTAGTGATGGGGGCGGCGCGAGAAAGGGTTGGGGGTGTGTACGGCATAATAAGGCCTGCAATTGGCCTGTAAAGATGAAGACCCGCCCTGAAAAATATGACTTTTCCACCAGGAAATGACAGCCCCATTCGCCCCGGAAGAGAAATCGCAGTTTTCGCGGAAAAGACAGCCCCAGCCACATCAAGGCCGCTTTCCCATGAGTATTGAACGTGTTATTCCAGGCTGTGTTCGTAGGACAGCGCCTACGTCCCATTACGGGGTGGAGCCCATTTGGCGTCCCTAGCAACGAAGCACGTCAGTCCTTTCCCTGAAGTCTTTTCCCTGAACGGGTTCTCTCTTCGCCCCTCAGCTTTGTACCTGGCGCTCGTTCCCAGTTCGGTGTTTTGTTGCAGGCTGCAGCTTCAGTCCCGTACGCGGTCACAATCTCCTATGGCTTGTACTACGGAAGCCGACCGGCTGTTCCCAAGTGACCCGACTTGCCTCTTTCTTATTTATAAAGTTTTATTCATATTTCACTGTGTAGTCTTGACGTATTCGTGACTGTCTGCAGGGACATTTTAGGATTTTGGGGGCCCTGGGCCAAACGGATTTTGGGGGTCCCTGTCCGGATAAGCTTGGAATTTATGTTCCAATTTCAACTCTCATGATGTAGGAAGCTGGCTCTATATTTACTATACCAAAGTAATTGTAATTCTAATTGCATTTATATAGCGCTTATTACCTCTGACGAGGCGTCAAAGCGCTTTTTCTTGGCGAGTAACATGCTACTCTGGAACCCATAAGGATTAGTGGTGAATTAGTATTGTGAAATATGAAAGTAATTTGAGTGGTGGATATTAGTCAGTTATTTGAATTGAGAAGGATAGCGGAGGGATAGAAGAGGGAAAAAAGGTTTGCATTTATATAGCGCTTATTACCCCTAATGGGGTGTTGAAGCACTTTCTTGGTGAGTAGCACGCTACTCCGGAACCCATTAAAGGATTAGTGTTGAATTAGTATAGTGAAATATGAAAGTAATTTGAGTGGTGAATGTTAGTCAGTTATTTGGATTGAGAAGGTTAGCAGAGGAATAGTAGAGGGACAAATGTTTGCATAAATATATAGCGCTTGTTACCCCTAATGGGGTGTTGAAGCCTTTTTTCAGCGAGTAGCACGCTACTCCGGAACCCATAAAGGATTAGTGGTGAATTAGTATAGTGAAGTATGAAAGTAATTTGAGTGGTGGATTAGTCAGTTGTTTGGATTGAGAAGGATAGCGGAGGGATAGAAGAGGGAAAAGGTTTGCATTTATATAGCGCTTGCTACCCCTAATGAGGTGTTGAAGTGCTTTTTTCGGCGAGAATCACGCTACTCTGGAACCCATAAAGGATTAGTGGTGATTTAGTATAGTGAAATATGAAATTTGAGAAGTGGACATGTTAGTCTGTTATTTCGATTGTAAAGGATAGTGGAGGGATAGAAGCGTGAAGGCTTTAGGCTTTTTTTTTGGGAGGTCATAGCAGTAGTGGGAGTCTTGGGCTGAGTAAAAAGGGATGTGGAGGGGAAGAGTCAGAGGGAAGAGTTTAGAAAGGCTTGTTTTGAGGGAGCAGTATAGTAAAAGAGGTGTCGGGTGGTGCAAGGAGGGGTAGAGTAGGGGATAGTTTAGAAAGGGCTATTTTGGGGATCATAGTAGTGGTATGGGGTTTGGGATGAATGAGAGTAAGGCATAGTGTCCACAGAGTGTAGTAGATCCACAAAGGTAGGCAGAGGCTAAAGTAGATAACACTTTACTCTCTATTAGTGGTAGTGTGTACGAGTAGTAAGGCTTTGTCAGAGGGTAGTGTTAAGCATTTATTGTACACATTCAGGCGAGAAATGATGTCACACACTCAAAGACTGAACTCAGACCAATTTGTTTGTTTAAAAATATTATTTAGTTGTATTTTATTTCTAGAACCAAGCCAGGCCTGGTGCAGGTAAGTGAAATAATACTTTGCAAAGACAATACAGTTGAATGCAGTTTTATGTACTTGTTTTGTATACAGGTAGGTCAATTATTTAGAAACAGTTGTGATTACTTTTCAGTTACTTTGCAGGTACTCTATGAGTACTTTTTGGATTACTTTTCAGATTATTTTTCTTACTCATTGTGCTATGCCTAGATATCACACTGGGACATTTCCTAGCTAAAATGTAAGTAAAACAGTTTTTCGCAAGACACAGTTTCTTAAGTTCCCATACAAAACACCCTTCACGCAAATGTTTTTCAGAGGAAAACAGTCAATGCAATCCTATAGAGGAAAATAGGGTTATCGTTTTGCAGGTAAGTAAACGGTCTTGAGGGGTGAGTTTCTGGAGTTAGAACAAGGGTTCCCCAAGGGTCAAGGATGCACTCTCAAAGCATCCTCAGCGGCACTAGGGCGGCCGGGTGCAGGGTGCTGAGGCCCAATGTAATCCAATAGGGCATAGGGGGCCTCTAGTTTGTGGCTGCTCACGAGCAGGCCACAAGGTTGAGGGAGCAAAGCTCCTGGACTTAAGCTCAGGGCAAAGGGGGATCTGAGTTAGCACACAAAGTGCACTCAGAGCGCCACTAGGGCGGCCGGGTGCAGGGTGCTGTTTTGGCGTCGGGTGCCCTGTCAATGGGAGTTGCTGGTTTTGGATTTTGGCTGCAGGCTCGGTCCAGGAAGTCTTCCCAAAGGAACCAACAGCTGGGAAGGTATGTTTGAGGGCTCGGGGACGGAGGTGCACCTCAGGTTCTCTTCTCCAGGGTGCAGGGCGGCCGGATGCAGGGGTGCCTTTTGAGGTCTGATTTCACCATACCGGGTCATTATCGGTTGTGGGGGTCTCCGCGCAGAGGCTGCAAGCAATGTCGGGGAGTCCTGGAGGGGTCAACGCACGGTGGACTCTGATTCTGGAGCATTGAGGGACCGGTGGGCCACTCAGATTCAGGCCGTAGGCGTCGGGTGCAGTGGTGGTTCCATGGGACCGGGTTTCTTTGTCCTCAGCAGGCTCAGAGTCTTGCTTTGGAGATTCTTTTGAACAGAGCTGCTGTTCACAGGAGATCCGGTCTTTGTTGAAGGCAGTCAGTCTTCCCAGGGGTTCTGGAGGTCGTTGGCTGCAGGACAAAGCGACTTTTGGAGCAGACACTCTGGAAACTGTAGACGGGCTGGTAGGGCTGGGGCCAAGTCAGTTTTTGTATTTATTGAGTGCGACATTCATCCCAAGGGATATCATGACGTTTAGGAAAGCGTTATCCTGAGAAAGGAGTAGCGAAAGCCCGAGCATCTAAGAACAGAGGGAACCATGTTAAGAGGCTTCAGGTACCAATACCTATATCCTGGGGAACAACCATGTTTTCAGCTTCTTCCTGAAAGACATATACTCGTCCATAAGGCGAAGATCTAAGGGAAGTTCATTCCAGTGGAGAGCTGCCAAGTTGGAGAAAGAGCGACCCCCTGCTCTAGTTTTCTTTATGCATTTTATTTTGGCCAAGGCATGATGATAAGACCTCAGTTTTCGTGTAGGAATGTAGAATTCGATTTTGTCTTGCAAAATTCGGGGACCACCCTTGTGTAGCAATGCACAGTATCTTGAACTTGGCCGTTTGACGCACAGGTAGTCAATGGAGCTCCCTCAGACATTCTGATGCTGAGCTGTATTTGGTTTTATTACAAACCAGCTTGGCGGAAGCATTCTGGACCACTTGCAGTCGGTAGAAAAGATACTTGGGCATGTCCACATAGAGTGCATTCCCATAATCTAGTTTACAAGAAAATAATGCTTGGGAAATCGTCTTTCTGCAGCTTAAGGGCATCCATGAGAAGAGTCTTCTTAGTAGTTTTAGCATGGCAAAACATTTTCCGCATAACGCTCGCACTTGGTCTTGCATGGTTAATGCATTGTCTATAAGTATGCCCAGGTTTTTTGCAACACGTTTGGGTTCCGGGGTAGCTCCTAGTGACTGGGGCCACCAGGTGTTATCCCAGAGTAGGTGAGCCCCTCTGAAGAGCAGGATTTCAGACTTCTCAGCGTTTAGCTTCAGACAGTGTTCTGGTGTTCTGTCATCCAAGTTGCCGTTTCTGAGAGGCAGTTGACTAAGTAGTTTCTAGTATCCTCATGCTTTTCTTCGAAGGCAATTAATAGCTGCATATAGTCTGCATAGGAGCAGATATTGAAGCCCCATTTCCTGCAGATCTTAGCTAATGAAGAGAACATAGGCATTAAAAAGGGTTGGGCTTAAGGAGGCTCTCTGCGGGACACCATAGTTGATGTTTTCTGAACTGGAAGAGAAGGGGGCCATTTGAATTTTTTTGTATTCTATTACGTAGGAAGGAGTTAAACCATTGAAGAGCTTTGAGTGTAATCCCTTTTCATGCAGAATGCTCAGCAGAAGGTCGTGAGATACAGTATCGAATGCTGCTGTCAAATCCAAAAGGATCAGGGCGGCAGCTTTGCCCTGATCCACCAAGGATCGGATATTATCTGATACTGCAAGTAAGGTGACTTCTGTGCTGTTAGACGCTCTAAAACCAGTCTGAGATGGATCCAAAAGATCATTGGTTTCCAGAAAGTTAACCAGTTGTTTATTGACCAGTTTCTCCAATACTTTAGACACGTATGGCAGTTGGGAAATTGGTAGGTAGTTTACGGGATTGTGGATTTCCATGCCAGCTTTTTTTAGTAATGGGAATACAATAGTTTCCTGATCCTGATTTGTCCTCGGTCATAGCTTTTACAACCTGCTCTTCAGTAAGAGGGGCAGGTTGCTTAAGTGAGCGTGTGCTTCAGGGTGTGTGGATAGGGTTTCCCAGTCTGGTTCGTCGGAAATGGGTTGGCTTTTGAAAGGGGAATAGATTTTAGAAATTTTATCAGTGAAGAAGTTGCTGATTATCTTGCAGTTGTCGCTTGAAGGGGTCATGGTATGGGACATACTGGTAGGTTTCCAGAGTTCCTTCACTATTTTATATAACTCTTTAGGTGAGTTACAGTTGTCATCTATTCGTTTTGCATAGTAGTGTTTTTTAGCACTTTTGAGAGCATTGTGATAAGTCTTCAACTCCCCTTTGAAGAGCAGTCTATCGCTATCTTCTTTAGACAGTCTCCATTTATGTTCTAATGATTTAAATTTCCTTTTCATTTGTCTCAGTTCTGATGAATACCGTTTCTCCAATGGTGTTTTCCTATTTGGTTTACTTCCTAACCTGGGGGCACACTGGTCCAATGCGTGGGTGATTTCGGAGGTTAAAAGTTCGGCCTCTGTCTGAACAGAGATGCCTTAGCAGTACTTAGGTCGCTTAGGGAAAAGTGGGAAGCGAACGAGTCAGGGGTAATACGGTTCCATGCCCTTTTTGCCGCTGATGATGGTGTGATCAAGCAGGTTGGCAGCTTAAAAGAAAAGGAAATTAGGGAGTGGTCAGTCCAGGACAGAGGTGCAACCTAGGAGACATTAATGAATTCAATGTTGGAGAACAGCAGATCAAGCGTGTGCCCAGCAGTGTGACTTGGACCTTTAATCCATTGTTTTAGCTGCAGTATCTGCACGTCGTTTTCCAAATGTTTAACCACAGAGTCGTCAGAATTTTCAAAGTGAACGTTAAAATCGGCTATGACAAAAAAATTGCTATGTTTTAGGCAAGAGGGGAATATTTGAGACAGCAGTTTAGTGCTAAAATCCGACTTGTATCCTGGGGGATTGTAAATTACTGCTCCCCAAGTAGTCTGTGGTCTCCATTGGACATTTGAAATGCTAAGATCTCCTGTTCTCCTATTGAAGCAACTGACTCGGGGAGACAAGTAAAGCAGTCTTTGAATAGAATGGCTATTCCCCCTCCCTTCCATCCCCTTCTGTCCCGTTTTATTAGTTTGTATCCTACTGGTAGGGCGGTGACAATATCGGTGGAGTTATTATCATCCAGCCAGGTTTCTGTAATGAAGGCTAGGTCAGGTTTTATGTCAGCTAAAGTATCCCAGAACTCAAGGCAGTGTTTGGGCATCAACCTAGGGTTAAAATAAATGCAGGCCATCTGAAGTCCAGCCGGGCTAGTTGCTTTCCTAGCGTGCTGATCTAATTGTGTTTGGCTGCCCCATTTGCAATGAAGGCATGAAAATGGGCCCTCCGTGTACCCTGGGGAGACTTTCGCACAAGATACATCGTTATGTTGCTGGGGTTTGGCCAGCTTAAAGAGCATCTTTCTAGAGTATTGGTGGCGGGTACTGAGGTCTGGTAATAAAGGGGCAGGGTTCCTGGCCCCTGGTCCCGTTCAGGCACAGACAAGCTTACCTTTGGCGCGCCAGCAACGCACCCGCTGTGCGGCCACGCCGCGGCCCTGTTTTTGTAGTCGCCCATAATTGAAAGCTAAAACACTGCCCTTCCTACAGCGCTGCTTCCGGTGACTTCCGGTTTGCGCTGTACCTTAGTTGCGGTATAGCGCCCTCCCAATTGAGTCAAGTACAAGTAAGTTTGACAGGCTTTCAAATTCAATTACAGTTCAATTAAGATTCAGTTAAAATCACAGCATGCTATTCAATTTAGAAACAATTTAAAGTGCAATAGTGTAAAGCGGGATAAGATACAAGCGGGTTAGGAGTAGGAATCGGCCAGGGGGCGTGGCTAACTGCCTAAGATGGCGGTCGCTTAAGCGACGAGCTCCAGGCCCGAGACATTAATCCGGTATCTATCCCTGCTTTAACCTTGCCTAGGCTGCCATCTGCGGTCCCGAAAAAGACTACAGAAGTATATGGTTACGGCGGGACGGAGTTTCCCTGAAGTTTGCGGCAGTTCCGTCCCCGCTGCATTGACGGGTGGGCTGCAGCCTGGTCTGCAGTGGCCCCTGGCTCAAACAGTAATCCCTGTGACCCAGATCAGGTCGGAGGCCTAACATCCTGGGGGTGCACCTGAGCTAGCGGAGGAGTGTTGGAAGTGACCGAGCCCCCCCGCGACCTGCAGCGAGGTGCCGGTTGCTGCGGCCTGGAAACGCGGTAAGGATTGCCACGACTGGCCCGATCGTCTGTGGAGCAGCCGCTGGCTGCTGCCCGTCTCCAGATCTGACTCTCTCCTATGTGGAGGCCCTGGGGCTGGTACACTGCGCAGTGGTGACGCCCCGATGGAATTGGAGCTGTGCAGCGATGGATCTCCGCGGCCCGCCTCTCCTGATGGGAGCCGGGGCAGGTAGGGCAGCGCCGGCCGCGCTTTAAACTAAGGCCGCATGGGACTGAGGCCCCGATTATCGGAGAGAGCTTGCAGGCCTTGGCGCACTTGTTGGGGCGGGTCGGCCCTACGCACACATTGTACACGGATCGCCCTCGCGAGCATGAGGCTTGCGGTGGCCAGCGGCTGGGGCTTCCTGGAACGCTGTGGTGGATCGGCGGAGCCCCCCTGGTGACGCTCCCCTTTCCGCAGACCGGAGGCCTGAGACCGGGGGCACAATCCTCACCCCGGTCGCGTACTCAAAGCCTAGAGGGCGAAACTGACTGGCACCATGGGCGAGGAGACCCGAAGGGGCCCTCCCAATGAATAGTGCATTCCTCTGATCCTGTGGCTGGGTGCATGTGGTGATAAGCGCCCTGGCGGAGCCTGCATCACCAAATGTATCTCGCATTGAACTGAAGGGAGGACCCACACTGCTCTAGGCTGGACTGGCTGGGAGGAACCCCCTGAAAAGAGCAGTGGCGTCAGTAAAGTCCACAGGGGGACTGCGTTGGTTCTCCCGGTCTTGTCGGGATTTAGCTGGCTGGAAAGGATTGGGAGCTATATGAGGGCCTTAGCTGGACCTGATTAATTCCAGAATGGGGATGAGGAGGGGTTCTGCTACGACCTGCTTCCTCTCATCTTCTATTCTCAATTTGCTCTGCAGGGCATCCTAAAGATCGATCAGCGACTTGCCAACGGAGAGGGGCCCTGCGATGCACGCCTCCTGGAGTCCCGGAACGGGTTAGGCAGCACCTGCTGCGGTGGAGTCTGGGGCTATTGGGGTTAAGCCCTGACTAGCAGCATTGATTTACTGGCCCTGCGTCTTGGTTGGAGTCAGCTACTGGTGGTCGACGTGGCCCTGCTGGACGCTGGAACTGTGGGGAGATGTCTCTGGGTGGTGCTTCCTCACCACCAGTTAAGAACTACTGATCACAACACGGGGAGGCCTCTGTGGATGGGGGTGGGGTAGAGTAGTCTTCCCAAAAGCTGATCCAACGAAGGACCTGCTTGCGGCTTGTGGAGGACATCTGGACTAGCAGTAAATTACTAAGTTTTTCTCCCATCGTGTTTATAACCTTCACATACAGTTGCACCCATTAGTAGTCGGATGACAGTGTGGTTGCAGCTGCAGGGGATAGGCTGGTCCCACCAGATTGAGAGATTGCTGGTCTGCCCGCGTGTACTCCCTCATCTGTTGAGAGCTGCCACTGGCTTGGTGGTTACATTATGGATAATGGGGCGCACGAAAACCAAATCCGAGGCCCTATCAGCAGGGGCGAGATCGCGCTCCCCGCCCTCTAGGACCTCCCCATCACGACCCGTGCAAGAAGACAGTGACATGTTCCATCCTCCAGCAGACAAACTGGACATGATTCTTCTGGAGATACGCGAGTCCCGATCAGCCATTGCCCAGCAATTGGGGACAATTTCTACTGAACTCAACCTACTAAAAAACGACCACAAGAAATGAGCAGACCGGGTGAAGTCCACTGAGGCAACGTTGGATCTGACAATTCCTAAGGTTAAAGAGAATGAAGCACAGATCTCACAGATGCGTTGTCAAATTGACATCCTACAGGCCTGGGCCGAAGATGCCGCAGGGAGGACCCGGCGCAACAATTTACGAATAGTGGGACTCCCCGAAGGCACGGAAGGGTTGCGACCCACACTGTTTATAGAGGAATGGCTACGGACGAAAGTAGCTCCCACAGGACTGTCCGCCTTATTTACAGTGGAACGAGCACATCAAGTGCCTTCCAAAAAGCCTATTCCCGGTGCTAATTCGAGGCCGATCATAGCCAAGATTCTAAACTTTAGGGACCTAGATCTCCTCTTACAGGCTGCTCGCAATAATGGTCCTATCTCGATCGACAATGCCAAAGTCTGGATTTTTCCAGATTACACTAGCGAAGTACAGAAGAAGCCCTCATCTTTCTTGGGAAGTTTTGTCACGTGCACGCACTGTTGGCCTTTCTTTTGCTCTCTTGTTTCCAGCAAAGTTAAAAATACTCCACGACCAGCGCTCCTATTTCTTTGACACCCCAGAGAGCGCCTCGGAGTGGCTGGACAGGAAATTCCCGGACTCGGGTGGGAGTGGTCGCCAGGTGGGATCGCGGCCGAGATCACAACGGTCGCAGGGACGACGCAGAAGAGGTCTCACTACACAGGAGGGTTTATCCGGGCCCCATCCCTGCAGGCGGTTCTGGAGGGTAGACGGGAGGCCCTTCGAATGGCCAATACCTTACGGATCACCCGCCCTCCTATCCGCGCCAGCCCCTTGATGGAAGCAACATCAGACTCTGACTCTGGGGGCAGTGTTGCATTGTTCCCGTCCAAATCTACGCAACTGAGTGCTGACCCGCTGGGCTGAAACCTCAACACACTATTAGCTAACTGTAGATGGTGTTACACTTGTATTATATTTGCTAGATATACCAACATTGGTGTCACTGCTTGGGGGCTTCGAAGGAAATATGGGGAGTTTCTTTTACGAATCAATTACATCTCCTAGGATGCATAGGTTACAATAATGATTGGCCGGGAGATGGTATATGTCACTGGCAGCAACTGTTGGCAGGGATGATATAGCATGTTATGCTGACTTTATCTAAGGCCCGGGCTGTACTGCACCAGACACTACGTTCCTAGAACGCCACGTAATTGTCACATCAATTGCCCACCCTATTAGCGAAGGCACTGGTTTCATCATAAGATTTGTTTTTAGTTTAAGTTAATAGTTTTGGTCGAACGATGTTGTCTCGATTGACTGTGAATTGGGAAGTTGATTACTTAACATGTTTGATGCTAGGCTGCAGGGTTGGGGGTCCGGGTGGGGCTTCCGGGGGGAAGTTTTCCGTATCACATGTTGTTTTCTTACTGCTTCAGTGGGCGAACGTTATAATCTCATAACTTGGAATGTCCGGGGTATGGGCTCAGTCCACAAGCGTCATAGAGTGTTGGCACAATTGCATAGGCGGCGGGCTCAAATAGTATGTCTACAGGAGACCCACTTGGTGACAGCTGAACCCCCAAAATTGCAGAGGAAATGGCGAGGGTCTATGCAACTACCTACTCCGCCTTTTCATGTAGAGCAGCAGTGTGGATTCGGGCAGGGGTTCCCTTTTTTGCTACAAGATAGCAAGATTGATTAGCAGGGCAGATATGTATTGTTACAGGGCACCTAAGACGGGAGACAGATAGTCCTTGGATTAATATATGCGCCCAATACTGACCAGGAGGCGTTCCTTCTCGTCTAACAATCGCTCTGGCAGACTGGACTCAATACCCATGGTTGGTGGGGGGAGATTTTAATGCGGTCCTAGATGTTGTGTTGGATTGTTCTCACCCCCCACTGCCGGGCACCATAACGATCCAGCAAGCTCGAGCCCTACAGCATTGGATGTCGGGGTGGGATTTGGCGTTTACATAACAGAAAAATGCGTGAATATTCCTTCTTTTCACACCCTCATAGTTTGCACTCCTGGTTAGACAGATTCTTATGCATGCCGACCCTTCTTCCGCACGTAGCACATACTACTTATTTAGGCAAGACCATTTCGGATCATAACCCACTCGAACTGTCCTTTAACTGGGGCCGGGTCCCGTCCCCAATCCCAACATGGTGCCTGCAGCGCCTACTGTTGGAAGACCAGGTGTTGAGAGACACGATCGCCACATCAATCACATCTTACTTTGATACCAATGAATGCGGTCGATAGAGTGGGAAGCCTTTAAGGTGACTATCCGAGGGGTATCCATGAGTGCTGTGGTGGGAGCCAGCCGTGAGATTTCCCGAGATATTACAGACTTGGAATCAACATTGCATAAACTAGAAATAGAGGCCCGGGCGGATGCAGAGGGACAGGAAAGGCTTCAGGATGCCAGGATAAAATATGCTAAACTTCTGGAACGTCTACGTCTCATTGACCTTCATTCTTACACAGCTCGGGCACACGTAGAAGCAGATCGGCCTGTCACTTTACTGGCCCGCATGACACGACCCCAACCCTCCCCTATGCCCATACTAGCAGTATATACTATCAATCAGGAATTGGTGACTACGCAGATTGGGATAAATAGGGTATTCCATGACTATTATGCCCACCTCTATGCGGCCCCCCTTCAGGTTCCTCCAGAAAACATAACTGATTTTTTAGGGAATATCACTCTTCCGGTTATTCCATGCACTAATAGGGAAACCATAGCAGCTGAAATTTCTCTAGCAGAAATTCGTGGGGCAATAAAGGACCTTGCTCGTAATAAAACACCAGGATCTGATGGGCTCCCAATAGAATTTTATTCTACATTCTCAGCGCAGTTAGTCCCTAAATTATTGCAATTATATACCACATCCCTGGAGGAAGGAACTTTGCCTCCCACAACCAAAGAGGCAATAGTAACATCCCTATTAAAACCGGGTAAATCGCACATGGATCTGTCTTCTTATAAGACCCCTATCCATTCTTAATACCGAATATAAAATAATGAGTAAAATATTAGCATTACGTCTCATTCCGCTTCTCGCTGGTCTTATCCATATTGACCAAAACGGGTTTGTTCCCCGCCGAAGCACCTCATTGAATTTATGGCGCCGCTTTAATTTGTTCCTCACCGCCCAAGCTTCCCATCCTCAGGCGGGATGCTTGTCATTGGACATTCGACAAGCCTTTGATTCATTGAGCTGGCAGTATATGATGGCTGTGCTGAGGAAATTTGGGATCCCCCCCACGTATTGCCGTTGGGTAGAATTATTATATACCTCACTACCGGCACATGTGAAGTCTGGGCACAATATATCCCCCGCATATAATATATTTCGAGGGACACGTCAAGGATGTCTCTTATCCCCACTCCTATTCGTACTGGCACTGGAACCCTTGGCACACCACTTACGTTTAGCAATGAACACATATGGTATTCCAAAAGGTCCAACTATCCACTCAGTGTCATTGTATGCTGATGATATGTTGCTATATTTCAGGGATCTAGGGACAGATCTAAATGCACTGTCATCACTATTACAACAATTTGGTTTATTATCGGGACTCCATTTGAATGCCTCAAAGTCCTTAGCATATTTCTTTTATGATACACGTCCTTTATCCACCCTACGCTTTGGGACTGAGCAGCTCAGAGTCAAACCTGACACCTTTAAATATCTGGGTATTCTGTTCTACAGGAACACACGTGACATACTAGATGGGAATCTATTCCGTGACATTAATTCATTAAAATCGCAGGTGGCCTTTTGGATTTAATTACCACTGTCCACGGCTGGACGCCTTGCAATAGGTAAAATGGTGATGTTACCAAGGCTCCTCTACTACTTTGTTAATCTCCCAGTAGTGGTCCCGGCCTGGGTTTTTAAAATGTTAAACTCCTTATTGATAACATTGATATGGGGGACTGGGCGTCGGAGGATTAGCCTCACTAAATTGCAGCTGCCCACGACCATAGGGGGCATGGGAGCCAGATTTCAAGGCATACAGCATTGTTAGCGAATTGCAGTGGCTGGCATATTGGTTGGCTGGGCATAACCTATCTGAAATTGGGTATACTCCCGCACAGCTACAGCTTGGGACACTGCAGACGCTGCTTTCCCCAGAACCTGGGAGACTGAAGGATGTCTCTGTGTTGCTACAAGTGGCGCTCCATTACTGGAAACTGGCGTTGAGGTACTCTAACACACCCATTCCATATGCCCCAAGCATACCCATATGTGGTCTCCCAACACCACATGGCCCTTACTGCTCAAAAGTTGGCGCCCTGAGAGGAGGGGGGAATCATGACTATGGGCTCCTTATTCACAGACAGAAGTTTGATGCCCCATGCTGAATTGGTACGCACTTATAGGGTACCTAATACACTATTTCTGACTCATGCCAGCATTTTACATTTGGTTAGTAAATATTGGCTTGTTGAACAGTGCGAGCCCCCAACATTCCAGTTATTGCAGGTACTACACATAATGGGCCACGGGAGCCATTTGGTCAGATGGCTCTACAGAGGACTAAGAGGACATTTGGAGATCTCACTCTCGCCCCTCCGGCAAAAATGGGAGGCAGATATTATGCGTGCGCTCACAGACAAGGAATGGGCGGTAGTCCTTGAATATCCTAAACGTGTATCCTGACATGTACGAATCAAATTTATACAGCTGGCGCTGTTACATAGAGCATATCTGACGCCCAATAAGGTTCACTCAATGTATCCACTAGCCTCCTCCAACTGCCCTCGCTGCCACCTGCCCGGAGCTGATCTGATTCATATGTTATGGTCCTGCCCCTCCTTACAGGAGTATTGGCGGGAGGTCACTGACGTCTTATCACACTTGTCCGGAAAACCCATGTGGTCTACAGTAGAGATATGCTTGCTAGGATTATCCCCCCTACCACGGAAAGCAAAAGTGCTACGCCGGTTTGCTGACCTCTCTCTAATACTGGCCAAAAGACTGCTCACGCAGCGTTGGAAGTCTCATACAGCCCCGAGAAAAGGAGCTTGGGAGGAAGAGGTAATACGATGGGCCAAGATAGGAGAAGCTCTCCAAAGAGAGGAATACAGAGGCCTGTGCAAGAAACCAATATCACTAGACTGGGCTCAACTGTTGGAACAATTCAAAAGTAGTGTCTCTGCCAATTAATGCAGATATGGTCGGAATCACCATATATGTTTAGCTAGTACACTTGAATGTAATGTATCATGAATAGGAATGATGCCACTGTTATCATTTCCCCTTGTTTTATTCCATCCCCCCTCCCCTCCATTTCCACTTTCCCTCCATCTCCCTCCACACCCCTCCCCCACATTTTCCCCCTTCTCCCTCCCTCCCCCCCCTTTTTCCACTCTGTGCCCGATGCGGCCCATCCTTACAAGTAGCGGTTCGGACCGTTCTGACCAGTATTTGCAAGCAATGTTTTTATTGGGAATGTTTCTATTAATGGTGGGAGGAGGGATGAGTTGAGCATACTGCTCCGAATTGTTCTTTGTTAAATAACAATATCAATCACAGAAATTTGCATTCCTAGATATAGGCCTCATGTCATCAAAGTTTATAGTACGACATATGCGAAATATAGAACTGATCTGCTCTCAATAATATATGCTGTATACACACTAGATATTCAGATGTAATATTACTCCTGTTCAATATGTAAAACAGCGTAAAATCAATAAAATTATGTGGAAAAAAAAAGAGTAGGTATGTGTGCCATGTCGACTCTTCACTTTTCTATGCACCAAAACACGCAGCCTGCAATGGCAGTGTGTGTGTGTGTTAAGGTACAGGACCTCTAAGGGTGGCACAAAATGTGCTGCAGCCCTTAGAGGCCTTCCCTGGTCCCAGTGCTCTTGGTATCCATTGTACCTTTTACAAGGGACTACATGTGGCCAGAGAGGTGCCAATTGGGGGTACAAGGGTACAGTTTTGGGAAAGAACACAGGCCCTGGGAACCTGATTGGCAGGGACCCAGGGCACATCAAAGTCCATCAGAAATCTAGCACAAGCATTGGCATAGCCAATAGGTCTCGCTTTTGGGACCTGATAAGTGTTTAGCGTGAGCTATTGGCGTTGCCAATGTCTTTAAGCTGTGCCATAGAGCAGCGCAGCTGATGTGCAGCATGTTGAAAAGTTATAACAAAAAAAGTGTTATAAGCATTTTTGTTACCTTATATGTAACCAAGAAGGCATTATGTACAACTGAACAACTCTATTAAAAAAAGAATTAACATAAAAAATGTCTTCTCGTTTTTTTGTGCTTGCAATTCTGACAATTTCTTCCTGCCTGTTCTAATGCTTGTTTGTTATAGCTTTTTTTGTTATGGGGGGTGGGACATAAACAACGGGAGGGTGGAGATTGGGAAATAGTACCTGAATTACTATAAGAGTAGTGGACGAACACTAGGGGAGAATCAACAGATGCCAGATAGATTCCGTGGGCAGACTCCACTTATAATATATAAAAGCATTGAGGCCAGAGATAGAGAATGGGAAATTGAGCTAAGAGGGTGTGTGTAGGGGGGAAGAAATAAACATGTGAGAAAGGCAGACGAGTTAGTATGAGAGAAGAGCAATAGAATAGAATGAATGATACCCACAGGAAGGACAAAGGGTGACACAGAAAGAGAAACAAGAAAGAGAGAGAGAAAGAGTGAGACATTGCATGTGTGTATCTGCTTGAGAGAGAGGTAGAGGAAGCTAGAGAGAGAAGGAGTGAAACTGAGAGAGGGGGAACAGATAGTGCATGTCAGAACGAGAGTGACCACAGAAGAGATTAAAAGAAATAGAGGATGAGTGCCTGGGTGATGCTCAGAGAAAGAGAGAAGGCAGAAGACCAGAGACGGAGAGAAAAAAGAGTAGCATAGAGGAAAAGAAAAAGAGAGGAGGGAAAATGCTGAGAGGAAGACTGGAAAGAGATAAACAGAGGAGACAAAGAGGAAAAAGAGAAAGTGCGACTGAGGAAGTGCAACAGGGCGAGAAATGAATATACAGGAAAGGGAAATGAGAGGAAAATACAAGAAACCAGGGAGAAAAAGCAAAGGAGTGAAGGAGAGAAAGTGAAAACTGATTGAGAAACAAAATGTAAACTGATATTCATTAAATAAAAAAAGACAATGCTTGAGAACGAAAAGATTAGGTAATGTTAGAAATAAAAAGTAGATAGGCAAGATAAGAAAGTTGAAAGATATGAAAGAGGGAACGTCAAGAGGGGGGACACAGATATTAGCAAAATGAGAGAAATCTATAGAAAGAGTGAGAAGTCTGATGGCAAGAAAGAGAGGGAGAATAAACAAGACCGTTAGAGGCAGAAAGAGAGAGACATGAAGAAATAAGAGGCTGGAGGATGAAAACAGAAAAAAAGAAGAGTGTGCCTGAGAGAGGATAAGATGGAAACAGATAAGGAGAGAAGGATTGAGGAAGACGAGAGAAGGAAGACGAAGGAGAGAGATTGGTAGGAAGACAAAGAAAGAAGGTGAAAAGAGGAAGAGAAAGAGGGATAAGAATTAGAGCGAAGGAGCAGAAGAAAATAAGAGGCTGGACGTGGAAGGAAAGAGAGAAATGGGGAGAGCAAGAGAGAGAAACACAAGGCAGCGAGAGAAGAGCAGACGAGACGTGGACGAGTGATAGGAGAGCGAGTGGAGGAAGAAGATCTGATCACTCAATAAATCAATAATTTAGTAGTTATGTCGGGTGAAGAGGAAGCTTGTGAGCCAAATCAATAATTATGTTTTGCCATCTACTGGTCACTGGTGGAGATGCGGGACAGTGATATCTGAACAAAAAGGCACAGGTCTCAGGGAAAGGGAGGCGAATCAATGCATTGTCCCTGCCAGCCTTCCTGCAACAGAAAGCTGCTATTGCATCACTGTAGCCTTCCTGCTAGTCACGACAGAGAATCAGACACACGCCTGCACAGAGATTCCATGGAGGCTCATTCAGCGATTCATCCACCTGAGACAGTTTACCCAGTATCTGCTGCAAGACACAGGAAGTGACAGTGGCCATCATGGGGATGCTTCAGTCGTGCTAGAGAGGATCGACAATTGATGATGTCCGTCCATTGCGCCCACTGATTCAGGAGACATGTGGCATAGAGGTGCGCGCAAGTGCAGTGTATTACAAGCTACCATGGCAGAGGAATAACAAACAAGCATTGGCCGCGCGGCCGTGAAAGTGACGCGGCCCCGAAAGTGAAAGTGCATCGCGATCCACTTAATGACCCGTGACAGGAGGAAAGACAGATGGCGGCTGCGCGCGTGCACGCTTGCGTGCACGCAAGCTTGAGGCCACCAAAATGCCTGTGGTAGCACTTTGAAAACCCGCTTTCTAAATGTCTCGCAGAGCAGCGCATGCGCTGGCTCAGGCGAGACCTAAAAAAGGGAGTGTGGGGGGGAGGGTTACTGCAACAAAACCCCAGCTTCCTACACATGCCCTCTTTGGCCAGGTCTCTGACAGTGCACAGGCAAACTGGTATAAATTCTAAATGTGCTTACATCTAATATTCACGGATAGTGATGCATGTTTTCAATATTGTAACACATCGGCAGCTTACTAATATTACAGCAAATAATCTCTGTGACACCCTCCCATTTCTAATATGCAAGGTCCTGTTTTGATCTAAAATAACCTTTTGTGTGGATGTTGCATGAAACATAAACACAACATTACTCTGCAAAATGTCTGTAATAGACTCTCACACATCACCCACTTTAAAAAATAAATTAAAGGAAAACAGTATCTAAAACTGTTTAAGAATTATTAAAGGTCATCAAGGGAAGACACAAGGGAAGACTCTGCAGAACAGAGCTGGCTCTATCAGGCGGTCCCCTGAAAGGCTCGGACCCCGGGTCAGATACCACTTTGCCCTGTCTGCTCTGGTAAACCGTGACCCCACCAGGGTGGGCCATGTATGTCTGTTCTAATAGCTCTGTGAAAGGTGGAGTCAGGCTTGCTAAGTAATTCCGCACACGTAGATACTTGTGAAATCTTCTTTTATTGTATGTAGTCTACATACGGAGGCCAACACAACTGCTTCGGAAGACAGGTGGTTACAACTGTCATCCTTAGCATTCCATGCTACCTCACAACCAGCATGACATAGTAACATTCTATGATGGAACACATTCTTAACTCTAAGCATCATCATAACACATCTCCCTTTCTTACAACTAAAAATTCAAATAGGGTATTAAAAACAAAATATACTCATAAAATACAATTTAAAAAAATGTACTCATGCACAGAACTGCTTTTGTCACAACAGAGTAAACTTAAAGAATCACAATTTCAAGTGGTGTAATCTTTTAAATAACCTGGTCGTCTAATCTCCCTTTCATATTTGCTACAACAAGGTTCTTCCAGTATAATTGGGTTTTCATTGACATTAGACTCTACACATCTGGATTGCTCACCCAACCAACTCAAACTAGACACAGCATCCTCAGAATGTACACTCAATTGATTAGAACCAATCTCCTCCTCACACTCTTATCTCCCTTAAAGGAACACTTTCATTAACCAATCAAAATCACTTGTTTCAAAATTATCATTCTTCTTTTCTGTGCCATTCCTACATTTCACAAAGCGACTCATATGCCACACACGTCCATCACTCAATTTAGCCGAATACGTAAAGATTTCCAATACTTCCAACGGACTGGAAAATTTGCTCTCACCTTTTCTTGCTTTAAACGGTAATTTAACACGCACCATGTCCCCTTTCACCAAACCCGGGTCCTTTGCTCCCACTTTCTCATCCCTGGACTTCTTATATTTTTCATCCATAAATGAAACAATACTATCCGTGTCAGCTCTCTTTGCAAATCTCAAGTCCGGCCATTTGGAAAAATAATCAATCGCAGCCAGAACAAACATCTTTATTGTTGCTCATAAATCTGTGATTTGTCTGCAGTCATACACAGATTACAATTCCTGACTATTCTTTCTACATCAACATCCAGACCTGGCCACCAATAATTTTCTTTAATTCTTCTTTTTCACTATCCCTAAATGAACATCATGACACAACCTCACTAAACACTCTCTCAAACGTTTTGGTGGAACAACTTTTTCTCCTCTCAAAACATTGTCATCCCCTACTGACAATTCATTGCATACGTCCTAAAAACATTTATAATCCATACTCAACGGTTTCTTTTCAGGCCAACCCTGTACAATGTAGGCTTTGACACAATCTAGGACTTCATCTTCAGCACATGCATCCTTCCATTTTTTACTGCTGATAGCATTACTCCTCACATCTTCTGCCGTCCAAGCCACACTGAACTCTTCACATACCTTGGGAATTCTCTCTAAAGGCAAGGGTAGTCTACTCAGGCAGTCTACCACCTGATTCTTGACACCTGGCAAATAATGTACAGAATACCTCAAATCTAGAAGTCTAACTGACATTCTTGCTATTCTGGGTGTAGCTTTCTGTAAACCTTCAGTAGTCCACATTTTCACAAGGGTTTTATAGTCACATCGCACCTCTACATGAAATCCCCACACAAAATTTTGAAAATGCTCCAACCCCCAAACTACTGCGAGTGCCTCCTTCTAACTACTGCGAGTGCCTCCTTCTCAATGACGGAATATTTTTCCTCAGCTGAAGAAAGTGTTCTCGAGGCATAGGTAACAGTAAATTATTTTCCTTCACAATTCCTTTGTGATAATATAGTACCTAGGCCTTTATTGCTTGCATCTGTAGTAATCACACACTCCAGTCTGGGATCAAACCTACTCAACTGTTTAGCAGTGCAAATTTCTTCTTTCACTCTCTCAAATTCACTGTGTAGAACATCAGACCACACATATTTACTTTTGTTTTTCAGTCACTGCCTTAAATTGTAAGTTTTCCCTTAAAAACTTTTCACAAATGTTCCATAAAATTCAACCAGGCCTAAAAACGTCCTCAACTCATCCTTATTTTGAGATGCCAGGGCTTTCTTTATGGCTCTTAAGAGATTTTTATTTGGTTTTATGCCTTCTAAAGAAATTTAATGTCCCAAATAATCTGAAGTCTGCACACCGAACTTGCACTTAGAGATCTCAGCCCTTAACCCATGACTCTTTAACTTCTCTAGAACATTATTCATCTTAACATTGTGTTTACATTTAGATTTTCCCATGACCAATATATCATCTTGAAAGAAGATCACACCTGCCACACCTTTAAATACTTTATACATGAGTTTTTGGAATATGACTTCCGCCAAAGCTAATCCAAAAGGCATGCACACATACCAGTAACATCTTTGTGCTGTCATAAAAGTAAAGCAAACACAAAGAGATGATGGAGGGAGAGCTGAAACCTTTCAGACACTCACCCCCAGGCACAGATCTGGGTTGAATCCATCATCGTTCTTAATAGCTCACTTAACCACCCCAGTTCAGACCCAGCTATATGCAAATCAGTCTTTTTTTTTTTTTAATTGTTTTTATTTTCATTTTCAATAAAAACAGAAATTTCAGTCATAACATTGGTAGGAAAGTCATTGTACTTAGGCCATTCTGTTTCCATATTTACATTAGCATTTTCTAGGAGGCAGGGGTGTAAGAATACATTCAATAAATCATATCTCTTTCTATATTTCCTTCCCACCCTTTGCGATGGTTCTTTCCTGTGAAGTAATAGGCGGGGGTCAACAAGAGTCAGTGAATGTATTTCCATCTCGAGTGGGCAGTTGCGTAGTGGTTGTTCCACTTTCTTCCATTTCTAACCCATAAAAGCTCTGCCGTGGGTCCCCGATCTTCCTAAACATTGTGGGACATCCTCTGGCCGCATATGTTGTCTTTTCAGGTCCCATATATAGGTCCATACCAGCTCTCCACTCTTTTAGAGTGGGCATATGTCGTGCTCCCCTTTTTCTGGCAATATCTCTTTTGGCCACTATGAGCCCTAAGTTGCATAGTATTAGTTTGTACCTAGGGAGATCAATCTCTATGGCTATACCCAGAAGTATATATTTGGGCTCTAGGGAGATCTGCGCTTCCAATATAGCGTTAATTTCTTTTAGTATCCAGGTCCAGTATTTCTGCGCCCCTTGGCACTCCTATAGTGTGTGTATATTTGTGCCACGCATTGTGTTACAGCGCAAACAATTGGGTGACTCTGCTTTTCCCATCTCGTGTAGTCGTGCCCTGCCGTAAGAAACACTGAAGGATTTTGTATTGTATGAGTCGGAGTCACAGCTTGATTGCCACCTCCCTGGGGTGCATCAGGGCTCCCTCCCAATCAATGTCTTCTAATGGACCAGTAATGATTTCCCACTTGGACCGTATGGATTTTAGTTTGTCAGGCTTGTTATTGATTAGAGTTTTATAGGTCCAGGAGACTGCTTTGGAAGATATCTCCTCCTGCAGCAGCCTGCCCTCCAAAGCCGCATACTCAGAAGTTTCGTTGTGTCTAATTTCTCTGCTCGCCAGGCATGTTGTAGTTGAAGGTATTTGTAGTTTTGTGCGTGTGTCAGTTGAAATTCAGCTTGCAGCGCCGAAAAGTGGATTAGATCACCTCCTTGCACAATGTTGCCTAGCGTGGAGATTCCCACCATGTCCCACTTCCTAAAATCACGTAGCCCGGCTATTTCAGGCAGCCTCTTGCCTTCCCATAGCGGTGTTACCCTTGTTAGTTTCTTGTCCCATCCAATTTGCCTCTCTGCCCCCTTCCATGCCTCAATTACTCTCTGTGTAGCAGGCAGCAGGGCCCTGATGCCTGCGCCTCCATATATGTAATGTAGGTGGGTACGACTTTGGAATTGGAGTCTTTGTAGCGCATATGTTGGGTGATCACCCGCCGCGTGTCCCCACTCGTTGACCACAATGAGGTGTGTGGCCCTATAATAGGACAGTACATCTGGGAGTGCTATCCCTCCATTGTATTGACTACGCTGTAGTGTCTGCAGCGCCACCCTGGGGTGACCCCCATCCCACAGCAGCGTTCGGAGGTCATCGTTAATCGTAGTAAAGATTGTTCCTGGAATTGTATGGTATGTGTTTTGTAAGATGTAAAGCAGTTTTGGGAGAGTAATCATCTTATACATAGTTGCTCTTCCCAACAATGTCATGGGAAGTCGCCGCCATCTAGCAATGTCATCTCGGAATTCTGCGACGACTCGCTTAATGTTTGTGTAGGCAGTCCACTTCACTCGTGGAGATGAACAACCCCAGGTATTTAAACCCCTCTTTAACAACTGGGAGGTGCCGTAGCATTGTACCCATATCGAAGGCGCCTCCTACAGGGTATTTGCTTGATTTGTCCCAGTTGATAGTGTAGCCCATGTGCTCACCGAATTTCTTAAATAGCTGCAAAATTAGTGTGATTGTGTCGTCGGGGTTAGTGATGTATAGTAGGATATCGTCCGCGTAGAGCGAGATCCGTTCATCACTTCCAAAGCTTTCATTGTATTGGAAGCCACTTATCCCAGGGTGGGATCTAATCAGGCATGCTAATGGTTCCAGTACTAGTGCAAACAACAAGGGGCAGTCCTGCCTGGTTCCTCATTTAATAGGGAAGCCCACAGATAACGTCCCATTGACTCGTACTTTAGCTCTTGGTCTGGTATAAAAGTAGGTCTACCCATGATATAAAGTTTTGTCCAAATCTGAATTTTACCAAGACTTGACGAATGAAAGGCCAGTGAACTGTGTCAAAGGCCTTTTCTGCATCTAAGGAGAGGAATAGGTGTGGAGTGGGTCTGTCTTTCACCGTGTCCAGCCAATTGGCTAGACGTCGGAGGTTAAGAGGCGTAGATCGGTGGGGCATAAAGCCTGATTGGTCTTGATGGATAAGGGCCGAAATCACTGTTACCAACCGGACTGCCAATACAGAGGCCAAGAATTTGGTCTCGACATTGAGCAATACGACACACAACACTCAGGTGGTTTCCCTGGCTTGTGGATTACTACTATTGTAGCATTGCAAAGGTCAGCAGGAAGTGATCCCTCTTTCCGTGCTGCATTGTACATCTCCAGTAGATGTGGAGCTAAGGAACTAGCATGTTGCTTAAAATATTCTGCAGGTAGTCCGTTTGGACCTGGGGCATTTCCTGATTTTTGCCTGGTAATTGCATCTGATATTTCTTGTAAGGTGATATCTTCTTCCAGGGCACCCTGATCAGCGCGAGTCAGGGAGGGGTCTCTATATCAGCAAGAAAAGTTGCGACCTGTGTCTCACCTGCCAGTGGCCTAGCATCATAGAGTCTCTTATAGAAGCGGACAAATGCCCCTGCGATAGAGCTCGCAGTGGTGTGCACCTCTTCGCACTCGTGTATCTCATTCACCCATCTTGCCTCTTCTTCCTTCTTGCCTAGCCAGGCCAGTAGTTTTCCTGCCCTGTCCCCCGACTCATATAGTCGATAATGTGAGGCCTGAATTTCTGTCTGTACCTCCCTTTCCGTCAATGCCTGAAGTTCCCTACGTGTAAGTGCAATCTGACGCATCTGGGCCGTGTCTACTTCTGGGTCTACATGTAACTCAAGTTGCAGGAGCTTTCTTTCCAGCGCCTCTATTTTTTGGGTCTCTTCACGCCTCTTTCGCGCTATCTCATCCTGTATTTTACCCCTTAGCACAGCTTTATAAGCCTACCAAAGGGTTGTTGCAGAGGACACCGTGCCCTCATTTTCACTAAAATAAAGGCTGGTCTCTGTTTTAATTTCTCCCGCAGGTTTTTGTCCCTCAGTTCCCATGTGTATAATCTCCATTCTACGTTCTGCCTATTCCGCCTCCCTCCTATCGTTAGCCAGAGTGACGAATGGTCTGATATTCCTCTCGTCAAGTATTCTAACTTTGCTATGTTCCTAATCTCCCCAGCTGGCGCAAAGAAGTAATCAAGCCTAGAGAAGACTTTATGTGCACCAGAGAAGTATGAATAGGTGCGCTCAGTCGGTTGATGTCAACGCCAGAGGTACGTTAGCCCCAGAGAGTTTGTGAATTCGGACAGGGGTGTAGGGATGCGGGTTCCAGTGCCTATGCGTGTGCGGTCTAAACCTGGGTCACCTACATCATTAAAATCCCCCCCTAATATATGTGTGGAGGGGCCAGATTCTAGCAGGATTTTGGCTACAGCATCTAATGTCTGGGCTTGCAGCCGTGGTGGAGCATATACACTAATAAGGGTTAACTCCTTCTGGCCCCATGTACCCTGAACTGCAGCAAAAGTTCCATTTGGATCATTCCAGGTTTTTTTTAATACGAAAGGGAGGTGTTTTCTTGATTAAGATCACCACTCCTCTTGCTCCGGAAGAAAAGCCCACATGCGCGAGCGTAGTGTACATACCTCTACCTAAAAAAGTGCAATGCGTTCCCATCAGGTGAGTCTCCTGTAGGAAGACAATGTCTGGCTTGAGTCTCTTAAGGTATTTGGTTACTAGCCCTCTCTTGATCTTCGTTCCCAATCCATTAAAATTCCATGTAAGGGCCGTATATTCGTCTTCACCCATTATCTACTTGTTCTTTCTTTCCCTTCGTGTTTGGAGGGGTCCCATCTATCTCTTCTCCGTTATTCCTGCCTACGACTCTAGTTCCCCACTACTTACTGAATAAACAAGCATTGGCATAGCCAATAGGTCTCGCCTTTGGGACCTTATAAGTGTTTAGCCAGAGATATTGACTTTGCCTAAGTCTTTAAGCTGTGCTGTACAGAAGTCTGCAGCATGCTGAAAAGTTATAATAAAGAAGTGTCAGAAGCATTTTCGTTACCTTATATATGACCAAGAAAGCATTATGTACAACTGAACGACCATATTAAAAAAGTATTAACAATAAATATTGTCTTGAGTTTTTTTTGTCCTTTTAATGCTGGTAACTTCTATCTACCTGTCCCAATGGTTGCTTGTTATGGGTTTTTTTGTTATGGGTGGGGGGGCATAAATAACAGGAGGGTGAAGGTCAGTCAGTCAGTGAGAGTGAGAGAGTCAGTCAGTCAGTGAGAGAGAGTGAGAGTCAGTCAGTGAGAGAGTCAGTCAGTCAGTGAGAGAGTCAGTCAGTGAGAGTGAGAGAGTCAGTCAATCAGTGAGAGTGAGAGAGTCAGTCAGTCAGTGAGAGTGAGAGAGTCAGTCAGTCAGTGAGAGAGAGTGAGAGAGTTAGTCAGTCAGTCAGTGAGAGAGTCAGTCAGTTTTTTTTTTTAAAGAGAAGGAGTTTACAAATTTGTACAAATGGCTCAGCATGGTAAAGTTCAGCGCTGATATGGATATCTGATTTGAAGGTCATGAGTTCAAATTCTGGCAATGCAGACTCTTCCTTCCAATGCCATAGATTGAGGACCACCATACTGAGTAACAGAACTTTTATTGCTTACAGTGCTTAGAAATTGCAGAATTAAGGTGGGGCACACTACATAAAAAAGTTAATATTAACAATAACATCAAAGACAGCGATAATTTGAACCGGATAAAACGTTAAACAATGTAGTCCAAAAAGTAGTATTAATGAACAGACATACGAAAAATTATTCACACAACAAAGGTTATGCCATTCAGAAGGACTCATTAATGTTGCTACCTCTTCCAAAGCACCTGTTGGTTTCTTGATCAAACTTTAAAAAGCATAGAGTGTAACCCCAATAAGTGGTACTTTAGAGTATGGAGGAGTAGACACATTTTGACACTAAGATGAAATTAGCGGCAAAGCCGGTGCTACCAGAATAACAGGGCTTTGCATTCAAAATAGACCATTTTAACAATGAGCCCTACTTCCAGGCCCAAGGGTACTCTGGTAGTCAGTCATATTTCAGCGCTGGGGCGACAGTCTGCTCTACTAATAACAGTGGTTAGCAATACCTCGTCCGTTGACGCTACTACAAATGCACAAACATCCGGGACTCCAAGGTATCGCCATGATTCTTGACTAACATTGGACCACCTCTCCAAGGTAGTCGGAGTTCAAATTTAAACAAGAAAAAACGGGCGAAAATGGACAGTCCTTTATGAATCTAGACCAAGGAACTGAGATGGTGCTTTCAAATGTGGGAGAGAACTTTCAACGAGAGCATAGAAAGAGAGCTTATGATGGATGAAGTGAGTTTAAATTTAAATATAGCTCCTATCTGTCCACCAGAAACATTAAATCAAGCTGCATCATATACCTTTGCTTAGAAATAAAGTTTGAAAAAAACTGACTTTGGTACTAAATGAGTACTCAACATAATAAATTAGGAAAGCAAACATTTTTACGTGTTTTATCCATCCTTTCTGGTCCACAATTTTCAAACTAATGCGAATGCTCGAAGAATGCCTTCACAATTCCATGCATCATGATTTTCCAAGAATATTTCCTGTTCATGAACTGGTATAAAGAACAAGTACTTTTACGCTTGTTTACCACTCGTTATTCACACTGGAGCTCCTCTTGCCACGACCAAGGCCTGGTCCCCGAAGCAGGGAGAGATGCTGAATACATGGATATTTCCCCCTCAGAGACTCAAGTGAAAGCAGCGGATGGAAATGCAAAGTACCTTCTTCCTCGGCTCTGCTACCTGGGTTTCAGGAAACGAGAGACGGGTTGCACCCCAAGCTGGTTTGAGAAAGCTGCAGTCAAACTCGCGAGTCTCGTGCTGCTCAAATTCTGCTAGTGGTTCTCTCTAGCCGACAAATTCGGTATGCCTCAGGCCAGAATGGGGGTGCGTCCGCCTCATTTGATTGGCGGAACTTCAGACGGAGTCATCACCAGCAGTTTTTGTGCACCACTTCCTCCAAGGAGGCTGACGTGGTGTGGTTGGAATAGGACAGGTCGGGCCCACCGAGGCTCGTCAGTTTAATGATAACAATTAATGCAAACACAATGTGATGTGTGGCGCGACGGAAATGAACCATGACAAAAATACTCAAGAAAAGTACAGAAGGAGTGGGTAAGAAAACAAAATATTATTCAATTAGCAACTTCTGTAGGGTTTGTATTTTTTATTGAAACTAATTATATACACTAATCTTACACATCCTCTTACTTCCCCACATAAAACAAGAACCAAAAGGAGCGTGGGGGCCAGAATGAATGTGAACTAGACAGATCCCTGGACCCAACATGAAAGGATTCACACGCTAATGCCCAGCTTCATCACTGATCTCGGTACAGAGAGTGCCAGGGGTCACAAACCTGCCAGCTTATACCCAAGAGAACAGGGTGGTAAAAGAGTCCCAAGTATGGGAGCTGGCATAATAGCCTAGTAAACAAGTGGTCTGCACTTTTCAAGCACTCGTGCTTGTGGCGGCATCCACCTTGCGGGAGCGAGCAGCGGCGCGCAGGGGCCATCTGTTTGTAATTAACGTGGCCGCGCCGCTGCTCGCTCCCGCAAGGTGGATGCCGCCACAAGCACGAGTGCTTGAAAAGTGAAGACCGATTCCTAAAGGCCCTCTCCTAATGCAGCGCATGCGCGCTGCCTAGGCGAGACCTAAAAAGGAGAAAAAGAAAACCCCTATCAACTAATCTACATATTATTCCCAACATTCTCAACTCACTCTTCCCTCCCCACGCTCTCCCACACCCCACGCCCATCTCCCAAACCGTCAACGTGACAACTTGGCGTAGGTATAGTTTGAGAGGTCTGTAGTCCCACCCCTTCCTCTATGTATCTTATTTTATCACACAGATAAATCAAAAGGATATATGAAGGAGTCTTTTGCTCAATCGAGCTGAGTACATTAATGTCTGGGGGGGGGGGCTTCTCAGCCGGTCTCTGTCGTTCCTCCGGCGGCTAAGCCCGTGTCTCGTGTTTCTTCGCCTATCTTGTCTTGCCCCTGGTGTGGCATCTCTGAATTTCTCTTCTCTGTGTCCAAAGCTTCTAGGCAAGTAATGTCTCTCAGCAGCAGATGAACACTATTCGTGTCAGCAAGGTAGTCTTTGTCCGAAAGATCTGAGGTGGGTCTGCTTCTGTCACTCTGTCTGAGATGTTGTGCATGTCCTGGCGCAACAGGGTCACTTCTGATTGTATTTCTGCTATCCTCCCCTAAATGGCTTCTCTAGAGGCATGTATAGCTTGAAGCATGGCTTATCCGGCGGCCCCTGGGGCTCTCCTTCTGTCTCCGGAGGTGGGGGCAATGATTTGGTATATTTATCCATCTTACCTTGTTTTTGCATTCTTGGTTCTTTGTCTCTCGCCATCATAAACCAGCCGGGGTTGGGGTGACCCACCCTTAGTTCTGCCACTACTTCTCCTCCTTTTCTGTTCTAACTTTAATTGCTATCAGTAATCAATAAATGCTTGAGGTCCAGCACAAGAGTACTCCGTAATGGGATTACTGCGGTCAGGTACTTTTACATGTCCATCTCTTGCGTTCGGTATCTGCTGTGTCGCGCTGGTGCTATGATCCGGATAGTGAGAAAGGGCGTAGGCGATAGGCCCTCAGTGGCAGTCGTGGGTAGAGAGTCCCCCGGATGAAGGGAAATCCCGAGTTTGGTGGAGCTTCTTGTGCTATTGTAGAGCTACCATCTAGTACCTCCTTGCTTTAACACCTCCGTTCGTGTTTAGCGATGTCTCTCTGCTTATCACCTTCCTTTCATGGGAATTATGTGATGCAGAAAAGTTTTCAGAAGCGCAGCCCAGTATGACACATACAATTAACCTTCCTCTTCTTTAGTCATCTATTAGTTGTCTCATACACTTCTTGTGTTTTGGTGGCGCACGCCAACTTAACCAGGGAATATCTATCTATTCCAGAATCTTATCCCATGGGGGTTCCAATATTTTCTGAATCTTGGTTTTCCTTGTGCTTTGTTTTTTAGTTGGCACAGTGAGGTCACCCGTCTTTAGCCACTAGGCTGGAGACCTTGCCTAGCTTTCCTTTTGAGGGTATGGAACTCGTGTTTTCTCCCCAGAGCGTGAAGATATCCTTCTGTTGTCTGTATCTCCCAGTATGGCAATTTCTTCACTTGGATGACGGCTTTACGTTATGTCCCCTCCAAAGAACAGGACAGTCCTTCGCTTCTTTTGGGCCTCCTGCCTTTATGTCATACTGTCCCTTTAAGGCCCGTATTAATAAGGAGCCTGTGTTTCAATTTGGCTCTGTGGTTATTAGTAATGTAGTTTTTCACCCCCTTGGATTTTGCTTATCTTTCTTCCTTCCTCCTCTCACCTCAATTCTACCTATTGTGGGGGACCGGCTTCTCAGCGGTCTCCTCCGCCCCCGCCGCGCTGACTTAATTGGCTGCCCTGGGTCGCTCACCTCAGTTCCTGGTCTCAATCGGGGGCGGCCGGGGGGAAGGGAGCCAACCCGCGTGCCAGGGCTTCTGACTTGGTCTCCCATGCCAGGATGCAGCCGGGTCAATCACCTCTGCCCCAGGGGAGTCCGGGAGGCCACGGAGACAGTCTCGTCCTCCACTCCGAGCGGGTCTCTCAAGGTCGCGAAGCTCGTCGTCTCGATCCCTTCGGGCCTCCGGCACTCCGCCTCAGGAGAGAGACTGCTCGGCCCCACAGCTTCTCCCCTCTTGCCCGCGCTCGGGCCGATATGGAGACCACCGGCCTCCCCATGGTGTGCGATCCCCGCTGCTGGCAGATACCACCTCGGGCACGGGTCTAGGAAGGTACCTCAATGAGTGGGAGTCGACACACGCAACCCAGGAAGCCAGACGCCACCTCCCTTCCTTCTATCAGGTGAGTGTCTTCATTTCGCCTCCTCGGTCCGCAATATTGCGGAGTCAAGCTCTGAGGCTATTACCTTGTGTAACTTCACAGTTGCTTATCGTAGGCGCCTGCGGGTCCGCTCAAAAACTGTCCAGTTTGCACACAAAGATAGCGACGCCGCCTCATGGTGTGCTCTGATGGTCGAAGGGTCAGTATTTAAACAGGATTATGTATGGGCTGCCGGAGCTCTGGCAGATGCGTCTATCCGGCTATGTTCCTGGCCACGCCCCCTATGCAAATCAGTCTTGAACCTGTCCCTCATAGGAACAGTCCAGCCTGAACTGCCAAACTAGGTCTTTTCTGGACCGGAAACAAGCATTCTTGGACCGGTTTTGGGGTAACACCCCTCATTAGCCAGGCTAGCTTGAATCCAGTGGCAAAGTGAGCAAGGGACCCATGTCTTGGCATACCCTGCCAACTTAGGGCAAACAAAGCAAACACAAAAAGATGATGGACGGAGCGCTGAAACTCTTCAGACACTCACCCCAGTCACAGATCTGGGTTGAATCCATCATCGTTCTTTAGCTCACTCCACCCCCCCAGTTCGGACCCAGCCATATGCAAATCGGTCTTGATCCTGTCCCTCATGGGAACAGTCCAGCCCAAACTGCCAAGCCAGGTCTTCCCTGGACCGGAAAAAAGCATCCTGGGGCCGGTTTCGGGGTAACACCCCTCATCAGCCAGGCTAGCTTGAATCCAGTGGCAAAGTGAGCAAGGGACCCATGTCTTGGCATACCCTGCCAACTTAGGGCGAACAAAGCAAACACAAAGAGATGATGGACGGAGTGCTGAAACTTTTCAGACACTCACCCCAGTCACAGATCTGGGTTGAATCCATCATCGTTCTTTAGCTCACTCCACCACCCCAGTTCAGACCCAGACATATGCAAATCAGTCTTGACCCTGTCCCTCATGGGAACAGTCCAGCCCGTACTGCCAAGCCAGGTCTTCCCTGGACCAGAAACAAGCATCCTGGGACCGGTTTCGGGGTAACACCCCTCATCAGCTAGGCTAGCTTGAATCCAGTGGCAGAGTGAGGAGCAAGGGACTCTTCATGCCACTGGCGTCAAGCTAGCCTGGCTGATGAGGGGTGATGCCCCAAAACCGGTCCCAGAATGCTTGTTTCCAGTCCAGGGAGGACTTGGCCTGGCAGTTCAGGCTGGACTGTTCCCATGGGGGACAGGGTCAAGACTGATTTGCATATGGCTGGGTCTGAACTGGAAAGGCATGGGGAGCAAAAAAACAATGGATTTAGGCCCTGATTTCTGTACTGGGTGAATGTTTGACATTGTGCAGTATTCTGCCCATTAATTGTTCGTTTTGTGTTTGTCACCTTGAGTGGGACGGATATGCCCAGACGTGGGTCCAGTGCTCTCCATGCCACTGGAGTCAAGCTAACCTGGCTGATGAGGAGTGATGCCCCGAAACTGGTCCCAGTATGCTTGTTTCCAGTCCAAGGAGGGCTTGGCCTGGCAGTTCGGGCTGGACTGTTCCTATGGGGAACAGGGTTCAAGAGTGATTTGCATATGGCTGAGTCTGAACTGGAAAGTCACAGGGAGCAAAAAAACGATGGATTTAGGCCCAGATCTCTGTACTGGGGTGAATGGCTGGGTCTGAACTGGAAAGGCATGGGGAGCAAAAAACAATGGATTTAGGCCCTGATTTCTGTACTGGGTGAATGTTTGACATTGTGCAGTATTCTGTCCATCAATTCTTTTATTTTTGCATTTGTCACCCTGAGTTGGATGGGTATGCCCAGACGTGGGTCCCATGCTCTCCATACCACTGGCGTCAAGCTAGCCTGGCTGATTCGGGGCAATGCCCCGAAACTGGTCCCAGGATGCTTGTTTCCACTCCAGGGAGGACTTGGCCTGGCAGTTAGGGCTGGACTGTTGCCATGGGGAACAGGGTCAAGACTGCTTTGCATATGGCTGGGTCTGTACTGGAAAGGCATGGGGAGCAAAAATCACCGGGCCCCCTTCAATTTTTCATAATTATTCTATTAAACTAGCAATGTTTAAATATGTGTAGACTTAGTTAAACATTGCAGTTATGTTCTGATATTGTTTTACAAATGCCATCGAATAAATGATTGCCAAACATACCATTCTGGTCAGGCAGGCCTTTCTAATGTTTAAAAGTATTCACAGTGTGACTATTAGAAATGGGGGTGGGGGTTTTGACGAATATTTGGAGTCCCTTTCCTTTTGACACCTTCTCCCAGCCGGAATATATATGAAAAAAGTTGTTAGTGATGGCCCATCGCAGAGCGGCTTATTTTTTTCTGCTGAAAACAAAGGACTGTTATCAGCATAATGCTTCTTTTGGCCAGAGCCTGGCGCCCCCCACTGGCAACACTTGAGGCCTCCCTAGGGGGGCTCGCCCCCCAGTTTGAAGACCTCTGCTCTAGAGGATTTGGATGTATATTATTCTACTTCAGTGTGTGTAGCCATTGATCGTCACAAGTTTTTTAGTAGAAAACAAGGGAAGTCTGAGACAATTGAAGAGTTTGTATCTGATTTAAAAAAAGAGTTTTACATGATGGTTTAATACGTGATCAAATCATTATGCATGTAAATAACGAGAGGGTGCAGGAGAGGCTGTGGGTGTATGGTGAAGGTCAGCTTATGGAGGTAATAGCCTTGGTTAAAAAAGCTAAATTTCTAATAAGGGCCCGATTACGATGTCGGTTGGAGTTGCCTCCGACCGACACCATTGCAGTCTCGGGACCGGCCGACCTCCGTTCGGCGGTCCCGACACCACAATTACAATGGGACCGCGAAATGGGACAGGGAAATGGAAGATTCTGTTCATCCCTTCACCGCGTGGCAGGCACCTCAAGGTGCCTGCCATGTGGTGAAGGGATTAACAGCGGGGCTCTATAGGTGTCCCCTTGGCCCCCAACCGGAGGCTGCAGGACGAAGGGGGCCCTGCTAGGGGTCCCCAAGCTCACTTTCGGACGGGCTTTCCATGTCGGAAATCCCGGCATGGAAAGCCTGTCGGAAACTGAGCATTTTAATCCCAACGGCAGAAACGTCGTCCATTGGGATTACGTGCCGGTCTCCGACTGTCTGACAGACTCCTTGAGCCTGTCGGAATCCAGCCGGAATGGCTGGCCGGTTTCAGTTTCAACTGCCTGCATTGTAATGCAGTGATCGGAACTGAAACAGCGATGAGGCTCGGAAAGCCTCCGACCGGTGGTCCGAGCCTCATCGTAATCAGGCCCTAAGTGTGCAGAGGCTATTAATTTGGAGTCGAAAGATGAACAAAAGGATGTTGTGAGTAAAGTTAAGCACAAAGCTAAAAATGATGTGCACAATTTTAAGGAACAAAAGAAAGAGGAATGTAACATTCTATGACGGAACACATTCTTAACTCTAAGCATCATCATAACACGGCTGTCGTGTTTTATAAACAGATGTATGCTTAGTGCCTTTGGTGCGTGCAGCATGTCTATCCCAGTTTACAATATAAAGAAGTCCGGGCAGGGCTTTAAGTGCGGTGGTTCCAGCCAATGCTCAGCACTGGTAGTAAAAAAAAAAAGCATTGGCAAAGCCAATAGATCTTGTCTATGCAAGCGCTATTGGCTTTACCAATATGTTTTAGCCATGTTGTACAGCAACATGGCTGCTGTTCAGCATGGCTGAAAGTTAGTGGGGTAAAGGAGAGTCGAATGGAGTGTTGGAAAGTGGAGTGTTATGGAGTGGCATAGAGAGTGGTAGAGTGGCGTAAAGTAGAGTTGAGTGAAGTGGAGTGGCATAGAGTGCAGTGGTGTAGTGTTGTGGAGTGTCATGGAGGGAGTAGAGTGTCGTAGAGTGAAAGGGCATAGAGATGAGTGGCGTGGAGTGGAGTAGAGTAGTGTGGAGTGGAGTGGAGTGGCGTAGAGCAGAGTGGAGTGGTGTAGAGGATGTTGCGCAGAGTGTTGTAGAGTAGAGTGATGTAGAGCAGAGTAGATTGTCATATAGTGGAGTGGCATAGAGTGAAGTAGTGTAGGAGAGTCAAGGGGCGCACAGTGGAGTGAAGAGGCATGGAATGGAGTGGAGTAGCGTAGAGTGGAGCAGTGAAGTACTGTGTCGTAGAATAGAGTGGAGTAAAGTGGCATGGGGTGGTGAGAGGGAGTTGTGTTGAGTGTCGTAGAGTGGAGTAGTGTAGAAAGTGGTGCAGAGTACAGTGGTGCAGTGGTACATAGAGGGGGTAGAGTGCACTGGCATCAAGTAGAGTGGTGCAGAGTAGAGTAGAGAGGCGTAGAGTGGAGTGTCATAGAGTGCAGTGGTGTAGAGTGTATTGGTTTTGAGAAAAGTGATGTAGAATGCATTGGCATGGGGTTCAGCAGCGTAGTATAGAGTTGTAGAATGGAGTGGCATAGGGTGGAATGGCGCAGAGCGGAATACAGTGACGTAGAGTGCAGTGGTGTAGAGTAGATTGTTTCAGAATAGAGTGAAGTGGTGTAGACTGCAGTGTCATATAGTTCAGTGATACAGAGTAGATTAGAGTGCATTGGCGTGGAGTGCAGTGGTTCATTGTAGAGTAGTATGGGATAGAGTGCATTGGCTTTATAGTAAAGTGGTTTAGAGTTGAGAGGCGTGGAGTGGTGTAGAATACCGTGCAGTGGCATACAGTGGTGCAGAGTAGAGTGGAGTAGGGTAAAGTGCAGTATGCATGGTGTGGTAGTGCACTGCCATTATAGGCAACAAGTCCTCAATTGAAATTACCATTACATTTGCACAGACATACAATTTTACAGATAAAAATATACAGCGCACAAATGATGTTTGGAAATGTCATCACCTAGTGCATTGATTTGTTTTGATCGTAGTAAAATATTTGTTTCCACCACACTTCAGAATTACCAAAAAATGTGCTTCATTTGTGCATTCCATATTCTGAAATATCTGCAGCTAATTTACAGACATTTTCATTTTTTGTGCTAGAAAAAAATGACATCATACAGCACACCCCAAGTAGCCAGCGTGATTGTCACATAAATCCTCTCACTTTGAAGTCAGAGAAAGAAAAGTAAACACCAAGCTCCCTGGACGACAGAGCCTGAAATTTGACCTCTGTCTTTGACTACACAGCAAACGTGACAAGATAATAACAAGATTTAAAGCCTGTTCACAGAAATTCCGTAGTGGTGGAAGAATACAGTAAATAGGGTTTAGGCAAGGGAAGGGATGAACTCAAGCTGGACAGCCTAAAAAAATAAAGCCAACAAATAGAATGCAAGCAAGTGTGAATTGCAAACCACAAAGCTAATGGTAAGCAATGGGCAGAATGCATTCCCAGGGAAGCATTCCGAATATCCCCAAGATGTTGTTCGCAAACCAGAGCGTTGCGCTGTCTGGTAGGCTTCAACCTAATTATATTGAAAATGCCTCGAGTGGACTCAATAGTCGTGTAATAAACTTTCTAAAAAAAAAAATTCTTTCTTTACAGTGAATCAAGGAAATCCAAGCCAGCCATACGGTCCCTGTTTGTGTGTCACACGCTTTACTTCATGTTGCATGGTATTATATAATTTGTGTAAAAAGCAGTGTTGGAATTGGAAAAAATTACTACAGGGATCCATAACTTGGGGGTCAATATGTGGTAGAGGAAAAGGTGGAGCCATGGGGAGTGGAGTCTGAAAAGCATTGTCTTACAGTCAACTTAGAAGATCCGTAAATAATGGATCAGGGAACCTAGCTAATAGGGAAAAGGAGGGGTCTACTAAATGAGTAAGACACACCTCAATAAAGGAAAAGAAAATTCTTTTCTTGAGTCCCCTCACTCACCAAATAGTTACGCAAGTCGCAGCACGCCCCAAGCAGTAGATGCTTGGGATGGCCCCAATGATGAAGCATGTCACCTAGGGGAAACCTTTGGTGAGTGAGGGGACTCAAGAAAAGAATTTTCTTTTCCTTTATTGAGGTGTGTCTTACTCATTTAGTAGACCCCTCCTTTTCCCTATTAGCTAGGTTCCCTGATCCATTATTTACGGATCTTCTTTTGCTTTACAAGTACCCAGGAGGAAGAACCTAGCCATATCCTCCTCTCCCCCTCTTTTTGTTTTGATATTTTTACAGTCAACTTATACATTTTTTTTTTTTAAATCTGCTGCAAAGAAATTGGCACCAAGGATAAACGTCCCAGTAAATTTGTTCTGCCTTCATTGTTCGCAAGGAGGCAGCATTGTGAAATATCTTACAGGGTTAAGTCACTTGCTGCGAGGATCTGTGTGTACCCAGCAATTTTCTGTAAATTATATAATTACTAAGATAACTCTGATGCTTAATGCAGTTTCAGGAGAGTTCTGTGTTTTGTGCAGTTTTGAGTCATAAGGTAGCATAGAGTGCATGCTAGAAAGCACATCGGGTAACATACAGATCAAAGATTTGTGTTTTATATGGACGGGTAAGTGAGTTACTGCTTTTGGCACAGAGATACTTTTGTTAGTACAGACAACCCCAATTATTGTTCTGTATTAAATTCTGACTTTGTATTTCTCTCAACCATACATTCTTAACTTATAATCTCTTTAAGTATGAACAGTATGTGACTCCTACACCTCATAACACTTACTGTCTTATGTAACAATTCCTGTAGATACATTTACACACTTGCGTGATTTATTGTCTCTCTATGTGTGATGTAAGCATTCTGACACACTACACTGGAATGAGTAGCACTACAAAGTAATTAAATAAAAAATAAATTAGTAAACCGTTCTTTGTGCAATTATTCATACACACAGATACTTCTGGCTTTCTTACAGTGCATGCACATCTCTTACATGGGGAGGCTTCTACAAAGTCAAAAAACCTGCCTCCAGATCCTAGTTTCCCTTATGCGGTTGTGAAGTGATAACATGCTGTGGGGCTTTGTTTCCCTTCATTGCATTTGAGGTGATAGGCTCTAGATAGCTCCCAGCATGGTTAATACTTAAACAAAAGAAGGCTTTATGGCCCTTTAAATCAGGCCTTTGTTTTGGGCCCAGCTGGAAGTGAAAATAAGAAAGCCACCTCGCTGTTTGTAGGTTGCTGCTCTAAAAAGAAAACGTGCGGGCGCTGCTGAATTGTGTCCCTGAGTCAGAAAATTACACCAGGACAAATTCAGCATATTTCATTGGGTTGGTCAAATCCCATTTCAGGCTCAGAAACACCTACCAGAACTGGGATCCCTCAGGATCCCTCTCATTTCCTGCACTAGTAAAAACTAATAGTGTATATCAGTGCTTCCTAAACGTTTTAGAACTTCGGCCCAATTTTCCGAACAATAGACTTTCGCGACCCACCTCGCTGTAACGGAAATGAGGCCAGGGTGATTTTTTAATTTAATATTAGAAATGCTTTCAAAATGCTGTGAATCACCATAATAACATACTCTTTACAAATTTTTGAATTTCTCTCCAACAGTAATTGTTTGTAAATGTCACAACCTTGACCACGCTCTTGTATATGTCTTTATCGGACTGTGGCCAAGATATTGATCTTCCCATAAAAGTGGCAGATGGTAAACTGCACCTGAAACACTTAGCAGAGTGGTTTGACAAGTGTCATCTGTTCACTAAAATCCCAACTCTTCTGAAAAAGCTTGGTATTGATACCAGTGAGTTTAGCAAGTTTGAAAAACCACTTGTGCAGCACAATATAGTGTTTGCGTTACAGCAAGGCCCAGTGGTGCATGCTGGTCTGTCTCTTTCTCTATGTATACATATTGCAGTTTTATATAGTAGGAACAATGCCCAAGGGCATTGGGGCACTTTACATGAGCACCAGATTACATTACGTAAAGGTAGAATTCATTTTATTTTATGCATGGGAGATTAAGTGATTTGCCAAGAGCTAGCTCCAGGATTTGTACCTGGTCCCCCAGATCCAAAGCCAGCTTCTCTAGCCATTTTGCCACATCCATATTTCTCAATTTATGTGTAAAAGTCATACACAAGTGGGATCAATCAATCAATCAATCAATCAGGGGTTTGTTAAAGCGCGACTACTCACCCGTAAGGGTCTCAAGGCGCTAGGGGTGGGGGGGGTGCAGGTTCCATCCATCAAGGAGGGGGTCTGTCGAAGAGCCAGGTTTTGAGGTTTCTTGCGAAGATGGGGAGCGATGTTGTCTGTCTGAGGTGGAGCGGAAGGGCGTTCCATGCTTTGGCCGCGAGGAAGGAGAAGGAGCGGCCTCCCGATCTGGTCTTTCTGGTGCGGGGGACGACGGCGTAGGAGAGCTGGGCTGATCGTAGGGTCCTTTGGGGTGCGTGGTATTTGAGTCAGCTGTTCAGGTATGCTGGTCCGGTGCCGTGGAGGGCCTTGTGTGCGTGGGTGAGCATCTTGAAGGTGATTCTCGCCTCGACAGGGAGCCAGTGGAGTGTGCGCAGGTGCTGGGAGATGTGGCAGTGTTTTGGCAGGTTGAGGACCAGTCTTGCGGCGGCGTTCTGAATGTTCTGTAGCTTGCGGGTGAGGTTTTTGTTTATTCCAGCGTAGAGTGCGTTGCCGTAGTCGAGTCTGCTGGTGACCAGGGCGTGAGTGACGGTCTTTCGGTGTTCGAGGGGATCCATTTGAAGGTCTTACGAAGGAGGCGGAGGGTGTGGAAGCAGGAAGACGAGACAGAGTTGATCTGGCGGTCCATTTTGAGCTCGGAGTCCAGGATGATTCCCAGGTTGCGTGCGTGGTCCGTGGGGGTTGGCGGGTTTCCGAGGGCGGGGGCCACCAGGTGTCGCTCCAGGCATCGGGGTTTGGGCCCATGATGAGTACTTCTGTTTTGTTGGTGTTTAGTTGTAGGCAGCTGTTTTTCATCCATTTGGCGACGGCTTCCATGCCTTCTCGAAAGTTGCGTCTGGCGGTGTTGGGCTCGTTGGATAGGGAGAGGATGAGCTGGGTGTCGTCTGCGTATGACACGATGTTGAGTCTGTAGGTTCTGACGATGGGGGCGAGTGGAGCCATGTAGACGTTGAAGAGCGTCGGGCTGAGGGAGGAGCCCTGGGGGACTCCGCAGGTGGTAGGTGTGGGGTCCGAGAGGAAAGGGGGGAGTCTGACCCACTGCGTCCTGCCGGAGAGGAAGGAGCGGATCCAGTCGAGGGCCTTGTCCTGGATTCCTGCGTTGTGGAGTCTGCGTATTAGGGTGCGGTGGGAGACTGTGTCGAACGCGGCTGATAGGTCGAGGAGGATGAGGGCTACTGTTTCTCCTTTGTCCAGTAGGGTGCGGATGTCGTCTGTTGCGGCGAGGAGGGCGGTTTCCGTACTGTGGTTTTTTCTGAAGCCGGATTGGGAGGAGTCGAGGATGTTGTGTTCTTCAATGAATGTGGCAAGTTGGCTGTTGATGGCTTTCTCGATGACTTTTGCTGGGAACGGGAGCAGGGAGATGGGTCTGTAGTTTTTGAGGTCGGTGGGGTCCGCTGAGGGTTTCTTTAGGAGGGGGTTGACTTCGGCGTGTTTCCAGTCGTCGGGGAACGAGGCGGTCGCCAGGGAGCGGTTGATGGTGTGGCGGAGCATGGGTGCGATGGTGTCGGCGGCTCTGTTGAAGATGTGGTGGGGGCAGGGGTCCGTGGGGGCCCCTGAGTGGATTGACTTCATTGTCTTCAGTGTGTCTTCGGTGGTGAGGGCTGTCCAGTCCTCAATCACTTGTTTCCGGGTGTCGGGGTGGTTGGTGAGGGTTTAGTGTGTTGGTTGTCTTCGTCGAAGTTGTCGTAGATGCTCTTGATTTTGTGGTGGAAAAAGGTGCTGAGTTTGTCGCAGAGGTCTTGTGAGGGAGGGATGTCGGTAGACTCGCTAGTGGGTTGGGCGAACTCCTTGATGATGCTGAAGAGTTCCTTGCTGTTGTGCGCGTGGGTGGAGATTCTGTCTTCAATCGCTTTTTTCCTCGTTTCTCTGATGAGTTGATGGTGGGCGTTGGTGGCGGCTCTGAAGTTGTTGTGGGCTTCTGTGGATTTGGGGTTCCTCCAGGCCTTTTCGAGGCGGCGGCATGTTCTTCTGGACTCTCGAAGTTCGGTGGTAAACCATCTGGCTTTCTTGGCGCGGGTATTGTTGTTTTTCTTGAGGGGGCTATGGTGTTGGTGCTGTCCGAGATCCATCTATGCAGGGTTCGGGCTGCGGTGTTGGGGTCGTCGTTTTCCGCGATGGTTGGGGTGGAGTTGTTGAGTGAGGAGGTGAGCTGGTCGTCGGTGATTTTGGTCCAGTTTCTTCGTGGAAGCAGGTGCTGGTGTCTGTGGATGGTGGGTGTTCTGAAGGTGAAGTGGACGCAACGATGGTCGGTCCATGGGAGTTCGGTGGTGTGGCTGAAGGTGATGGAGTTTCCTGTAGTGAAGAGGGGGTCGAGGGTGTGTCCTGCTGAGTGCGTGGGCTCGATCACGATCTGGCGCAGTCCAATGTTGTGGAGGTTGTCCAGGAGGGATGTGGTGTTGGGGTCCAGTTGGTTGTCGAGGTGGAAGTTGAGGTCTCCCAGCAGGGTGTAGTTGGTGGATGCGATGGCCTGCGGGGAGATAATGTCCGTGATGGAGTTGGCGAAGGGTCCGCGGGGTCCAGGGGGTCGGTAGATGAGGGTTCCTCGGAGGGTGGCGGTGGGGCTGGCCAGTATCTTGAAGTGAAGGTGTTCCATCAGTTCTGTGGGCTCGTCAGGGAGTGTGCTCAGGCGGAGGCTGGATTTGTGGACGATGGCGATTCCTCCTCCTGGGCGGGTGGGGCGGTCCTTCCTGGAGATCTTGTATCCTTGGGGGATGGCGATGGCGATGTCCGGTCCCGAGGTGGTGTTGGTCCAGGTTTCGGTGAAGAACGCTACGTCCGGGGTGGTGCTGTCGAGGAGGTCCCAGATTTCTGTGGCGTGTTTGTGGAGGGATCGGACGTTGAGGAGGATGCATTGCAGGGTCTTCAGTTCGGTTGTGGTCTTGTGGGCGGGTTGTGCTGGATCCGTGTTCTTGGCGGTGCTGCAGGTGTGCCGGCAGCGGTGACAGCTGAAGGGTCCGTGGGAGTCGGCTGGTGATGCTAGCTTGCAGTTGTTGTTGCGGCCTGGGTTGAGTGTGTGGAGTGCTGCTGGGTCGTAGCGTTGGCGGGCGGAGGTCCAGGGTTCCTGGCGCTGGTCGCGGTCGGGTCGCGGACGGGCGCAGACGGACTTGCCTTTGACGTGCCTTCGGAGCCCCAGTGGCCGCCATTAAGTAGGGGTCGGGGAGGGCTGGACAGCTGGGAGGCGGGAGCGGGGAGGGGAGCTGGATTGGGCCGGTCGCGCTGGGGGAGAGGGGCCGCGCGGGCAGCAGCGGCGGGGAAAGGTAAAGGGAGGAAATAAGGGATAAAGAAAAAAGGGAAAATAGGCAGAAATAAGGCACAAAAGAGCAGAGATGCAGAAAAGTGCAGAAAGGTGAAAGATAAAAGAGGGCAGAAAAACGAGTGAAAAGGCAGAGCGAGAGGAAGGGAAAATGAGCAGAAATAAGGCACAAAAGAGCAGAGATGCAGAAAAGTGCAGAAAGGTGAAAGATAAAAAAGGGTAGAAAAACGAGTGAAAGAGCAGAGTTAGAGGAAGGAGACAGAGGTCCACTGGACCACCAGGGATGAGGCGCAGGGAAACCTGCGGGTAGAGGAGGGCCTCGATCACCAACACTCGAGAGTGCAGGGGCAGGCCTCACTTAATGGTGGATCTGCGAGGGTGGGAGAGCAATTTCACTGACAATGAGTCAGTGGTCTTGCTCCCCTGTCCCAGCAGTGGCCGCCATTAAGTAGGGGTCGGGGAGGGCTGGACAGCTGGGAGGCGGGAGCGGGGAGGGGAGCTGGATTGGGCCGGTCGCGCTGGGGGGCGGGGCCGCGGGGGCAGCAGCGGCGGGGAAAGGTAAAGGGAGGAAATAAGGGATAAAGAAAAAGGGAAAATAGGCAGAAATAAGGCACAAAAGAGCAGAGATGCAGAAAAGTGCAGAAAGGTGAAAGATAAAAGAGGGCAGAAAAACGAGTGAAAACGAGTGAAAGGGCAGAGCGAGAGGAAGGGAAAATGAGCAGAAATAAGGCACAAAAGAGCAGAGATGCAGAAAAGTGCAGAAAGGTGAAAGATAGAAAAGGGTAGAAAAACGAGTGAAAGAGCAGAGTGAGAGGAAGGAGACAGAGGTCCACTGGACCACCAGGGATGAGGTGCAGGAAACCTGCGGGTGGAGGAGGGCCTCGATCACCAACACTCGAGAGTGCAGGGGCAGGGGCAGGCCTCACTTAATGGTGGAGCTGCGAGGGTGGGAGAGCAATTTCACTGACAATGAGTCAGTGGTCTTGCTCGCCTGTCCCCGCAGTGGCCGCCATTAAGTAGGGGTCGGGGAGGGCTGGACAGCTGGGAGGCGGGAGCGGGGAGGGGAGCTGGATTGGGCCGGTCGCGGTGGGGGGGAGGGGCCGCGGGGGCAACAGCGGCGGGGAAAGGTAAAGGGAGGAAATAAGGGATAAAGAAAAAAGGGAAAATAGGCAGAAATAAGGCACAAAAGAGCAGAGATGCAGAAAAGTGCAGAAAGGTGAAAGATAAAAGAGGGTAGAAAAACGAGTGAAAGGGCAGAGCGAGAGGAAGGGAAAATGAGCAGAAATAAGGCACAAAAGAGCAGAGATGCAGAAAAGTGCAGAAAGGTGAAAGATAGAAAAGGGTAGAAAAACGAGTGAAAGAGCAGAGTGAGAGGAAGGAGACAGAGGTCCACTGGACCACCAGGGATGAGGCGCAGGGAAACCTGCGGTGGAGGAGGGTCTCGATCACCAACACTCGAGAGTGCAGGGGCAGGCCTCACTTAATGGTGGAGCTGCGAGGGTGGGAGAGCAATTTCACTGACAATGAGTCAGTGGTCTTGCTCGCTTGTCCCCGCAGTGGCCGCCATTAAGTAGGGGTCGGGGAGGGCTGGACAGCTGGGAGGCGGGAGCGGGGAGGGGAGCTGGATTGGGCCGGTTGCGCTGGGGGGGAGGGGCCGCGGGGGCAGCAGCGGCGGGGAAAGGTAAAGGGAGGAAATAAAAGATAAAGAAAAAAGGGAAAATAGGCAGAAATAAGGCACAAAAGAGCAGAGATGCAGAAAAGTGCAGAAAGGTGAAAGATAAAAGAGGGCAGAAAAACGAGTTAAAACGAGTGAAAGGGCAGAGCGAGAGGAAGGGAAAATGAGCAGAAATAAGGCACAAAAGAGCAGAGATGCAGAAAAGTGCAGAAAGGTGAAAGATAGAAAAGGGTAGAAAAACGAGTGAAAGAGCAGAGTGAGAGGAAGGAGACAGAGGTCCACTGGACCACCAGGGATGAGGCGCAGGGAAACCTGCGGGTGGAGGAGGGCCTCGATCACCAACACTCAAGAGTGCAGGGGCAGGGGCAGGCCTCACTTAATGGTGGAGCTGCGAGGGTGGGAGAGCAATTTCACTGACAATGAGATGGGATGATTATGTATGATTACATATAGTGGACGCATTCTCTGTTGAAATGGCTTTGTGAGGTAAAACAAAACAGCAGTCTTCCTTGGGAAGACTTACAAGGGTTTGTTTTAAAACTCAACTTAGGGACATAGTTCAGCACCTTTGCACCAGTGGTGCTAGAACAATTTTCAAAGTGGGTTGCTGACATCAATGTTACATCATTAAAGTCATGTGAAAAATCCTAGCTTCACACAAAGTGTAGAAAATATATTTACCAGGAGAGTGATAAGGGTGTAGTATGTAGCTGGTGGTGCATTATAGAGCACACTGTTGCAAATATAGTACTAAAGCATTGTGCAGTAGCTCACTGTCATTTACAAACCGCACATTTATCATTGAAATGAACACTAAATTTGCACAGACTTACAGTTTTATGGATAAAGCCATATAGCACCCAATCGGGCTTCAGTGAATAGTTATCATGTGCACATATCTATCTATCTATCTATCTATCTATCTATCTATCTATCTTTTAAGCTATCTATCTTTTATCTGTCTTTTAGCTATCTATCTTTTATGTATCTATCTTTTATCTATCTAGCTAGCTATCTACCTTTTATCTATCTAGCTATCTGTCTTTTTCTGTCTATTATCCATCTATTATCTATCTTTTATCTATCTATCTATCTATCTGTTATCTATCTCTCTATCTCTCTTTTATCTATCTGTTATCTATTTTTTATCTATCTATCTACCTATCTATCTTTTATCTATCTATCTGTTATCTATATATCTTTTATCTATCTATCTGACTGTCTATCTATCTATCAATCTATCTATCTTTTATCTGTCTAGCTCATGAACAAAAGAGAGAGAATGTGGTAAGGACACAGACTTGTGCTGTGTTTTTGATCTCTAAAACTGCAGTTTTTTTCTACCTGTAAATGTTTGAATTTAATCTCTTGTCTTATGTGCAATTGGCACTGTTAAAAACAACTGTGATTTTATTTGCTTGTGACTGTTTGAATTGAACTCTTTGTTTTTGTGAATTGGGTACTGTTTAAACTGCTGTTTTTCTACCCATGACTGTTTGAAAATCTGTCCTAGTTTCCCCTGTACTGTGCTTAGGCGTGCAGAGGCCCACCCCTCCAGCAGCCCCCTCCGTTTGGGTCTTAAAGGGCCGGGCCCATAAGCTCTGGACCTATTTTAGAATTACAATCCGATGGTTCTTTTTAGCAGCATGGAAGCCTAGAAGTGAGATAACCTATTATTACAACCAATCAATTAAACAACAGTTCTCTTGGACACATAGTAACAGCAGACAACTACATATGGTTAGTTGATTTATTACAAAGCCAAAAATAGCTGAACATAAAGACACCTCAACACAAGAGTGTAGAAATGCATCGGAATTAGTGTTAATCCAAATCTGCGTATCCAATTGAGATGATGTAGCATAAACAATACAATTAATTCAAGAAGCAGAATGCAGAGGACCAGAAAGCATGAGTCCAAATTTCCCTGCATCAAGGGTCGGTTAATAAAACATTAATCTATCCCTAAACTAACTCTAAAAGTGACATCCCTAATTAAGCATCTTCAGGAAGAGGAATAATAAGGTGTCAGCATGTGGAGTCTTCCTAAGAAGTCTCACCACCAATGATGGGCCAGATAGGAGAAAGCTATCGAGATAGAGCTTTATCTCAGATGCTCTCTCTCTGAAGGCAGAAGAAGAAGTGGACGCTTTGCCTACTCCCAACATAACATTATTGTAGGTAACTTTCCCAGGATTCATTTCGGGTCACACCATCTGCTCTGGGTATTGTATTGTATTGTATTGTAATTGCATTTATATAGCGCTTACTACCCATGACGAGGCGTCGAAGCGCTTTTTCGGCGAGTAGCACGCTACTCCGGGACCCATACAGGATTAGTGTTGAATTACTATAGTGAAACATGCAAGTACATTTTAAGTGGTGGATAGTTAGTCAGTTATTTGGATTTGGAACGATAGCAGAAGGATAGAGGAGGAAAAAAGGTTTGTATTTATATAGCGCTTGTTACCCCTGATGGGGTGTTGAAGCACGCTTACTCCGGAAGCCCATAAAGGATTAGTGGTGAATTAATATGGTGAAATATGAAAGTAATTTCAGTGGTGGATATTAGTCAGTTATTTGGAGTGAGAAGGATAGCGGAGGGATAAAAAGGGAAGAAAGGTTTGCATTCATATAGCACTTGTTACCCCTGATGGGTGTTGAAGCGCTTTTCTGGCGAGTAGCACGCCACTCCGGAACCCATTAGGATTAGTGTTGAAAATTAGTATAGTAAAATATGAAGTAATTTGAGTAGTGGATATGTTATTCAGTTATTTGGGTAGAGAAGGGTAGGTGGCGGGATAGAAGAGGGAAAGAGGTTTGCATTTATAGAGCGCTTGCTACCCCTGATGGGGTTTTGAAGCGCAAGTAGCACGCTACTCTGGAACCCATAAGTATTAGTGTAGTAGAGAGAGTAGAGTAGAGTAGTAGAGAGAAGTTTGAGATGAGTCAGAAGGTTGGGCTAGAAGATATATTGAGAGAAATATAGGCTGAGAAATAGGGTAGGGCCTTGGAAATGCTAAATTAGAAGAAAGTGATAAATACATAGATCCATAAGTACATTGAAAGTATATAGATACATAAAGGAGGTAAGTATATGTAGATTAAAGATATTGATAGAGGCACAGGATGAGAAATAGGGTAGTGCATTGGATATGCTTTTTCAGGAGAAAAGTAACAGAGACACAGATCCAAGTACATAGAAGGTACATAGATGCACAATGGAAGTAAGTACATGTAGACCAAGGATGATTTTTATTTATTATTTATTTATTTATTTATTTTTTTCCCCCCTCTCAACAACATAATTATTCTACATGTTTATACAAAGCAATACACAAAGATAGGTACATGTCAATAGTGAAAACAAATGCTTATATACAGAGGGATATGCTGTAAATTTCTGTTTGCGTATGGTGCTTATGTGGGGAAGAGCCAATTCTTGAGTAGTTTTCTGAAGATAAGGTGGTTGTCGGTGGATCTTATGTTGGGGGTAAAGAGTTCCATAGTTTGGCTGCTTGAACAGAGAAGGATGTGCCACCCATGTTTTTTTTCTTGTATCTTGGGATTTTGAGGCGAGATGCTCCTTTAGAGCGGAGGTTCCTCTGTTGAATGTGTTTGGTGATTTTATTCCTGATGAAGAGCGGTCCCATTCCATGTATTGCTTTGTGGGTGATACAAAGCAGCTTGAACGTGGATCTTCTGGCAACCGATAACCAATGCAGGGCTTTCAAGGCAGGGGAGATGTGGTCTCGCGGTTTGATATGCAAGAGTAGTCTGGCAGCCGAGTTCTGAATCCGTTGTAGTCTTTTCATGGTTGTTAAAGGTGATCCGTGGTAGAGGCTATTGGCGTAATCGAGTTTGGACAGAACAAGGGAGATGGTAGCTTGGACCTTGTGCGAAAATCCCAAATGAGGGAAAATTCGTCGCAGCGTTTTTATAGTGACAAAGCTTGATCTTGCTAGTTTGTCCACTTGGGCATTCATCGACAGCTTGGAGTCCATGGTCATTCCGAGGTTTCTTACTTCCTTCGATACTTTAGGTGGTGATCCCAGTTCATTAGGCCATGCGGCAAGCGGGTTGTAATGTTTCCAATCGCCACACGTGAGTATTTCCGTTTTTGAAGTATTCAATTTGAGATGGCTCCAAGTCATCCACTGATCCACGGCTCTGAGACAGCTGAAAATTGGTGATTTTCCAATGTCTTTGGGGCATTCCAGTTTTTTTTTTTTTTTTCCCCACAAATTTTTTATTGAGTACTGCGGATGAGAGATATACTTATACATAGCCAAGATTAGACATTTGGTTACAATTTTTCTATAACAAGATAGCATTAGTCATATATATATACTGAGTGACAATATGTAGAATACTGATCCATTCAATACTAAGTGTGTTATCATCATATACTATAAATGAGCATATATTCTAAGTGCATATAATGTAGAATCCTGAATATGGACGAAAAGCGCAGTACCCATTAATCCCTACCTAAGGAACCCACCCCCAACAATACCCAAACTAAACAATAAACAAATGTTGCCGCTACATAGACAATACACCTTATCAGTTGTTTCCATACCTGGTGACTGTCAGGTCTGTAACTATAGGGGGGGTGCAGCAGAAGAGGGGGAAAGAGAAAGGGGGAGAGGGAGGGAGAGGGGGGGAAAAGGGAAGGGGAGGGAAGTGCAGGGGAAAGGTAAGGAATAAGGAACACAATCAACTCACAGACTGTAATCAGGCGTCTGTACCGCTTTCCAACACTGTGACCTGCGAATCTTCTAACTCGTCCCCCATGCCTGCTTTAAAAAGTTCTATCAGGTGTGCCCATTCTAAGGATATTGGACGTTTTCGTAATCCCCTATATTCTTCACGCTGTAATGCTTCCCTCTCTGCAACCGCCCACCTGATAACCTCCTCGCGCCACCTGCCCTCACGGGGCGCCGTGTTGGATTTCCAGCGCTGTGTAATCAGCCTTTTGGCAAGCATCAGGGCCAATCCGGGAAATCGACGCAACAATTTTGCCTTCTTAGGGAGGGAGTGGGGGGAGCCCCAGGAGACAGGCCTCGATCGTGTCCCATGATGTGCGTTCCGTCAGTACTACCAGACTCTGGATAACGTCTGACCAAAACCCCCTCAGTACTGGGCATGACCATAGCATATGAATAAAATCAGCCGCTTGTGCCTGACACCTCGGGCAAGCCGAGGACGCATTCGGGTACATCTTTCGTATTGTTGTCGGGGCAAGGTATGCTTTGTGTAATATGAATAATTGTATCGTTTTTAACCGGCAATTACGGGATACTCGCCGAGCGTGTTCTAACATTAGGGCCCATTCTCTGTCTTCTAACTCACGGAGAAGTATTATGTCCCATTTCTGTCTGAGATACTGTAATGGGGTATGTGAATGCTCCCTCAAACCCCGATAGAGCCAACGTACTAAGTGTCGGCCAGGCCCCATTATGTGAATAGATTTCAATAAGTGGAAAGTTGGAGGTTCCCCCTGGTCTATGAACCAATATTTCCGAATAAAGTGGACTATTGCTGCATGAGTGAGAAACAATGTATCAGGCACAGAATGATTACGTACAAACTCTTCGTGGGGCATCAGGTGGCCATCCAGGAAGAACTCACCAACTGTCCATACACCCATCTGTGTCCACCCTCTTATCCGATTCATTGATATTACCCCGCGCCTGGTAGGTAAGCCACTGAGCGGGATGTTCGGGGTGTACGGAAAGGGCAGCTTTGCTAATTTATGGGCTTGTTTCCAATAGTGTAGTGCAACATGCAGAAGATAAGGAGGATCCCGCAGTTTCGTCGCACCCGGGCATAGCAGTGATTGAAGGGTTCCACGTTTTAAAAAGTCTGGGGAATGCCCAATTTCAAATAAATTCTTGCCCGCCAACCAATATGCCAGCCACTGCAATTGTCCGACTATACAATATGTTTTAAAATCAGGTGCTCCCAGTCACCCCGCATTACTAGGTAACTGTAACTTAGCCAACGCTAACCTGTGTCTACCCACCCCCCAAATTAAAGAGGACAACAAGGTATCGAGTGTTTTAAAAAATCCAGGCCGGGAGGATAACCGGTAGATTCACAAAATGATAAAGTAGTCTGGGCAACATAACCATTTTAGACACCGCCAAGCGGCCCGCCACTGTCAATGGTAATGTATTCCAGAAGGTAATCTGGGAACGTAGTGAATTGATTGTTCGCACCACGTTACCATCTATGGTATCTGCGTTGGATCTATATATGTGGATTCCCAGATATTTAAAAGTAACAGGCTCCACTCTAAATTGCATCTGACCAAATTGTAAATAGGGAGAAGTATAAGTACCATAAAAGGAGTAGGCGTCTGATTTAGAGGCGTTAAGGCATAAGCCAGATATTTCCCCAAAGCTAGAAAAAACAGTAGCTACCGTGCGTTTATCTCCATTTAGATCTCGAAAATATAATAACATATCATCGGCGTAGAGTGATACCGAATGAATCACACCCCGTAAGGGGATGCCATAAGAAACCATAACTTGACGCAGATAGTGTGCAAGAGGTACGAGGGCCAACACAAAAAGCAAGGGGGACAGGGGCAGCCCTGGCGCGTTCCCCGATAAACAGTATAGGAGGGAGAGATGTTCGAGCCTGTCTTAGCACGAGCTGTGGGGTTAGTATAAAGCAGTCTGATCCAATTACAGTATGACTGGGGCAGGCCGAATTTGGACAATACAGCTAGCATATAAGGCCAGCTCAGGGTGTCAAATGCTTGACGGACGTCCAACGACAAGCAGCCGGCAAGAGGTGAAGTTTCCGACGCTGCATGTAGCAAGGCATGAAGCCGACGAATATTCAGTGAGGTACTGCGTTGGGGTATGAATCCACATTGATCCGTATGGATCAATCGGGGAAGTAGCGGAAGGAGCCGTGATGCCAAAACCTTACTAAGTATCTTGTATTCTGTATTAAGAATCGAGAGTGGTCTATAAGACAGAAGTTCAGTCGGATCCTTATCAGGTTTTAATAGAGACGTAACTAATGCCTCCCTGGTAGTGGGAGGTAGGGCACCTTCGTCGAAAGATGAGGTATAAAGTTGCAATAACCTAGGAATCAGTGTATCTGCAAAAGTGGAATAAAACTCCACAGGGAGGCCGTCTGAGCCCGGCATTTTATTACGAGCAAATGCATTAATCGCCCTACGAATCTCTGCAGTAGTAATCGGAGCCGCCAAGTCCTTGGCGGTCGAATCCGAAATAGTAGGAAGTTGGATCCTTGCCAGGAAACAAGTTGTAGTAGCGGCCATATCCAAGAGGGGGGCAGCATATAAACGAGCATAGTGTTTCTGAAATGCAGCATTAATTGCAGCTTAAGAAGTAACCAAAGTGTTATGAACTGTATGTATCGCCAAGATAGGAGTGGGAGTCGTCGAAGGTTTAATCAGCCGTGCTAATAATGTGCCTGCTCTATCCGCCTCGGAATGTGTACGCAGTGTGTAGGCATGAAAATCTATCAGTAGCAAGCGTTCCAGTAATTCAGCGTACTTAATCCTAGCGGTCTGCAGCGGCTCTACGCCCTCATTGCTCCTCTGGGCAGCTATCTCCAGAGCCTGTAGATCCCTTTCCAGGTCTGTTATATCCCTAATCGTTTCCCTCCGCGAACCCACCAAGGTTCCCATGGAGACCCAGCGAATGGTTACTTTGAAGGCCTCCCACTCAAAGGATCTGGACGAGGCAGTACCCTCATTATCCATAAAATATGTAGTGATAGCCGTAGCCAAAGCGGCCCGATAAACTTGGTCTTCTAATTGTATAGGTTGCATTCTCCACGTTGGGATAGGAGCGGGGGAACGGCCCCAGGTCAGCAATAATTCTATGGGATTATGGTCAGATAAGGTCTTGCCCAGATAACCACACTGCGCAACGGAAGGGGATAAATCTGGAGTGCAAAGGAAATAGTCCAATCGAGTGTGTAATTTGTGTGGATAAGAATAAAAGGAATATTCTCGCATATTAACATGTAGGGACCTCCATATGTCTATTAAATTCCAGCCTCGTGCCCATCTTGTCAAGGTAACAGCCTGTAATCGCGCTGCAGTATTAGATAAGGGAGGATGAGATCGATCAAGATCTACATCAAATACCGCATTTAAATCTCCACCCAATAACCATGGGAAGTGTGACCAATCTGAAAGTGCTCGAGAGACCCGTGTTAAGAATGCCTCTTGATCTGTATTTGGAGCATAAAGGGAACCCAACACTACCTATCTACCATCCAATGCTCCAAGAAGGAGAACAAACCGACCCTGGTCATCAATTTTACTCTCACTAAGGGAGAAAGGAATCCCCGCCCGAATCCATATTGCAGTCCCTCTAGAAAAGGCAGAATATGCAGTCGCATAAAATTGACCCCGCCATCTTTTTTGTAGTTTCATAGTTTCGGAGGGAACCAGGTGAGTCTCCTGGAGGTATACTATTTGAGCTTTGCGGCGGTGTAATTGCGCAGCTATTCTGTGCCGTTTAGTGATAGTTCCCATACCCCGGACATTCCATGAGATGAAAGTATAAGATTTGACAGTAGACATCATCAGTAAATATTGATAAATCTCCCCGGTTCCCACCCCCAACCACCACCCCCCACATACCCACCCCCAAATCCCAGACCATGCGGCAAAGATACAAATAACTCAACAATATCCCAATACTGGGTCCAACGACCAAACTGCGTTCGACCAAATCGTGAAAACAAAAATAACATACTTTACATTAACAGTTGCTAACGCCTACGGGGGAAGGTCGCTAACACTATTAATATCCAGACAATTACAATGAGCTATATATAAAAACGCCCAACACGCGGGCCGGGCCAGGGGACTTTCTAAACCATCCCTATCTGTCGTGCAAACATACTAGGAACATTATATACTGCAAGTAGAATAAGTAAGCATGACTGTAACAATGACACAACAATCTGTACCGGTAACTGGAAGTGGACTGGGAGTCCCTTTCGGAGTCATGTATCAAATAACATACAAACAGTTTACGCCAAAGGATCATTACTAAGTTGCATGCCCATAGAGGGGAACAACGCAACGCTGCCGTCAGAGTCCGAGTCCGTATTAGCATCTTCGGACGGACTGGTACTGATGGACGGGCGAGACGTACGGAAGGTTGTGGCAGTTTGAATGGCCCCACGCCTGCCCTCCATCACCTGTTGACGAAGCGGGGGACTAGTGGCTGAACTCTGGGTAAGGAGCCCCCTCTTGCGCCTTCGAGGGGGGCGCTGTGACTTCGGTTGCGAGGAATCCATCCGCCTAGTAGGTTGGACATCAGGAAAGGTCTTGTCCATCCAATCCCATGCACCGTCAGGAGTATCAAAAAACAAGGAGCGCTGATTATAGATGATTTTCAGTTTTGCTGGGAACAATAAAGCAAACGTCAGGCCTGCTGCCCGGACCCGGTCCTTTACCTCCATAAAGGAAAACCTTTTACGCTGTACAGCCAGGGTGTAATCAGGGAATATTGAGACCTGTACATTATCAATCCGCAATGGGCCGTTATCTCTCGCCGCCTGTAGCAAGCGATCCCGGTCTCTATAGTTCAAGATCCTAGCTAATATTGGACGTGGGTTGGCGCCAGGTAATGGTCTGCGTGTGGGGACACGATGTGCCCGCTCTACTGTAAAGTGTGCGGATAATCCGATCGGGGCCACGCTATTTTTCAGCCAGGTCTCTATATATTCCGTGGGGTTGGAGCCCTCCGTTCCCTCCGGTAATCCAACAATACGAAGGTTGTTGCGGCGTGTCCGACCTTCTGCATCATCGGCCCGGGCTTGGAGGGAATCAATCTGTTGGCGCATGTGACAGAGTTGCTCTTCATGGGCTTTCACCTGCGGTAACATGGTTTCTACAGTTTGCTCAGTGGTTTTAACTTTATCAGCTAATTTCGTATGATCATCTTTCAATAAATTGAGATCAACTGATATCATGCCCAGTTGCGCTTCTAGTACAGAGCGAGAATCACGGATTTCCTGTAAAATCATGTCCAGTTTATCCACTGAGGCGTTGGTACCGACACTTCCTTCTGCATGATGTGATCGGTTGGATGAGTGTCCCGAAGTAGGAGAGAGTGAGCCCGCCCTCCCAGACCTAGTACCCGCTCTGGGCTTCCCTTTGCCCATGGTCGGTGTCGAAGCGCAGCAGTGCGATGACCACGCGGTGGCGGCTGCAGGTATAGTACAACCACTGATGGAACAAGGACCAACAGCCAAGGAAGTGAGTGAAGACTCGATGTGTTGGCGCCCAGCACCCACTACGAAATGGCAGTGCGTCTGTGAGGTACCAACATGCACTCCACGTACCTCGGCATCGGTGATGGCACGTGTCACTCTGGCGGACTAGAGCAGTCCGCGCCCAGGCAGGACCGTAGTAAGCTGATCGGGGGCCAGAGTAGACACATCAGCCGGTCCCCGCAACCTCGAGCTCAGCCAGTCCACAGGCCGCAAGATGAGCCAGCATGCCAGTCCTGGTCCGCTGCCAGCATTAGCCCACTGACCCCCACAGAGCGGGACACAGGTTCAGCAACACAGCTCCAGCGGTCACCACGATCTCGCCGCTCTGGAGGGAAGGGGGGAAAAAGAGGAGACACAAGACGGCCACCGGTCTCAATGCTTCGTAATCCCCATCCAGCTGAGCGGCGCACTGCGGGTACAGCAGGGGACCCGCCTCCGATGCGTGGCGTGAGGCGGCCCCGCGGACAGCAGCAAGCGTCACCGACGCGCTGGAAAGCTACCAGCAGCCGGCCCCCGTATCCCCTTGTAATTATCAGCCAGCTGAGCGGGGCACTGCGGGCACAGCAGGGGATCCGCCACCGATGCGTGGCGCGAATCGGTCCTGTGGAGAGCAAGGGCCCCTCCGCCGGCAGCGGCAGGTCGTATGACCCAAAGGTGTTGGCGTGCACTACTCACACCCAAGCAGCAGCAGGAGCACGGATCTCCCAGGCGATCCCGGACAGTCTCCTGCCAGGCGGGTCCAGACGACAGCAATCACGGAAGGTGGGCGGGGGCTCGAGCAGACACCGCAGCCGGAGCCAGTCTCATGCGGCCCAGTCAGTCCACAGGCCAGCCCGAGGCTGACAAGGCTCCTCCTCCACACCAGGCCTCAGGTTACGCCAGAGAGCACCGCCGTCCAGAAGTCCACTCTCCCGGGGTCTCTGAGAGCTGGAGAGCACGTTCGAGGCAGCCTGTTGTTGGGAACCAGCGGTCAGCGATGAAAGCAGCTGACTAGTAAGGTAGGGAATGACGGATAGTATGCGGATAAGGTGCCCCGGCCCGGAGCTCGTCGCTTAAGCGACCACCATCTTGGGCTGCAGACCACGCCCCCTGGGGCATTCCAGTTGAAGGAGTATTTGCGTGTCATCTGCATAGTTATAGCACGTGAGGTGAAATTGATTGATTAGTACTGGTAATGACTTCATGTAAATGTTGAAAAGCATGGGCGAGATGATAGAACCTTGAGGGACCCCTGCTTTTGTGGAGTACGGTTTGGACGAGAAAGGTGGGGTATGGATGACATTAGTTCTGTTTCGAAGGTAGGACGCGATCCAGTCTAGAGCAGTTCCCTCTATGCCGGCTTCATAGAGTCTTTGTTTCAGAGTGTCATGGTCAACCGTGTCAAAGGCAGCCGAGAGGTCCAAGAAGAGTAGCACAGCAACTCCGTTGCGGTCAACTGTATTTTTCAGGTCATCCCAGATGGCAAGAAGGGCAGATTCAGTGCCTCTTCCCGGACGGAATCCTGTTTGGAAGTCTGAGAGTACGTCATTCTCTTCAATGAATTGTGACATCTGGGCGAACGCTGCTCTTTCTATCAGTTTGCCCAGGAAAGGTCCATTTGTAATGGGTCTGTAGTTGTCAGGGTTCAGCGGGTCCGAGTTTGTTTTCTTCAGTAAAGGGCGTATGTGTGATTTTTTTAGTTCTTCTGGAAATATTCCGGTAGTTAAGGAATCGTTGATGATTCTTCTTACTGGAGTGGCAGCAGAGGTTGTTAAAAGAATTGTCTTGAAAGTTTGTGGTGGACAGGGGTCAGAAGGGCTGCCGGCAGGCCTGCTTGCTTTGACCAGGTCCATAAATTAATCGTGTGAGATGTGTTGGAAGGAACGGAGAGGCTTGGTTAGAGTATTCTTGGATTGTTTTGTACAAGGGTTAGTGCTGGTGCCTTGTTTCTGTTTTAAGTACGAGTCCAACGTGTCTGCTTTGTCCGTGTAATGATTTGCCAGTTTGTCTGTGAAATCTTGAGTACCAGGATGAGTTCCTTCTAGGCAATTTGGTTTGCGAAATTCATTGAGTATTTTATATAATTCTTTATTTGCACATTTAGCGTTTTGAATTCTGTCTGAATAGTACCTTTTCTTAGCTTTTTTGATAGCCGACTTGTATAATCTGTTAATTTTTTGTAGGTGAAGTTTGTCTTGTTTGGCGTTTGTTTTGAGCCAGGTACGTTGCAGCTTTCTAATTTGTTATGTCTTTTATTTCTATGTTTCTCCAAGGTGCTTTTTTTTTCTTTTGTTCTGTTGTGTGGTTTTGAGTGGTATCAGGATGTCAAAAGCTTCTTGTAGCCACTCATATAGTTTTTGAACAGAATTTATTGTTTCCAGATTTGTACTTGATGTTAGTTGTGTTTCTAAATGTTCCAAATTGAGTTTGTTCCACGGCCGATAGGTGGATGGATGTAAGGTAGTTTTAGGTGAGTCGCTTAGTGTTGTTTTATGTTGGAAAGCAAGCAAGTGGTGGTCTGACCATGTGACTGGAGTTATAGTTTGAAAGGTAACTAGTTCAGTATTAGCAAAAATGACATCTAGGATATGTCCAGCGGTGTGTGTCGGTTTGTGGACAATCTGATGGAGGTTCAGTGCGTCTAGGCCAGTGATTATTATTTTTGGATGGGTCATATTGGGTTTGTCAAACCAAATGTTGAGGTCACCCAGAACGCATAGGTTGGAATGTATTGTTATCAGGTTTGAAACTGTGTCTAGAAGTGCGTCTGGGAATGTCGCCTTGCTAGGTGGAGGTCTGTAAAGGAGCAGGAAGTTACAGGAGGAAGACGGTGTAGGATTGCATCTTGTTAGAAGAGCCTCACAATTCTTTATGGAGATGTTGTCAATTTTAGTGATATGTATTGTTTGCCTGAATACAACAGCTAGACCACCTCCTTTTTTGGCTATACGGTTTGGGTGATTGTTTGATAGCCTAGAGGAATGGCTTCATGCAGGACTGGGGCCATATCCTCTCCCAGCCATGATTCGGTTATGAATAGTATGTCTGGTTTTGCATCTGTGAGAAGGTCGTAGATGTGATGCTTGTTTTAGAGAGGGATCGAGCATTTATTAGTAGACAGTTTAGAGAGTAGCTTTTGGTGATAGTGAGACTTTGTTTTGTAGAAAAGTGGTCAGTATTGTGTGGGTTTGTAGCAGGTGTGTTTTTAGAGCTGGTATTAGCTGTATTAGGATAGCAATCGTGTAGCTGTTCTGTATCATGTTCCTCATCCAGCATGCTAAGAAGGCATTTTGATGGGTCTGCGTGTGTATGTGGTGGATATGGTGTTTGAGAGTGAGTTGGAGTGCTGTGTTGTTTTCGTGGTGTAACATTGTTGTGAAGTAGACATGGGGAAGCAAAGTTGTGAGGTATGGCATGTTGCTTATATTGTTTGCGTGTGTTTAATGCGGAAGGTGTATGAGTCAGGGGTGGTGGTGCAGCATGTGGGTCATGTAGTAAGGTTCTAAATTGTCCAATGGATGAGAGGCGGTTAGAAGAGAGTTGCTGTGTTGCTGTATCTGTGTTAGGTGTGGTGGAAGAGAGAAAGCTTGGCATTGGAGTTGGTTCCTTTGTGTTGTTTGAAAGGTGGGTGTATGTTTGTATTTTGTGATGGTAAGTATTATGGGGTGTTCTGCTTTGAAGATCTTGTGCTGGTGTGTGTGATATGTTTTGTTTTTGAGGAGTAGTGAAAAGGGGTGCTGATGTATATGTTTCATGCAATGGATTTGGTTGTATAGAATTGTTTGTGAGTCCTAAAGGTAGTTTTCCATGGGACAACGGTGTTCTTCTCTCGCAACAATTTGTCCTTGGTTCCCAGGCCTTCTCCTGTGTGAAGCACAATGACCTTCCTTTATCGACTCAGGCCGCACAATTGTAACTTCTTCTCTCTTTGCTTGACTAGTAAAACATATACATTATTCTAGCTAACAAGAGCGCTTTTTTCACCTGCAACACAAATCGTGAGAAAATACAAATTCCACAGTACAAATGAAATTCAACTTGTTAATTCTAAAGCAAGAGTTTCCAGGGAAGAGTATTTCAGGCATACAAAATTCAGCTAACATAAGAAAACATCACATAAGCTTTACAAGCTTGCATAGAAAATAAGGCACATTCAATTAATGCATATACCTACATGTAAAACGACAAAATTAATTAACACATTTAGTACATGAATAATTGTCAATTTCACAAAACGAGTTCTTCACGTTAATGTTTTTTGCTTGTTATATTTACTTACTACCTTCATTTCCCCATGTTACTTTTCAATGGCCTAAGCACATCAAGTTTCGGATTAATACATTTTAAACTTCTAACACTTCATGTTAATACAACAAAGGATTATATGTGGGTGCGCTATACACGTGTGGTTTTAATACACCCCTACAAATAAATTGCAATTCCCACTACATCAGGTCTTCTGAAAGTTAAAAAGGCAAACTACACCCTCAGAGGCTAAACAGAGTGGGTTTATGACACTGCTAAATCTTCTTTAAGGTTTAAAACTGTGTTTAGAAAATGTGTATGTAACCCTCACTTTTACCTAGAAAAGGGGATTTGTTGAAGTGCGAGAAAAGCAGTATTTAAATGTCTTAGTTTTGGGTCTTCCTGCAGGGTGAACCAGGACCAGCAAAGTGTGGATTGAGCCTGTCTGTACATAAAGAGATTCTGTTCTTCAGGCTTAGTTCACTGCCCCCTGGCCATCAGCCAGGACCTAACTGATTGGCCCTCTAGCTCCCAAGCAACCCTGAGCCCACCCCCCACCTGCAGTATCCCTTAAGGTGTGTGCAGGGCACCCCAAGACAGCCGCCTCCATCTTATAGCCTCAGCTTCTCTGTGCCCTACAGAGCCCAGTGAACAAAGGAGCGAGAAGATGGGAAGGGCACAGACTTGTGCTGTGTTTTTGAATTTTTAAAACTGCTGTTTTTTCTACCCGTGACTGATTAAATTTAATGTCTTGTCCTTTGTGCAATTGGTTCTGTTAAAAACTGCGTTTTGTTTTGCATGTTACTGTTTGAATTGAACTCTTGGTTTCTGTGAATTGAGTACTGTTTAAACTGCTGTTTTTCTATCCGTAACTGTTTGAAAATCTGTCCTAGTTTCCTCTGTACTGTGCCTAGGCATGCAGGGGCCACGCCCCCAGCTACCCCTCCTTTTGGGTCTTATAAAAGTTAAAAAGGCAAACTACACCCTCAGAGGCTAAGCAGAGTGTGTTTATGAGACTGCTGAATCTGCTTTTACGGTTTAAAACTATGTTTTGAAAGTGTATGTAACCTTCTCTTTTCGCTAGAAAAAGGGATTTGTTGAAGTGCGCAAAAAGCAGTATATAAGTGGCTTAAATTTGGACCTACCTGCAGGGTGAACCAGGACCAGCATAGTGTGGATTGAGCCGGTCTATATCCAAGAGATTCTGTTCTTCAGGAGCAGCTCACTGCCCCCTTGGCCGTCAACCTGTGCTTGAGGTCACACACTCCTTATATAAGTTTGCCTTTGGACGTTACATCTGTGCTTTGATTGACTGTTGCATCTGTTGTTTCTGTTGGGCTTATGGTTAGGTTTCTGATTGGCTGATAGGTTTGAGGTTCTGATTAGTCCCTTGGGTAGTGATTGTATTGGACTTAAGGCTTAGGGTTCTGATTGGTGCATAGATCTAGGGTTTTGATTTTTTCCTGGGGATAGGGTTTCCTTTGGGCCCAGGGCTTAGGGTTTGGTCTCTGATTGGCTACTAGGACTAGGGCTGTTAATGGCTGTAAAGGCCTGGTCTCCTATTGATCATAGGGCTTAGGGATAGTGTTGTGATTGGTGAAGGTTAGGGCTAGGGTTCCCATTGGCCGAAGAGGTCACCTGATCACTGGGGCTATTTTAAGCTTAGGGCTCAGGACGTCGAGGCTAAGGGCGGAGAGGACAAGGGCAGTTGCCTGTTTGGGCCTGTTCAGGAATGGTCAGGCCTAGGTCCACAAATGCTGCCCTTTTTTCTATTCACCAACACTCACCTTAACACATCCATATCCACAAATAAGCCTACGATTCTTAGAGGCAAAAGTATCGGCAGCAACTTTGAAATGGGCGCTGTAGTGATTGTATTGGACTTCAGGCTTAGGGCTCTGACTGGTGCATAGATCTAATGTATTGATTTGTTCCTGGGGATAGGTGTTTTTTTTGGCCTAGGGCTTAGGGTTTGGTCTCTGATTGGCTACTAGGACTAGGGCTGTTATTGGCTGTAAAGGCCTGGTCTATTGATCATAGGGCTTGGGGATAGTGTTGTGATTGGTAAGGGTTAGGGCTAGGGTTCCTATTGGACGAAGAGGTCACCTGATCACTAGGGCTATTTTAAACTGTAGCGCCCATTTCGAAGTTGCTGCCGATAATTTTGCCTCTAAGAATCATAGGCTTATCATGGCCCACGTAACTCCTGCGATGTAACGTTACCAGTTTCCATATGTATAAGCCTAAACGTCATTGATTGCAACTTGGACTTTATTGGTCAGAATTTTCAGACTTCTTTGAAACTGGTCCACATTTCCTGACCTCTGTCCTCAGGGCTCCGAGGCAGAAGCAAATGACTGATGCTGTAATTGTTTGATGCATTCTCTTAAATGATACATCTACTCAAGACCTTCCGAGCCTTGAAAAAGTCGTCAAATACGACAAAACACGTGTCTACTGTTTTTTCTTGGATTTTACAGACACTGAATATTGAAAGAAACAATAAAAGCTTTTGCAACATTTAAAAAAGGCTGTTTTTTCTTGGATCTTACAGACACCGAATATCGAAAGAAACAATAAAAGCATTTGATACATTTAAATCCATCTGGTGTTTTGTATACCTTGGATCTTTACCCATCTGACTCTTTGGGTTCCTGTTGGGTGACACCCTTGGACCTGTTGAATTGACGGACCATTTACTTATTTGTCGAAGTGCTCTGGCATTGTTTCTTTTGTTGTGAATATTTGAAAGTTTCTTTCTGATATTTGTTTACACTATATTGGTGACATAGTGCATTTTTGTCCATCTGAGCACACGTTACTTGTTTCTGATTATATTTATCCTGAATTTGTGATGTGCTAGCATCTGGGTTCCACCACTGTCACCTATTTTCGTTTAATATTAACACATTATATTGAATCTTAGAGGCTTTTTTTTTTGCTAATCGCAGTACTTTGAAATCAACCAAATGAAATGACATGTTGACGTTTTAACTAAGAACTAATAATGCTCTCGAAAGGAAATAATGCGCACAACTTTGTAACAATTTTTATTCATTGAAACAAATAAAATGTATTCAATTCAATTAATCAATAGGAATTGGGCGCATCTGAAGGAGACGGCGAGAGGCATTGGCCCGGTGCTAAGTTGGAGGCTGCCTGGCCAACCTAAGAAGCATCAGCCGCATCCAAGATTGCTCACTCCTTTGAGTCCTTAAGGTGACTGATATCTCCTGGCTCCAACACCAGTTTCATGAGATCTGGGCCAACTGTGCCCTGGTTTTGGGACCGCAGAGCAGCTGTGCTAAGCCCTGTGGAGCCAGGCAGTGTGGAGAGGCGTTGAAAGTGGTGGCCAGCAATGAGAGACAGCTTGGCAGGAGAGGACCGGCCTCAGGGGGAGATGCTTCCTTGACCAGATCGTGTGGATCCTCATGGCCTGCACCACCTGTGGGGGAGCCTCATCACCCTCCCTCTGACCTGCGGCTGCCTCTGGCCCGCTGGGGCCTTGGTTGTGAGGAGGAGGGGGCAAGGTGGAATCAATGTCCTGCAGTAATAGCATGCAAGTTACACTAGTGACTGGAACAGTCCCTCTTTGTCCCAGCTGGGCGCTGCGAGGGGCTGGTGAAGAGAGCCTAGAACCACCTAAGCGCTATTAAGGGGGGCCCCCTTTGTGGTGAAAGAAACAAATTCCTGTGAACTGCAGCAGTGTAAGGGACCGCCGAGACGAAAGCCTTGTCTCTTGCTACATGGTCTGCCTGCCGCTTACCTCAAGATACATTTACCGGCTGACATTGGCAGTAGGGATGAGATGGCGGCACAAGTATTGGGGCTGTTGGTTGAGCCTCTGCATATATTCTTCCCCCCCGGCACTGTGAACCAGTCCATAATTATCATTTCCTGCCGGCAAAGTTGATGGAGTGCAACATGTGACCCGTCACATGCTTACCTTACCTGTTGGGGTCCACCAGTACTCTTAAATTGCCACATTGCTATAGGGTGGATGCAGCCCATGGCCTGCACTGGTGCCCCATTTTCTCACCAGATAAGGATCTGCATGCGCAGTGGAAGGGCAAGCTTGACGGTCCTGTCCTGCTCATTGTGCCAACTGCTGATACCGTCATTATCTGCTTGCCACACTACTAGGGCTTTGCTACTCCTTCCTTGCTGCTCGTGCTACTCCTCCTCATATGGAGGAAGGAGCCTTGGGACCTAGACAGGTTCTTCTCCGCTTCTTTGGTAGTGGCTGTTGCACACAGTAGAGGGGGTTAACACTGAGGCTGCACCTGGTCTTCTCCGTGGCTGTGGACCCCTGCCTCTTTGGACTGCCGAACTGCCCGAGCCCCAACATCGTCTGTCTCCTGACTGCTCGAGGTGCTCTGCCCACCGCGGGGTAAGCAGGTTTGGTGACGTTGCATTGAGAGTCTTCACCTAAGAATACGACTGCGTGGAACATGGAGAAGGTTAAGACTCACCAGGCTCACCTGGCCCAAACCCGTTTTGGCAAATTGACCATAGGGCCAGTATGTGTTCCCTTACAATCTGGAGAGCCTTTGGGGTTGCGGTCATGCCCAAACTCCCGAGATCTGACCTCTATCCTGCAGGCTATCCAAATGTCACAAACAGCAGTGGTAAATAAAATTGTAAGGTTTGCCTCAATGAAGCCCTATTGCGCCAGGTTTCACGCAATGTGGCTTGAAGAGTCACAGAGTCGGAAAATCAAATACCGGTGGCTGAAGATGATATTGTAGGATTGAAAAAAATGGTCTCCATACTAATGTCTCAGGCTTCAGAACTACAGAACTGGGTAGAAGATGCTGAAAACCGAACCAGACGTAACAATCTTCGGTTGTTGGCTTCCCTGAAAACTCTGAAGAGTCAGACCCAACAATGTTCCTGGAGGAGTGGCTAAAATGCTGGATGCCATCAGCTTAGCTGTTAAACTGGTTTGTGGTGGAGCAAGCCCAGAGCGCTGATGCCTAAACCGTCTCCGGGGGGCCCGCACAGACCTATGATTGCTCGTATCGTGAATTTCCACGACAGAGACGCTATCCTTTACAAAGCTCAGCAGGCCAAAGATCTGCACTTTCAAAACTCTAAGATAATGGTGTTTCCCGACTATACAAGGGCGGTCCAAAATATGCTGAGGTCAAGCAAAAACTAAAAGCCATGGGCCTGCAATATATGCTCTTGTTTCCCACAGATCTGAAGGTGATCTTCAATGGTAAAACATTTTTCTTTGACACACCAAAAACTGCTTGATACTGGCTGACTGAAGAAAAACGTATTTGCCTCCCCACTCACTCCAACCAGGATTCCCAGGATGAAACTTATGGAAGGGATCTGGTGCATGGCCTTCGGTTTCGGATCTGGAATCGCTCCTGCAGGGGCCGTAGACAGAACACGGACTGCTCAACTTCGTCTGGGTCTGACACACCTGCATCACAGCTGGAGAATCAGCAATGCCCAGCACTGGAAACTGCAGTATCCTTTGATCCTGTGACACCCACGGAAGCCTCAGGAGGTCTGCTTCCTCCTTACTCCCAAGAGACATGAGCTGGAGATTTGTGTCAGACTGAAGCCTTGATTGCTGGTCTCCATTTTAATTGGTGGTTGAAGACCAGGTGAACTTGTTTTGATAGCTATTCAGAGATCCTTTCAGGAGGGGGCACCACCTCTTCACGTCTAGTATGTAAGAGTGTTCAAGGGTTGTGTTTTTGTTATGAAGGTAGCAAACACAAGGAGATGATGGACGGAGCTCTGAAACTTTTCAGACACTCACCCCCAGTCACAGATCTGGGTTGAATCCATCATCGTTCTTTAGCTCACTTTGCCACCCCAGTTCAGACACAGCTATATGCAAATCAGTCTTGACCCTGTGCCTCATGAGAACAGCCCATCCCGAACTGCCAAGCCAGGTCTTCCCTGAACCGGAAACCGGTGGGTCCCTCCATCATCTCCTTGTGTTTGCTTTGTTCGCCCTAAGTTGGCAGGGTATGCCCAGACGTGGGTCCCTTGCTCACTTTGCCACTGGATTCAAGCTAGCCTGGCTGATGAGGACTGTTAGTCCGAAACCGGTCCCAGGATGCTTGTTTCTGGTCCAGGGAAGACATGGCTTGGCAGTTCGGGCTGGGCTGTTCCCATGAGGCACAGGGTCAAGACTGATTTGCATATAGCTGTGTCTGAACTGGGGTGGCGAAGTGAGCTAAAGAACGATGATGGATTTAACCCAGATCTGTGACTGGGGGTGAGTGTCTGAAAAGTTTCAGCGCTCCGTCCATCATCTCCTTGTGTTTGCTTTGTTCGCCCTAAGTTGGCAGGGTATGCCCAGACGTGGGTCCCTTGCTCACTTTGCCACTGGATTCAAGCTAGCCTGGCTGATGAAGACTGTTAGTCCGAAACCGGTCCCAGGATGCTTGTTTCCGGTCCAGGGAAGACATGGCTTGGCAGTTCGGGCTGGACTGTTCCCATGAGGCACAGGGTCAAGACTGATTTGCATATAGCTGTGTCTGAACTGGGGTGGCGAAGTGAGCTAAAGAACGATGATGGATTCAACCCAGATCTGTGACTGGGGGTGAGTGTCTGAAAAGTTTCAGCGCTCCATCCATCATCTCCTTGTGTTTGCTTTGTTCGTCCTAAGTTGGCAGGGTATGCCCAGACGTGGGTCCCTTGCTCACTTTGCCACTGGATTCAAGCTAGCCTGGCTGATGAGGACTGTTAGTCCGAAACCGGTCCCAGGATGCTTGTTTCTGGTCCAGGGAAGACATGGCTTGGCAGTTCGGGCTGGACTGTTCCCATGAGGCACAGGGTCCAGACTGATTTGCATATAGCTGTGTCTGAACTGGGGTGGCGAAGTGAGCTAAAGAACGATGATGGATTCAACCCAGATCTGTGACTGGGGGTGAGTGTCTGAAAAGTTTCAGCGCTCCGTCCATCATCTCCTTGTGTTTGCTTTGTTATGAAGGTGACAGATTCTTCAGGGGTGGAAGTATGGGGTGGGGCTTGTTTTGTTCGAATGAATGGGTTTCTTGTTTGTTATTGCAACAGAATCACCAGACTGCGCTTATACCTACGTGTGACCTTACTCGCTTGCTGGCATTGCAGCAGGTGTCTAGCATTGCTGCTATCCTCGCCATTTGTCAGGAGGCGCCATCACCTTTCTTACTTTTCTGCTCAAGTCTGCCATGAAGGAAACCTATATTATGTCCTGGAATGTTAATGGGCTGTTAGACCGCATTAAGCGAGCCGCAGTCTTGTGGTACACGTGGCACTTCCTTCCTGCTGTCCTGATGTTTCAGGAAACACACCTGCTGGGCACCCACTGTCTCTTCCTGCTCTGGTACGAGTATGACAGGGTTTCCATGGGGCTCCAGTGGGGTGGCAATTGTTCTTCATCGCACCTACCCTATGGTGGTCTCCCTGGTCCTCACTGATGCCAATGGCAGATTTCGAGCAATGGAGGGGCAGGTCTTCAATTTGCTCTGTGTCTATGTTCCTCCACAGGCCAGTGAGTTTCTTTTTCAAGCCCTGATGAACCCTGTACTAGAATTCCCGCAATGTGCCACAATAGTGGGCTGGATTTTAACATTGTCCTAGAGCCCAGCATGGACTCCACAGGCGCCCCATCAGGAAGTAGATGCACTCGGGCCCGCCAACTATCCAAATGAGTAGATACCGTCTGCGATGCGTGGAGACTGTGGCACCCGCAAGAAAGGCAATACATGCACACATCAGCAGTCCATTGTTCCCATGCCCACATAGACCTTCTTCCCACTACTGACTTTTTACAAGTTTCTGATGTGCAGATCCTGCCTAGGGAAATTTCAGACCACCCTCCCATACTACTTTACTTCGGCTCGGGGGCTCTCCGCCAGTGGGCCATCTGGTGCCCTTAATGCCTGGCACCTTAAAGATAAATCTTGCTCCTGTGCTAGCACGAGAGCTAAAGGCATATTTTCAAGTTAATCAGGGCACAGTTGAGTCGACAGGTACTTTGTGGGCAGCAGGCAATGCTGTCCAGAGGTACAAGGCACTGCCTGAGGAGGGTTCAGATAGCATTGGCACACCAGCAGCTGATACCACATTCCAGCACCCTTCTACTTATTGACTTTGAAAAAGCATTTGATACGGTAGACTGGACCTTTTTAACCCAGATCCTCCATAACGCTGTACTGGGACCCTGCTTCTTCAGGTACCTCAAGCTGTTATATTCTCAGCCATCCACATGGGTGCAAATTAATGGAGTGGTCTCAGATCTGTTCCCTATTCTGCGGGGAACCAGACATGGCTGCCCGCTCATGCCCCTCCTCTTCACCCTCTTTATTGAGCCACTGGCAAGCTTATTTGCTGTGATGCGCAAATACAGGGCTAGCAGTGGGAGTCAGGGTGCAAGGATAGAATAGCTCTGTATATGGACAACGTCCTATTATTTCTGGCCAACCTGCAGCTAATGGGCCCTTGTTGCCTGCAGATTATTGATCTATAAGGAGAGGCATCGGGCTTGTGAGTCAACCACGCCAAGTCTGTCTTAGTTCCACTCCACCCAACTCAGCATTGTTTTGCTTGGCAGACGCCCATCCCAGTACAGCGCATATACTTTCACCATTTTAGGGATCCATGTCACCCTCCTTCCTGAATTGGAATGGAGTCTTAACTTTGTTCCGCTGGTCCACAGGGTGAAAGCTGACTTGAAGTAGTGGGAGTCCCTCCCTCTTAATGTAATGGGTAAGGTTGCACTACACAAAATGATGGCCTTACCACAGTTTTATTACTTTTTTTACGAAACTTTCTGCAGGTGATATCTGTAGGAAGCTGACTTTATGTGGTAGTGCCAATGTAAGGGCACACCTTGCAAAAAGTACAGACAACCCTCATTGGTTTGCAGGGCTTAAATTAATAATCCCAAGTGCTCTATTTGTGGTAGTGTGATCGAGCAGCTTTGGCTTATCATAGGGCAGTGTTAAGCATTTGTTGTACATACAGTCAATAAATGAGACACACACTCAAGAAGAAAGTCAAGACCAATTTAGAAAAATAAAACAGATTTTTATATAATTTCAGACACTAAGATCATTGGAATCAGGTAAGTCCTTTTGGAGTTATAGATTTTCGTAGTATTAGCAAAAATACAGTCAAAAAACAGTTTTGAGATATGAGCCTTGAACGCGGTAATATTATCCTATGGGAGAAACATTCACTGCATAGAAATACTTGCAAACATTTTACAGGGTTCTTCTCCTTGACTCAAGGTGCTTAGGGGCCAAGGTCCAAGAAACCACCAGCAGTTCTGTTTTACCTACCCTGGTGAGTCCAGGTGCAGAGGTGCTGATCAACCTTGGTAGCCTCGAGCACTACCCGGTAAATTCAATGGAGAAGTACCTGCAAAAAGAAAGGCTGCAATTGGGGACTGGGGTACAAGTTAGGCAGAACCCAAAGGGGTCTTGGCTCTTGAGGGTCTCAGGAGCTTAAGACTCAGCCCTTTACATGGGCCCAGGTGCAGAGGTGTTTTGTCCATTGAGTCGCTCGAGTCAGAAGCTCTTACTTGGTTTCGGGGACCTGGACAGGGAGAGAAAACAAGACTGCAGGGCCACTCTCTTTGATGGCCTTTGAGATCCTGATAGCCCTTGTCAGCAGATCGGTGTTTGCGTCGGTGGTGTCCAGGATGGGCACACAACAAGCCTTGGTGCTTGCAAGGGCTCCAGTACCCTGAGTAGTGGTGCAGGGAGGCTCCGGAAAGGCTCAGCATCTCGAGACTTGGTCAAGTGATGGGGCTGACCTCCTGGACTCTCGATGACCTCCTCCTGGTGAGTTGCTCCCTTGGTGGACCCGATGGTCAGCAAAACAGTGAACCGGGCAGATGCGGTCGGTGCCTGCAGATGTAGGGAGATGGCTCCTCCACCTCAAGGGAGATGCTGCTTGGTTGGCGAAATACTGAACAGTCCTCCAAGGGTTTGAGGAGGCTATTCAGTGTCAGGATGAGTTGTTTCTTGAGGTTGTTGGGAGACTAACAGCCAGGTAGGATTTGGCGCCAGTTTTGGTGCTGGTCCACAGTTCTTGCATTGTGGCTCTTCCTTGTCCTTCTTCTGTTCCCAGGTAGACAAGTCTGAGTTCCTAGTGTCAGGGGGGCACGTAAATACTGAATTTAGGGGCATTAAGGGTAGAGTAAGGTATCAGCCAATGGGCTACATATCCTTCGAGTGACTACACCCCCTAAATGACAACTTCCTGTAGAGTGGGCATAAACCTGACCCAGAGTTCCTAGTTTCACCAAAAACAAGAAGGTGAAACCCTTCTTTGAGTGTCCACTTCAGGTGGTCCTCCTTAGGGGTGTGCCTAGCCTGATAGTGCAACACACCTACTGACTAGCTAATTTTTCAGCCTGCTCTGCTGCCAAATGGGCCCAGGGCAGAGGGTGGCATTCTCCAGGTCTGGAGGAAGCCGGGGTCGCATATCAAAGGCGGCAGAGGCTTTGAAGCCTCTGGACTTGGTATGCTAATTCACTAGCCATTCTGCTGGAGGAGGTGTGATCACCTTCCTCCAGAGCAGGCATTGTTCCTGACCTCTGAAGATGTTGGCTCTCCCAAGCAGGGGGTCAGAAACAAGTCTGTCGTGGCAGGCTGGAAGCCATCACACTTAATGACTGGTAGGTTTCAGGGGGTACCTCTAAGGTGCCCTGTCGGTCCATGTCATAATAAATCCAACACCGGCATCAGTGTGGATTTATTAAGATGAGGTGTTTGATACCAAACACAATTGTTTTCAGTGAAGCCATTATGTAGCTGGGTAACTCGTAATGACCAGTGGCCAGTACATATGCTTAAGGTGACTTCCTGATCACTTGCATTGTTATGACAATGGAACCAGTCACCACAGGGGCATATCTGCTCATGCAGATATCTTCTCACATATAACATAATGCACCCTTCTTTAGGGCTCTAATGGCTGCTGTAGGGTTGACTTACATATAGTATATGCAGTGTGCATGGGCATGGCACACAGGGAGTGTGTGTGCCATGTCATGTTTTTAGAATGGTTTGCACCATTTCACACATGCTGAAATGGCAAGCTGCATGCAGTTTTTGGCTGGGTCCCCTTGGGTGGCACAAAACATGATGCAGCCCATAGGGACCCTCTTTATTACCTATGCCATGGGTACCAGAGGTACCATTTACTAGGGACTTACAAGGGTGCTAAAGTCCTTGCCAGTTGGGTTACAATTAGACATTTACCTGTTTTAAGGGAAAGAGCACTGGCGGCCTGGTTAGCAGGGACCCAGTGCACTTTTAGTCGAAAAGCATCATTACTATCTATAATATCCTGTCAGTGGTTCCGGGAGATGGATACTATAGCAAAGATCTTTCTGTGGAGTAAATCCAGATTGAGAGTGGTGATGTCTAAGTGCCACAAGGCCATGTATGACAGGGGCATGGGTATGACTAACCTTTATCTATATTACCTGGCGTCCCAAACACTAGTCATTAACGATTTGTTTAGCAGGGGCTGATCGGACACGGCATATAGGGATGAGCTAGCCTAATTGGGCCTCGATGCAGTGATGGGAATGTTATACAGTAGTCCCATTCCTCGGACACTCTCCGTGGTCACCCAAGCAGTTTTTCTCAGCTAGCATGCAGATCTCCATTACAAGGGTTGGGATAATAAACTTAAACTGCAAACCCCTCTATGGAGAGGGACTTGGCTGTGAGAGGTTGTTGGGCTTGAAGGCTTCACCAAGTGGGATTAAATTGGTATATCCCAGTTGGGAGACACATGGTCCAGTAATCACATATATTCCTTTCAGGAGTTTTAATCTGCATTTGAGCTGTCGTCTACACAGTTTCACAAATACCTGCAACTGCAACTCGCACTATGGGCATACATCACCTTACACACAGAGCTCCCTGAGCATAGTCCGTTAGAGGCCAAACTTCTTATGAGTACTTTATCCAAGGGGGGGTTTCCCAAATGTATCGCTCCCTGGTCATTAACGCACCGGACACGTTTGTGCCACTGCAGGTTCAGTGGGAGGAGTGGGTCAGGCTCTTAGAGGAGGAGGATTGGCGAGAAACCAGGATGGCCCCTCACACCATTGCAATCTCTTCCAGATTAAGGTTAGTGCAACTATACTACCTCCACCATGCCTACCTCACCCCGATCCATCTCTTTCGGGTGCTCTTCCTTTCCAGTTCGCTTGCTTCAGGTGTTCCTATGAATCAGCAGATTTCTACCACATGGTACGGGTGTGCCCTTTGATCGCCAGTTACTGGGGTGAGGTGGGACAGAGGCTGTCGTGAGTACTGGGCTGGGAGGTGGTCCTGTCACTGAAGATAGCCTTACTGGGAATCTTTGAGGTGTTGGGGGGACAAAAGCTGAACAAGCATTGATTGGTGTAGCTATGATGGTTGTGAAGTGGAATATAGTCCAGGGGTAGAAAGCGCCCATACTGCCCTCGCTGTCTCCATGGTGTTGAGGGGTAGACTTGTGTGCTCAACAGGAAAAGCCTGTGTATGAAGCGTGGGGCTGTCCAAAGAAACACACAAAAATAAATTTGGGGCAAGTGGTGGGACTACTTTGGGCTTGGCATTCCGCTCCATTGACGTTATCTTGGGCACTCAGTTGGGTATGTGATGATACTTTGTTGTGATAATATACTTAATGGTAATGGAATGTGTCTGTTTAAAATCAATAAAAATGTTTATAAAAAAAAGGATTTTTCTAAAACAAAGTATTAGGACTAGTTGAATGAAACAAGACATGATGACATGTAGAGAAAAAAGGAGGATGGAGGTAATCATTGCCACATGTCCTAGGGTGCAACTACAACTTTATTTAAAGTCGAATTTGGAGCACAGCGTTCGTAGGTTTTTTCTATTGCTCCGTATGAATATCTTGACTTTAAAAACTGTTACAGGTGCTTGTCTGGGGTGGCCCCAGAGAACAGAACGTGTGATCTATGCCGTGTCTCCATGCCAGCTTTAGAGGTAGTACTTTTTGTTTGCCTTTCCCCCATTGCGTTTTGTTTGCGGCAGCTTGTTGAAATCTTTATTTTTTAAATATGGTGTGCAAACATCGAAAAAAGCATTGCATGTAATATTTAACCCACTGAATGAAACGATGTTTTAAAATGTGTTCCTTTTTTTTTTAATGTTTCTTAGATATATAACTATGTATTTTTGTGCATTTGTTTTAAAGTGGATCTGATTGTGGATCTCTATCTTATAATAAAATGGACTTGTTACTTAGTTTTATATATTTTATTATAATACATCAGAATTTATTTTGTCTAATCTTGTATAACTTTGCTGTGTTTACTTTTTACCCCAAAAGCAATGAGACATTTTGTTGTTGGCTTCCGTCGATACCCACGATCCGGACCCGCCATCTTGCTTGACCTCTGTCCGTTCCCCCTTCCCTCCGGTCTCCCCCTTACGATCCTTTCTCCTTCTTTCTCGTCTGCCTTAACTCCATCCCCACTCTGGTTCCCTCCTCTCCCCTCACCCTCTCTCAGAACACTATTCTTGTCCCCCTCTACCTTCTCTCCCCCCCTATGATTTTTCCACTCACTTTGTAATGACTGTGCAGCTAATGTTTTAATTATTGTACCTTGTAACTCGCTATTTTTGTTCCTTATGTAAAGCGCTCTGATACCTTGATTCTTGTGACTTTTGTGCATCCCGCCATTTTTTTGGAGATGGTCTCCGTCGATTTCCATGATCCGGACCCGCCATCTTGTCTGACCCTTGTCCGTTCCTTCTTCCCTCCTGACTCCTCCTGATGACCCTCGAACGTTTTTCTCTTTTTTGCTGGACTGCCTTTACTCCATCCCCCCTCAGGTTCCCTTCTCCCCTCTCACCTATTCTCAGACTCCTCTTGTCCCCCTTTTCCTTCTCTGCCTCTTATGATTTGTCATTTACTTTGTAATTTCTGTGAAAAAATGTTTAAATTAGTGTACTTTGTAACTCGTTATGTTGTTCCTTATGTAAAGCGCTCTGATACCTCCGGGTCTAGCCAGCGCTATATAAAATTCAATAAACAATAAACAGACAGTGCCCCTATTCCCTACGAGTAGTTCCTTTTCTCAGATGTTGCATTCCTGTTGTGTTGTTTTTTTCATTAAACATGTGTCTTGTACAGCTCATACTGCAAACTGAGTGGACTCTTGGTATCAGAGTGAATTCAGGATGAGGATTGCTGTCCTGATCGGGCGCGATTGTGAGCCTTACAGGTGAGTCTGAAGTCAATGTGAGTTTCACACAGTGCCTGTCCCTGTGCCATCAAGGTGATGACACTACATTTTTATCCAACCCATGCCGCCTCTGCAGAGCTCAACGCAGCGATGGGCACCTATGTGCCGAATATAATTAATGGTGCATGGGAGAGAATGTGGTGAGGTATAGAACTTTTGAACTATTGACCAGGTCAAGGGAAAAGAAAATGCACTTAGGGATATCGAGTGTCTGTGGCTGTGAGTGAGTGAGAGAGCATGCGGAAGTGGTGAAGAAGAACTGAGGACATTCAGAATGAGAGAGTGAAAAGACCTTGATGAAGAGGAAGAATTGTGTAGGGATGTAGAGAAACTCCTAAATGACTCTGCCTCAGAATCACCGTAGGCAGCTGTAGATTTTTTACCCTTGTCTTAGCACGCATGACAATAATGCATGTGCCTTGGAAGCTATTGTGAAGTGGATTGAGACCCACAGCAGGGCTATGTGGTCTAAAGGAACACTCTATGTGCACCCCCTTTTGTTCAGCATGGCTCCTGTCAGCTCTCGGGCTCTAGAGGACCATCAGTGGTGGCAGCGAGATGATTATAGTAATACGACCGGCCACTGTCCGGATATGGAAGGTGGACTACCAGCCTTTTCTGCGTTTTTAAATGAATCTTCCATCCAGTCCTTTGCAACTGAGTTCTTTTCCCATCCACGTGGGGCTTGGATCTTGTTTGTGTGTGCCATTTAATTGTGAGTATAGAGGATGCCTGTGGGCACATATGACACAGGTGGCTATAGCCACACTCGATTCTGTTTCGTATTTGCTGCATTCAAGTGGTACCTAAGAAGGAGAGAAAACCCAGACATTGCATGTGATTTGCAGGGTTTCTCCCAAGAACATTTCTGGGATCCTCTGTAAGAGAACAGGCGGAGGAGTGTTAAGGAAAGAAGACAGGGCCTTCAACTTAGGAAGTGTTCCGCTGCCGTTTCCTGGCTCATAGATCTCTAGTAGGGCTCTTGTCCACTGGTTGACAGGTAGTTAAGTGAGGCGGTCTACCTTGACTTCTATGCCCTTGATTTGTATTTTTTCTGAAAGGAAACTTCCATCTCCGCCCCGCAATCCTGTTCACACCTTGTGACAAGAACCTTGGCTGGACCGGTCTAAACGGAATAAGAAAAAGGGCAGAACTGCACAGAACCAGTCTCAGAGCTGACTATTAGAATACACAAGTTGTAGTATAAAGTTGGGGCAAACATTTCCAGCCAGTGTGCCAAGGCTTCTCTATTGGATTTCAGAGTCTCTGCAACCAGTGGTGACGATAAAATCTCAGTGCTCCAGAACTGGAGCATTCACCACACCAACACCCCTTGCTAGGTTCAGGACCTGAAACCTGGAAAAATATCTCTTTGGACCTCCAGGAAATGGTGTCTTGACTCTTCTTTGAGGGAGTGTGCTGACCAACTGCTCAAGAGTGAGACTGGAGGTTTTCTTGCTCAAGGGAGATGCTTTTGAGAAGAAGTGGGGGCATAGAGAAGTCGAGGTGGGACAAGTCGAGGACAGCCCCTGTGCACAAGGGAAGGATTTGCACTGCTCTACAAGGTCGCAGCTATGGCGCTACCTCACCATGTACCCTCCTTCAATGGAGGGTACCTGGGAACTTAAGTCTGTCCAAGATCCCTAAAGCTTCCAAGAGTAGCAAAGCACTGCAATAAACCACCTGAATGCTATGAAGACAGTATGCGGTCTTCGCAAAGACAATCTGAATTGCCGGATGACAGCTGCAGTGACAGAAATGTCAAGGTCATGGGCCAATCCTCACCAGAGGTGGGCACATAGCGGTTTGGGTGGTGGCTTTTGAGTCTGGCCCGAGGAAGGCTTCTTCAGCTTGTGCTGACTCTGCCTCCATTTACCAGCTCGTTGGGCCACAGAGAGGTTGCTGCTCACCAGACACTGGGGGTCATGTGGTGCATCGCTGTGACTGCATGGTCCAGCTGAGACAACAGCAGGACATGGGCACAGCTTGTGTCACGCATGAACTGACAACGCGATGGGACTGTGCACTTTCAAGGCAGGGGAAGCAAGCGCTGCATTTCCAGAAAGAAGATCTTGCAGAGGACAGTGATGTACAGGGGATAATGGAAGGGAAAGCCAGTATGTCTGGTTTGTTCGTTGTGGTGGGATTTAATTGGATGCAGTAACAACAAGCATTGAAAATGCAATAGGTCTCGCCTTTGATTAAGTTAAAGCCATTTGCTTTGCTAATGGTGTTATATAGCAAAGCAAATGGCTTTAACTTAATCAAAGGCGAGAACTATTGCATTTTCAATGCTTGTTTGCAGTGGCACCAGTTACGCCCCCGGCGACCAGATACCTTATCGCTTCTTGCCACCAGTTACTGGACACAGATACAGGAATAGTGGTGAGTCCTTGCACGGGGAAATACCTCCCCAATCTTCCCGGCGCTCTAAATCCACAAGCCAGCAAGAGGCTGTGGCGTAATGGCCAGAGCTGCTGACTTTGGAGCTGGGGAGCCAGGTTCGAGTGTGGGTGTGGTCTCAACTTCCTGTGATTCTGTGAAGTCACTTAATCTCGTTGTGCCCACTAAAAAAATTAATGTGTCCTTGTGTAATGTAACTGGTGCTCGTGTAAAGCGCCCTTGTAACTTTGGGTCGAGTTCGCGCTATATAAAACTGCAACAAAATAAATAAACTCATGGTCCGTTCAATAGCTGTATCACCTTCACCAGCTCAAGGGTCACCCTTCTACGTCACTTTCTCAACATCTGCGACCATTCGAATCCGATCCTGCTCTCCACGTTTCACCGGAAACGGGGGCACTCGGTGGCTTCCCACAATGCATCTCACCACTTCTGAGAAAGTGGTTTGCCGTCCCGGCCCGTTTTGTCTGAGTTTGAGGGGGTGGCAACCAAAAGTAAATAAAAGGACCCTTTCCGGCCGGGGTGCCATTTCCTGGCTGCACTTAAAATGTTGGCTTCGGCGGATTTAAAAACAAAACAAACAAGTCTGACTTATGGTGTAACATGCAGGCCCAGCTCAACATTTCATGATTTCGAGGTACATGAATTGACAAATTACATTCATTGTGGCGTAGCGGCCCGAGCTGCCGACTTTGGAACTGGGGAACTAGGTCCGAGTCTCTGCGTCAGCTCCTGTGATTCTGGGCAAATTATTTAATCTCGCCATGCCCACAGAAAATGAACGTGACCCCCCCCCCCCTCCTGTAATGTAACTGGGGCTCATGTAAAGCGCTCCAGTACCTTTGAGTCAAGTTCGTGCTATATACAGCAGCAAAAAACAATTTAACCCGCTGCGTAACTCTGGATAAATGTAAAAATTCAAGCCATCTTTGCACGATGCACGTGTGCATGCCTGTAGCCTCTTGGCTGAGACTGTGTGCCTACTGCACACGTGGCTTTGCCATTCGGTCATGTTTTATTTGGCCCTTGTAACTTGTAAACCCCAAGGCAGGGCCCACTTTTAAACAATTTCTGTGGGGTTTAACAGATGTCCTGCACCAGGCTCTGTTTACTGTGGGGCCTCACAGTGAGATGGGGGGGGGGGGGGGGGCGGGGTTAGCAGCAGGGAATCTGGAGGGGGAAATGACTACAACATTTTCCAGCTATCGCGACAAGAATTTTAGATTCTATTAAGGACACGAAGGCGAGGATTATGCTGTTTCAATTCCTTTACTACTCACAGCAGCCAATGAAAGTGAAACACATTAATGGAAAAAACTAAAATACCCATGAGGCTTTGAACCACGCCTCCTCATACAACATAGTAACAATGTCACTTCAATAAAACACTGAGTCACCATCCTGACTTCCTCTTTCTTTGCGTAAGTCCATAAGTGATCAAACCAGAAGAACAGTCTTGGCTCCCAACGGAGAGCATAAACACCACTCCTTTCTCAACGGAGAAAAAGATCAGATCCCAGAAACGTCCACGTTTGGCAGGACATCCGGAGCCTCCAACACCATCGCTTCTCAATTCTGTTTGGAATCATTTCCTGAGAAACCAAAACAAAAGTGTGAAAGAGAAGAAGAAACCCCAAGAGTTCTAATAGCAGGGTGGGAGAAAATCATCAGAATATTAACAACATGACAGTCGATTTCATTCTGATCCCAACGGGTGGGATAATCCTCGCCTCCGTGTCCTTAATAGAATCTAAAATTCTTGTCGCGATAGCTGGAAAATTTTGTATTCTATGTCAGGACCGGAGGCTTCTGATTATGCTGGTTCAAAGCTCATCAACAACCAGCGAAGCAACACTTGCAATTGGTTTATAATAAAATTCCTTAAAAGTAGAGTCCGAAGACCAGTCTGCCGCTCTAAGAATATCTTCTAATCTAGACCCTAAGACATACGCTTTCGATGCCATGGCCCCTCTGGCAGAGTGGGCCCCATACACAGCCACATCAATCCCAGATTCAGCCATAATCCACCTGACCCACCTAGCTAAGGTAGCCGCTGAGACAGGCTGTAAAGACCTCTGAACAGCAATTAACAACTGTCCTAAAGGATCAGCCCTTACGTTCTTCATATACCTTTAAACATTGTAACACACACAATTTAGGATTAAGAGGAAAAGCGGGATACTCCACTGAACGGGACATCGTCTTGGTCCGTTTGGAAATGATGAAGGACACACCCTGTGGGGAAAAATTCTACCAGCCAGATCCAAGGCTCTAACATCAGAAACTCTGCGACAGGATATTAGACACAAAAGCATGGCTAGCTTGGCTGACAATTGTTTAAGCGAAAGCTGATTATTGTCCGGCCAAGAACCCAACAGGTTCAATACTTTAGATACATCCCAGAGGATAGAATATCTGGGGCGTGGGGGTTTAGCCACTCTAATACCCTTAAGCAACTTACAGACCAACGGATGTAAGCCAACAGGTTTCCCTTCGATATGATCATGTCCTGCCGAAATAGCGGACCTGAAATTGTTGACTGACCTATAAGCCAACCCAGATTCTGCACATTCCGATAAAAAATTTAAGATTTCCGTAACATCTGACCCCACGGGATCCAGATTCCGTTGAAGGCACCAACTCCATCCATCGCTTCCATGAAGCCGAATATCGTTTACGGGTGGACGGAGCCCAAGCCTGTTGCATAAAATCGGCAGCCGCCGATGAAAGTCCCTCAAGCATCTCGTGTCTCCGGAGAGCGTCCAAACCATGAGGGATAATTGGTACTGCAGAACCAGCGGGTGGGGAAGACCCACTGGGTCCTGAAGAAGCAAGGGAAACGTGGGAAGAATGAACGGTAGATCCACCTACAACTCCAGAAGTGTCGGAAACCAGGATTGCGTTTTCCACAAGGGAGTAACTAGAACTAACGACGCCGCTTGGCGCCGGACTTGCGCCGCCACCCTCTGAATCAAGGCGAAGGGCGGGAAGGCATAATTCCTCAGCGGACCCCAAGTCTGCAGGAACGCATCCGTTCCCGTCGCCAGAGGGTCCGGCCTTCAACTGAAAAACCGGGGAAGATGAGCATTGAGCCTGGAGGCAAAGAGGTCTATCTGACACGGTCCTCGCATATGCATGATCTCTGCAAACAATGACGGATGGAGCCTCCAGTCGCTGAAATCCTGAAGAAATCTGGAGTTCCAATCTGCCACTGTGTTCAACCTGCCTGGCAGATATTCTGCTACCACTGAGATTTTGTGATTCAGGCAAAAATGCCAAAACTCCTTCACAATATTGGCCAAAATTCTCGATCGTGTTCCCCCTAGGCGGTTGATATACCTCACCGCCGACACATTGTCCATCCGCAGAAGGATGCAACAGTTGCCTTTGACCGGCGAAACGGACTTTATTGCGAACGACCCGGCCAGAAGTTCTAGGCAGTTGATGTGTAGATGCAACTCGTCGGCGGACCCTCGCCCGCCGGTAGAAAAGTCTCCACATCGTGCGCCCCATCCCCATCTGCTGGCGTCGGATTCTATAACGACGTCCGGGGAGGTACCAAAAATCGCTCTGCCGTTCCAAGCCACCATGTGGTCCAACCACCAGTGAAGTTCTTCTCGAGCTTCCTCTGATAGCGGGATCAGATGGTCGTAATGGAAGCCCTTCTGAAGATAAAATATCTTGAGGCGCTGTAACGCTCTGTAATGGAGGGGTCCGGGGAAAATCGCTTGAATGGAGGAGGCAAGGAGCCCCACTATTCGTGCTAACACCCGAAGCAAAATCATCTGTTTGGTCAGAGTAGCAGAGATTTCCCGCTTGATCGATCTTATCTTGGTCATCGGCAGCAACAGCTGAGCCGAGGCTGAGTTGATTTGGAACCCCAAAAACTCTATGAGTTGAGAGGGAGCCGTCACCGACTTCTGGAGGTTTATCACAAAGCCTAGCTCCTGCAGGAGGGAAATGGTCCAATGCAGGTGCGTGCGGAGGAGATATTGGTCTTGGGCCAGAATAAGCATGTCGTCTAGATAAATGATGAGCCGCACGCCCGTCTCCCGTAACCGAGAGGTCACCGGTTTCAACAACTTCGTGAACACCCAAGGTGCCGAGGACAGTCCGAAAGGTAGAGAGCGGTAACGGTACCATTGCCCCTCCCACTGAAATTGGAGAAATTTCTGTTGGGAGGGGCAAACTGGCACCGTAAGGTTGGCGTCCTTGAGATCCAGCCGTACCATATAATCTCCCTCCAGGAGCAGATCTCTTAGCAGATGGATCCCTTCCATCTTGAAGTGTCTGTATACCACGAAAGGATTGAAATCTCTTAAGTTTAAGACCAATCTTTGGCCTCCTCCCTTCTTTTGGACTAAGAACACGTTGCTGCAAAAACCTTCGGGAATGAAGGGTCCCACTGCAATGGCGTGCTTGTCCAAAAGCTCTACCAGCTCGGAGTCTATAAAAATTTGTTCTTGAAGGGAAAAACGGAGAGGCGGAGGGATCCGCGGCTGAGTCGGAAACTGCGTGAGCTCTATCTGGTAGCCCTGCACAGTCTGCAGTATCCACGCATCCGACGTGACCTGCACCCAATTCTTGACAAAAAACGCTAATCTGCCCCCCAAAGGAATTTTGGGGAATAGGGATGCACTTACCAGAGGATTGGTTGTCAAAGTTCTTGTATCCTCGATTGACACCTCTGTTGAATCTGCCCCTGTATCCACGGGACCTGGAGGGATAGAATCCCGCTTGTTCGGGTTCTTGGGTGTACCCCCTGCGTCGCGGGGCGAAGCCACGTTGAGGACTGGGGTTGGAGTAGCGGCCGGACGCGCGTCCCCTGCCGCGCCCGGCCCTGCCAGAGACCTGGTGGAACACTCTTTTGAGTGACGATTGTGATTTGTCCAGGGATGCAAACGTGTTGACAAACTTGGCAATATCCTTGACGAACTTGTCCCCAAAGAGTTGTCCCTCAGCGAGGGGGCCCGGTTCCGCATCCGCGAGATCCGCCAATTGAGGGTCAATTCGGAGCAGGACTGATTTCCTGCGCTCGGAGGAGAGAGCACAGTTCGCATTCCCTAGCAGGCAAATGGCTCTTTGGGTCCAACCGGCTAACACTTCCGGGTGAATGGCCGCTCCTGTCTCCTGCGCTTGTAAAGCTAGTTCTAGAATCTTAGCTAAGGGCCCTGAGACATCAAGGACCTTGTCTTGACAGGCCTTAAGGGCGCGGTCAATGCTCTTTTTTGGGTCCTTTTTATACTTCTTAAGGAAAGTTGACATGGACGCATCAATCTCGGGAGTAAGGGCTACTTTGTGCGCTAAGTCCGGGCGGGGGCATTCGAACTTTAGTCGCGCTCTGACATCTTTATCAAACCCTTTACGGAGGTGTGCTTGCATGTACTCTGCGACCGCTGAAGGGGGGGGCCCAATCGGCGGAGCGGGGATGGACAATGTCCGATGGGTCAAATACGAAAGGAGTGGCCGGGGTTGGAGGCGACGCTGCGTGCTTACGCTTTTTTGCGCGCTTGCGCGGTCTTGACTCCTGCGAGGAGTCCGTGTCGGTGCCAGCATCGGTAGTGGTGATTAGCACTGGCGCGGGGAGAGCGGGGGGTGGGGAGGTGGGGTTAGGCGCCTCCAGAACGGCCTGTTCTTTGGTCTTGCAAATGGAAGAATACACAGAGGCGTGCGGCCACGACTGATCAGAAAGGGCATCAGAAGGAGGAACCGGGTCCGGGTTAAGCGCAGGGGCGGGCTTTCCTGAAAGAAGTAGCTCTAAGTGCTGGGAGATGGGCATAAGCGCAGAGGATAACATCTTATCTAGCCTGGCGTCTAATTTCTTATCTATGATGTCCTCCATGGACTCTTCATAGTAATAATCATCCCCCTCACCCCCAGGGTTGTCACACGCAGCCACCTCCTCCTCGTAGACCTCACAGTCCGACATCATTAGCCACACAAGTGGATAACTCTCAATCCCCAAGGGGTTAACTCAAATTATACAGCCTCAAGTCCTCCAAGGAACCAGGGCGTCGGTTGGGAGCAAGCTGGGGCAGGGTGGGCCACCAAGGTACCAATAACCCTAACAGCAGGTCTGAAAAGAGGGCTTGCGTCCCCAAAGCCTGCTGTGTCAGGGTCTCCAAAAATTTTGCCTTGACTCAGTACAGCAGTAGCTGGTCAGTCAGGGGTTAAAGAAAAATGGCTTTCTGCACGTGCGCGCTGATGACAATATAACAGTTATGGCCCGGTACCGGCTCCAACCTCTTGCCGCTGCGTGAGAAACTCCCGTTTCAGCCCGGGAGAGGCGTCGGCTCCAGCTTTCACTATCGGGTCCGCACGCGTGCACTGACGTGTGCGGGATCCCGAGACGTACGCCAGCGCCGAGCTGGGCTCCTGGCGTGCGCCTCGCTCCCGCGGGGGGGGGCCCAGACCCCTCGCGCGCACAAACGGACGGCCGGAACTCACCGGACTCGTCCCCAGGAACAAACCAGAAAGAGAGCAAGCAGGGCAACACGCGCTGGGGGGGTAGAAGGAAAGAACAAGCACCGGTGAGAGGCGACGCGAGCGAACGCCCTAATTAGGAGCTAATGCCGATATGATTGCGCGTCAAGGCTAAAATACATAGTCATAAATGCAATTAACTTGAATTCACTACCCCCACATTATAAGAACACAATACAGTAATAACATCATGGCAAAGACAATGTCAATTCAATAACACTGAGGCACTTATCTTGACTGCGGAGCAGCAAAGAAAGAGGAAGTCAGGATGGTGACTCAGTGTTTTATTGAAGTGACATTGTTACTATGTTGTATGAGGAGGCGTGGTTCAAAGCCTCATGGGTATTGTAGTTTTTTCCATTAATGTGTTTCACTTTCATTGGCTGCTGTGAGTAGTAAAGGAATTGAGACAGCATAATCAGAAGCCTCCGGTCCTGACATAGAATCCGAGGCGCCGGTGCTCCGCTCCTAATGGGGGGTCAGCGGTGAAATACTGTAACCAGACACTGAGCCCCCCCGGAGGCCCTTTCTATGCCAAGGGCCCCTCCCCCTCTCTGATTGTCTGGGGATCAGCAGGGTTAAAGCGGCCCACGGGTGAAGATTTAGGGCAAAATAATTAACTTTTGCAGCTTGGGAAGCGTTACCACATCTACATAATAAAACCCGCGACAATTCAAAACTCTGCACGGTCTATTTAAAGAGAAGCTTGCCTCTTGCTTGTTAATTACCTGGTACAAAAAACAAGCATTTGCAATGCAATTGGTCCGATTGCATTGCAAATGCTTAAGTTTAAAGCTGAGCGCAGCGCAGCTTCACGGACACCGCGCTCGTTTAAAAAAATATATACTTCTTAATTTTAACACTGAGCGCAGTGTCCTTGAAGCGGGCTCTGCGCTCAGTCTTAAAGTTAAGAAATATATAAATAATCCGAGCGCAGTGTCCGTGAAGCGGCGCCGCGCTCAGTTTCAAAGTAAAAAAAACCCAAAACAAACACAAACAGATAGCGTACATACAAAAAGAAACGTATAACAACAAAGAAGCGTAATAATAAGAATTGAATACAAAGTAGCGTACAAGCATACAATGCATTCCACACAGAAACGCATGCAATTGTTTAAAAAAAAAAGTGCAGCAAGCTAATAATAAACCTACTGTGTCACGCCGCCGGTGAGAGATCCAATCCCGCTAGGCGTGGCTAAAAGGAGACAGGGTGGCAACAAGGAGGGATTGACATGCCTTCGGTGCAATCATTGCACTGCCTTTGGCATAATTCGTGACGCCAAACAACGCGCATGAATGAAAACTGAAGGCGGAGCTGGGACACGGCTTCGGGAATCGTATCGATTCCAAGAAGCCCTCGTATGACGAGAGCAGCGCATGCGCTGCTTACGTAAGGCCGAGACCTAAAAACACAGAGGCACCGAAGTACTAGCAACGTGACCTGCTGCGTCAAGTACATGATGCGAGTTCACGTTTTAGGCCACGCCCATAATACCATAGGCCACACCTCTTGTGAAGGACTCCTATTTATGCTTCCTTGCCCATGCCCCATTTAAAGGCGTCCCACCCTTTTCATCCCACTTAGAGCCCGGAGAGACATACCGCCCACTCGTGGCTACTTACACAGCTCTTTCTCGCAGCTGCACTTGGCCTTGTTGCCTGCAATGCACCAACTCCTCTCCCACCTTTTCCCACAAGACTATAAGAAGAGTCATTAACGTGAGTAGGATTTGTCATATTCTGACTAACAGAACTGCTTTAATAAGCTAGTGTGTGATTGATGTGAGTGATGCATTAGTGAATGAATGTGAGAATGAGTCCACGGATGAGTGGATGATCCCGTGCATGGATTGATGTAGTGCTAGTGAGGCACAGATGAATGCATGACTGAATGAGTGATGAACACTGCCTCTTTGACCGGATGTAATGGAAAGCACAGTGGCTTCTAGTTGCAAATAGGAATAATGACAAGCTGACGCTGGCATGACAGCAGGGGTGGGGGAACCTAGGAAGCCCAGGGGCTGTGGAGGGAGCATGACAGCAGGGGTGGGGGAACCTAGGAAGCCCAGGGGCTGTGGAGCGAGCATGACACTCTTGGGGGAGGGCGCGGTGCATAATGCCTCATGGAGCACACAGAGCCATGGGGGGTGCAGCTGACAGACCTTATGGTGTCCTGAAATCCTCGTGGTGGGGTCACCACACAGTTTCGTAGATATACGCCAGATATTTCTGCAAATGGCCCCGTCTCATGTGTAGCATTCTAAACTATTTCTGCCTTTTTGGCCAACAGCACCTAGTGTCCATGACTCCTTTCTCCTTTACCCTTGCTAGTTTGTGTCTGAAAATCTCTTTACCCACCCTATAACCCTAAAAATACTCTTACTACCCCATACCCCTAAACACCCCTGAACCCTAAAAATACCCTTACCACCCTATACCCCTTCCAACCCCTAAACCCTAAAAACAGCCTTATAACCCAATACTCTTGCCCACCCCTAAATCCCATTACAACCTTTAAAACCCTACACTCACCCTATACCCATTCGCACCCCTAAACAAATTAATATAGGCTGTTTCCCCTACTTGCTGAAGCCCTATACACTGTAGTTAGCTGGACGTATGCCAGGACACAGGCACTAATCCACATGTTGTGACTGATAATTACCGCCACCAAGGGCTGTAACTTGGGCTGATCAACATGCGGATGATACGTAGACTAATCACAGGCAGACGGTGGTGATCTGGCCCTACTTTTGTGTGTAGAGGGTGTGTGACCCAGCCAACTCTGTTTCGAGCCCAAGGACTTAATGTGTAAAAAAGTATAAGTCTGAGCGCTGAAGATTGTTCTTGGAAGGCGTCGCCCCCTGTTACTGTGGTCTGGTCCACCATCGTCAGAGCTCCCATCATACCTGCATGGAAGCAGTGACGGGTTTTAAAGTGTTACGTGTTGTGCATAAACCCTTTCGAATAAGATGAAGAAAGCAAAGGGCCCCCCCCCTTTCTACGTGGTTCAGAGAGAGGGGGTAAGGTCCTCCCTCATAGAATAGTTTGGAAACAATATAGTGCTAAGAGATGCATTTTACAACATTTCCACTTAAGCAGACTAAACATCCAGAGGCTCTGAAGGGCACTAATGAAACATTCCAGTACTCTTGTATGCTAGGCAAGCCTTTACCTTTCAAAGGATTTATTTGGTGGCAAAACAGTGGATTATTTCAGACCTATTTCCTAAAAATTGGTTACAGACCCTATTATGTAATTTCAAGTAGTTTATGAGTTATCAAAATGAATATAGCATCCTTTTCACTTTATTTTTTCCATCACGAGCCTTCCAAGTATATTCTGAGAGACTCCTTGGAAGAGGCAAACAGGAAAAATCAAACTTTATACAAATGTCATAATTGCCTGCCATACACAGCAGTGTTAGACAAACCGTAAAGACTCATACAGCATTGCTACTGCTCTGATACATAGATATTACAGGATAACAGAGCTTCCAGGTTAAACCAATCGTAGATGCTTAAGTCCTAGACAGGATTAGTGATGTCATAGCAGTAAGTGATACCTAGCAACCAAAAACAGCAATAAGCCCCCTGCATGAATTATCCCTCAAAAATCAGATTTCAATATAATTCTGAAATGTAATCATTGTCCGAAATAACTTCTTACTAGTTTCTGAGCATACAGATATTTAATTGCAAATAACTTCTTACTAGTTTCTGAGCATACAGATATTTAATTGCAAAATTCAGAAGTTGATTTCTGGATAAAGTCAGTGCGATCTGCTTCTTCCCAAAAAACAATATTTTTGTCCTGAAATGCTAGATTTTCATTTTTAGTCAACACCTTTTTAATCCTCAAACAGCTTGCTTTGTTCTCCAAAAGTCATATCTACCACTGTCACACAGGGATAGATCCTTCATGCCAGTTTATCATCCTCATCAAATATTAGCGATGTTTCTGAGGGCAAAGCACCAAGGATAGCTAGAATTGTGTCAAGAATGGCCACAATATGTCAAGGGTAGCAAACATTGTGTTAGTGCCACCATGATGGAATGGATAACCACAGTTAAGAACCCCCATGTGCTGTCGTGTATAGACCACTAGTTTGCCAAGGATAGCCAGAATTTTGCTAGGCGTGCCTGCTATGTCAAGGATGGGCCATCAATATGCAAGGAACCCTAACACTGTTTCCGATAATATCCTCTGTTCAAGGTTGGAACACCCTTAAGCCAGAATGTATACCCCATTTAGCCTGAGTTTGTCAGGGGCACCTGCACTGTCATTATCATTCCAACCCACACTTTTGTACTAAATGCCACATACTCCCTCCACTACAAACCGACAGTGAACGTTGCACTGCCACGCCCACTCCTCACCTTTCCTCACCACCTGGACCCATACTGACAATGGCCTTCACAGTGCTACTTCCTCAACCTACCACCCCTTCACCAGTAGAAGGTATGGGGGTCGTAGGGTCCCCTGCTTTGGTCTTCCTGGGTATGTGCTAGCGCCTGGATATATGTGGGTTTAGGTGCCATGCGCATTCCCTGACTATGATTTACGTACCTCTGTCAGTAAGTGAGGAACTTAGGGGCATATGTACAAGGGGATTGTGCTACCAGAATGTCACTTTTACCGACGTTCCGGTTGCGCAATGCCCCGCTCAATATTTACAAAGTGGCGTTAAGCCACTTGTTGCAGGTATCTGCGTGGAAGGGGCGTGCAATGGGTGTTGCTGTGAGTGTTCCACCGCAACACCCATTGCTTTTTGAATCTGCCCCAGAATTACAAGGATCTGTAAATCTGAGGCAGCGCCAAAAGCTAACACCATGCAAAAACCGGAGTTAGATTGGTGCAATGAGGAGAAATACTTTGATTTCTTCTCGTTTTTTTTAACAGCAAAATGCCATAACTGATTGTTTTATGCAAAAAAGGTGTTCCTTCATGCACAAAAACAATCATTGATTAATGGTGATTTGCTACTTCTAGTAGCAAATCGGCATTTTTGAATGTTTTTGTGCAGGAAGGCATACCTTCCTGCACATAAACAATCATCCCTTCAACGAAGGGACCCTTGCACTCTGGCGCAAGGGTGTCTGTGTTGGTGCTCGGCAGCTATTTTTAGTGCCACCGCAAGGGAAAACACAGGGGTGCGCCGTATTCTTGTAAATACAGTGCATCCCTGCTTTTTGAAACTGGAGCAGCACGATCCTGCAAAAGTTGCAGCGCCATTTCGTTTTACATATGCCCCTTAGTGTCCTCAGCAGGAATCGATTGTCAGTGAATTTAGGTGGGGAAGACCCCACAACACCACACTGTCTTGGAAACCCAGTGGATGGCCCACACTGCAACTGTGAGTTTGGGTGGGAGGGCCCTCCGGCACCTCCAGTGAGACTGAGCCACACAGTGGTAAGGTTCCACATTGGTGAGTGGAGCAGCAGTGCTGATATAATTATAGGGGCAATGCAGTAAGTTTGCTCTGCTGGAGCCATAAAGCAAAGCCAATGAGCCCAGTGACTTGCCCCACCCTCATGGCCGCTCATTGGCTGCACTTGGGCGGGAATAGTTGTATTTGGTACCAAGTCTCATCAGAAGTGGTAAGATGCGACAGCAGCGTGAAATCAGTTGGGGGTCTGGAACATACGGCGCAAGCAGTCCTGATCTTCAAAAAGTAGTGCTGCTGCACACCACCAGCAACCAGGAGCTAAACACAAGCCAGATCTGAAAATGGGGATAAGTTACACGCCTGTTGCTTATTAGGGTTAGGACTGGAAATCGAGATTAGGACATGGCAAATTATATTACGGGTTGATGGCGCTTCTGCACATTATGTCCTGCCACTGAGAAACTCCTGGAGTGTATCCGTGGCAGATTGCACCCCATTTCAGAACATGATGAAGTGATGAATCCAGATGTTTTAGAAAGGAAAGCACCTTGAGAGTAGATGGTGCTACCATCGGGTGGTCTGGATGGGCTAATCATGGGATGGTTTGGACACAGCTGTTTATAGAGTGGTCTAGATGAGGCTGTGAGAGGGGAGGTGAGTGGCACCTCGAGATTGGGGTCTGTTTGGGTAGTCGCGCAAGTAGGGAGGTTGTGAGTGTGGCTATGTAGAAATCTGTGGCATTAACGAAGGGATACTTGGTGTGACTTTCAGAGAGATCGGGATGAGGCACTGGGATATAAGTATGTATAAGGCTTTTGGGAGGATCTTGACATTGCTGTTCACAAATGTTCTGGATAAGGTTTTAAAGAGGGGAGATTGTATGAGGGTTTGTAGAGGAGTTCCAGATTGTGCTCTGTTGGGGAGGGCCCCAGTGTGTTTTTCGTTGGATCCTGAATCAGGCTTTGCAGAGCAGTGTATGGGGGGAAGGATGGAGCCTTGGTGCCTCTTTAAGACAAATCTAGGCAATTTCCTAGCGTCACCTGGAGGGAGCACCAGGATTACATTGTTTTAATTTTCTATTTCTGTTTCTGACTGCCTGATAGAGTCCTTCCAAGAGAACGTGCCCTGCCCAGTGTCGGTCAGATACAGTTCTCAACTTCCCACGCAGACCCCTCTTTCTGAAGTCCCTGAGTTGCTCAGGGATCAAGTTTGGGGCTAAGGTATAGCTGCCTGTGTGGGAGACGCCACCTTGCAGCGTCAGCCTGGGGTTTTAAACTGACAAAAGACTATTCTGCATTTAACGGGAGGGAAGGGTCTGCAGAAAATGTCCCATTAGACATGGCAGGAAATGACGCAGGAGATCTGGAGGCTTTGGTAAATGAGGCATGGCAGGGAGTGAGACAGTGGTAGTGTAAGGGGCACCACAGTCATTGTGGTGTCTGCTAATAGTAGTACCGGTGCAATGGTAGGTGGGCAATTTGTACCTCACTAGAGGGTTCACCTTTGTCTGAGCCACAGGGCTTCATGACCAATACCAGAGGGAGAGGATGGGTGGACCACCTGGGCGTCTATTTCCACTTAGGGGCATTGGCTCCTTAGAGAGATGCACCATCCTTCCAAGTGTGGAGAACTGCCAGCAGTTCTTCTGGCCCTGCAGACATATCTGCCTTTCATCAGAATTGAAGAGAATGGACAACACAGTAGCCAAAGCATATGCAATGGGCAGTGAGGACAAGCTCCTAGGTGATCGCATCCATGGCTTCTGGATCAGAGTATGGGTGGAATGTGACTTACTTTTGTTTTGGCTCCACGGAGTACATAATGTCTGGTGGATCTGCTGAGCCGAGCTTTTCCACCCTCTCCGGACTTTTGTCGGTCTCAGGCAGTGTTCTTTGTGAACTTTTTCAGTTCAGGACTCTCAGGTCTATTATTATTTTATCCTCTTTTTTGTCACACTTCCCAATGGCCGGATGTGAGAAGCTGGCCTGGTATATGATGTACACTTTTGTAAGTGGACACCTTGCACCAGTCCAGACAACCCTTATGGTGATTTAAGTGGTCTTAGACAACTTTGGAAAGCTCTCTAAGTGGTAGCTGTGGAGAGCAGCCTTCAGGCTTAGTCCAGAAGGAGCGTAAAGCAGCTTGTTTTACCGGAATGCAATCTTATAGTATAGATTAAGTGAAAAGAACCACACCAAGTATATATAAAAATATGTATTTATTAAATAATACTCTTTAGTACGTTCAAATATCTCCAACACGGAGATAAACACAATGCACACAATACTTTAGCAAAGAAACACAGTATATAGCACGTAATACGCAGTGGACCCCAGGGGGGGACCAAACCATATACTAAGAAATTGGTAAAAGAACCACGACTCAGATCAAGACAGTGTCGAGAGGACGTGGAAGTGCTGGGGACCCATAGAACCACCCTAGGTAAGTAGATAGGGACCCCACGGAGAGCGTGTGCAGTGTGGGAACACGACCGAGTGCTCCATACAAGTCTAAGTGTAAGCAGCGGTTGGATTTTTTAAAGATTAAAGACCCTTCCCAGTGGACCCTGAAGAAACCCAGTGAAAGACAGAAGGTTGGAGAGCCACCCCACCCGTGGATACCCTAGTACCCACGTTACCTACACAAGGGAAGCCGGGTGCATACGTTTGAAGTGGTGTCGGAAACCGCCGTCGTTTCCATTGGAGGACTTCAGGAAAGTGCCGCTGCTGGAAGAGGAGAAAGTGTCCGGTGGAATCTGAAGGTGGATTCTAGACGAGAAGTACCTGCAAGCAGAGGGGACAGAGTCTATGTCACTCAGGAGATTTGGAAGACGAATGCCCTCCGATGTCGGGTGTTGCAGGATGGGTGACGAGGACCTTGACTCTGAAGCTGTGAGGACCAGGCGATGCTGAGGAAGTCCAGGAGCCGTACACGAGCTGTCGGAGAGGGGTCGGTGTCTGGCGGGAGCACCAACAAGCCTTGGCAAATGTAACCCACTCAGAAGTCGAAGATGGTGCAATGTCGGGACCAGCAAGCTCCAGGGGACTCACCAAGAGCAGGAGAGTCAGGACAGGCCTGAGCAATCAGGGGAGCCCAAGAGAAACAAAGGCAACGCTCAAATGGACCCACAGGCCGGAGGCACTGGAGTCGCGAGAGGACCTCAAGCAGCTCACCAAAAGATGCAGGCCACGATGCACACGATGTGGTGTGGCTGAAGATTCTGGTCACAGGAGTTGCTCGAGGTTGGGGCTACTTGGAGCCCGAAGATCTTCTTGGAAGGAAGCCAACAAGCCTTTGCAGCTGCAAGTTGGACGCGGTGCACAGGGGTTCGGTTATTGCAACTCCCACGAGGGATACTGGCCTCAAACTTGGTGAGAGGGCAGGGCAGGCCTCGGGAGCTGTGGAAAACCACCACCTGTGTTGTAGAGCCCACGGAGTCCGGAGGAGCTCAGGATCTGCAGACCAGTCGACTTAGTTGCGGTGCCTGCGAATGCAGGGGAGTGACTCCTTCACTCCAAGGGATATTTCTTCAGGTGTCTTTGCTGCTTCACAGGCCTTGGAAGGTTCCTGTATGATGCACAGGCACAGATGATGCAGCAGACTGGAAGGGAGACGAAGTCAGGCCCAAACGAAGTCCAGCGAAGTCCAGAGTGCCCAGACGGTAGAAGTAGAAGTGGTGTCTGGTCTGAATCTTATCCTACAATGAATCTAGGGACCTACACCCAGGTAAGCCCTTAAATACCCTAGGGAAAGGGTTGGGAAGATTCAGGAGACTCTCCCAGGGGAGGGTCTGGACAGAGGGCAGGTTACTCCCATGTCCTTTGTCCAGTTTCGTGCCAGAGCGGGAGCCAACGGCTCCCAGGACTGGTTTGAACTGGACTATGCATGGGGACACCAAATGTGCCCCACATGCAGATTCAGTGGCTCTGGCAAGCGCACCCACCCTGCCCCAATACACTAAATCCTGTCTGGGAGGTGGATGCCTATTGTGACAGGATGCCTATTGTTCTGCCTTCCCCTGCTCGAGCCTGGCTCAGCAGCAGGAGGGCAGAATCATGTCTCTGGTCAGCAGCAAACATTTTGTGCTGTCCGGGTCTGGAAGACTGGTACCGGGGACATGGAGAGCCTAACGGAGGGCTCTCCCAGTGCTTGGCATCATACCCCCACACCGTTTACGGTGTGGGGGTATGATTCCAACATGTTTGATACCAAACATGATAGGATTTGTTGCTGCCAGTTTCGAGATGGTCATCGCGCAATGGACTCCGTAGGCTGCAGGGGTGTTCTGCTCATGCAGGGACACCCTCTCACTTAGAACCAAGCCCCCTGCCTTCAGGATTGCAAAGGCCTGCTAGAGGGGTGACTTATAGGTTTTAAGTACAGTGCCCTAGATATAGTAAATCTATATCTTTAGTAAGTGGTGCTAGCACCAACTTACACAGGCTGCAATGGCAGGCCTGTAGTTCCTTTTTGAATGGCCTCTCATGGGTGGCATAATACATGCTTCAGCCCATGGGAGACCTCTGGGGTACCTATGCCCTGGGTTCCTTAGTACCATATACTAGGGACTTTTAAGGGTACCCCAGTATCCAATCTGGGATGTACCTAAGTACTGAACACGACAATTTAGGGAGAAAGCAGATAGCCTGGGGTCCTGATTATCAGGATCCCAGTCAGACTAGTCAAATACAGCTTAGCACCAGGCAAAAAGTGGGGGTAACCATAGAAGTAGATCCTATTTTCCTACACCGGAGCATCGAGTAGAGGGTTGGAAGTGCTGATATCCACGTGGCCCAAACTTCTTTTTTTGTGGTTTTCCATTTTGTCCAGGATTTTCTGGTCCTGGTGGTGCAGATATGTGTGTCTGTCAGTGGTCGAAGTGGGCGGGATCTGAGGGGCATGACGTGCCCATATTGTTTTAATTCAAGAAAAATAGTTCCCCTTCTTTTTGTGAAATTACAAGATTAATTATGACAGTTGAGTGCTTCAGCAGAAGTGTAATGCAGTCTCTTGTGCTGTGAAATCGAAGGAGGGCCAGACAACTAAACAAGCCTTCTTGCCATTGTGCATGCTTGCCTGAAAAAAATGTAAATGTAAAGTGTGCTTGAAAGCCGGTATTGCCTTTAATCAGTTTTAATTGACGGAATCACTTGAAGCTTCCTGATGACGCAGATTTATTCTTTTTTTATTTTTTTTATTCTTTTTATTAACATGCTCAGAAATCAACAATTCAATTACGTACTCATTGCAGTATATTACAAGTTACATGCTTTCCATCTTAGCGTTTCTTAGGTAGTTTACACATGAAGCTTCGGTCTCATCCCTCCCTCCCCCCTCTTTCTCCCTATGTTTATACATTATCTGCCTCTATAAGATTTATTCTTTTTGAGAGCTATTCAAGGGAGTTAACCGCTGAGCTAGTAACTCAGCTCAGCTGGTAACGGGGCTGTGTGCTTTTAAAGGACAGTTATGTAAAAAGAAATTGCACTACGTGCAGCCTGTGTATTACTAAAATCTATATTTTGGAAGTCCTTTTTGGCTCAAACCTTTTTGTCATTTTGAACCAGCCTACTTATGCTGTGCGTAATAAAAGTTTCAAATAATGACACATAAGCACAGTAGTTTCTGTCACAGACTGGGACTTCGTAGCACTAAACATACACAGTCACTATTATCCACTGCACCAACCAGGATTCAGTTCTGCGTCTCCCTGGTTACAAACAGACCTCTGCAGTACATTAACTAATGAAGGTTTCATAGTGTACAATAGTGCATTTCGCACTGATTAAATTAACTTCCATTTATTTTCCATTTAAACTGTGTGTTATTTTATATGCAGTTACCTGAAGGTGAAGTACGATTTTTTAATTTATTTTAGCCATGCCTTTGACCCTGCCCCCACACTCACTCATCCCGCCCCCATTTTGCACAGCATCACAGTTCCCATAATGTTTGAATACACTTCGACCGCTGGTGTCTGAAGTATGCCGCTCTGTTCCTTGATGGAGTTGTTCCCTTTGCTGCACCCGCGGGCTGCTGTACCACAGTGGCTCTTTCCATTGTGAACTTGTTTCCTGAGGAATATGGTGGTCTCACATCTGCCCTCCTGCGAGTTGCAATGGTGAGCAGACTCGGGGACTCCTCCCTTGGCTCCAAGGTGGACCTTCTTTCGCTGGTGCTTTATTCATTGCAGGAACTGCCTTATTAAACTCTGGTGGAGGCTTCTGTTCAGTTTCTCACACATAACGATTTTTGTTCTGATGACTTTTGCTTCTGCCAGGTTTTTGGGTGAGGTGGGTGCACCCATGGTGCCCCCTTCCTTTTTTTTAAGATCTTCACAGATTATCTGGTCCTTTGACTCAGAGTTGAATAATGTGTACACAATATGGGGGTTTGCTTTTCACCCTGAGCAGGAAATCACTCACCCTTCCTTTAACTTCTCTCTAGTAGCAGAATTTAGGCTACATTTGTTGAATGTCTTCAGAGTGGTGGGGAATTACTTGGAGTGACTGGCTTCTTTCTGTTTTTGTGGTGCTTTTTTGTTTGTTTTGGGGACTCCCTACATGGTTTGAAGTGTCCTGCATCAACACTGAGCAGTTAGGTCAAGTCAGTCTTTCTTTACCCTTCCTTATTTTGTGGCCTTTCCTGGCTGTCTGGGATTGGGCTACAAGAAACATGGCAACTTCCTGGGCAGAAGCTGTGGCGCTTATCTCCCCTATAGCTTTAGGGGCCGCCACCTGGACTTCACGCTCCACTTTTGTGTCCCATTACTAAATTGAGGTGTATTGTATTGTAGCATTTATATAGTACTTCATATCCCTAATAAGGGCACAAAGTGCTGAGCGCGGGGCTCTGGTTTTTAACTCCTCTGCCTGTCTTAAGGCTCAACGGGTTCTTGTTATTTTTTGTAATTAACACATACCGTTGCCTACAACCAAAGGTTGGTGTGGAGATAAACAAAGTTTAGAACTATATCCTCCCCCCTTTCACACCATGGAACCTAATTTGCCAGGATTCATCAAAGGGCGCCATACAACAGACCTCTAATCTTCTCAATATCTCACAAGTCTCATATTCTATGCATCCAATCCCTCCCAGACAGTTTTTCAGTCTGATCCCATTTTTTCAAAATTAGTTGGAAAGCAGTGCAGAGTTCTAAGGCCAGCTGCTTACCCTTGACCAGCCTCGGAGAGAAAGCTCCTGGGTGTGGTAGGATTAGCAGGGTAGAAATGTAAAGTTAGCATGTCTTTACAGTGACTAGCCCCCAAATTCTATTTTCACAGTAGGTTGGTTGAGCGACCCATTTAAAAACACTGGGAAGCAATATTAAGTACTGATACTATATCTCGGGAAAGGAATCAGCTAGAAAAATAATGAAACCACTATTTTTAATAGTCATTAAAAATCCAATTCAATGGTGAAGTTGAATTTCTAATAAATTTTAAGGAAAGGTACATTTTATCTGCCTGAACTGTAAGATGGCTAATTAGCATAAGTCTCTGTCAGCTCTCTGCCTGTGCAGGACCGTAAATTGGTGTTAAAAAGTTATGAAATGCCTCACAGGAACAAACAATAGTTTGACCTGAATGGGCAGAGATGAATCCCTGAACTCCACAGAATATGCAGGGTGGATCTGTGGGCCTCCTTTTGACAGCACAGTGTCACATCATGCTGACAGGTCTGTTGAGCCACATGTATCACTTGGGGCTCACTTGAAAGGGAGAGAACAGGATGCCAAGACAGTTACTGTGGATCCCCTTTCTGGTTGCTGAAGGACACTGCTTTTGTCCTAGCAGAATTTTGTCTCTGGGTTTGATGCTGTTGCAGTTCCCGTGTCAAACTGGATTTTAGTGTTAGATTTGGGAGGACATTAGGATTACCATAGCACATTCCTCACACACACTCTCAGATCCCAAGTGTAGTGTGGCTGAAGACGTTTGCCATCTTGAAAATGTCCTGACATATTGTTCGTGGGCCTGTTTACCGTAAGGCCAACAGGAACTACTGCAAATGTAGGTAGGTCAGGGCCTGTGAACTTTTACCCCATTGGTTAGGGAGGGGCCAGGATTTGTCCCCACCCGCTAGCTAGTGCCAGGAATAAATGAGGCACACCCAGGCACCCACTTCTGAACACTTTCTAGACCTGCAGAAGATCAGAAGAGGACTGGAACTCCTGCCTGTGACGTGAGAAGAGCCCTGAAGGACGTACCTACTCTATGCTTTTGGCCCTTGCCTGACATCATGTGAGTCTCTAAGTGCATTCCCTGAGGTCCTGGGGCTTTGGAAGTGTACTTCTATGGTGGTTTGGACTATGGGCCTGATTTTGAGTTTGGCAGAGATGGTTTTCTATTCCAAGTGCAACAGAAAACCCTCTCCACCAAGCCCTCGGTCCACCCACCTGATTTACAGGAAGGCGGACCTTAAGTAAGTCAGCTAAGGAGCCTATTTCTGCTCTTTTGCTGACATACTCCTCCGATGGCCCGACCGAGTACAGGCCTTCAGAGTTTTGGCCATTCGACTGCCCACCCAATTTCGAGTGGGCGGTTGAATGGCCAGTTTTCACTCTCCCTTACCACTGTGAAAAACCTGGCGGTAAGATACAGTGAAAATGTTTAATTGCCACCCAAATCATTGGAGACAAGTCCCATGGTGTGCGGGTAATTCGTTTTTGTTGTTTCAGAAACAAAATCCCGCTTTTGGATTTTGTTTTTGGAAAAAACATAAGCAAGTTAAAAGTTTGAGAGATGACCATCATAATTTACGAAGGTGTCCGCCAATCTTTTAACATATTGATAGGAACCAGCACGATGGCCATTCCTGACAATCTTAAGAAAAGTCTGCAGGGCCAGAGGACATCTCGAAATGTGGAGGACGGGTACTCCTTGAAGGTTACCATGTATTTTACTCCATCACGCTGACAGAGTAAAGCTCATCTTCCACACTCTAAATCAGGCCCTAAGTCAGAAGGCAAAATGTTTGTCCAATATGAGCCTGATTGGTGTATCCTACCCGTGCTTCATCTCAGAAAGCATTAGATTGGGCCTAGGTCCTGGTCTATAGCTACCACTGGTAATCGTTTGTTCCTTTGTGTTGCTATTTCTGCTTAAAACGTTAAAAAATCATATTTCCAGTACTCCTTACTGAATTTTTGTCATTTTAGTGTCATTTTGTTTATTAGACTTTACTCTATCATTACCAAATTTGGTTTGGGATTTTATTGTTTTGCATTTTGACTTTATTACTGTTTTGGTACTGCATGAATTTGTTACAGGTTGCCTTAAATTAAGCCTGTCTGTTTTGTGCCATAGCTACCAAGCGGTTGAGCTCAGGTTAATTTAGTGATTTGGAGAGTTCACCATGACAACGGTTGTGATTATTCCTTGAAGTGGGTAATCTCCCCCCAAAATAAAAATCCAAATTCTTACAAGTCCCCTAAAATTTAAACTAACTATTTGCAACTTCAGGTCCGCCAACCCTGAGATTAAAGAAGGTCAATCCCTCATGTATTTTGTCAGTTTTAGTACAATAAGCGCTCTAATACATCCATGTTGGTAGTTCCCCTCTTTCAAACTTCCCCCAACTAAAACCTTCCCCACTTAGAACTAAATAACTCAAGTCTCAAGCATCTAAGAAACCACCACCTACTCTCTCCCCTTAGAGAAGCACTCGCCCATTCGTCATTTCCATGCCAGCCTTTTTATATCCATGTCCGAGGGCTGTTTTCTCTGTTAAGGGCACGTCATTCTATTCGAGATTTACCTTTTCGGCCTGAATGCAGATTGTTGCTGTCCTCAAGTTCAAGGATTTCTCTTGCTTCGGTCAAGCTGTGGACTACTCTTTTAATCCCATCCCAATCAAAGATAAAATGGACGCAGGGCCTCATTGACAGGAGATATTCTGTCTTCTCAGATAATCAGTGATGAGTTTAAGTCTCTTCTCTGTTTCAGTGTTGATGCTGCCAGATCTTAGCACAATTGGAGTTTGTAAGCCCTCAATGCATATCTTTTTCTTGGTTCACACTTTCACCATTAGTTCTTTATTTTCATCAATGTAGTCGACTCTTGTCAGGATGTCCAGTGGGCTGTTCCAATTACAACTCCCTCCTGCTGCACTCTGGAGGCTGTCAAGCCAAATGGGAGCTCCATTGAGGTCATATCTAATTGAGTGAACAATATTTTGATTGTAGATCTGTATATTCCTGCATTTTGCATTGCTTGGACAGCCTCCCCCCAAATACATATAGTTGTTCTGTTTTCCTGATCTTATTTGGCCATGAGCATGGCCATAGTTTCTTGCAGCACAGGAATTCTAATCTCAATTTGTTGTGGCTCCAATTATAGCTCATCAACTCTTTTCTCCAGATAATTGAGTGTGTGGCCAATGGCTGTCATCTCTCTTTGGAGGTCGCATATGCAAGTTTGGTTTGGCTGAAGACTTACTTATGCCTTCTTGAAAATAGCCAAAGTTGGTAGGGTTGACCCCAGAAACGTTTACGCCAGTGGTTGAGGTGTGCCCAGGAGTCATTCCCATGCACTAGAATATATATATATATATATATATATAGAGAGAGAGAGAGAGAGAGAGAGACGTAAAAATACATATGAATAATCTATTGAAATGTCCGTGATATTTGTACAGCACATCACAACATGAACCTAGTAAATGCTATTGTTTGATACAGTTCTTTTAAATAGATAAATATTGGCTTTTTATTATGAAGTGTATTAAGTATTGAACAAGGATTTTATAGATATTCTGCAATGTAACAAAACCAATGTTTTTTTTCTCACATATCACCCATTTTATTTGGTTGTTCGATTAATACATACCATTCTGCCTTCATGCACAGTACTTTACCGGCCAGGTCTCAGACTCATATTCTCTAAGAAACTCTGTTTCAACTTTTAAACTGCTGCAGCACATAAAGGTAGAAATGTGCCATAAACCTCTTCTTGTTTTGGGTGCATTTTGTCTGGTGCATTTGACAGAAGGCCCCCAAACATGCATTGGACCTTAGGTGCATATGCTGTGCGTCAGACAACTGTGACATCGGTCTTCCTGCCATACGCATTTAATTGTAAGCACCTGCAAGTTACTCTCTGGTGTAAGTGATAACAAGCTTATTACTCAGTGAAAGATGGCCAGATGTCATCCATCAATTCTAGTTTGTTGGCCATATGGTTATCTATTTTTGCACGTTTGGATATCAAACTCTCTCTTGGACATTACCAGGTAAGGGAGGTCATGATAAGGTGGTAGTTGGAGAGCTCATCTGGGTCAAGCTTTGCTTTCTTGACAAAATAATATTTGGGCCATTTTCAGGGATGGCTAGAAGGTGCCTGTTAAGAGGGATTTTTATTTATTTATTTAATGCATTTTTATATAGCGCAAACTTTACCCGAAGGTGTCAGAGCGCTGTACAATAGAACCAGTTGCGTTACATGAGGAAAATAATACAGATTAAAACGTTACAAAAATAAACAGAAGGCAAGAAGGTAAGGTAAAACCATAGAAGGCAAAGACACAATATCAAGCACAGCAAACTAGGATGAGGAATGTACAAGAAAATATTACAAATTTACAATGAAGGACGAACTTCCTTGAGGGGCCTAAACATGAGTGTATTAGTTCTGTTAGTTCTGAAAGTGTCTTTGGAAGAGAAGAGATTTGAGGTCAGCTTTGAAGATCTGGGTAGAGGAGGTGGCACGGAGCAATGGAGGAAGCGAGTTCCAGATTCTCACGGCATTCCCTGAGAAGGATTGAGCCATTGATCTTTCCTTTTTGAAGGAGGGCGGCTCAAGCAGAAACTTTTCCGCATTCCGAGAAGGTCTAGAGCCTCCAGAGATTTTCAGTTTATCCGCCAGGTAACGAGGGGAGGAAGTGTGCAAGGCTTTGTGGGTGATGCAGGCAGTTTTGTAAAAAGATCTTGCCTCGATGGGAAGCCATCGAAGAGAAGACAGGATAGGGGTGATGTGGTCACTTCGTTTGGACCCCGAAATAAAGCGAGCTGCTGAGTGGGAGATGGATTTGAGAGGGGAGAGGTGGGATTTGGGGAGGCCAGTCAGAAGAGAGTTGCAATAATCCAGTCTAGAGAGAACCAGTGATTGGACCATGGTTTTTAGGTCTTGCTCCGGGAAGAACCGTCGAATCCCCCAGAGAAGGCGCAGCTGGTAGCGCGGATTCTTAGCAATGGAGTTGATGTGGGAAATTAGGTTGAGTCTTTTGTCAAGTATGACACCCAGGGATTTAGCGCTGTCGACAATGATGGGCTTATTGTTGAGAAAGTTCAGCTGATTCATCCAAGATTGAACAGGAGGAGGGGAGAGAGAGGTAGATAGGAGGAGGAATTCAGTTTTGGAGGGATTTAGAATGAGTTGGTGAGCTAACATCCAGTTGTGAATAGAGTTGAGAGTAGAGTTGAGAAGTGAGAGGTCGTGTGCGGAGGACACCTTGAGGTAGATTTGAGTGTCATCCGCATAGAGATGGTAGTGGATCCCAGATTAACTTAGGAGGTTCCCTAATGGTTCCAGGTAGAGATTAAATAAAGTGGGTGCCAGGATAGAACCTTGAGGGACGCCTTGACCTACTGCCAATGGAGACGAAAGATTGTTTGCTATCTTGATCATTTGGATCTGTCCGTGAGGAATGAGGTAAACCATTTAAGCACTGTGCCTTCCAAGCCCATTCTCTGTTGAAGAGTGTTAAGGAGGGTGTTATGTTAAGGAGGGATCAGTTGATGTTGATGATGGGTGTGAGAGAATCAGGGTTTTGATGATGAATGAGGGCTTGGATTGACATTGGTTGCAATGAGTGGCAATAGGTAGTGTGACCTGGAGTTGAGGAATGTGGTGTTTGGCTGGGGCATTGTTTGAAAAGTTACTATTGTGACTGGTTAGTTCATAACTTCCTAAAGATGCAGGACACCTGTTCCAGCACCACCGGCACCATCCAGGAAAACCAATTCGTAAGGCTAAAGGAGACGAAGTACTAAAAGCACAGTATTTGCTATGGTAACCATTTTATTTTCATTAGTCCAAGCTACAGGGGGCCGGATTCATGATTTGATGATTGGAATGTCTTATAGGAGATACTTGAAGTGTGTTAATTACATTAAACAAACTTTGATTACATTTCCTCTGACGTAGTAGATGTATGTGCCTGTATTTATGTAGGAAGTAACATGCAATGAGCACTGGTATGTAAAATCTGTTCTACAGTTTTGGAGACTGATCAATTAAAAACATGTTTTACTGATCAACTATATGAAGAATTGTATGCAGCAAATTGTAATCAAATAAACCTAATTTTTCACGCATCCAATTTTGAATAATTTTAACAAAAACTACATTGTGCTGCCCTAAAGTAGATTCCAAAATCAGGAGCATTTAGTCCACCCATATCATAGGGCAGTATAAGAGTCTCCCAATGCATATGAGGCTGTCTCCCAGGCCAGGCCAACCTAATCATGTGTGCCTGTCAGAGTGCCCCAAAGTGAACGAGGTAGGAAAAGTGGGATATTCGTAAATAGAAACAAAAAGCAGGGGAGCACCACCATTTTCATAATAGCCACCCAACCGGCAAGTGACAACGGCAATTTTATCCATCGATCTATTACTTCTGTTAGATTTTGTATCGCCTTGCCATAGTTTTCTAGAAGCACCACTTCCGGGTCAGTGTGCACCTGAATCCCCAAGTATTGTACTGACTCTGTACTCCATTGCAATGGATAGTCTGTTGGCACTGGGACCGTTACTGGGGTGAGTGGAAGGATTATGGATTTGTCCCAATTTATACACAGCCCGAAGGTGCCCTGAAGAGCACCACCTCACGCAACACTGGCATTAGATTGGATTCCGGGTTGCGGATATACAGCAATGTGTCATCAGCATACGCTGATATAATCAAACTATAGTTAGGAAACTGAAGACCACAAGGCTCCTGCCGATATCAATGGGTGCAGAAATCGTGCCATGAATCCTAATTCGGGCAGTTGGCCGTGCTTATAATACCATAATGAGTTGTAAAAATATGTCACCCAACCCAATTTGTTGCAATACTGCCCTCATGAAGCTCCATTCTACGGAGTCAAATGCTTTTTCAGCATCTTTGAAAAGTGCAATAGCTCGTACCTCTGGGTCTAGCTGTTGCACCGCCCCAAAAAAGGTTCTAAGATTAGTAGCGAGGGTACTACTCGGAATAAACTCAGACCGCTCAGGCCAGACCAACCCTGGGAGCATCAGCGCCAAATGATTTGCGAGTATTTTGGCATACAGTTTGGTATCTACGTTCAAGAGGGATAATGGTCTCTATGACGAACAGACATTTGGTGGTTTCCCCGGTTTCAGAAGAGTGACCAGTAGGGCCTCCCTCAAAAGGGTTGCCAAATGCGGAAGCAAGAGGTCCTGATAGACCTTATAAAATGTCACCGTGAGCCGATCTGTACCAAGTGACTTTGCTGATGGCATTGCTTTCAGTGCGGCTCAAATCTTCCTAGGTTGTAGCAGCACCATCAGCTTCTCTCTTTGTCATTTGTGAGCCACTTCATTGTTCTATGCGCCAGACAGTCTGCAGTAGAGCCCTCATCTTCCGCTGGTCGTGCTTTGTATAAATCAGTATAATACACCCGAAAACGGCCAGCTATATCCTCATTAGTGTACACTGATTGTCCCTGCTTGTCTAACACCTCCAGAATTGCACCCTCATCCCGGCGAGGCCGCATCAGAGCAGCTAAAGTGGCCTCATGGCGTTCATCCTCCCCATACACCCTAGCCACTGCATACTGTCCCAAATGCTGAACTTCACTCTCATGTTATTCATAAATTTTGGCCTTAATAGTAGCTAAAAGAGATCTTTTCCCAGACTCCCTATGTTGTCTTTCCAATTCCGCTAGCTCTAGTTCCAGTTGCGTCAGTCGATTAGGGATAGATCGAAGGACCCCAGTGTGTTTAGACAAATTAATCCCTCTAACATAAACTTTGAACATTTCCCATACTGTAGCAAATTTATCGACTGACCCAACATTGACCAAAGAAACTCCTCTATAGCTTGTGATAGTTCGTCTCTAAATACTGTGTCTAATAATTAATATGGAGGAAAACACCATGTAAAGGAGACTTGTTGCACAACCAAGGGGGATTGGTCCGAATATGTGCGGGGAAGGGGTCCACAATGAAGAACCCATGAGACCAACTCTAGAGACAGTAACCAGAAATCAATTTGTGTGTGGACATCCTGAGCAGTAGAATAGTGAGTGTACCCAGGGTTAACCAGGGAGCGGTGGCGCCACACATTTAGGAGCGCATTCTGAGCCACTATATCCAGTATAGCGGGTGCTGCTGATGATGGATATCGCGGCGGGCCTCTGGAGCGATACAGAACTGGGCTCAGCACGCAATTGAAATCGCTGCCCCATAACTGCGGTATACCTGCCCACTGGGCCAAGCGTGCTTTTGAAGTGTAATAGAACTGGGGATCATCATAATTTGGTCCATAGACACTAATCAGCAAGACCGTCAGAGCATCTTTACTGCATCGAGCCACTACGTATCTCCCGCAAGAGTCCCATATACCTCCTGCGGTTTAATACCAGAGCCTCTACGAGCCCAAATCAGAACTCCTCTAGCGTGTGTGGCAAACCCCGCTGCACAACATTGGCCCTGTATTCTACTTGAGGTCAGAAGGCTACTCCCTGGAGCCAGATGCGTTTCCTGTAACATAGCAACATCTATATTGTGCCGCTTAAGATAGGTCACTATCTTGTGGAGCTTCCGACTGTCATTCAAACCTTTTACGTTCCAGGTGAGAAAAGAGGACCAGCGGCGGGCCACCAGAGCTCACCACAGGTCCACGTATGTGTTCACTCGTCATCCCAACGCACCAACCGTCCACTATGCTCTGCCCATACACTCGACCCCTGTCGTACATACTTCCTGTTTGTCAACAACTGCTGTCTGAAATACCCTCCACCCCCCACCCACATAGCACCTTGCCCCAACTGGCACAATGAACTACTCCCCACCCGATACCCACCCATACCCCAACTTGTTCCCCTTCGATATGTAACATGTGGTAATCACGTGGGGGGCGTTGCTATTGCCATACCAGGTTACCAAACATCAACATCCCCGGCCAGGCTGCAAAGCAAAGTAGTTATGCGCAATTAAAAATAGAAAGTCAATACAGTTAAACTGCACACATAGCATGTACCAGGCCGCATTCATAAAGTGATCACTGTACAGCATAAGGATGCACAAGACCTTGAGGAAGTCACCATATCCAATTGGCAGTAACTCTCCAAAACCAAATTGCCCCACTCTGCTCCCCCAGGGCCCCCCTCCCTATCTCAACCACTGCAAAAATTAACTTCAAACAAGGCAGACAAATATGCCATAAAGGACATAGAGGGAACTAATATCTTACACATGTACCTAAGATGATATCAGTCTTTTATGTGGAGGGCTAATGTGATTTTCGCCCTTGCAATCTAAATCCCGAGAACAAAATTTGGGACCATAGGTGTGAGGAGGGAACAAAATCTCATTCCATCGTGTCTTGTCCATCTCCTTCTGCATCAATGTTTGACCTGGGAGATCTGCATCGTGAGTTCCTATGTTCCCTGCTCTTAAGGAACTGTTGCAATACTTGGGATCAGTAAATATTTTCGCCTTGCCATCAATCATAACCCTAAGCCTCGCTGCGTATAACATATTGTACTCGATTTGTCGTTCCCGCAATTTGCGCTTAGCTGGAGCAAATTGTTTACGTGTCTCCTGTACCTGTTGAGTAAAGTCTGGGTAGAGAGATAACTCTGTGCCTTCATATCTAAGGACCTTAAGGTCTCCTACTCTGCGAAGTGCGGCGTCCCTGTCCCTATAATTCAACAGTCGTGCAATGGTAGGTCAAGGTGATGCACCTGGGACCGGGCGTGACGCCAAAGATCGGTGTGCCCTCTCCATAACTAACAGTTCAGAGAAGGTCTCACGCCGTAGTAGGTCAGAGAGCAGTTGCTCCACAAAATGCTCCATATTGTCTATTTTAGTGCTTTCTGTCATCCCACTATTCTTAGGTTATTCCTCCTACAGCGTGCTTTCAGATCCTCAGCTTTTACTTTCAGTGTTAGGAGGAGCTTGTCAACTTTATTTTGGGTGGCCTCAGCGGCGACTTGCTCATCCTCAACTTCGGAGATCGTCTGCTCCGCAGTGTCCAAGCGCTCTGTATGCTTATCCAGCTTTTTCGTCATGCGATCCATTGGGAATGGTAAAGCATCAATTTTTGTAAGGATGTGCTGCATCGCTGTGAGAATCTGCTCCAAGTCTGCATCGTCTACTGTGCTCAGGCCAGCCTCCTGGTCATTGAATGAGGCAGTCTCCTCATCCCAAGTCCTTGGCGCCTTCCTGGGATCAAACTGAAGTTTTGACTGTGTTTTGTCCGTCTTACCCATCTTTGCGTTGAGGTACGTACGCCCACACCCCCTCTTCCATCAGTGTACAAAACTCAATTGGTACAGCTCGGTATATCACCGATCAGTTAGCAGCATGATCTCTCTTAGTTCTTGAGCTCCGGTACCTCACTGTCTTATTGTCTCAGGGAGGGCACCCACAGCACAGTGCAGCACTCAGTAGGCCCCAAGCAGCGCAGCAACAGTCGAGGCACCCCCACATCCAGACGCCAGCCACCAGGTGAATCCGGTCCCCCTCAGAAAGGCCAAAGCTATCACCGCACATGCAGCGGTGCTTTCTGTATCACAGAGCCAATGCTAACAGGGCATCCAGTGATTGTCTCCACTTGCAGAACACCTGCTGAGAGCCAAACTAGTAGTTCACAGTTGGAGCGCTCCAATCCACCACCTCCATCTGTTGAGTTCCATTAGTTATCTTCTTAGGAGGTTTATCTGGGTGTCACCTGCTGGTAGTAAATAGGCCAAAGATCCCACTTAATATCTCTGCCACAAAGCTGTCAGGGTCCCAAATGTGCCCAGGTGCGTGCTGCTCTGTCACCAATAAGGAGTAATGGTCTCCACTATATCGTACAGGCACCACTCCATACCAGTATTAGAGAAAGTGTCACTCCTCCAACTGCTTTGGTCCTCCGCGGGTGGCCATGAACCATCCAGCGCTCCCCCCTCCCCACAGAGCACCGGCAGCACCCGGTCGCCCCCACCGCAGCAGGAAGGATACTGCGGCCGCCCAACACCAGGCAAGGCCTCTAATGGACCACGCCGCCATTCTCCTCGCTGGCGCCCGGCTCGAACCCAGGCCTCCACTCATCTCCTGTCCCGTTCCCGCTGCCAGCCGGAGAGGAGCCGATCGGCACGACATCTCCAAGTCCACCTCCGGTCCTGTGAGGTAGGGAGCAGGGAGGCACCACAACACTCTGCCTCGATAAAGGTGCCTCTGGAGACACGCCACTCCATTACACCTTGCTGCCCTGCAGCGTCCTCCGTACCGTACTGTTCCAGCTGCTTCAGATGCCCAAAACTGTGATGTGGGGACGCACTGGAATTTCAGTACCCACGGGTCACTGGGGGGGCAGATGGCATTCGAATGCACCAGTTTTTGACTGATTGCGTTGCAGGATTATGACATGGCAGGAAAGTAATGCAGCCGGTGAAACTCGACTACCGTGCTGCCATTTGCAAGCACGGCAAGCTCTACCCCCCTGTCCAGTTTTGTTACCTGCATGTATTGTGCCACCCCAGGCACACATACATTCAGCGCACATATTCATTTTGCATGCCCTACTCAGTACTATATCCTTTCTGTATTGTGCCATGGAGTGCTACATGCAAACATACACACTGCTAGTACCCACATTCACCATGCATGCACTGCCCAACACTTCACCCTTTATGCATTGCACTTTTCTCAATCACACATACACCCAGCACATGCTTTCACTGCACAGTACTACATCTCTCATGTAATGTATTCTTTTCTGGTCTACATACACCCAGTACACACACTCACCATGCATGCACTGCACAGCACTGCTCTATCTCTGTACTGTACCCTTCCCAGGCACACTTAGATCCGGCACAGAGTCACTGCTCCTGCGCAGCACTTTACAACTAACCGATGTAGGCCAAGGGTGAGTTAAGCACACATTAACTGAACTTTTAAAAAAGTGAGTGAGCCTGTAGGCCTCACTCCAGTGACACAGGTTGAAAAGGTCCTGTTCACTCCTACTGATCACTACACAATATGCTGCGACCATTGCACTTGTTCTGCTTAACTCCTGGTGCAGGTGGTAGCCTTCCACCACTATGGGGGTAGCACTTTGGACGCCTCTCCCCATCCAACAAGACCGCAATCTGTGAAACTGGTCTATGTCATGGCGTATGCTCATGATCCGTGTTTGCCTATGACAACAAAAATCAGCATTAGGGATCCAGACAGCAGTGCAGTTGGGCGCTCAGGGCAGGGGTACATGTCCATAACCAAACAGAGGACTTTTCAGTCCCAACACATATCATAGCAAATCATTTTAAGTGTCAATGGCAAAAGGTTGTGTTCCCCTGTGCTTGAAGCAAATGTGGGTGAAACCACTTTAAAAAAGTCTTCCAACCAGAATCTCGCAGAAAAAGCTGAAGCGTCCAATATTTTATAATAAATCCAATTGCTGTTTGTCAAATTCTGGAACTCAAAGAAAGAGAATAGGTTGGTGTGAAATGGGTACGCAGATTAAGCCTGAGGAGGTTTGAAGGTGACAAATGTCCCATAGATCTTGTTACTAAGCTAACATCATACTCCCAGAAAAAGGCTACAGTATGTGAAGCTAGGAAACTCAAGGGAACAGGGCAATCCTGCTTTGAGATTTGCCTCAATTTGTCCTTGACAAGAGAAGATTATTGCAACCTGTCATGGAGACTCTTACCATAAAGGTTCTGAAATAATGGTGAATGTTTCTATGTGATCCTCCACTTCAAGTGGGAGAAAGGAATTTTCATGTTATGACAGCCAGAGAGCACAAGAAGCCCCTAGATATACCAGTGAACAGGAAGACCCTCAATTGACAATGGCAAAAGTGCTTCAGGTAAAGGGTGTGCTCTGTAGAAAAAGAGATGGAAAGACTTACGTGCTGGTGCCAAGGTATAATGAAGCCTGCAGTTTTGGCTATGGCCCTGCCAAAGTGCAATCACAAGAGATCCGATTACTGCTTACAGATCCACTGAGCGTATTGTGATTAAGGGAGGGCATGCTGAAATTAGAATACTTTGTTTTCTAAGTACTCTGCAGATACCTTGTCATCATTCTTGGGAGCAGACGTGAGGAGACTTGAGAAAAGAGTTTGCCACTAATGGTCTGTTGATATCAAGCACTTTACATAGAGCTAGTTAACTCCCCAGCCTACCTATCTTCTGAGGAAGCAGAGACAGAGATTCTCCAGGAACCCCACTTGAAGAAAAGGGAATCCAGGAAACTTAAATCCAAGTTCACTTCCCCACAGACTCTGAGATGTGAGGACTAGCAGTGCTGTTCCTTTGGGGTTGCAATATTAGAATCCCTTATTGACAGGAAAGGGAGATATATTTTGGTCATGGGAAGTGTTAGACCTGGCACCATTGGCGTGGGTCTCCCCTCCATTTCTCGCTTTTTGTCTCCTCTGTGTTTGCTGGTGTTAGATGCTCTGGGCGCTGTGCCATGGCCATTCCGTGCCACAGCGCGAATGCTCCCTATGGTAAATTGACTGTATGAATTAATGTTCCCATAATTGGCTCATTTGGTTTACCCGTTAGTCTCTAGTATAGTGCACCGTGCGTGCCCAGGGCTGGTAGACCGAATGCTGCTGGTGGGCCTGCAGCGCTGATTGCGCCACCCACAGAAGCAGCTTGTAAAGTGGAAAGTCGAATTTGGTATGCCAGAGCTCGGAATATTAAAGTACATCTTTTAGTGAGGGTTATTTCTATATTCTGTGTCTGAAAATACCACTTTGGGAAAGTGGGTATTTTCTTGCCCAAGTCTTCCCGTGTGCTCTGCTGTTATGTGTATTGGCTGTCTGGTTTTGGAGGGACAGGGTAGGCTGAACCCGACCTGGGTCGAGTAGAGGAATCTGCAGCTGGAGTATGGGGAGGGGTGACCCTTTGGTCTGAGCAGGGCTGGGCCTGGCAAGGTGAATGACGGCTCCAGCCCCCACTGTGCGTCTGATAGCAGACCCCCTCTTCCTCAAAGGCAGGATGCCGCCTCATAAACAACGTGCCCCCAGGACCTACCCGAACTGGTTCTGACTGGGTTCAGTGACTTGTGACTTTTGAGAGAACAAAGACTTGTGGGGTATAGAGATCTGCGCGAAACCCCTACACGGTGTGTTACTTCTGGATGTCAAGACGAACCTCTGTCCGTGCAACTAGAGGGAAAGGACTTTGAAACTTTCATCCATCTTGCTGAAGCAACTACCCAAGGGCCTGATTTGAGCTCGCCTCCTGCTGAAGTCTCAGGGACATTAGACTTCAATTATCAGCCGTCCGGATTCCTATTTGAGGGGAATCCTACCCGCAGGTGAGGCCTCTGTTGAGAATTCCAGAGCCTCTGGTTCTACTGCAGGGAACGCGGGCTGAAAGTCGCCATCGCTATTGTGGGCCGCTGCAGCTGAGGAGCTGTGCCGCTGAGTGCCCGCATTTGCCATCCTATGAAAGTCGCTATCGCTGTTTTGGGCCGCTGCAGCTGAGGAGCTGTGCCGCTGAGTGCCCGCATTTGCCATCCTATGAAAGTCGCTATCGCTATTGTGGGCCTCTGCAGCTGAGGAGCTGTGCCGCTGAGTGCCCGCATTTGCCACCCTATGAAAGTCGCTATCGCTATTGGGGGCCGCTGCAGCTGAGGAGCTGTGCCGCTGAGTGCCCGCATTTGCCATCCTATGAAAGTCGCTATCTCTGTTGTGGGCCACTGCAGCTGAGGAGCTGTGCCGCTGAGTGCCCGCATTTGCCATCCTATGAAAGTCGCTATCGCTGGTGTGGGCCACTGCAGCTGAGGAGCTGTGCCGCTGAGTGCCCGCATTTGCCATCTTATGAAAGTCGCTATCGCTGTTGTGGGCCGCTGCAGCTGAGGAGCTGTGCCGCTGAGTGCCCGCATTTGCCATCCTATGAAAGTCGCTATCGCTGGTGTGGGTCGCTGCAGCTGAGGAGCTGTGCCGCTGAGTGCCCACATTTGCCATCCTACGACAATCATCGCTATCGCTGTTGTGGGCCGCTACAGCTGAGGAGCTGTGTCGCTGCGTGCCCGCATTTGCCATCCTACGAGAATCATCGCTATCGCTATTGTGGGCCGCTGCAGCTGAGGAGCTGTGCCGCTGAGTGCCCGCACTAGTCACCACTCTCAGGATCTTGTTACCCCCTTCGGGTACCGCTGGGTGCCCGCCTTTAAGCCCTGTCCCAGGAATATCATGAGTGCACGCCGCGGACCGCTACAGCTGGGAGCTGTGGCCGCTGCGAGTCCGCCTGTCATCACCGTGGCTTCCTTGTGAGGCTGCGTGCCGTGCCCCTTTACATCTCAGGTACATTGTGCATCACCGGGTCACGTGGACCCCGGTCCCGAACTAAGTCTGTTCCACCCCCGTTTCGAGTGCCTTTATTGCTTTTGAAGTGAATCTGTAATTGTGTGCATTGTGGCTCCTTGAGTGCTTTTAGCCTCGTGTTCAGTCTATATAAAGATAACTATTTTTCTATAACTACTTGTGGTGTCCGTTTGTAGCGTCTCTCCTAAGTTATTGTGTATGGTCACAAATGCTTCACACACTGCCTCTGAGATAGGCCTGTCTGCTCGTGCTACGTTACCGCAGGGGTTATCAAAGGGTGTAGCCCCCTTACTCTGACTTAGGAAGAAGGGTCCCTACTTGGACATTGGCGCCAGCCACTGCCAACTAGGGGTACCCATTTCTAACATTGGCGGTCATAGGTGAGGATCAGGACTTGCATTTGTGATCCACATACAATAACCAGTGTACGCTACTAGTGAGTGTAGGCCTAGGCGCAACCACGTACGGTTTGATTTTGTTCTATTGTCGATTGTAATTGCCAGTTATGCCAGCATCCAGTGCTTCGGAGGATCTCACCTTTGAGGAAGAGAGGTTAGAAACCTACACTGCCAAACAGCTAAAGTCTTTTGCAAGCAATTCACCGTCCCTATTGCAGGTCTCTCTAGGAAGGAGGAGTATCAGAAGGCGCTAAAAGCCTGGTGGGAGGCGAGAGAGTCCCCCGGGAATGGGGGAGAGCCTGGGGACGGGGGAGAGAATGCCGGAGGGCAGCAGGATGACGAAGTGGATTTAGGGGGAGGTAAAGCCCTTTCCAGTCCCGGTACTAGCATGTCCTCAAAGGGCTTGTCTCCACAAGAGATGGAAGACAGGGAGAGAGATAGGAGGCATAGTTTGGAGATGGCCAAATTAGAAGGTCAGAAGGACCTAGGGAGTAAAAAGTTGGATATTGAGAATAACAGGTTGACATTTGAACTTGAGAAAATGAAACTGGAGCATGAAAGAATATTGAGGGAGCTGGAGATCAAGGCTAAGAGTTTAGAGATCTCCCCCTCTGGTGGCAGCATACCGTTAGTACCTACCGAGAGTAGAGTGTATATACCCAAGGATGTCATCAAGGATTTCCATAAGAGTGAGGATATTGGGCAATGGTTTGCCGCATATGAGATAGCCATGGTGTCCCACCGGGTCCCTGAGAAGGATTGGGGAGCGGGGTTGTGGGGACGCTTTGTGAGTGATGGGAGGGATACCCTGTTGGATCTGCCTGAAGAGAGCAGGATGGTGTATGCCCCTATGAAAGAGGCCTTGATGACGCGATATGGTTTGACCCCAGAAATGTACAGGCAGAGATTTAGAACCTGTAAGAAGTTATAGGGTACCACTTGGGTCGAATATGTGTCTTTTTTTTGCAGAGCAATGGATCGCTGGGTGAAGGGTAGCAAAGTGGAAACTTGAGCAACTGTATGATTTGTTCGCATAGGAGCATTTATCTAGTAACTGTTTTCCAGAGCTACGCCAGCACCTTGTTGATAGCCAGCTAACTAACCCTAGGAAGCTTGCTGAGGAGGCGGACCGCTGGGTGAGCACCCAGGTGCGCAAGGGTCCTGTGGGAGACTTCGCCAAAGGTGGGCAGGGTCCCCAGCAGAGAAGTGGGGGGGACAGGGGTAAACCGAGGGAGTTCCAGAGAGGGCCCCAAAGTAATTCCCAAGGGAACCAAGGAGTGGTGTCCCAGTCTCCCCCTGAGAAGAAGCCAGTGCCCCCGACAGGTAGGCCTGTTCATAGGGGGCCCCTTACTTGTTTTAAATGTAGTCAAGTGGGCCACCGGTATTATGATCCCCAGTGTCCCCAGAGGGACCTCAATGCACCACCCCGTGCACCAACCCGCCAGCTTGCTAGTGTAGCCCTGGGAGGCGAGGAGATGGGTGCCCAAGGTGGGTGGGATCCCGTAGAATTGACCATTGTCTCGCTAGGAGACTTTGAGAAGGTCCCCAACCTCACGCTGCCTGATAACACTAAGAAGTACAGGCAGTGGGTGACCATCAATGGCCATAGGGTGGAGGCTCTGAGGGACACCGGAGCTAGTGTGACTGCTGTCAGCTCCCGGTTGGTGTCCAAAGAGCAGGTTGTCCCCCATGCATTCTGCCCAGTAGTGTCAGCAGACAACTCTGAGAGCCAGTGTGAGGTGGCTCAGGTTCCCTTTGAGTGGGGGGGGGTCTCAGGAACTCTTCAAGTAGCTGTGAGGCCAGCCATGCTGGTAGACTGTCTGTTGGGCAACGATTTAGAAAACTCCCCGCGGGCTACGGTGGAGAGGAAATCTCACTTGGAAATGTTGGGTCTGCCTGAGTGGGCGTGTGCGACCACTCGGTCCATGGCAGCCAGTAAGGACGTTCAGAAGGACCTGGAGCCTGAAAGTATGGCCCAGGCCCCTGCCTTACAGAGAAGGGGTAGGGGGCGCGGGAAACCGGCCCCCATAGTTCCCAAGGTCCAGGAAGGAGCAGACCCTGAGGGGGATGCCCTGGAGCCTACAGGGGAACAGGTAGCCGAACTGGGGGACCTGCCTGAGCTGACCCATTGGCTGCAGGAAGGAGGGCCCACCAGGGAGGAATTTTGTGAACAGCAGAAAACGTGCACTTCTCTCGAGGGGCTGCGGCGACAGGCTGCAGCCCAGGCAGCAGGTGATCAGTCAGGGTCACATCTGATCTATTGGGAGAATGAACTCCTTTACAGCGAGCCTAAGGTTGCTGAGCCTGGGTCAGCCCGTGTGCTGGTGGTACCCCAGTGCTTCAGAGCCTTCCTACTGGGGTTGGCTCATGATGTGCCATTGGCAGGACATCTGGGGCAGACCAAGACCTTCGAGAGGCTGGTCACCCACTTTTTTTGGCCCCAGATGCACAGGAGCTCAGATGCTCACTCCAGGACATGTGAGACTTGCCAGGCAAGTGGGAACAGTGGGGGGAAGATCAAGGCCCCACTCCAGCCCTTTCCAGTTGTCAGTACCCCGTTCGAGCGAGTGGGCATTGACATTGTGGGGCCTCTGGACCCCAAGACAGCCCTGGGCAACAGGGTCATCCTGGTCTTGGTGGACCATGCCACCCGGTACCCTGAAGCCATCCCACTCCGGACAGTGACGGCCCCCGTGGTGGGACGTGCACTGATGGGGATTTTCTCCTGTGTGGGGTTCCCCAGAGAGGTGGTGTCCGATAGGGGTACTAACTTCATTTCCAAATATATGAAGTCTCTGTGGGAGGAGTGTGGGGTAACCTATAAGTTTACCACCCCTTACCACCCCCAAGGGAATGGGCTGGTTGAGAGATTCAACCGGACCCTCAAGGGCATGATTATGGGCCTAGAAGAGACCATGAGGCGTAAGTGGGATGTCCTCTTGCCATGCCTGTTGTTTGCTTACCGTGAGGTGCCACAAAAGTCCCTAGGGTTCAGCCCCTTTGAACTCCTCTATGGTCACCCGGTAAGAGGGCCTCTGAGTCTGGTCAAGGAAGGCTGGGTGCAATCTCCCAGGAAACCTCCCCAGGATGTGTTTAGTTACATGCTGGCCTTCAGGAACCAGACTCGGCGTTTCAGAAAGCTTGCTGAGGCAAATCTGGAAGCCAGCCAGGAAGAGATGAAACGTTGGCACGATCAGAATGCCACTCTGATTGAGTTTCAGCTTGGTCAAAAGGTTTGGGTCATGGCCCCAGTGGAGCCTTGTGCGCTCCAAGATAAGTGGACCGGACCATTTGAGGTGGTGGAGCGCAAGAGTCCTGTTACCTACTTGGTGGACTTGCGGTCTCCCCGGAACCCATTGCGGGTCCTGCATGTCAACCGCCTGAAGCCCCACTTTGAGAGGTCCGAAGTGGGCATGCTCCTGGCCACAGATGCTGGGCTGGAGGAGGAGAGTGAGCCTCTTCCTGACCTCCTGTGTGCAAAGGAGCAAGACGGGTCAGTGGAGGGTGTGGTCCTCTCCGCCACACTGACCCCTGAGCAACAGAGTGATTGTCGCCAACTGTTGGGACAATTCAGTGATCTGTTCTCCCTGGTGCCTAGTGTCACTGATTGGTGTGGACACTGGGGACAGTCCTCCTGTTAAGCACGAGGCTTACCGAGTGACTGACCGGGTAAGGGCATCCATTAAGGAAGAGGTTTCCAAAATGTTTGCTTTAAGGGTGATTGAGTCCTCTAGCAGCCCTCGGTCCAGCCCAGTGGTCTTGGTACCAAAAGCTGCAGCGCCGGGTGCCACCCCAGAACTTCAGTTCTGTGTGGACTACCGAGGTCTCAATTCAGTCACAAAGACTGACGCGCACCCCATCCCCAGAGCTGATGAGCTCATAGATCGGCTAGGGGCTGCACGGTACCTCAGCACGTTTGATTTGACGTCTGGGTATTGGCAAATCGCTTTAACTGATGGGGCAAAGGAGAGGTCCACATTCTCCACACCAGATGGGCACTACCAGTTCAGGGTGATGCCCTTTGGGATGAAGAAAGCCCCTGCCACCTTTCAGAGGTTGGTCAACAGGGTGTTGGATGGGCTGGAAGATTTCAGTGCCGCCTACCTGGATGACATTGCAGTGTTTAGTTCCTCATGGGAGGACCACCTGCGCCACCTCTGGGAAGGGTTGATGGCACTGCGAAGGGCAGGCCTCACAATCAAGGCAAGTAAGTGCCAGATTGGGCAGGGTTCTGTGGTGTACTTGGGACACCAGGTGGGGAGCGGCCAGGTGGTGCCCCTACAGCCCAAGATTGGAACCATCCTGGCTTGGGAGCCCCCCAAGAGCCAGACACAGGTGAGAGCCTTTTTAGGACTCACGGGTTATTACAGGAGATTTGTCAAGGGGTATGGCAACATTGTTGCACCCTTGACTGAGCTGACTTCTAAGAAGCAGCCCAAGAAAGTGAACTGGACTGACACCTGTCAGAAAGCTTTTGACGCCCTGAAGACTGCCATGTGCACAGCACCGGTACTTCAGGCGCCCAACTTTTCAAAAGAATTTGTTGTCCAGACGGACGCTTCCGAGCATGGTGTGGGGGCCGTTCTGTCACAGATCAATGAGGAGGGCCTAGACCAACCTGTAGCCTTCATTAGTAGGAGGTTACTTCCCCGGGAACAGAGGTGGAGTACAATTGAGCGTGAGGCATTTGCTTTGGTCTGGGCACTGAAGAAGCTGAGGCCATACCTGTTTGGGACTCACTTCCGGGTTCAGACCGACCACAGGCCCCTCAGATGGTTGATGCAGATGAGGGGAGAGAATCCAAAGTTGTTGAGGTGGTCCATTTCCCTACAGGGGATGGACTTTACGGTGGAACACCGCCCTGGTACAGAGCACGCCAATGCTGATGGTCTGTCCAGATTTTTCCGCCTTAGTGATGAGAACTCCCAAGTGGGTGGGTAGTTCTCCCCACATTTCAGCTGGAGGGGACACGTGTTAGACCTGGCACCATTGGCGTGGGTCTCCCCTCCATTTCTCACTTTTTGTCTCCTCTGTGTTTGCTGGTGTTAGATGCTCGGGGCGCTGTGCCACGGCCATTCCGTGCCACAGCGCGAATGCTCCCTATGGTAAATTGACTGTATGAATTAATGTTCCCATAATTGGCTCATTTGGTTTACCCGTTAGTCTCTAGTATAGTGCACCGTGCGTGCCCAGGGCTGGTAGACCGAATGCTGCTGGTGGGCATGCAGCGCTGATTGCGCCACCCACAGAAACAGCTTGTAAAGTGGAAAGTCGAATTTGGTATGCCTGAGCTCGGAATATTAAAGTACATCTTTTAGTGAGGGTTATTTCTATATTCTGTGTCTGAAAATACCACTTTGGGAAAGTGGGTATTTTCTTGCCCAAGTCTTCCCGTGTGCTCTGCTGTTATGTGTATTGGCCGTCTGGTTTTGGAGGGACAGGTAGGCTGAACCCGACCTGGGTCGAGTAGAGGAATCTGCAGCTGGAGTATGGGGAGGGGTGACTCTTTGGTCTGAGCAGGGCTGGGCCTGGCAAGGTGAATGATGGCTCCAGCCCCCACTGTGCGTCTGATAGCAGACCCCCTCTTCCTCAAAGGCAGGATGCCGCCTCGTAAACAACGTGCCCCCAGGACCTCCCCGAACTGGTTCTGACTGGGTTCAGTGACTTGTGACTTTTGAGAGAACAAAGACTTGTGGGGTATAAAGATCTGCGCGAAACCCCTACACGGTGTGTTACTTCTGGATGTCAAGACGAACCTCTGTCCGTGTAACTAGAGGGAAAGGACTTTGAAACTTTCATCCATCTTGCTGAAGCAACTACCCAAGGGCCTGATTTGAGCTCGCCTCCTGCTGAAGTCTCGGGGACATTAGACTTCACCCATCAGCCGTCCGGATTCCTATTTGAGGGGGATCCTACCCGCAGGTGAGGCCTCTGTTGAGAATTCCAGAGCCTCTGGTTCTACTGCGGGGAACGCGGGCTGAAAGTCGCCATCGCTATTGTGGGCCGCTGCAGCTGAGGAGCTGTGCCGCTGAGTGCCCGCATTTGCCATCCTATGAAAGTCGCTAACGCTGTTGTGGGCCGCTGCAGCTGAGTAGCTATGCCGCTAAGTGCCAGCATTTGCCATCCTATGAAAGTCGCTATCGCTATTGTGGGCCGCTGCAGCTGAGGAGCTGTGCCGCTGAGTGCCCGCATTTGCCATCCTATGAAAGTCGCTATCGCTATTGGGGGCCGCTGCAGCAGAGGAGCTGTGCCGCTGAGTGCCCGCATTTGCCATCCTATGAAAGTCGCTATCGCGGGCCGCTGCAGCTGAGGAGCTGTGCCGCTGAGTGCCCGCATTTGCCATCCTATGAAAGTCGCTATCGCTGTTGTGGGCCGCTGCAGCTGAGGAGCTGTGCCGCTGAGTGCCCGCATTTGCCATCCTATGAAAGTCGCTATCGCTGGTGTGGGCCGCTGCAGCTGAGGAGCTGTGCCGCTGAGTGCCCGCATTTGCCATCCTATGAAAGTCGCTATCGCTGTTGTGGGCCGCTGCAGCTGAGGAGCTGTGCCGCTGAGTGCCCGCATTTGCCATCCTATGAAAGTCGCTATCACTGGTGTGGGCGCTGCAGCTGAGGAGCTGTGCCGCTGAGTGCCCGCATTTGCCATCCTACGACAATCATCGCTATCGCTGTTGTGGGCCGCTACAGCTGAGGAGCTGTGCCGCTGCGTGCCCGCATTTGCCATCCTACGAGAATCATCGCTATCGCTATTGTGGGCCGCTGCAGCTGAGGAGCTGTGCCGCTGAGTGCCCGCACTAGTCACCACTCTCAGGATCTTGTTACCCCCTTCGGGTACCGCTGGGTGCCCGCCTTTAAGCCCCGTCCCAGGAGTATCGTGAGTGCACGCCGCAGACCGCTACAGCTGGGAGCTGTGGCCGCTGCGAGTCCGCCTGTCATCACCGTGGCTTCCTTGTGAGGCTGCGTGCCGTGCCCCTTTACATCTCAGGTACATTGTGCATCACCGGGTCGCGTGGACCCCGGTCCCGAACTAAGTCCGTTCCACCCCCGTTTCGAGTGCCTTTATTGCTTTTGAAGTGAATCTGTAATTGTGTGCATTGTGGCTCCTTGAGTGCTTTTAGCCTCGTGTTAAGTCTATATAAAGATAACTATTTTTCTATAACTACTTGTGGTGTCCGTTTGTAGCGTCTCTCCTGTGTTATTGTGTATGGTCACAAATGCTTCACACACTGCCTCTGAGATAGGCCTGTCTGCACATGCTACGTTACCACAGGGTTGAGCAGGGGTTATCAAAGGGTGGAGCCCCCTTACTCTGACTTAGGAAGAAGGGTCCCTACTTGGACATTGGCGCCAGCCACTGCCAACTAGGGGTCCTCATTTCTAATAGGAAGGGTCGGCACAGAGGAGTTTGTAGTGTGGGAGTGAGGGGGGTATGCCCCCAACCAGGCACAGGTTATTTTTTAAATGAAGGTGATGTGTAAGGTGGTGGTATTTGCTGAAGGTCCCCTGATTCTAGCATGCAACTTTAACCAGGTGATTCATCAGGTACTGGGCAAGACAGGAAGGGGAGGAGGTTCTTCAAAAAATTCTTCAGTGGAGTTCTAGGAGTCACTATCAGATTTGAGAGGTGTCAATATTTGGAAGGCCATACGTTTTCAGACAGGGACTATACCTTTTACTCCCATATTAATCATTCTTAATTCAAGAACTGTCATTATATTTCTGTATAGCACTTGATACATTGGTTTGGGATTCTTCGATTGGCTCTATTATGATCTCTGATAGTGATAGGAAATGAAGTCTGGCCCTATTATGATCTCTGATAGTGATAGGAAATGAAGTCTGACTAGATTCTTATTAGAGGATGCATCTTATAGGTCTTGGTTGATAGTGAATTCTTCAAATTGGCTCTATAACTATCTGAGATCCTGCCCCTGTTGCTAGAGAAAAAGAAATGAGTAGGCAATAAATGTATGGTATGTCTGGAACACATTAGCAAGACCAATATTCTCTACTGATATTTTGGCATACCCTAAATATGGGAGTTTGGGGAAACTGGCAGCTCTGACCTCAATAGTTAAGAAGGAAAGAACCTTGATGCATTCCAAACTAAAGATGAAGTTGAAGGCATCAGATGACAGGTACAAGTATACAGGATTTAGGCTAGACCTGAGGGTGGTGATTAAACTTTGAGGGCAGCTACACATGTTTCTGCTAAATAAACTGAGTGGGCCATTTTTGCACTTAAACAGGTTTATGAGACCAGTGACAATACACATGGGATACTTGCTAATGGCTGGTTTGATGGGGATAGAAGAGGACTTGGTGTTTGAGAAGGTAGATCTTTTGGAGACTTTTACCACTCTCTTTAAAGAGCTGTGGATGAGTCTTCATATACACAAAAAAAGATTCCTGGACCAGCAGTACTAGAAGGAGATTTTGTGTGCCTCCATGGCAGAACTGAGAGTTATATGGCCATGTTGGGTGTTAACTGGTAAAAGGCTCCAGGGACTCTTTTCCTGGGGAATAATAGGACATTCATACTCAAACTCTTCAATTTGCTGACTAAGATGTTTTAATTGTTTGTTACGACAGGCGGGGGTGATGCCCTTGATGTCAGACGACAACACTGTTGTCATCTCAAAAACCAAGGAAGAACATATCTCCATGTGCCTCATGTAGATTTTATATCCTCCTAAATGAATATCTCAAAATCTACATACAAATTTGACATTAGACTTTTGCACCAATTTGATCAATCTGGATTTGATATGGGTACCTCACTTTTAATAAAATCCACAACATGGACCCTACTGTTGAAAAAAATAGGAAAACAAATTAGCATTGTTCGTCGTCAAAGTGGATTTCAACAGGGTGACCTGGTCCTTTATAGTGAAGTGATATTGAGGTTTGGGAGAAGATGTTTCTCATATGGTCAAAACTGCATTTAAGTCCGTTTTCAATTCATAGGGGCTTTAAACTGGGATAGCTGACTTGCCCCACCCCAATTCTGTTCATCGTGCCCGTTGAACTTCTGACCATTAAGATAATAAAATTCAACCTTCATCCCATATCGTGGGGATCAGGGCTGAACTTCTTAAAGATTACATCATGGTCATTTTCTAACCTACTGACATCTAAATGAGTCAGTGAAATATATGGGAGTCCATTTGACATCATTGTTAAGCAAACTGTAAGTGGCTAACATATCCATTTTGATTTCAACTCCCAAAAAGTTTCCATCAGTGGCAACACTTATGTGTCGTGGCTGTGCCATGCCGCGACAATTAAAATGAACATTTTACCATAGCATCTCTCCAGCTTTCATTCTTTTCCAATCTGTAAACCTATTAGGATTTTTTGGGTTTTCCCAGGATGAATTCAATTAGTATTGGGCATAAATGGACTGGGCCAACGGGGAAATGTTACTTTGGAATAACGAGTGGTTCTGTGGACACACAAGGCCACAGAACTGGTACTCCAGCCAGATCCCATTTAGATGTCTAGGACTGGCCTCACCATTGTTTATTGTTTTATCAAAAATTATGTGTTCATGAAAGGTAAACAGAATATAAAGATTCCAATTTCTTCAGTGCCCATCGTTAGTTGCATTTTGAATAAAACAGCTTTTTTGAGCTAACTATCCCCAAAATAATTCATCCAACTCGATAGGCGGTGAGGGCTAGGAGGTGTGCGCACTGGTGTGTAATACCGGTTAGTCAATTAGGTAGTTCATCCACGCTCAACTTTCAATGGTCCCACAGCCACTGGGCCACTAATCAACAAGAATTCATAACCTATCCTGACAGGAGCGCCTCGGTTCACAATGTTCACAAATATATTATTCAAGTAAAGGTTTCGTGCAAAAAAAAAAAAGGGTCATAGGCAGTCTTTGATGAATTTCAAACTCTGTGGTTTATTTCAAAAACCTTTCAAATTGTTAGATCCACACAATATAGTAACAAATCAATCAGTCAACGCGTTTCGTCCACACTTGGACATCATCAGGGCTGTAAATTAAAAGAAAATACAATACATCAATGAACAAATTACTGGTGTTCCTCTTTTTCAAAAACAAGAATTCATCAGTGTCCCCACAATTATTACATTAACTCAATTCTTAAACAGTAATGCCTGCCTGTATCCAATATTTGAATCCTCCCTGGTTCCAAGGGTATAAAATTCCCTTGTACCAACATAACTATAATTCTATACTGTGCACCTGGTGCCGATGACTGCCTCGTGAGAACATATCATGCTTTCACATCCCATCTTAATGCAATTCATTATAATCACAGTTGATCAGAACACGTTCAAATATGTCTTAAAAGTCTTAATACAAATTCATTATAATTGCAGTTAGTCAAAACCCTTCAATTCCATCTCCCAAAGTCGAATTTATTAATAGTCTCCCATCACTCCCCTCCTACAATGTCAATGGTCCTGTCTGATCCAATTCACTAATCCACCTCCCAAGCGCCAGTAACCAGTACCCTTAAAATTACTGATACTGAAAACATACCTCCAAATTTTGTATTGATAATCTGCTCCGAATTTACTGTTCCATCCATCCCATTAATGAGGAAGTTTTCTACAAAACAATAAATATATATGTCTATGTGTGCGATAGAAATTAACACACACAGGGGCATATTCTCAAGAACGTGTGATAACCATCGCAAATTTAGCTTAACGCAACTTTGCATATCGCAGTCTATCGCGGGAAAACAACGCCGTGTTAACGTAGTATTCTCAACCTGGCAGCACCATGCGATAGTCCCACGATAACGCGTCAAATGACCGCGTTAAAATTAACGCGACGTCGCAAAAATGCGAAACGCGAAAATAGTAGCGATGACGCCAATCCCGATACAAAAATCTGCGAAAACCAGCCACAGGCCTGCAATTCCCACGCGTCATGCAGGAAAATGCACTACAAAAGTAGGAAAAAAACATACAAACAAAAACCAAAGAACAACGAAGCACAATGGAGGTATCCGGAGCAAGTACAGAGGACAACCAGAACCCCACAAGCCCCCCGGAGGACCAGCCTGGGACCTCGGGGTCAGGGAAGGGCAAGGACAAGAAGAGTAGGAAGAAGCGGTTCAGTCTGCAGGAAAACAGGATCCTGATAACGGAGATGATAGAACACCATCAACTACTGTTCGTCACCTCCACTGTGTCATTGGCAACAAAAGTACAAACACCCATCCGTGATGTTGTCGGAATGTCCACTGTCCCGCATCAAATAGGCAGCTCCCCCCAAACAGTCACAATGTAGACTGTCATGCAGTCTGAATGTAAACATGTACAATGCGTCAACATACATGTGAACACAATGTTAAACTGCATCTCCCCTTCACATTGCAGGGGGAAATCCAACACCTCCTGCAGAGCAGGTCGAACCTCTCTCCTCTGATGACGAAGAGGACCACCACACCTTCGACTCCAACGCCCTCCAACAGCTCGTGGAGAGCCTCCGCAACCCACTTCCAGGAGCAGGGCAGCCCAGCTGCTACGAGGAGAACCCACCCCCTGCACAGAACACACAGCAGGCAGCACCCACCAGCACGGCTGCCTCCCAGGACCCCCACGACGAACACATGGCCTTCCAACGCCGTGTGTTGGGGTGCCAGGAGAAGCTGGCTTAACAGGTGCAGGTGGGGTTCGACCGCATGGCAGCCAAACTAGACGCCATACGTGGGTGTTGATGCAGCGCGTACAATGAAAACTATTCTCCTCCCAGGTTACTTATAGGTCATCCAGGGGTAAACTATATTTCTCATATCCTCATGACGATGGGGCCCATAAACATCGCCTAACACACACACACACACCTGGATTTCCTTTTACATCTGTATGAAATTCTGTACTCCTAGGAGAAGCATGAGAACTAAATGGAGAACACCATTTTGTGTACCGCTGGAAGAGCAAGGATATCTATTTACCTTAATTTGTCACTTTCTTTTAGTTATTTCTTAAGATATTCCTGCTCATTGTTTTGTCGATGAATCATTCATTTAAGAAATTAGTTCATAGTGATTAAGACCAGCTGAATCACAATCAACCAATTACTCATGTCACAATCATTTAGGAAAATAACCACTGAGTCATTTTGGGTTTAAAGAATCTTAAATTTTATATAATTTTAAAAGCATGGAAAAGAATTTAATACTTTATTCAATTATTCATTTTTAAATTCACAATTTTATTAAGCATAACCAATTTATTGCAGAAAAGGAAATTTTGTCATGAAGCCAAAAACCCTAGTTACCTGCCTAGCTTCCTAATTTAGCCTAATGATTTCTAACCTAACTTTGGGATTAGAAATAGCCTGATTCTCATACTCAACTGTAAAGTTAAGACAGCAACAGCAACTTCAGCTCGTCAGCATCAGCTACCTGCAACCCGTCTCCTCTACTGCAACCACGACTCTCGAACTGCTTGGAACTCTGACTGGAACTCTCTGGAACTGCCCCTCCCACTAAGAGTAGGCCCTCTTATACCCTAATTCTAACTTTGCTCACTAACTGTTGCAAAATTAATATCACGCTTTTCTTTCATTGGTCCATGCATGTCAGCTTATTCATTCTTTAATCAAGTTCTCTTGGATTCAAGGGTCCTTGGATCATTTCCTTTCCCATACGCTTAAACATTTCCATCCGATTCGATCAGTCCATTTGTATCTTCTTTTGACACATTCAAGAACTCCGCAGTCATTGTCCTTTCTCTTGGGCTCCTTTCCCACGGACTCTCTCCTGATCATCACGGCACACTATCAGTTCAATTAGGTCACACCAGCCTTGACCATTTCTTGCATCCTAGCCTCTCAGAGACATCACGAGGTTCCAGATTTCTTCAATCTCATCCCGTACCACGTGTCCCCTTGCGCCTGCGCACATCTTCCCACTGGCGGCCATTTTATCTCGCCACTCGGTTCTACTTTAGAAGCACTAATTTGAGGCAAATAAAACATAATTAAAATAGAGAAAAATATCCCTTTCGTTTCCCTCCCGTCTACGTACCCCAATTAGTTGTTACCTAGCAAAAAGCGACATTTAAGCTGCTCCTTACTTACCATCACTATTGTTTTTGCAACGACACATTTTATTTCTATGAAGCACAAACATGCATTTATTTTATTTAGTACGCTTTTTATTCTTACGTTATGATTAGACACACGGACATTCATTAATAGATTATTTAGCACATACATTGGCATATTACCATTCCCACATATACAATGTTGATTAATACATTTAAACGAACATTTTTAATTAATTAATTATATAATTTGTTAGGGGTTAAATTTTTTTATTTTCCCTGCTCCATCAACTCCCCCTTTGGTGATTTTTAAATCACCACATAAAACCCAAGTCATACTTCTTTTCAGGCAGCATGTCTTTCATCCTTTACTTTCTGTTATTCATATCTCTGTCTCTTCTTCATCTTGCCTTTTAGTCTCTTTATACATGCTTTCTTTCATTTTCTCCAACTCAATTTCACCCATTTCTCTCTCTCTTTCTCTCATTATTCTGTTATTTCTTCTTATCTTATTCTGTCTTACTTTTCTCTTTATACATGTTATTACTATTTTCAATGTCATGGCTAACAATATCACTATAGTTGCTACTATTATAACTTTCCCTATTACTAGTTTACTCATCCTAGTTAACCAATTTGCTACTGAGGAAAACCCTCTACCAAGTTTTCCCAAAACACTTTCAACCTCCAGTGGAACTAATTCTTTGTGCAGACTTGTAATATTTGTAATATACTTCTGTATATTTTCACTGTTATCCGGAATGTAAGTACAACAATGTTGGACTTTCAACATTCCACAGACTCCACCCTCTTTTGCCAAAAGAATATCAAGGGCAAGCCGATTTTGCATCACCATAGCTCTCATGGCAACCATTTCGGTATTTACCATTAAGAACCCTCCCGCAGTATCTGTAGACAAACGATCTACTACTGTGGATAACTTCCGAATTTTAAATGCATTCAAAGATATTCCCACTGCTGGTATTAATGCTCCAAAAATATCACCTACAATTTCTGAAAAACTTTCCCTTTTTCTACGTGTAAATCTATTAATCATCTTGTATGTTCCCTTTTCTTCTCTGTCCATGTGAAAATTTTTTGGAAAGACCAGGCCTACATAGCAAGTTCCATACCAATGGTCCGGTAACCTGTAATAAGCTCTATTCCCACAAATATAATAGATACCTGGAAATATTGGGTCCTTTCCACCTTTGAATCCCCAACCTCCCAGAATTTGATAATTGTCATGGCAGATACTGGAACCTACAAAGTAATTGTCATAGACTGTCTTATTTCTCTCAATGCACAACTTTCCTGTTTGTGGCCAATCTAAAGTCATTGCAGTGGAGAAGTGTGGCTCAATGGTTAGAGCGGCAGACCCTGATGCAGAGATCTGGCCCGGGACCAGGGTTCAATTCCCGCCTCGGCGGGTCTTGGGCTCAATTTCCTCGGACCTGATAATTCTCGCCTCGGTGCCTATTCTAATCATGGGTCCCACTCTGCAACTCTGGGCAATAGCTTGCTTAATCTCCACAACGGCCCCAACAGCGCTGGGATGCCTGGCTTCACCCTGGGGGTGCCCAGGAGTGGACATTTCACAGGGAAAAGCCAGGAAGGGTTCCACAGCGGTATGCGTACAGCGCCTGGACACCCCTTTGGGGGTATGGGTGCGCTTTACAAGTACAAATTTAATTAATTTAATTTAATTAATTAATTGCTGCATTTATCCTTTTCCCTTCATGATTTCCTTCCTCAAACGTCCATAAACGTTTTCCTTCCTCCTTTATTGCTTCTTTTTGAAATTTCATTCTTCTTTCTTTCAACCATATCCAAAAATACTTTTTCTTCTTTCTTTAACTCACAGGTAAGGTTGTTACTAACTATTTCTTCTAACGTTAATTTTCTATGTTCTAAAAAGAATTCTCCTAAAACTTTTGCTGGTTTTACTTTGTTAAGTTCTGGTACTACTGGAATGTTTGCAAATATCTTATCTATATCAGTATAATAAGATTCTAATCTACCTGTTTTATAAAATAAACTTGCTATTACACTACATGTTATTCCATAAGTCAAAGGTAAGTGATGATAAGTCACACCTTCCGATACTGATGCAGGCAACTGCATACAAACATAACAATCTCTTACTTCCATTGTTTTTACGTACTCATACAACAACTTTGTAAAAACATTCTTTGAGAAATCTGTTACTGACCTATCCTTATGCAACTCTGCACTACTTCTTAAAACAACTTGTTCTTTAATATTAGTTTCTTTTTCTTGTTTAGTATCATTCTTTGCTTCTATCACAGCTACACTAATAGGAATTGTGATTGCTAAAACTATCCATATGGTCATTAATAACCCTGTACAAAAGCAGCACATTTTGCACCATCTCTTTATAAATTCACATTTATCTCTTCTATCGCTATTATTTTCCATTTTGCTTTTTCTATTTGTTAAGTTTCAGAAAATTGTGTCACTACACCTCAAGATGACTTAGACGCCACTCTGCTTTCAAAAAGTCTTTGCTTGGTACTTTCTTTAATTCTCTCCAGAATTCTTTCGTTGTCACATCCGGTGATTTGTCACGTCCAGTAAATTTGTCACGTCCGGCAGAAGCACAATAAGTCTTCACTTCAGTTTCGTTGCATCTCACCTTTTCCCATCCGACTTCTCAGTCTCTGGTTTCCGTGAGTGTTTTCTTCTTCTTCTTTGTAATCAGTTAATGCAATATACAGCCACTCAGGTGACTTAAATTTTGAATTCACTTTCTTTGTCCTTTTGGACTTTTGTAATCTTTTTCCACTGGGTTTTTCTTGTCCCTTTTGACTTGTCACCTCATTTACTTGTTCAGCATCTTCATCTTCTGCTCTTATTATTCTATATCTCAATTTTCTTACATAGCTGTTGGGCCAATTATCTCCTTTTCTTGGCCTTTTGGCTTCACCTTCTCTTTCTTCTCTTTCTGATTTCCAATTTCTTTTTCTTGATTCAGTCTTTGCTTTTTCCTCTCCTCCACTTTCTTCTGTTTCTGTTTCAACTGTCTCACTATTGTCTCTTATTTTGAAACTTATAATCTCGTCATCTCCTACTGGTGGATCTGTCTTCTCCTTTTTGTTTTCCCTTATCACTGTCCCTCCTTGGGGTTCTTCCGATTTGGTGTTTTCCTCCTTATCTGTTTCTGAATTTCCCTGTTCTCCTGTTACTCTATCTATCCCTATTGCTCCTCGGGGTTCTTCTCGATTTTCTAACTTTTTGTGTACTTCTTTCCCTACTTCATCTATTAATATTGTTTCTGAAGGATTTCCACCATAACTTGTACTTTGTTGTTCATCTAACTCAATTTCTTGCTCAGTTTCTTCTCTAATTGGTTTATAACCCCAAGTTCTCTTTCGGAATTCTTCCCAATTTGCAGCTGAATCATCAGATCCTGAAGTTGTGTCAGATATTTCCAGATGTCGACTTACAGGTCGATCTTCAAGTTCTGGAACTTCTGAATTTCTTTCTTCTTCTTCTTCTTGTTCCTCTTCTTCTATAGAGGTGTTTTCCGTTGGGGTCTCCAGATGTCGACTTTCAGGTCGATCTTCAAGTTCTGGCACCCTTTCTTTTATCTTGGTTGTTCCAGCCGTTAAACTTTTATCCCACACTTCCAGACGCCGACTCACATGTCGATCTGTAGGTTCTGGAATTCTGATTGTGTGGCTGGCATGAACCCAGTTCTTCACTCCTGCACACTTGACAGCAGTCGTTGTTACTAGGATTACCTGTCTTGGCTCATCCCAACGCGGAACTAGACAGTTTCTTCTCCTGTGGACTTTAATACGGACCCAGTCTCCTGGATTCAAGTCGTGGGCTGGTTTTCTTTCAAGAGTGGTCGCATCCGGTCCAACCTGATGAAACACAGAACGCACCACATCAGCCAGTCCTTTGCAATAATCCAGTATTAGATCATCAGTTATTGTTAATAACTTGTTGACTGGTACGTGGGCTTGTCTCATTGCTCGTCCCATGATCATTTCATGAGGACTGAGTCCCGTTTTCTTTTCAGGGATGCTTCTGATGGTCATCAGAACAAGAGGCAGTGCATCTGGCCATTTGAGTCCTGTAGCTTGACACATTTTCCCCAATCTGTTTTTAATTGTTCCATTTATCTGCTCTACTACCCCAGAAGCCTCTGGTCTGTAAGCACAATGTAATTTTTGTTTAATACTCAGTGCTTCACAAATCAATTGGATCAACTCATTTTGAAAATGTGTTCCTCTATCTGTCTCAACTGTGACTGGAAAACCATACCTCGGAATGAACTCTCGTAGCATAAGTTTTGCCACTGTTGTTCCATCATTCCTTCTTGTGGGGTATGCCTCCACCCAACGAGAGAACAAACAGACGACCACCAGAACATATCTTAATCTGTTACTAGGGGGCATCTCAATGAAATCCATCTGTATCCTTGTGAATGGACCTCCTTCTCGTCCTATTGTTCCTAGACTCACTACGGTTTTCCTTCCTGGGTTAAACTGTTGACAAATAAGACATCTTTGACAAAGACTTTCAGCAATGGCTCTGAATTTTGGGTTATACCAGGTCTGTCTAAAAAGTCTGATCATTGCATCTCTCCCAATATGAGCTTGTCCATGGTACATCCGTGCCATGTCTGCAATCATGCTATCAGGCATAACTGGTCTTTCATCTCTGTATACCCACACTCCATTATCTTCCTGTCTTCTACATCCTGCTTTAATCCAGTAATCCTTTTCCTCATCTCTTGCTGTTTCTTGTAACTGCCTTACTTCATCCCATGTTTCGACTGCGTTAGTGAAAAGCAAAGGACAAGAGACATGCTCCCTTTCTCTATTTTTGTTCAGGGACGCCATGTTTTCCGCACAATATCTAGCGATCTCATCAGCATAATTATTGCCGACCGCTATGTAGTCTTCGTTTTTCTTATGCGCCTTGCACTTCACTACAGCTATTTGTTTAGGCAGCTGTATCGCCTCAAGCAGTTTTTTAACATAATCTCCATTTCTGATAGGTGTTCCTGCAGATGTCAAAAATCCTCTTTGTGACCAAATCTGGCCAAAATCATGTACGATGCCGAAACCATATTGGCTATCGGTCACAATCGTGATTCGTACATTTTTTCCCAATTTACATGCTTGAATCAAAGCAATTAGTTCCGCAACTTGGGCTGACCTAACTCCTTTCAGACAAGACGCTTCCATCACAGTTGCCACTGTGCATACTGCATAAGCTGCGCTTAACACTCCTTCCTTTGTGCGTAAACATGAACCATCTACAAACATGACATAATCGGATTCCTTTAACGGTTCATCTTTTATGTCAGCTCTTGGTTTTGTGCAATATTCCAGCACATTCAGACAATCATGATCTACTTCATCTTGTTCAATTATACTCTCTTCATCTGGCAATGATGTCGAAGGATTTACATTTATGCATCTATCTATGGTCACATTTTCTGCACTCAAGATGACTTTTTCGTACTTAGTCAGCCGACTATGTGTCATGTACTGTGTTTTTGTTCTTGTCAAAAGAATTTCTATTGAATGGGGAACATATACTCTCAGTGGATACCCCATCACTATACCTTCACTTTGTTCCAGACTTACACAAGTAGCAGCAACTGCTTTCAAACATCCAGGCAATGCTTTTGCTATAGGATCTAAAACAGCTGAAAAGTAAGCTATAGGCCTCTTCATGGTGCCGTGTTTTTGTACCAGTACTGAAAATGCACATCCATCTCTTTCACTGCAGTATAACTCAAAATCCTTCTCATAATCAGGCATGCCTAATGCAGGGGCCTCACACAGTTTCTTTTTCAATTCTTTGAAAGATTTCATTTCTTCTTTGTTTAACTCAAAAGGGTCTTTTACATCTTTCTTTGTCAGTTTTTGTAATGGTTTTGCAATCAAAGAAAATCCACTTATCCATTGTCGACAATATCCAACCATTCCCAAAAACATTCTTACCTCTCTTTGAGTCATTGGTGCTCTCATTCCTTGAATCATTCTTACTCTTTCTGTCGCTATTTTCCGCACTCCTTTCTCAATTTTATGCCCTAAATACTGGACTTCTTTCTGACAAAACTGTAATTTTGAAGGGGACACCTTATGTCCTCTTTTCTCCAAATGGTTCAGTAAAGCAATTGTGTCACTTACACATGCCTCTTTGGTTTTCGATGCTACCAATAGGTCATCGATATACTGCACCATCACTGATTTTTCTGGCATTTTTAAATCTTCCAGAGATCTCTTTAGAATCTGATTAAAAATTGAGGGGCTTTCTGTATACCCCTGTGGAATTCGGCACCATGCCAAAATACGCTCTCCGAAACGGAATGCAAATAATGGCTGGCTATCTGGATGCAAAGGAATAGAGAAAATGCATGACACAAATCTATCACAGTGTACCACTCAGCTTCATGCGGAATTTGATATAGAATCACTGCAGGGTTTGGCACTATTGGACAGCATGGTACAACTATTTTGTTGATCTTTCTCAAATCCTGTACTATTCTGTATGTTCCATTTGGCTTTTTCAGTCCCATAATAGGTGAATTACATGGACTGCTCATGATTTCTTTCAGAATTCCCTGTTCAATCATCTTATTTATCACAGGAGTTATTCCTTCAATTATTTCTGGAGTTAATTTGTACTGTGGCGTGTTTGGATAACTTATCCCTTCTTTCACTGTCACTTTTACGGGATCAACTTCTCTCATTAATCCAATGTCCTCTCCTGTAAAATCCCACACACTTTCTTTTACTGCACCTTTTAGTTCTTCTGGAAGTTTTTCTGCATCAAATGCAGGAAATAAACCATTCGTTTCAGGTTCTTGATTCATCAAAGTTACTTTATACAAAACATCTTCATCCGAAGTCTGAAAACCTATTCCTTCTGGTGTACAATAAATCGTGCAATTCATTTTACACAAAAGGTCACGACCTAGAAGATTTACAGGACTACAATCGCACACTACAAATTTATGCATTTTTCTAAAAGAACCAATTTTTACTTCTACCAATTCAGTAAGTGGGGTTTTAATCTGCTGATTGGCTACTCCTACCACTTGGATGCATTCACCTGAGAGAGGAAGGTTCGGAATTTCCACTGACCTAACAGTAGAACGGGTAGCTCCAGTATCGACAAGGAATGTTACGTTTGCTCCATTCACTTCTCCATCCACAAAGGGACCAGACTGATCTACCTCTAGAGTTGCGCCAAGCACGCACTCTTTCCCCTCTCTTGCGCACCGTCAGAAACTTTCATCCGGGTCATCCTCACTCTGATGCAACCAATACTGGGAAATGTTAGCTGCTCTCGGCAACTGTGTTACCTGCTCTCCTCCGTAGAATCCTGTTTCTGTACTGTATCTTTGCTGGTTAACAGTGTTGGGAAGTGGTGGTTGTGGCACCTGACTTTGTTGAACAACTACCTCATTCTGCACCTGTGGAGTTAATGATTGATGTTCCGGATTAGGTTTAGGTGGGAACTTACACTCATTTCTCCAATGCCCTAATTTTCCGCAATTATGACATGGCCATTTCTTCTTTGCCTCTTCTAGACTCACTTGTCCTTTTCCTTTACCTATATTTGGTCGCATCTTATTCTGTCCTGATTCGTTTCCATTATTATTATCCAATTGGGCTTCTTGTTTTTCTGCCACTTTCACTTGTGCCCACATTGCTTTTTCTTTCAACTTACGCTGTTTACTCTCTATTTCATCACTACAATACTTAGCATACCTCAGCACCTCATCTACACTTGCATTCTGCCAGTTTATCATATGTTGCTTAATCATATCGCTTATTTCTTGTTTCAAGCCAAATACAAATCGGTATACAAAATGACTCATATCCTTCTCACTTAATTCCTCATAACCACTATACTGTTTGAAAACCAACAACAATCGCTCATAATATGCATGTACACTCTCCTTATTTTCCTGTGTAGTTCTATCAATCTTAACCCAATCTGTCTCTTTTGGAGGAATCTTATTTTTCAAAAAGGTAATCACCTTGTCGTATTTCTTCATCACATCTGGTCCTGGAGCTCCTGTCTTAGGATCTCTTGGATATTCTGTAGTTGGCCAGTCAACTGTAATCTTACATTCTGACCACAGATCCGTTGGTACCACTATGTCAAACAATCCATCCAAATCTATCCACAACACTTTCGAGACCTTTACAAACCTTTCTACCTGTCGGTACCACTCAACTGGCTTTTCTCTTAACTTTGGAAAGTCATTTGTAAATGACAGGATGTCCTGCCTAGTCCAGGGAACATGCACATAACTACCACCTGGAGTTTCTCTCATAGGGTACTCTTTAACAACATGTTCCTTTTCTGTTATCATAAAAGCCAATGAACCTTTGTCTACGCTTTTCTCATTCTTCTTTGTCCATCTAACCTTCCATCTGTCTACATCACCCCATTTTCTCAACAAAACAATCAACTCTTTTATCTGTGTCAACCTTCCTGCTGTATTCAAATTTTCAATATCTTTTTCACAAAAATCTACTCTGTATGGTTTCTGCAACGTTTTTACTTTTGCAAAATCTATTCCAATCTCACCGGCCACTTCTTCTAGTTTGTCATGTAAATTCTTTGCCCTCCATGTTATACTTTTGCACAGAAACATTATTTCATCATCCTGATAATTCTTTATCTTTTCTGTACCAATCGTTCCTAGAATTAATTCTTCCATGTCAATTTTCAATCTGATCACATCTAATGGTTTTTCTTCTGTTTCTTTTATTTTAAAAGCTTTTATCCACTCATTTAACTCATCAGGAGTCGGACCTATAGGAGTACTATTTATTTCTGTCCAATTTCCACTCTTTTCAGGTGTCACTGTTGCAGATTCAGTTACCATAGGCATTTTCCTACCGCTACACTCATTCACTGTCAAATTTTCAGGTGGACTTGGTCTGTAAGCACTAGTCAAATTGCTCGTTCCTGGACTTGTTTCCATTCTTTCCTTTTCTCTTTGGAATTGCGAACTCAAGGGAATCACCAAAGATCGTTCATCAATTTTCTGATTCTCGAAAACTGGTATTACTGGACCTATTGTTACGGGTACGGTAACTGCTTCCATATTCTTGGTTAATTCTCTAATTTTCTCAGTTAATTCTTTTGTTGTCCTTGCCAATTCTCTTGCACTATCATTTTCTATTCCCTCATTTTGGGAAGTTCTTATTTGTTCTTGTGACCTATTTATTTCTTGTCTTTTTTCTGGACTTTTATTTCGCATAGTTTCTATTGGTGGCGCATTTGGTGTCACCACTGTAGAATTCTGCTGATACGGAGGTGGATTTTTATTTAATATATCTTCCAGCAACTCGTCATCCGTTTCGCTCTCATGCATATACTTTTCTCTCTCTAAATGTTTCTTTTTCTCAGTCCGTTTTTTCTTAGTCCCTTCCTCAACTGTAAAAGCTGGAAACAAACCTCCTGTCATGTTAGCACATCTCCATCGTTTTATTCTGTCCTCATGATTCATTCCCCACAATCTTCCGGGCACGAACTCATAACCTTTCATACCTCTGAATCTTTCTTTCTCGTACATCTCATCTTCCCATTCTGTTAAAGCCTCAAACTGTGTCGGTCTAGGTCTAGGTTCCAATTTAAGCATCTTTTCTTTTAAATTCCGTAAAATCGCTACATTAAAAGAACCATTTTCAGGAAAAGCCAATGCTCCATCATTCTTTGTATATTTTACCCAATTATCCAACCATATGCACGTATGATATCCATATTTCAGCATCATATGTGAAGCTGCTGATTTCGGCGGAGGAATTACTTGTCCCTCTCTAGTCACAACCTTTTTGTCTTTCTTAAAGAAATTCTTTAATTTCGTTGTCCATGACGTTCTCTCCCTTTCATACTCGTAATACGGCATGTTTTCTATTTGTTTTCTCTTTACTCTAACGCTGTTTCTGTGTACGGAACTTCGTCCAATTACAGCGCGATTCACACTAACGTACCAATCAGAACAATTTCCACCGTCCGCGAACCAACCAATCCTAGCGCGGCACTTTTTCTACGTCACTCCTGCTCTGTATTCACGTGACTAGTGCACTAACCAATCCTAGCGCGGCACTTTTCCACGTCACTTCTACTCTTTACCCCTCCTTTACAAAATTTATCGGCAATTTTTCTTTTTACTGTTTTTCTTCGTTAGTTACAACAAATAAACAATTCCATAGTCTGATTCGCTAAACAAAGTGACAGCCTTGTCCTTTTACACAAGAATCCTGTTTTTCCAGTAGGCAGCGCTTACCTCTACCCTACCACAGAATTATTTACTTTCGCCGATAAAGTAGCACTTCCCTCTACCTTACCCTTCTTTCAAACAAACAATTTACTCGTTTCTCTGGGGATAAGACACATGTGGAGACTAGGCTCCTGAGAATTAAGGCCAAAGTTTCACAAGTAAACGTGATTTGCTATTTCATTTACACACTTTTCACACCGAAATCCCTAACATAACACAACCTGCGTTATAACCAAAATGAATTCAGACCATGTACCAAATTCCATGTGACTTCTCTTGCCACACGTGTTCCACTTCCTACATCCCAGAAGCGTGAAAACTTACATATAACATAACGCGACTCAACATATAGTGTTAGTCATCAAATAATCAATAATCAATAAACAATAATCACTAAACTAATCTATAGAAAACCATAACTCTGCTACCAAGAAATCTGATGCAGCGCGTACAATGAAAACTATTCTCCTCCCAGGTTACTTATAGGTCATCCAGGGGTAAACTATATTTCTCATATCCTCATGACGATGGGGCCCATAAACATCGCCTAACACACACACACACACCTGGATTTCCTTTTACATCTGTATGAAATTCTGTACTCCTAGGAGAAGCATGAGAACTAAATGGAGAACACCATTTTGTGTACCGCTGGAAGAGCAAGGATATCTATTTACCTTAATTTGTCACTTTCTTTTAGTTATTTCTTAAGATATTCCTGCTCATTGTTTTGTCGATGAATCATTCATTTAAGAAATTAGTTCATAGTGATTAAGACCAGCTGAATCACAATCAACCAATTACTCATGTCACAATCATTTAGGAAAATAACCACTGAGTCATTTTGGGTTTAAAGAATCTTAAATTTTATATAATTTTAAAAGCATGGAAAAGAATTTAATACTTTATTCAATTATTCATTTTTAAATTCACAATTTTATTAAGCATAACCAATTTATTGCAGAAAAGGAAATTTTGTCATGAAGCCAAAAACCCAAGTTACCTGCCTAGCTTCCTAATTTAGCCTAATGATTTCTAACCTAACTTTGGGATTAGAAATAGCCTGATTCTCATACTCAACTGTAAAGTTAAGACAGCAACAGCAACTTCAGCTCGTCAGCATCAGCTACCTGCAACCCGTCTCCTCTACTGCAACCACGACTCTCGAACTGCTTGGAACTCTGACTGGAACTCTCTGGAACTGCCCCTCCCACTAAGAGTAGGCCCTCTTATACCCTAATTCTAACTTTGCTCACTAACTGTTGCAACATTAATATCACGCTTTTCTTTCATTGGTCCATGCATGTCAGCTTATTCATTCTTTAATCAAGTTCTCTTGGATTCAAGGGTCCTTGGATCATTTCCTTTCCCATACGCTTAAACATTTCCATCCGATTCGATCAGTCCATTTGTATCTTCTTTTGACACATTCAAGAACTCCGCAGTCATTGTCCTTTCTCTTGGGCTCCTTTCCCACGGACTCTCTCCTGATCATCACGGCACACTATCAGTTCAATTAGGTCACACCAGCCTTGACCATTTCTTGCATCCTAGCCTCTCAGAGACATCACGAGGTTCCAGATTTCTTCAATCTCATCCCGTACCACGTGTCCCCTTGCGCCTGCGCACATCTTCCCACTGGCGGCCATTTTATCTCGCCACTCGGTTCTACTTTAGAAGCACTAATTTGAGGCAAATAAAACATAATTAAAATAGAGAAAAATATCCCTTTCGTTTCCCTCCCGTCTACGTACCCCAATTAGTTGTTACCTAGCAAAAAGCGACATTTAAGCTGCTCCTTACTTACCATCACTATTGTTTTTGCAACGACACATTTTATTTCTATGAAGCACAAACATGCATTTATTTTATTTAGTACGCTTTTTATTCTTACGTTATGATTAGACACACGGACATTCATTAATAGATTATTTAGCACATACATTGGCATATTACCATTCCCACATATACAATGTTGATTAATACATTTAAACGAACATTTTTAATTAATTAATTATATAATTTGTTAGGGGTTACATTTTTTTATTTTCCCTGCTCCATCAGTGTCTAAGTCCCATCAGGGACCACTCACAGTCCCTAACGGACACCCACAGTCCGCTCCATGCTCTCCAACGAACCATGGCTGACATCGCTAGAGTCCTGACTCTGCGACAAGAACGACTGTCTAGTCAGAGTGCCTCCAGCGATCTCACCCGGGAGTTGGGACACATGCTGAGGATCATGGAGAACATGCAGCGGACGCAGGCGGAAAGAGCGGCTGCCACGACTGCACACCAGCGAGAGGTAGCTGGGTCCCTCAATGACCTAAAGACCCTCCTCATGGCATTGCTGCCACAAGGCCTGGCGCTGATGCATGCTGCTGCTACCACCCTATCCACATCTCCGGGCCCTGATGTGTCAGTGCCACACAGTGCTGGAGACAGAACACCACCCACATGTGAGGCACATGCAACAGCAGAGGACGAAGATGCGGATGAATCTGCCTTCGTGGTCAGAAGGACGCAGTAGCATTCATCTATGCCATGTGGCCTGTTTCTGCTTGGTTCTGCCCTCTGCATCATCACCTTCCACTGTCCCCCGATGCACTCTGCGACACTCACCTTGGACCTCGACATGGACTGCCATATTCTGTTTGGTCACCAATGACACAGCTATCAGACTGCGGACTGAACTCCTCCTCTGCTGATGTACTTGTCATTCCCTGAAGGACTCTGGCTGGCCCTCCACGGGCCAACAATGTAAAGTGGGGTTTGCATGGCCCTGTACTGCTCCAGCTGCAACACTCCACTGAATGTGCAATAAACATTCATATTCACACAGATGTGTCATGTCTATTATCTTTCAAGTGTGGAAGTATGGATGAATGTAGGGTCAGTGATTCCCCCTTATGTCCATGTTACTCATGTTGTTGGATTTGGGCCACAGGGTGGCACATTGCCGATTGCGGTCCGGGTGGCGCCAACACTACTACAGGGACACATCCATTAGTTACTTCCTTGTCCAGCCCAGGGCGGAATCACGCCCAGAGCCCCGGGGTCATTGTACACACCATCACGCTGGACTGGCATACGCCAGGACAGCCCACTCTGCTTACGCTCACAGGGGGGGGGGACAACTCTACATGTCGCACATGCTGGATGCCATTTCCACTCTCTGACTGGGTGTCTCCGTGTGGTTATCATTTATGCATGAGGGGCTAGGGCCCTGTCACCTCACACCTCACATTGCCCAGTGCCGGGGGTGACATGATGGCGTGCGCAAAATGGGACTCAGTCATGAAGGGTCCATGGCTAGCGGTGCACAGACTTGGTGGCACCGGATACACTGCGGCAGGCACAGGCACCCCGCCACGGGACGGTGTCTTGCGGTGCACTGAGGTAGGGGCACCTAAAGTGCTGAGCGGGTGTGCAGCCTGCGATGATGCGCCGTCCTGGCGGTCTGGACTGGTACGGGTTAGTGTGAGCCCTGCTGGACCACAGTGTAGGCCTGAGCCAGCGGGCAGTGCGGGCCTCCCGCCACGTGGCGTTGCCTCGCGGTTCACAGAGTTAGTGGCACCTCAAGAGCTGAGCGGGTGTGCAGCCTGCGATGATGCCGTGTGCACTGATATGGTCTCTGCCATTGCGAAATCAAGACCCAGAATCAAGTGTGCGACCTGGTGGCCCGCGGTGCGGGGCTGCATGATGTGGAGGGTGCCATGGTCGCGGGCCCCGGACTTGGAGCTCCCACCGGCATGTGGTGGGCCCTCTTGGAGACATGCCGGTGGCGGAAGGTGAGCAGTGAGGCCTGGTTGCGCAGGGGCGGGCAATCACCGCTGGGCGGCGGGAGGGGCTGGGGTGCAGCAGCCTGTGTGCGCAGGGGCGGGCAAGCGATGATGGCGTGTGCAACTGTATGGACTCTGCCATTCATGTCTATGGAAACTGTTTCAGATAAGGGACCTGGGGGACTGCAGTGTATACCGGCACGTGGTTGGAGATACACCGGTGGCAGCAGGTGAGCAGTGAGGCCTGGGTCTGCAGTGTCGGCACTCTCTCTCCCTCTCTTTCTCTCTCCCTCTCTCTCCCTCTCTTTCTCTCTCTCCCTCTCTCTCCCTCTCTTTCTCTCTCTCTCCCTCTCTTTCTCTCTCTCCCTCTCTTTCCCTCTCTTTCTCTCTCACTCTCTCTTACAGAATGTCCTGAGAAAACCCGCCATGACTCTTCAGAATTGTTGTTTTGGGTTTATTCTGTAATAAACGTATTATTTGGATATTATGAGATGAATGTATGATTTCCCTTTCTCTGACCACACATGTATGTTAGATGGTGTGATTGTGCGACTTCAGGCGAATTGTTTGGTTCATGATTTCGTGGAGTTGATGTGCAATATCTTTGTCCAAGGGGGGGGGAAAGGGGTGCACGGGGTGGGGCCCCGGGGGGGGGGGGGTTTGAGTCCTGGGGGTGGTGGCGGTGGGTGTTGTTGCCCTATTGGGGCTCCGGGCTGCATGATCAGTTGCTCTAGGGCATCTGTTGTTCTTCATGTGTGGCTATGGGCTGTGCTCCCTTGTCTGGTGATGGTTGTCGTCCGACTTTACACCAGGTAAGAGCAGGTGTTAAAATCCTGCTGCTAACGCGCCTTATCGCATGTTTTGTGATCTTATCGCCGATCTGGCTGGTCGTTGATAATGTTGTGGAGTGGTGTTGTCGCGGCTTTTTGAACGGGAACGCCTACTCTGCATCTCATTAGCGTTAGTTGCCGGGGTCGTCTGTGGCGATGTTTTTTGCGACTGCTATCGCACGTAAACTGGTGATGTGGGCTGTTAGCACCAGCTTGTGAATGGGGCGATAAATTTATCGCGACTTTAGCTGCGATAAAGTGGCGATAACTCGCGATAGATCCTTGAGAATATGCCCCACATTCAAGTCCCAAGCCCATTACAATTGGGCAAGTTGCCCCAACGTAGCTGTCTACCCAGGTGTGCTAAACACAGTACCAGCACCCCTCCGTAATGCAAAAAAAATATATGCAAATGTGCAGTCAAGTTTGACCCATGTATTAATATCCCATGCCACTACTTATCAAGCGCTATGTCCAATCATAGCTGTTAACATTATGTCGACCATGGGGCAGGGTTTTTGTTTAGAACCCCCCTCCTAAAATCCTGTTACTAATTGCACCCACCAGTTTGCTTCCCTTCTGAAAGGTATATTAACCAAAACAATCGTACTTTGCCGTGTTTAAGGAATAAAACCGTCCCTCCCGTTAAGCAGTTCCGGTGCTGCCCCAAACACGGCAGACCTCCCGTTCCCTGTTCTCACCTGACTAGTAGCGCGTTCAAATCCAGCGCGCCTTCTCTCCCTGCTGGTTCGATAAATCCCGCCATGAGCCAGCCACCTCTGGCCTCCTTCTATTTAAACCGCTTCTAGGCCAATCAAATCATCTCTTTTCCATGCCACTGTTTAGCATATTCGAAGGATGTTCCCTCTCTGGTCCTCCATGGTGAAAGCCAATCACGCGTGTGCAATGTCACAATGCCTGACCCGCCTGATCTTGGGCGTGGCCAGCGTGCGAACTCAGTTAGTCCACTACTTTGAAAGCTTCCAAAGTGTTCCCTCTCTAGTCCTACATACTACTAACCAATCACAATTCACCCAGCTTCAGCAAATACTTGATCCGCCTGATTCTGGGCGTGACCAAAGTTCATACTTGAATCGTGCGATGTTCGCTTTCTGTTTAAAACCTTCTAAAGGGGCGCGATGTGTGTGCCATCTCATTTCCCCTATAAATACATGGTCATTATATATTACAACAACCTCCAGCCTTACTCTTGTACCTTCCGCCTCTGCTGCCCAGTTGCAGGGGTGGCCTGCGTGATTATCAAACCACCTCCTGTCCGTCACTGGTAAATCAATCTTTCCCGTATTTGGTGCAATAATGCTGCCCAAATCCCTCTCGGTCTCCCTATATGTCCCTCATTACTGGTGTAAAGTCTTGAGCACACGGCTCCAAAACAAGGCACTCCTACACCCCAAGGTCCCGTTGAATTTACAAGAATCTGTGTTTCACTCACACAAGTCATTCACAATCCAACCTATCCCAATCCTATTAATCACTTTCCAACGGAAGAGTTGCAATTCAAAAGTAACCTGGCTATACACTCCACATAGGCTCACGGGTCTAAATCCCCTATTCCAGAGTCAGAAGTCATCATGTTCCATAGGTTCACAGTCTGGCCTGCTACCCAAAGGAGACCTCCCATATCTCTAGCCACCCATTACAGGAAGCAATGAAATTCGTTATCACTGTTTAATCCCTGTTCCACGGATCTAAGTCTGCTAATCCACCTGGCCTCTTCTCGCCTGAGTTTGAGTTCCCAGTCTCCCCCTTTGACATTGGGAGTGATTCTTTGGATCCCATGGAATTTGACACTGGTTTGAGTGGGGTAGTTGTCCTTGATATGTTGATAGATCAGGGATTTCTAACATCGCCATTCAATATTGCACGACAGTGTTCCTGGATCCTGATTTTGAGTACTCTTTTCGTGCTTCCTACATAAATTTTGCAACACTCACATGCGATGACATAAATAACCCCACAGCTGTTACAATTAATGAACTCATTAATGTGATACTGCCTCCTGGTATTGTATTTGAAATGTTTAATGCGACTTATGCCATGATCACAGATGCTGCAAGATCCGCAAGTATAAAAACCTTTCGGTTGCCCCAGCAGCCAGTTCCCCCCAAGGTCCCGTCTGGGTTCCAAATAATTCCTGGTAATCAAATTCCCTATCGTGGGACTTCTCCTATAAGTCACAACCGGTTTGTCCATGATAATATTTGTTAAACCTGGAACTCCTTTGAGTAGATTCCAATTCTTATTCAAAATCTTGTACACCTTATTGTGTTGAGTACTAAAAGTAGAGACAAACGCTAATCGCACTCTAGATTGTTCCCTCTGTTTCTGAGTCAATGTGTCTTCTCTTTTGAGTGTACGCACCCTGTTCCTAGCTTTCTCCAAACTCCTTTTTGTGTAACCCCTAGATAACAATCTTCCTTGCAAATCAGTCAATCCTTTTTCAAAATCACCATCTATACTGCAGTTCCTACGAGTCCGCACCATCTCTCCAAAGGGAATGCCTCTAGTTACAGCAGGAGGATGTGCACTGTCGGCTCTTAGAACAGAATTAGTGGCAGGTCTTTTTCCTAAAGAGCCTGCTATGTATTCTGTTTTCCACTATAAACAGCTGAACATCTAAGAATTCTATGTGATCACTGTGGTGATACATGGTGAATCTGACATTATGCTCATTCAGATTCAGAAATTCAAAATACTCGGCTAATTCCTGGCTGGTTCCTCTCCAGATTAGTAAAATATCATCAATGAAATGGCCCCAAAATAAAATCAAGTCCATACACTTACCCGCTCTCTTGCTCCAGGCATGCTCCCTCTCAAACCACCCCATGAAGAGGTTGACATAAGAGGGAGCAAACCTTGGGACATGAATGTGTGTGTTAATTTCTATCGCACACATAGACATATATATTTATTGTTTTGTAGAAAACTTCCTCATTAATGGGATGGATAGAACAGGAAATTCGGAGCAGATTATCAATACATAATTTGGAGGTATGTTTTCAGTATCAGTAATTTTAAGGGTACTGGTTACTGGCGCTTGGGAGGTGGATTAGTGAATTGGATCAGAGACAGGACCATTGACATTGAAGGAGGGGAGTGATGGGAGACTATTAATATATTCGACTTTGGGAGATGGAATTGAAGGGTTCTGACTAACTGCAATTTTAATGAATTTGTATTAAGACTTTTAAGACATATTTGAACGTGTTCTGATCAACTGTGATTATAATGAATTGTATTAAGATGGGATGTGAAAGCATGATATGTTCTCACGAGGCAGTCATGGGCACCAGGAGCACAGTATAGAATTATTGTTATGTTGGTACAAGGGAATTTTATACCCTTGGAACTAGGGAGGATTCAAAGATTGGATATAGGCAGGCATTACTGTTTAAGAATTGAGTTAATGTAATAATTGTGGGGACACTGATGAATTCTTGTTTTTGAAAAAGAGGAACACCAGTAATTTGTTCATTGATGTATTGTGTTTTCTTTTCATTTACAGCCCTGATGATGTCCAAGTGTGGACGAAACGCATTGGCTGATTGATTTGTTACTATATTGTGTGGATCTAACAATTTGAAAGGTTTTGAAATAAACCACAGAGTTTGAAATTCATCAAAGACTGCCTATGAACCTTCTTTTTTGCACAAAACCATTACTTGAATAATAGATTTGTGAACATTGTGAACCGAGGCGCTCCTTTCAGGATAGGTTATGTATCCCAAAAATAAACATGCAATATAAAACATACATAACGGGTAACACTGTAATAAGGTCCTATATCGCCACTTTAGGGGTTTGGTGACATGTACAAACCACTAAGCCTTCAGCCTTGTGGCTTATGAGGCTTATCCACTTATGATGTCACCAGAATCTCTCAATGATGATATTGAACCATGTTGTGCAGTACAGAGTTACCCGTGATAGATAGATAGATAGATAGATAGATAAGGAAAAGCAGAACTTAATTTAATTATAGTTTGCTATTGCGACCTTCCTCTGGACCAAGTTGCAGCCTGTGCAATACCACTTGTGTCCATCGTTACTTGTACTGATCGGTCTCTAAACTGCCACCTTCCATTTTGACTGTGCAGCACATTTCGAAAGCCATGTTTACTTGTTTTTTTCCTGGCACCCAGAGTTCTTATTCCCTGTGTCCATCAACAATATTTAAAAGAAGATTTAAAAAAAAAATATTTGTTTGTTAAAATTCATAACAGAGTATACATTAACAACAATCTGTCAACCCGGGCATGGTACAATTGTAGAATCAATGTTCTCTTTGTCATTGCCTGCTTTCCGTGACCTCACCTCACCTCCCCATCCCTGGTCCCCTGTCTCTTATGCATACGAAAACTGTTCGTTCATTCGGCCCCCACCCTCGTGCCCTATAACAGAAGTACAGGTACCTGTCTCGTCCATACACTCAATTGGCTCCCATATCCCAGCCACTCCAGGTTTTGTCAAATTTCTTCTGGCAACCACGTCCCTTGTAAACTTCCCTTTCCATAAGTTTGCAATGTTCCATGCCAGTCTCCCAGTCTAGGTGCCGGGTTGGGGGAAGGGGGCGGGCTACCCAGAACCCCACCTCTGAGCAATGTCTCATCTCACCACCATGCAACCCAGATTTGCCAGATGCTTCTGATATCGCAATAGATCTGTTAGTCCCCTTATGCCCAGGAGTGCCAGCTGCGGTTGTAACTCCAGGGGTAGCCTCTTCCAGGGAGCTCATTACTGCCTCCCAGAAGGTCCATATGCGGGGACAGCTCCAGAGTGTGTGTAATAGTGTGTCCTCCGACCCACAGCCTCTGAGGAAGTTTGCATCCTTCGCTCTACCTATCCTTTGGAGCAGTGTACATGTGTAGTAGACCCGATGTATGATTTTTATTTGGATCAGGTGAAAACTCGCCTTTATGGCCTCCTCCGCAGGAAATCCCAAAGCCTCCTGCCAGTCATCCTCATTGAGTTTCCCCAGGTCTTGCTTCCATCTGTCCTGCAATCTCTACAGAGGGGGTTGTGTGTTTCTCATTATAGTGCCATATGTCATTGAGATCAATTTCTTATCCACCTGCCCATCTAACAGTCTCTCTTCTAGTGGCACTCATTCCCGGGGGGCATGGCTTAACTGGCCATATCGTAGCCACGGTGCCTGATATTCTTTCCTCAAGAAGGCACAGGGCTCGACTCCATTCACGATCCACACATTCACCAATGTGGAAAAGCAGATGTTGTCCCAGCCCTGAAAGCCCTTCAGAGCCACCACGGGCGTAGTCGGGAGCCCTCCCATACCAATGTTTTTGGGTTCAGTCAATTACCCCACCTCATCTCTCTGGTCCCTCTCTTCCAGGTATCTACTACCATTCCAGTGGCCGGACTTTCTCCAGGCAAGAGCCTGTCCCCGTACAGCACATGCAAGAAGCTCCTCTCTCCTATGCCCAACGTGTCCTGGCGGAATGCTGGGTTCTCCCAGTACACATATGCCCATTTATTAACTACACTCACCTGCGCTGAACTCATAATACTTCTGGATGCATGGTAGAGCGATGCCTCCCTTGTAGTTGGATCTCTGAAGGACCCTCATAGCTATACAGTGTTGTCCCCCTGCCCAAAGCAGTGTCCTCACAATCACATTCACCCTAGTAAAACAAAGTGTCCAGGATCTTGTAGGGACTATTCTGGAGGATGTTTAGCAACCTAGGGAGTGCCACCTTCTTAAACATCGCTGCCTTTTCCCAGCAGCAAAAGCGGTGACGACTGACAGTGTATCACATCTTGCTCCAGCCCTTTTATCGTGGAGAAGTGTGGTGCAGCGGCCAGGGCAGCTGACTTCGGAGAACAGGGTTCACGGTTCGATCCCCGGCTCCGGCGGCAGCTCAGCTCAGCACCATGTAACTCTGGGCAATAGCTCACTTAATTTCCACTCCGGCCCCAGCGTCTTGAGACCCGTAAGGGTGAGTAGCTGCGCTATATAAAAACGGACTTACATTTACTTACTTACATGTGTCCTAGATTTGCCTCATAGTGTGAGTCTGGATCTTTAGTGATCTAGATCCCAAAATATTTGAACTTTCTTATCTCCACCCTTAGCAGCAGTGCAGACACCTCCACCTGTTCCCAGTCCCCCTGTCGGGAACAATAGGGATTTATCCCAGTTTATGGCAATTCCGGAGTGGTTCCTGAAAATGCGGACTACATCTTGCAATCTGATCAATGTCTGGGCTGTTTTTGTCTGGTATAGAAAAATATTGTCGGCGTATAGTGATATGCACTCATCACATCCATTACCCCCTGGTCAGCCCCAAATCTGTGCCTCTGTCCGCACCCACTCCGTGAAGACTTCCATCGCTAGTGAAAAAAGCATTGGCGAGAGTAGGCACCCCAGCCGCATACCCCTCTGCACTCTGAATTCCCGGGAGGTGTGGCCATTGATCTTCACTCTGGCTTTCAGACTCTCATAAAGCAGCTTGACCCACCTAATATATTTCGGTCCAAAGCCCATCTTGGCCAGCCCTGAAGGCCATTCCACAGAGTTGAAGGCTTTATTTGCGTCAAGTGAGGCAATCACCCGTCCCGCAGGTGAGGCCGCTGCCAAGTTGTTATGGAGCCGTGTCAGGTCCAGCCTGGTCAAGCGACCCGGCATGAACCTTTGTTGGTCGGGTGCACCAGCTCAGTCACCACCGCCCATAGTCTGGTTGCTAGGCTCTTAGCCAGGATCTTAACATCTGTGTTAAGCAGTGATATTGGCCAGCATGATTCACATCTATCTTGGGGCTTTCCAGCCTTTGGTATAAGGAGAACTGTCACGGATCGTATGTCTTCCGGTAGCTCACATCTCTAAATGTTGCCTTGAAGGCCTCATGTAGTGGGGCCGCCGCCGTCCTCCTGGTCAGCCTTTGGGACAGTTCGGGGCCTTACCAGACTGCATCTGTCCCATGGCTGGGGATACCTCCTCTACCAAGATATCCACCTCCAGGTCCCTCATTTGTTGTGTTCCCAGCCTCCTTGTGGGGCAGTTGTCTATAAAAGATAGCATGTCTACCTTTGGGACCTGTAGCTGTGACCATAAAATGCCTCTAAAAACCTGGCAAATTCCTCCGCTATCCTTCGACTGTCTCTCATCATGTCCCCTGATTCTACCAATAATTCTCTAAATGACATGCCTTCCCTGTCCTTGCTTCTGATCCGCGCCAACAATTTACCTGCTTTGTTTCTGGCTTCATAAATCCTTTTCTGTTTCGCCAGGCAGGTCACTTTGACCTCATGGTTAGCAACTGATTGGTACTCAGCCCTCTTTAGGTCCATCCCTTTTTTCCCCATGGGTGTAGGGGACGCCGTGTAGTCCCTCTCTAGCTGTGTCTGTTCCCCCTTTAGTGTGGCCAGCCTGTTGCGTCTCTCCCTCCTGTCCCCAATTTCCCCAGCAATTATGACAACTTTGATTGTTGCTTTATAAGCTTCCCATATTACAATAGGACTCTGCGCTGCATTTTTGTTCTTCTCAAAATAGTGTCTTTATCAAAATGTTTAACTTCTTGTTCATTGGATAGGCTTGAAGTCTCCATCCTCCATGCTCCGCGTGGCTTCAGCATTTTAGTGGATGGCGTCACTCGTAGGGGTGAGTGGTCGCTAATACCCTAGGCCAGGTATTCTGATGCACTAAACCTAGGGAGCGAGTTGCCTGGGTTGAGGAAATAGTCAAGCCTTGAGTCCATGTCATGTGCCTCCAAATAAAATGAGCATCCTCTCTCACTGCTGTGGAAAGCCCTTCTGACGTCACATAGCCCAAGTGCCTGCACAAAGCTCTCTAACTTTCCTCTGGTTGTATCCCCCTCCACTGTCGTGTTCATTCTATGTAGCTGCATGTCTAGTGCGAGATTGAAGTCCCTACCTATTACTGTTAGCGGCGGGGGAGCTTCCAGTAATACGTTCCCCATTTTCTGAAGTATTGCAGACTAGAGCCCCGGAGGCGCGTATACATTACTCAGTAACATAGTTTCACCCTCATATTCTCCCAGGATCGCCATATGGCAACCATGTGCATCTGTCCATGTGCATGATGTGTGAAACAGTAGTGTCTTTCTGAGAAGGATCAACATACCCCTCGAACCAAAGGTGCATTGTGCATAGCCTGTCAGTTTGTACTTGCTCCTCTCCATGCTGCAGTGTTGTCCACCAGTGAGGTGCGTCTCTTGCAGGAACACTATGTCTGGTTTGTATCTGCTGAGCGCCCTGATAACTAAGCTCCTCTTTACCCTGTTACCTAGTCCTTTAACTAATGCTTGGGTTAGTTTCATTGTGGGTGTGTAACTTCCTCCCCTTTCATGAGCTCAGCCCCTGTAATTGAGTGTTCCGAGATTCCCCCAGTGCCGTAGTGATGTAAACTACCCCTATATCAAACCCCTTCACTACCATACCGTGTTGTGATTCTAAAACTAACCACCCCCCAACTCATGGTACATTTGAGTCCCGAACCATAAGAACATTAAAATATCTGCTATGAAAAGGAGACAGAGAAACTGGACTATGTAAATGTATTGCTGAAATTGCAAATGCACTGTTGAATACAAAAGGCAATAAAATATGTTTAAAAAAAAACAACAACATTAAAATATCTTGTGATTCTGTCGCTGGGACCAAACCTGAGGCCACCTATGTTCGGTTGTCCATAGTTCTACGCCTTCCCTAGGGCAATCTCTCTGTTACCACTACTCTCAGTCAATTGGGTCTCTTCTAGCCCAAGTGTTCAGATGTCATTGGCGTAACGTTTGGCAGCTGATCATCCTCTGTTTCCTGTTCTGTCTCTTTGAGCAGCTGTCCCTGTCCTCTGAGACAAGGGATATCCATCTGTTGTTGCTGAGGATGTTGCAGCGATGCTTGACTTCCATCACTGTTTTCTTTTGCGCTGCCTTCATCTATTCTTTGGTTGGGGAGGCAGTAGTGTTCTTGTTGTCTCTATGCCACGACAGCACCGGTCGCTAGTCATTGTCCTTCTCCACGCCAGGTGGCAAGCCCGACCAGAGAACCTGGTTTTCTAGCCACGACCTGGCCTCCTTTGCCATCACCATGAAGTGAGTCTTGTCCTCATGCACTATCAGTAGCTACGCCCGGAAGAGGAGCACATATTTTAGATCTAGCTGGCGCAGCACCCTCTTAACTGGCACATATGCCCCCCTTTGTCTTTGGACTAGGTTAGAATAGTCTGGGTACAGATTGACCTCCTGTCCATCAAATCACCCAGGGACCATGTTTCCTCGCAGCCTGGAGAATGACAACCTTGTCCCTGAAGTTCATCAGCCGTACTGTGATTGGGCACGGGCTCGGCCCTGGCAGTGGTGGGTACGCTGGGATTCAATGTGCTCGTTCTACTGAGAAAAATCGGGAGGGAATGCCCTGCAAGACAGTCTTACCAGCCATTCCTCCTGATTTTTTCTGGTACCCCGACTAGTCTAACATTGTGGCGACGGGACCTACCCTCCGCATCTTCCAGTCTATTCACCAGTATCTCCATTTCCTTTCCCATGGCAGAGTATTTCTGAGTAAGGTCTTTCACCTGCGTCAGGGCTGTGCCCAGTTGGTCTTCTGTCTCTTTAACTCGGCCAACCAGTTTTTTGTGATCATCCCTCAGTAGTTCCACTACTCCCACCACTGCAGTGCCGGTCAGGTTGCCAGTGTGTATGCCTCGGCCGGGGGGTCCCCGGGCAACTATTTTACGGCTGCTGGCTGTCTCTGCTCTGCAGCCGAAAGCTGTGTTCACTTCCTTTCTTCCCTTCTCCGCCCCTGGTCTCGGCGCTATTGCTGGGCAGTCGCCATCTGGGCCGTTCAGTCTTCCCTGCAGGCGCTGTTCCGATTGCCTGTTTTTCAGATGTGACCAGGCTGTGGAGGCACCCCCGATGTCACTGGAGTGGATCCCCTCTTTTACGAGTCTGATTGGCTCATTAAGACCACCGGTGGGCACAGGAGCTCCAACGTGCACTTTTCACACCATGGCCACGCCCCCTTAAAAGAAGATTTTTGATCTTTAAATGTGAGCTTGAATTCTTTTCTGGCAACCCATCTCTTACATAAATCATGTAATTTTCTCATTCTGTCCACTATTTGACTAATAGATGATCAACACACTCCAGCCATGCACGCACAAATTGGGTCCATAATTGCCAGATGTTTTGAAAAATCAAAAGTTTCAATATGTCATATGTTTAGTCCTTTTTTGGATTTGCAAAATTATTGCTAAACATACTTTCTATTTTTCTTTTTTCGTGTCAAAGACAGTAACCTGCAAGTGTGCCATGCAATTATTTGTACATTCTTACCCACATGTGCAATTTTTTGTGGGTTGTACTTTGACGCATTGTGCAATACTTTGCTTGTTATGATCCATTAACAGGATGTTATTCCATTGATTCATTAACATTCAGAACTGATTCATCACATATAGTGCTCATTAAGGATATGATTTACAGCTCTTCTTCAAGATGCAATCAATTGTTCATTCATTATTATTTTGTGTCTCTCTCCTAGAGCACATTCAAACTTAATTTAATTAGGGCTAATGTATCATCATGACACACTATGCTCAGGTTTGTGGTGAAGGAGTTATAGTGTTCGCATTAAGATTTTATTATTGGATAGTTTGTCATATCTCACTATTATGACTTGCATTCTTGAAATAACAGTATGTGAGGATGGACTTTATTAACTAATGTTTCAGTTCGCACGATATGAAGACCTATATGCATGTGAAGTCGGACAAAAATACATTCCAGGTTTCCAAGTTTAGCTTGCCTGTTTGTAATCTTTCAGTGCAGATAAAGGATATTTTTTTATTTGCTGCAAATGTTTCATCTCCCTAAAGCCTTACTCCAACTGCCAGTCAGGATTTCTCATATTTTACTCGTACCAATGATATATGTGTTGCTCGGTTTATTCTTGCAGATTTTTCCATCAATTCCTCTGATTAATAAACACTTCATAAATGTACATGCAGTTCTGCCTCAATGTTGTGTCCCCACGGGGCTTCTGTTTCCAGTAGGGTGAATATTTTAGATTCTTCTTTCCTCAAAGACATTACTTGATCCTCTCTCCCTTGTATGTTATACACCATAGTAGGTTATGTCCTTGGGGTTCCCTTCATGTTGGTTCATGTTGGTTCCAAAAATGTTTGGCCATTGGATAGCTGCTGTCACAGTTTTTGATTGCTCGTAAATGCTGTAGGATTCATAGTTTTACTTGTTTCATTTGGTTTTTCACATATTTCTTGCCACACTTGAATTCCACTACATGTACACCAAATTCTGTTTGTTGCGCAATCCATTTCTTTATCAGTACTTTCCTTCCTTCAAAAGTTAGATATTCTTTCTTATTTGTAGCATAAGGGTACACCTTACAAGAGTCACATTTCTCCGCAAGTCATGCCCTGCTATCCTTTTCTTCTGGCTCGAGATAACCTTTCACTAGTAGGTCTCCCAGAGAAGCTGCTTTCCTGTATTTTACATTTAGATGTGGACCCAGATAGTATCCCCTCAGCAGCAAGCTCCAGTTCCTGTACAATGTTATTGATTACATGATGTTCCACTTTGAGCTCTATGATAAAACTGCACTTGATTGTGTTCACTATTCATGGTTCCGAGCAGCGGGCTATCTCTTTTCCTAATTTTCACACTCCATAGTGCAACTTCCAATACTGCATTGGGATAACCCCTTCATTTAAATCTTATACATGCTGCTTCCTGATTTAAATCATCCTCCTTGGAGCAAGTCCTGCAAGCCCACAATAGCTCACCAAACAGAATAGTCCATTTAAGAAAACACTTGCAAGGTGGGGAGTGGAAAAGATAATCAATCAGCCTCCCCATTACTATAATCCACATAGAGAGCTGTTGCTACCTTCTAAGGGTATGCCCTTTGTTTTCTACACAATGCCCTCACCCACTTTTGATGCATGCTTCATCATAGGACATGCTACAACATCTATAATACAATTGTGCATACCAAGGTGGAGCGCCTTAAGATATCGGGCTCTAGAAAATATTAAGGGATTGGAACACTAAAATGAATAAAACTGTCAAAAGCGATATCCAATCTGTTGGATTTTATTTGTAGGTTCTCTTTGACAGGGTTGAAAAATTACATTAAAACGTGGATGGTCACTGGGGCCTTATCACCTTACCATTTTTAGGTCAACAAGTTTCTGCTGGTATTAAATACCATATGAGTCAATGGCCTTCTTCAGGATTTACAGGTCCCTACTGTCACTCAGTTATGGAAAGCATCCTACTACTAGCTGACTCATGTGTTAGTGCTGTCACATTTTTTTGTTGAAAAAGCTATACCAGCAGTATTAAATGTGTGTGTGTGTGTGTGTGTGCGTGCGTGTGTGTGTGTGTGTATATATATATATGTATATTTATATATATCGCTCCTACGATCACTCCTGGTAATTGCACCCCAACAGATCGAAGCAGACACCGGAGCAGTTTTCTCTCTTATTTCTTATTAATCGCTTTTTACCATAACGCGTTTCGGCCGTACGAGGTCAGACTGCCATATATTACTTGCATACAACAAATCAGTTTTCCCCGCATTTGATTTAAACCGTGCTGTCCATTACAGAACCTCAAAATTAATTCTTTGATCATCATTTTTTTTAATAGTTTTTTACCGCATTTCATACTCTACTGTTTTACTTTTAACACATAATTCTTGTATCGTCCCATGAGTCGTCACTTAATTATTTAACATCAAAAATGAATTCATTCATGATCTCATGGTCTCCCCACGCAGTTTCCGATCTCTGGCAGGTGCCCCGTGTTATACCACCGTCGAGTGTTTCTACAGGTTTTTCAATAATTGCAGGTTTACTCTTTGTAACTAGCAAGTGTTTGATATGCATTACTTTATATGAGCCATATTCATTTTATCCTAGTGGAGTTATCCTCTAGTGGGACTAATTATATGGTAATACCACTAAGGGTTGACCACCTGTCATCTCAAATTTACTGTGCCCATAGGACCATAGTGTTACTTTCCACTCTCACTTGGTAGTTTTCAACATTGTTGTTGTTTTCATACTGTAATTCATGTGTGTGTTGTCTCTGATGATGTAGTGTGTTAGGGATATGATCTTGGGGTATTAAATCACTTTGTGCACAGTCTTTTACTTCACCAGCCTTCTTGTTCAGGAGAAGGTCCAGAGAACCTAACAAAACTTCAAATTAAATTTTATTCAGGAGGCTGGCACTGTACCATCACCTACCCTAGTATATCTCTTGACTTGAATTCTTTTTGTGATCCTGTGTCACATCGGGACTACTTTTCAGCACTCAACTTTTTTCAATTTCTCTTTTTTTCTTTTCTTGTTGCCTTGCACTGACTGCTTCGATTGCCCCCCATTTTTTCTCTCTCTAACTTTCTTCTATCATGAGTTGTTCTTATTTCTTGCATTTCAAGGTTTACTATGTTCCTTCGAATTTCATATCTCTCGGAGACTTGAGTGCAGCTCCTCATCATGATTTAGGCCCACTGGTGCCTTACATTCCAATTTAATGATGCATCTAATCTCTAGTTCTCTTAATTTCTTGGTGCGGTCACCACCCCTCCTGCTGGCCGGTACCGCATCAATTACAAAGTATTTTATTTGCTTGGGAACTTTATTATGATATATTTCACAGTGGGGTGCTACAGTCACTGTTTGAGATAGCCCTCATATGCTGCAGAATTCTTTTATGCTCAGGTAATATTGTGCTGCCCACATACCTCAAAGTGCACGCACATGTTAAGACATATGCCGCAAACTCGGTTTGGCAGTTGTAGGTTCCTTTTATTTTCTCCACCTCTGAACTGAATAGTGTCAAATACATTGTGATGTTCTCCCCAATAGTGCAAGCCCTGCATTGCGAGCATCTCTTGAAGCACGGTTGCTGTCGCAGCCAGCTAGTCTCCAGTTACATATCAGGGCTACTTATTACTACCCCATCCTTCAGGGATGATGCACGTCTGAATGTAATCTCAGGGTGTTTAGATACTATCTTTCCTATTACTGGATCTGCTTTTATCACCGGCCAATTTTTTCTCAGAAGTGTTCTTAATTGTGCCTCTCGAGTATTGAATGGGGTTAGAAATCTGATCTCCATCTGTTCTTTTCTCAACTCTCTGCCAGTTTATTGAACAGAATTGAATCTCTATTCCTTTTGTTTGCTGCTAGTCGTGCTGATCTTATCACTGAAGTACCATAGCCCCTCTGTTTGAATTTCTTCTTCATCTCATCCTGACATATTGCTAACTCTTTTTTTGTACTGCAATTTCTTTTGGCACGTAACATTTCACCAAATGGGATACTCAATTTGGTATGGTTTGGATGGAAACTGGATGAGTGAAGAGTTGTGTTGCCTGCTGTGTTCTTTCTATGTAACCTGGTCTCCAGTTTTCCTTCCTGAACGAAGACCTCTATATCCAAGAATGTAACTGACATCGTACTAATTTCATATGTGAAATTTAGATCATTTACATTTAGCCTTTTGATAAATTGTTCTGCCAACACAGTTGACCCTCTCCAAATTATAAACAAATCATCTCTAAATCTTGTGCAGATTACAATATGCTCTTCCCATACCTCCTCATGGAGCCTGCGGAGCACCTGTTCCTCCCACCAGCCCACATACAAATATGCGTAACTGGGGCAAAACAGGTGCCTACGCAGTCCCATGCACTATATATATATTAGCTTGCGCTGTAAGATTTGAGGTTGTGCATGACATAAAGGTGCACTGTCCCTATTTGTAGTGTAGCAGATTTGAAAGCGATTCATTTTTCACAATTATGCAAGTACTGTGCATATACTCCAGGGATGCAACCATCATTCAACGCTCCCATGCTACCCCAATGTTCCAAGGATGCAATTACTGTTCAAGGATCCAGTACTACAACTATGTTCCAGCGGGCAATCATCGTTCAAGGTCCAAGACTACACCAGTGATCAAGGGATTCAATCACCTGCAAAAGCTCCTGTACTACAATGGGATTCAATCACCTGCAAAGGCTCCTGTACTATACGAGTACTGAGGGGATACGATCACTGTTCAAGGCTTCTGTACTACACCAGTGCTTCAGGGATGCAATCACCGTTCAAGGCTCCTGTTCTACACCTGTGCTCCAGTGTTGCAATCATCTTTCCGGGCTTATGTTCTGCACTTGTGCTCCAGATACAAAATCACCAGTCGAGGCCTCTGTAGTACAAAGGTACTCCAGGGATGCAATCATCATTCAAGCCTCCTGTACCACATCTGTGCTCCAGGAATGCAATCACCGTAAAAGGCTCCTGTACTGAACAGGTGCTCCTGGGATACAATCGTTCACCAAGGCCCCAGCACTACACCAACCCTCCTGTAGTACACTGGTGATCCAGGCATGCAATTGCCATTCAGGGCTTTTGTACTCCACTGTGCTTCCAGGATGCAGTCACTACTCAAGGCTCCTGTACTACACTGGTACTTCAGGGATACAATCACTCACTGTTCAGGCTCCAGTACTGCACCTGTGCTCCAGTGATACAATCACTCTTCAAGGCTCCTGTACTATATTGTTGCTCTAGTGATGTAATCAATCATCAGGACTCCTGTACTACACTGCTGCTACCGGGATGCAACTACTGTTCAAGGCTCCTGTACAAACATCCATGCTCCAGGGATGCAATCGGCGTTAGAAGCTCCTGTACTTCCCTGGTGAACTGGTGCTCCAGAGAATCAATCACTGGGCAAGGCGCTGGTACTACACCAGTAATTCAGGAATGCAGTCACCGGTCAAGGCTGCTGTGCCACACCATGGATGCAAGCACCGTTCAAAGTTTCTGTACTAAACCTCTGATCCAGGGATTTAATCAATGATCAAGGCTCTTCTACTACATCAGTGTTCAAGGGATGCAATCACTATTCAAGGCTCCTGTAGACACCGGTACCCCTGAGATACAATCACTGTAAAATGGGTCTGTAGTACATCTGTGCTCCAGTGAAGCAATCTCTGTTGAAGTCTACACTGGTGCTCCAGGGTAACCATCACCGGCTACAGCTCCTGCAATACTCTGGTGTTCCAGGGTTACCATCACCGACTAAGGGTCATGTAATACACAGATGTTCGAAGGGTTACCCAGGGTAACCATCACCGGCTCCTGCAATACACTGGTGTTCCAGGATGCAATCACTGTGAATGCTCCTGTACTTCATCGGTGCTCCAGGGATTCGGTCACTGGCCCTGTACTACACTTGTGCTACTGTGGTACAATCACCAATCAAGGCTCCTGTATTACACTGATACTCCAGGGGAACAATCACCAATCAAGGCTCCTGTATTACACTGATACGCCAGGGGTGCAATCACCATTCAAGGTACTACACAGTGCTCCGGGGTGCAATCAAAAGCCAAGGTTCTTTTACTCCAGAGACCCTATCTGCAGCATTTTCCTGAGTGGCAGGCTGTGTGGTTGCGACTCCTAATCTACCCCTGCAATCTAGGAACACATACTGTGGCATTCTCAGACTTGACAGCCATGGGGGTATTCACATCAAGGTTCACTACTACTGAGACACCAAATGTGGCATTTCAGACACACAAGCGTTGGGTTATGCATGTGCATGCATTCAGGAACGGTAGCCTCCTAAAGTCACTTTTTAGAAGGGCACTGAGGAAACAGGGGGCCTCATTTACAAGAAACTGACGCATCTGCATTGGTGCGTCAGTTTAGTTGCGCCTGCGCCAAATCAATCAATCAATCAATCAATCAGGATTTGTAGCGCGCGGCTGCATCACCCGGAAGGATCTCGAGGCGCTGTCTGATAAACTGCCTGTTCTCCTATCGGTTGAGCATCCATGTCTTGAGGTCTTTCCCGAATTGCTGTAGCGATGGTGAGGCTCTGAGGTGCAGGGGGAGGTCGTTCCAGGTCTTGGCCACCAGATGGAAGAAGGTGCAGCCTCTGCTGTTTGTCCAGTGGATGCGACGGGTGGCAGCTATGCGAGGGATCTGGATCCAAGTTTCCTGATGGGCTGGTGAAAGGTCATGCATTGGTTGAGGTATGCAGGTCATTTATTGTGTAATGGCTTGTATGTATGGGTGAGTAGCTTGTACAGGCCTTGCGACACCATGGATGCGCTGTATTTACAATACAGGGCTCCATGGCTTAAGGATTAACAGATGCTTCAGAAATTCTGACATGACGGTTGGCTCAAAAGTGACACATTGCTGCAGCTGGTCGTAAAACTGATGCAACTCCAGCAATGTGTCAGAACACATAGGCGAGTCCAATTATAAAAGCCCTGCGTCAATCCTTACTCCTGGTCTGAGCAAGCATAAGGATTTTGACACAGTGAAGTCGTAGAGTGACGCAGTGAATTTCACTGCGCCAGTTCTACGTGGCTTCTTTGCGTGGGAACGCCTACCCTGCATACATTATACCTGGTGCAGGTATAATGTGATGCAGGACTCTACAAACTGATGCATTGGACCCAATGCATCAGTTTGTAGATATGGCGCAGTGAGGCGCACTGATTGCGCCACCGCTGCATTAAAAAAAGTGATGCTGCGGCGGCACAAGGGGCTTGTAAATGAGGCCCTGGATTTCCCTATGCTGACCAGCTTCTTTTTACAGATATGGTGGAGGGACATCCTAGTAGAAAAGGCTGCTCAGCACTTCTGTTTCACACAAGATTTGAAAGTGTCTCATTTTTCACAATTATGCTTATACTATTTCTCATAGAGAGGAAGCAAAGGAGAACTGATTCTCAAGAAAAGTAGTGAATTCACATGTGTAGAAGTACTCCTACAGAGGTGTGCATATTTACTAGTTTTTGCAATTCACCAAAAATTCAGATAGTACATCTGTAAAGCAGCGCCAGTAGCGTGAGCGAATAGAGACCCAAAGGCCATATTCTTTGAAAACATTTGAAAACTGTTTTCTTCAGATTTTCCTTTAACTTAAGTCAACACCTAACGGGGGCGCAACTGAAGAATTTCAGATATGGTTAATCACTTGTCCATCACTTTTTACCCCTTCACCCTGTCAAACTCTTGCATTCTTTCGCTTTCTCAAGCACTCTGAAGAAACCAAAAGGAGATAAATGCAAAAACAACAATTGATGGGCAGAATGCAGAACAATGTCATACATTCACCCCAGTACAGAGATCTGGGCCTAAATCCATCGTTTTTTTGCTCACCATGCCATTCCAGTTTAGACCCAGCCATATGCAAATCAGTCTTGACCCTGCACCCAAAGGGAACAGTCCAGCCCGAACTGCCAGGCCAGGTCATCCCTGGGCTGGAAACAAGCATCCTAGGACCGGTTTCGGGCTTTCAGCCCTCATCAGCCAGGATAGCTTGACTCCAGTGGCATGGAGAGCACGGGACCCAAGGAGATACCATGCACTTTATAAATCTTAGTAAGCAAAAAAAAAAGAAAAATCTGTATTTCCCACGTCACCCTTCCCCACTAACAAATGGGTAATTTGCCCTCTTCGTGACAAGGGCGGGTGAGTGAGCGAGTACATGGCAGGCCCACCCTTCTGTCTCACCACCACAGCACGTTAACCCCTTTCGCATCAATCAGTCCCACTGCTTCCACGTTCTGAGACAGCCACGCAGCCCAGCGAATCAACCTAACGCCGAAATTAATGCACGCCGCGCTTTCCTCTTTCATTTAATTTGTCATAAGCCAGAGCTCGTCAGAGGTGGCCAGAGTAATAGCACAGGAAATTGAATTCCTATAGTATTGTCCAGCGAGAGCTCGGGTAGCAGCGGTGTGGTGTGTGGTATTCCCCACAACGCACCGCTCTCAGGCCGGCACTAAAAGGACCACCTGCCGCAGCGAGGAGGCAGGCCACAGGCAGTGGTGAAAAGCGAAGTTCAGGTTCTGTGACCTGTCTTAGCCCGAGGCCTTCTCTTCACGTGCTGCTTGGATGACACCATCTGAGCCAGACCCAGCTGCTGAAATGTATCCCAGCCGCCGGCATTACTAAAGTGTTATTCATCGCAGCACATTTCGTAATTTAAAGTAAAACTCGTTTGATGAGGCGGAACATCTGGAGTGCGACTCCGCTGACTTACTGGGTGATGGATGCTTGCTTTAACAAAAGGTGACAGTCTTTGTGGGGCTTACAGTAGTATTTTTTGGCATTAATACTGAAAAGTAAATAAGCTTTCCATTTTCCTGACTAGTGTAGGCAGCTCAGTAAAACACACCATATTACATCGTGTGTCCTGGTGGGTGCAGAGACAATGGTTTCTGAACAACAATGCACGAGTGCTCATTGAATTTTCTAGCAATTCGTTTAGACTCCCCACGACATCATGGCATCTCATGCACCATTTTGGGGTTAGCGGTGACACGTATGGCCTGGTCCTGTTTCTTTCTCCACTCTACCTTCTGTAAAAAATTCAAAACTTACCTCCACCTTCCATAGTTGCCGAGTCCTTTTGTTTTTTCGGTACTTTACCCCTCTGTTCCTTAATGTTCAGATTTTTCCTGTATCACGAGTGCTCTATAAAAAGTGTCCCCGCCACCAGTGGCTTAGGGCCGCAGTCTATAAAATTCATAAAAAAATAAAATAATCACTGGTGTCTGCGATATTGTTGATCCCCAGCTTTGCACCGGCAAACTATCTTTTAAGTACATTTGCTTTAAACCAAAACACCCAACTAATGTCTGACAAACTAAATTTACCTCTAAACCATTTGCCTGCCAAGACTTTCTTTAAAAAAACAGGTTAAACTAGAATCCCTATCTCCCCCATCAAGTTGTATCCTTTGATGGTGTACCTGATCACAACTGGCACATGTGAGACTCAGGCCTGTCACAGATATGTGTACCATGTCACTGGATCCTGTTGCTGCCTGATCCACGCTCTGCGCACTCGCCCCACTCACACATTCATCCATGCTGGCAGGCCCAGTGGCATACGGTACTTTCACACATATGTTCGTTTAATAGTGAGTACCTACACCACTTTAATTTGAGAGGGAGAGGACCTGCATTTGTGGTTCAATACATGCACAATATCTCAACTGAACACACTTACTCTTGGCCAGTGACTACCTACATTTCTACAATTCCATTTCAACAACTGGTTCTCGGGTTGTGGCAAGTCTATTTTGAGCTTCCAGGGGTTTTCACTGCTGTGGGATCAGGTACCTGACTGGGGATCCCTAAGAGATGCTATCAGTCTCTGATACCTTGCAACTATTAAGAGGCCCCGACAGTCTTGGTGGTCCAGCACAACTGCCCATTTACTGGCAAAACTTCAGAAACTTTCAGTCCCCATGGTTCATCGACTTCTTTCCTTGAAATCAGGCCAAGACTTGCCCACAGCTCTTTGGGTTACCCGCAATATAGCTCAAGAGCCACCTAATGGGAGCCCTCTTGCGGCCTAAGGTTTCCAGTCCAGGGTGGCTTGGTGGATCCTTGCTTTCTAGGTTACGAACATCACACTGGACGCCAAAACCAGTGGCATAACAAATGCCCCCGCAGTGCGGAGGGGCCCCCTCAGCACAGTACCCTGGCCTGAGCGCTCCTGAGTGAGTCCTAAAGGGGGCCCCTCCATGTACTTTGCAGGCGGGCCCCCTCAAGTTTCCTTACACCACTGGCCATAACATCACTTCTAGCCTCCTCCCTCGAAACATAGACATGCCATAACAAACCTTTACCTACATTACGCAACTAATTAATTACTCTGCCCAAATCACAGTACTAAAGATGCTCTCTATTTCAGCTCACATCTGGACCCAGTCCACAGCAACAAATGATGGCCTAAATTAATGTTCACAAAATCACCCACATGGATCCCTGCTGTCCCACCAATCTATTAGATACACAAATCTATGTTGCACCCAAGGATTTCCTCAATCAATCTGGGGCTCTGTGGGGTAATGGCATTTCTCTGCTGGCTTGATTTCATAAACACAGAGAGCTATTTAGCAGGCAGGAAAGCCCTCCCTCTGAATGAGTAGTAAGGCCCTACCACCATAACCAATTTTTAGCTCCCTAACTGAAAACAAGGAATGCCCACGTACCATAACCAAGCAAAAACACCTTTCATGTGCAGAACTTATGACAAGTAGCACAGCCCCACTTAAAATGAGGTTGGTCCATCATTTGGCTCCAACGTTCTTCCTACTTAACAGCCTCTGACTCACACTCACAGTCATTCTGGTCTCAGAACCTTCCCTCAATGTCCCACAAATCCGCTCCATTGAATAGGAACTCCTGAGGTGGTGACTTGGTTATTTCTTTCAACTTCCAGAGTTAAAGCCTTGCTTTCCCACTCCTCTAGAGGTGCATTCACATTTCCCCATGCACCTCTATACAGAGTGTTTTCTCTCTTGATCTGTGTTACACCTAGGTGAAGAGGTACTCTTTGAAATTTGTGGTTGCAAACTACACTATTTGGGGTATCAAGGCCCTAATAATCTGATCCACAGAGCTGACCTGGTTTCTCTAAAGGAAATTTTGAGTCACTCTTTATAGCTTTGCTTATGAAGCAGGGCGCCCTCGGAGACACTTGCACGTGGTTAAGTGTACAACAATTAGTCAACCAACAATCCAGTTAAAATAAAAAGAACCTAAAGATCCAAACCAACTTATTTAAAAGATAACAAACCAACAAAATAAGATGTCACACTACAGAACAATGCTCAATACTGTTAATAAATATTTGAGGTAAAATTTTCACACTTCAACAAGGAATATGATGGGCCAAAAACAATCTAAAATAATTGAATGTGTACAATTTATGACCATGATACAATTCAATTGGTTCCATCATGCTTTCTCACTTGTAGAAGGCCGGTTAAATTCTTAACAAGCTCTTTTGGTGATTTGAAAACAACAGGCTGTGGGCATTGAGGCACCAACTTGAAGAGGTGAGTAGCGGGTTTACAAGAATTAAGTCGCTTGGTGGGAAGTGATGAACAAAGAAAGCTTGATGTTGTTGACTCTGAATTGATGCAGCTTGATGGCGTTGAGGCTCCAGCGATGCAATTTTGTGTAGCAATAGGGACTTGCAGAACAACTTTACACTGGCATCCAGATAAGCTATTTGTCGATAGTTCTTAGGTAGTGTCCTACACCACTTTCTGAGAAGAGGGAGGATAAGAGCAGTGCTGAAAGGCTTAAAATGAAGATTAGTCTAAGGTTACTTTCTATAAAAGATCTAACAAACTAAAATGAAAAGTGAAAGTACCATGCTATAGACTGTCAAATGATGAGTGGCTTGAAGTATGTAAGTTGACACATCAAACTCTGGGAAAAAAAACTTCATGGAATGAAAGTGCCTGCATCCCATGTTGGCCTCCTTGTTTTTTTTCTAAGGTATTTTTCAATGTACATATGCGACAAACCATCATCGCTTACAGTGAGAAATATGACTAATACATATGGACTATTGCCGTCGGCTTCCTTGTTATGCAGATTTGTAGAGTGCACTATCACCCTGATGGGTATTCTGGCACTGAGCAGGTTTGAGTCTAGCCAAACCTATGGTCTAGCAGGACTACTCAAAAAGACAGGTCTTCGGCTTCTTGAGGAATTCAAGAAGTGAGGAGGAGGCTCTTATGTGTAGCAGCTGGTAGTTCTGCGCTTTAGGAGCCATGTAGGAGAAGGCATGACCCCCTGAATTGGTATTCCTTATGGGTGAGATGTGTGCAAGCAGGGGTGTCTGGAAGGTTTGTGAAAGCGGAAGTAACTGTTGAGGTGTGCTTGGCCAGTGTTATGTAGTGCCTTCAAAGTGTGGATGAGGTGCTTGAATTGTGTTCATTTGTGTATGGGGAGCCACTGGAGCTCCCTCAGGTGTCGTGTGATATGAGTGTGGCATGGGAGGTTAAGAGTGATTCTGGCCTCTGAGTTTTGAATGGTGTGAAGCCTTCTTGTGAGTTTTTTGTTGATCCCGGCTTAGAGCATGTTCCCGTAGCCCAACTTGCTTCTGAAAAGGGCATGCATGACAGTTTTCTGGGTGCTAATTGGCAGCCATTTAAAAATCTTCCTTTGTATCTTCAGATTGTGGAAGCATGAGGAGGTGACAGCGTTGATTTGGGCGGGCATGTTGATTTTGCTGTTGATGACGATCCCCATGTTTTTGGAGTATGTGTGTTGGTCTTAGCTCTGTAGGCCACCAGGGTGAGTCCCACGGTGAAGTGTTCTTGCCGAAGATCATGATTTCGGTCTTGTCACTGTTCAGCTTCAGACAGTTGGTCTTTTTCTAGTGGACAACTTCAATCATGCAGGCTTTGAACTTGATCTGGGTACTGGGCGTATTGTCTGTGAGGGAGAGAATGAGTTGCATGTCATCATCGTGAGAGAGGACATTGAAATTGTGAGAGCAGCCAATGCTATCTAGAGGGACCATGAATGTGTTGAGAGGGTCGGGATCAGGGAAACTCCTTGTGGAACTCCACAGATGAGGTCGCGGATGTTTGAGGTGTATGGTGACAAGTTGGCTGACTGAGTCCTAGTTAGGAAGGAGCAGATCCATCATAGTGCATGTCCTTGGATTCTGATGTCATGTGGACGTTGGATGGGGATGGGGTGGGAGACTGTCAAACACTGCAGAGAGGTCCAGGAGGATGAGACCTGCCGTGTCTCCATCCTGAGTCATTGCGATGTCATCAGTGGCGACGATGAGGGCATTCTCCATTCTGTGGTTGGGTGTGAAACTAGACTGAGTGGTGTTGAGGAGTTGGTAATCAGTGAGGCATTTGGTGAGGCATCTGTTGATGATTTCCTCTAAGACCTTGGTTCTTTGATAAGATAGGGATGCCTTTGGCGAGGTCTGTCGGGTCCAATTGCAGGTTGAAGTTGCTGTAAATTACATTGATTTTGTTGCTGAAGAATTCAGAGAGATTGTTGCAGAGATACTGCGAAAGGGTGATCAAGCTTTAGGCAGACACTGGTGAGGTGAAATCCTTCACAATGGCAAAAAGATTTCTTTGCTTCTGTTGGTGCCGGCATCTATGCGGTACACCAGGGTGGTGTGTTTGGTGGCCCAAATTATTTGGTGGTAGCGTCTCAGGGTGTATTTGAATGTGCTTCTATCTGCATTGTCCTGGCTCATTCTCCATTTGCTGTTGACATTAGAACATTCAAGTCCAAGCTTGACAAGGACCACTGCCTACCTAGCCAACAAATTCCCCTCCTCCAGTGGCACTCAGCACACCCACAGCCATGACAACATCAGACATGAGATGAAAAGGTATACAGAAGACAAAGCAAGACAATGCTACTTCTCCATCTATCAAGATTGTAACAACATCCTCCATTGGTCTACACTGTTCCAACAGTGCTCCAATTTAGGAAAGAGCTGAAGACACCCTGTTTTAAAAAACATAGCATTATGATACTGTAACAGTCCACATTCATTCTTAGAAATTAGCTCCAACCACACTTTGACTGTCATATCCAAGAGCAGGCGTCTCTTGAATGCGCTATTCATTAAAACATGCCACTATAATCACAAAGAAAAGAAAACATTTTTTCACATGGGAAACAAGAGAGAAGAACATCATGTTTAACAATTAGAACCCCAGCTTGCTTAGAAATAAAATGTTCACGTGTAACAAAGCAAGATAGACATTTTGAAATTCAGGCCTACATCAGCTATAGTCAATCTAAATGTGAATAAATATAATTTCTCCCTACAAATAACATAGCATGTCATAGCATATTAAGAAAAAAACTTCACCAGTCCCCATCCCAGACCGCTGACTTCTAACTCTAATGTGATAACAGTAACTGGGCCAAAAATGGACTTCCCATTCCATGTCTCCATTTGGGAGAACCGCCACCTCAACTCCTCCCTTGCATCTTCTGATAGGGAAAGTAATACTAAGAAAGGGAGTACTTTCTCAAATGCAGAGCCTTAAGATGCTAAAGAGCCTTGTAGCGAAGATGAGCCAGGGAAATCACTTGAATGGACATGAAAAGCAGATCCACGATCCTGGCCAATTTCCATAGAGAAAACCTGTTTGACTTCAGCACTTCCCGTATTTCCTTCTTTATGTCTTTGATCTTTGACCTGGCAAGAAAAAGGCAAGCCTTTACTGAGTCTATCAGAAAATTCAGAAACCGCGCCTTCTGAAGGTCCCAACAATGGCTTCTTCTAGTTTATCACAAAACCTAGGCTCTGTCACAGGGAAACTATCCCCCTTATCTGATCTTGAAGTCTAATCTTGGGTTGAGCCATCACTACCATGTTGGGCAGATAGACAAGCATACGAATCCCCAGGCCCTGAAAAGGCCTCCCACCGGCTTGAGGAGTTTTGTAAAACTCCATAGGCTGAAGACAGGCCGACTGGAAGACAGTTGTACTGGTAAGTTTTGCCCCTCTATCGAATATGGAGAGAAGGCCTGTGGAAAGGATGCACCGGAACTGAAAGATATGGATCTTTTAAGTCTATTTTCACCATCCAATCTCCTTTCTGGAGGGAATCTCTTAAGTAAATACTCCCCTTCATCTTCAATTGTCTTTAGAACACAGAAGCATTCAGTAATCTCAGGCATATCACAGGTTGATAACTCTTGTCCCCTTTCCATAGTAGGAAAAGATTTCTTATGAAACCTTGCCCTGTTTCCAAATGTTCTATTTCTCCTTTGTACAACGATTCTGAACCTCCTGAGATACAAGTTTCCTTTTCAACTGACAAAAATCCATCGCTTGAGGGGAGTTAATTGGATTGGAGTGGAATACAACTCTTTATTTTAATCTTGATATGTCTGAATCACCCATGGGTCTGAAGTTATATTTTGCCAATGCTGGAAAAAGAGGGTGAGCCTTACACCCCACCCTCATGGGGGAAAAAGGTTTAAAGTTTGCTGCATTACCATTACTCTGGCAGGCACACCCACTGCTTTTCTATAATCTCTCATGCCACTTCCCCCTCTCTGTCTGTAAAAAGTGGCAAAGCCACCTCTATTTGCAAAGGCGGATACCTGACCTCCTCTTGGAGTGAATGAAAATGGTTTAAGAGAACTCTGCTGTTGCTGAAAGTTGAAAGAGCGAGCCCTTCTTCTGCTGACTCTTGCAAAAAAAACATGGGGAGAACACCTTCCTTAAATTGTGCTGAGCTTTGTTCCAGAAAGTAAAGGCAAACACAAGATGTTATTTCTGTGACATATGTTTCTCCAGAAAGGTGTATGTCCGCAGCAGCTCCCAGGTCTTTATGCGACATCTCAGATAGCTTAGGGTCAATCCTCATCATTAGGGACTTTCAACGTTCTGCATATAGGGAGGCATTAACATTGCCCAATATGCATATTGTTTTCTAAAACCAATCTCTTAGGGCCTGATTTAGATTTTGGCGGATGGGTTACTCTGTCTCAACGGTGACAGATATCCCGTCTGGCGAAATATAAATCTCATAATATCCGATGGGATATCTGTCACCATTGTGGCAGAGTAACCCGTCCGCCGAAATCTAAATCAGGCCCTTAGTAAGGGAAAGTTCAAAGGGTTATCAGAGCCAGCAGCTTTCTCTTTGAATTCCATTATCTGGGTAAGTGGATCCAACATATCAAAAATGTATCCTCACATAATGCAAGAGCCTTATCTGCACCTTTTTTGGGGTCTTTCCCCATCTTAGAAAGAAAAGGAGCAATAGTTGAGTCAATATTCGGAGTAAGAGACAGTTTTGGGGAAGACGAGGCCTAGGACACTCCAACTGGAGTTTGTTTCAGTCAACCTATCCATAGGGGATCTAGTCCATTTGGAGACAAAATTACAAATAGATGGGGATGAGACTCTTTTTCCTGATCTACGATGTATGATGACACTGGGGTCGAAATAAGTTTAACCCAGAGCATCTAAAATCGCCACTACTTGACCCTTAGCAGGAGCCGACTCTTCTGTTCATTGATATAGCACCCCCACTGAATTGTTATAGGAATCCACCGGAAAAGACTTTGAGTGGCTCGTCTTCAAAGAAAAGGATCATTAATAAAACTGATTGATTTTGATTTCATTGATGCTATTTCTGGGTGAGAGATATCCTTGTAAGCCTCCACAGTTGAAGGACCCTCACCCTCAGACGCCCCAGAGGTTTGCTTGCTTTTGAAAGAATGATTCATCCCATCTTTAGACCAGTTTGAAGATTTTCAAGCCTTAAGAAAATGCTAAGTCCCCCTATCGGGAACGTGGGCAAATAATACAGTCAAAATACACTGTAGTTGAGGAACTCACAAACTCATGCATGGACTACATTACTGCAGACACTGCTAATGGTACCACGTATTGAACTTTGAAGTGAGCAACCACTTTAGCAGGCTCCTGCTTTGCTTTTGTACCTCTTCTACCTCCTCCATTGAGTAAACCGATCTATCCTCCTCCTGATTAACTGGTGCAGCTGGCAATCTCAATTTTCTTAATCCACATCTATCTGTAATCTCCATAATGTGGGAAAATAAGTGGACACCTAAAATACAGGAAACCCTTAAAACTATAAAATATATATAATTGAAAAACTATGCGGATAGCAAAAGTCTTTCCTCTTTAAAAAAAAAAATTATAATAAGCTAAACAAAATAGTAGGAAAAATACGTGTCCCTAACTGACAAAACTAGCACCAAGGTTAACAGTAAAAAAAATGGTCGCTAACTGAAAACCAAAAAAAAATTATTTGTAGTGTACAAACACCTCCGGGGAAATTCGTAAACAATTAACAGCCTCTGAAAATTAGCAAAGCCGCTAGTGTGTCTCTGTCAGGCAATAAATCATGTCAAGACGTGTCTCCACACAAAGTAGTGAGAAATGCCTAACGTGAAAAGCGCGTGTGATCTGCTATGGAGCCCTCCAATGGTCACACTAAATTAATGGTGGGTACGCACGCATACGCTGAAGAAACTGCTGCCATCAAAGCTCCTGGACATATAAACAGCCCCTACAACCTAAAACCAAACCACACCTCGATCCTCCCTCAAACCACAATAGACATCTTCCAGAAGGGAAAGCGGGATCAGTGCTAACCAGGGGCGCAACTAGACCCGAACTTCGGGGGGGGGGAGGGCTAACACTCCCAGCCAGGGCTGGCCCTAGCACTGGTCGCACATGGTGCAACAGTCTTTTTTGGCACCCCTCCCCCATTCCCTCCTTCTCCATGAATTCCCTCACTACCACTCACTACCACTCACCAACAACGCACCTCATCTCTCTATAGCACCTGTCTGACAAACATTTCATTTCTTTTATAGCACTACTCATAGTTTACTTACACTCAGTTCTGTGATCTGCATGGTACACATTCTTTGTAGCAGGCACATTAACCCTCTGCGCTGTGTGGATGGCAGGAGTGCCCATGTGAGTGCACGGTGAGTAATGTGACAGTGTGAGAGTAGGATAAGAGGAGTGACTGCGGGGTGAGTGAGGTGACCGTATGAATTCAGGTGCGGATGTAAGTGCAGAATGGGACGAATTAATGCATGGTTAGTGATGGGCTTGTTTGAGTGAGATTGCAGATTGAGCAGTGAGGGAGACAGGTGAGTGGAGTGTCACATGAGTGCAGGATGAGTAGTGTGCTCGTGTGACTGCAGGGTGAGGTACAGGGTAACAGTGCAAATGCATTGTGAATGCAGAGTGATCACTGTGAGTGCAGGGTGATTGGGTGAATGTTGTGAGTGCAGGATGATCAGTGTGAGTACATTGTGATCGCTGTGAGTGCAGGGTGAGAGTGAAAGTGAAGGGCGAGAATGAGGAGTGAGTTGTCTGAATGCAGGGTGCATTCCCAGACACTTGAAGTAACTCAGCATGTTATTGACGGCGGCATAGGGTTTCAGATATAAGTTAAACTATTGCTATTATGGCATTAATCAGGGATCGAGGGTGGAGGAAATAAATAATGTGCTGATCCTGCAACAAACTTCCAGTCTTATGATTAGGGTTGCCAGCTCATTATTTTAATGTCTCAGACGGTACAAAAATAAGCAGTCACCCAAAGCCGTATTTTCAGCACTTATCTGTGCATACTTCGAACAGCAAATATAAATAGAAAGCACTTTTAATTGTGTTCTAGTGAATGATCCACGACTGATAATTAAAGGGAACACAGACAGAAAAGTCACATTATAAACGAATACATACTTTTTTATTTATAACCCTATTTAGTGTCAAAACGAGGTATTTGCAGGCTCTTTAAACAACACATGGATGTAATTTTTAGGTCTCACAGACCTGCGTTGCAGCGCGAATGCGCTGCTCGCTCTGCGAGGCTTCTTGTAATCAAGCAGATTTCAGAAGTGGAGTGTAGGCTCCGCCCCTTCTTTCCATTCGCTTGCGTCATCGTGCATGCTAAACACTGGCTTTCCATTGTAAGTGAGGCTTTTTAGTCACTCCTTGTTACCGCCCTGTCTCCTTTTGGCCCCGCCCACCCGGGCTGGATCGTTTGCTTGCGGCGTTAGACTGTCTCCTTTATTAGTCCGTAAGCACTATTTTGTTGTTTATTCGGCTTTGGCAATGGCGGCCAGCAGACGTGAATCCGCATGCACAGACAGGCAGGAAACTGAGCACAAGAGCAGTAGCATCGCGTCAGTGTACAGATGTGGATTCGAACCAATACTAGTTTCAGCTTATAGTGAAGTGTCAATCCCCACATAGCTGGATCGCACATCCTGACACCAGCGTGGCGCTAGATCAGCCTTTGAAATTTGCCTGAGTGAGGATGGGAGTGTGTGAGAGCTCCCCTTAAGCTATTCGGCTGCTAGAAACCAACGATCCTCAACTCAAACCAGCACGCCCACTTTCACCACGGTCCTTCGTGTGCATTGTGCGCCGCAGAACGAGGCAGGCTTTCATCGCCTGGCTTTGCTTGTTTATTTTTAGTATTCAGCTTGCACTGAGAGACTGCATACCTCTGCAGTGCCTCATCATATCTCCCCCAGCCCCTCCTGCTCTCCTTTGGACCACCCGTCCTCGTGCTCTCTGTCAGTGACTTGTTATATATACCACAACAGAAACATAAGAAGCATAAACAGCAACCACCTAAACTACCCCGCCCGTCTTGTCCCGTATCAGAGTCGGATCAACATCCTGTGATTATGGGCAAATCACTTGAGGTAAAACCAAAAAAAATGAGTAACGTGACTGGTGTTCATGTAAAGCGCTCCGAACACCTTCGGGTCGATTTCTCGCTATATACAACTGCAAAAAAAAAATAGGGGACATCTGTAAATTATGTAATCCGCTTCTTCACAAAAACTCCAGTTTAAGGCAGTAGACCGCCTATCTAATTGTTTGATATTTTTTAGAGACATTGCACGCGAAGAAATCATTAGCCTCGCACCTAAATGCGTCACATGGCAGAGTACCTTTATATTTTCAAAAAATATTTTTATGTCCGTGCAGCAGGAGCAAGGATGGGCTTCTGCAGTAACTATCATGATGTGATCTATATGAACTCTAGTGGCGGGAAGTTGTTTCAACAAATAAATGCTCTCCCTGCTCTGCACAGATTACCTGCTTTCATCTCCGGGGAATACAACAGAAAAACACCGTCTGCGCAGAGGGGCGGGTCTGCGCCATTGCCTCACAAGTAACCGGTATTCCTGACTGCATGAAAGCAGCCTTTAGTACCTCACAGAGGTCCCGTCTTTCCGAGGTCACACACTCCTTAACCACCAGAGTCAGGCAAACTTTGTACCTCAGTTTGGCCCCCGGGATTCACCTTTCCCTCCTCCACACTTTCAGAGGACACATGTTTTTCTTAGAAAGGCACATCTAATCTGAAGGGGTCTACGTGTCCCCTCTTTATCACCCAGTATACCCAATGTCAGAAAACTACCTACCCCAGAAACAATGCCAGTTAAAATATTAATTTGGGGGCAGGACACACTCTCTCCTATCGCTTTTTTAAAAACAATTTATAGGACGGGCGTTGAGCGCATTTGCGAGAGTTTAAGCTATTGGCATTGTAAATGACAATGCCTTTTATTCATCTGTTTTAAAACAACACATAAATAAAAGGCATTGTCATTTACAATGCCAATAGCTTAAACTCTCGTAAATACGAGACCTATTGCATTGCAAATTCTTCTTCTTTTGGCAACCCTACTTTATAATCCTTTTCATGAAATGCATTCTCACACTACGCCAGTAAATGTAAAATACAAATGTAAGGAATAGGCAGAGTGGGGGCCCAGGAGGTACTGGAACCAGAAAAAAACCTAGGCCTTGGTGACCAGTTTACAAAGGTATGTAAATATGCAAATGGTCTTTAAAGACCTGTGAAAAACTCTGGCGTGCCCGAGATAAGACTCCAGACACTGTCCAACAGAGCCCACAGCTGCAGCAGCCCGGGCTCAGACACACGAGAGGGGGGGCTGAAGCCCTTTCAGCCCTATGGGCGTTGCGCGCCTGGAGCTAACACTTATGAGAGCAACACTGGTCAAAAGTACCTCAGAAGGTTAGAAAGAATAAAATCAAAACAGCACTAACCATATATGCTCCACACTATTATTAAATATTGGCTCAAATAATCAGTAAGAATATCTGACAAGAAACAAAGGGAGAGACCGCTCACTGTCTGGTAGAGCAGCAAAGAAGAGGCAGTCATCTCTCAGTTAGGGCTACTTATTCACTGCAGGGGGAGACATCCTAAGGCTCTACTGTGAGGTTCATGGTCACTGAGGGCATGGAGTGCTGATCTTTATTGTATTATTGGACTCGTTGAATCTCCATGTTTTTTCTCATACTGAAGTTTTTAAATATTTGTATGCATAAAAAATGTTTGCTGCTAGAATTTGAGCAGTAAAAAACTACTCATAATCGAGCTTTCGGTATTGAATCGAGCTTTCGGTATCGAATCCTTATGATGTTCTACATACAAATTACAAAGACAGTGCAGCACATGTATGCACTTTTTGTATAAGGTGACGGCCAATAACCTATTTTCAGTTTCTTTGGATGGACATGTGTAATGTTAATTAGGAGACATTGGCATATACTTAAAGACTAATGGCTGATTGATCCTTTAGAATGTCTGATAAATGTAAAACTCACATTCTCTGATGGTATTGTATTATATGGCCAGCCCACTTAGGCAAGTAGCTATGAAGGCACTTGTGCCTCTTCTCAGATGCTGATAAATGACTACATATCACATTGTGGGGCAAAGGTCACCCACTCCCACTTCAAAATGAATGCTAATTAATTTCAGAACATCAATAGCACATGGGATTGAACAAACACAGGTGTAAGGCAAATACTTTAGTAACGTACTTTTATTCATGGTAAAAGGATTTTGAACTGATGGGGATTCTGGGCATCTGAATAATAAAACATAAGACTTTCTATAAGTTTATAACAAACGTGGAATGTTAGTTGTATATAAATTGATATTGTTTATGCTTCTTATATCGTGAACTCTGCAACACTCAATTGCTTCTAGGCGGCACAGCATGGAATAGGTATGTATAAGTACAGATGAAAGTTTTACTTATTTCCGACAACATGTCTGTGTGAGGTGTATATACACTTTACATAACACACAAACTTTTGGATGGAATAGAATCATGCATGACACATAGCCAGGAATTAACTTTCTGATCTGAGAGTTATTTTTGTCAGACATGCTTTGTTGCACTTGTGCATAACCACAACAATTTCCTCTATTTTAGGAAAATTACTTTGATTTCATTCACAACACACTTTCCTTCCTTAGCCACAATATTCATTGTCAAGAGCTCTGATGCCCTGAGGCCCTAGTCTGCACTATAGGAAAGATTACATTTTAAAAAGTAAACCGTAGTGCAGTTGCTTTTTGCTACTTGATTACGGCTATGTTCCAATAACAGATTTTGGCGAAGTGTTTGAATAAAGTTATCACAACTCTTATTTACTCCTTTCAGGTGGGCTTTATCCCTGAATGTTCCTCGATCAATCATTTAAATACTCTCTTGCATACAATTTGGCAGTTGATGACGAGGTGGAAGAGAAGATCCTCCTCTCCTTGGATGCTGAAAAGGCTTTTGACCGTGTCAATTGGAGTTACCTCTTTCGGACCATGGAGAGGATGGGCATAGGTCACAACTTTCTCACACTAACCAGGGGCATGTACTGTGATCCCACTGCATCTGTCACATGTGGGGTTTTTCCTTCCCATATTTTGACATGAGGTGCCCATTGTCCCCATTGTTGTTCTCATTCACTCCGGTTCCTCTGACGATTGAAGTTCAATCTAATGACAACATTAAGGTTATTCACATGACAGTGGGTTGAGGTTAAGGCCTTTTACTATGCAGATGACATTCTCTTGACATTATCAAACCCCCCATCCTCTGCAGCCTCTCTGATTTCTCAAATGGACTCTTTTTCCCAGTTTTCTGGTTAAAAGATAAGCTGGTCAAAATGCAAGGACCTACCCTTAACGCCATCCACCACGAAAACCTCTCTGGGTAGCCTATCATTCAAGTGGCTTCAGTCCCATTTAAAGTACCTCAGGGTGCATATTAATTGGGATATGGAAGACATGGTTCTAGACAATGTGCAACCCATTGTGGATCATATGGAGCGTAAGTTTAAAAGGTGGTCTGCCCTGAACCTGCCCCTGTGGGGTAGTGTTCAGATCATCAAGATGAATGTCCTCCCCAAATTTAACTACATCTTTGGAATGCTGCCCCTCATTATATCGGTCTCCTGTCTGTGGAGCCTGCAGCGCTTCATCTCCCAATTCATTTAGGATTCAGATAGACCGAGGCTAAGCTCCACTCCTCATCAGAGAAGGGGGGCTTATGTCTCGCGCACCGGGAGAAATATTGGTTAGCACACAACTGGCCCACTTTGTGCACTCGTTGCCTACTTCCAAACCCATGCCCTTATGGGTGTGGCTGGAGCATCACATATTGCAGACGTCTGGGGACCTTGCCATTTACTACACTTCGAGGCCTTTGGTTACTCCTCTCCTCAACCCGATCATTCATACTTCCCAATACGAGTGGCATAGGACTCATAGGCTGATGCAAGTCTCGAGACGTGTTCACTCTAAATCCCCATTTTGGCGCAATGCGGCAATGACGGTCGGTGGGGAGGAAATTCACTGGTCAACTTGGATTACTCACAGTATTTACCACATTGAAGACCTTGTCTCTAATGGCTCCATCAAATCGTTCTTCGACTTGAGACGGAGATTTACAATTACATCCTCCCAACTGTGGAGATGCAATCAATTGTTCCACACCTTATCATATGTCCTGGGGAAGGTGCATATTGATCTCCCTAGCTCGCTCATTAATTAATATATACACACTTGGAAAAACTTTGGGGGGACTATTGTGGGACTGTATGCCACACTGCTGGACTCCTGTTCTTCCTCTCCCACATCCACATCCACAGCACTGCATGTCTGGTGAGAAACTTGTCTTAACATGCAATTTGTGGATGTTAAATGGGATACTTAACTGGCGGACTATAATAAAGGATTATGGGAAGTGCTCCTTAAGTATGGCTTTTTAAGATCCTCCACTGCTGCACTGGTCATCAGTAAGGTTACACAATGCCTGCCTTAGTGTGGATTCACGGTGTTGGAGATGTGGCTTAACGGACTGCGATATAGTCCTTATTTTATGGGAATATGAAAAAACCAAAGGGGGGAGTGAAGAGGTAGTGCTCCAAGAGCATAAGAGGTGGATACGTCCTCCTCTAGTCAGAATATATTAAACAAAGGGATCCACCCTTATGGAAAAAATGGGAAAAGAAAAATGGGGGGAAAAAAGGGGGTGTCCTTTCAGGAATCGTGTGTCTCCTACGTTCAAGGAAAGCACACAGCTTTGTTAAAATACCCCTCACCCACCAAAAGGGCCCTTGGTGGCATGCTTCATCATCGGGGTCTTCCCGCCCCGCTGCGGGACGGGCGTGCTACGACCTGCGACTACGCGGGAGCACTGATTTAAACAATACTATGTGTGGTGTAGGAGTGAGTGGAAGGGTCAGAAGTGTTTAAGTGAAGGTGATAGATAGTTAAAAAATACCTGGCTAAGTGGAAAAATAAACTTTAATGTTCCTATAAGCTGGTATTGTTAAAAGTGGGGAATGTAGCGGAGGTACTATGCTTTAATGGGCTGTACTTCCTTTGTCGACATGTTTCGAAGCCCTCCCCTGGCTTCTCATCAGGACCTAGACAGATCCCTTCAACACTCTGAATGCTGGTGATAGAAGATAAATACTACATCAAAAAATCATTAGTTGGTGCACATTATATTAAACATGCACTTTGATACTGTACCCTACTAGGTATTGTTTTCTTGTTATGGGTCTGAAAGAACAAGGACATCATAAAAATATTTCAAATGATATATAACACAATTATCCCACACCCTCTGTGATGATAATCTGAAAAAAAACGTGATATATTTTTACGTGGTGATATGTTTTTCTCTGCGTGCTGAGTTGTAACGGCGGTGTAGACAGTACATGAGGCACCAACATATAACATAAACCACACACTCTAAACTAGGTAGCTGAGGCTCTCGTGTGAACCACAATGAATGCACAGCACGCAGAGAAAAATATATCACCACGTAAAAATATATCACGTTTTTTCCAGATTATCATCACAGAGGGTGTGGGATAATTGTGTTATATATCATTTGAAATATTTTTATGATGTCCTTGTTCTTTCAGACCCATAACAAGAAAACAATACCTAGTAGGGTACAGTATCAAAGTGCATGTTTAATATAATGTGCACTAACTAATGATTTTTTGATGTAGTATTTATCTTCTATCACCAGCATTCAGAGTGTTGAAGGGATCTGTCTAGGTCCTGATGAGAAGCCAGGGGAGGGCTTCGAAACATGTCGACAAAGGAAGTACAGCCCATTAAAGCATAGCACCTCCGCTACATTCCCCACTTTTAACAATACCAGCTTATAGGAACATTAACATTTATTCTTCCACATAGCCAGGTATTTTTTAACTATCTATCACCTTCACTTAAACACTTCTGACCCTTCCACTCACTCCTACACCACACATAGTATTGTTTAAATCAGTGCTCCCGCGTAGTCGCAGGTCGCAGCACGCCCCGTCCCGCAGCAGGGCGGGAAGACCCCGATGATGAAGCATGCCACCAAGGGCCCTTTTGGTGGGTGAGGGGTATTTTAACAAAGTTGTGTGCTTTCCTTGAATGTAGGAGACACACGATTCCTGGAAGAACAACCCCTTTTTTCCCCCCATTTTTCCTTTCCCATTTTTTCCATAAGGGTGGATCCCTTCGTTTAAATTTATGGGAATATGACCGCTGAGAGCCTTCTGGTCTCAGGTTTGAGACCATATTGTCACAACTCCCTCTTGTGCTCTCTGTACTGTGGATTTTGAGCACAGGGCACATGTTGCCTCTCCCCTGTGGCACCTCAGGGTCTCCTGAAACCCATGGTCTTCCTCCCAGAGCTCTTCACCCCCTTGAACCTCCTGTACTGTTGTTCCCTTTGCTTGCAGTCTCGTAAGTGAATCATGTGTTTCCTGGTTAATTAGCTCTATCCGCCATTACCTATGACTGTAACCATTTATGCTTATCTGTTCCACCTGCCTTGTTTATTGGTGCAAACTTTCATGACCTATTGACTCCAACGGTTAATGCTCTTCTTGGGCTTCTTGCACCACGGCCTCCAGTCTTCCTCCGGATCCCAGCTGAGGAATTAAAGACAAGGCTAAGTACTTGATTCTCAGGTTAGTGCGCACTAATTCGTAAGTTTTGAGATTAAGCCAAGACTGAGTTCTTTGAGGGTGAACACCCGTTCTTGGGAATCCAACATTATTTATTTTTATGTTTCTAAAAGTCCTAGCGCTCCGGACACCTTTTCTCGTGGGATCTCTGAACTTAATTTGCATTAGCACTAAATGTTTCTACGTCATTGTTTCTTGACCAGTTTGGCATCACGAACTTGGAATGACTTTGATTGCACATTCTATACATTCAAGTTTAAACAGAACATTGTTTGTTAAGACATTCTTAGGAGTGCCAGAAACTCCAGATTACTTTTTAATTGTATCTGCTCTCAAACATAATTTGTGATGAAGCCTGTAAGTGCTAATATAATTATATATAATTGTTTAAACACAATATGCTAAGAACTGTTAGTAAAACTCCTCTTCTTGTTGTTTCCAGTGCACCGCACCTGTAGCAACATTTAACAGTCCAGGGAGTATAGATCCTCCTGTGCAGTGTTGCAAGGCAGCAGAGCAGACCCAGTGCTGCAAGTCTATGGGGCATATTAGCAAGACCGGCGATAGAATTATCGCCATTTTAGCGGCAGGAAACTGCCGCTAAAACGGCGATAATGGGCTTGCTAATATGCGTTATAGAATTCCAATAGAAGCCCAGGTTAGATGTGCAGGACATCTAACCTGGGCTTCTATTGGAATTCTATAACGCATATTAGCAAGCCCATTATCGCCGCTTTAGCGGCAGTTTCCTGCCGCTAAAACGGCGATAATTTTATCGCCGGTCTTGCTAATATGCCCCTATATTTTTCTTGTTTTATCCTAACCCCCCTTCGACCCCGGGGGCAGTGGGTGAATTAAGGTTGTAGTTACTTGTTTCATTGGCTGCCACAGGGTGGGATTTTAGATCCAGCATCGTCTCCGCGGTAGGAACCAGATGAGTGCGTGACACATATGAGGAAAGATCTCAGGGTAGACAGGCCTTTAGTTGCCCAGCTAGTACTCCTTCACCCGCAGGTTTCCCTGCGCCTCATCCCTGGTGGTCCAGTGGACCTCTGTCTTCTAACTCTGCTCTTTCACTCGTTTTTCTACCCTTTTTTATCTTTCACCTTTCTGCACTTTTCTGCATCTCTGCTCTTTTGTGCCTTATTTCTGCTCATTTTCCCTTCCTCTCGCTCTGCCCTTTCACTTGTTTTCACTCGTTTTTCTACCTTCTTTTATCTTTCACCTTTCTGCATCTCTGCTCTTTTGTGCCTTATTTCTGCCTATTTTCCCTTTTTTCTTTATCCCTTATTTCCTCCCTTTACCTTTCCCCGCCGCTGCAGACCCGCGGCCCCTCCCCCCAGCGCGGCCGGCCCAATCCAGCTCCCCTCCCCGCTCCCGCCTCCCAGCTGTCCAGCCCTCCCCGACCCCTACTTAATGGCGGCCACTGCGGGGACAGGCGAGCAAGACCACTGACTCATTGTCAGTGAAATTGCTCTCCCAACCTCGCAGCTCCACCATTAAGTGAGGCCTGCCCCTGCACTCTCGAGTATTGGTGATCGAGGCCCTCCTCCACCCGCAGGTTTCCCTGCGCCTCATCCCTGGTGGTCCAGTGGACCTCTGTCTCCTTCCTCTAACTCTGCTCTTTCACTCGTTTTTCTACCCTTTTTTATCTTTCACCTTTCTGCACTTTTCTGCATCTCTGCTCTTTTGTGCCTTATTTCTGCTCATTTTCCCTTCCTCTCGCTCTGCCCTTTCACTTGTTTTCACTCGTTTTTCTACCCTTTTTTATCTTTCACCTTTTTGCATCTCTGCTCTTTTGTGCCTTATTTCTGCCTATTTTCCCTTTTTTCTTTATCCCTTATTTCCTCCCTTTACCTTTCCCCGCCTCTGCTGCCCCCGCGGCCCCTCCCCCAGCGCGACCGGCCCAATCCAGCTCCCTCCCCGCTCCCGCCTCCCAGCTGTCCAGCCCTCCCCGACCCCTACTTAATGGCGGCCACTGCGGGGACAGGCGAGCAAGACCACTGACTCATTGTCAGTGAAATTGCTCTCCCACCCTCGCAGCTCCACCATTAAGTGAGGCCTGCCCCTGCCCCTGCACTCTTGAGTGTTGGTGATCGAGGCCCTCCTCCACCCGCAGGTTTCCCTGCGCCTCATCCCTGGTGGTCCAGTGGACCTCTGTCTCCTTCCTCTAACTCTGCTCTTTCACTCGTTTTTCTACCCTTTTTTATCTTTCACCTTTCTGCACTTTTCTGCATCTCTGCTCTTTTGTGCCTTATTTCTGCTCATTTTCCCTTCCTCTCGCTCTGCCCTTTCACTTGTTTTCACTCGTTTTTCTACCCTCTTTTATCTTTCACCTGTCTGCACTTTTCTGCATCTCTGCTCTATTGTGCCTTATTTCTGCTCATTTTCCCTTCCTCTCGCTCTGCCCTTTCACTAGTTTTCACTCGTTTTTCTACCCTCTTTTATCTTTCACCTTTCTGCATCTCTGCTCTTTTGTGCCTTATTTCTGCCTATTTTCCCTTTTTTCTTTATCCCTTATTTCCTCCCTTTACCTTTCCCCGCCGCTGCTGCCCCTGCGGCCCCTCCCCCCCAGCGCGACCGGCCCAATCCAGCTCCCCTCCCCGCTCCTGCCTCCCAGCTGTCCAGCCCTCCCCGACCCCTACTTAATGGCGGCCACTGCGGGGACAGGCGAGCAAGACCACTGACTCATTGTCAGTGAAATTGCTCTCGCACCCTCGCAGCTCCACCATTAAGTGAGGCCTGCCCCTGCCCCTGCACTCTCGAGTGTTGGTGATCGAGGCCCTCCTCCACCCGCAGGTTTCCCTGCGCCTCATCCCTGGTGGTCCAGTGGACCTCTGTCTCCTTCCTCTAACTCTGCTCTTTCACTCGTTTTTCTACCCTTTTTTATCTTTCACCTTTCTGCACTTTTCTGCATCTCTGCTCTTTTGTGCCTTATTTCTGCTCATTTTCCCTTCCTCTCGCTCTGCCCTTTCACTTGTTTTCACTCGTTTTTCTACCCTCTTTTATCTTTCACCTGTCTGCACTTTTCTGCATCTCTGCTCTTTTGTGCCTTATTTCTGCTCATTTTCCCTTCCTCTCGCTCTGCCCTTTCACTAGTTTTCACTCGTTTTTCTACCCTCTTTTATCTTTCACCTTTCTGCATCTCTGCTCTTTTGTGCCTTATTTCTGCCTATTTTCCCTTTTTTCTTTATCCCTTATTTCCTGCCTTTACCTTTCCCCGCCGCTGCTGCCCCCGCGGCCCCTCCCCCCCAGCGCGACCGGCCCAATCCAGCTCCCCTCCCCGCTCCCGCCTCCCAGCTGTCCAGCCCTCCCCGACCCCTACTTAATGGCGGCCACTGCGGGGACAGGCCAGCAAGACCACTGACTCATTGTCGCGTCAAAGGCAAGCCCGTCTGCGCCCGTCCGCGACCCGACCGCGACCAGCGCCAGGAACCCTGGACCTCCGGCCCGCCAACGCTACGACCCAGCAGCACTCCATGCACTCAACCCAGGCCGCAACAACAACTGCAAGCTAGCATCACCAGCCGACTCCCACGGACCCTTCAGCTGTCACCGCTGCCGGCACACCTGCAGCACCGCCAAGAACACGGATCCAGCACAACCCGCCCACAAGAACACAACCGAACCGAAGACCCTGCAATGCATCCTCCTCAACGTCCGATCCCTCCACAAACACGCCACAGAAATCTGGGACCTCCTCGACAGCACCACCCCGGACGTAGCGTTCTTCACCGAAACCTGGACCAACACCACCTCGGGACCGGTCATCGCCATCGCCATCCCCCAAGGATACAAGATCTCCAGGAAGGACCGCCCCACCCGCCCAGGAGGAGGAATCGCCATCGTCCACAAATCCAGCCTCCGCCTGAGCACACTCCCTGACGAGCCCACAGAACTGATGGAACACCTTCACTTCAAGATACTGGCCAGCCCCACCGCCACCCTCCGAGGAACCCTCATCTACCGACCCCCTGGACCCCGCGGACCCTTCGCCAACTCCATCACGGACATTATCTCCCCGCAGGCCATCGCATCCACCAACTACACCCTGCTGGGAGACCTCAACTTCCACCTCAACAACCAACTGGACCCCAACACCACATCCCTCCTGGACAACCTCCACAACATTGGACTGCGCCAGATCGTGACCGAGCCCACGCACTCAGCAGGACACACCCTCGACCCCCTCTTCACTACAGGAAACTCCATCACCTTCAGCCACACCACCAAACTCCCATGGACCGACCATCGTTGCGTCCACTTCACCTTCAGAACACCCACCATCCACAGACACCAGCACCTGATTCCACGAAGAAACTGGACCAAAATCACCGACGACCAGCTCACCTCCTCACTCAACAACTCCACCCCAACCATCGCGGAAAACGACGACCCCAACACCGCAGCCCGAACCCTGCATAGATGGATCTCGGACAGCACCAACACCATAGCCCCCTCAAGAAAAACAACAATACCCGCGCCAAGAAAGCCAGATGGTTTACCACCGAACTTCAAGAGTCCAGAAGCACATGCCGCCGCCTCGAAAAGGCCTGGAGGAACACCAAATCCACAGAAGCCCACGACAACTTCAGAGCCGCCACCAACGCCCACCATCAACTCATCAGAGAAACTAGGAAAAAAGCGATTGAAGACAAAATCTCCACCCACGCGCACAACAGCAAGGAACTCTTCAGCATCATCAAGGAGTTCCCCCAACCCACTAGCGAGTCTACCGACATCCCTCCCTCACAAGACCTCTGCGACAAACTCAGCACCTTTTTCCACCACAAAATCAAGAGCATCTACGACAACTTCGACGAAGACAACCAACACACTGAACCCTCACCAACCACCCCCGACACCCGGAAACCAGCGATTGACGACTGGACAGCCCTCACCACCGAAGACACACTGAAGACAATGAAGTCAATCCACTCAGGGGCCCCCACGGACCCCTACCCCCACCACATCTTTAACAGAGCCGCCGACACCATCGCACCCATGCTCCGCCACACCATCAACCGCTCCCTGGCGACCGCCTCGCTCCCCGACGACTGGAAACACGCCGAGGTCAACCCCTCCTAAAGAAACCCTCAGCGGACCCCACCGACCTCAAAAACTACAGACCCATCTCCCTGCTCCCGTTCCCAGCGAAAGTCATCGAGAAAGCCATCAACAGCCAACTCGCCACATTCATTGAAGAACACAACATCCTCGACTCCTCCCAATCCGGCTTCAGAAAAAACCACAGTACGGAAACCGCCCTCCTCGCCGCAACAGACGACATCCGCACCCTACTGGACAAAGGAGAAACAGTAGCCCTCATCCTCCTCGACCTATCAGCGGCGTTCGACACAGTCTCCCACCGCACCCTAATACGCAGACTCTACGACGCAGGAATCCAGGACAAGGCCCTCGACTGGATCCGCTCCTTCCTCTCCGGCAGGACGCAGCGGGTCAGACTCCCACCTTTCCTCTCGGACCCCACACCTACCACCTGCGGAGTCCCCCAGGGCTCCTCCCTCAGCCCGACGCTCTTCAATGTCTACATGGCTCCACTCGCCCCCATCGTCAGAACCTACGGACTCAACATCGTGTCATACGCAGACGACACCCAGCTCATCCTCTCCCTATCCAACGAGCCCAACACCGCCAGACGCAACTTTCGAGAAGGCATGGAAGCCGTCGCCAAATGGATGAAAAACAGCTGCCTACAACTAAACACCAACAAAACAGAAGTACTCATCATGGGCCCAAACCCCGATGCCTGGAGCGACACCTGGTGCCCCCCCTCGGAAACCCGCCAACCCCCACGGACCACGCACGCAACCTGGGAATCATCCTGGACTCCGAGCTCAAAATGGACCGCCAGATCAACTCTGTCTCGTCTTCCTGCTTCCACACCCTCCGCCTCCTTCGTAAGACCTTCAAATGGATCCCCCTCGAACACCGAAAGACCGTCACTCACGCCCTGGTCACCAGCAGACTCAACTACGGCAACGCACTCTACGCCGGAATAAACAAAAACCTCACCCGCAAGCTACAGAACATCCAGAACCCCGCCGCAAGACTGGTCCTCAACCTGCCAAAACACTGCCACATCTCCCAGCACCTGCGCACACTCCACTGGCTCCCTGTCGAGGCGAGAATCACCTTCAAGATGCTCACCCACGCACACAAGGCCCTCCACGGCACCGGACCAGCATACCTGAACAGCCGACTCAAATTCCACGCACCCCAAAGGACCCTACGATCAGCCCAGCTCTCCTACGCCGTGGTCCCCCGCACCAGAAAGACCAGATCGGGAGGCCGCTCCTTCTCCTTCCTCGCGGCCAAAGCATGGAACGCCCTTCCGCTCCACCTCAGACAGACAACATCGCTCCCCATCTTCGCAAGAAACCTCAAAACCTGGCTCTTCGACAGACCCCCTCCTTGATGGATGGAACCTGCACCCCCCCCCCACCTCTAGCGCCTTGAGACCCTTACGGGTGAGTAGTCGCGATTTAACAAACCCCTGATTGATTGATTGATACTTCTGACCTCCCTTCTGTGACTCAGCATGTTAATAGATGGCTCTCCATTGCCCTAGGGGTGCCTAAATTGGCAATTCTGCAACTCTGGAAATCGACTCTAATTCCCACATTAAAGACCTGGGTGGAAAAAACGTATGACGTGGCATGCTTGAGCGCCTTATTTATAAGCTAAATAATGAATTGCAGATATTTGAAGAGGTTTGGGGCTTTTTCTTAAAGATTGAAGAGCCAAACACACCCATACACTTAGGATGTCTACTGTGTACCTTGTCCTGTTTCATGTTCCATGCAGACCGCTATGTTCCATTCTTAGACCCCTTCCTCATGAGGTCCCCCAGACTTCGATCCCTATTGTTTTTCGCTTTCGTTAATAGGGGTTCCTCCTGTAGGGACGGGTCATTGTGACTTGGTCTGAAAGGCACTGGGGACAGAAGGTCTCCTTAATTTTAACCTCCTGTGCCAGTATTCCCCTCCACTCCTTCCCCTCATTGCAGGAGCGTCTTTCCTTCTCCCTTTCCCCTCTAGATGGTTATGTTCTTCTTTTCCCCCGTTTAAGTTGTCCGGGTCCTCCATTGTAGCCTGGTCTACACATGAATTATGGATTTGCAATCTACCATGTTGGTTTCCTCGCCCTGCGTGATGATCTGACTGTGTATTTTTTAATGTACCACTCTTGTTATGGAAACACTCAATAAATATTTGAAACTTGAAACTGTTAGTCTGCCAACACATCACACTGTGCTGAATATGGAAACTAAGCTGTGGGTGCAAACCCAACACAAAGAATGATACGAAATCAGTAATGCCTTCTTTTGTTGGATCTTTGACTCTGCTATAAATTCTTATTAGATTTGCAATGGTCTGTCATAGTATGCATACACTGACTCCTTCAGCTCTTGAATGGCTCTCATAATTTTCGTCCAATTCAGTTCTTTCTCCAGCTCTTTCTGCTTCAAATGCGTAACCACTTCTTTGTACCTTTCAATGATAATAGCAGCTGGACCATTTTGGGGAAGTGCTCTTGGAGGTTCCTCTTTTGGCCACGATATGATTGCTTTTCGTTCTGCTCACAAATCCTTTGGAACAATAATGCCAAACAACATATTCAAATCAACCCAAATCACCTTCGAAATTGTCGCTAATCTCTCCAGTTCTGTTTACCATTTTTTCTAGTTCCTCCCTGAGATTCTTTCAAACTCAAACCCAAATTCAGTATTCAACTTATAAATATAAATTTTCCTCCATGCTGATTTATCAGCTTGCACCATGGTAACAGTAGCAGCAGCAGGAACAACTGTATTAATAGTAGATGTAATAATTCCACTAGGAACTGCTTCACTCTTGGGGGCAGTTGTTACTTCCAAAGTTTGTACACTAACACCCGGTTCTCCTGCCCCTATATCTGGCCTGGGTGTTTGTGGAACATCGTTGTGTGGAGGAGGCCGAGTCTAGTAAATCCTCTGAAATTTTACCCTCACCTGAATTATTTTCCATATTTTTCATTTCTTACGCTTTCTCGTTTCTACTGTCATTGTTCTCATTAGCAATTTCCTCTTTATTTTTCTCACTGACAGTTGCAGGAAACACACCCCCTTCAAGAATGATATCCTCTCTCCATGCTCTTTTCTGCACCCCTAATTTTTAATCTAGCCAAGGGCATACAGTACTTCTGACGTGGCTCTTTACTCTTCTGCATTCTTGTTCGATTGCTGTATGATCGCATTCATTCAACTCTATAAACTGTACAGGTCTAGGTTGTGTTTTTTTCTCCATATATCATATTCCTCTTTCTCACATTGAATGTACCCCCAAAGGAAATTGCATGTTCTTGTCATCAGATGTGATCCCATCCATTCTTTTAATCACATACATGTTTGGAAACCTGCATTTAACATAATTTCATAATAGGAGAATCTTCCAGAAAAATGTTCTCTCCTTCAATAACCGGAACTTTAGACTTTTTTTGAACAGCCTCATTTTCACTCGAACCGACTCAAAACCTTGTGATATAAACAACAATACTCAAGCACCCACAGTACAACCTCAACAAAGACTAACCAAACACTGCACAACCTGCCACGACAACTGACCAATCACAGCGAGGCATATTGTGACAATCAACCAATCGCAGGATTGCTCACTATGAAGAAATGCTTTCAAGCTCAAAACGATTGAACAAACAATCAAAATTACAATATCTTGTCTGCTTAATCTAAGTAAGGAAAGTGAAGAAGGAAACTCATTTCCCTTAAAAAGGGTACAGTAGATCACACCTAGGCCACTTCCTGACCCGCAGCAAAGCACCTTTGATTAGTGTGTTTACTCCTGTGCACAAAAGAATAAACAATCACCAATCTAAATTTGTACTTACACATCCAACTAGACTTTTAGTAATTTAGAAAGTCCTTATCGTAGTGTGAATGTGGCACCTCAAAATACACACTGCCACTTTGCAGAAAAGTTCAACCATATAAATATATCTTAAGATCTTTGATTTCGACAAATCAATTCACCCAACCGAGAAAACTTCACAGTAATCACAATATATTTTCCAGCACATTCAATCCCCAAAATTCTAACACATTTAACAACAAAGCCTAGACAAACATTACAATGAGCTCAAGGTATCTAACTCAAAAGTATGACACAATCCTAAAAATAACAACAGATAGGAGTCCTAATAACCAGCAAATCAAAACCGCATAGCCAAAAAGCTTACATACACTATAATTCATGACACCACAATAATTCACATTAATCTACACCTACAACAAAGCACTCGGTCAACACCGCAATCCATTGCAATGCTTTTGCTCTATTGACACTCACACTCCTTTGCTTGGGAACAGCTCAGAATCACCGGAACACTGCAAATAATCCAGTTCGCCCACACCATAGGAACCAAGAGTGTAGATGGAAATTCATGAAGGGACAATGTTATTTCTAGATCTTATCTAATCTCTTATCTGAGTTGCCCGCATTCCCCACCTAAACTGTTGATGCTGTCTTTGATTATCTGATAAGATATGAGATAAAGCGTTTAAGCAGGGTCAAGTGTAAGCCTCAAGATGAGAATGAGGTAATGTGCCCTAATAGGATCATAAAAGCATAATAAAGCAAATAGCATAGTCAATATATCAGCCTTCTCAAGTCAAGTTAAAGTTGGAAACAATAAAGGTTTAGGAAAAGTTTTGCATCATTATAGAAGACAAAATATGAGTCAAATATCTAATTAGCATAAGGCTCAGAAAGATGCAGCAAGAGACAGACACAGAATCAAGCCCCAGAAAGAAACTTTTCTAAGTCCGAAGAGTGAGACAGGCCAACCTGAGTCTGCTCTCTGAGAGTTAGAATGAGCTCCAAAGGAGAGGACTTTTATAGGAAAATACTTTGCAAGGATGCTTGTTTCTGGCCCAGGGAGGACCCGGCCTGACAGTTGGGGCTGGATTGTTCCCATGGGGAGCAGGGTCAAGACTGATCTGCATATGGCTGGGTCAAAACTGGAATGGCATGGTGAGCAAAAAAACGATGGATTTAACCCCGATCTGTGACTAGGGGTAAATGTTTAATTTGTTCAGCATTCCGTCCATCTTCTGTTTTTTGTACAAATGAAACAATGGCAGACTCATAGAATAAATGGCCCCAATGAATGACAGGAAAGACCTTGAACTTTTACATTCTGAAAGGAAGGCTTCTTCCAAGCCTCACCAACAACAGCATCATAAGAAAGCATGGAATCGGTGCCGATTTTCTGCGTGTGAAGAACAAAGAAATGAAAATGCAGCCACGTTAAATTTGAAGATGGAGTCAGGCCTAGTTTCGGCCTAGTTTGCCCAAGTACACAGTTCTGTAAATGGCAGTAAAATTAATGAATGATGTTCAGGACAATAGGCAAACATTATTCATTAATTTGAAAACATGGAAACATCTCTAGCACTTTTATAAAGGAATACCTTTAGGAAGGACCCTATATCTAGAATCCTCAACACCGAAAATCTCAATTAATATGAGAAGGACTCCATTAACAAAGCCTTGGTAACCATATGAAGATGATGCAGTTCAGTCACTCTTGCTAATCGAACCACACCTCCAGCACTAACCCTAATCCTAACGTTACCAACTAGCACCAATTAGTAACCTTTATGATTTAAGCATTAGCCCTTTATGGACATCGCATTGCTTATTTACATTTACATTTTTCAATGCAATGCCACTTCTTTGTTATAGTGGCCTACAAATGTGTTACAACTGTTTGTTTTCACCCTGGCTTCTTTTTATTAGTATTTCTATACATGTTTTTCTTCATAGTGACACAGTTCCAATCTTTCTTCTGTTTGTTAATGCTTGTTTGTTTGTCCTTGTCTGACTGTGTGTCCTGTATTGTCTACAGAGCTTTCAGTGTGGTAAACACTGGGGCTTTTTCAGAAGGATTATTAGTGTAACTTTTCATGTACAAACTGCAGCTTATTATGTACACTTGAATGATAAAGCGTAAAATAGGTGAACATGGGTTTAGAGTTCAAATGTGTACTTTACTCTCACATAGACCCAGATTTGCTGATGTTTCATGCACAGCAGCGCAGCATTCAAATTTACTACACAGTGTTGTACAAGCAGTGGCGCAGCAAAGGGTGACAGTAGTTTTGGGGGCGGCGGCCTCCCCCCGCTCTTACCTGCCGTCTCGGGCGGCAGTCACAAGCATCCCCCCATTTCAATGCGGCTACCGCAGGGCGGCAAACGCAGGGACCGCCACGGGCGGTGAACGGGCTAGCTACGCCACTGTGTACAAGGGGAAAAACACTGCACAGTGCCATGTCTACAAAGATTGCCTTGCATGATGCACTGCCTTGCAGCATGGTGCAGAGGTAAATGTTTGCTGTCCAGCATAACGTTTGCACTGGAGGCATACCCTTCCAGTACAAATTCTTGTGCACACACAAACCCAGAAGGCTCCCACACATTGGATCATACGTTTCTCCATTTTTCTGCTTGCTTCACGTAGGCATAAATTTGGAAGCAAAGCCCGATCTTGCTTTGTATCAAAACCGTTGGGTGCTTGTGCTGATCCACCCTAGTAACGCCACTTGACGCACATCAGTAAAAAACATGTTTTTGCACTGTGAGAAGTGCACATTTCTACCCCAAAACACATTTTGCTCTGGAAAGTAAATAGAACGCCTTGAATTGTTCAGCAGCACTAAAACCTTAGTAAATCTGGGCCATAGTTTTGTACTTTGTTTAGATCAATGAGCATTCCTGTGATAGAAGTAATGTAATTCCAGTGCAAATAAGTTGAACCCTCTCACCCTCTTAACTAAGTTATATGAGTATTACCAAACATTCTATAACTAATTTCTCACCTTTACATTCACGTCTAAGCGGCACAAGAAATGTTGAGGTTTTAATGCCACAGTAATGGGAAAGTGCCCCAAGGGGAAACGTTCAAGGAAAAATATTTATATAGGAAAATGCAATCTATTAAAGGAAAAAGTGAAATCCCTCAAACTTCCTAAAGCCATGCATGCATCTTGTGAGCAGTGCCTTATGTAGGCATACATGAGGTTAGGAAAACCATACATCGGTTATTAGATATGCATTGTACATCCCATGCGCTCACATGGATAATTTATGACATTGGTAAATCGTGTATGTTTTAAGATACAAATGTAGTTGCATTAGATACTGACTTGTAAATTATAACAAAGCACAGACATAAACTGCGCCTATATTTGTGGATCGAGGCCAGTGAGAAGACTTAGGATGTGTGGCAACTGCCCAAGTAGCAGAAGGTCTGGAGTGGTAGACTTTGATGTCTGCTTTTTGCAAACACACTCAGTGACGCTGTATAACTTAGGCTCCCAGTTTTCCATCTTTACAGATAAATACAGACAAAAAATAATGTGTTTCCTGCCTGTACTTATTTTTTAAGGTGGAAAAATACTGAAAATTGTGCTTCTAATGAGTGACTTTCCATTCTGTCTGCTGTGTTCCATGTGGAGCTATCATGATGAGAGCTCTGAGAAACCATCTGGACTTCATGTTGAGATATGTTGACCCAATCCGGCAGCAGATGCTGGCTCTTATTTTTAAGAGGAGGAGTCAAAAGAGTGGTAGGTTTTGAGATCATAAACCAGGCATTCTACCAAGCATTAGTGCATCCATTGAGGAAGTGAAACTCCCTACTAAGGGCCCTCCCACTCAGAGATCATCATTACAAGCCAATAGGGGCATGTGTTAACCACTGAGGCAGGTTCAAAGCATAAGGTCACATGAACATATTTTCCCAAGTATCTAATAAATTGTTCCACCTAGATCCGGTGACTAAGTCCAAGTAAGGGGCCTTCTCCACTCACGAGCTGAAAGTGCTTGTCTCCTCCATAGAAATTGCGGCGCTGTTCATCATCTATATTTGTAAAGCTGTATTTGACAGCGGCAATATGAATGTCTGAGGTTTGAGCCTTTAAGATAAGGTTAACATCCACTCTCTGAACCTGCCAGGTCTCTGCAAGCTGAGTGTCAGCTCTGATGTCCCATCCATCTCTGTGGTCTTAGGGCTACGTGTGTACGTCAATTACTTTTCAGTCTGCTGCAAGTGGATGCAAATCTGCCTTTTTCACTAATCCCCTTTCACTAGTGATATATGGAAATTACAATGGAATGAGCAGGCGGCACCTCTCAGCATTCACTGGTCTGCAGTGATTCCGATTGCTGTGAGGTGACAATCAGGTTGATGGACATTCAGATTGCTTACGTTTCAACCAATCAAAAGAGGAACGCGTTTGAGGACCATTCATGTTGTTGGATTCTGTCAGCCAATCAGATCGCCTTGGGTAGCCATCCTTTTCATGCCTTCAGGAAGCACAGGCAGCCAGAACATGGGTGGTTGTCTGAGTTTGACAGCAACATTTACCATTTTCTTTAGTCTGCCTGGAAAGCAGATTTTGGAAGTTGTGCTAAACGAATTTCTCTGTGAGGACAAGCAGACAAAAAAGGTCACGATTCACTTATTTTTTGTGTTTTGTGAAATATGTCAATGAACATCATTTGCGAGATCTGGATATCGTTCAGTTTTCTGCCCTTCCAAGTACATTCTCAGCAGTAAGATATGACTGACAATAGCAGGATGGCAAGAAGAAAGGAAGTGAAAGATATAAGTAAAGAAAATGGCACATACATTTTGAAATATGATTGGCCATGCCAATTTGCAAGCTCAGATTTATTTTAGCTGCCTGTAACCTTCTAGCTTTTTTTAGCAAATGTTTAGCTAAATAATGCAAAACAATTGCACCACCTATTTGTCACCATTTGTCAATGTTTTATTATGAAGAGTAAATTGTCAACACCCTTAGGGAGGGTTGGGCCTTACAGTGTTCTACCAAAATGCTGAGTTTTTCATATTGACCCGCACATACATCATCAACACTTTACTGACTGCCACCATATTATTAAGGTAACTAAGTATGAGACTAGCAAATTCATATTTGCCTTGGTGTGCTTAACTTGACAGTATGTTGGTAGTCGATATTCTGGAGTCGAATATAAGTGCAGGTTGATATTATTGCCATCAATGTTTGACCTATTATGATTCGTCACACCATGAAAGTTGTGGAATATGGCATGTGCTCCCCTTCAGAACCAATGGCAGAAGCCAGTTTACCTGAAAACTGGCCTGTAAAATGCACAATTTGGACCCAACTTTTAAAACAAATTCTCTGAGGGAGAATCATCCCAAACTCTCCAGAAGTTCACTCGTTCCGTGCTATTTGGTGTAGATGTTTACAGCTCACTACAATCAAAAGTTCAGTAGCCGCTACTTGTTCTTCTGATCATCTTTTGTCACTTATGGCACTATGGAAGCAGGCCAGCCTGCATCTAGAACCACAATTGCCAGGAATTACCTCCTTTATCTCTAAGGGTTTTTGTTCCAGGGGAAGCGTCTTTCATTGAATGTTTGAGGAAATTCCACCAGAGCCAAAGCTGCTTCCATCTCTCTCTTGAGACATTTTCCTGCCTCAAAGATATGGAGGTTGACTATGTGGTCCACACCAGGTGCGTTTTGCGTTCTTAAAGCACTAAACACTTAATGCTTTGCCTCGAATTGATGCATAATGTGGCCAAGCGGTCACAAGGGAGTAAATGGCACATTTATCCTTCTCACTTTATCCTTTTGTGGAATGTAAATACAGGTTGCGAATAGGAGAGACTTAGGAAGTAGGAATAGGATAAAGTTACCGTTATGATGACATCGTTATTCCTCATCTGTATGGTGTACACTAGTCCTAGTACCCCAAACCTATGCCGCCATTGGCCAAAAATATGCACACTAAGTTTGTTTGTAGAAGAAGAAACTGGTTAAGGAGAACTTCCTCGGAGGAAAAACAATGCTTTATTGAGGAAGGCATGTTCAGGCATACATGGGGCCAGTCATGTAAGTCTTCGTATTGAACCCCTTAGAAAAGAAGTTTCTTGTCCCACCAACAGGCAATGTACCCACAGGTCTAGAACAGGGGAAACTGGATCCTTTTATCCATTGGATGTGAAGGGTTCCAGAAATCAGTGTTTGCGTTCGAGGAATATTTTTTTTTTAGCAATATTGGAAAGTAATAAAGACAATCACTGGCGGCCCTCGTGGGGCAGCAACTGGAACCTGTGCTGCACTTGATTGAGGCAGGGCGCATCGCAGCTGTGTCTGACCTGTCTTTTTTTCTTGCTGGCAATCACAGGATAAACAGCCCATTGGTTGAAAGGGAAGAGATAGCCTTTCAGGTACAAGTGCCAGCATCTCCTGCTAAGATGGGCTGACATGGGAAAATCAGCTTGCTACGAGGACCTATTTACCAGGACCATGCGAGCATCAGCAAGTTATATGTGTCTAGAGACATAAAGAAAAGAAAAAAATAATGACATTCCATCCCCTTTCCTCCAGCCCATGGGGGTGGGATGGGGATTTGTGTGATTTAGGTGGCACGAGCACAAACTAGATTTTCTTTTTCATTTCATAAATCTGCGCTTTGGCACTACGACATAGGATACCATCATGTACTTTTTCAGCCAAGAGCATGTTGCTTTGAGGCGCTGCTTTTAACTGTTTCATTATGGGATCAAACCCCAGCTTGCAAAGGTCTGTTGGCTAAAATACCAAAATTGGCTGGAGATGTTATATATACATAACATGACGCCGCCTGTCAGTTATCTTTTAAAATTTTACAAAGTCTCCTACTCCATTTCAAAAACCACTTGTTCACGTACAAAATCAAAAGTAAACTCTGCTCACATATTTTCTGAGGGTTCACTCTTTCACTCACATCATGTATCAAAACAAGCATTGGCAATGTGGATTTTGTTGTTGTTGTGTGTAGTGAAAAGTTTTATACCAAGCTTCACAAGACAATAAAGGTACAACCTGGACAGCCACAGCGCAACCTTCCCTAACGCGAACAATAAGTTAAGGACAAGTGGCTGCAGCAAAAAGAACATCACATGATTCTCTCACAAATACAGGACAGGCTGGCAGCTAATTCAATAAAGAGCGAGCGAGAGACATTACAGGACTGTTGTATCATTCTCGTAAACAGGCATAAACATACAGGAATTATAACACTGTTGCAAAAAATAGCCCATCCTGTTATAGAATTACCATACATTCATGTCCTCTTATAAGATGATGAGTGCACACCTACCTAATGCAGTATGCTTTTTCAGTGGGTTCAATATTTTGCAGTGGAATACATTCAAGACGCCTAGTGCCCACTGGTTGTACAGTCTGCTAGTTATAGGTTCCCTGGTTTGGGTGAGGTTATGTCACTTATGACGGCATTTATGTACCCCTTTTGTTAAACGTTTATGTGGGTGAGCTAAAAATGTTTTTTATTGGGGTCTCCCTACCAATTGATTAAAAAAGAGGATGGCTAAGCAATGGACCCTGCTTCTCTTTTCCATCAACATGTTTTTATGTTTGAATATTGTGAAACAATCCCTGCTTCATAAGGAATGTTCACCAGCGTCAGAAGGGGGATGGCCGATGGGACAGGCCTTGCAACAGACTCTTGGCAAGGTTGTCAGTATGCAGCATGTGTCCCAGGGCGACTCAATGTAATCCTAGCCTGCACTGTGAAACAGACGATGCCCATGCTGCCAAGCCACACTCGCAACTGACTGGTTGTGGGCAGTGGGAGACTACAGGCCTTGAGACCACAAACTATATGCCCAACACCAAAGCATCTCCTGCTTCGCCTCAAGCACCAATAAGGAGTGGTAGCGAAGCAGTGAACGCCAGGTCCCATAAATCTTCACAGCCCCATATGTGTTGCATCCTGTCTGGAAAAGAAGTTCAGTGGACGCTTAAGGGAACAGCTGTTGGCTAAACCTGGACTTCACGCTGTACAGCAAATGAAGGTGAGTGCGGTACAAACTTTTACATAAAAAAGTGTATTTTGAATTGTTTCACATTAACACCTTAGAATATATCACTGCTCTGAGCAGTCTTTATTAAAAGTAGTGAACCCGGGCCACTTCACTATGGGAGACCCGACGTCTGGGCAAACTAAGTAACACTAAGGGCTTTAAACAATGGGACCTCATTGGTATATCAACGATAGGCGATCTATGGAAAGGAGGCAGAGTGATCCCATTTACCCAGCTCCGTGAAACATATGGGATGGCACCTACGGAAACGTTCCGCTACATACAGGTTAGTCATGCACTGGCGAAACTACTCCCGCCCGACACTGAGCTCCCGGAGGCCTCACCACTAGAGGACAGACTCCTGACGGACCACATGACGAAAAAGGCGATCTCGCAGACATACCGCAAGATTGTAAACAATCAACCTGACCCACGAAAACTCTTAGGGACAGATATGGCAGGCCGACATTGGGGACTTAGACGAATCAGACTGGCAGGAGGCATTGTCCTCTCCGAGAGAGGTGGCAATACCATCAAGATTAAAACTAGTGCAGCTTAAAATTCTACACCGAGTCTACTGTACACGAACCACGATGCATAAGATAGGACATGCGGACACACCCCTCTGCTTACGGCAATGCGGGGGACTGGGCACTTTTCATCATATATTGTGGAGCTGTCCGGAGGTCCAATCCTACTGGGGGGCGGTCATGAGCACCATTTCGCGGGTGGGTGGAGTAGAGGTGAAATCGGACCCCAAACTATGCCTTTTAAACATCTGGGAACCTACAGATCTCAATCAAAAGGGTCAAGATTGGGCGACGCTAGGCATGGCAATAGCAAAACGCAACATTGCCCAACAGTGGGGATCGAGACTGCCCCCGACGCACCACCGTTGGTGCGGCGATATGGACAGTGCAATGGTGGCAGAGAAGGCAGTGTATACACGCAGGGGATGCCCCAAAAAATGGTTGAAGATCTGGGAAAAGTGGAATGCCTTTAGAGGAAACATCTGTGCACCACCTAGACTTGGGTCGATATCGGATGAGAGCGATTGACAAAGTGGGCAGGACCGAGAACACCTGTATTGTATGTAATGATGTATCATATACGATGAGGAGGGAGGGGAGGAGGAGACAACATTGATGAAGAGCATGATGTAACAAAATGGCTTAAGTGCAAATATTGTATTCTTGTGCAATATCCACAAGCAGTGAACCGTTGTAACAATAAGTGCCAAGTTATAAAAAAAATTGAATAAAAATAAATATAAAAAAAAGAATTAAAAAAAAAAAAAAAAAGTAGTGAACCACATCCTTTCTGCTGTGACAATTTTATTGACTCAAGAGACAAGTCAATGTCTTCTTTCCTGCTACATAAGGCTTTTATTTTTATAAATGGGGCAACATTATGGTTATTAAGTCATACACAAGAGAGGTTGTTGTACAGTGGGCATCCAGAACTATTTCAAGATGCTCTCAAATGTGGTGATCATGCAAAAGGATACACAGTGGAGAAAAGTAATTGCCTAGGATCACACTGTTTGGTCACCATTGGAAGCTGGGTTTGAAACCACGTTACCTGATTAAACATTGTGCAATTCAGATCCTGGATGGAAAGCACATTATTTCCCCCATCTGCCCTGATGAATATTTTATTAGTGATTCAAGAGGCAAGTCGGTTGTCTTATGCCTCCTAGGGCCCTAAATGGAGCAACAATATGGTCTATTAAACCATGTACAAGAGGGGTTTTTGTACAGTGCACATCCTGAACTAAACTGTTTCAAGTTGCCCTCAAATGTGATCACTAAAAAGGAAGCAAAGGGAAGAAGAGTAATTGCTCAGGGTCACACAGTTTGGTCAAGCTGGGAAGCTGTGATTGAAACCATGGTCTCTGGGTCAGGGCCTCACAACTAGTTTTGCCCTGGATCCAATACAAGCTTCTGACTGGCCTGGGCATGTTATGTAAGGGCATTCAAATGATCCTTTTTTTAATAGGATGGGGGAACAGCAACAGGACCACCTCTCTTCAAAGAACAGCTACACCTTAGGCAGGCATCCCTCCTTCAGAGGACAGGCACAGCGAGGACAGCATCAGCACAAGTAGGTACAACTCAGGCAGCAGCCGGGCAAGCTTAAGATCCTCACAAAATAGGGACAGCATGGCAACAGCAAAGCAGGCTTCCCTCTCTCACAGAATGCAAGAAGTGCAATCCTCCATTTCCTCAAAACAGATACAACGTTGCAGAGTTGTACACGTTTTCTTCACTCACAGAACATAAATGGTTAACAGTTAAGGCATGAGTGACATGTAGGTTACAGACAGATGTCCGGAACAGGTGTTTAACTCACAGAGAGGAATGTACAGGTGGATGAGTGAGTGACTATGCAAGTTTTGGCACCAAACTCACTTAGGTGATATTCCATGTCAGCACCATGAAAATCCTGCTGCTGTTACTCTGAAACCTATTTTTATTGATTCTCTGTTTATCCATGTATGGAGAAATAGCAGTAACCTTGTCAGTAATATTTATTTGGAACAGCCTCTCCCCAACCTGAGTAACTATGCTCTGTACAGGAACATATGTTTCAACCTCTTCGAAAAGGTTTTGAATGGGCATGCATCAGGCTGAGTGTAATCCCAGCCTCGGTGCTGCACCTGTTCAAAATGTTGCAGGCCCCTTTGAAGACAGTCATATTTCTGAAAGGCTTGTGGCCTGCATTCCTCTCACAACCAGAAGCCCCCCTTGCCTCAGCTGAGGTGGGAGGGTGAAGTCCAGCAAGTGAAGCCTCCCACCAGGCTTGGAAGGGCTCCATAAGTGCCCAGAGATTATTTAGCAAATGTTTGGAATGGAACTAAGCATGCAAGGATCACAATAATAGTAGTGCTGGAAGTAGTTGCAAAGCTCATGCTGTGTGTTTGTAAAGAGTGTCTCCAAATAGCTATAACTAGCAGCAGAACCTTTTGAAATAATTCTAATGCATCCATGGAAAAAGAAGCGGGCACCCTCAGTGTGCTGTGTGAAGCTATTGTTGTGAAACAGTGCTGGGCTTCTGTTCCTTTGAAGCCTGCAGTTTCAGGGTCTGTTTAATATAACTGTCATCGGACGCTTTCAATGTGTCAGCCCTGCATGGCTTCATTACAGCTGCCGGTCTGAAGGCTTCACTCCCAACCGTGCCAAAACTTCCAGCAACTGATAGTGGTAAATAAAACGCTGCATTTTTTCGTGACACTTGGACATTTACAAGGAAAAATATGGATTACAGACGGTTTGAAAGCAGCTTTCTTGCACATCTGTGAGAAATGTATTTGAAAATCATTTCTCGCTGGCTTTATAGCCAATAGCCCCTTCGAAGAGCCTTGAAATGGGACACATTGAGGCAAGTTCCTTGAAAGAAGCCGATGGTTTCTTGGCCTTACAGTAACCCACTTGAAATGGGTGCAGGCAGTGCTTAATTTCAGCCGGTGGTCGCAGGTGGGGCCCCCTGGCACCCCTTTTTGGGGACCAACACTTAGTTTTCCTCGTGAGACTTCAAACTAGAGAGAGAAAAACACAAAAGGGCGAAAGAAAGAGGCAGAGAAAGACAGAAAAACAGTGACAAAGGGAGAAAGCAGGAATGAAAAAGAACCCGCAGGAGTAAAATAAAGGGCCAGACAGTGTCTGGTGGTGGATGAAAGAGACTTCAGATAAAATCAAGACTACGCAGCTTTGATACTCAGCATCCTAGCCTCCCTCTCAACTGCTCTCCCGTTGATTTTTTGCTTTCCATGGGCTTCTGAGCAAAGGTATGGCCCCGGCACTTATTATTTGACAAATTAAGCACTGGCTGCAGGTAAAGGAGAAGACAGCCATTCAGGACGAAATTAAAGCTATTTATGTACTAGAAACCAGGTGCAGCTGGCACAGGTAACAGCGGTGTGGCGGGAGGCAGGGAAGGGTGGGTAGGGGAGGAGTGGACAGATGACGGGATAGGGAAAGTAAAATTTAAAAAATAAAAACACTTACCTTGCGCTAGCTGCATCGCCGACTTCAATCCCCCTTCACCAGCCCAGCCCTGCCCCGCCCCGCCCCACCGCTGTTGCCTGTGCTGGCTGCGCCTGTCACAAACAATAGCTACTGTTTTAAAATATAATTGCACTGAAATCTTCTGATACAGTACTATAGCTTGGTAAAGGTATACTCAACTCTAGCAAATTATTGACCAAATATTAATGAGTATAGCAATAATGAGAAAGAAAAGTGTTGTACCACTTTTTATATGGGGTCTGATTACTGACATTTTTATCTGCCTGCCAGATCTCATGTCATCAACACAAATACTATATACAGAAAGGAGCTCTTGGACAGCCCGTTCAGTCAAGTCTTAGTATGAGACAGTCCCTTCAGCCATTACTTGAAGAATTCACATGTTGCCTCACTCCAGAGAAGCACTGCTACGACTGTCTCCTTCGCATTCTCTGCTTTTTGAGGTTCCTTCAGCATCGGTGTGGGTCAAGTTGACTGTGCAATGTTGAATTTCCATATCTCTTCCCTTTCTCCTTCCCTTCTATTATTTCTGCTTCCTCCTAAGAGAAGTAAATCTGGTTGCTAAATAACCATGCTAATGGTGCAACATTGCTACAGATGTCTTGGTTGCTTTGCAGATGCAGGTCACAAGAAAATCACTGCACAATGGCGGTATTTTTAATCCGCACCCATTGTGGATGGAATTAATGTTGACTGTTTGAGATGCTGAGTTGAGTGCAGAAAAGGATGTTGCACTGAGGTGACTATGGAGTTAGGGTGTCCTGGACCAGATGCTTGGAAGAAAAGTAGTGCTATCATGTTTTAAAGCATCCTTTCTCCATAGGTAAGTGGATATTGATTGGCTGAACTGCAAAACTCTCTGAAGCTAAAGAAACAGTGAGGATGCCTTGCAACAGTACACCAAGCATTGTGTCTTTGTGCCATCAGGGTTAAAAGCCACAAATACTCCCAAGTTTGTCCCACTCCCTGATTCTGTCACGGAGTTGAACACTTGAAACCGGTCTTTGAGGTAGCCAATTGGACGACCTTTTTCGAACCTTTGTAGACTATAAGTGCTCCCCTGGGAGGACCAAGTGATGAGGACACAAAGGTGTAATTCTGCTAATGTTAAAAGACTCTCTCATATTTATAATATCCAGATGAAATGTTCTAGCGTCCCCGCAGGTCTGTCTACTACCTTCTGGGCTGTCAAATAATGTTGTTTCTGCTCGGTATTCACTATATGGATGATTGTATGTTTTCATTACTTTGTAATGCTTGCAAACACTATATCTGCTGACTTAATAAAAAGAGTTTTGAGAAAAAAAAATGTTGTTTCTATTACATAATCCTGCAGGCTGGGGTGGGACCTAGGAACTTCAGAAGTAAGATTTCAGATTTCTTTTTCCACACAGAATAAAAGTGGGGATGGCCCTCAGGAACTAATGAGCAAGCAACTCCTTTGCCAAAAGAACTCTAGCGATGAAGCATAAAGTGGACCTTTAAGGGTTAGCGATGAGGTTGGTAAACTCAACGCTGAGTTGATTTCTGAGTAAGTGGGAGTCCCATTCATTAATTTCATGCAAAATGTAGATTGCCTATTTGATTTTGTCAATTATCTTTTTAATTCGCCAAAACCTGAAGATGTCTACATCAGGGGTGTCAGGCAAAGACACAAAGAGTATCCTTGCAGTCGATATTGAAAACTCACTTTACATTGATCAACACCACGTGCAATAATTCTCTCTTAGTTACTGCAAGGTATTCTATTTTTTTGTCTTCAGCAGTGCCCTCAGGGTAGCACTTGCAGGCAATGCAAAATTACAACATTTCAACCCTTTTTCAACATTTTTGGGGGGATTTTTAATTTTACCAATATATTCCAGAACTGGAGTTAGAATAATATATAAGCCATCTAGACTATTTTGGGGAAAATATTCTAGCATGTCAGTTGGGCCAGAAAATTTGCCTTGCCAGCGCCCACAAAACCCTCTGGTTCCCTGAGGGTTCATCGGCAAGCAAAGACTATGGGGCCGATTCCGATTCGGGCCGGAAAACGTACCGACCGACTCGGTCCGGGAATAAAGTCCGACCGACACGTACCGGCGCCGTACGACCCTGGTAGTACGATGAAATGCATGTGAAATCAGACCGACTCGGACGGAATACAAAACGACCGACCGAGCCGGACGGAAACAAGCCATCCGGCCGGGAAATCACGCGAAACGAACCGACCGACACGCACCCGGATTGAACCCGAACGAAACGTACCCGCGAACTCCGACCCGCGTAGTACGATGCTGTGCGTGCAAAACACGACCGACTCGCCCGGAGCACAAGCCGTACGACCGACACGCATACAAAACCCAGCCGAAGCAACCCAATACTACGTGACCGACTCATACGCCGCATATGAAACCTAGCTGACACACAGCGGGAACGAGTCGGACAAGATCGCACCAGACAACTGCAGCGTCCTACTCGGACACAAGAACGACTCCTACATGCACCAAAAACACCAAGGAAAAATTAGAAAAAAAGGGCCAAACAAGCAACCACAAAGCCAATAAATACAAGGAGGAAAAAAGAAAATGAAACAAGGACACACCTCCAACTCCACCTACATAAAGGCCACAAATCCCTACCATGATCCTTTGCAAATTCCACTGACCTGCCAGCACACAACACCATCACACAGCAACCACAGACACACTCACAGCTCATACATCACACAAGCGACACACCATTACCACACCTACAAATAGCACCCTCACACACACCCAGCTAAACCTACACTCACACCCCCACTTGCACACACACACATCAATCACCACCACCACCCATCACCATGCCCCCAAAGAAGAACCATAAGTTCCTAGATAGTGAATTGGAAGTCCTGGTAGACGAGATCCTGAGGGTAGAGCCACAGTTGTTTGGTACATTGGTACAACAGACCCCCATGTCGCAGAAAACCAAGATGTGGGCGAGGATTGTCGACAGGGTGAACGCACAATCACCATGTTTGCGCACAAAGGAAGACATCCAGAACAGGTGGTATGATGTGCGCAGGAGGGTCCGGGACCTACTAAAAAAGGACTACCTCCTCAGCTAGCACACCGGCAGTGGCCCTCCTGCAAAACCAGTATACCTCAGGCCCTAGGAGGAGAAGGTGCGGGCCATCCTACCACAAGTGAGCGTATACGGACTAACAGACATCCCAGAGCCTGGTGAGTACACAACTAATATACACAATATGGTGTGACAACACACACATCACAGTCAAGGGGATAGGCAAACCATGCACCCTCAGCAAATACACAGCAACCAAAAGATATTCATCCCAAGATGTGAATGCTAGTCAGACAAACACAATACCTCCCATCTCATAGTGATATGTAACTGTGTCATGACATGTACAAACCTAACAACAAATACAGCAAGGCAGTGGCACAAATAGAACCAACAAACACTCCCAGATATTTAAACACCACTAGAACACCACCTCACAGGGAAGCTCACTGAAAGGGAGGAAGTCTGTGTATGCTGGTCAAGTCAGTGTAGCCAATAGCATGATGGGAGTGGTAGTCACAGATATTGGTCACTCCCACAATTGGCCCATCAACACCACTCTGAACCATGCTCACATCACAGGGAGTGGAAAACAACTGACAAGATGGCTGACACTGGTTACTGCTGGGGGGAGCACCAGGCCCTGCTGGGAACTGTGCAACAACCAACAGCAGGACACCACTGACTGACATCCTGAAAGACAACTTGCACTCCCTGCAATGGAAGCACGTTCCATGGTGGGATATCTGGCTGGGTGGGAAGGAGGACTCACAGCACTGACCATAGTTACAAGCACCTCCACTCACACACCCCCTCAACACTAACTCCACATAACCCACCTGGGAGAATGCAATGCCTCACATCCTAACTGAAGATCCCACAAAGAACCACCACCCTGGGTTATGCTGTGTGAAGCACAGGGACACTCTTGGGACTTGTAGCCAAACAACTGCCAGGACAACACTCCCAGCCATCCTGTCAGCACAGGCACCCCACCCCACCGGGAAGCAGAGTCAAAAGGAAGGAAGGATGGGCATGCTGGGAAGGGGGTGGAGGCAATAGCATGATGGGAGTGGTAGTCACAGATCAACATCTCACACCCACATGGCCCAGCAAGTTAGCACTGAAGCATGCACACCTCACAGGGAGTCAAAAGCCACTTCAAAGATGTCTGACACGGGCCACAGCTGTGGGGAGCACAAGGCCCTGCTGGGAACTGGGCACCAACAAACAACAGGACCACACTGCCAGCCATCTTGCCATTGCTGTCACACTCACACACAGTGAAGTCCACTCAAAAGGAAGGAAGTATGGGCATGCTGGGAAGGGGGTGTAGGCAATAGCATGATGGGAGTGGTAGTCACAGATATTGGTCAGCCTCACAATTGGCCCATCAACACCACCCTGAACCATGCTCACATCACAGGGAGTGGAAAAGGACTCACAAGATGGCTGACACTGGGTACTGCTGGGGGGAGCACAAGGCCCTGCTGGGAACTGTGCAACAACCAACAGCAGGACACCACTGACTGACATCCTGAAAGACAACTTGCATTCCCTGCAATGGAAGCATGTTCCATGGTGGGATATCTGGCTGGGTGGGAAGGAGGACTCACAGCACTGACCATAGTTACAAGCACCTCCACTCACACACACCCTCAACACTAACTCCACATAACCCACCTGGGAGAATGCAATGCCTCACATCCTAACTGAAGATCCCACAAAGAACCACCACCCTGGGTCATGCTGTGTGAAGCACAGGGACACTCTTGGGACTTGTAGCCAAACAACTGCCAGGACAACACTCTCAGCCATCCTGTCAGCACAGGCACCCCACCCCACAGGGAAGCAGAGTCAAAAGGAAGGAAGGATGGGCATGCTGGGAAGGGGGTGGAGGCAATAGCATGATGGGAGTGGTAGTCACAGATCAACATCTCACACCCACATGGCCCAGAAAGTTAGCACTGAAGCATGCACACCTCACAGGGAGTCAAAAGCCACTTCAAAGATGTCTGACACGGGCCACAGCTGTGGGGAGCACAAGGCCCTGCTGGGAACTGGGCACCAACAAACAACAGGACCACACTGCCAGCCATCTTGCCATTGCTGTCACACTCACACACAGTGAAGTCCACTCAAAAGGAAGGAAGTATGGGCATGCTGGGAAGGGGGGTGTAGGCAATAGCATGATGGGAGTGGTAGTCACAGATATTGGTCAGCCTCACAATTGGCCCATCAACACCACCCTGAACCATGCTCACATCACAGGGAGTGGAAAAGGACTCACAAGATGGCTGACACTGGGTACTGCTGGGGGGAGCCGAAGGCCCTGCTGGGAACTGTGCAACAACCAACAGCAGGACACCACTGACTGACATCCTGAAAGACAACTTGCACTCCCTGCAATGGAAGCACGTACCATGGTGGGATATCTGGCTGGGTGGGAAGGAGGACTCACAGCACTGACCATAGTTACAAGCACCTCCACTCACACACACCCTCAACACTAACTCCACATAACCCACCTGGGAGAATGCAATGCCTCACATCCTAACTGAAGATCCCACAAAGAACCACCACCCTGGGTCATGCTGTGTGAAGCACAGGGACACTCTTGGGACTTGTAGCCAAACAACTGCCAGGACAACACTCCCAGCCATCCTGTCAGCACAGGCACCCCACCCCACAGGGAAGCAGAGTCAAAAGGAAGGAAGGATGGGCATGCTGGGAAGGGGGTGGAGGCAATAGCATGATGGGAGTGGTAGTCACAGATCAACCTCTCACACCCACATGGCCCAGCAAGTTAGCACTGAAGCATGCACACCTCACAGGGAGTCAAAAGCCACTTCAAAGATGTCTGACACGGGCCACAGTTGTGGGGAGCACAAGGCCCTGCTGGGAAATGGGCACCAACAAACAACAGGACCACACTGCCAGCCATCTTGCCATTGCTGTCACACTCACACACAGTGAAGTCCACTCAAAAGGAAGGAAGTATGGGCATGCTGGGAAGGGGGTGTAGGCAATAGCATGATGGGAGTGGTAGTCACAGATGTTGGTCAGCCTCACAATTGGCCCATCAACACCACCCTGAACCATGCTCACATCAGAGGGAGTGGAAAAGGACTCACAAGATGGCTGACACTGGGTACTGCTGGGGGAGCACAAGGCCCTGCTGGGAACTGTGCAACAACCAACAGCAGAACACCACTGACTGACATCCTGAAAGACAACTTGCACTCCCTGCAATGGAATCACGCTTCATGGTGGGATAACTTGGCTGGGGGAGAAGGAGGCCCGGATGGCAAGCAAATACCACCAATGCTGGTCATGCACACACCTCAACATTCACATTGACATGCCACAGGTTGGCAGGACAATGTGCTACACCAATATCACTCTCTGACTGTCACAATTTAGGAGAATGCAATGTCCAGGCCCACATCCAGAGGTACAGTCACAACTGTCAGGTGTTTGAACAATTGATGCCAGTAGAAACATAACATACAATCTGTGTCTCTCCCCAAAACAGGTGATGATGGGGACACAGCAGCAGACGAGGAGGAGTCCCTGTCCCGGGCTCCAGGGAACACTGAGCTCACTGGTGTGGATCAGCCTCTGCACTCCTCGGATGGCGAAGAACCAGCTGGACCCTCCGGTGTGAGTCATCATGCAGCACCAGCAGGACCAACATCTGCACCCCCTGCACCCACCCCTCCAACAACTGCCAACACACAGGTCACCCCTGCCAACACGGATAGACCAAGGACCACAGATGACATTAGCGCAGGGACCCAGACCCAAACTGGAGCTGGTGACAACGAGCCCAGGAACAACACCCAAGTGGGCCCACGGTCACCTGTGCGTGCTACCGCAGGTCCTGCACGTGTCGCCAGGGGTGGTGGGAGGGGTGGTAGACATAGGTCGCTCTTTGCTGAGGGGTCTGGACTGCATGATGACCCACAACTGGCACGCATCGCGGATGCGTACCAGACTAGCACCGGAGAGGTCAGCCAGGTAGTGGGGATCCTCAAGGACATACAACAGCAGCAGGCTGCCCATCATGCCCGCTTGGACTCCCACATGTCCCGTGTCGAGACACACATGTCACGTGTCGAGACACACATGTCTGGCATGGAGTCCAAGTGGGACACATTGGAACAACTGACAGCGGTGCATAGGGACATACTGACATGCCTCCGCCAGATCAGCACCAACATGGCCACACCTCCCTGTGTGCCCACAACATCTGCTGCTGAAACAACTGCAAATGCCACAGGGAGGGAGGAGGACTCTGGCAGAGAGTCCCCTGCACCGCCGCAGCCTGCACCTGAGGGTCCCCCCAAGAAGAGGGGCCGTCCGAGGAGGCCAAACTGAGAGGCCGATGGCCATCTACATCCCCCAGGAAGCCAACACCTGTTCTGGAACTTTTCCTCTGTGTGCAAACTGCACGCCCTGTCGAAGCCAACCCAACTCTCCCACATGACATGGGGAGATCTAGTTGGCCAAATTCATCAGATGACTGTGGACTTTACTCTGGACATCTCAGCTACCAAGACTTCCAAATCACATGGGAACTTTGGATTCCAATTTCTATGTACAGCACCCACCATCCTGTGCACCATTCTCACACCTGTATGTAAATAAACTCACCAATACACCATATCTGCCTCTGTTGTGATTCCAACGTGCTCTCTGTCATGGAGATGGTGATCAGAAAAATGACACTGTGCATGCTAACTGCTACAGCAAGTCCAACACCGTCATGTCAGTCATGGCGACGTGACACATATGAGGGAGACACACCACTAGGGCCACACAACACACACACACGGGGGCCATCAGACTCATCACCTATACTGATGTTGCAACTAAATACAGTGGAATGCACAGACACGCCACCTATTCACAGTCTGTCAACTAGACTACAGGTGCAGTAAGCAAATGTCAGTCAGATGTGTGACCACAGACAACGCACATCCCAAAGTGAAGCACAGGTTTATTACACATTTGCAACATGTTGTTTCCACTACAAATGCTAGCTAATCCAACCTGGCTGTGGCCACAAAGTCAAAAAGTGCAGAAGATAGAAAGTCCAGGGGTGTGTGGCACATCACCTGTAGGGAAACGACTGCTTCCACCTTGTAAGTTGATTCATGGATTCGTGGGATCCAAGTTGATCAAACAACTCCGGCAGCACCCTGTGAAGGACAGACATGACACACAGTCAAAACCACTGAAGAACAGCACAGAACGGCAATACTCATGTCTAATACATGTCACGAGATAACTACACAAAACCAAGTTAGCATGTCAACACTGTTGGGCAGTACAGACCACCTGCAAGGACACATCGCTGCACGCATCCAGTCAAGTAGCACATGGCCACACTCAAACAGCAACAGAGCACCACACACACATATCATGCAAACTCAAATCATTGACATTACAACCCTCTGGAGACTCACATTCAGCTGAAGAAGTTGGTGATGAGCTGTGTGCGGACATCACCATCATCATCATCATCTTCACCGGCATCGTGACCCAGGCCAGGATCTTCCACAGGTGGCGGACGTTGGTCATCGTCATCCAGGATGAGAGGCAACTCCTTCCGCACTGCCAAGTTGTGCAGCATGCAGCAGACGATGACAATCTTGCACACCTTTGCTGGGGTATATGGGAGGGCCCCTCCTGTCTTGTCCAGGCAGCGGAAGCGGCTCTTCAGGAGACCAAAGGTTTGCTCCATCACCCTCCTCGTCCGACCATGTGCCTCATTGTAGCGCATCTGGGCTGGTGTCACAGGGTTCCTGAGGGGTGTCAGCAACCACGGCATGTTGGGGTATCCCGAGTCACCTACAGACAGACAATTGCACATTAGCCGATTTGAAAATGTGTGCGGAAAACAACATAGCAGAACACACACAATGGTACAAAGTCAGTACACACCAACAAGCCAGGCACGCTGGTTCAGCATCTGTGACATCATCCTCGGGATGCGATTACTCCTCATCACGTAGGCATCGTGTGCCGAACCGGGGAAACGGGCACACACATGTGTGATGGTCATATCTGCAAGACATACCACCAGAGCATTGATCGAATGGTAATGTTTACGGTTCCGGTATGCCTGCTCATGTGCCTGTGGTGGAATCAAAGCCACATGTGTCCCATCAATGGAGCCAATTACATGTGGCATCCTCCCCAGGGCATAGAAGTCACTCTTGACGTCAGTGAGGCGTTGACGTGTTGGGAAATAGATGTACTGGTTCAGGTAAATCAACATTGCCCCCAAAACATCGCGTAGCACACGGCTGAACATAGTCTGTGACATCCCACCGGCAGTTGCCACAGTGTGTTGAAAGGTACCGGTGGCAAAGAAGTGTAGGGCTGCCATCACCTTCACCTTGGGGGTCAGCGCTGTAGGATACGGAGGGCCAGGCTGCAAATGTGGGTCCAACCGCACTGCCAAATCCTCAATAAGCTGCCTGGTGAAGCGGTACCGTCGGATGCTGTCACGTTCCACCATCGTTGCCAGGTCTGGGAATGGTCGATGGACAGCAGGAGCCCTGCAGTGCATAGGTGAAGAAAGCAAGATTGTCAGTCACCCCAACTATGTGCCGTTCACCATACTCAATTTCACATGATACATCATTAACAAACACAAGTACTTGATGTGTGTGTCGTTCAGTTTGGACATATATGGCACCTACATGGACATCATCTAACATCTCTGTTCAACAAGTGTTGACAACAGGTTCCAGGGTGTGCTATGGGAAACCATTAGGCTGTGTCACAGTACCCATTTACTGCTCTCACGTTCCACACACATACCACAGTGACATGTCTGGACAGATGCTCCACAGGCATCACAGCTCATTGACAGGTAGATTCCCAGGGACCCTGTCTTGCCACATGGACACTGGCATGACATTGCGTATCATGTACACGTCAGAGAAACTAACATGACACCCACAGGTAGTGGCCCCTGTAGCCTCTGCAGGACAGACATGGACGTCTGTGACACACACACACACAACATCAAAGTTCATGCACAAACCACGTGGATGTGGAGACTGTCTCCCATTGTGCACATGGAGTCGGAGACATGTGAAACACAACATGCACACAGACTGCGGAGGGACATCACTATTGTGGCAATGGGCCACCCTGTGACGTACATGCCTTCCCACATGTGAGCCTGGGGGTATGTGACATGTCATACACATACACAACCTGGAAATGTGACCATGACACATGCCCATAAATGAAAAGTTGCACACCACAGTGGTCAGGTGCACAACACACAAAGGACCCTGTCCCCATGAACACGTGCACAGCCTGGGTGTGTCTGCCCCCAAATGCCACCCCAAAAACCACATGTTTACCCCCATACACAGATAAGGTTATGCTGCCACACATGCCTTAGATACAGTGTGGACTGGGTGTGGTGTTGTAGGTGTGCCCCTGAGTCCCTGGAAAGTATATGTGGCTGGCATAGGTTCACCAGTGACCAGCATGGTGACATATGCGTGTGACCTGTCCAGGGATGCATTGAACAGCAATGGACCGATCGGTGTGCCCGGCCGGCCCATTGCATTGTATGTGAGCGGGTACGCGTTGTATCCCGGGTACGCGTTGTACAGCAATGGACCGATCGGTGTGCCCGGCCGGCCCATTGCATTGTATGTGAGCGGGTACGCGTTGTATCCCGGGTACGCATTGTACAGCAATGGACCGATCGGTGTGGCCGGCCGGCCCATTGCATTGTATGTGAGCGGGTACGCGTTGTATCCCGGGTACACGTTGTACAGCAATGGACCGATCGGTGTGCCCGGCCGGCCCATTGCATTGTATGTGAGCGGGTACGCGTTGTATCCCGGGTATGCGTTGTATAGCAATGGACCGATCAGTGTGCCCGGCCCATTGCATTGTATGTGAGCGGGTACGCGTTGTATCCCGGGTACGCGTTGTACAGCAATGGACCGATCGGTGTGCCCGGCCGGCCCATTGCATTGTATGTGAGAGGGTACGCGTTGTATCCCGGGTACGCGTTGTACAGCAATGGACCGATCGGTGTGCCCGGCCGGCCCATTGCATTGTATGTGAGCGGGTACGCGTTGTATCCCGGGTACGCGTTGTACAGAAATGGACCGATCGTTGTGCCCGGCCGGCCCATTGCATTGTATGTGAGCGGGTACGCGTTGTATCCCGAAATACGCGTTGTACAGCAGTGGACCGAACGGTGCGCACACATTGGCTGGGGCCTGGCATGGCAACGGACGCGTTTTCGAAGCTCCAACGAGTCTGATGCAGGGAATTCAGTTGGCCAGCCACAACAATGTTGCAAAATCATGGGTGTCATGAAGTTGAAGATTTGAAGGATGCTGTGGGCGTGTATTAGTGCTGCTATTCCATGGATTGGTCAGATTCAGAAGATGCAAACGACTTGGACCTATCACTTTGGACACATGGGACAGTATCTGCCTCTGCAGCACACATATAATGCTGGCTGTTCCCCTGAGAGCTCATTTGCCTGCACTACATGCTCCAGGACGACATCTGCCACCAACACTGCTGCTGTTTATGCATCCTCTGGCTCCTGCAATGGCACGTACTGTGGAGAGAGCCCCAGCCTTCAGCCTTGGGGAGAACCAGGCCCTGCTGGACAGCCTCCTTCCACAGTACAGCAAGCTGTATGGGAAACCAGGGGAGCAGGTGAGTGTGCTGTCCACTGCCTCACTAATTGTGCATGTTGTCTGACTAGCAGGGCTTTCAGTGTGCACACCACTGGCTAGCATGCCCACTGAGTAGTTGTCACACCCCAAAGTGTGTAGTTACATGCACTGAACTGGTACAGTGCAGTAACAGTGCATTCCAACTAGGTTTACTTCCCATGCAATGATACCATGTAGTGACTGCTGGCAAACTGTTCATAGCCATTGTTGCACTGCCTGTGTACATCATATGCCCCTGTGATTGAGACATGTATATCCAACTGTGTGATGCACGTATATGTTGCATGTGTAGTAATGGCCTTTTCACTTTGTCATCCTCACAGGTTGATGCCCACCAGAAGCAGGAAATCTGGCTGACCATCGCCCGGAAAGTAAGATCCGTGGGGGTCTACAGGACGCAGGATCCGCAACTGCCAGAAGAGGTGGCAGGACCTTCGTGGCTGGACCCGGAGGATCGCAAGGGTCCAGCTGAAGCTGTCGCCTCCTCGCAGGAGGGGCGGACACCGGACCCTGACCCCCCACATGCTCCGGATCCTGGCGGTGGTCTTCCCTGACCTGGATGGGCAGCTGAAGGACAGACAGCAGCAAGGAGGGGGTGAGTCCATGACTGCACTGTGCACTTTGTCTGACATGCTATGTGCTCTCCTCTGGCCTTGTTAAACTTCCACAGTACATCAGTCATGTGGTCCAGGACCCATGTCCCTCATTTGTGACATGCCCACTTCTCCTCTGATACGCATATGTGTGGCCCTTATAGTCAGGAAATTGTGTCATTTGGGGACTGTGTCATTGCATTTAGCTTTGCTCAAGCTGGGGGACAGCATTTGTTCCCGTGACTATGTTGTGCGATTCATGGGTGGGTCAATTGCTTACACAATGCCTAAGTTCTGACATGTAATCTGGGTGTAACTTTGATATGTGGTCCACTTGCTGCTCTGACTCACCACATGTCCCTGGGGAATTTGGCACACACCCATGCTGCTGGTGGGAACAATGTTTGGGCCTCAGGAGTATGTGTATCCAGTGTGTCACACATGCTTAGCCACCTGCCTACTGTCCAGGACTCATCCCTCTTACAGGTGGAGCTGGACAGTCATGCCTACTCCAGGGCATGCAATGCACTCTGTACTCCCACTCCCGTGTATCATCTGTCTTGTTGTGATCAGTGTAATGTACCCTCAGGTGTCTGCCTCTGTCTCATTGTGCTGTGTCTTCATTGTCAGGACTACTGGTATGTTTATCGGTTAGGGCTCAGCATGCCATCTGAGATGTGACCATGATAGACGATACTTCTGTGACTTATAGGTGTCTGATCACTTGACTGTGCACACAGGTGTTTGCGACTGTGACTTTCAGTCAGCTGTATTGTCATTCACAGCACACTGTGAGGTGCTCATGTTCAGAGAGTTGTGTTTCATGTCCCCCATATGTCCAGTTGGCATGACGTGGACAAATAGTAGTACAGATGATGTGGTATTTGGGGGATGGACATGTGCACTTGTCAGTCACATAACTTGCATTCCCCATGCCCTCGGATTGTGACACAGTGCAGACTGTTGTTGGCTGGCTGCCATGGCCATGTGACTTGAGACAGTAATGTATGACTTTGCACGCATTCCTGTGTCATGGCATTCAACATCCTGAGACTGATCCTGCAGGGGAGTGACATGTGCAACATGCACCCCATTGTGGCATTGACTATCCGGACATGGGTGCATCATGGTGTCTGGTGCTGGTATGCATCACATGCATTTCTATTTAGACTCTGGCCATCCCTTTCTCCGGACACCTGCACTGACTCAGTGGCAAGAGATGTGATGTGTGCATGTTCACATACTTCACCGTGTTCCCTGCAATGTCCAACAACTGTGTAGGTGGTGCATGTGTCCACACTGGGGTCTTACCATCAGACAGGCACCGGACAGATGGGTGCAAGGGCAGCATGGTTGACCATCAGACTGACAATTGGCTTCCCCGAATCTGTGTGAGGACTTTAGGCAATGTTCAACTAAGGATACCAGGGCTTGCTCTGTAATGTGCTGTACTTACTGTGGTGTGTGCGGTCAGTGCAGGTGACTGATGTTTGTCTGTTTCCCTAATTGTTTGCAGATACATCCACGGCCACAGGAGGGGACAGCTCCATGGACCAGGAGGAGCAGCGGAGCCAGACTGGGTCAGCATCGGACGAGTGGTCAGAGGGACCCAGTGGCACGGAGGGTGAGGGGAGCCACACCGAGGAGTCCTCAGCACCATCCACCTCAGCTGAGGACCACAGCAGCTCGGAGGATGACTCCCTTGTGGAGGCGGGTCTCAGCAGCCACCAAAGGCCAGCTAGTCTGTCTGGCCCCGCCACCACCACCACCACGACCGCCCTCCCATTGGCTCCAATTCCTGAGGTCCGTGGAGGCTCCCGTACTCGGGAGCGTGTCTCCTTCGTGCCAGGCACCGCAGCCCCTGCCCCTGTGTCCCCTGCTGCCCTGAGTGAGGAGTCTGTGTACCTCCTTCGGCAGCTCCATGTAGGGCAGACAGCAATGCTGAGTGTCCTCCATGCACACACCACTGTTGACACAGCTGGTGTCATTCATGGAGGGCATCTCGACGGGTATGTCTGCCCTACAGAGGAGCAATAGGTCCATGGACTCCTCCCTGACGGCAGCAGTGTCCCTCCTCCAACAGTCCCTCACCCCTCCCACCTCTGCCCCATCCACACTTCCTGCCCCCCTACCTGTCCAAAGCACATGCACACCTGCACAGTCACCCAAACACACAGACACGAGCAGCACAGACACACCCAAGAGAAAGGCAAGACGTGCACACACGCATCCTCAGGGGCCTGATACCACAGACACAGGGGACGGGGAACACACACACACACAGGCATCCACATTAACTCCGCAGTCCTCCAAATCCTCTCCCTCCAAGACCCCTTCCCTTGCCTCGCCTGCTAACACACCTACACAGCAGATCTTCCTGTGTGACCTCGGCCTCTTCCCCTCCAATCCTGCTGATCCAGCATACCGGGGGAAGAGGAAGTCCACCCACACAGAGGGGAGTGCCCCTCGCCCCCGGACACCCTCGCCGGCTTTGGGCCCCATTGCCACACTGTTCAAAATGTGCTTCAGCTATGGAGCACACACTTACCTTTTGGGCACTGTGGTGATGGGGCTTTGGGCCCCATTGCCACACTGTTCAAAATGTGCTTCAGCTATGGAGCACACACTTACCTTATGGGCACTGTGGTGATGGGGCTTTGGGCCACATTGCCACAGTGGTCATGGTCTGCTTGCATTGTGTAGGCCACACACACAATTATGTGTGACACATGTGTTAGGGGGTCACATTGCATGTTCAATGTCATGTTCAGTGTTGTATGTATGTGACACAGACCACACACGCTTGTCATGGTGTTGGGGGCTGGGATGTAATTTACAGACAGTCCTTATGTGGGAGTATGCTAGTTGTGTCATGCATTACCCGTCCTATGAGTAGGGGTGGTTGTAGTGACAGGCATCCAGCCCCCCATGAGTGGTGATGGTAGTAGTGGTAGGCATCCAGCCCCCCATGAGTGGGGATGGTAGTAGTGACAGCCATCCATCCCCCTAAGGGTGGGGATGGTAGTAGTGGCAGGCATCCATCCCCCTAAGGGTGGGGATGGTAGTAGTGGCAGCCATCCAGCCCCCTATGGGTGGGGATGGTAGTAGTGGTAGGCATCCAGCCCCCATGAGTGGGGATCAATCAATCAATCAATCAGGGGTTTTTAAAGCGTGACTACTCACCCGTAAGGGTCTCAAGGCGCTAGGGGTGGGGGGGGGTGCAGGTTCCATCCATCAAGGAGGGGGTCTGTCGAAGAGCCAGGTTTTGAGGTTTCTTGCGAAGATGGGGAGCAATGTTGTCTGTCTGAGGTGGAGCGGAAGGGCGTTCCATGCTTTGGCCGCGAGGAAGGAGAAGGAGCGGCCTCCCGATCTGGTCTTTCTGGTGCGGGTGACCACGGCGTAGGAGAGCTGGGCTGATCGTAGGGTCCTTTGGGGTGCGTGGAATTTGAGTCGGCTGTTCAGGTATGCTGGTCCGGTGTCGTGGAGGGCCTTGTGTGCGTGGGTGAGCATCTTGAAGGTGATTCTCGCCTCGACAGAGAGCCAGTGGAGTGTGCGCAGGTGCTGGGAGATGTGGCAGTGTTTTGGCAGGTTGAGGACCAGTCTTGCGGCGGCATTCTGGATGTTCTGTAGCTTGCGGGTGAGGTTTTTGTTTATTTCGGCGTAGAGTGCGTTGCCGTAGTCGAGTCTGCTGGTGACCAGGGCATGAGTGACGGTCTTTCGGTGTTCGAGGGGGATCCATTTGAAGGTCTTACGAAGGAGGCGGAGGGTGTGGAAGCAGGAAGACGAGACAGAGTTGATCTGGCGGTCCATTTTGAGCTCGGAGTCCAGGATGATTCCCAGGTTGCGTGCGTGGTCCGTGGGGGTTGGCGGGTTTCCGAGGGCGGGGGGCCACCAGGTGTCGCTCCAGGCAACGGGGTTTGGGCCCATGATGAGTACTTCTGTTTTGTTGGTGTTTAGTTGTAGGCAGCTGTTTTTCATCCATTTGGCGACGGCTTCCATGCCTTCTCGAAAGTTGCGTCTGGCGGTGTTGGGCTCGTTGGATAGGGAGAGGATGAGCTGGGTGTCGTCTGCGTATGACACGATGTTGAGTCCGTAGGTTCTGACGATGTGGGCGAGTGGAGCCATGTAGACGTTGAAGAGCGTCGGGCTGAGGGAGGAGCCCTGGGGGACTCCGCAGGTGGTAGGTGTGGGGTCCGAGAGGAAAGGGGGGAGTCTGACCCGCTGCGTCCTGCCAGAGAGGAAGGAGCGGATCCAGTCGAGGGCCTTGTCCTGGATTCCTGCGTCGTAGAGTCTGCGTATTAGGGTGCAGTGGGAGACTGTGTCGAACGCCGCTGATAGGTCGAGGAGGATGAGGGCTACTGTTTCTCCTTTGTCCAGTAGGGTGCGGATGTCGTCTGTTGCGGCGAGGAGGGCGGTTTCCGTACTGTTTTTTTTTCTGAAGCCGGATTGGGAGGAGTCGAGGATGTTGTGTTCTTCAATGAATGTGGCGAGTTGGCTGTTGATGGCTTTCTCGATGACTTTCGCTGGGAACGGGAGCAGGGAGATGGGTCTGTAGTTTTTGAGGTCGGTGGGGTCCGCTGAGGGTTTCTTTAGGAGGGGGTTGACCTCGGCGTGTTTCCAGTCGTCGGGGAACGAGGCGGTCGCCAGGGAGCGGTTGATGGTGTGGCGGAGCATGGGTGCGATGGTGTCGGCGGCTCTGTTGAAGATGTGGTGGGGGCAGGGGTCCGTGGGGGCCCCTGAGTGGATTGACTTCATTGTCTTCAGTGTGTCTTCGGTGGTGAGGGCTGTCCAGTTGTCAATCGCTGGTTTCCGGGTGTCGGGGGTGGTTGGTGAGGGTTCAGTGTGTTGGTTGTCTTCGTCGAAGTTGTCGTAGATGCTCTTGATTTTGTGGTGGAAAAGGTGCTGAGTTTGTCGCAGAGGTCTTGTGAGGGAGGGATGTCGGTAGACTCGCTAGTGGGTTGGGCGAACTCCTTGATGATGCTGAAGAGTTCCTTGCTGTTGTGCGCGTGGGTGGAGATTCTGTCTTCAATCGCTTTTTCCTCGTTTCTCTGATGAGTTGATGGTGGGCGTTGGTGGCGGCTCTGAAGTTGTCGTGGGCTTCTGTGGATTTGGTGTTCCTCCAGGCCTTTTCGAGGCGGCGGCAAGTGCTTCTGGACTCTCGAAGTTCGGTGGTAAACCATCTGGCTTTCTTGGCGCGGGTATTGTTGTTTTTCTTGAGGGGGCTATGGTGTTGGTGCTGTCCGAGATCCATCTATGCAGGGTTCGGGCTGCGGTGTTGGGGTCGTCGTTTTCCGCGATGGTTGGGGTGGAGTTGTTGAGTGAGGAGGTGAGCTGGTCGTCGGTGATTTTGGTCCAGTTTCTTCGTGGAAGCAGGTGCTGGTGTCTGTGGATGATGGGTGTTCTGAAGGTGAAGTGGACGCAACGATGGTCGGTCCATGGGAGTTCAGTGGTGTGGCTGAAGGTGATGGAGTTTCCTGTAGTGAAGAGGGGGTCGACGGTGTGTCCTGCTGAGTGTGTGGGCTCGGTCACGATCTGGCGCAGTCCAATGTTGTGGAGGTTGTCCAGGAGGTATGTGGTGTTGGGGTCCAGTTGGTTGTCGAGGTGGAAGTTGAGGTCTCCCAGCAGGGTGTAGTTGGTGGATGCGATGGCCTGCGGGGAGATAATGTCCGTGATGGAGTTGGCGAAGGGTCCGCGGGGTCCAGGGGGTCGGTAGATGAGGGTTCCTCGGAGGGTGGCGGTGGGGCTGGCCAGTATCTTGAAGTGAAGGGGTTCCATCAGTTCTGTGGGCTCGTCAGGGAGTGTGCTCAGGCGGAGGCTGGATTTGTGGACGATGGCGATTCCTCCTCCTGGGCGGGTGGGGCGGTCCTTCCTGGAGATCTTGTATCCTTGGGGGATGGCGATGGCGATGTCCGGTCCCGAGGTGGTGTTGGTCCAGGTTTCGGTGAAGAACGCTACGTCCGGGGTGGTGCTGTCGAGGAGGTCCCAGATTTCTGTGGCGTGTTTGTGGAGGGATCGGACGTTGAGGAGGATGCATTGCAGGGTCTTCGGTTCGGTTGTGTTCTTGTGGGCGGGTTGTGCTGGATCCGTGTTCTTGGCGGTGCTGCAGGTGTGCCGGCAGCGGTGACAGCTGAAGGGTCCGTGGGAGTCGGCTGGTGATGCTAACTTGCAGTTGTTGTTGCGGCCTGGGTTGAGTGCGTGGAGTGCTGCTGGGTCATAGCGTTGGCGGGGCGGAGGTCCAGGGTTCCTGGCGTTGGTCGGGTCGCGGACGGGCGCAGACGGGCTTGCCTTTGACGTGCCTCCGGCGCGCCAGCGGCGCGCCCGCGGCCGCGCTGCGGCCCCGCAGTGGCCGCCATTAAGTAGGGGTCGGGGAGGGCTGGACAGCTGGGAGGCGGGAGCGGGGAGGGGAGCTGGATTGGGCCGGTCGCGCTGGGGGGGAGGGGCCGCGGGGGTCTGCTCTTTCACTCGTTTTTCTACCTTTTATCTTTCACCTTTCTGCACTTTTCTGCATCTCTGCTCTTTTGTGCCTTATTTCTGCTCATTTTCCCTTCCTCTCGCTCTGCCCTTTCACTTGTTTTCACTCGTTTTTCTACTCTCTTATCTTTCACCTTTCTGCACTTTTCTGCATCTCTGCTCTTTTGTGCCTTATTTCTGCTCATTTTCCCTTCCTCTCGCTCTGCCCTTTCACTAGTTTTCACTGCTTTTTCTACCCTCTTTTATCTTTCACCTTTCTGCATCTCTGCTCTTTTGTGCCTTATTTCTGCCTATTTTCCCTTTTTTCTTTATCCCTTATTTCCTCCCTTTACCTTTCCCCGCCGCTGCTGCCCCCGCGGCCCCTCCCCCCAGCTCAACCGGCCCAATCCAGCTCCCCTCCCCGCTCCCGCCTCCCAGCTGTCCAGCCCTCCCGACCCCTACTTAATGGCGGCCACTGCGGGGACAGGCGAGCAAGACCACTGACTCATTGTCAGTGAAATTGCTCTCCCACCCTCGCAGCTCCACCATTAAGTGAGGCCTGCCCCTGCCCCTGCACTCTCGAGTGTTGGTGATCGAGGCCCTCCTCCACCCGCAGGTTTTCCTGCGCCTCATCCCTGGTGGTCCAGTGGACCTCTGTCTCCTTCCTCTAACTCTGCTCTTTCACTCGTTTTTCTACCTTTTATCTTTCACCTTTCTGCACTTTTCTGCATCTCTGCTCTTTTGTGCCTTATTTCTGCTCATTTTCCTTCCTCTCGCTCTGCCCTTTCACTTGTTTTCACTCGTTTTTCTACTCTCTTATCTTTCACCTTTCTGCACTTTTCTGCATCTCTGCTCTTTGTGCCTTATTTCTGCTCATTTTCCCTTCCTCTCGCTCTGCCCTTTCACTAGTTTTCACTCGTTTTTCTACCCTCTTTATCTTTCACCTTTCTGCGTCTCTGCTCTTTGTGCCTTATTTTTGCCTATTTTCCCTTTTTCTTTATCCCTTATTTCCTCCCTTTACCTTTCCCTGCCGCTGCTGCCCACGCGGCCCCTCCCCCAGCGCGACCGGCCCAATCCAGCTCCCCTCCCCGCTCCCGCCTCCCAGCTGTCCAGCCCTCCCGACCCCTACTTAATGGCGGCCACTGCGGGGACAGGCGAGCAAGACCACTGACTCATTGTCAGTGAAATTGCTCTCCCACCCTCGCAGCTCCACCATTAAGTGAGGCCTGCCCCTGCCCCTGCACTCTCGAGTGTTGGTGATCGAGGCCCTCCTCCACCCGCAGGTTTTCCCTGCGCCTCATCCCTGGTGGTCCAGTGGACCTCTGTCTCCTTCCTCTAACTCTGCTCTTTCACTCGTTTTTCTACCTTTTATCTTTCACCTTTCTGCACTTTTCTGCATCTCTGCTCTTTTGTGCCTTATTTCTGCTCATTTTCCTTCCTCTCGCTCTGCCCTTTCACTTGTTTTAACTCGTTTTTCTACTCTCTTATCTTTCACCTTTCTGCACTTTTCTGCATTTCTGCTCTTTTGTGCCTTATTTCTGCTCATTTTCCCTTCCTCTCGCTCTGCCCTTTCACTAGTTTTCACTCGTTTTTCTACCCTCTTTTATCTTTCACCTTTCTGCATCTCTGCTCTTTTGTGCCTTATTTCTGCCTATTTTCCCTTTTTTCTTTATCCCTTATTTCCTCCCTTTACCTTTCCCCGCCGCTGCTGTTAGAGGAAGGAGACAGAGGTCCACTGGACCACCAGGGATGAGGAGCAGGGAAAACCTGCGGGTGGAGGAGGGCCTCGATCACCAACACTCGAGAGTGCAGGGGCAGGCCTCACTTAATGGTGGAGCTGCGAGGGTGGGAGAGCAATTTCACTGACAATGAGTCAGTGGTCTTGCTCGCCTGTCCCCGCAGTGGCCGCCATTAAGTAGGGGTCGGGGAGGGCTGGACAGCTGGGAGGCGGGAGCGGGGAGGGGAGCTGGATTGGGCCGGTCGCACTGGGGGGGGGAGGGGCCGCGGGGGCAGCAGCGGAGGGGAAAAGTAAAGGGAGGAAATAAGGGATAAAGAAAAAAGGGAAAATAGGCAGAAATAAGGCACAAAAGAGCAGAGATGGAGAAAGGTGAAAGATAAAAGAGGGTAGAAAAACGAGTGAAACCTAGTGAAAGGGCAGAGCGAGAGGAAGGGAAAATGAGCAGAAATAAGGCACAAAAGAGCAGAGATGCAGAAAAGTGCAGAAAGGTGAAAGATAAGAGAGTAGAAAAACGAGTGAAAACAAGTGAAAGGGCAGAGCGAGAGGAAGGGAAAATGAGCAGAAATAAGGCACAAAAGAGCAGAGATGCAGAAAAGTGCAGAAAGGTGAAAGATAAAAGGTAGAAAAACGAGTGAAAGAGCAGAGTTAGAGGAAGGAGACAGAGGTCCACTGGACCACCAGGGATGAGGCGCAGGGAAACCTGCGGGTGGAGGAGGGCCTCGATCACCAACACTCGAGAGTGCAGGGGCAGGCCTCACTTAATGGTGGAGCTGCGAGGGTGGGAGAGCAATTTCACTGACAATGAGTCAGTGGTCTTGCTCGCCTGTCCCCGCAGTGGCCGCCATTAAGTAGGGGTCGGGAGGGCTCGACAGCTGGGAGGCGGGAGCGGGGAGGGGAGCTGGATTGGGCCGGTCGCGCTGGGGGGGAGGGGCCGCGGGGGCAGCAGCGGCGGGGAAAGGTAAAGGGAGGAAATAAGGGATAAAGAAAAAAGGGAAAATAGGCAGAAATAAGGCACAAAAGAGCAGAGATGCAGAAAGGTGAAAGATAAAAGAGGGTAGAAAAACGAGTGAAAACTAGTGAAAGGGCAGAGCGAGAGGAAGGGAAAATGAGCAGAAATAAGGCACGAAAGAGCAGAGATGCAGAAAAGTGCAGAAAGGTGAAAGATAAGAGAGTAGAAAAACGAGTGAAAACAAGTGAAAGGGCAGAGCGAGAGGAAGGGAAAATGAGCAGAAATAAGGCACAAAAGAGCAGAGATGCAGAAAAGTGCAGAAAGGTGAAAGATAAAAGGTAGAAAAACGAGTGAAAGAGCAGAGTTAGAGGAAGGAGACAGAGGTCCACTGGACCACCAGGGATGAGGCGCAGGGAAAACCTGCGGGTGGAGGAGGGCCTCGATCACCAACACTCGAGAGTGCAGGGGCAGGGGCAGGCCTCACTTAATGGTGGAGCTGCAAGGGTGGGAGAGCAATTTCACTGACAAAGAGTAGTGGCAGGCATCCAGCCCCCCCTGAGTAGGGGTGGTGGTAGTGACAGGCATCCAGGCCCCCCTGGGTAGGGGTGGTAGTAGTGGCAGGCATCCATCCCCCTAAGGGTGGGTATGGTAGTAGTGGCATGCATCCAGCCCCCCCTGGATAGGGGTGATGGTAGTGGCAGGCATCCATCCCCCTAAGGTTGGGGATGGTAGTAGTGACAGGCATCCAGCCCCCCCTGGATAGGGGTGGTGGTAGTGGCAGGCATCCAGACCCCCCTGAGTAGGGGTGGTGGTAGTGACAGGCATCCAGGCCCCCTGAGTAGGGGTGGTGGTAGTGACAGGCATCCAGGCCCCCTGGGTAGGGGTGGTAGTAGTGGCAGGCATCCATCCCCCTAAGGGTGGGTATGGTAGTAGTGGCAGGAATCCATCCCCTAAGGGTGGGGATGGTAGTAGTGGCAGCCATCCAGCCCCCTATGGGTGGGGATGGTAGTAGTGGTAGGCATCCAGCCCCCCATGAGTGGGGATGGTAGTAGTGGTAGGCATCCAGCCCCCCATGAGTGGGGATGGTAGTAGTGGTAGGCATCCAGCCCCCCATGAGTGGGGATGGTAGTAGTGGTAGGCATCCAGCCCCCCATGAGTGGGGCTGGTAGTAGTGACAGGCATCCAGGCCCCCTGGGTAGGGGTGGTAGTAGTGGCAGGCAACCATCCCCTAAGGGTGGGTATGGTAGTAGTGGAAGGCATCCAGGCCCCCTGGGTAGGGGTGGTAGTAGTGGCATGCATCCAGCCCCCTGGATAGGGGTGGTGGTAGTGGCAGGCATCCAGCCCCCCTGAGTAGGGGTGGTGGTAGTGACAGGCATCCAGGCCCTCTGGGTAGGGGTGGTGGTAGTGGCAGGCATCCATCCCCCTTAGGGTGGGTATGGTAGTAGTGGCAGGCATCCATCCCCCTAAGGGTGGGGATGGTAGTAGTGACAGGCATCCAGCCCCCTGGATAGGGGTGGTGGTAGTGGCAGGCATCCAGCCCCCCTGAGTAGGGGTGGTGGTAGTGACAGGCATCCAGGCCACCCTGGGTAGGGGTGGTAGTAGTGGCAGGCATCCAGGCCCCCCTGGGTAGGGGTGGTAGTAGTGGCATGCATCCATCCCTCTAAGGGTGGGTATGGTAGTAGTGGCAGGCATCCATGCCCCCTGGGTAGGGGTGGTAGTAGTGGCATGCATCCAGCCCCCTGGATAGCGGTGGTGGTAGTGGCAGGCATCCAGCCCCCCTGAGTAGGGGTGGTGGTAGTGACAGGCATCCAGCCCCCCCTGGATAGGGGTGGTGGTAGTGGCAGGCATCCAGCCCCCCCCTGAGTAGGGGTGGTGGTAGTGACAGGCATCCAGGCCCCCCTGGGTAGGGGTGGTAGTAGTGGCAGGCAACCATCCCCCTAAGGGTGGGTATGGTAGTAGTGGAAGGCATCCAGGCCCCCTGGGTAGGGGTGGTAGTAGTGGCATGCATCCAGCCCCCTGGATAGGGGTGGTGGTAGTGGCAGGCATCCAGCCCCCCTGAGTAGGGGTGGTGGTAGTGACAGGCATCCAGGCCCCCTGGGTAGGGGTGGTGGTAGTGGCAGGCATCCATCCCCCTTAGGGTGGGTATGGTAGTAGTGGCAGGCATCCATCCCCCTAAGGGTGGGGATGGTAGTAGTGACAGGCATCCAGCCCCCCTGGATAGGGGTGGTGGTAGTGGCAGGCATCCAGCCCCCTGAGTAGGGGTGGTGGTAGTGACAGGCATCCAGGCCCCCTGGGTAGGGGTGGTAGTAGTGGCAGGCATCCAGGCCCCCTGGGTAGGGGTGGTAGTAGTGGCATGCATCCAGCCCCCTGGATAGATGTGGTGGTAGTGGCAGGCATCCAGCCCCCCTGAGTAAGGGTGGTGGTAGTGACAGGCATCCAGGCCCCCTGGGTAGGGGTGGTAGTAGTGGCAGGCATCCATCCCTCTAAGGGTGGGTATGGTAGTAGTGGCAGGCATCCAGGCCCCCTGGGTAGGGGTGGTAGTAGTGGCATGCATCCAGCCCCCTGGATAGCGGTGGTGGTAGTGGCAGGCATCCAGCCCCCCTGAGTAGGGGTGGTGGTAGTGACAGGCATCCAGGCCCCCTGGGTAGGGGTGGTGGTAGTGGCAGGCATCCATCCCCCTTAGGGTGGGTATGGTAGTAGTGGCAGGCATCCATCCCCTAAGGGTGGGGATGGTAGTAGTGACAGGCATCCAGCCCCCCTGGATAGGGGTGGTGGTAGTGGCAGGCATCCAGCCCCCTGAGTAGGGGTGGTGGTAGTGACAGGCATCCAGGCCCCCTGGGTAGGGGTGGTGGTAGTGGCAGGCATCCATCCCCCTTAGGGTGGGTATGGTAGTAGTGGCAGGCATCCATCCCCCTAAGGGTGGGGATGGTAGTAGTGACAGGCATCCAGCCCCCCTGGATAGGGGTGGTGGTAGTGGCAGGCATCCAGCCCCCCCTGAGTAGGGGTGGTGGTAGTGACAGGCATCCAGGCCCCCCTGGGTAGGGGTGGTAGTAGTGGCAGGCATCCATCCCCCTAAGGGTGAGTATGGTAGTAGTGGCAGGCATCCAGTCCCCCCTGGGTAGGGGTGGTAGTAGTGGCAGGCATCCATCCCCCTTAGGGTGGGTATGGTAGTAGTGGCAGGCATCCATCCCCCTAAGGGTGGGGATGGTAGTAGTGACAGGCATCCAGCCCCCCCTGGATAGGGGTGGTGGTAGTGGCAGGCATCCAGCCCCCCTGAGTAGGGGTGGTGGTAGTGACAGGCATCCAGGCCCCCTGAGTAGGGGTGGTGGTAGTGACAGGCATCCAGGCCCCCTGGGTAGGTGTGGTAGTAGTGGCAGGCATCCAGGGCCCCTGGGTAGGGGTGGTAGTAGTGGCAGGCATCCAGGCACCCCTGGGTAGGGGTGGTAGTAGTGGCAGGCATCCATCCCCCTATGGGTGTGTATGGCATTGGTGTTGGCCATCCCACCCCTATGGTTCTGCTGTTGCTAGTGTACGTTATTTGTGCATCCCTATGTGTGTGTGACATATTTCGTGTACCTGTGGTTTGTTTGTATTGTTGGTGTTTGACTTACCGTCTGCGCCGTACGCGTCCGTGCCGGTCCCGGTAATAGATGTAGAGTATAGGTAGGACCTGCGCAATGGGATTCATGCTTGGATCGCCTCGTTCGGGTTTCTCGTGTCTTCGAGTCGTACTCGTAGCAGGCTTGTTCGCCTCGTAGCCGTGGATCGTCTTGTGGCGCGAAACGGAGCTTATGTACGGCTCGCCCGGATGCTCAAACGTGCCGGACGTAGCGACGAGTTCGGGCGCGTACGGAAGACGCATCGTACTAGTCCGGCCGGAAGGTGCTGTGTATTTGGTTCCGTGCGACTCGATTCGGCGTTTACGGATCCGGCTCGGCCGGGGAACAGGAGCTGGAATGGGTAAGTACGGCTCGCTCGGAATCTGGGCTGTTATGCGCATCGTACTTGTTCGTTCGGTAGAGTGTTCGAGTCGGTCGGAAAACACGCATTCGGCTGGTATTTTTTCCTGACGAATACTGTTAGGTGCCCTACCGGCCGAGATCGGAATCGACCCCTCTGTGTCTTTTTCAACAAAGAACTGCCTGGTTAATTAACAATCCCTGCATGAACATCTGTTCGACAGGGATCACAATTAGTGTGATGTTTAACATACCAGGTTATTCTTGGTTGTGATAAGGACACCTCTAGAGTTCTCCCCCATAAATTTCAATAGGTCAAAGCTGCCAAACTTTTATTGGGAAAAAAGCCTATTAAATACTGGTTTTGACTTTTGAAAGCACCAAAATACGCAGGGGCAGATTTACGAGCCCCTTGCGCCACTTTTGCGCCGCCGTTGCGCCACTTCTGTGACGCAGCGGCGGCATAAACCATGCGCTACGTTGCGCCCTATTTACAACGTGACGCATCTAGGGAGATGCGTCACGTTGGAAAGCCCTGCGCCACATGAAACCTGCGTCAGGTTTCATGTGGGCGTTCCGGCGCAGGGGGGGGGTGTTCCGGCGCAGTAAAGCCTCGGAAAAGTGCCTGAGTGAAATCTACAAGATTCCACTCAGTCACTTTTCTGACGCCGCTGCGTCAAAACCTTGCACCTGCTTGAAGCAGGCGTAAGGCGTGACGCACCACGTTATGTATGGGCAGGCCATGAGCATTGCTGGAGTTGCGTCGCGCTTGCGACACGACTCCAGCAATGCGCCACCCTTTCGACGGGAGATGCGTCACGCATCTGTTTATCCTTGCGCCACGATGCGCCGCATTGTAAATGCGGCGCATCTGTGGTGGCGCAAGGGTAAACTTGCGTGACGCATCTTACCTGGCGCATCCCTGCTGATTTGCAGGGATGCGCCAGTCGTCATAAATCTGCCCCCCAGTTTTTGAAGGATCAACTTATAATAGGTGCTATTTATATTTCTGACAATAAGTTTCAAAACCTAAGCAGATATAATCAAATAAAGGAACGGTCTAGAATGTCTGTTGTTCGTGATTGTTAGTGATGCTGGACTATGTAAAAAGAACTGGATGTCCCATTTAAAGTAAGGAACATCTCTTCATTCAACTTACGTGCGTACGTGTGTGCGTGCGTGTGTGCATGCTATATTGACTACATAGACTCCGAAGAGGTCACAGAACACCAACGTTTGCTCTTGCATTTACATCTTAATTGCGGCAATTATAGGTGTCACCAGATAGTATTCAGATTTTTTCTGGGACAGACAATTCCTCCTATGGTGCATAATTACAAGCACTCACTGCCAGTGGAGCGTCACTTTTATCGATGCTCCGGTGGCGCAGCGCAATTTTCCATATTTACAAGGTGGCACCAAGCCACTTTGCATGGCTTAACGTCACCTTGTAAATATGCCCATTTCTGCCGCAGTCCTCTGCCGCAAAGGGGTGTGCAATGGGTGTTGCTGTGGGCATTCCACTGTGACACCCATTGCTTTTTGACGCTGCCCCAGATTTACAAGGCTGAGGCAGCGGCAAAAACGAATGCCATGGAATACCATCCATTAGAATGGCGATACGAGTAGAAATTATTAATTTCTCCTCGTTTTGTGCACTTTCCATGAGTGCTGCATTCTGCATCACACATAGAAGGTGCAAATTGCTATTATTGATTGTTTATGTGCAGGAATGTGTCCCTTCCTGCACATAAGCAATCATCCGTGAAGCGCATGCCCCCTTGCAACATGGCGCAGGGTGCCTGCACTGGCGCTAGGCAGCGGTTTTTGCACCAGTGCTAGGGGAAACACAGGGGTGCGCTGTATTCTTGTGAATACGGCGCATCCCTGTGTTGTGAAAATGTCGCAGCTCCGACGTTTTATTGTAAATATGCCCCTCTGTGTACCTCATTGATGCAGAGAACTCACTCTTCTCACTGTGATTCTCTGAGTGCTTCTTTTGGCATTTCTTCATAATTACAGTGTCTAAGAGCACTCTGAAGCTTCAGTGAGGAGGGATAAGAAATAATCAGATGGGACGCCATCTTTCAAAGGAGCAAGGCTGTACATCGAGTAGATTGTCCTCATCTTTGGGTGCAGTCTGGATCCCATAGAGTCCATCTTGATGCAGGATACAAATCTGGGTATGAAAGCTAGTAAAAGACTGGTGGGTGCAGGGAAGTGTTTTTGAGGTGAGGAGCTGCCTTCATGCAGAACCTGTTGGTTCCCTGTACCCCAGCCCTTCAGTTAGCCAGCAAGAAATAGACCTCAGACTTGGAAATGTTAAGCTGGTGGTGGGAGGAGTTTCGGTCAGGGAAGTCAGTAATTCAGTAGTCTTGTGCATAGTTCAGTGCAGTCGCAGTCCGTGCAGGTAACAGAGGTGGGGCCGGGTACGGGGGGATTTCGAGGGACGATGCTGAGGGAAAATTTATTATTTATTTAATTTCCCCTCGGCATGGTCCCTCGAAATCCCCCCTTAAGCGGCCTACCGCTGTACCTGCACGGACCGCGGCTAGTTCAGTGGGTTTAACCCTTTAAATGACCAGTCTGCACTAGGCTATACATAAACAGGGCATCTTTCTCCTTTGTTGTTCAAAGCAGCAAGCATACATCCACACAAGTCTTACTCACTTTCCATATAGTGCCACTCTGTCTTATGTGCATCTGACTCTTGCACCCTTGCTGCCACCGTTTTCACCTAAACAGTATCCCCTATTAAAACCAGATCTGTCAGTAGGCGATGGATCACTTGCATATTTTAGGAGTTATGCTGAGTTAAATGATTTACTTATGAAAACAATACCAATAAGAGCCCAAATCTAACTTCAGATGAGCCTACTTCCCACAAGTGTCCACATATGTTGAAAATACAAGATGTCAACTTGGGGCAGGTGCAGTAATTCATAGAACATGATCCTGCAGATAGCTGTGCAACTCTCTAAAGATTTTTATAGGCATATTCAGGGCGCATGCCTTATTTACTAATGAATGTGCAGCAGTGGCTCATGAACACATCTGACATTAACTTGCACAAATGTGAGACTGGGGCAGATATAATGTGCAGACATACAGGGGCCTGTTCTGGCCCCTTGTGCATGACCTCCCTAATGCCTAATGTGGATCTGCTCGCCAGTTCTGCAGGAGTCCTGCTTCATTGACATGGATATTGTCTGCCCCTTTAAGATCCATGTTTACAAAGTTTCACTAGCACAAACAAGGATTACCAGAGATTTCATTGGAAAACATGCATATGTTCATGTCAGAATTCTTGATTCCTGGAAGCAGCCTAGCAAATGTTTCATATCTCCATTCCTTTTTACAGCGATGCAGCCTCACTTGTAGGACTGGACCAGAAACCAAAATCAGCGGTGGCAAAAATGTTTAACCCAGCCCCACGCTGCAGGAGGCATTGACTCAAATGGAGCCTTGTGGCATTCATGGTTAGGTTCCGGCAGCCCACCCACTCTGAAAGCAGCACTCTAGCCTACAGTCCACTGGCAAAATGCCAGAGTGGCAGAATAGCCCTTCTTGCCCTATTCACGTGTAGTCCTGCTCAATGACAGCCAACATTCTCTGCTCCATGTTGTCAAGTTACCCCTACTCCAGCACAGGTCTTTTTCATTGTGCCTCAGGCAAAAGGTCATGTACTTCCTATGCTTCGGTTGCAGAGGCTTCTCAGTGACACCGACTGTTCAAGGGAGGGAGGAGTCACTGCACAGAACAGACAGGTTGATTCACTGTAGTGTGGTGTAGGGCACCATTTGTTGCCTTACACAAGAGCATAGGACCCTTCCTATGACTTTTTGTCACATTTAAATTCTAACTTGTGTGCGACTCTTGATTTTTTATGTTGCTTTGTTTCATGATATCCAGGAGCCCCACACATAGTCTCCCGCGATAGTGACTGCCAAGTCCACCTAACCCTCGGATATACCACATCTTTGGGTGGGGGGTTTTGACCTGGGGAGTTGCTAATAAGGTCTACCCATTCTTGCTTACTTGCCATTAAAGGAACTGTATAGCCTACTGTGAAATAGCCCTCGACCGGTGGGTCCTCTCAAGAGTACCGTTACTTTCATAACAGGGTGATGGCGAAGAGCAAGTTCATGTAGATTTGGTCTTTATGATTACTTTCCATCTAACACCAACCACCAAAAAAAGGCATGCAAAAACCCAGAGACACAAAGGTTCCATCTGAAAACATATACATTGTTATTTTGACAGGATCCATCTGTGAGTGTTTCAGTTTTTGAGGAGTTAAGTTTGAGATGATTCTTTAGCATCCATTGTTCCAGAGTGTATGAAATTGGGTTATTTGTTGAGTGGGGTAAGTACCCACCTCAAGTAATAATCACAATCATTGTTAGGATGAGCCACTAAAGTCACTATATAAACCTGAGCTCAACTGCCTGGTATCTATGGCACAGAACAGACAGGCTTAAATTAGAGGCAATGTGTAAAGTATATATGCAATACTAAAACAGTAATAAAGTTGAAATGCAAAACAATAAAAAGCACAAAACGAACTAGAATAATAGAGAAAACATTTAATAAACAAAATGACACCAAAATGACAAAAAACAATAAGGGGAACTGGAGAAATGAATGTTTAACGTTTTAAGTAGAAATAGTGCCAAAAAGAGCAAAGTGCCAATGATAGTCAATGTTCGCGGGAGAACAGAACAGAAACTAGGAGCAATTTTGATCTGACCGTGATGGAGTTCGGGTCAGATGCACTAACTAATCAGGTTCGTCCTGGTCAAAGATTTTACCTTCTGTCGTTAGTCCTTTAAGTCCCAATCCATCACCGGAGTTGAATTCCAAAGCCCCATGACCTCAGGGGCGAAGGCACTTAAAAACTCACAGGGTGGCAGGCAGAGTCCAGGCAAGGCCCAGTTGCCCCTGATAAGCTGGCAGCTACAGGAAAGGCCTCTTGGAGTTTGTTGTATCCCTGAAGCTTGAACAGGAGGTCAATCTTATAACCCTTGGAGTCCACATCTTTTTCCTTGGTACAACAGAGAGAGCAGACCGAGTACTCCAGGGCTCTCCTCAGGTTGCAGACAGCAGGTTGAGTCCTCTTCTGATCTTCGTCAGGTCCAGGAGTGGTCCGTAGTGGGTGCCTGGTACAAGCTATTGGGTGGAAATGACCCCTAGGGGCACCCTAACCAATAAGGTTACCGGGGCTAACCCTACCCACTTTGGGCATTTTCAAGATGGCTGAAATCTTTGGCCACACTAAACTTGGGTGCTGAGGGCTAGGGGTGTGTGTGGGGAGTGTACTATGGTAATCCTAGTATCCTCCCAAATCTAACACTAAAATCCAGTTTTAGGCAGTCCCTTTAACCCCCAACAAACTCAGAGACAGAAGTCTGGTAGAACAAATCTGAGCTTTCAGCATCTAGACAGTGTATACACACAAATTGTTTTGGAGTAAGTTCACACCTCATTCTTGCCTAACAAAATGCTGATTACTGGTTGGCAGAAAAGGGAGAGCAAAATGCACATTTAACTTCCAGGTACTTCAGAAAAGGCAAAGATAACTTTTTAAATGTAATCTTTCCAGAAAATGTATTACAAATCCAAATTCACTTGTGAATTAGGCTTGTAAAAAATATTTGAGAAAGTCCAAAAACTACATTTGTAGATGTTTCCTAGGCAAAGATAAGATTTATTAAACTTAATATTGTATCCAATGGTTTCCTGTGGGACAGCCAACCCAGCTTAGGTGGAAATAGCTCTTATGGCTTATTTACTGTAAGGACATGTTTAACATTAAACTTTTACATTACCAACTTTTAAATACCATGCACCCAGCCTTATGACCAATAAAGCCTACTTAGTGGTGACTTATTAATATTTAGGGGATGAGATATGGCCTAACCACCGAGCAGTCGACTTTGGAACTGGGAACCAGGTTCAAGCCTCACCTCACCTCAACATTCTGTTATTCTGGACAAATCACTTAACCGCTTCGCTGCGGCCGGAATTCCCCCGCGGTGCGGGAGAATTCTACGTGTGCGCGGTTCGGACGGCCCCCGGCCGTACTCCGCACACGCCCACTGTGACGTCAGACGGCCGGGGTCCGTCCGACGCACGGAAGCGGTTAATCTCTCAGTGCCTAAAAAACAAACAAACATAAAATCTGAGTAATATGATTTAATGCTCATGTAAAACGCTCTGATGCCTTAGGACCTAGTTTGCGCTATATAAAACGAATTAAATAAATAAATGGAATGTTTAGGTCTATCAAAAGGGGTTGTTTTTACAGACTGAAATTGCAGTTTTAAAACTGCATAGCCAGGCAACAATGGTAGACCTGGAGACATGCTTCATAGTGCGACTGCAATGCATAGCACAATGATTGCTGCAGTTCCCCTGGTACCGTTTAATTTACAGGCCCAAGGTACACTTGGCACCCGATAATAGGGATGCATCAGTAAACTAAATGTGCCAATCAGGAAAATACCAATTTTACCATGTTGAAAGGAGGAGCACACACTTTAACAATGATTAGCAGGAATAAAGTGCGCAGAGTTCTATATCCAGCAAAAATAGGGTTCAGCAAAAAGGCACAAGACATTCAGGGAACCCTGCAGATAGGGCACATTTGTAACACACAGGGGCAGATTTACAGGCTCTTATGCCACTTTTGCGTCACTTTTCCCATGTTAAAAGTGACGCAAAAGTGGCGCAAGGGCCTTGTAAATCTGCCCCACAGTGTTTACACATTTACCTATTTCCTAAGCCTTGACTTCCTAAAGTTGTTCTAGTGTTAAGTTTATCTAAGTGTAATTAGCATAAGTGTAACATAAGATTGACTGAGCTAACAAGGTCGGGAACAGTATTTATGTAAACATTAAAAAGTAGTGGGACAATTTTTACGTCTTATGGAATATAAGCATGACAGCTATGGAGTGACGAGTTGAAAGGAGAAAGTGGAACGATTTAGGATCTATCCATAAGGTGCACATTTCACAGTTCAGTCCAGTCCCCTGGATTCTAGTGCCCTATAGCTTTTGGGCTAGTACTTGGTTGTGTACAGTGTCAAATGCTGATGATAGGTGGAGTAGTAGCAGAGCTGTAACTCCAATAGTGTCTATGAAACTCATGATATCTTTCATGATGGAGATTAGCACTGATTCAGTACCGCTTGCAATTCTGCAACTGTTTTATCTATCAGATAGTAGTGTGCTTTGTTTGATGAAGTTTGAATCTTGGGAAAAAGCTTCCCTTTAATGAGTTTAACCAAAAAGAACCTGTTAGGTATTGGCGTGTAGTTTCCTGAATTGGATTGGTCAAGATCCTGTTTCTTTAGTATTGGTTTAATATATGAGGCTTTCAAGTCACTTGGGAATTCACCAATTTATAGGGAGGAGTTGGTTATCTTTCTTACTGGTATGGCAACCGAGAATTCTAGGAAAATGGTTATGCACATGTATGGAGGACAATGATGTGCAGGAAACCCTACTATGTTTATGCCCTTCTTGTTTTGAGATAGACCACTGTAGGAAGGTAGGATCTGACTGCATGGTTACCCCCACTTTTTGCCTGGTGTTTTGCTGGTTTTTGATTAGTCTGACTGGGATCCTGTTAATCAGGGCCCCAGTCTATCTGTTTTCTCCTTTAAATTGTTACACATGTACTTTGGTACACTCCAGATTGGATACTGGGGTACCCTTATAAGTCCCTAGTATATTGTACCCATGTACCCAGGGCATAGGTACCCCAGAGGCCTCCCATGGGCTGAAGCATGTATTATGCACCCATGAGAGGCCATGCAAAATGGAACTCCAGGTCTGCTACAGCAGCCTGTGTAAGCTGGTGCTTGCACCACTTACTTTAGATATAGGTTCACTATATCTATAGGTCACTACACTTAAAACGTATAAGTCACCCCTATAGCAGGCCTTATCAATCCTGAAGGCAGGGTGCTGGGTTTTTAGTGAGAGGGTGCCCCTGCATGAGCAGAGCCTCTCTACAGCCTTCGGAGACCATTCTCCCGGGTTGTCTGTGACTCAGCCGGATATATAGGTAGAGGTGCATTATAACCTCGCCGTAAATGCTATCTCGAAAACGGCTGCATAGAAACATATCGTGTTTGGTATCAAACACCTTGGATTCATACCTCCACACCGGTAACTGGTGTGGGAGGTATGATTCCACCCTTCTGAAGCGAGCTTCGTGGGGTCACTGGTCTATCCGGTGCCAGCCTTCTCGACCCGGTCAGCACAAAATGGATGCTGCTGACCAGAGACACACTTCTGCCCTCCTGCTGCTGAGCCAAGCTCGAGCAGAGGAAGGCAGTACAATAGGCATCCTGTCACAGGGAGGTGTGACCACCTCCCAGACAGGATTTAGTGTATTGGGGCTGGGTGGGTGCACTCTGAGAATGCCTCAAAGTCTGCACCCGGGGCACATTTGGTGTCCTTGTGCATAGTCCAACTCAAACCAGTTCAGGTAGCCATTGGCTCCTGCTCTGGGACACAACTGGACAAAGGACATGGGTGTAACCACCCCTCTGTCCTGACCCTCCCCTAGGAGGGTCCCCCGAATCTGTCCAACCCTCTCCTGTGGGTACAAAAGGGCTTACCTGGCTGTAAGACTTTGGATTTTATGTGGACAAGATTCTACAAGAAGAAACCACTGACCTTCGACCGTCTGGACACACTGGACTTCGACTGGGCCCGACTTCGTCTCCCTCTCCATCCAAAGCTTTGTCTGTGCCCTTGCTCCATACAGGCTCCGTGCAGGATCTGTGGTGCACTAAGGACAACTGAAGAATCTCCCTTGGAGTGAAGAAGTCATTCCGCTGCCCTAGCAGGTACCTCAACACAACTGACTGATCTGCTGCTCCTGAGCTCCTGCGGACTCTGAAGATTTCAGCAACACAGGAGGTAGATTCCTGAAGATCTCTGAGGTTGATCTGCCCTCTCCACCAGTTTGAGGCCAGTATCCCTCGTGGGGACTGCATAACTCGAACCCCTGTGCACCGCATCTATTTGCAGTTGCATATGCTTGTTGGCGATTCCCGAGCTTGTGCATTGGACTCCGTGTAGTCCTGACCCTGAGCAGTATTTGCACCAAAGAACTCTGGCCTCCTCACACCGAGTTCTCCGTGGGCTGGTACTTTGCAATCTTGCTCGAGGTCCCATTGCGACTCCTGGTCCTTCGGCCTGTGGGTCTCTCTGAGGGTCATCTTGATTTCTGATGGGCTTTCCTGGTTGCTCCAGATGTGCCCTGACTCTCCATTGCTTGGTGAGTCCCCTGGACCTTGCTGGTTTACACCGTAACCTGCTTGACTTTTCTTTGTGGGTTGCTTTTGCCAAGGCTTGTTGGTGCTCCAGCCAGACACCGCCCCCTCAGCACTCGACATCCTTTGTGGGACAGCTCACCTCCGGCTTCTGGTCATCCTCGACATCTCCTGGTTCTCGTGGCTGCAGAGTCAAGCATCCCTTCTTCGCACCTGAAGCACCCAACATTGGTGGGCATTCGTCTACCGAGCCCCTGGTCACTCTGAAGTGTCCCAGACTCTGTCCCCTCTGCTTTCAGGTTCCTTCCTTCCAGAATCCAGGCTTGGATTCCACTGGACCCTTTTCACCTTCACGGCAGCAGTACTTCTTCACAGCCCTCCATTGAGAACGACGGCGGTTTCCGACGCCACTCCAAACCTATGCACCCGGCTCCCCTGGGATAGGTAACTCGGGTACTGCGGTATCCACGGGTGGGGTGGCTCTTCAACCTCTTAAGTTCCAAAGGGTTTGCTCGAAGTCCTCCTAGAATGGTCCTTAAACTTTAAAACTGTAACCGCGACTTCCCCATAGAATTGTACGGAGCCCGTGGTCGTGTTAGCAAACTGCACCCGTCCTCCGTGGGGTCCCTATCTACTCACCTGGGGTGGTTCCTTGGGGTCCCAGCGATTCTACGTGCTCCAGACCTTGTCTTGATCTCAGTCATAATTGTTATACCACTATTTTAGTATATGGTTTGGTCTCCCCCTGGAGCCAATGTGTATTGTGCTACTTACAACTGTTCTATTGATCTCGTATTGTGTGCTTTGTGTTCTATCCTGGTGTAGAGGATAGTAGAGAGTGTTATATTAATAAATACATATTTTTATATAACTACTGTGTGGTTCTCCTTTCATTTAGTCAATATAGGAGGTGATGTTCTGGTAAAACAAGCTGCTTTATATTGCTTCAAGATTAAGCCTGAAGGCTGCTCTCCACAGCTACCACTAGGATAGCTTTCTAAAGGTTATCTTTGACCTCATACATCATAAGGGTTGTTTGGACTGGTGCAAGGTGCCCACTTTAATTAGTAGACAGCATATACCAGGCCAACTTCTCACATTGGTGTGCAGCGGTTGGGATTCAAGCCTGCATTGGTTTACCAGATAAATCTCTTTGTATTGATTAACTGAAAACCACTAAAGTATTAGGCACATATAATACTTAAAGATTAGAATAAGTAAGTTCTACAGAACTTAGGGTTGGATAAGTTAAGGGTCTAGCACACCCTTTCTCCAACCTAAGAGAGTTCAGTTCCCACTAGGTTAGGTAGGTGCATACACCACACCACACTTAGTTATGTCTTCTAAAGGAGAAGCCAGTGGCTCTCTGCCTTCTAGGTACAATGGTCTTACATTTCAGGAATTGAAAGCCATGTGTGTTTCTAGGAAGCTGAAGACAGGGAGAAATGCCAACACCCAACGTCTCATTGAGGTGTTACTCTTAGATGACCTTAGAAAGACCCCTGGGTCAGATGAGGTAGAAAGAGTGGGTGGGCAGGGAATGAAGACAGGTCAGGAGGTGACACCTTTTATGACCTAGACTCAAACCCTGGCCAGGAGGATCAAGATGATTCCAACCTGGAGAACTTAGACCTTCAGGAAGAGGGTGGAGAAGGCCCCAGAGGCCCTCTCTTTACTCCTCCTGGAAGAGTGCAGAGTTTGCCTAGGAGATCTAGATCTCCCTCTGCAGAATCTGACCATTCAGGACACTCTGTAGGGACCGCCATATCTCATAAGAGAGATACCTCTTATGACAGACAGTGCCAATTTCTAGAGCTTGAGAAAGCCAAGCTTAGGCTCAGGCAAGAGCAATTGGCCCTAGATAAGGAATCCTTAGAGCTCCAGAAGGCTAGAAAAAGATTGGGACTAGAGTCCCATGGTGACAGCAACAGTGTCTCTAGGATTAAGGAGTATACTTATGACCATAGGAACCTGAGCAAGATAGTCCCTCCCTACCATGGTGGGGATGACATCCACAAATGGATAACTGCTTTAGAGAGGGCCTGTAAAGTACAGAGGGTCCCTCAAGAGCAGTGGGCAGCTATCTTGTGGCTCTCCTTTGCTGACAAAGGTAGAGATAAGCTCCTCACTGTTAGAGAAGAGGATTCTGACAACTATTCAGTCCTGAAGAGTGCTCTCATTGATGGGTTTGGCTTAACCACTGAACAGTACAGGATTAAGTTCAGAGACACCCAGAAGACACAGACTCAGGACTGGGTAGACTTTGTAGATTGCGCTACTAAGGCTCTGGAAGGTTGGATACTTGGCAGCAAAGTGCATGACTATTTAGGATTGTACAATTTGATTATGAGGGAGCAGATCCTTAATAATTGTCAAAACCAGCTTTTGCACCAGTACCTGGTGGACTCAGATCTGACTTCTCCCCAAGAATCGGGAAAGAATGCAGATAAATGGGTCAGAACCAGGGTGAAACAAAGGAACCAGGGTGGTGACCAGAAGAAGGTTCTTCCAAGACCCAAGAGAAAGGTGGGGATAAATCAAAAGATAAGTCCTCTGAAGGGTCCCAAAAATCCTCTTCTGGGGCTGGGTCCCAAACTCCTTCCTCCCCTGAAAAGAAACCTTATTGCTTTGTCTGTAAGAAGCCAGGCCACAGGAAAAATGATGCCATTTGTCCCAAGGTCAGCAATAAGGAAAATATTCCTCCAAACACTACTTCTACACCTCCTGGTACTACAGGTAGTAATCCCCCAGGTGGTGGTAGTACACCCAAAAACTTAGTTGGGTTTTCTTAGGGAACTGAGGTGGACCCTGGCCTAGCCAGGTCCCCCACACAGGCCACTTTAGTCTGTGATGGTGGCATGGGGTTTGCCACTTTTACTGTCAGTCCCAATTCATTGGGCAAGTACAGACAAGAGCCTCTGATCAATGGTCAGAAAGTTGTAGCCTATAGAGACACAGGGGCTAGTGTCACCATGGTACAGGAACCCTAGTGCCCCCAGCTCAACTTTTACCTGAGTTTAAGTACCAGGTGACCAATACTGATGGTGTGAGGTCAGATTATCCTATGGCCATAGTCAATCTCAGCTGGGGAGGGGTCACTGGTCCAAAGAGAGTGGAAGTGTCCCCAAACTTGCCTGTAGATTGCCTATTGGGTAATGATTTAGAAACTTCAGCCTGGGCTGAAGTAGAGCTGAAGATCCATCTACAGATGTTAGGCCTCCCTGAGAGAGTTGGTGGGACCCCTAGGGCCTCAGTCCAACCCCAGGAAACGTTTGGAGTAGTGGAGCCTGGAATAATGGTCCACTCTGCTCCACCAGAGAGCACAGGGAATGAAGAAACGTCTTCTTCCCCCAGACTATAGGTAAGGGTCAGCTTCCTCAGGGAACTGATCCTACCCCTTGTGAAGGAACTGCCCCGGAGGCGGTCAGGCCTGTCCTGGCAGAACCACTGAGGGCAGGGGACTCTTCCAAGGAGGTGTCCAGACTGGAGCAGGTATCCTGCCACTCTCTACCCAGCCTCAGTCAGCCAAGGGCTGCAGAGGTCAGGGATGTCAGTGGACCCCTAGGGGCCCACTGTCCAGAGGAACCCCTCATCATCAGATTAGGGACACCCAGTCTAGTAGCACTAGCCAGGTGAATATTCTCAACATTCTGAGGGATCCCTCTTACCCTTAGGTAGTGACATCCCCCAGATGGACTCTGTTGGGCAAAGGAAAACCTGGGACAAAGCTGTCCCAAACCTGCCCTGGCCCTCCATTGTTCCAACCAGAGGGACTCAACCCCCAGCTGTAGGCAGCCAGAGGTTGATCCCTAGGACCAGATATAACTCAGTCATGGAAAGAAAGGCCTCCATGGTGACCAGTACTCTGAGGAAGCTGAGACCAACCCTTTTAGGGCCTCACTTCCCTACTCAGGCATCCCACCAGCCTATTTCTTTACCAAAGCAAACTACAGGTAGTTATCCCAACTATTGGAGAGCATCCAAAACCCTTCAGGGTAAGGACTCCTTAGTGGTCCATGAGACAGGGAGTATCCATGTTAGTGCAGGACCTTCCCTATATGGCCACTTAGGAAATAAAGTCTCAACTGGGCAAGGTTAGCCTTATCTCCTTTTGTTTGGGGGGGGTTATGTAGGAAGGTAGGATCTGACTGCATGGTTACCCCCACGTTTTGCCTGATGTTTTGCTGGTTTTTGACTAGTCTGACTGGGATCCTGCTAATCAGGACCCCAGTCTATCTGCTTTCTCCCTTAAATTGTTACACATGTACTTTGGTACACTCCAGATTGGATACTGGGGTACCCTAGTATATGGTACCCATGTACCCAGGGCATAGGTACCCCAGAGGCCTCCCATGGGCTGAAGCATGTATTATGCCACCCATGAGAGGCCATGCAAAATGGAACTCCAGGTCTGCTACAGCAGCCTGTGTAAGCTGGTGCTTGCACCACTTACTTTAGATATAGGTTCACTATATCTATAGGTCACTACACTTAAAACGTATAAGTCACCCCTATAGCAGGCCTTATCAATCCTGAAGGCAGGGTGCTGGGTCTTTAGTGAGAGGGTGCCCCTGCATGAGCAGAGCCTCTCTGCAGCCTTCGGAGACCATTCTCCCAGGTTGTCTGTGACTCAGCCGGACATATAGGTAGAGGTGCATTATAACCTCGCAGTAAATGCTATCTCAAAAATGGCTCCATAGAAACATATCGTGTTTGGTATCAAACATCTTGGAATCATACCTCCACACCGGTAACCGGTGTGGGAGGTATGATTCCACCCTTCTGAAGCGAGCTCCGTGGGGTCACTGGTCTATCCGGTGCCAGCCCTCTCGACCCGGATGCTGCCGACCAGAGACACACTTCTGCCCTCCTGCTGCTGAGCCAAGCTCGAGCAGAGGAAGGCAGCACAATAAGCATCCTGTCGCAGGGAGGTGTGACCACCTCCCAGACAGGATTTAGTGTATTGGGGCTGGGTGGGTGCACTCTGAGAGTGCCTGAAAGTCTGCACCCGGGGCACATTTGGTGTCCCTGTGCATAGTCCAGCTCAAACTAGTTCTGGGAGCCATTGGCTCCTGCTCTGGCGCGAAACTGGACAAAGGACATGGGTGTAACCACCCCTCTGTCCTGACCCTCCCCTAGGAGGGTCCCCCGAATCTGTCCAACCCTCTCCCGTGGGTACAAAAGGGCTTAACTGGCTGTAAGACTTTGGATTTTACGTGGACAAGATTCTACAAGAAGAAACCACTGACCTTCGACCGTCTGGACACACTGGACTCCGCTGGTCTTCGACTGGGCCCGACTTCGTCTCCCTCTCCGTCCAAAGCTTTGTCTGTGCCCTTGCTCCATTCAGGCTCCATGCAGGACCTGTGGTGCACTAAGGACAACTGAAGAATCTCTCTTCGAGTGAAGGAGTCACTCTCCTGCCCTAGCAGGTACCGCAACGCAACTGACCGGTCTGCTGCTCCTGAGCTCTTGCGGACTCCGAAGATTTCAGCAACACAGGAGATGGGTTCCTGAAGGTCCCTGAGGTTGATCCGCCCTCTCAGCAAGTTTGAGGGCCAGTATCCCTCGTGGGGACTGCATAACCCGAACCCCTGTGCACCGCGTCCATTTGCAGTTGCATATGCTTGTTGGCGATTCCCGAGCTTGTGCATTGGACTCCGTGTAGTCCTGACCCTGAGCAGTATTTGCACCAAAGAACTCTGAGTGCTCCGTGGGCTGGTACTTTGCAATCTTGCTCGAGGTCCCCTTGCGACTCCTTGTCCTTCGGCCTGTGGGTCTCTCTGAGGGTCATCTTGATTTCTGTTGGGCTTTCCTGGTTGCTCCAGACGTGCCCTGACTCTCCATCGTTTGGTGAGTCCCCTGGACCTTGCTGGTCCACACCGTAACCTGCTTGACCTTCCTTCGTGGGTTGCTTTTGCCAAGACTTGTTGGTGCTCCAGCCGGACACCGACCCCTCAGCACTCGACATCCTTCGTGGGACAGCTCACCTCCAGCTCCTGGTCATCCTCAACATCTCCTGGTCCTTGTGGCTGCAGAGTCAAGCATCCCTTCTTCGCACCTGAAGCACCCAACATCGGTGGGCATTCGTCTACAAAAGCCCCTGGTCACTCTGAAGTGACCCAGACTCTGTCCCCTCTGCTTTCAGGTTCCTTCCTTCCAGAATCCAGGCTTGGATTCCACCGGACCCTTTTCACCTTCACGGCAGCAGTACGTCTTCACAGCCCTCCATTGAGAACGACGGCGGTTTCCGACGCCACTCCAGACCTATGCACCCGGCTCCCCTGGGATAGGTAACTCGGGTACTACGGAAACCACGGGTGGGGTGGCTCTTCAACCTCTTAAGTTCCAAAGGGTTTGCTCGAAGTCCTCCTAGAAGGGTCCTTAAACTTCAAAACTGTAACCGCGACTTCCCCATAGAATTGTACGGAGCCCGCCGTCGTGTTAGCACACTGCACCGGTCCTCCATGGGGTCCCTATCTACTCACCTGGGGTGGTTCCCTGGGGTCCCAGCGATTCTACGTGCCTTGATCTCAGTCGTGATTGTTATACCACTATTTTAGTATATGGTTTGGTCTCCCCCTGGAGCCCACTGTGTATTGTGCTACTTACAACTGTTCTATTGATCTCGTATTGTGTGCTTTGTGTTCTATCCTCGTGTAGAGGATAGTAAAGAGTGTAATATTAATAAATACATATTTTTTTATAACTACTGTGTGGTTCTCCTTTCATTTAGTCAATATAGGAGGTGATGTTCTGGTAAAACAAGCTGCTTTACATTCCTTCAAGATTAAGCGTGAAGGCTGCTCTCCACAGCTACCACTAGGATAGCTTTCTAAAGGTTAACTTTGACCTCATACATCATATGGGTCTTTTGAACTGGTGCAAGGTGCCCACTTTAATTAGTGGACTGCATATACCAGGCCAACTTCTCACAACCACCATATTGGATGCCATGTTAGAATTGTATTTCTGGATCCATTTAAAAGAAAGAAGCAGAGAGTTTTTCTTGTAAAGAGTTACGCTGACGTTTTTTCTCTATCTAGTAACTATGGTTGTGTTCATGTCTTTAGGTGCTTGCATTACCAAAGGGATGTTGAACTTAACCCCTTGACCGCGATCGGAATTCCGCTCGTGTGCTGGACATTCTGATCGCGGGTGGGGTCGTGACGAGCTCAGCTCGTCATGCGCACAGCGCTACCGCGCAGCATGACGAGCTGAGCTCGTCATGAGCACGGAAGGGGTTAAAATGAGTAATTCGGTGGTGACTCTATGTAATGCGGGCACTTCCAGTAACTGAGATTAGACTTCTTGGAGCGACTATAGAGTCTTGGGTGTTGCCTGCCGAGTGGACGGATCCAGTGACTGGTTGACAGAAGTCAAATTATTCAATGCTACGGAGTAGGCAGGATTGCATTGTGCAGTATGGGAGCCACATCATCACCCAGCCAGGACTTTGAAATCATGAATGAATAGGAACAGTTACATAAGGTGCACACCAGCTTACATGTCTCTTTGTGCTGGTCATCTGGACAGTCCCGAAAAGATATGTTAAAGCTGTCAAAAGTGATTGATTGATTGAAAAGAGTTCCACAAAGTGTGGCCTGAAATAGAGAAAGCTCTGCCGCCCCTGGATTTACATTTGTAAGATACAGATGGCAGTACTTGGTCCTGGCTTCTTAGTATACAAATCAGGCTGTAATGTGAAAGTCAGCAGATAGGAGTGTACAGATCCTTCTGATACACCTTTACATCCAACAAGTCATTTTAAAATGAAAGTGGTCTTGAACTGGGAGCACCTTGCCTGTGAAACATGATCTCAATGGCCAATCCGACTGTAGCTCTAACTCTGGCGATTCATTCCCGCTGTAGCTTGGAAATCACACTGGCGGGTAGGACTAAATAGAGTCTGCTGCAACAGCCCAGCCTAGAATTGGGGGGGGGGAGAAATTTTCACCATTAAGGAAGCAGCATATTTTGTTACACAACATTGGCATACAAGGCAGAAAAGTCTATGAGAATCTGTCAGATTCGGATAGCAGTTCAGAGGGTGAGGACTCTCATGATGTTTACTCTGCCACTCTACGGAAATTGGAAAGACACTTTGGACAAAAAGTGAATGTGGTTTTAGAGAGACATATATTTTTCTGCAGAATACAGGGAAAGTCTGAAAAAGACACTTCCTACATAGCTGTGTTGCGAGGTCTGGCAAACTTATGTGACTTTGGTGACTTGGGAGATTCTCTTATTAGGGATCAGCTTGTTCGCTGCACTAATAACTCTAAAATTCAAGAAAAATTGTTAATGGGGAACCCTTATCTGAAGGCTGCCATGGAAATTGCAAAAGGCATCGAACATACAGCTGAGTGTATTAGAGAAATGAAGCATTCTAATGGGAATGAAACTATGCAGGTGGTGAAGAGTAAAACTGAGCCTGTCACTATTGAGAAGGAAACTTTTCCGGGTTTAAAAAAATTGGTGAATATTCTAGTAGCAGGTTCTCAGACGACAGGAGGAATGAAAAACTAAGGTGTTACCGTTGTGGGAATAGCAATCATTTAGCTAACAGTCCCAATTGTCCTGCTTGATCCATAGTCTGTAGAAAATGTAATAAAAAAGGACACTTTGCAAGACTTTGCAAAAATGCATATTCAGAAAAAAAAATGTTCATGCAATTGACGAGTTGGCTGAAGGTACCAGCAGTATGTATGTTTTCCAAATTGAGAAAGACACCTTAAACAAGGGTTTGGACTACCCTAAATGCAACATATCTCTTGATGATATCGAATTTAATGTGTTTGTTGACTCTTGCTCTCCATATACTTTAATTGATTATGAAATTTTTAAGGAAATGTTTGTTGGCAAGAATTACACACTATGCCCACCTGATATAGATCCGCGAAGTTATAACAAAGATTCCATTCCTCTTGTGGGCATGTTGAATATGCAGATTAAATTTAAAGATCGCTTGACACAAGGTAAGATTTACCTCACGAAGAATGGGTCATGTTTGCTAGGATGGGCTCACTAGAAAGAGTTGGAAATCAGGTTGGATCCAAACAGAACTGAACCTGTATTTGCTGTAAATGGGAGAAAGTCAGGGCTTGAGGCTATTTGTGATGAGTTTTCCCTGAAGTGTTTTGCAAGGATTTGGGTCATTTAAAAGGTTTCCAGCATAGAATTAAAGTGAAAGATAACGCAGTTCCTGTGATTCATAAAGTGCGTAACATTCCCAATCTCATGCAAGCACCATTGAAAGAAGAGTTGAACAGGTTGGTTTCTCTGGGCATTATTGAACCCATTGAGAGTTCTTTGTGGCTTGCTCCGATTGTAGTTGCTCAGAAAGCTGGGGGGAGAGGTTTGCGCCTCTGTGTGGACCTGAGAGACTTGAACAAACATTTGGGTTGACAGGTTTCCCCTTCCTCGCATCAATGAAATGATCAGTATGATGGGCAAGGCAGAGATTTTTAGTGTGATCAATCTATCAAATGCCTACCATCAAATTGAATTACACCCTGAGTCTAGGTCACTTACCTCGTTTATTACCCCTTTTGGTGCGTACACATTTCTCCGCATGCCATTCGGATTAGCTTCTGCAGCTGCTGTCTTTCAGCGTGTTATGCAGAACATTTTGGGAAAAATCGAGAACGTCCTATGCTTCTAGGATGACATTCTTATTCATGGATTGTCGGAACAACAACACGCAATGACATTGAGAAGGGTTCTTGAGGCTCTCAAGGAGGCTGGCTTCACTGTAAGCAAAGACAAGTGTAAAATTGGTGTAGATTCAGTGGATTATTTGGGACACACCATTTCGAGGAATGGAATTAAGCCTAAGTTAGATTTGGTTAAAGCGGTGAGAGATGCCCCTTCCCCTAAAAATAAAGATGAGTTAAGATCTTTTTTGGGGTTGACAGAATATATGAATAGGTTTGTCAGAAATTTTGCGGATGTTACATCACCATTAAGGAATTTATTGAAGAAAAATACTCCCTTTCTATGGGAGGAGGGTTGTCAGAGATCTTTTGAGACTATCAAAGAAGCCATTGCTGAAGCTCCCTCTCTAGGTTGATTTGACACACGGCGCAAAACTATTTTGACCACTGATGCAAGTGGTGTTGGGGTAGGTGCGGTGCTGTCGCAAGTAGTAGATAACAAGGAGGTGATTGTAGCCTTTGCATCAAGAGCATTTAGAGAGGCTGAATGTAATTATTCCACAGTTGAAAGGGAGACCGTGGCTTGTTCTTGGGCCATTGACCATTTAAAAATTTTCCTTTGGGGTCTGCCTTTTGTGGTGCGCACCGACCACAATTGAGAAAAAGAACCCTAGGCAATTAACTGGTCATATGTAGACCTATACTAAACACATTGATATAAACATAGACTCAGTGTACTCTACAATTACGTTAAAAACTTAATTTTATTAGTTCAAATTCATGATAAAAACTTATTGATATCAGACATAGAGTGTCTGAAAATTATAAGACAAATAGGACATACTATACTCATCAACATAACATAGACATAAATATATTATACAAACAAGTATAAAACAATTCAGTAAAGGTGTTTCAAACTTTAGTACAAAAACCCAACATGAATGTAAAAGTTGGTTTCATGTTGAAACGTTGTGGCTTAATGGTAGAAAAGTTCTTATTTTCTACGCGTTTCGGCGTGCTAGGTGCCTTCTTCAGGACAGCCACAGAAATTCCTAAACAAACAATAAAATGAACATGTACATAACTGAATACAGACATACAGTGTACACTGAGTCTAGATAACAAACATATTTTTTAATAGTTGCTATATAGCATACAATGATAAAAAACAACATAATCTCTCTGTAGGGATAAGAAAAGGGGGAAAGAAATACAAAAGATGTGTATAGAAAGAATAAAGCAAAAGTAAATGAGATAACATTAATGGGTATCATTTAATTATTTGATAAAAGTATAGACCCTTAATCACCACAAACGTGAGTAAAGACTGGAAGCCGAGAAAGTCTTGATACCGAATTTCATAGAACCCCATGATAACTTTGGACAATAAAGTGATGTGGCAAAAACTGGGTCCAACAGATTACCTTAGCTTACCAAAATTATTTTATGAATGGGACCAAAATAGATGTTTGGAGCCAATTAAGGTATAGGAATTACCTATTCTAAAAAGGGACAAAAAAGATTTTACAGTTAACACTAAGATATTTAATGATAAAGTTTAACAATGCTTAGGTACTTAATCTAATCTGATGGATGATATTACCTATATTTGAGGGAAGATGAAAAACTCGATAATGGTTGGAAGAGGACTGGGTTGGTCAGTTCCTCTGGGTACGCAGGAATTTTGCTGACTTAAAAGACTACAAAAAAGAAGCAGAAATACTAACCACTAAGTTACAGCAGAAGGCCTACCCAAAAAAGATCATTGAAAGAGCCAATAAAAGATCACGCAACACCCCCCGGGAGGCCTTACTGGAATCCCACCAGAGATCAGAAAGGGACACATTGATATGTGTCACAACCTATAATTCCTCTTCTAACGACATTAAAAAAATAATCAACAAAAAATGGTCGGTTTTAACATCAAACAAGCTTACATTTGAGAAACCAATGTTTTCGTTTAGAAGAAATAAGAGTCTAAGAGACACATTGATACACACTAACACACAGAGACCAAAGACTACTAACCAACTCACACTTTGGAACAACCCACCAGTTACAGGTCACTATCCATGTGGGTCAAGTGTGGTGTGCCCCCTGTCTGAACACACTAAACAAATCGATCTTGGTATGACATATCCTTGGGAACAACGTTCGCATACTAATTGTAATAGCGACGGTGTGGTTTATGTAATCAAGTGTCCATGCTAGTTGATGTATGTGGGCATGACCAGCAGAAAAATAAAAGTACGGATAAGCGAGCACAGAAGCACGATAAGGCGGGCAATCACGGCAACCAAACTCACTGCCCACTATCTAGAAAAAAAGCACAGTGACACAGACATTAAATGGACTGTCATTGAGAAGGTGAAGGGTACTGGTAATCTCACCAATAGACTTTTAGAGCGAGAACAATGATGGGTCTACCGATTGAAGACCCATATAACTGGGCTCAATGATTCCATTCCTTGGAACCAACTTAATAAAGGATGATTCCAGTACTTCACATCCTGAAAGGCACTACATATCACAGTTCATCAATATGAGTGGTGGAATGTAGTACACATAGAGCAGGTCTAGTTCGCACCCTGTGAAAGTTTCAAATAGCATAGAAACAGCTTAGCGCATAAATAACCTTCTTGGTAAAAAGAAGATTCCTTTAATCGTCGGGGCATGGGTTTTCTCATGTGTATTCACATGTTCCAGTTTTAATATTCTAGGCGTCACCAATTAACATACATTCGTACACTGACCATGTCACCGTGGCATCACTGGGCTTGACTGGCAGTGTGTCTCTATTAAGCTGGTGATGTTTTTAACCCCATGCCGTTTCACAAGAACCACAAGACGTAGTAATAGTTTGTGCCATTTCCCCTTGACATCACTGATCTTCACTGCAAGTGCGGCTCAAATAAAGCTGGTGTTGTTTTGAATCCCATGTCGGTTCACTAGAACTACAGTACGCATTTTAGTTCTTGTGGCTGATATTAACAAAAAATCGTTTCATTTTTATTTTTGACTATCAGGGCGTAATGATTTGCCTCTCCTAATTTAATTATGCACTTTGAATAACTGCGGCCTCCACGATCTGGGCCGGTCCACAGAAACTACAGGACGCAGCAATAGTTTCTGCCATGGCACTTGGGCATCACTGGCCTTCACTGGCCGTGCGTCTCAATAAAGCTGTTGATGGTTTGAATCCCTTGTCGGTTCACATGAACTACAGGACGCAGTCAAAAAAAAATTCTGCGGTTGATAACAATCTTGTACATATCCGGTTATGGTGATTATCAGGGCGTAATTATTTGCCTCTCCTAATTTAATCATGCACTTTGGAAAATTGCGGCTCCCACGATCCGGACCAGAGTCTATGGTAGTGACTACAAATCCCAGCGTTCATACAAACGAATGACGCATGGTTCATGAGTCCCTCTCACTGCTCGCGATCTTGGCCACACCCAGAGTGCGGGGCATCTATCAGCTTCCCCGCGCTCTTGTGGTGCATTTAAACTCCTTCCTCCACTTGTTCTGAGCAAAAGCCCGGGGACCCGCCCCGAGTAGGTTGCTGAGTGGGGCAGGACCCTTGATATCGTAAGTAGCGTTGGCCACTGGTTGCCACTTACTCTAATACAGGTACGTGTGATTCCGCCACGACATGGACATTGCTGGTTTCTTTTAACTTCGTATTTGATTTTGTTCTTGTTTTTCTTGCTGGGCATCGTTTCTACCGCAATGCAGTGTGTGACTAAAGGGCTACCCCTTGAAGGGGTCGTGAGGTGCCCGGAGATGATTTTCCTCTCCCACAGTGGGGTAAGCGGTACAGTATGAATGAGTAGTAAGAATGGTTGAGCACGGCGACTGATATCAGCATTGTGCTGTTTGGTGTGAGTGACACGGTTTGTCTTCACTTTGATTGTGCACGCACAAGGATGTGGATAGCGACAGTATGCGATAATTGTCGCCACCACACTATATTTTGCCACCTACGTGAGCGTGGTAAAACTAAACAGTATCATAATCACAGACCAAATAGGTGTGATCGATGATGTGTTCTTCATACCATGTTGACAACACAGGTGCATCGGTAAGCACATCACACATGGGAAGCAGTGACATTTATTCAATGAATGACACACTATGATCGCTTTTCTTGTTTGTTTTTGTATTCACAGATGGAGTGAAAGAAAAATTAAAAAGATAAGTTATCTTTATATAAAGAATAAGGAGCAGCTATCTGCCCTTATATAAAAAGCAGTATAGGGAATCTCCTTCTGCATTTCCCAGGGAGGGTGTCTTGTTGCCCTGAAGAAAGTCCAGGACCTATTAAGGCCCATATAGGACTGAAACATGTTGGCATTAGGGTCATAGGACTATAAATACTCCCACTGACCCTCTTTTTACGCTTTTAATAACCCTAACAGATCCAAGAATAAAGGGACACTGGGATCTGTCTGCGGTTTTTTAATCTTTAATTCCCCTGGCCATATTTTCACCAAGAGCTGCCTGGACTACGTGTCGAGCCCACCCTGACTTTTAGGGCGTCAGGGTGACCCAATGATGAAGCATGACACCACTAGGTGTGTGAGGGTAACTAAAACAAAAGGAATTGTTTCCTTCCCCACTCCCTAGTGGGCTACTTCACATAGGGACTTCCCATTGGTACCTTATTAGGGTTTATCTTGGATAAGACGTGGATTTTGTCCACGCACTCAAGGAGTACTTTTCATGATTCAGTGTTTTGCACACGGGAGGGTGTACTCCCACATGAGAATTCCTCTCGGCCCTTACGGCATAGGGGAAGGGTTCTTTCCCTATCTGCCATAGTTGTGTCAAGGAGACCGGCTGACCAGGCCATTCAAAGCATGCTGTGGTCTTATCACACTACACCCAACTTGGTTACCAATATCTCACTGTTCCTGGCATTAAAAGGTAGATTACCCGGAACTAAGCTTTCTCCAAACTGGTTGGGTGGAGGAGAGCCCAGATGGGTAGATAGGAACGAGATGAACAGGCTTCAGGGTGCTCCACCAGCGTAGTTACAAAGAGAAATATGACTTGAAGCAAGGGGTCGTAGAGGGCAAGTGGAAAGTGGGAGACACTGTCCTGGTCAAATTACCTATCTCTCCTCAAAAAGGTGGAAGCAAGTATTCAGAGCCCATGAAGGTGATCAGGGTGGGCATGAATGTAGTTACTCTGAATGATGGATGTACTTGGAGTGCGGACAGGTTGGTGGTCTGTCACCCTTCCCTAATCAAAAACACTCCTGTAGCGAGTTCTTGGAATGATGCTAGAACAGAAAATGGTCGGAGGAGCATGAGGCCACACAGAGCTCCGGTGTGGCACAGAGATTACGTTCCACACTGATCTGTTGTTAGGTTCCACTCTGATCTATAGTTCTTATGTTGTTATGAGAACTTTGTATCGTTATTATTTTTGAGACTGAATACTCTGTATCCTTTCTATGAACAACATGAACTACTGAATATTGTATTGAAATCACCTTTGTTGTTTTGTTTTCCAGGGATGTGCTTCTTCACTTTATTTATTCCTGGTTTTTCTTTTGTTCATAAGGGGGAAGATGTGTTATATTGTTTATTTCCTTGTATCCCTGTTACCCTCTCCCTCCTCTCCTCCCCCTCATATGCCTTGGCTTATTCCTTCCTCGTGCCGCTGCTGCTCCCGCTGTTACCAACATTCTATGTCAGTTGGTGACAGTTCTCTGGAGTTGCCTTGCGGCGGCGGTTGTGGAGGCAGACTATAATAAAGAAGAGTTTTCCTCTTACCTGATTGGACCTTCTTTTCAACATGTACCACTAAGGATTTCTATTTGTCAGATAAAAGGGGAAGAGTAGGTTTCAATTTAGTTGTTCACAAGAAGCAGTTGCCAACCATTTTTCTGATTTGTGTATCCTGTGACATGTCCTGGTCGAAGGTGAAATGCAATTTATTTACGGCGGTGGCTATCCCTGGAGATTTGCCTAATTGCGTGGCAGAAACAGGTTTTTAGCCATCCCAGGGATTTGCCTTCAAGGATGACAAACTCAGATTTTCTGCTACTTATCTGAAACAGGGTCTGATGCTTCCATTTTTTGTTGTTGTCAGCAATTCGTGTAAAATATAAACTTATTGGCATTCTTAAAGTTTTGAATGCACATCTGTGTATTACTGATGTAATTGTGTACTTTGGCTTCAGAATTATTAAAAGGATTGAATGAATGAACGAATTCTTTATCTCATCAATTAATAAAAATTGGTACAAAGCCTCGATAAAATCGCCAAGTTGCATGATATTTAAAATTTCAAACAATTACTAAAATACAATAAAAACTGTAAAGTCATAATATATTGGAACCAGTTAGCCCAAAGCTGGAGTCTTCGGGCTTCCCGTCCCCCCGATTACAGTCCGGTGTCTTGTCTGTATAGCGGTGTGCAGGATGTTCATGAAACTGTCAAACCGAGCACAATACATCTTTGTAGTTCGACAAAAAGCCCATGCGTCTTTACAGGAAGAGTTCTTCTCAGGTAAAAAACATTGGTCTCATTAGGGAGCGACTGGCTGATAGGACCGCAGGGCAGCAGCATAAGAGGTGAAGCGTTGATTCTCTCCTGTAGTCGCAGAACCTGCAGCCATGCTGGCTTGCCTGGTCTGCCCAACTGGTCCTGTTCTCTTGAGTTGGCTATACCATTAGTCTTGCAAGAAGCAGTAGTCGTCGGCTCGATCTTCTTAGTGAATCTTATCTTAAAATCTTAAATAAGGCAGCATCTTTGCTGTACCATAAGAGCTCGCAATTCTGTGTGCATATGGTGCACCCCGAATTGTTTCCAAATCTGCCTTTCGAAAAATGGCCAAGACCGGCTTTTTAGGTCTCGCCTAGGCAGCGCACATGCGCTTCTCTAGGAGGGCCTTTAGCCATCGGTCTTCACTTTTCAAGCACTGCACTCGTGCTTGTGGCGGCATCCACCTTGCGGGAGCGAGCAGCGGCGCGCCACAAGCACGAGTGCAGTGCTTGAAAAGTGAAGACTGCTCCCCAATCGCGCGCGCGCGCACCACTCGCGGGCTCACCTCCTGCTCCCCCTCTCTCTCACAACCTCTTCCTCGTCCTAAATCACTCCCTCCTCCTGGCACCGACTTATTTCTCAGTTTCCCCAACCATGCACACCTCCACCTCTCCCTCCGCCTCTCTCTCCCCCTCTGACGTCCCTACTGCTGCAGCCTGCACGCGTCTCCCCTACCATTCAGGTATCCTCCAACAAGGTGAGGCATGTGCGGCATTGGCACAACAAGGTGAGGCATGTGCGGCATTGGCACTAAATACACTGCTGTAACGGATGCCAGCACAAGCACGAGTGCTTCGCCATGCTTTTTAAAAAAATTCCTTTTTCGTGCGCGCGCACCACTCACGGGCTTGTTTTAGTTGCTTTCCGCCTGTCGCTGCTTTTTTTTTTGTTTTGATTTTGCTACCCCCTTCCGCTTTGCGTTATAAGCTCTCCCCCCACCCTCCGGGCACAAACAGAGCGTTTCCCTTCCTCAGACGCCAATGTCCCGGCTGCAGACCGAACGATGCCTCTGCCAGTGCCATGTGTGCTTGTCCCTATTGCCTCCTCTTCTCCCGCGTTCTCCATGTTCTCCACCGGCCCATTCTGTGTTCCTTTCATAATCATCCCCCCACCCAACCCCATGTTGTTTTCATATTCATCCCCCACCCTTCCCTGTGCTGACTCTGCGCTCACAACCCCACCCTCCCCTTTGTGTTTATTCTCCGAACACAGTGCAGCCTTTCCCACAAAGCGCAAACTCCTACTCCGGTGGTCCGACCATGCTCCGCGCAAGCCTCGTGAGACTTTCCTCCAGGCTCTCCCGCCTGCCTCACTCGGTCTGCAGCTTGTCCACTGCAATGGCCATCCCGATGCTGGAGCCTGACGTTTAAGACAACAAGGTGAGGCATGTGCGGCATTGGCACTAAAAACACTGCTGTAACGGATGCCAGCACAAGCACGAGTGCTTTGCCATGCTTTTTAAAAAAAATCCTTTTAGCGCGCGCGCACCACTCCCCGGCTTGTTTTAGTTGCTTTCCGCCTGTCGCTGCTTTTTTTTGTTTTGATTTTGCTTCCCCCTTCTGCTTTGCGTTATAAGCTCTCCCCCCACCCTCCGGGCACAAACAGAGCGTTTCCCTTCCTCAGACGCCAATGTCCCAGCTGGAGACCGAACAATGCCTCTGCCAGTGCCATGTGTGCTTGTCCCTATTGCCTCCTCTTCTCCCGCGTTCTCCATGTTCTCCACCGGCCCACTCTGTGTTCCTTTCATAATCATCCCCCCACCCAACCCCATGTTGTTTTCATATTCATCCCCCACCCTTCCCTGTGCTGACTCTGCGCTCACAACCCCACCCTCCCCTTTGAGTTTATTCTCCAAACAGAGTGCAGCCTTTCGCACAAAGCGCAAACTCCTACTCCGGTGGTCCAACCATGCTCCGCGCAAGCCTCGTGAGACTTTCCTCCAGGCTCTCCCGCCTGCCTCACTCGGTCTGCAGCTTGTCCACTGCAATGGCCATCCCGGTGCTGGAGCCTGACGTTTAGGACAACAAGGTGAGGCATGTGCGGCGTTGTCCCTGCTCAACACTGCCTATCTTCGGTCTTTCACTGGCTCGCTCAGGCACAGCTTAAGTGCAATGAGGAGAAATCGGAGATCCTTTTGTACGGCACATTCCCTGTCAACTTCAGAGAGAAGCTATGGCCCCCAGGTTTTCCCCTACCTAGCTATAAGGGAGACTCTGTCAAGAATCTGGGGGTCTGGTTCAATGAGAACTTGATTTTCTCATCGCAGGTTAAGAAGTTGGCCGGCACTTGCTTTAGCATTCTGAAGACCTTGAGGAAGTTTCTTCCTGTTTTGCCTAATTCTGCAAAGGAAACTGTTGTCCGTGCTCTAATTCTTTCCAGTCTGGACTACGCTAACGCACTGTATGCTGGCATTCCAGGTTACCTTTTGAATAAGTTACAGGTGATCCAAAACTCGGCTGCCAGACTCCTGCTGGGTCTCTCCAGCAGGTGCAGTGTGCGTTCTCATTTGCGATCTCTGCATTGGCTCCCGGCGGAGGCGCGAATAAAATTTAAAATTTTATCCATTGCCCATAAAGCCCTCCATGGTCTGGGACCCATTTATTTGCAGAAGAGGATTGCTTTCTATTCTCCGGTGAGACAGTTGCGTTCCTCCTCCCAACTTTTGGCACAGACCCCGTGGTTTAATTGCCAGAGGCTTGGTGGGAGATCTTTTACCCGGATAGCTGCGCTGGCATGGAATGCATTGCCACTGGCCTTACGGGGCGTCAAAGATCCTATGATCTTTAAGAAAAAGCTGAAAACCTTTCTCTTCTAGCTCTGTCCTCTGACTCAGACTCTGACCCTTTTCAGGCTCGCGCCAGGACACTCCTCGGAGTATCTGTGCGCGTTATAAGTTTATATAACATAACATAACATACACTAAATCTTCTGCAGTTGCACACAGGTGCCTACAATCATTAGGCATGTAATTGGTTCAATTTGCATGTTTTGTCCTGAACAAAAAAAAAAGAGGCAGTATTCCTGTGTGCACACAGCGTGACTTGTAGAAAGTAAAGCATAGTAAAATTGTGAGCATTTATTTGGGCACTAACTCTACTGTCGACAGATAATGCTGGTAGTATAGCATATTAGTATATCCAAAATATGAAACCTAAAGTACCTGCTCCTTCCTGCAACTTCCTTACCCCTTGCATGGCTTTCCTCTGTGTCTTCAGCCGTCACATTCTTTCATCCCATTTGATGCAAGTATTTCCACCTACCCTTCTTTGTATGGCAACCCTCACTGTCTTCCCACCCTCCGTAGGCTTTCACTGTGTGCCACGCCTACCCTCCTCTTTCACCCAGCCTAGTTTACTCCTTCCTTCCTGCACGTGTTCTGTACTCACTTCTTTGCTATCCTTTCTGCACCACTTCTGCTTATACTCTACTGTCCTCCTTACCCTCATATACCTTGCTTCCTGTATGCTAGCCTTCCCTCCTCGCTGTCCTTGCTCCAGCTACTCTGCTGCTCCAACACAAAGTGGAAGCTGACTTCAGTCAATTCACTAAAATAGGGATGAGACTGCTCGTGATAAAAGCTGTATGTACTAATTTGTAACATGACTCATGTTTTGTTCACTTTAATTATCGATCAGGGGTTATTAACGCAACTGTAGAGCACATTTAAAACTCTGTCTATTTATATTTGGTCTTCAAAGTATCTACAGATAAAGGCTTAAAATGCCAACTTTAGGTTATTTTGCCTTTTTGGGTACCGGCCGGGACATCAAATACCAGAGGTGCTGGTCAAAAACTGGTCATGTGACAACCATATTCGCAGGCAAAGTGCCTGTACAAGGCAGGTCATTACACCTGAGAATTTATAAATTCCAATCCTGCAAGCTGAGTCATAAGTCGGTTCCCCTGATGGTTATGCTGTCATGGAACAGCTGTTGGTGGCAGAATGTAACGGGTTTAGCTGCTTACTCTTGGCAATGAAGTGTTTCAGTCTCTTAACTATTGTGCATTTTCGACATCATACATAACAAGCATTGGCGTAGCCAATAGGTCTCGCTTTTGGGACCTTATAATTATTTAGTTATGCAGCACAATATCCTTGGTGCAACAACATCAACCGTTGCATGGCTAAACACTTATAAGGACCCAAAGGCGAGACCTATTGGCTATGCCAATGCTTGTTCAGTATTGTGTTGATTGCCTGGGTACTTATAAACGTATTAGTTACTGTCTCGAGGCTGACTGCTAGATCGCTGGCAGCTTTTACTAGATATGCTCCCCAGAGGTTGTTTGGAGCCTTAAAAATCTCCAGTAAAACCTATTTTAATATTTTAACGAACCTGAGTCAGCTGTGGCAAAGGCATGGTAGTATTTGATATGGGACAGCTTGCATTCCAGGTCTTGTCTGATTAGACCAAAGTCAAGACCCAGCAGTGAATGCCTTGTATAGTTTGGTAAGTTAAAAATTCGCCTATACGCAGTGCACTGGATTTTATCTAATGTGCCCAACAGTTTCCCAGGGTAAGCTAATGGCCATATGAGGCGGTGGGTAGTAGTTTTGACCGGACAACTCATAAGATTGCCTCAGCTGAAGGGCTGTGTAGATGTGTATATAGTTTGCAGAGGGCGAATGTGAGTGCTGAAGTTTTCTTTGTAAGAGACTGTAAGTGTATGTTAAATTTGCGATTGTCCAAAAACCAGACATCCAAATACCTATACTTTGTTGTGTTGTAGGTCTTCAACTTCCCCAGCCTCCATGTCTGTTTGGATTTATGTTTCTTTTTTCCAAAAATCATGACCTTTGTTTTCCCTGCATTGGCTATAATCCTGTTACCATAATTGTAAAGATTAAGTTGATCCAGTGCTCGCTGCAATCAATTTCTGGTATGGTCGAGGGTAATCAAGTCGGCCGCATATTGGAGTACGCGGAGCCCATGTATGCCGATCAGTGGTGGGACTGTTTTGGCTTTGGACAAGCCTTGACCTAAGTCAGCTGTGTAGAGGTTGAACAAGGTGGGTGCCAACACGCAACTCTGTTTCAAGCCGTGGGCTGTTGATATTTCAGATGTAGTCTTATTTCCCTTACCTAGCTTGACACTGACCCACGTTTTAGAGTACAAAGAAATAGTTGCCCTCAAAGGAGATGGAGAAATGCCTAGCTGGGCTAGCTTTGACCATGGTATGTTCTGGTCCACACCATCAAATGCAACTGAATAGTCTATAAAGCAGACAAAGATGAGGGGACTTTAAACTTGTTAGGTACAGTGGATCAGATCTGATAAGGTAACTATATTATCTATTGTCGATGCTTTAGGCCTAAAGCCAGTTTCATAGTATGGAATTATGTTTTCCTCAGTTGACCAAGGCTCTAGTTTGTGCATTCGAATTTTGGCATGGGCTTTGTCCTCTACATCTAACAGGGCTATTAGTCAGTAATTAGTTGGGTCAGAGTTGGGGGGCGTGGCCAACCCGCCAAAGATGGCGGACAGCATCTGAATGGGCTTCGGGAAGGCCGGCGGAAGAATCCAAATTTATCCTACCAATCTGGGCTCTTATCCTTGGCATTGAAGCTGGATAGTGCCTGCAGTGCAGCGGGGACGCAGCGGCGGCTGTTCTCCTTCACCGCAGAATTGGTGCGAGGGAGCCCTGGCGCTCCCAGAAAGCTGCGGCCGGTGCTGCACAATCCTTTGGCCTCCATCAGCCCCCGGACCCACGCAACAGGAGGAGCGGGGCGAGGACCCCAACGCCACTCTTAGGTGCTCAGGGGGCGCAGGGGCACATTGAAGAGATGCTGCAGTGCTCCTCATGGAGCAGAGGAGAGTGCTCCAAGCGGCTTCCCGAGGCGGTAGGGCCTACGGCAGCGACACATTGCCTGCAGGAGAGGAGAGCTCCTCTGCAGCGATGCGACAGTCCAACTGGGGGCCTTAATCAGTGGCGGCAAAAAGTGGTGAGGGGGCACAGTGTAATGACGTGGGCCCCCATCTAAGCTGTGGATGGAGGCAGCTACGGGGTTGTCGGCCCCTTGGGGGTGCAGCCCATAAGACTCCCCTGAAGATAAGGCCTCTGCTACGTCTCCCCCCCCCCATCCTCCGGGAACGTTTACATATGACACTCGGGAGAATTACCACAGCCTGAGGAGAGCAACCTACGCAAGCCCCACCCGGAGAAGATGGACTTGGACCCTTGGGGCCCGGGCAGCAGTATGTAATGCCATCCAGGAGGTGGATGGGCCCGTGGCTGACGCAATACCTCGGTGAGACCATTATGGATTGACTGTGGACCAGACCAGAGGGTTGGCATCCTCGATCCTCCCCGGGTGAGAGGCGGCCTTGTGTAGCCTTCCTGGAGCGCACTCATGGGTGTAGTGATAGTGCCAGGAGCTGGTGCAGCGGACGGTCTCTGCTTCAGAGGTCGGTCCCCACAGGAGTGTGAGACTCCTAGCCTCTACAGAGATATGGCAGCGTCTCCTCGCAAGAGCTCACCACCAAGATTCTCGTATGTATACACTATATGCAACTCTCTCTCCTCCCCGCCCATCATCCCCCTCCACCTGGGAGCCCACGCCTGAGTGGCAAAGAGTGCTCACCTCTCATGTGCTAATTGCCCTCCTTCACCTCCACACCTCGGCGCAGCTCCCCCGGCCTGAGATGGGCTTCCCTGGCCTGAGATGGGCCGCCAGAGGCAGGCGAGGGGGCATTCCTGGCCGCCGTCCCCCACACCACTGCTGCTGAACCAGGCTATGCCGGAGCATGCCCAACTAACTCACTCCAAGGACCCTTCCAATAAACTGGATGCCATCTTTCACGCCATAGAGACCTCAGTCTGCTGCGCGATGACCAGCAGAAACTAGCCGTCAGAGTAGCAGACACAAAGCGCTCCATTTCTGACATCAAGCCACAACTGGACAGCCAGGCAGAATGCTCCTGACACCTCGTCGAGCGGGTCCAGCATCTGGAGAGCCGAGCAGAAGACACCGAGGGACAAGCATGGTGTAATAACATAAGAGTAATGGGGCTTCCTGAGGGGCCTGAGAAAACCCGCACTGTGGTAGTGTTCCTCCAAGACTTAATAAAATCTTTCACCCCAGGTCAGGTACTGTCCCTATGTTTCTCCTTAGAATGGGCCCCACATGGTGCTTGCCCACCGTCCACCCTTAGGCTTTCACCCCGTCCCATTGTGGAAAGGCTCCTGCATTATAAAGACAGAGACACCATCCTGCAAGCGGCCCTGCAGATGGCCCCTCTTGAATTTGAAAACTGTAGAGTATCAGTGATCCCCAAATACACAATGATGGTGCAATGACAACTGTCATCTTTCCTTGATGTGAAGAAGCGACTCTGGGAATTGCATGTCCAATACTCCCTGCTTTACCTGGCAAAGCTGAAAGTTATCCAGGACCAACATACTTACTTCTTTACTGAGCCTGCCTCCGCCTTGGACTGGATCGAGAACCACATCAACAGCAGTGCACGTCCCTCTGGGGGTATGGATGATGCAATACACACCAAACGCAAGTGGAGGTGCGGGGGTCACTGTGCGGGTGGGCCGGCTGGCCGCACTGGGGTGCCCACAGCTTCAACAAGGACAGCAGTCCGCTATAGCAGCAGCCCTTGCCATCAGCCAATCCTGACTTCACCGGTCTCCAACTCAGACTCCTCCATCAGCAAAAATGACAGCGCCTCTGGCCCTTCAGGTCGATTGGGGTCATTTTCCAGCCCCGTAGTCACCCTGCAGACTGCAGATGACTAAATCTGACATCTCCTACTACCACAGTATACAGCCAGGTGATGGGACACTCTAACCCAGATGGCCGCTGTGTGTCCGGGTCGCTGCCCGGTAACCGGGGGCCGCATTGCCCAGATCCGCACCGCGCCCCTCACAGATCTCATGGGCCATCTAGGCATCATTGTCCCGCTCCGTTGCTTACTGATAGTTTACAGCAAGCTTGGATAGTCACATATGTGGATCTCCTTCCCGCCTCCAGGCACCCTCCCTTTTCTTTACCATGCATACTGTTTTCTGCAACCCCCCACTCCATGACTTGTTCTCCCAGAGACTGTTTGAGAGTGCAGCTGATTCCTGCAGGCTCTTGGCATTATGTAAGTTCGTTTCTACATGTCAAAAGTTGTTTTTTTAGAGCTCGAGCAGCTTAGCATTCACTTCCATGCACTTGAGAGGGGAAAGTGAGAGGGGAAACACCGCACAATGGTATACAACTCCACATCATGCTTTTGCTGAATGGCAACTCATCTCCACACTATGCTATTAACACTCAACGTCAGCTGCATGCACACAGCACGCAAGTGCTACTACATGTATTCTTACCTCAAATGCCGAAACTGCGCACATTTGTTTCCTACAAGAAACACATCTCACGAGTGGAAATCTTCAGCGGCTGTCCAAATGGTGGAGGGGCACAATTCATGGCACCACATACTCCGCTTTTGCATGCAGCTTGTTACTTTGGATTCGCACACCCTTCCAGGTACACACCACGGTCCTCGACAAAGAGGGCAGATATGTCTTTGTACAGGGCCATTTGGACGGCACCCAGGTACTACTGGGATGTATTTATGCTCCAAACTCAGATCAGTCTGACTTCTGGGCTTCACTATCCAGGGAATTAGTCCAATGAGTGGGCATCCCATGAGTGCTGGGTTCGGATTTTAATAGCGTCCCCTTGACATCCAATTAGACAGATCTCATCCACTACTCCATCAAGTGCCCTTGTGACAACACTTGCAGCAATTCGCCCGGTGGACCCAGCACTGGTCTCTCTCAGAAGCTTGAAGAGCAGACCACCCCCACACTAGACTATACTCACATTCTTCTGCCCCCATGACTTATACATCCTCATGGACTGTTTCCTACGCTGTACTTCCCCATTGACATGATTGAAACACATGGACGATTTAGGGTGAGTAGTTTCTGACCATGCTGCCCATATCGTAAATGTAGACTTAAGTGCATCCCTCCCACCAATTCCTACATGGCGCCTGCCCAGAGAAGTCGTAGAGGATCCAGCCTTTCGAGATGCCCACCTTATTCATATAAGCCACTATGTTGCTGAAAATCATGCCACAGCCACTACACGTGCCGTTGAGTGGGACTCCTTCGAAGTAGTTACCAGGGGCATGTGTAGCCAAAACATAGTGGGGGTTCGCTGAGAACTAGACAGGGACCTCAGGAATGCTGAGGAAACCTTGGCAAACTTCGACCGACAAGCCCGGGTGACGAAACAGCGTGCCAGGCACTGATATTAGCCAGAGAGACATATGCCACTCTCCTACAGCGTCTTAATTGCTATAATGTCACAGCATACACAGTCCGCATCCATTCCACTGGAGACAAACCAGGCCGTCTCCTGGCATGGCTTGCCCATCAAGAGACTAGCACCCCACCCATCATCATAATAGTGTTAGATGAGGTACCCCCTTTACTCTCACAAACGGCCATTTTATAGGCTTTCCATGACTATTATTCAGCATTGCTTCGGGCGCCGCTAGCCCCACCTCTCGAGGCAATACAGGAGCTTTTGACCCCCCTACCATTGCCCACTATAAGCACCATCAAAGGCAAAGAAACTGACGACCTGATCGTGGTGGCAGAGGTGAAGAAAGCAATCCATGACCTCACTGGTAATAAAACTCAGGGTCTGGTTGGTCTCCCCTTGGAGTACTATGACAGGTTCTCAGCCCCCTTGCCCCAGGCTTGCTGACATGTACAACGAGGCGCTCACTACCGGAACGCTCCCGGCGTCCCTTCGTGAGACCCTCCTTGTTTCACTCAAGCCAGACAGGGAGCCTACTCACTTGTCCTCCTATCGACCCATTGCCATTCTAGATGCTGATTATAAAATATTGGGGAAGATCCTTGCAGAAAGCTATCACCAGATCCTGCCGAATATCATACATTCTGAGCCTGGCAAACCATTGGGACCTGGTGCCCCGTTTTCCCTAATAGTTTTTAGAGCCTTGCAGACAGCTGCTTTCCTGAACTTGTTCACTCCTTGGTTGGAACAGATGTTTTGTGCATTATCCGAGGTCCCACTTTCTTTACTTACGCTCAGGTTTGCCAAAAGACGATCGTATGACCCTTTAGTTGTTTTATTGATTTTATTTACTCTTTCTGATCTTTGGGGCCCTGTCATCCTGACCACGCCTTTGTGTTTTTTGTACAAGCCTTCTACATGTTTAATCCATTTTTCCATGGAGACTTTACTGCCCCTTACCCTAGAATTATTATTTATTTTGTTGACATGCTGTTAAAATGTTGCCTCATTATGTGGCGCTAAGAAGGAGTGAGCATGTGCTCGTTCTGTGTTTAAGTATTTAGCCTTAACAGCCCATACCAATTTGCGATGAGAATGTCTTAAGTCGCATACCCTATGTTGGAGCACTTTATTTTGCCGATTTTTATTATATTCTCTCAATGCTAGTCTTAATAGCCTGCTACTTTTCCATTTGCCCTCCGTATGCCATGGGTTTTTAGAAGTGCCCAGATAGGTTTTATTTGATCGATTGATTTTATGTTTTCCTTTTAAAGGTTATATCATCTCAAGGTGGTTGGAGAATTACTCCATGAGCAAGGGCAGGCTGATCTTTAGGCCAGCTATAAGTCACCTTCCAATGATTGAACCTGGATAGGAGGATATTCCCCCATTTGAGCCATCTTTCCCCAGGGACTCACCAACAGAATTAGTTTGTATGGCTACCAGGGTGTATATCCCAAGGCACATGCTCTGAGGAAGAAGGTCACTAGACTGAGGGTGCTTAATGTCATAATCCTTATACGTACTATGTATTGCACCACTTGCAAAAGTGTAATCCAAACTGGACGTGTCACTATAGGTATATAGGGACTCCGTATCCTGGCTGACCAAGCATTTGCTTATCTACAACGGAGTTAGATTATGTGTAGTCAGGAAGTCGATCATGATCCCTGCAGCTTGCCTAAGGAATTGTCTTCCTTACATCAGCATTGTAGAGGCAGCTTCTGAACCCTCGTACTGACATATGCACACCTGACCATTCCTGGTGTGAAATTGGATCAATCATCCTACTGCAGTAGGCGTAGAGTGGAGTGCTGTAGCGTAGAGTGGCATAGAATGGCATAGAGTAGCATTGTGCGGAGTGGAGTGGTGTAGAGTGGCACTGTGTGCAGTGGAGTGGCATAGAGTAGAGTAGCGTTGAGTGGCTTGGAGTAGCATGAGTGGAGTGGTGTAGGGTGGAGTGGAGAGTTTAGGGTGTAAGTAACTTAAACAAGGAACCAAACTTAAAATCAATGCGGAGGTTTGAGGCATAAAGGGGATGAACGGCTGAAAGGCAACAAAAGTAGGCGTTCGGCTGCAAGCATCATGAAGGTGTAAATGTGTTGTTAGTGTGGCATTTATATATTATAACGGCTTACTCCATCCTACATAAAAGGTAATTTTATTTTAGTTGTATGAGTAAGCCAAAAGATGCAGGCATAGATAAACAATGGCCAAAAATGCGTTTGAAAACAGAATGAATGGAGGAAGCAGCACGAGAATTGAAATCAGAGGAAGAGTTCTCAAACACGTGCATAGATCACAGCACGATCAGCAGACGGACACAAATTAAGTTGAGACAATCTGTTCTTGGTCCATGCTCCACAGAAAGAAAATGAAGTGCTGCAGAGCACATGCTGGTCAATTAGGTGTCAGCAAAGAAGAGTGACATTGAAGCCAATGAGTGATAAGCAGTGGGCGGGCTCCAAACCCTTTATTGTAAACAAAAACCCTTGCAAGCGAGAGCGCATGCAGAGTTGGTTAGTTGACTTGAAGTCGATCTGGAATTAATCTGGAGCAGCGGATGCTACCAGGTATGAGAACGGGAAGAAAAAACAAGACTGGATGAATTGTCCCACCTTAAAATGGACATCTTTATCGTAGAAAGGAGCGCTGTTACCTCAACGCGCTTTGCTGCCCATATCCGGTATAAGGGCTATATCATTTGGCATGACATAGTACAGTGCGTTCCAGTGCCCCCAGTTCATTCAGCCCACCACACACATATACAACAAATGCATTTCTACTGATTAGAATACTATTTTGCAACCAAATAAATCGATTCGACTAAAACAAAATGGCAGATCGTCTGCAACAACAGATTGCAGGCCCTTTCATGTTGAATCTAAAAGCAGTCGATATGAACATTCCGTGTTGGGCTTTCTGCTCTCAAGACTGAAAATGTCTCCAGGCTGCAGTGAATAGGATACTGATATTCCATATTTTCTAAAACGTATTCATCATACTTACATTTAATGTGCACCGGCTATGAAAAATCATCTTTTTGGCTGGCTGGGACTTCTTTTGGATCGAATCACCCCTTTGGTGCTCAAATGAATGATGTTCTCCCGGGCCCCAGGGATAAATTGCGTATTTTATTTATGGGAAGTGTGTTCTAAACTTTTCCTCAAGAAACTATGTGCTGTGGAAGTACTTTGGCAGCACGACAAAGATCTTTTTAATGTCTCGCAGCCGTCTTTTTCAAAGCAAACAAACATACTCATTTTTATGGTGTGGTTGTTAATATCGCTAAAAATCATATTGTTTTTATTGGTGTAAAACCCATGCATTTTGAAACGTTTAAACAAGTTTCTCATTGGCAGATCAAAACAATAAAATATTCCTTCTCTTCCTTAGAGTTTAAGGACCAGCAAATTATTTTTTTGTTCTAACAGTAGAAACAATGTCGTTAACAGTTGTAATTTTAGAGTTCATTTTCGAACTAAAAAGTGTAAAAGGCTGGCTAGGTTTTGGTGGCCTTAGTTACACATACTGGGCCCCAGTGGCAAAACTAAATTTATGCTTCCTATGGATTAAAAAAAATATGGGTTGGCAGAAATATCGGAAAATAAACATTGTGATACACAAATATTGTGATGCACAAATATCGTTCACAAGAATATTGTTTTTTGAGGTAAGTAATATAGTCTTAAATAATATTGATGTTTTAATATCATTTTCAATAAAATAATGTTTTCAAATATCGTTTTTAATTATTTGAATGTGTTTTAGTTGATATATTAATTTTATGTGTTACTATTGCTTATATGAAGCTTTTTTTAATGAAACTTGTAATTTTAAATGATTTAGAATTTTTTATTACATTTTTTATAGTAATTTATAGTGTTGTAGCTGGTTGTTGGGTTTATAGGGGGACAGAGTGGGAAGTTAATAGTTATGAATTATTTAATACATTTAATTTAATTATATGATTCATATTTATTATGTAAGTGATTTAATGTTTATTTTTTTATATGTTATTTGTGGGCTAGTAGGTTTGTAGGTCTATAGGCTGGGAAGTTAATTGAGCAATAATTAATTAATAACTAACTATTATTTGAAACTTAATTATTTTATTGAATTTTAAATATTTAAATTATAGAATACATATTTATTTGAATGATATTTTAGTTGCGGGCTGCTGGGTTTGTAGAGGTCTCGGCTGGGAATTTAATTAAGTAATAATAATTAATTAACAATGAATTATTAATTAGTTATTTAATTGATTTTAAATATGTAATTATTGAATACTTATTTTTTAACTTCTATTTTAGGTGCGGGCTGCTAGGTTTGTAGGAGCATAGGGTAGGAAGTTAATTAATTAATAATTGAATACAATAATTTATTAATTGATAATTACATATTTTATTGAATAGTAAATTTGTGAAATTTTTTATTACATATATATATTTGTATGTTAATTCATAATTTTTATATTGTAAGTTTACTATTTTTTCTTCATTCATGGTGTTACATATATATGTAATGTGTTTGAAGTGAAGTACTTTCCCTACTCTTGTTTACAGACGGCAGTAGGAATAGTAAAGATAACCTCTTTGCAACTCAACACTTTCCCTACTGTTGCATTGTTTAAAGTGGGAATAGTAAATCTCACCCCTCCAAAGTCCAATGCTTTCCCTATTGTTGCACAGATTGGAGTGGGATTAGTACATTTTACCCCTCCTAAGTCTAACACTTCCCCTACAGTTGCGCTCTTTGGAGTGGGAATAGTAAATTTTATCCCTCCAAAATCCAGCGCTATCCTTACTGTTGCACAGACTGTAGTGGGAATAGTACATTTTACCCCTTTGAAGTCCAACACTTTCCCTACCATTGCTTAAACTAGAGTGGGAATAGTATATTTAATATTCTTAGATTCTAATGGTTTTCATAATGTTGGTTAAATAGAGTTTATTGCATTAATGATTCATTTTTGTATATTTTGCATTATTTGTATTTATTTTTACATTTATTTTAATGTTTATAGTATTTTTGTAAATGTGTTTTTGGATTTTCCAATTTTTATTTAATAGTTAATTTATTTATTGTCTACATTGATTAATATACTTTTTTTAATTTAATTTTTCAATTTTTTTAATGGTTTTATTGTGCATATATGTATTATAGTGGATTCCATACTGTTCCCTGATTACAAAGCCTTTAGTAAGACTTACAGCAACATGGGGAATCCAGTCCAATTTGATAACAAATGCATGAGTAGAGACGACAGATGTGTTTTAGATAATACGCAGCTGGCCATCAATGAGGTATTCTGGGCCCACGTAAGAATGTATGCAGCGCATGGAGACAAGCTGAATGATCGCGGCGCTACCTTTCTAGCTGGAATAGATCTCCCATTTCTGGCGGAGGAGGACCGAGCCTCCATTGAAGAGCCCATTATACGTGAGGAGGTTTTTATCGGAATTAGAGGATTGAATATTGCGAAAACACCAGGGGAGATGGTCTCCCGGCTGAATTTTACCCGTGATACGCAGACACAGTGGCAGAAAAAACGACTCGAGGTTTATCATGAAGTCCTCCAGAAGGCGCGATTGCCTGACATAATGCGCAAAGCCCTAATAGTGCTGGTGCAGAAACCGGGTAAGACTTTAGAAGAGGCTTCTTCCTATCGGTCACTTTCCCTTTTAAATGTGGATGTTAAAATCCTTAGTGGTATATTGGCCGCACATTTGTTGCCCCGTCTCCCGGCCTTAATACATGCTAACTGTGGGTTTATTCCACAGAGGAGCACTATGTATATCCTAAGGTGTGTGTCGCATATCTACTCTGGCATTTCTAGACATCAAACAAGCATTTGATTCTGTCGCTTGGGGCTACCTTTGACATGGAATGGGGAAGGTGGGCCTTGGCACCAAGTATATAGCCTGGGTCAAGCTACTATACACGGACCCGATGGCTAGGGTGCGGACAGGTGGTGTGGTCTCGAACAGCTTTCCACTACATAGGGGCACCTGGCAGGAGTGTCCCCTGTCGCCCCTCCTGTTTACGCTGGCTATTGAGCCACTGGTGGAACTGCTATGCTATGCGCTGGGCCCCTGGGGGATCATGGTGTGCGATACCACTCACATAGTTTCCTTGTATGCGGACGATGCCCTAGTCTATCCGCGGCACCCGGAATATTCAGTCCCCATACTCCTGAATGCCCTACAGGGCTTTGGAGAGGTATTGCGGCTTTGTGTCAATCTTCAAAAGTCCCAGCTGTTCCCGATGGGTACACTGGTTGTTACTCCGGCTGAGAAACTTCAGAGGGTGAGACTCTCTTGGGAGTCAGAGGGGGTAAGATATCTGGGAATCAAGATAGGCCACACAGAGCAGTCATTTCTGGACCTAAACATAGGCAGGGTATTGGGGTTCTTACAGGCCTCAGTTCGTTTTTGGGGGGATCTCTCGTTGTCCCTGATGGGCAGGGCCTTAATAACGAAAATGATCATGCTCCCCCTGTGTTTGTATACTCTACAAGGCACATTGTAAGATATTCCCCAGCGCTACTTTGCTGAGCTAGACAGCTTGATTGTCGAACTGTTGTGGGCTAACAAGAGGAAGCAAGTGGGGCTGTCCATGCTTAAACAGACTTGGGGACGGGGTGAAGTCCCTAATATAGAACTCTACTACATGGCGGCCCACTTGCAACATGCAGTCCACTGGTTGGACCCAGCGGACAACTGGGAGAAGAGACTTTTGAGCAGCTCCCACGATCAATCAACCAATCAGGAGTTTGTTAAGCGCGACTACTCACCCGTAAGGGTCTCAAGGCGCTGGGGGGGGGGTGTGTGCAGGATCCATTCCATCAAGGAGGGGGTCTGTCGAAGAGCCAGGTTTTGAGGTTTCTTGCGAAGATGGGGAGCGATGTTGTCTGTCTGAGGTGGAGCGGAAGGGCGTTCCATGCTTTGGCCGCGAGGAAGGAGAAGGAGCGGCCTCCCGATCTGGTCTTTCTGGTGCGGGGGACCACGGCGTAGGAGAGCTGGGCTGATCGTAGGGTCCTTTGGGGTGCGTGGAATTTGAGTCAGGCTGTTTAGGTATGCTGGTCCGGTGCCATGGAGGGCCTTGTGTGCGTGGGTGAGTATCTTGAAGGTGATTCTTGCCTCGATGGGGAGCCAGTGGAGTGTGCGCAGGTGCTGGGAGATGTGGCAGTGTCTTGGCAGGTTGAGGACCAGTCTTGCGGCGGCGTTCTGGATGGTCTGTAGCTTGCGGGTGAGGTTTTTGTTTATTCCAGCGTAGAGTGCGTTGCCGTAGTCGAGTCTGCTGGTGACCAGGGCGTGACGGTCTTTCTGTGTTCGAGGGGGATCCATTTGAAGGTCTTCCGAAGGAGGCGGAGGGTGTGGAAGCAGGAAGACGAGACGGAGTTGATCTGGCGGTCCGTTTTGAGCTCGGAGTCTAGGATGATTCCCAGGTTGCGTGCGTGGTCCGTGGGGGTTGGCGGGTGTCCGAGGGCGGGGGGTCACCAGGTGTTGCTCCAGGCGTCGGGGATTGGGCCCATGATGAGTACTTCTGTTTTGTTGGTGTTTAGTTGTAGGCAGCTGTTTTTCATCCATTTGGTGACGGCTTCCATGGGGAGGCTCTCTCCGATCTGCTCATGGTTTGTGCGGGAATACCTGCAGACATGTCCTTCCTTATTCGACAGGTGTGCCCTATGTGGGACAGAGTGATAACGAAAGTTAGAAGACGAGCTCCATATACGCAGGACATGCCGTTATGGCCCCTAAAGCCATTCGCTAAGATAGCGGACATGATGTCAGTGCAGAAATGGAAGGACTGAGGCTGCAAATTACTCAGGGATCTGTACCTCGGAGATAAGTTCATAACGCAAGAAGATGCCATTGAGTCTTTCACACCTGAAACAGGGCAGTACTTGCAATAGGCCAAAATATATGCAACAGCATAGGAGGTGTGGCCCTGCTTTCCAAAGGAGCCCTGGCTCTCGCCCAATGATAACGCCGAAGGCACATTCGAAATGGGAGGAGGCCCTAGGGGAACCCTTGTCTACCTGGGAGTGGGAGAAGGTACATGAAGGAGTGCAGACGGTTAGCTCTAACTTGCGATTTAAACTGATCCAATATAACTACACATACAATATATTTCTTGCACCCAAAACACTCCACACTATCTACAATGCACGATGGACAGATGCACCCGGTGTGGGGGCCCCGTGGCAGACTTCTTACATGTTGTCTGGCTCTGCACCTCACTGACACCTTATTGGACAGAATTAGTGGGGAACCTCAATAAAGCCACTGGTTGGGACCTCCAGCCCACAATCCATACTGTTTAATTAGGACTGATTCCCATCCCAGCCAAGAAGACACTTAGTAGGAGATTTATTTTGCTGGACCTCCTGCTGGCAAAGCGACGCATTGCTATAAGGTGGATGGGAGTGACGCCCCCCAGTTATACAGAATGGCTTAGGGGCATGACAGAATGGGCGGTGGCTGAAGAAGTGCAAATGAGGCATGTGTGAATTGTTGAAAAACTGGAGTATGACTTAACCGCATGGGCAGCCATGTTAACCACCCTATGGGAACCCCCGGATACAAGTACAAGGGATGAAGCAGGCAGAAGTGCAGGGTCAGTTCAGTGATGCAGATGGAGAGCATACCTGCTGAATGGGGCTGATATGAGATTTGAGTACCACAATATTGCCCTGAAGAAGGCGTGGGAGAGTGGGAAGGCATTAGCTCGGCTAAGACTATGGCAATGCTGTCATGCTGGTTGCAGGGGTCAATTAGAGGACCTGGGAGAGATCGATGGAGCAGACTGTTGGCCTCCAGGACATTGCGAATGCATAATACCCTGACTACTAAAATGGACACAAGAGCAGAATGGGGGAGAGTTGGGATTACCTTTGTTATTACTGGATATGTTGATTACAGTTTATGGGGATACTATGGCCCCAGTGGTCACTGTCACGGTATCTATATCCTGAGAAAATCAATAA